>JAYKKI010000022.1:29323487-30614474 GCA_039881145.1 Druceiella hillmani | reverse complement strand
CTGCCATTCGTCAAGGAGTTCTGTAGTTCATTTCCTGAACTAATAATCAAATCATCATTATGTTTATGTGGGACCACACCTATAGATAGCACCCTACTCCAAATATGAAAAGAATTATCATAATCGGTCCACTCCGTAAAAAATTATTGCTGAAAATACATAAAAAAAATATTCCGACGAATTGAGCACCTCCTTTTTTGAAGTCTGTTAATAAATAATGTGGCAGGAACAAATAATTATATGTCTATTTACTATTGAGTATTTGTTGAGTAGCACAATTATTATATTTTAATTTGGCAAAAAGAATAAATTCTTGCTTCGAAATTCAAATATAAAAGTTATGTTATATATTCAATCAACCTGTCAAATACGAGAAAAACTAACATTGTGAGGGTTCTGCAAACATTTAGGCACTTTCAAAAATTTAATGGTACATTTTGTTACTCTTAAATTATTTATAAATATTAATATTTCACAACGTAAATATATTTCCTGGCATGTCTTTCACAGGTGAAAAACATAAACAGAATATATGAAAAATTTAATAATTTATTTTACCGCTTTCTTATACGATTTTTGCTTCAAAGTAAGGTTTATTCAAAAATACGGGTGGGAGCAAACCATTTTTTCGCATATTTTTTGAAATATTTCTTTACATACGCGATTTAAAATTACATATTATTTTGTATCCCTCATTACAAGTCCTTTGAAATAATACACCGCATAATACATAAAATAGAAAAAAAATTAATAATTTACTTAACCGCGTTTTAATTCTTACTACGCAAAATTTCAAATTCCACGTCACATATTTACAGGAAAAATCGCCAGTGACCACAAACTGACGAAAAGTAAGTGATCTTATAAGGTTTATGTTTCTTAGTTTGAGGTACTGAATCCTGAAAATGTTTGTGCCTGATTCAATGTAACGAAATTACATGGAATCTGACGATTAATATGATTTTAACTTTTTTTCGGCTAGAGCTATAACCATATAGAGAAAATTTGCCTCATATTTTAAATTTAGTTCTTTTATGGAAATTCATGGTGTTTTGCTGAAAATTTATAAACAGGGAATAAATCTTAATTAATATAAAGGCATAATAAATTCTAATTCATATAAATTTAGAATTAAATATGCCTTGATATGATATTAATATTATTCCTAGAAATATATTAATCCCAGAAATACATAAAAGTAAATCCGTCAAATTGTTGGTCAGGATTGAACTCAATATTAAAGTATCGTACGTATACAGAATACAATATATATTCATACTTCTGAGCTGGCTTTTCATCACGCTACAATCAATAGGAGCAGAGCAGTGAAGGGAAATGTTGGGAAAACGGGAGAAGTTACTCCATTTTTTAAGCTTCCGTCGCGTGTGCAACCTTAATGGTTAAAGCTACACAGAAATCATGCATGACGGAAATATTCTCCTTAAAATTATATAAAAATTATCCCACGACAGCATATGTCTATCTTTTATGGTTGACTCACAATAACACGTGTAACTCCCGATAGCTTAGCAGTTCGAAGCTTTCTGATTATATTTGTCTAATCTTACTTTTATAACACTCTCAGTCATCCCTAATTAAAAAAGTATGTACTGTATTAACTATTCCATAAAAAAGAATCATAGAAATCGATATAGAAACACCAAAGTTATACATGAAAACGCTAATAATAAGCCATCGCGCGTGAATACTGAATCATGCTATAAGGATTATTTTTGCGTTTGAGAATCGGTCGCCGCGCCCGAAGGTATAAAAAGGCGGGGCGTCCAAGCGCGAGCTTCATACAATTTTTGCCTGTTGATGCGAATAGACGTTCAGAGCGTTCGACCTTATTGACAGACAATACTTAATTGATATTAACAAACCGTCCTTATCAGCGAGAGTTTTAGTCTTTGCTAATTTATTTTTAGATTCCTTTTGTTGTTATTTTATAAAATAGGTATTAATTATTTTGATAGTGTTTAAATATTCGTTCAAATTACTAATTATTAATAGTTTACATTTTATTTCTTTTTAGGTGAAGTAGTAGTAGGTACGTATAGATTTTTAGATACCGATAGGTGTTTTTGGCTAATTTGCGTTCACTTTTTTTATATTAGTTTTATTTTCATTTACGTTTTAGCTTTATTTTCATTTGCCTGCATCAATGCCACCTAAAAAACGATTATCTTTATCTCGAAATTCGAGAGAAGCTAAGTAAAAGAACAATATGAAAGTAGTATGTTCTTTTTGTAATGCTTTAAAGTGGAGTAAGGAGTCGGCTGGTTTCTGTTGTTCTGGAGGTAAAATAAATTTGCTTTCATTCGAAGACCCACCGGAACCTTTGAAATCACTACTTTTAGGGGAACATGTGCAATCTAAACAGTTCTCAGACAAAATTCGCACTTATAATAGTGCGTTTCAAATGACATACTTTGGTGCTCAACAAATCTCAGAAGGTCCTTTCATGCCTACTTTTAAGATACAAGGTCAGGTTTACCATTTGATAGGATCCCTTTTGCCTGAAGACCAACCTAAGTTTCTTCAAATATATTTTGTATCCGACTACAACGAACAGTCGAATATAAGAAATCAATATTTCCCGAATTTAAATAATGAACTCATTTCACAACTTCAGAACATGTTTCATCAGGTTAATTCGTATGTATGCAGTTTTAAATCGGCATTAGAAGCTTTTCCTCAAGATGGTGATAATAATTATAAAATTGTTATAAATGCCGATAGGCGTCCAACTCAGGAATACCCTGGTCGTTATAACGCTCCATCCACGAATGAAGTTGCTGTAGTATTGGTCAACCAGGAATGTGATAGGCGTGATATCGTTATCCGTTCCAGAGACAATCGTTTGCAACGTATTTACGAAACCCACAGGGCTTACGACAGTTTGCAATATCCTTTAATATACTGTGATATGGTTATAATTTCGCTTTACACCAAACTGATCCGCGTACAGGCGTACCTAATTATAATAAAAAGATGTCAGGCCTTCAATATTATTGTTACCACTTGCAAGTGAGAAGGAATAGATTTGTATACTTTCAACGTTTTCGTGGCTTATTCAATCAGTTTATTGTTGACATGTACGAAAAAATTGAAACTGAAAGATTAGTTTATATACGATCTAATCAAAGGCAGCTGCGCGTTGAAGAATACGTGCACCTTCGCGACGCCATGCAGCAAGATAATGATACGGTGAATATGGGCCGTTTAGTTATTTTACCCTCTTCTTTTACTGGTGGTCCACGCTACATGCACGAACGTACACAGATGTTTTTTGTTACGTAAGAAAATATGTCGAAAATATGGAATCACTCGGGAGCTTCTTGAGGGTCAAGCACCGCATGACCGCCATGATATTATCGCAAGAGTTTTTATTTAAAATTAAAATCAATGATATATCTACTTACCATAGATAACATTTTTGGGAAGTATTGTGTTATATGTATAGTGTTGAGTGGCAAAAACGCGGCTTACCTCACGCACATATCCTGCTTTGGTTAAAAGATAAGGTTCGACCTAATGATGTAGACAGTTCAAACCATGTTGAAATTCCAGATCCGATTGCAGATCCCGTGCTATACGACATTGTTAAAACTCATACGATACATGGTCCATGTGGTGCATTTAACGGGAATGCTCCTTGCATGCAAGACGGTCGTTGCACTAAAATATATCCAAAAGCCTTAGTGGATGAAACTGTAACAGGACATGATGGATACCCATCATATCGTCGCCGTTCAAGAGACAATGGTGGTTTTACTGTTGAAAAGCGAGTGTCTGGACAACAGGTTACTTTAGATAATAGGTGGGTCGTTCCGTATTCGCCTGTATTGTCTAGAGCATTTCAAGCTCACAATAATGTTGAAATATATTTGTAAGTATATTAACAAGGGCAGTGACCAAGCTACATTTGCGTTGAGAAATGAACATGATGAAGTTACTAGATTTCAGTCAGGCAGATATATCAGCTCTTCAGAAGCTGTGTGGCGGATCTTAAGTTTCAATATTCACGAAAAATATCCACCTGTGACTCATCTGGATGTTCATCTTGAAGGCGGTCAACGTATATATTTCAACGCCGAAAATATTACAGAACGATTAGAGAACCCTAGACAAACAACTTTATTAGCATTCTTTCGACTTTTCCAAACTGATGATTTTGCAAAATCTCTTTTGTATGAAGAAGTTCCATCGTATTATACCTACGATAAGCAACGAAGTGTATTTAATCGTAGACGCCGTGGCAGGCCTGTAGATGGCGAGTCAGGTATTTTCAAAGAACATGTTCTTGGTAGAGTGTATACCGTTCATCAACACGCAAACAACGCTGAGTGTTTCTATTTGCGATTATTATTACATACAGTGCGAGAACCAATATCATTTATAGATTTGAGAAAAGTAGACGATGTTGTTTATCTAACTTATCATGCAGCTTGCCAAGCGCGTCAATTGCTTGAAAACGATCAGCATTGGGATGACGCTTTAGCAGAATCCTGTGTTAGTGATAATCAACGACGGTTACGCCATTTGTTTGTAACATTACTCACGTTTTGTAATTTGTCATATACTGTACAATTATGGGAAACATATAAAGAAAAAATTGCAGAAGACTTTCTTCGGAATATATCTCACAATGATGAAGGCGCAACTAATGATAATTTTCGTGATCTTGCCATAAATCAGTGCTTATTAGTTCTTCAGGAAGACTTAACAGCAGTAGGCGGTAAATCACTCTGTGAATATGGTTTGCCAACACCAACCTCAATCGGAGAGGTTACCAATAGGGAATATTCCACAGAGATTGGTTACAACTCAATGGAACTGCTGGCAACATTAGAAAACGGTATCCCAATGATGACTGCAGAACAACGTTCAGTCTATGATCGCGTATGCGAGAGTGTTCAGAATAATTTGGGAACAATATGGTTTTTAGATGCACCTGGGGGAACTGGGAAAACCTTTTTGACTAAATTAATATTAGCTTATGTTCGAAATCAGCGTAAAATTGCTCTTGCCGTAGCTTCACCAGGTATAGCTGCAACATTGCTACCAGGAGGTAAAACTGCTCACACTATATTTAAAATACCAATTGATTTAGATCGCACGGAAAGTCCAACCTGTAGTATTTCAAGAAATAGCGACAAAGCTAAGGTATTACGTGAGTGTAATTTAATCATATGGGATGAATGTACGATGGCCCATCGAAAAGGAGCAGAAGCGGTAGACAGAACTTTAAGGGATATAAGACAAAATGATCGACCAATGGGCGGTATCACGGTTTTATTTTGTGGTGATTTCCTACAAACCTTACCGGTAATACCAAGGGGAACCCGAGCTGATGAGGTTAGGGCTTGCCTAAAAAGCTCTTATTTGTGGCGTGATATACAATCGGTGCATTTGACTATAAACATGGGAGTGAGAACTGGAGATAACCCGGATGATCGTCAATTTTCTGATACATTATTAAAGATTGGTGAATGTACCTATCCACAACTACACTAAGGAAAACTTATTCTGACGCCTGAGTTATGTTGTATAGTGCAATCCCAACCACATCTAATATCGTCGGTTTACGGTGACGTAACAAATATATTAAATAGGGACAATTGTTGGCTATGCGAAAGATCCATTTTAACTCCTCGCAATGACCAGGCATTTGAGATTAATAAGAAAATACTGCCGAATATACAGGGGGAAAGCAAAGTTTATAGTTCAATAAATATAATGGTCGATGAACAAGAAGCCACTAATTACCCGATAGAATTTTTAATTTCTTTAAATATGCCCGGAGTTCAGTCTTATGAAATTTGTTTAAAAATTGGCATTCCAATTATTCTGCTCCGAAATTTAAGACCACCACAACTTTGCAATGGAACTCGGCTAAAAGTAATTTAGATGCAACAAAATATAATCGAGGCTCAAATTTTAACAGGTTGCGGTGCAGGAGAAACCGTCTTTATTCCCAGAATTCCCATAATACCAAATAATTTTCCATTCCAATTTAAAAGAACGCAATTCCCAGTATCGGTGTGTTATGCAATAACAATTAATAAGGCTCAATGGTAGACTTTTCGTGTTGCTGGAGTAGATCTCGGTGTCAGTTGTTTCTCGCATGGTCAATTGTACGTCGCTCTTTCCCGGGTTAGCAGTTCTAGAAATCTTTATGTTCACGTGCCGGACGGGTCAGCTTTCAACATAGTTTACCCGGAAGTTTTGCGCTGAAGTATTTTCGTTCTATAGGTACTTAAGCCTCATATGAACGTGATCTAAACAATATTAACAATACATTAACTTAATAACAGACAAGGAGTTACACGCTGATGGAGTCGCGCGCACAGCTATTAACAATAATATTGTGCGATTCCGTATTGCGATATTTTTCAACAGTATTGTAGATAGACATATTATATTTCCCTACTAAAATACGAAAGTTAATCTGTCTGTTACATCAAAACCACTGAACCGTGAGGAAGGAATAGTCTACTTTTTTTTTACGAAAAACGACGGAAACGCGGACGAAGTCGCGGGCAACAGCTAGTAATATAATATTTTAGTTTGCGTAATCGTAAAAAGGTCACTCTAAATATATGCTCATTTTTTTATTTTATTTATACTCGTGCAAAAATAAAGCAATTGTAAGTTTTTTTACAAAGGTATTTACTTTCAATTTAAAATAGAAGATTTCATTTGAATACCATGTCAATAAATTACAATTCTAATGCACATCTTAAATTGTGTCAAGTAATTTTTACAACGACCTTCAATGATTATTTTTCGCAAAAATCCACTCAATTACGTTTATTTGAAATGAATTTGAATACAAAAATTTAAATTTTTAATAAGTTTTAAATGCCTGTAGGCATTTAAACTAGAATTACACTTAAACTTCTTGCAAATTTATCTGAATTGCTGTTTGCATTTTTTGAAATAATAAATTTATCTTAAAAAATAAACATTTATATATTTGTATCGTTTTCTGCTTTGTACTTTATTCGAAAACAATATAAACGTCACGTTTTGTAATATAATCATCATGAGTTTTTTTGCAGTAACCTAGGTAATACTACAAAAATGTGATTTAAAAAATAATGAAACACCTATGATGTGGTTACCATTTAAATATTTTGAGCCCTTACTTGTAAGCTAGAGCTTTTGACAATTTTAATAACATAAAGTGGAAAAGTTACTTTCAACTTTGGCAGCCAAAATAAACGAGGAAACAATTTAAAAAAGCTTACGCGCGATTATGACATCAATCAAATATTACGCGCTTGTGATGATGTTTTCTGCGCTTTTGTTTCATAATCATGCAAGTTCTTTTGTATGTCTTTGAAAGGCTTTGATAAATTTAAGACAATCAATATTTTCATTTATTAGGGGTTCATTAGAACACATAACGGAGTATTGAGGTAATTTATTTATTAGGGAAGCTTTCGATTATATAAATGAGGACTTTAGCTTTTGAGGGTACTGTTAGAATTAGTAGTTAAAATTATTTATTTGGTATTAATTAAGGAAGATATTTGAAGGCAAAATTTTATTGCTTTTGTATTCTATTTATCTTTGATTCTTTTTTAAAGTTGCATTTCTTACAAGCCAAAATAGTACCCTTGTAAAATCACTCACTTAGCCGTTTGTCACAAACGAAACAAGCTTAGAAATTGTCTGGCGTTAAAAGTTGAAGTCAGTGCTAGATCATATTAACTAACTTATGTTGAAGTATTAAATACTTTGAAATATTAACGGGGTAATATGAGAGGAAGCAAATTGAATTAAATATTAGAAAAAAAATATGTAATTTTTTATAAAATTTGGAAAAGTACTTCTTTTTGAAAAAAATCTAACAAAAATTTACAAAAAAAGAAAGTTGGTATAATCACACGAGAAAAAAAATAATAAAGGCTTATGCAATCTCAAATATTTTTCCGCCTGTGAAAAATGTACTAGGTAATATATTCATACGGCGGAAAGCAACATTAATACTTGTAAATAGTTTACTCCCCCCAGCTTGCAAAATCACAAAATCTAAGCAGTTGCGTCATAATATTGTGACAACTTTGAGTTAATAGGAACACTTGTGTGTTTAAATGGCTAAACTTCTATATGTACCTGAGTATGTACGGATACTCCTACTCAGAATTTTGCTCGTACTTAAAAGGTTTTTTAAAATAAATATTGGCTCGAAGAAAAATAAAAAAATTAACAAAACTTTGTAAGCACTATTAGATTTGACAAAAGTGCCTTTTCCGTCCCATTAAATATTTCAATTAAAATTGTCTCCATCTATTTGTACGTGTCTTAATTTATGTTAAGGACATTTCAGTAGCGAGTGCAATACATGCTACTGAGATGAAGAGTACACAGTTTAGTCGGAATAAAAAGACTACAAAGTTCACAAGAATTTACCCTCAGTTCATCAGGCTGTATAGGTGTACATATGTTATGGAAATATTTGATGTAGCGTGGTTTATTTTTTATTAAAATTATTGAAGATTATAAATACCGACTACAATATCGTCTGTTGGCAAATATACAATACATAAAGTTTTTTTAGCTATATCGTTGAATAACGTAACGTCTATAGGATAGCATGATTTTAAATATTATATACGCTTTATATTGTTAGTAATGAAAATATCGAGCTACGTGTAGTAAGTAGTAGTATTTTTAATAGATGAAATGTTTATATTTTACATATTTTTTCTATCTTTTACCTCAATGTAACCGTATACCATCAATTTTAATTCCTGTTTTTTCCTTCGATCTGTATATTGGTTTCGAAAAGAAAAAAAAAACGGAATTTTCGAAAGATTATTACTATTGTCATTCTGTCCGCCAAAGACAATATTGGATTTTTTTGCGTAGAAAGTTATATTTTAGCATATCTATATATAACACGATAGTTAACACTCAAAAACTTTCATTTAAAAATTGTGGACTATCATGAAAGAATATGAAAGAATAAGTTTTATTTGTCATATAGATAATAATTTTAACTGCACTGGTTCAAGAAAAAATCTTACTCATAATTTGAATTATTTCAGCGTACTAACTTTTTTCCAAAAAGGAATAATGTCTGAAAATCTCCCTTCTGAGTGGAATACTTCTGTATCTATAATCGAAGCTTCTAATGTTAAGAGATTATTAAATAAATACACATTACAACAACAATTGTATATTTATTAATTGTGCCTTTTATTGCATTCAAAATTTATAATTAAATATTAAACAGAGATTTTAAACTAAATATAAATAAAAGTAAAATAAAATAGAACGCGACGTTGAGAAAAGGGTCCTGGCTTAAACATGTAATTGGTGTGGTCCATAATGCGAAATAGCACGATAAATAATAATGATAAATAACCTTATAAATAATATTCATAATCTCATATTTATACCTCATCTAGCATTTTGGACCTTTAGAATTTAATTAAATAAAAAAAATTTAACCGTCATGCGTAATTTTAATTTTTGGTCTGGACAATGAAAGTGTCAAAAAGCCATAAATGTCTTTGTTTAGATCCCGTTATATTCGTACTACCCTTCTTATGCAATCTCAAAACATGAATATGGTTCTGTTATATCTTTCTCATCAAAATTATCAACACCTCTGCAATCACTGGTAAGACTCTACGTAATTACCAAATGGGGAATGAAGAAATAAAGAGGGAATTAAAGTATTTTTGAAAGAATTTTTAGGTATTACATTTTCTGCATGTTACTGACATTATGGTAATATTCTATACGTTTAATTGAAATAATAAATATGTCTATGCAATGTGTTTAAATTCAATTAAAAAAATTATTAGTCAATATAATTTTAATCTAATGAATGAAATGCGAACTCAAACAAATATGGCATTTTCTATTTATTATTAAGGGTACTCCGGAAAACCTGCGTAAGTGCTCTTAATTTCGAATGTAATGAAGAAATCATGATCATATTAAGCTTCACCGTTAACAATTTCTGTGCACATTTCCTGTGTAAGCGCTCTTAATTTCATTTGTAACGAAGAAATAATGATCATATTAAGCTTCAGTATTGACAATATCTACGTAACAATTTTTCATTTCCTCCCATCTTCAAAATTATTTAAGTCAAAATTTAGAAAAAATACGGACCATGGAGTTCACATACAGTTTATTAAAAAAATACAGCAAAAAGAAAAATTCAGAACACTTTTACGCTTTTGAAATATATACTAGCATTATGGTTTATTCTTTATATATGTAACATTTAAATAATATTTTATTGTTTATTGTTTATGGTATATGCATTTACTTAATTTATACCAGAAGAAACCACCAGAAGGTAGATAAAACAAATTTCCACCAGAAGGTAGATAAAAAAAATATTTCACAAAATTGGTATAAATTAGGTTTTATTTAATTATTTATTTCTGATTGTGGAAATTGGATTTCAAAATAGTGTGATTTAAGTTTGATTATAATCTAGAAACCATTGTGATCACAAATTTTACTTTGACTTTAATTTAAATCCTTAAAATCACAGATATGTTAGTTAAAAATTAAATTTTGTAAATAAAACAGTCTAAGATTTAAATTTGTGTATATTTTTTAACATCTTAAATTTATATTTGGTTGGATCAATGTTTACTTGCTCCTTTTATCAGCTTAATATGCAAATACATATTACTATACAGGTAATCTATATAAATAAACGTAAATCGTCTCATGTATTTTTTTTTTCGTTGTATTCGTAATTGTCAGAACAAAAAATGTTGATAATCCGAAAAATTAGTTTAGGAAATCCACAGAATAAATTGGAAATTTGGATCGTATATTTGTATGAAAATTTTAATTAAAAAAAGGACGGTCAGTTTGACAGTTCTGCTGTCGCAAGTTTCAATAACAAATTCCGCATTGAATATTAATACTTTGCGAAAAAGAATTGAAGTGCAAGTGGTGATCATATTTCTAATGCATTCTAAACCGTAAATTTCATCAATTTGGTGTATTGCAAACGTTCAATTGTTTTTATTTCGTGGATTACTTCTTTAGGAAAACCACTAGTGAGCCACCAGTGAAGCGTCGAAACATCATGATCATCGAGTCAATGAGACTAACGAAGAGTGTATACAGTGTTTGGAGGAAAATCGAATACGAATGATTCAAACGCGGTCCATTATGACTGCGGAACAACGGATACAGTCGAGTTCGATTCGCTTGGTTGGAGCTTACGCGCGAAGTAATTTTGAACGTCGATAAAACAGACGGCCAAATGCAATGTGACAATTCGAAATGAACGCTTGACATTTAGATACGATTCAACAGTCGATTATGCCGCGGATGTATCGGTCAGCTTCGGAACAATGAGCACTGTTTGTCATAAATTGCAATGCTTTGAGGTTTTGACACGAACCGCCAGGATTACGTTGTGCGAGCGGTAAGGTCAAATTACCACAATAGAACGCGCCATTTTAATAAACTCAAGATCAAACAGAAATTGTTTTGTTGCAGTTCACACAAATTCCGTGAAATATTCGGTTGGATGAATCCATTCTCACTGAACTGACGGACAAAGCAGAGCCTAAACCACTGAAGATAGAAACATGTTATAAAATAAACATATTCTATATTTTTGTGCTAAGCGCACTTCTCGTGTTCTTCATTAGTAAATTGCACACGTGCAAAGCCGGGACGGGTCTCTAGTTTAATAAAAAAATGGAAAGATGTCAATAAAAATTGAAAAGTGTGTAAACCACTTTATCGATAAATAGTATTTAGTCAGTAAATCAATTTTCCAAGACAATTAAAGACTTTGTATTTGAATTGAACAATGTGTAAATTTGAATCTACCCTGGATATTTTCAATTGAACACGAACTCACCTAATAAATGAGACATCTTTTTTTGCATTGGCTTCTTTTCTCTTATTAGAGAATGTTTTTATAAAAATTATAGATACTCAAATGATTCCAGATTTTATTACGTTTCTTAAATATCTCACGGTTGATGCGAGCGTTTCAATTTTGACGGTTTGCGTCCCACTTCATTTTTATATTCGTTAAGCCCTTACGCAAAAGTATTTTTACCAAACCTCGAATTGTAATACAGATTTTATTTTTAGCTTAAATTATTGTAAATTCTGGTGCAGTATTATTTTTGTTAAAAATTAACTACCCTAAAATATTAGAATTATTCTATCAATAAATGCAATTCAATTTCACAGTTTCAATACTGAAGAGATTTGGCAGAAGTGTCCTCAATAATTTGATTAAACACATGATAAATATTAAACGTATCAAAAACTAGGCAGATGATTATTTTGACCTAGTGCAGGATATTATGTGCTGTCAATTCGGGGTTGAATTAAATATTGAATTGTGACAAATATTGAATTGTGACGAATCCAAACTATGAAGCTTGAAAATGGCATGTAGATTTAGCTTGGCTTCTAGATGCTAACTAAGAATTTTTTTTTTAATTTAACCTCTAAAGGTGTAGAAATAGACGTGGAAAATAGTGTGAAATTTCGAAAAATTAAAGTTGGAAATCAGCAATCATTTTCAGAAAAGATATTATATAAAAAAGAAATAAGATAAAATGAAGCCATTGTCGGTCTTTGGCCGTGTAAATCCGGGATAAGCAGTTAATATGGAATATAATCACACAATAAAAAAATTTAATGTTTTTTCAATTCTTATGTCATAAATTTTTATATTCAAAACGAAAACTTTTCCATTTAGACTTCATACCAAATATATTGCTATTAATCTACAAGTAATCAGAAATTCAAATAAATTTCTAAATATGTAACAATTTAAACTTTATTTTGTTATTTATTTCAGTCCGTATCATGTCGCCTTATTTTAATAGTCAAAAACATTTTCCACGACTTCTATTACTTAGCTTCCATGTTTATAGACGGATAATACGTTTAAAAAGCTTACCTCCTATGTGCTGAACTTACACGATCAATTCTTAATCTTTTTCGTTTATTTGTGAAAATCGTTCTCATTTTCAAAGTCGTCACTTTATAAAAGAGTTGGGATCCCAATATCGGAATTAATTTTTAGTATACTAATTGAAACAATAATAACAAAATATCAAGCTTCTCCCCATTTCAGCTTTCTTACCTGTTCTTGTAAACATTGTTAATTTTTTTTACTATATCACTTAACAACACACTTGCCTTCCGATCTTTCGATTTGTCAAATTAAGATTATTTTCCCAAGTTTGTTACTTTATTATGCTTTATTTTTTGAAAGATTTATGAATTAGTATTATTTTGAAAATGTTTGCATTTCAACTTAATTAATTTTGTCATCGTTCACTAAAATAGAAAAATTTTGTTTGTGTGAAACGGTAAACGTAAAATGTAGGAAGTTCTTAAGATTAATCATTCAAACTTCCTTCTAAATACCATCAACATAATATAAAAATTCACGGATATTATTTTTTAAAATTATTTTTGTTTTAATACCATATAATATTTAAAAATTATATAACATTAGTGCATAATGCAGCGATCTAAAATTTAAAAAATATAACTGAAGGTTAATAAGCAAATAATATTTTTTTGCAAAAATTATTAGAATTTATTATATAATTAACCCTGTTGACAAACTATCAATTTCAGACAATATCATATGCATATTAATTTTTTTTATTGGATGACCCAGGGATTGACTAAAATTATTTAATTTCTTTTAATATTCTCGCATATCGTTAATTAGGTAACAAATTAAATGAGACAATATCACAATAATAAATATACCAAACTAAAACCTTACCAGTACTAGTGACTCAAAAAATGTAAAGGGAAATGGAATATGACCTTGATGAAAATGTTTAATCCGTTTCTTTGCTTACATCATAAATATAGCTTTCTGCAACAAAACAATAAAAACATGTGAAAGGGAGGCTCTTTCAGCACAATATATGTCACAAGAATCCATAAATATCTGTCATATAATTTGTAAAAACTTACGGTATATATTTTTTCTACTTTTCATAAATTTCAAATATATATAGTATTAACACGGGGTTTTGACATAGAAGGTGTTCGTATAGAATGGACTTAGCTTACATTATTTTTTCTTTTATTTTTCGTTTTCAAAGACAAGTTGCAAAATAATCGTGCTTCACCCAAGTGTAAATATACATATATGATGTATCATGTTTTTAACCCTTACTTGATACGAAATCAAATGAATCAATGTTTAGAAAATAAACGGTGATGAAAGTAAGCAACATTTATACTTAATTTTCATATCTGTACATATAAAAAAAAACGTGTATTAAAATGGAATCCAGGCAGTTCGCATTCGAAGTAAAAATTACTGGGCGAATATGACTAAAACCCTCTAATTTTATACTATATTTGTTCGGTTGATATTCGCAAGAGTTACTTCACTTTTGAATGTTATTTAACTCTTTTTTTTATTTAATTAATTTATAGCTACATCTGTCATAAATAGTCGTCACGAGTAACGATTTTATTATAGTTATAATTTAATCTTTTTTCACTGTCTATTAAATTTTAGATCACCATTATTGATGGATAAAAGTAAGAGGATATTAAAAATCTCGAGACGTTTAATATGGCACATTTCCGGCGATTATATAATATTAATTGATGCAAATTCGTTAAGGTACGTCAGCGGGCAAATAGGAATATTAAATCATTAAGAAACGGGGGTATGTGCTACTTTTAAATAATTATTTTTTATGCTGATGTATAGTAATTAATCTGCCTAACTTAATATTCCTGTAATCATTTTACCTTTTACAATAATTCATAGATATTAAAACATAAGCCACTTCATCAGTCGTAGCCATCTATTTAGTCCAATAATTAATCTTTTATTTATTTAATCGTCTAAATAAAAGATAAATTCTTGTAGTGAATTTGCCATACAAATATTAATGTAACGTTTTTACCCATTTCTTACCAATTGATATAAAATTATTCCGAATCATGAACATTTCGAGAACTACAATGAATTAAATAAGTTATAAGTTAAGGAATTAATTGATTGAATAATTGTTTGGATGTATTACTATGAAAACAAATTATCTGACACAAAGAAACCCCGATAACTTAAGACTAAGACAAAAGGAGCGAAATCAGTGCTCACTGAGAGCTCCGTGAGCGCATGTGATCCAGACAATGCTCGTTAAAGGAGTTAGGGGAAAATTGTATTTTTGCCGTTTGCACTAGCTTCGCTCGCCATATATCGGCCACAAACCGTAATCAAACATGTTATATTTTAGGACGGAATTGCTTACTTAGAATTGTTTTACTTCCAAAATACAAATATATTATTTGGATATTTTTGTAATTACAGATAAATCATTAATCTCGTTGTAACGTTTTAGCCCAAGAAATATTACAATCTATATTCAGTCGTTTACTGGTAATTTTAAAACTCTATTTCTAAAATTATTATCGAAAACATAATGCAAATTTATTTTGAATTAATTATATCGCATATTTTTATTAAAATTTTAATACTCTATGATCACACTTTATTATTATTTATTAACATACACTAGGAGCTTAAGGATTCGATAGTTATTTAATCGGTTAATTAACAATTCGATGGATATCTTAATTTTGAATCAGCTTTGTCCGGCAGAATATAACTTTTTAGGTAACATAAAACTCTTTATATACTTTTTTGTTCACATTTAGGTTCAAATAAACATTTAAGTGTTTACAGGGTAGAAAAAGTAAAATGTATTGGGCAAAATATACAAACATGTAATATCACTTAAAAAACATTTAAGTGTAATATAGTGTCATATTATATTACAACTTTATAACAAAAATACTTTTATATAAGAAAATCACTATTTGAGATATTACAACGTAACCCGGTACAAAATGATGCCATTAGCCGGAAATGATTGATCAGAGACATATGAAGTACTTACTTTTTAAAAATGTACGTGGTTAAAACTTCTATTAGGCATTGCTAATGACGTTTAAAGTGAAAATAAAAGCATGTTATATTGCGTTTTTCGTGTGCGTATAGCGACAGATATCGCTCAACTACCCATACCACAACTCGTTGGCTTCTCTCTCATTTATCAGCCCTGTTTCAATCGTATTAATTTGGTTCAATGTTCTTTACGGGTATCGATTTACGACAAATTTGTTGTTTATTTTTAAATTTCACCTTTAAAAATCATATATAAATATGTATATATGTATATATATATGTGTGTGTGTGTGTGTGTGTGTGTGTGTGTGTATGTGTGTGTGTGTGTGCGTGCGTGCGTGTACACGTATGTGTGCGTGTGCGTTTGCGTCTGATTTCTGGAATGTCACAGAATAATAAGTTTCTAGAATATTTCTGTCGGAGTAGGTAAAGAATGCGGCATTCGAACTTCTATTCCGTTTGCAATTGAGGAATCGGCAAGTAAATAACCAATTAAAAGTGGAAGTATTTCGAAGTGAACTTAGAGAAGTCTTTCTTTATTTATGTCGTTTACGGTGATGTATACAACGTTAAGTGAAGGTGTGCCCTCTTACGGTACAGACAAGCACTGGTTCGGAAGATTTAAACATGGAAATTTTGATCTGCCCGATGAAACTTATCTGAAGCGACCTCCTCCAACGGATATAGAATTCGCATTTTTCGCAGAGATATTTTCAAGCTATATGGGAACTTACTATAATGGAAAAAAACTTCATGCTTTGAGAAAGAAGTGGAAATATTCCATTTGGCTACCATATGAGCCAACTCCCTTTCAACTTCAGAGGAGAGCTAATTTGTACTTAGAGTTATTGAGTTCTAATCATACTAACGAGAGGCTAAAGTATCTGGTTACAGGAGGTGAAAAGTCAGGCTTATGTTAATTTTTAGCGTAAACACCAGTGGCCAGGTCCTAGAGGAAAAGGTGTACCTAGACCAAAATACAATATTGAACAAAACTCCTTTTGATTTAATGGTGGTTTATGAATGAAATTATTTGTTTAATTATTCATTGGGAAGTCTTTCAAGCTTACAGCACAATTACAGCTAAGGTGTATTGTGAATAACTGAAAAGTCACCGCTGAACTTTCTTCAAATCAAAGCGAAAAAACTACTTTCACTTCAATAGAGTATGCTTTTTTACCTACCGTACTCTAGAAGTCTTTCCCTGTCTATTTACCATCTTTCGCTCTCTTTCTAATAACTTACGTGACCGAAAATTTAAAGACAAAAGTCATATAATAATCAAACTTCACCGGTTTTTCAGTCAAAGGCCAAAGATTTCTGTAAGGACGGATCTTTAACTCTACCTGCATATTGGCGATAAGTGTTAGATACCGACGGATATAATATAATTAACGATTGGTTTAATTGACTACACACAATAACAAAAAATTTATACATAGATGGCAGGTTTGTAAGTTGCCAACCTAATATATATAGATATATATATATATATATATATATATATATATATATATATATGTATATATATATATATATATATATATGTATATATATATATATATATATATATATATATATATATATATAAGGCGGTATTTATGTTTTAATTTATGGATGAAATAAATATTTTAGTTACTTCTAAATTAAGCATAAAAATTAAACTTCATTTATACATAAAAATTCAATTAGATTAACTGAACTTGAAATTTCTAACCATAGTCAGTAATATTGATTATATAGTAATATTGATTATATTTGGCGTTATTCAAAATTATATAAATTTATGTGTAGTAGTATTATTTCTACTTCCTTTAAATTCTTTACCATGATCTAGGTTTCATTGTATTACAACATCCTCATAATGTGGTGGGCTATTAGAAAAAATAACCTTTGCTCAGGTATATTAGCAAAGATTAACCTTTGCCAAGGTTAATTATTGCTAATAGCCCACTTGAAGATGTTTAAACATAGGTCGCGGTAAAGAATTTAAAGAAAGTCGAAATAATACTACATCACGTAGTTTCATTTAATTGTGATAGTCATTAATGTTAATTGCATAATATAACACATCGCGTTGAAAGAAATGCCGAAACTAAGTAATTAATATTATGAAAACTCTAACACAAACATTAATTATTTAAAATTTCACGAAAAAAAAATTTAATCTATAAGTTAACAGCAATATTTACATTTAACAACAATGGATATGCATTATTTGCATGTACGTGAAAGAAAATTGTAAACGTCATTGAACGGAGAGAGTTTATGTTACGAGGGAAAGTTAGATTACACTTTTGAAAAATTACTGTATTTTTTTAATGAATCATTAAAATGATTTTATATAACACGCATCATCATATTTAGGCATAATAAATACTTTTGATTGATTATAATGTATACGTTATATGAAATTAATACGAAAGATGACATAAGTGTACCCAAAAGTTTATCAATTTATCACAAGTTAACACTGACAACATCTTCCACGATTCCCACGGAACATAAAATAATGTGATGATTGGGCGCGTCCCGCAGTATCGCTTTAATTAATGTGAGTGCATGAACACCACGTGAGCGCTGCGGGATGTTCATAGGCGTAAATTGAAACATAATTTATATTTAATAACTTACCAATTATATTAAGGATTGTGAAAAGTAAAAAGCTTTACAAGGCAAAATTTCATGATATGACAACACTGAAATGGGAACGACTACCCTTGGATTGACACGAAACCAAGATGAAACAATATCTGTACTAAAACGTAAGTACAGATATTCATTAATATTGTTGGAACTAGTTTGAATTTTAAAATGATAAATATGTCTAAATTTGCAAAATATTTGTAAGGCATATTCTCGCAAATGGATTGATTTTTAATTTGTTTGATAATTAGTTTAGGCTTACCATATTATAAAGCAAATTACGTATAATATATGACTCTTAAAAATATATATCATTCATTATCCTGTACTAATAGTATATAATTTCATTTATTTCTGAAGTCATTAGAAAAGATTATTCCCTTAAATTAAAAAGCATATCTTAAACATTTAATACTCACAACTCCATCAATTTTTATAGGTAGATTGTCAGCAGAGCTTATATTTGCTCATCTTTTTCAGTAATAGTCAATAACCAAATAATAATAATAAAATGAGTATCTCCCGTCTTTCTTTTAGTATATCAATTTATATTGACGCCTCTACTTGCACGTGAGGCCGCCACGTAAAGCCGTTATTGCTTAACGGATTTACGTGTCGGCCTCACGTGACTCACGCGCTGCAAATGCGATGGGTTTATTGGTTTATGGAGACGAGCTGTTGGAACTTGTTTCCCCTGAGATTTCATATCAGTTTATTTTACTCAAGCAAGGCTTTGAGGGATTTTTGCGTGTAATTGTACATACTATGAAACATTGAGTTACAATTATTTACTGACGTCGTTCATAATATTCGAGAAAAAGTAACTCTAGTTAATTTATAGATATATTTAATTGAAATGATTTAAAGTTATTTCATAGAAATTGTTCTTTTTGATAACGTTTACTTAAATTATTCAGTAATGTTTTTTGCCTTTTCTTATGGTTTTAGATACTGCTTTTATTTATAATCACGAAATGCCGCAGACACAGCTTATGCAATTGAAACATGGCGTTATTTTTATTTCGTTCATTTCTTACTTAATTTCCTTATTTTATAAATTATTCTTCTAATAAGTGGTCATGGAATAAAATTATGCAATTAATTTTATTAATTAGATAAATTGGATCTAGTTCTTAAATGAGTGAGATACCAAAGTTCAAATATTTTTTTTTTTACTTTAATTTTCTTTACATCGCGCTAAGTTAATTTCTTTATATGTAACATCCGTTTTAGTCGAAAAATATTTTCAATAAAATTACGAAAATTCCACTTTTAAGAGAGTTAATTTGGTTTTTTCTCAAGGCCTTTGTGATTTTGTACAGAAGAAGTGATTCTTAGCGTTTCGTAATAATAACATTTTTGTTCTCTCTCTGCGTATGCTAGGAGATTAATATCCATTATCATTTTAAAATATGGAGTTTTAAGATAATAATTTAAAGCCTGAATTGGCCGTAAAATATATATTCTGCTAACGAACTAAACTTATAATTTTGTACGTTTACAGGATATATTACGTTTTTATCGTAATAAAACCATTATTGAATGAAATGTGAAAACATTGGGAGTGTAGAGTTTTCTCGTAATAATATCGCCACTTTTTGGGATAATATGTGCAACATCATTATATTTAAGAAAAAATGTCTTTATTTCAATAAATATATAAATTAAATATTGTTTTTTATTTCTCATTAATTTTAATTTTTTTATAATTACGGTTTGTTTTCTATTGCCCTTTCTTTAATAAAATCATTCTTATTTTTTTTATTAAATATTTCTCTTTTTTTTCTTATTTATAGTTATAAAAATGTTGCAATTCTATTCCTAACTAAGTAATCCCATAACCGATGACTAAGCGGAAATAGCCTTAGCATTTATAATCGTACAAAGTTGTATATGATTTATCTTTAATATAATTATGTGACACGGTCAGGATTTGAATTTATATTAAAGTGAATTAGAATCTTTTATAGTTTTATTATTACATTAGGAGATAATCTCTAATGGTAAAAGTACGTTACCAATCAATATTTATCTGATTTATCACAAAATCTCCGCAATCCTAAAATTTAAAAACTTGAATTGTTTTAAATGTTTGCGAAAAAAGAATGTTACGAAATTCAATACCTAAATTTACGAAAATGGGAATGAGTGATCGCGTGGGAATTTTAAGATCGCGATCATTATAATTTTATGTTCAAAAAAATTTGTACCTAGCTTTCCGAATAGAAACAAGGAACCATTAATTTCAGCACTTGTGGTACTATTATACAAAAAAGTAAATAAAAAAAATGCAGCGATTATACTATTTACTCAGGGCAAAACCGATAAGTGTAGCTGGTATCAAATAATTTAAACTTATCTAGAAGATAACAAGAAAATGCAAAATTTTCTGAAATGGTGAATATTTCTATTAAAGATTATATTATTGATTAGTGCATTAAATTTTAAAGAAAGTAGTTAAGAAACTCTAAATTGGTGTTTGCAACTAATTGATCTTTTTAAAAACCTAATTTCGAATCAAGCTGACTTTCACGAAATACTCAAAAAATCAAGCTGACTTTCATAACAAAAAAGAAAAATTGCATCGCTTATAAATGTCGAAATAAATATAGTTTCATAAGATGAAATATAAATAGATGAAAGGGTAAAACCCTTTCTCGACAGGTATCACAAAGATAGCTTTTACTAACAAAAAATATCTGGATCCAAACCTCTTTCGCAAAAATATATAAGTTAGAAGAAACTCTAAAAGTATGATTTTTAAGGGACGTTTGAAAGTAAGGTTAAAACGTGTTTTTCTAGATATATTCAAATTAATAAATTAATTTAATTGAAAGAGAAACTGTCAAATATATGATGAAAACCGAAAATAAACTTGACATATGTTATTTCGCCTTGTTATTTCACGTCTAGTAATTCGTCATAGTTTGCACTGAAAATAACGTGATTCGCGGAATAATCAACATTTTTATTTCAAAAGTAAATAAATTATGATTTTGGAAATGACGTTGATTTTGAAACGAAAATAAGAAATATTTTGAAGTAAGACAGTAATAAAATTTTTGTAGCAACTTTTGTTAAAAATCATACTAATTTTTCAAAACTTTTAACTTCACCTTTGATTTAAAAGTTTAATATTCTTTTTCTTTTATAAAGTCACAGTATACAGTCTGAACCAAAATTCCGTCCATCTATTAGCTTCTATGATTTTAGGTCTACGTTCATGAAGTTTTGCGAATTATATATTAGACAAAAACTCAGTCAATATGTACATGTTTAATTTCTTATTTTTTTAACGTAATATAAATTGTTATGAAGTTCGAAAGCTTTTTAAGTTTAGATTTCGTTTATAACTTTTAGTTGTAAGCTCCATTTATGAAATATTAAGTTTCAAAGTGACGTATGTTTTGCTCCCTTCACTGCTCTAATATTTCAACCAATGGTTAGGAAAATATGAAAAATTCTACATACCAAACTTTTTAGAAATTTCCAACAAAATTGTTTTGGTTAACTTGCGTCAACAATTTTAAAAGATGTGATATTTTAGGGAACCATGCATTGTGCATATTCAGACCCGCATTTCGTTCGTTTTTTTCATTATCTGATGTTGAAAAAATTAGAAAGAGAAATGCGACATAAATAACATTGCTGCCTACACTGTAGCCAGGTGCAGTCTCTTCTTGGTTGCAGCTAACTTCCTAAGAAAAGTTGAAATAAAAGTTAAAACTCGTTTTTCTATTTTCTGTTACATATTAAAAAATGTGTAGATGGTTTGGCATTCATTGACTCGTAATAATAAAGTAATAGTTATTGTATAAAAATAGATTATGTCTTTGCCACTTATATAGTTAAAAATATAAACTTATAAAACAAAGTAAACAAAAAAAACAATGGGTAAGTGTGGGTCTTCTTCGCGTATTTGGGGTATCGCGAAGTTACAATTTCGAGTCTCCTTCGTTTGAAGTGAGATTACCTTATGTTTCGTAAGTCAAAACTAATATGGATTTCCTAGCGCAATAAATATGTAATAATACGTAATATAATTAAGTAGGGGAACATACATATTACGGCAAATATCTAAAAAATATATCTGGTGTGTAATTACTGTTTCTCTCTATTCTTTGCCTAGGCTTCTATGTTTTTCATACTTTTAGGTTAAATACTTTTGAAAATAAGTCTGATGCTTATTTTTTGCATATTTGTGACTTCAAAAAAAACTATTTCAAAATTTAAAAAAAACATTTATTGCTAATCCTTTGAAACTAAAATCGAACCTTACACATTGAATTAAATAAATCTAGTGTTTAATTTGATACCTAAAATTTCCATTAAAGTATTTTTAATACTTAAAATTACCATTTAAATATTTTCACGTGACCTCTATTCAGATATGTCAGTGGTAAAATATTTTATTACAATGCCAAATTTTTGACTTTTACGTCAAGTTTTTTCGGAAAAAAAGCAGCTCTGTTTGACAAACGGCCTGATCGGCAGTGATTTTAACACATTTTTGTTTTACATTTTGAAACACAAAATCCTACCAAGAGATATAAAAGTAATGCGTAAATTTGTATAATAGCACTATATGAAATATCTAGAGAATAATTGATTTAAAAGGATAAAGCAAGGTAATGATGGAAGACAACATGTGTAGTCTGTTTTTATTTCTTGGAAAAATATATTATTAACATTTAAAATATAAAAGTATTTCTCAACAGATTTAATTTATGCTCTAAATATAAATAATAGTACTACGTATCGAGAAATGAAAGTAACGTGAGCAGGCAGCGAGCAAATATCAATAAAGCTCGTTAACGGCGTTAGAAGAGACTTGTATTTCCACCATGGGCAAGATATTTGCTCCCCGAATATCGAGTTCCAACTAGCGCCAGCTGTAAAATGTTTAACGTTAAATTCTAAAAGGGATTCTTTTGTTCATATCGGAAACTAAGAACTTACATTCGAATTAATTTTTGAAAACAAAAGAAAAAGAAATTCCTTCGTCAAGGAACAAAAAGTAATAAAATCTTAATTAGCTTGATTAACTATGCCTTAGAAACAATATATTTAGTGCTGTTCCGGAAAATATTATAAAACATAATTTTAACATCGTCCATTCTCAAATTAGTTTCACCTCAAATTATAAGATTTCATGTTCATCTATTTATGTGTTTCGTAGGTTATGTTATAAAACAAATTTTGAAGGATTTACAGCTTTTATCTTTCTGTCCGCATATACCTCGAGTTCTATTAGGTAAATTTGAATGATAACATTTTTGCATTTTTATAGGTTCTTTTTTCTGGTAGGTTTTTGTGTTTATAAAACACCAGTGCACGCATTGAGTTTGCAAAGGTATGTAAATTTATTTGAAGCGTTTCCTCGAGTATAAACAAGCAGAAAGCATTATGAATGGTGAAAACAGCGGCGGTGCGGGATCGCGAGAAGGGAAGCAATTACATTAGTAAAATTGAACATTATAATTTCCTTGCGAGCAGAGATTGTAGGCAAAAACTAGTCCATGAAGAAATAAAAATCCATGAAGTACAAGTGGAGCTCACACTATGAGGGAAAATATTTAGGTACATATTTAAGCTCTTATAAAGATTTAGCTACTTATTAGAGATATAGGTAATTTCCTATTCAATTGCTTTGGAGTATTAATTTTACATTGTTTATGAAATCATTGAACGGTAAAAAATTATGAAATCTAGGATAATCGCTACAGTTTTCTATAATCAAATTTTACAAACCACATATTTCATAAGTTTTGGTTCAATTGTTTCGGAGTTAAAGAAGTGGAATGGTCTATTTTTAGACATTTTTTTAATATGAATTTTGAAATGACGAAAAAACATTTTTGTATTCCTTATAACAAGCCCTATCCATGACAAAAAAGTTTAAGTAATTTATTCACCTCGTTTTTTTATTCTTGCGTAAATATATTTAAAAAGTTTAGTAAAAAACATGTGAGTTAATAATATGTGTTGCTTTCCTAAATTTTAAGTTTGTACGGTATACAGTTTTTAAGAAAATTGGCTGTAACTAGCCGAGAGATGGGCACATGATTGATATTAAAACTGTTCTGTTTTCCTTTTTGAGGTAAAGAAACTTAAGAACAAAAAAAAGTTGAAAAATAAATACAATTTATTTTCAGTGTGTTTAAAAACTGATATATGCCCCTAGAAATAATTCTGCCATTGAATGAGAACTTAATTTGCGAACCAATAAGTCCTTTATTCAGATCAAGTGATACTTCATGGCTCGCCAAGTTTTCATTAATAGCTTTATTTAATCCATTAAAAGAAAAATCCATATAGAGAAGCTATATAGTGTGATTCCTCTAATTTCATGAACGGACCAATTAACTTATGTATTCATATTCTACCTTAGCATAATCAGCAATATTTTCAATAATTAGAAAATACATAATATTTGCGAATCCAGAATCTTCTTTTTCCTACACAGGTAAGAAATAAAGAGAAAATGGACACAGGTCCCTTTTCAAGAGATTTGGTTTTATATCACTTCCCTTATTTCATTAACATATGTGTTAAATTTGGTGACCATGATCATGCTTATCATAACATTAAGTGAATACTAAATACGTAAAGATTACATGTCCGGTTTCTCCTGTTCCATAAGCATGCACGAAACACTAAATGTCATATAAGGGAAGCGATTTTAAACAAAAATCTAAGTCTAAAATCGCTTTTCTTATTTCATTAACGTGCGGTTTCAATTACGTGTCCCTACTGTAATTTATGATATATTAAATGATTACTAAATGTATAATATTTACAAATCTGATGACTCCGTTTACATAATACATGTATGAAACGTTTTGCATAGTCCAATTTTTCATAGATTCATTTAATTTTTTTCAGGATCCCCTATTAAGTACATTATTATGGGTCATATTGCAAAGATGTTTGCATGATTTCTTTACTTTTTTATCAGAAAACCCATGGCCATCTTCATATTTACCCAAAGGACTAGCCATATGAAAATATATAGTTCTTGTAGAACAAATTATCATAAAATTTGTCACAAACAATAACGAATAAGACCAAAAACATGCAACAATTTGAATAGTCAGTACTCTAACTAATAATCACTTGCAAACCAATAAGCAATTGCAAAATTAAAATTCTAAAGTTATCAATTGAACAGAAAAAGTATCAAGACGGGACTAATTTTCTAACATGTGTTGAACAATGTGAGTGCACATAAGACAGGTGAATATATCAAGTTATCTATGTGTGCTATAGGCAGCTAACATTGACTAAGACATTATTCTGTTTTATAGCAGGCAGGAGTATAAAGACCTACTTAACTCAAAATCGAAGGTTTATCAAATTAATCTTTTCATAATTGAAAATAATGTATTATTAAAGCAGATAATGTACTCTTATTAAAAGCATCTATTTAACGCAATCCATTAGCACCAATTTGAAATAGGATATACATTATTTTGCCAATGCGGTATGTTTTCTAGTTGATTTTTTAATACACTTGTTTCAATTTATAACTGTGTTAAAATATTATTTGTTAAAAATTTTAAACATATAATTTAATAATGTATATTTTCCGCACAAAATATTTCTTAAACTTGAAAATTTATAAAATATACTAATGACTTAATAATATCACATGTATTTTATTCTCTGATTTATACATTTAGCGTAGAGTGTAAAATATGCAAAAATATTGAATTCTGGGATTTACAATCAAGTTAGGATGTGAAAAAGGAATATGCCAATAAAGATAAAATAAAAGATGTACTTGTAGTCACTTTTAATTGTTATATCGACAGTGACAGGATTTAGAATAAGATTGCGCAAGAGATGTTTTGAAAAAGTACTAATGACTTATTATTTATTAAAAACAAAAATTCAACAAAATTGCTCAAAATGTTTTAAATTTACAAGTATAAAAAACAATTAGTTTTATAAGACATTACAAACAATAATAAAGAGAGTAAAATGTGCGTATATCAATTCAAATTAGACATCAATCTAATTAGTAACCAGCTCAATTACCGCATTCCTAAAATGGTCAAAAAAAGACGATGTAAGTAACCTAGAGTCGCTTGGAAACGTTCAAAGTACCATAAATGATAGAATTAAGAACTTTTGGTTAGATATTTATTAATATTTTTTCAATATTTTTGTGAAACATTGATAAAAATACAGCCATTTATTAGCTAAATATGAAAAATTAAGAGCAAAATAAAGAAACAACTAAGATAAAAAAGTAAATACCAGAAAGTAAAATTTCGTTTATGTAAATTATAAACACATTGTTCAAATGAAATGTCGAAGCAATAATGAAATTTCGAAAATAAATTTTAATTATTCGAAATTCGATAGAAAAGGTTATTTAAAAAAAAAACAAATATATTTCATTTGAAATACAGGATTGAATTTACATGAATTGTATTTACGAGACAGAGAATAGTATATGTCATTGAATGTAAAGAGAATAATATAACAATACAGTGAATGAGAGATTAGTTTTTTGGAAAACTAAACTCTGGTTTTCATGAAGCCTTAGAACGCGTTTATTCGATAAACAATGCCATATTTAAGTATTATAAACAAATTTCATTGAATTGATTATAAACAAATTGATTGAAATTGATTGGGACTTCATGCAAAAAATAACAAAAAGGTTATTATCATCAGGTGACACTGACAGCACCTTCCACGGTCCTTATGTACCGTAAAGGCATATAATAGTTGGGCACCTCTGACAATATTGCATTAATTAATACTAATGGGCGAAAATCGAATTTTCATAACCTTTATATATTAAAGATTATGAGAACAAAAAAGCTGTATTATTCCGTCAAAAATTATATGTTACTTTCAAATTAATAATTTTTGTGAATGTCCGCACGAAAGATTCATATTTAAACAGATTGATTTTCCATTTATTGATATTAAATAAGCTTTAATTCTGTTGTAGACATACGTGTAAATTTAATGAAACGGAAAGAATGTGTTAATCACATATATGAATATATTGTATTTAATTCATATGTGGTGGTATATTGATTAGAAAAATAATAGGACAAATTTTACGTGCATTAGTGAATTATAAATTAAAAATCTTCTAATCTTATCAAATTATTTTATTAAAGACCAACAAAATAAAACCATTTCAAATATGAATCGCCCTACTTATTGCAAAATTATCGTCTGAGCTTACACAATCTCATATTATTTAACTAACGATCACTCTTAAATAATAACAAACTGATTCTCTCCTGCTTTAATTTCAATTTATATCCACGCCTCTACTAAGTCGTTATAGCTTAACGGATTTGCTTGTCGGCCTCACTTTTAGGTGAATCAGACATATTTACTTAACATTATTTAAATGTCTTTCATAGACTTTAAAACGTTATAACTATAAAAATATATTTTTAAAGATACTTTTGAAATGTTAATCAAATTATTTAGAAATTTTTTTTTGCTATATATATTGTTGTCATACGAAGAGAGGTCGCAATATCATGAAATGCTTTTTTACGAGAACAATCAAAGATGAAAACACTTTTCCATAATGTTCTTTTATTTTAGCCTACATTTTGATGTGTAGTAATTATATGTGTCTGTTGGCTGACAACTTTATTTTCATATATTTAACGTATCTAACTGATACATATTATGGATTTATTGCTACGAGAGCTGCGTTCAACGAAGGCCGGAAATCGAACACGGGTCCCCACGGTGCGCCGCGTCCTTAAAGGCTGTGTTTATGCCTTGTGATGAATCCAATATACCACGGCGCCGACGTATTTTTGAGTCATGTTTATATCTCAATTTAAAATTATCGACATAAGTAAAAGTGACAATTTATATGATTTCATAACTTTAAAAATAATCCATTTACAGCAAATTATCAGCAGTAATTTATAAATAGGGTCTTGATAAAAACGATCGTTCAAATGTCTTCTTTTTCTTACGTTTGTTCCGTGTAACGGATTTTATTGATAATATAAATATCATTGTATTAACGATAGATTTAGGAAATTTACCAAATTAACAAACATTTTGACTACTATTAAATCCCAGAAAGTTTGAATAACCTCTTCCTTGTCACGCAAAAGCAGTTAATATACCAAACTAACGAAAATTAAATTAATTTTTAAATCACCATTAGTTTTGCTCACCCTTAGTTTTGCTATTACTTAATAAGAAGGTATTGTACTTTAATGTTATATATTAGTAGAATGATAATTAAATTATTCCTCATTGTACTTGTTAAGGTTTTAATCTCATGCGATATGTTATAAAATATATAAAGTTTTCTAACATCGATATTTCACAGGGTTGTTTAAATAAGAAAATTATTACCAATATTTTTTCATTACTTTATAAACTTTCCTGCATAACAGTTAGGAAGCAAATTTATGTGAAAAATCGATACATGTGTGAGGTTATTTAATTATGAGTTCAAAAAAGTATAATCTTTCATTTATAATATTCATGCATAATGTGCTAAGTTTTTTAAAGTAATGGAAGGATTTGTAGAGAAAAAAACAACCATTAAAATTTGAATCAACTACAAAAACGCGACTGGGGAACAAGTTATTAGTACAATCATATAGTAATTGCTTACTTATAAATACTACAGATGGTGCAATTATATGTCCACATTCATTTTATCTTTGTAGATAGACCAATCCTATAAACAGAAGAGAAAAATTTTCAGAAAATTTTAGGCAAATCTAGAGAATTACGTTACTTTAGCGATTTCTTGTTATCCAAGCTAATATATCTTACGTTATTTGTCTAAACGAATATTATACATTGTGTATAAGTCTGTCTGTTTATTCGCTTCACCACTAAATTTTTGAACTAATTTTATTAAAGTT
Source organism: Druceiella hillmani (assembly GCA_039881145.1). Classification (NCBI taxonomy): domain Eukaryota; kingdom Metazoa; phylum Arthropoda; class Insecta; order Lepidoptera; family Hepialidae; genus Druceiella; species Druceiella hillmani. The sequence continues at coordinate 30,585,017 of JAYKKI010000022.1, read as the reverse complement.
TATTAGAAAAATAACATAAGTTCCAGAATAGCTTTAGTGATATTTATGAACATTTGTGGTTACCTATTATTCGATATAACCGTAAATGTGATGTTACCATTTTTGCAAGATGGGGGATACTTTTTTATTGCATACGACGACTAAGTATTTGAGTTTGCATAATCTCTTAAAGAAGGCTTTGAATACAGTAGCAAATGTTAGTCAAATCTCTAATACAGTATTATGGAATTATTTTTTGATTACATCGTTATTCGTAATAAAAATTAAACATTGACATGAAATACATACACATATACATATATATATATATATATATATATATATATATATATATATATATATATATATATTTATATATATATATATATATATGTATATACATATATATATATATATTTATATATATATTTATATGTCTAATTGTTTTGTGTGTGTTTGTGTTTGGGTGCGTGCGTGCGTGCATGTGTGCTTGTATACACATGCAAATTGTGACTCTTATTAGTAGACCAAACAAAAATTAGGTCAATTTACTTAGAATATTTATCGCACCAAACTCGTCTAAGTAAATTGGGTTAATATTTATTTGGTTTACCGAAAAGGCAGATTGCGTAGGGTTAAACTTTTCCTGGCATGTAAAACGGAAATTCAAAAATAAAAGCGAATTGAAATTATCGCAAGCTTTAGATAATTACGGCGACCATTCGTAGAAATGCGGCTTTGTCGTGCAAAATGAAAGAAGAAATGATTTCAAGAAGCTTACAAGAGATTACATCAAACAAATATCACACGCTTGTGATGAGGTTTTCTGTGCTTTTGTTTGAAAAATTGTCGATTCTTTCGTCTGTCCTTGAATAGGTTTGTGAAATTTAAGGTTTTAAATGGTTAATGGTGTTGGATGATTTTAAGTGACCGAATTTAATTCTTCGTGGTGTTGAAGTAAAATCTAATTATTTTGTGAGGTTATGTGTTTAATTAGTCAGATGACGATAGAATAAATTAAAATATATTCAATTGTGTAGTTCTGATTTTGAATACATGTTAATTATAATTGAAAATAACTTATCTGGAATTGAATTATAAACCATAAATTTTAATTTTTTCTCTAACTCGAGCCCAAGGTGGATTGAATAACATATATTTAAAAGTATTAACATTAATCGTGCACACCAAGTTACGTATTTTGGCATGAAATTAAACATAGATAAAATATAACTAAGGATTATATGTCGGCGTGTCACGCGTGCCACCATTGTAATCTGCGTATCGCACATCTTTCTGTGCACAGCGACGTATACTTAGGCGTAGATCAAATACTATAAGTTGTAGAGCTTCATCATTCATTGATCAGTAGCGCCCAAAAATGCTATTTTGTATCATAATTAAGTTTCAAAACGAAAGCCAACAAACTTATCTAACCAATTGCAGAATTGTTTATAATCGGTAAGCTATTTTAAATATTTTTTTTTATTTTAATTAAAATTGTTATTGGTGAAAGCTTGGCACCAGTATCTTTTTTCTTATGTGTCGGTATCGCTAAGCATATTATTGGTCTGTGGCCGGTATGCGTCACTAGTGATGGATACTTATGATTATTATCGCATAAGTATTGATAGCGCAAATATGTGTAATCTTAATAAGATAACATTTCACGTTTCAAAGTTGTCAACTTTGCATATTATTTAATAAACATATACTGTTTTCTAGGCAATAAAGTAAATATTTCTTGAAATATTTTATCAAACAAACCAAGGAATCCTAATTTCCCCAAATAGTAAAATGCATTCTAAATATTTTAAACTAATCATCCCTTTTGGAACAAAGAAATTATTTTGTCTTCATTATTATGTCAATATTCTGTTCTTATTGTTAGCTTCACTTACATTATTAGATTTTAGAAAAATATGTGTGCGCTGAAATTTAAGTCTTGAATTCACTTGAAATCACTGTCTTAAATTTTTTATGTTTGTTCTCAAATAAAGCCAAATTATTTAATTTTTTTTGGGTGTTCACAATTATTTGCTATGCCTGTCGAGCAATTAAATCAAATGATATTTTGATCAATACGAACCATAAAGTGTTTCGATAACCTGGTTCTCTTGGAATCTTGGAACCCTTTGGTGTTATTTTAATTAAATTTTGTTTTTTACTTATTATATATTTATCGTAATAATTTTATTTTAGTCTAGACTATAAAAAAAATTCTTTACCTTTATCGCTATATTCACCCCCTAGATAATATGGAAAGTATCGCTGTTATTTTATTAAACTGAATGGCTACATTGTTTACTTAGAATAACATATTATATTATTACGTATGCTTGTCGCAAAATTTGATATTAAAACTCAATAACTATGAAAATAAATGAAATAACAATTTAATATAATTGTCAAATATTTAAACCAAACATAATTTGAGGGTTATTATTTTTCGATAAATTATAATTTTTCGATAAATTACATTTTAGATAATATATTTGGAAATTATATTAAATTATGTTATCAAGCTCTTATTGAATTTATTTTTAATTTTTTTTGCTATATTTATCCATTAAATTGTATGAAAAATATCCTTGTCATTTCATTAGACTGAAAGACTTCATTGTTTACCAGGACCATCAAGCGTTCTCTCGTTTAATTTCAATCTAAAAATTTTTACCCAGGCTTTTGATTAGTTAGTCAATTCTGTAAGTATATTTTGCGTAATATATTTCAGTGTCAATGATTTCTCACTCGCACAAATAATAATTTATTGTTGGAATATTTCGTCAAAATTTTGAATACCGTTAATCAGTATTTGCAAAAAAGGGAAAAACGTTGAGTCTCTTAAATTATAAAAATGGTCTTCCATTTCTGAACAACTGAATAGCGAGCCTTGTTATTGAGCATCGATTGCTATGTGATGTAAATTTTACGTATTCAAAACAGAAAGTCACTGAATATTATATAGATGTCGTGTAAAATAAGAACTGGATGATATTTTTAGTTTAGTTAATTTTCTAAGATGATTCCTAATTCTATAGGTTATTTTTATAATACAAACCACAAATAAAATGTTTCAATTTGATTCGTTAATATAAATAGGTTGAGCCATTAAGCGCGAAGGATATCACAACTTAAATGTTTATTATTACTGCATTTTACTTTCATATTTCAATTACTTACGATATACTTTACATGCTAAGTCGGAAAACGCCGGCGAAATTCACGTGTTTTAATTCTTCATGGGGGTGATTTGCAACTTGGGTTAGCAACGAAAAATACATACTTCGAAATAATGTAATGGTTTACAGTTTCATTTGGGTACAGGGTATTTTATTTTTCTTATAAGGATAGAACTAATTAAGCCTAATATAATATTATTAAGAAAAAACTTTCTCCTATTTTATGGGTCATTTTTGAAGTATTATTAGCATTCCAAAATCAGAATTAAATATCAGAATTTATTTTTATATTTTATTCACTCATTTACGCCTCCATCAATACCTTGATTATTTCTGTTCTTATATTATAATGCTTTTCTCTCGGAATTTTTTATCTGATTTTTTAAATTATCTTTCATTCAATTTTCCCTTCTTTTTAGAGGTCCGTATTCAAACTAGGAACCCTTACAGTCTTGCGATGTCAATTTGATTGTTGATGCTAAACAGGTGAGATTTGCCATGGCTAATACTTATTTATAACAAATTTATGAAACAAAATGTTTGAAAAACAATTGATAGTGTAACTATCTTTCAAGAAAATGGGGGGGGGGGGGGTGAATTTAATTTACTTGCCCCATAGTGCAGAGTGTGGTTAAATTCGCCTTTCAAAAATATTAGGAGCATTTAATGAACACTTCTCTTATACAAGAATTGATTTACAAAATATTAAGTATTAAAATATTAATTTTGTTTAGTATTATGTGTTACAATCTGAATTACTATTTACAGATATCTGAAAAGTATTAACAATAGTAATACTTTTCAGATATGTGAGAAATAATATTATATAATAGAAATACCATGTCCTCTTGAATGTTTGTAAATTCTTATATATTTATGAAACTCTTGTTCTACTAGTTTCTCAGAAGTGATTTCTTTTAAAAAAAAATATTTCTCTAATTTTTAAATTTAATTCCAAAATAAATAATTATTTTGTAACCGATAACTGAAGAGGAAAAAAAGCTCTCCAAGGGCAAAAATTTTATAGCGTAAATCGGAATAATAAAACCACTTACTCACTGACTTACTTATTACGAAATCACCAGAACTTAAAGCTTATAAAATTGTATTACACATTTTCTTGGCGGTTACACGAAGCTGATTAAATAGTAATTTCATAATAAATAAAGTTTCAAATATGAAAATGTATACTCAAATTGTCAGATATGAATAAGAAAACACCTATTTAATTGTTTGTATAATATTATCACTTATGCCCTTCTTTTGCATAGACAAAGCTATAACGGGCAGCTAGTTTCAAATAATGTAAATTCATCTGTAATACAATAAATAAATAATTACAATTGATTAAGTTTCTGTTTAATAATATAATACTTCTTAGTGCTTATAGTCTTCAACAAAATGCGTTAGGAATATTAAATTGGGATCTGTAACCAACAGAACTGTTTTGAATTCTGACTCGGAATGTCACTTAAAAATAAGACGTTATTCAGGTTATGTCTTTTAGAAAGAAAAATTGCATGACGATTAAATATTTTCCGGCGAGATAGAGATATCATTCGGTAATGGTATTCAAGCGATATATTTCACCAAATTTATGATCACTTTGGAATGGTGTGTTAACAAAGAAAGGTAAATATGTTAAACAAGAGAGGTTTCGAAAAAATCCATGTCGTAAAGAGCTCGGAAATATGTAGATATTTTTTTATGTTTAAGAGTTTACGAAAATATATTTGAGGGATTGATTCAACGTTAAAAGTTGTTGATCAATTCGTCCTTATATATTAAAATCATTTATATTCTGATAGTGAAACTGTAACATAAATGGCGAATACTTAAAACATTGGCCTATTATATTCTTCGTTCTTAGTGTGATTTTAAAATTTTCATTTTAATATGAAAATCTTGAAAACAATTTGTAAAAAATTAATTAACCATAATCATATTGAAAGTAAAGATTATTGAATAAAATTTATCAAATTAACTTGATGAGATTTAAACAAAATTTTATACTATGCAAAAAATATAAAGTGATGATTTTTTATTTTTTCCTACCGATCAGTTTTAGCTTTGGTAAAGGCAGGTAAAGAAGATACCGGGCGCATCGATGCGTGAAAGTAACGCTAACAATTTTGACAACTTGAAACAACAGCATGTATAAATAATGTAAAAGAAAAAATTTATAAAAATGGGTTTAGAAGAATAACTGTAACATTTAAATTTACAAGAATTCAGACAATTTTGCAAAAAAGGTCTAAAATATTGAATTGAAAAATTATGTTTTTAAGGGTAAAATAAACATCGTGGATTTTATGTACATCTTGTAGATCACTAGCATTTATTGACATGTAATAAGACAGATATTTGACATTAAAAAACACAGCTTATATCGTTTTTGTTTATGTGGATAAAAATTAAAACCCAAAATAGAAAAATAAAGACAAAAAACACACATGAATTTATATGATTACACAACAGTGCCATTAGTTCGCACAATTTACACACTATTGATTTTATTTATATATCTCTAGATAACATATTTTAATAAGACGAGATAAGGTAATGATGGAAGACGTCTTATATTTGGTTGGCTAATAAGTTTTTAACAACGAGTTGCTGTCAATTTATATTAATAATTTATACATTACAACAAATTTTATTTAAGTTAGTTGGCAGTGACAGTACGGCTTTCTTGTAACATTCCTGTGACTGATTCAATAAACCGTACGAGGTCGTTTTGGAGATCCTCAACCATTGACAAAGAATTATTTATATTTTTTACGAAACGAGATTTTTATGTTAAGTTTCTTGTTGATGAGAAATCCTGTTTGAACGTGCAAAAAGGTTTTGTTGCTCCACGTATGAAACTTTTCAGTATGAATAATTATTAGAGTTAGAGGCATACATTTAACTTTACTTGAAATTGTTAATAATAATATCATTGATCAATAGTACTTGCACGCAATGAAATAAGAGGCTCAATTTAAAACTATTCCTATAAATATTAAAAATATTAACAGTACCTTTTATTAAGGTAGATCTAAAGTTTTGTATAAGGTAGGGCTGTCCCTTGCAAAACCTTTGCTTTTCTCATCCGGGCTTGGCAGCTGTAAATGCAGAGTTTGTTATGTATGTAACTGACTAATGACTAGATAACTGTATATGAAACTTTCGTAAATTGTACTTAAAACTTTTTCGTTTGTTGCCGTATATAATGTTTATTTACAATCCTGGGTGTTATCAATTAGGTGCAAAGAAAAATGTTTTATTATAAATTAAAATTGTCTTATTTAAAATTCCTGCATGTACGACTTTGACATTGTTTTAGACTTAAAGGAATCGTATTGTAAAGTAAATTTAAGTTGTAAATGGTGACCACTCTTACTATTAAGAAAAATATTTAAGAAACCTTTCGTTTTTTAGTGAAATGTGGATTAACATTGTTATATTTAGGAAAAACTTAATTTATTTTTATCACCATGTATATGATCAAAGCTCTGCGATCAAAAATTCAGGTAGCCTTTCCAATGAAAATCGCACGGTTTTGAACATTGAAGACTCCCTCCATTTATTCCTTAATCATCGACTGAGCTTATATTGATTCATAATGTTTAACTAATAGTCACTCGTGAAAAAATAATATGCTGAGTCCTTCTTCCTTTGTTTTATTTTTTTAATTTATATCGGCGCCTCTATTAAGTCGTTGTAACTTAACGAATTTATATGTAGGTCTCGCGTGATCTACGTGCTGCGAATACGATGGGTTTATGGGATTACGGAGATGAGCTAGTGGAACTTGTTTCGTTTAGGATATTATATCAGTTTATTTTAAAATTATTTATTTAAAATTATTTAAAATTCTTTCATATACGTTAATATGTTAATAACGTTTACTTGAATTATTCAGAAATATTTTTTGTCTTCAGTTGCATTTTAATAACGTAATGACAATAGCATTATTCTGAATTTATTATATATGAGAAATGAAGATTACAAACTTTTCCGTAATATTCTTTTGTAATACTCTTTGCGTGTAGAATATGGTGATTGTGTTTATCGACTGACGAAGAAAAAGCATCCCAAGCTTTTACACATCCCAAACTTTTTTAAATAACAAACACGGCTTACACAAAGTTCCGTACTGAATAGACAGAAAAAATGGGTTCGATATTAATTTTTGCTTTTTAGTGCAGTATCTTTTAAAGAAAGCTTTTTAGTTTTTAAACTATTAATTTATTGTTGCTTATTTTATTCTTATATTTTTTAACATTGCATTTTTTAATTTCATAAAATTATTGTATTGTTACTGATTCTTGACACGTGTGAAAGAATTTTAAATATATTGGACATCTGGAAGCGGGTACAAATTTAATTGAAAAATTCAATTATTTTTCTTAGTATTTTTTGTTCATAAAATTATTTTTGTTTTAATTTTAAGAGATTATTGAATTGTCATCAGAACTACACACAACAGTTTTTACGAGTTCATGACAAAACTAGAATTAGAAGGACATCAAATTTAGATTCGCAAATTTCATTACATTATTACATAAAAGACGACCTGATAAAAGCATGTTAAAATAGATGTAATCGTTCATTTCCAATATTTATGCGCAAAATTTTTCAAAATAATGGGAGAATTTGTGAAGAATAAAAGGTAGTGATTATTTCTCTTAATCTAAAATTAATACAATCCATAACCATTGCAATTTTGACAACTACAAACAAGTGACTTGGGGAAAAGTTATTAGTACAATCTTTTGTGAATTAAAGTTTCCTTCGCTCAAAAATTGTGATTATATTATTAGTAGCTTGATATAGTTAGATAATTTGTTAAAACTAGAAGAATTTATTAGAATTAAAAGTATCATAATTTTTATGACTTTGAATAAAATTGATTAAAATTTTACGAGTGAATTTGAATATCATTGGAAGGCGGCCTTGTGCACAGTTTGTTTTGTGCTTAGTATAAGTTACGAGAAATCATTGTAAGTTTGATTATTACAGATAATATATCGTTTAAATAATTCTGTGAGTTTGTTTTTGAAGACGAAGTTTCATTGAAAACAAATACTGTGTACAAAAATTCACTAATCGTTAGAAATAAATCTATTTAGCTTTATAATGTGTAGTACACGCAATATTTTAATTATATTCATTACAAATAATTGTTAAACATATAGCAATTCGATGCATAAAATTGTTATAGATGGTGTAATGCACATTCATTTTATTTTTGATAATAAAGACTTAATAGAGAAATGATTCTAAAGAATTGTGTTACAAAACTTTAGAGATATTTTTATTATCGAAGTCAATATAGATTAAATTATTTTTCTTGTATCATGTCTAATACATTTTCACCACTTAATTACTAAATAGATTTTATTAAAGTTTTGTAGAAAATTTAAATAAATTCCATAAAAGTTAAATGACATATGTAACCAATTATGGTGACATATATGTGATATCATTATAAACGTAAATGGGTGCGAGACGGTAGGTAATTTATTTTTTCATGCTTTGACGACTAAGTACTTTAGTTTGTATAATCTCCTAAAGACGACTCTGAATACAAGGACATACACTCAACCTGAAATTATTCAACAATAAATCGCTTATAAGTATTTCAAAATACATGAATAGAACATATAAAGGAATAAAAACTATCGTTCGAGAGCCTCACGCAAACTCGTCTTACAATGTTTCAGCATTCTGGCAGTCAATCATGAAATTCACGTACCAAAGTTATCGCCGCTTAAAAATAGTCTAACGTAAATATAGAAGTAAATATCGTTTAAATTTGTAATACATTATTATCGTATCATTTTATGAATAAACTGAATCGTATTAAAATTTAAATATTACATTTAAATACACACACATGCACGCACGCGCGCACGTATACGCATGTACAAACGAACGCACGCTTCGCTCACACGCGCACATGCGCAAACACACTCTCGCGCACACGTGTGCGTGCGTGCGTGGGTTTGTGTGCGTGCGTGGGTTCGCACGCATGCGAGCGTGCGTTCGTTCGTGCATGTGGGCATGCGAATATTCCAAGAAATTACGATTAGAATAAAAAATAACAAGTCTGTGATCACGTTTCATAACATTATTTGGTCATTTTGCCTTTCCTTGAATAAGCTTATTCATTTAAAATTTTACACTACTGGAGGATTTTTCATATAGAAATTACTTAATGTAACCAAATTTAGTATTATTTCCTGTGGTCATGTGTATAATTATTTCGACCACGATATAATAAATTGCCATTTATTATAAGTAAATGTAATTCGTTGGAAAAGTGATCTTAGTCGGCAATTGCATTATAGTAACAATGTTTCCGCCTTACAGTAACAAGGTTTCCCAATTTATGATTGCCTAGGGATGGAGCATAAACAGAAAGAAAGGGTAAATCTGTTTTTCGGCATATATCATAAAGGTAGATTTCACCAACAAAAAACGTCTAAAAGGAAGGCTCTTCCGGAATTATATATATCATAATTCCCCCGAAATATCTGCTTTAGCATTCTTAAGAATACAAAAATATATTTAAGGTCTAAACCAAAGTTAAAACTTATTATTCGACTTGTCATCACATATATAAATTATTTATAATTTGGATGAGAAACTTTAACATTAATAGTGTATATTTGAAAGAAACTTGGCTTATTTTATTTTATCTTCTTAATACGATTTTTAAACGTTCATTTTAAAATACAAACCGTCAATATTGTGAAGGCAGATAGTAACAAAATTTGGAAAAAATTTAATTAAATATAAAGATTTTGAAAATCAAGTAATTTAATGAATAAAAATGACACCCTTAAATAGAGAAAATGAAAAAATAAACTTCTTAAAAGTTTTATCAAAATCATCACTCAGACAAAAGTGAAATTTTGCATTTTGTTACGAAAAGTCTTTCATAATAGTTCGCAAATGTTATTTTTACGGAATTCGTGAGCAAGCAAGATAAAACTTAGTGCGGATTTTATCCTCCATATACCCGCAGGCCATAATTGACAATACCCGCAGGCTTGACAGTGTCATCTATAACAGTCACATCAACCTCGATAACAGCGGAAAAGATATTAATTTTCATATTAATAGAAACATTTTGAATATAAGTAATAGATTATTTTTATTCAATCTAGGCAATGGCGACACATTAAAGAAAGCAAGCGCCATCGATTATATTTTGTAATCGTTTCTAAAAAGGTATTATATATTTCGTTAGTTTATCTTTGTCAATTTTATGTTTCATAAGAAATTGTGGATTTTTTAAAAATATAATTTATGCGCATTTATGAATGTGGATTTTCTTTGTTTTCCATTATGACCACAAGTGTTATTTTATTTTTTGCTCTTTCCTGAGTGTCAATCACAGAATTCTTTGTTTCTTTATATTCTAAAAATACCAACTTGTTTAACAATTATCTTTAATCTCTGAATTATCAGGCCCGTTTCCACCGTTTTTTTTTGTCAAAATGCCTCAATGACGTATAAACAATATTTTGTACTTTTGTTTCTCACTATCTATTGGCCTCGGCTTGCAAGGGTAATCGAAAAAACACAGAGTGCGTTAATACATAGAAGATTTTGCTTTCTTAAAATATCGCCAAAACTTTTAAACTATTCGGTAAAATAGTACAACATGCAAAGAAAATGTTATCGAAATGAGTTTAGAAGGGAGACTATAAAATTTAGTTTTACAAATATTGAGACAGTTTTGCAAAAAAAATTCCAGAAAATTGTGTTCAAAAATTATATTTTCTAAATCATAAAATAAATTTTATGTAATAATTACGTATATGTTGTCTTTATTGTAGAGTCGCCTTTGTTTTAGAATTTTATGAGAAGTTAGTTTTACTGCAAATGGTTTCAATTTTAATCTAAAGTCTTAAGTGGCATACATCAAGATACCTCGCTGAAAAATACATTTATCAACTTTAATGCGGCATTGTAATTTTCACAATGCTCTTAAATTATTTAAAGGTTTGTCGTGAACAAATCTATCCATTTATGAAAACTGGGACAAAATAGGTTCTGTAGTTACCGAAACAATCGCGTGCATAAAGACGACCTTTATTTTGTGGGATACATTGATTTAGCGACCGCGAAAAAGTGACGGAAATGCAGGAAAATTATCATTGCTGCATATATTGTATCTAACTGCATTTACATCTTTTTTACAGCTAATTAATTCGTCGCAATTTTATTGCTTTCAGATTTCCATAGACTTAATTCTGCTTGTGGGTCTTCATTCGCATAGCTTGCGTATCAAAAAAATATATTTGTAGACTACTAGCATTTATTGACTTTTAATAATCAAATAATAGCTATTATAGTAAACAGCTCATTTCGTTATTATTAATGGACGTAAAAATTAAAACGTAAAATACAACAAGAAACAGAAAAATGCATACACAAATCTTTATAATTACACTATAATGCTACTTGCTTGTTTACTTTCCGTCTTAATAAAGAAATGATGGAAAACGGCATATACAATTTGTTTTGAATTCCCAAGTAATATGACTGATAGTAAAATTTTAAAATATTTATTTTATTGTCAAATAATTTGCCGTGTCTTTATGAACCTTATAAAGAACAGCGATAAAGATAAAATTATGGAAATTTTCATTCATGTATTAACAAATGAAGGTTGAAATAAATTATCACAAATCAAAGGTTCGTTGTGGCAAATATTTTTATTAGCAGCCTAACACTGTTTTTCTTAAATTGTTGTATTACTCAAGTCAAGATTTTTTAAAATTATATAATTAGTAAATTAAACGGTTTGAATTTTCTAAATTAGTAACGTTTTTGTTTTCCTTACGAAATATTGCTTAGGCTAGGAACCCATTGCAGGTAATATTTGCTTAAGTATACTAATGATTTAAAAGAATAGAAAAAATCAAAGCAATATTAAATTTTCCGGAGACAAAGATGATTCGATCCCTTCATGTAAATTTTTCATTGCAATTGAGATTGCAATCCAATAATAATTAATGTAAATACTCAATATTTAATAGAAATAAGCGTTTTTACACATACTTAGTTGTTTCTTTGAGTATTCCGTAATTGAGTCAACTATACCGAGTCAATTTAGAAATACTCAAAAACAGAACATTTAAAGAGGAGTTCTCTGATTATATTTCTAGTTTACTCAAGGTTAATTCTCTAATGATGGAAAGGAATATTTCCAAATTTTCAGCCTTTTAGGCAAAGCTAGACATGATTTAGTTCTATGAGTTTCTTTTGCATTCAAAATAATCAATGGACGTTATTGTCACAAGCTGTGTTTACTTTTTAAAACTTATTTCGAAGAATTAAAAGTTTTTACATGATTTGTAAAATACTTCTGAATAAATACATTCATATTATATAGCCATAGTATATGGTAAATAGATACGATTGCATAGCCATCCGTACATCATTTATAATTACAATTTGTCATGAACCAAATAATCTGCATTATTTTACTAATTGTTGTAAAGTAGAATTAGTAACATCCCTAACAATTAGGCTAATTTTGCAATGCCACAAAAGAATATCTGTATACTAGCATGGAACACGATTTTTTATGTCAAGTCTTGTAAATCAGAAATCGTATTTGAATGTACGATAGAATGTAAGAACGATAGTTATCAAAAATAAAAACTGGTCTGAAATCTTCCTACACCATTACATAATACGACTATATTGAAAGATTACTTTTAACGTTAATAGATATACCAAGTATCCTTAAATATTTTATATGATTAAACATACATGGCACCTTCGTAGGACGAGTTGTACTCGTATTTAATTTTCTAAAATTATTGTATGTAATGTTTTATTTCCTAGTCTATGTTATGTTGATAATGCTTAAAGAAAAATGTTTGCATCTAAATTAAGATTTGACTAATTTAAAATTACTGGTTTCAATAATTTGGAAATTGTTGAGTCGCTAAATGATGATATTAGAAAATTAATTTAATTTCTATATGGTAACAATTTTTAGTACCCAAAAAGAGTTATAATAAACTTTGATTGTTTTAGCGAATAATACATTAGTATTATATTCAGGAATAACTTAATTTATTTTTATAACCTGGTAGAAAGCTCTGGGATCAAAACTGAGATTAGCTTAAACGAAAATGTCACCGTTTCGAACAATAAAGTGTCTCTCTACTTATTCCTAGATTATTGGCTGAAATTATACTGCCTTATACTATTTAACTAATAGTCACTCGTAAAATAATAATATACAGTCTCTCGTGCTTTGTTTTAGTGTTTCAATTTATATCTCCGCCTCTGCTAAGCCGTTATAGTTTAACGGATTTATGCGTAGGCCTTGCGTGATCTATGCGCTGCGAATGCGATGGCCTTATTGGTTTATGTAGACGAACTAGTGGAACTATTTTCCGGTGAGAATTAATTTTGTCCAAGGGTAGGTCTTGAGGTTTTTTATTTAAAACTATACACATATGTTTATTGTGATTTGAGTGAATTTTGGTATTTCAAGTTGTTACCATATAAAAATATTAACATTTAAACAATATTTTCTAAGAGTACAAAATTGCTTTTTACATTATACATATAGTTTTTAAGTAGATATTATGGATTAAAAAGATAAATCTTACTTGGTGAATATTACGATATTGGTACTGCCAACGCCATCTTTTAGAGTTTTTCATAAAATCTATGCTCATAGATATATGATGATATGGTACTGTTAACGCCATCTGTTAGCACTGCGGGAGAACGTGTATGCCGGACTTACTGTTGATTTTCGGTAAGTTTTCTTTACGCTTTAAATATTTACAATTCCTAAAGAGCGTCTGCTTCGCTATGACCATCAACACAGCGCAAGGGTAGACGCTGCGTGGATCTAACTGCCTCCTGCTTTTCTCGCGGACGACTTTATATCGCGCTCTGCGGCGTAAGAAACACAGATAATTTAATTATCTGTAGTCAAAACAATAAATATTGTTTATAAAGAAGTTTTTAAATATTTTTTGTTATGTTACCCCATTAAGCTAAATCCAAAAACAAAGTTATATATAGTAGTATTTAAAAAAAGCAGCAAAAAGCACGAAAAAAAAACAGAGAAATTATTATGTTAATTTTACTTAATACCTTGTCTTATTCCAAATTCCACGCGAAGTCGCGAGCGCGGTTTGTATAGATAACCACTAAAAAATATTATTGTGTGTACATTTGACGAAAATACAATTGCACTATTTAAATTATTCAATGTTTTTAAATTAATTGCATTTTCATATTAATGTTAAGTTATTATTTATAACTTAACATATATAGAAGTTACCATGCATTTATAATATTTTTTGATCTATAATGAAAAATTTAGTTTCACACACTAAATCTCAATTTAAGTTTTTAACTGTTATTGACAAATTTGGCACCTCAGGAGATGGTTTATTATTCGTTCTGATTTTTATGTAAATAGCCTGCTCATTTGTTATTGAAAGACTTTTATGAGGCAAATGGTTTATCTATGTATAAATTTCAGTGATTATTATAATATATATTTCTTTTAATAAACCACAATTCACTAAGAGGCCGTGAAATATCCGTCATATCTCAGTAACAGTAAGGTTTCGGGTATCTATGTTAAGTAAATACTTTGCAAAAGCTCCAGCTTCTCAATATTAAACAGGATAGAGTTTACAAGATCGAATTTACGAAATCAGTTTTGTAAACCAGGGCGTATCTCAGAATGCACTGCACCTACTTCTTGTTGTACACAGACTTTTTCTCTCTGTCTACTTTATTAATCTGTGCACCTCACACTAACATGCCATTATCATGCTAAGTGATTTATATTTAATTATGCTATTATATTTTCCCTTTCTATTCAAGCTAAGTAGTCAAATTCTAGTTTTGCTATTTTTTTATAAATTAACGATTACGATTATCATCATAATTTTCGTCGCAATAGGAAAGTAAATTATAACCAATGCCCCTACTTTTAAAGTTGTTTGAGACCATACTTTAGAATGCTGAGGCGCGAATGGAATAAGAAGGAGTACTTTACTATAAATATGATACATTTTGCTATCCAATTCACTGTACTAATATTTCTGTGTCTCTAAAAACCCCTCATTCATGATTTCTCTCAAATATTAACAAAAACGTGGAGGAAATAGAAATGGGGCAAATGATAGGCAAGTTGATAATTTGCATGGCTATGAATAAGAGACAATCGTTAAAAAATCTAATATTTTTTTACTGTTGCCCACTCTGAAGTATTTTACGAGAGCGTGGGATATTGGCAATTCGCTTTGCGTTGTTGCTACAAGTTGGCATATAAATTATAATCATAACTTTCGAAATTTGTCTGTAATTTATAGCTGGCGCAAAACCTATTCGAATGTTTCGAGAAATTGTTTTATTTTACTGTACCTGCAATATTGTCATTTTCATTAAGCAAATATCTTACCATTCCGTCACTGCGTATTTCTGATATGCTTTTTGTTTTATTTTTGTGTCCTTATTTCATAAAATTCAAACGAATGATCTTGTGGTATAAAAACTAAAATTATTATGTGAATAATTTAGTCTTAATTTCCAAAATAAATAGTCTTAAATTCTAAATTTCGTCTAAAATATGAATGAAATGAAAAACTGTAATAAAATGTGTCAAGGTAATTCCAAATGTATGTATTTTAAGTCACGGTCCCAGCATAATGTCATACATAATTCAAACTTGTGACGACAAGCAGAAACTAAGTTTCGGCCTTGACTAAAATTGTGCCTCAGAGATATTGTCGTAACTTTTTAAAAATTATATAAAAAGTATTTCTAGTCTCTTATGAGATATATCTTTTGCGAGAGAGCCTCCTTCTTCCTTTCAGATGTTCTTTTGCCGCTGGAAGCTATTTGCATGATATATGTGGGAAAACATATTTACCCTTTCATTCTGTTTATGCACAATCTCAAGGCACTCATGAATTGTACCCTAATCTTTTTGCTAGAAAGTGCTATATAATGTTGTTGTAATATGACTAATCGGTTAGATGTTATTTTTTGGAAGTATTCATAGGTATAAGCATTGGATCTGTATAGAGATGTAGAGGGAACGTGGATAATATTATACTGGAGGACGATTTTATATTAAAGCGTAATATTCATGTGCTTAAAAATTTATGATATAATTTAACATTACAAGCAACAAAGGAAAGTTCACCATGAATTAATTTACCTGTTATGTAGTGTATATGTACGGCATTTGAGGAGTCCAAACTCAAATGGTTTACACGGAGTATCATATGGCGTACAAACAATGATTCTCTTTTTGGAATATACTTTTTAAAATTATTTAACATTTTATTATTTACACAAAAAGAAAGCAGTTATATAATACACGTATTAATATAAAAAAAGTGTAAAAAATATAAAAACAAAGCACTATAAATAAAAATAACGATTGAAATATATTATCGCTTAGTTTTGTTATTTAAATTTATATATATATATATATATATATATATATATATATATATGTATATATATATATATATTGGGGACATAGACTTCTGTTATATTATCAATGTGGGTGTTCGATTTTATACTACTAGCTTTGTTTTGCGGTTTCATCTGCTAACAATTATCTTTGTTATACTCTTCACTACCTCTTCCATGGTCACTATACGCCTCGTTCGCTTAACAAAATTGGTCATTGTAATCATGTAATGTAGGAATATTTAGGTCAGTCAATTAATAAACAGATCTCTCTTTAACGTTGCATTTTGTAAACAGGCTTCCAGATTTTTGTCACTTTTATAATTGTGCCCAATGAATAATAGCGACGTAATGTACAGCCTATAAATTCCCTTCAACTACAGATTTTATAATAGCATTTTAGAAATCGGTCGTGTGGCTCAAGAGAAAAGCGCGAATCAACAAACGAAGCAAATGAAAAACTTTTCCGCTTTATGTAATAGTGTATTAAATACGCTTAGAAGGATATTTGAAGCGTATGTTTAATGAGAAAATATTATTACTAGAGACCTCACCATACTTTATGAATAAACTTTTGTTTTGAAATTTAGATTCCAGGTTCGACATAATAAAAAAATATTCCGTCTTAGTCTATTTGTGTTTTTGATTAGCAGAGTTTGGATTGTTGTGTAATCGTTCAGAAATATTTATTCACTATTCACTCACAATTAATGGCAGTTAGCGATATTTTAGGCTCTGTGAGTATATGTGTATGTGCTGTATATTTACTCATATCGATTCTACAAAGTTTATCCTAAAAATTTAGTTAACATGAGTGGTTGGTAATACGATTTTTTAAATATTTTGTTTGGATTCGCGTACCATATATTTACATTGTTAATTAAAATCTTGCAGTTAAATTCTCAACTATTTCCTCTTAACCAATTCTCATGAACATAAATATTGAGTCTCCACGACAATATACAGTCATAATAATTTCATTACTTAAATCTTGAGGCTAAAGATGTACTGCCCGCCTAAACTCTGAGACATTGCTTCAACTTATTATCTTGGATCTCAAGCAGGTACTCTGTCATTAAATACCGAGTTTTAACTACTAACTTCCGATGCTATAGGGATAATGCCTGCCAAAACCGTGAAATCGGAGGATCTGCTGGTTTTAAATTAGTATCTTGGGTTTCAAGCAGAGTCTTTGTAATTGAAATCCGGGTTTCCACCCCTCAATCCTGGAGCTATGGGAGTACTACCTACGTAAATCTTTATACTTGAGGATCTGCTGTTTTAAATTAGGGTCTCCAGAAGAGATTTTCATTCACTGCCTAGTTCTAAGTGATCAGTTCTGGTCATACAGGGGTACTGCCCGCATAAACCGTAAGACTTGAGGATCGATTTGTTTTAAATTATTATCGTCAATCTTGAGTCGGGATTCTGACATTGAAATCCAGGTTTCCAGTTCCTAAACCTGACGTTGCACTGGAGCAGTATGCTTAAATTAAGCAAATTGTTCTGCCGGTTTTCAATTGGGAGAGTACGCTACAGAAAATTACTCCAGTAGTTGCATAAATGTAAAAAAATCACAATAAGCTAACAAAGCAAATTAAATATTTAAAAATAAAATAAAAATAAAAATATTTTTAAGTAAAATGATTTTGTTTTAAAAGCAATGAAATAAAATTGTGGTGGAATTTCACAGAAAATTTTCTTTGTTGTAGTTTAGAAATCCCATTTAGCCATAGAATAACTTCTTAGACCTTGATACTTGTATGGTAAACAAATAATTCATTATATTATGATATTTATTTACTTAGAATTGAAACAAATAGACCCCACGTTTTTATTTTCGTTTAATCAAAACTCTAGAGGCTAGTGATGCCTAATTATTTTATTGCTTTTAACATAATATCGCTTGTGTAATGAAACCGTTTAAATTAAATTGTTTTTATTTTTATTTTTAATTAATATACCGAAATTACGTTCAGCACAAAAAATATTTTAAATATGACAATGTATATCATTTATGTTATACAAAGAAAAGTTACCTCTTCTTTCTTCTGACAGATTTTTCTGCCAACAATATAGGCAACATATTCGTTCCGCAGTTTGTCGTAAGTCTCCTCGTCTTGTAGCAGGATCCAATTAATGAGAGTATTGTCCGCTAATCTCAACAAACCGATTATATATTACTAAACAGATGGCGGTCAGCAATGTCATCACACATCTGACTGAATGGTTGGCCAAAAGCTTGGAACTGCAACATAAAATTCAATTGTGCGCGAAAATCGTCGACCTCCATGAGATGTTTCTTTCTTTTCCTTACGGAGTAAGTGAACAAGCGTGTGACTCCTTTTGTTATTTTTTTTTATCATACATATACACACACATTCATATGTATGTGTGTGTGTACACATATACTAATTTAATTCCAATACAATAACTGCATTTAATAAATTAAATACCCCGAATATGCAATAACATAAATTAAAATTTTTACTATCAAAAATATTTACAGCTCACATTTAAAATTTCAAACGGTAAATATGTATAAATGTACTTAGTATAAAGAGAAAAGCTACATTTTATTTTAATTATTGCAATAGTTTTAAATATTAAATTAAAATAAAGTAACGTCTAAGGAACCAATTCTATAAAATCATCTTTTCTGTTAAGATGTAATTATGCATGCATCTTTATAATCCGAACTTCTATTTCAAGCCCTTCGACAATTAAAGAACAGCCACCACGATATTAACTTTACAAATACAACCAGGATAATAACAAAGGCGATGAAACGTGCCTCCTTAAATTATATCTTGTTTATTCCACTTAAATTTTAATTGCATCACCTTCTTCGCATTCGTTCTGAGCGTTTACTTAAATAGCGCAAAGTTATTTATTTGCCCGATCCGTCTTTCTTAATTGCTTTCTTCTTTAGAAATTCATTCGTAATATTCTCTGTAATGAATTCGTAACAAGATTTCATAGTCTTTTCCGGAGTAGAATAAGTTTTCACATGAAAGGGTTGTGAATGGCAAAAATGTAAAATGTAATAATTTATAGCGTATTTAAGTAAAATAATACTTTGAAGAAACAATGATAACATCATTCTTATCTACATTCACGTGTATTTCTCGAAATGTATTAAACTTCTGCTTACTTTATATTAGTTATAAATTATAGGGTTGGAAAACATCGTTTACATTTTATGTGAATCTTAATTTTCGAGTCAAAGCAAAATCAGCCATATATTACTCTGAAACCTAGAGTTTTCAATATAAAGCATTATAAAAATTAATTATGTTATTAAACTTCATGTGATATAATAAATTTAGTTCTGTGTATTTATCCTCTAATAATATCACTTAACAATGAAATTTAGATAGAGTACTGTTCTGCAGTACCATATCTTATTTAGGTCCTACTATCTACCTACCAAGAATAAATTACCAGCGGCTTATAACGGATAAAGTTTAAAATATGTAAGAAATACACATACCCTTAGTTCAAAATTACAATATTAGAAACACACAACAAATCTATTGTCGATAGATTTAGAATGGTAGTTTTTATTCTGTGAGAAAATTTAAAAAATCCATGCATAGAAGTATACAAAAATATATCGCATTGTTGATGGTACTTAATAAATACAATTTTGCAAAATTAGTTACTGTACGTATTTTGGCTAGACGTGATTACATCGTAAAGCATGGTATGACCAACCAAAAAATTATTGTAAACTAGTATAAAAAACGTATGAAAAATATCTTACTCTTACAAATTTAATACACCCACTAGTTGGTCAAATTACTACATCTCATATTCGGTTAGTGGTTTTCACAAAGACCACAAGACCAGCAAAAAAATATTCGAAATGCTTTTAGTTCTTATTGTATGATGTGTGAATGAATGAACAGACCAACAGACAAAAACTCCAAAGACAAAATTTTTGTCTGTTCTATTTCTTTTGTCATGAAATCCCAAATCATTTTGTTTTTCGCAAATATGTTCAGTTTGCAGGCAGCCTAATTCTAATATTTTATTATTAGTGTATGCATATATTGCCAATAAAGTACTTAAAAACTCAATTTATACTACTACTAAACCCCACAAAGTAATTCAATTATAAATATTGGCAACATTTAAATTTTAAACAAAATAAGAAAGCAAATTATGAATAATGAATTCATATAACTTCCTTTATATCCGACAATGACATTTGCTTTAGTTCCGGTTGCTTACTAAAGCATCACACCCTCTCTCATAATTTCAAATTTTACTCGCCATTGTCCGGGTGGAAAATTTTATTGTGCGATTTATAATGCACGTGGCGCCACCTATTGATGGACATAGATACAATATAAATTTGTATAATTACTACGCGTTTAGTAGCTAGGTGCTTCTTTGTGTTGTTTTATTAGTGCAAAGTAAATACATTTAAATAAATATTAAATTCAGGTACCTTCCAAAAAAGTAAACCGATTGCGTTGAAAAAAGAATCTAAATATAATTCGATTTGATCCATTCCAGTAAGTTAATAGGTTTTACGCAATGCGTGTAGAAAAAACTCACAAGCAAAGAGATAGAAAATAAAATTTAGTTTCTTTTATTTTTATGACCCCATTATAATTTTTTCGCAAATACCTTCTAAGCCCATTTTATAGTTTTTTTATCTATAGATAAAGAGCATAAACAAGTTCTTAATACTCTGCCTCTATACTCTTAGTCGAACTATTGTTAGAAATGGGGAGTTGTAAGTCGCAGTTAAGTTAAGCAAAATTTGCTATCAAAATGTTTCCTAAAATTTAAAGTACTTAAATCGGAAATTTTTCGCAATTTTTTCATTTAATTGTGGATACCTAATTGAGATTCAGGATAACAGGAGTTATTAGGAATGCCTTAACATATTACATCAGTATCACACAATTCTTGTTATTGGTCAAATTTGACACTATCACCTTTGGGACATTGTGTTTATCCGTATTTATGATAAAACAAGGATAAATAAACATTGGATATTTTTTGTGACATAAATTAAGTACGTGAAACGGTACGTAATTAAATATTATTTTTAATATTTACTGTGATACGCCATACTCTAACAATTAATTCGGATCAACCAAAGCAATTTTTGTTAAAATATGTTGTACTTGGAATACAATAGATTGAGCATGTTAAATAAAAAAACTACATTACGCTTTATGCAAAATATAAAAAAGACATTATACTAAATTTCTTAAAATGTAAATTGAATGTTTTATTTATTTTTGAAGAAAATATTTAACTTGTATTTTATTTGTAAAAAATAAAGAGATATTACCAAAAAGTATAATGAAATAAAAAATATTTTCCCAACGAATGTTGATGCCGTGGGTAGATGTTCGTTACTTGCTTGATATTACGATATTATAGAAAGTTATGGTATTATGCTTTGAAATAACCACAGTTAGACTTAAAAAAAAGGTTCTACTAATGGGTTGAATGTATGGATAATTTAAATGTAGTTGCATAAGTTGTAGGCAATTTGTTTCTTTAGTTTATATCTATCACGTTTACTATTTTGTGTCGGATATGCACGGAGCTATCGTATTTAAGAAAAATACTTTTTACCTGAAACTTTATGAAGAAAACGTACTCATATTACGAAATATTTCGGTAGATTTTCAAATTATGAATCTTAATAACGATTTACTCAAGAATTATTCGTGAATGAACTTTCCCAAAAATACTTATAGGTTTTTATAAAAAAATATCGACTCTATTAAATTTGATTTGTCATTCTAAACATAAAGTGGAAAATTAGCGTTATTTAGTAAATTAGCATTTATGGAAAATTAGCATTATGGTAGTAGTATTTGGTGCTTATTTATCGTGTACTAGACTAAATAATACCCAAAAAATGTTCAGGAAGTAAATAAATACAACACTTTTCACAAATTATTCTGAACTTCTCTTAACACTTTAGTATCAAGATGTCAAATGTGAAGTAGGTTTCAATTCTCCACTATTTGGGCGAACTGACTATAGTTTTTGTAATGAAAATATATACTATTGAAACTACAACATAAAAATTTTAATACACGAGTTAAAAAGACTTCAAAATTAGTAGTAATACAGGTAAATCTCAAATTTTTAATAAGATCAAAGAAAGCATGGAATGTCGAACAAATTACAAAAATAAATCTAAAACATCAATTAGCAAAGAAAAGTGGTATCGGAAATGTAATTTTCTTTAGCTTAAGCCTTTTATTTTATTTTGGTCAATTTAAACGTTACGACAAATTCCCATCTAATGTTATTTATTAGTTCGGTTATGTTAGTATTATAATAAACATTTTTAATAAAATGATTAAGTATATGTTAGTTGTTTATTTACGTGTTAGCTTAGGGACCAACTAAAGCAGTGTAAGCTTTCTTCGATGCTTTTCAGTCTTCTCTTTCTCTTTCTAGTCTATGCCACCCATCGCTTCTTTATTCTGTTCAAAAGGACACTGCAGCATATATTGCAGGGATTCAGGCACTTCAAAAAAAAACAGCTATATCATAAGCAAATCCCAATTAAGAGAAATATTTAACATTTTGGTTTATTCCCGCTCCTGCCCAGTTTATTTTCCAAGGCTGCCATGAACAATTTTAATGACAGCGGGTCACCATGCTTAACTCCTTGCTCTATGCAAAACGATGGTCTTCTTGTCTGTATACGTACTCGTGCTATTATTATAGATTACCTTCATTGGCTCCGTGCTATAGTAGTTAACTCTCTGCTCATTTAATGCTTAGCATATTGAGATGTAATTCGTCCAGTCAAAAGCTTTGAAATATTCTATAAAAGGGACATACAGAGTTAAGTTATATACTATTCTATTATTAATTTCAGTGTGTGTATGCGGTTTTTTGTAGAAAATTTCTTCATTAATTTTGGCTGCTTTTCTGATGGATTTTCGTTAACAACTTTCGGAATACGTTTCAGCAAAGTAGGTGTTAAGACTTTAAATATATATGGTCGATCAAGTTTGTTAGTCCTTAATTTGATACTAATTTTGCATTTACGTTTATAAATAAGAGTCCCTTTATAATAATAAATTAATCTTTATAAGTCAGTGAACTACACAATTCTGTCGTCGAATACAATTTAAAATTTAGAAAAACGTCATAAGGACCGTACTACGTATATGTGGATGCAGCGTAGTCGGAGAAAATGCAATTTCCTTTCGACGCCTGTTAACGAGCTTTGTCGAGATTCACGTGCCGTTGTCTAGCGTCGTACTGTTCCTAAGGCGCTCTTCGCCTTTACAATCATTTATTTTTTTAACGTTTTGTTTTTCTAAGGTATTCGCAAAGAAATTATACATTGTAAACAGATAAAGGAAATTATATTATTTTACGTTAAATTATTTTCATATTAAAAAAAAACAATCGTTCCTTTATCGTCCGAGATATATTTAGTGAAAATATTTTTTTTTCGATAACGAAAATAGCACGTAATATAATAAATAGAAATGTTTTATGGCGTTGTAAGCTTAATTTCAGTATTTCACCATTACATTTATTAGTAACATCATTTACTTATTAATGATATTTTATAATAAAACAAATGTATTTTAACATATTGCATATAAAAATTAAGTAAATTAATACTTTCATGACATATACTAAATAAAGAATTTAAAAAACCTTTAAACGAGTATATTATAAGTGATATTTCTGGAAAGAATTGAATGTAAATCATTTTTCCCTAAAAAAAATTATGTACTTGCGATGGTGGAAAACAGTAAAAAATAAGATTTGATAAATATTTGTGTATTTAACAGAATATTGAATATTTTATATTGCCTTTAGCCTGCTAGTGGATATGATTTTTACGAAAACTATTACATGTGGTTCGAGTATTGCCTTTTGACGTAGTGTATTGAAAATTAAAATTAACTCAAAACATATTTTTATTTTAAGAAAAAAATTCGGTCACATCAAATACGAATATCCATATTTAATCGCCTTCAAGAAAGAATTGAAAACTACTTATAAGACAGTTGTTGATACTTTGATACGACTTATATATTCTTTTTGCACGCTTTGAAGGCGATAAATTACAACCGTGGATCTTATAAGTATCGGTCTACACTCGATTTTGTACTACGTTATAAACTATTCCACAAAACTTTGGACAAAAACTTACTCTTAAACTTAAGGAAAATACCTGGATTACATCTCCTTTGGGAATCATTAGGCTTCAGATTGACTTCCAGTTAAATTCTCTCTTCAATTTTTAAATCGTGATATCAAAATAGGTTCGTAAATCAATATTATATTTGGTGTTAAAAAAATACTGTCAATTTTATAACTTGAAGAAAGGATAAAAGTTCAAATTTAGGTCATTCGAGATTTTAAACTAATTTCTATCTGCGTTTATATGACCATATGATAATTTGTTTGATAATAACTGAAAAAAAAACAGAGAACAAGGATAGTACAACCTTTTGATTTTCTTAATAAATATAAAAAAGTTGATTTGTGCCTCTTTCAATGGAAAGAAATAGATAAAAGTCATGATGAATCTGATATAGTGCTTCAAATTGGCATTTTACAGTCTGTCCGACCTAGTATAAACGAAGTAACTACTTAATCAACTTACTCTAATAGAACGTTTAATCGATTTTTTAGTTTCGGTTCAAAAACATAATGTAAAATAGAAAATACGTCCTCCAAGCTGCTTTAGTTCACTACAAATATTTATCGGTGTACAAAGAGAAATATTTTGAAAATAAAATTTAACAGCAACAATTAACAAAATATTGCGAAATTTTTTTTTTATTTTTAAGATTTATTGCAAAATAAAATATGTGAATTGATAATTTTTTCTCAGCAACGAGTGACCTACTTACTGTTCACGGTTAAGGTTAATACAAATATTTAGAGTACATTGTTAAATTTTAATAGAACCTTATTTTGATATTAAACAGGTAATAAAAAATATGTGCTTTGTAACCGAGAGTAAAATAAAAGTTTTTAATTATGAACGATTTATTTAACATATAATTATCTTAATTACACATATATTCCTTGTAAATTTCATGTAACAAAATCGTTCCAGGTTAAGGTTATATGTTGTAGACCCATTCACATTTTGTGCTAATTAAATAGAAGGGGTTCTTACTAGTGAATGTAGTACGTGTGAATGTAGTATAGTGAATGTTCAAAAATTAATATCTGGTTCAGAAAACTGATTTTTTATAGAAAAAGGCAAAGCCGTCTGTGACGCATAGTTCAAATTTCATTATCCATTTCAGAAAGTATTATAGAAATAATTCGGTTAACTCTCCATTGGACGGCGTTTAAATAGTGTCATCCATTGGTCAAAATGTATTAAATTATTTCTCATTGTTACATCGAAAAAAAGGAAATGTGACCAAGTTCACAGACGGTTCAAATTTAAGAATGTCATTATTTATTTCATTTAGAATATAAGTAAACTCGAGCCAGAAAATATTTGGGTTTTTTATTACGTGCCGTAATATATTTTTACTAAAATTTTAACTCTATGAAAATATAAAAAATTAAGAAGTTTAAGTGTCAATTATTACTAATGTAAAATAATAAGTTATAGACTGTTTCAAATTAAATAAAAAATTTAATAAGGAAGAGAAGAATAGGCCCAACATCAAGTAGTAACTGGCAAGCCTGCACATAGAATTTGTGAATGATATAATATGAAAGAACAAGGATTGAATAAAATTTATGGCAGAATAATTTTATTGCAGACCTTCCAATATATTTAAAAAACTTATTTTCATTAATAGAAAAAACTTATTTAACAACTATGAAAATACCTTTCAAAATATAAAAAACCTATAAAATTTGCATAATTGATTAATCGTCAAAATGATATTTGCTCCATACTTATTAATAAATAAATTAAAATACTAAAAAAATAAGTTCAACAATTATTAAGTGTGAACTATCCGTTTAAGACAATATAACTCTTCTCACTTGTAAATAGTTTAATATTTCTATCAAAAGATATATTTTGAAATCTATTTGAACGAGACGTAGTGATAGAGTAGTAACGGTACGTAGTAAATGGTTACATACTATTGATTTTATATGTCATTTTAATGAAGTTAAATGAAATCTTACCCTAAGAGAAAAATGTGCATATATAAAAGAAATACTTATTCTACTTGAAAAAAGAAAAACTTAAACTGCTGTTTTATAAACGAGTTTACGGAAAGTGATAATATTTTTTTTCAGGCAAACACCGAAATACACTGAATTTATCTATGTACATTGGATATATAGATCCCGTACATCAGCTTCATTCGGAGATAACTACAAAAATAAGCTTTATATATAAGTAAAGTTTCAATTACATAAAAAAGTGACTTCAATAAGAAAAACCACTTTGCTCATTGTAATTATAACTGATTTAGAATATTACTTGCTAACAAACTTAAATCGTACTTGACCCAATTTGATAAATAAACTCTGTTACGTTTATAACGTGACCTGCCTTAAATAATTTCTCAACTTTAAATCGTACCTTTTGATATTTCTCTAATATTTATTGCCTGTAGGCCATATTTTATGATTAGAAAACCAAAATATACAGTCATTGATATATATGTAAACAAAAGTTCTCGCGATATGTTGACTGATGTTTGCCGACTTTTGTATCCATTGTATATTCTCCTTTTTAATGATTATGAACCAAATATTTCAAAAACAGTCCCTTAAAACAAGTTTTACAAATTTGAACTATTCAATATTATTTCATTAAGAGATAATGTGTCAAATTATTACTAACAGAATAAAAATTCAAACTGCACTGTAAATGTTGTATGCAAATATATAGATGAATCAAAACATTGCCTTTATATAATATTTTAGTCATATATTTAAATAACGGCAGTAGAAACTACTTTCGAAAAATGAGGAAAAAGGTATACTTTTTGAAAGTGTGTAACTTTCGCTTTAACTTTAGTAATTTTCGAATTAATTTTTTGATCTGACTATTAGTGAATTATATCTGGATATATAAGAAACTCTTATCGTGTTCCATATTATTTAAACATAGTCATATACACACACACATACACGAGCGCGCACGTTTAATAATATCTTATGGAAGCTATATCAGAATATATTTACCTTTTTTCTAATCTAAAGATATGTAACTCTTCAAATGTTTACGAAAACTTCTTTAACTTTCATATTCAATTATGTAATCGTTTAAATAAAAGTAGGGAAGTTAGACGAAATTGCCTTCACTCAACAAATTAATTTCTTGGCTCAGCCAAAACCAAAAGTGACCTTGTTTGTACGCAGATATCATTTTGCTCACGAGTCCCCTTTGATCGGTGAATTTTTTATAAGAAAGCAAAGCTCACTGAATTTTTGTGTACATTTTCTCCAGTTGAAAATATTTTTTACTAGTTTAACACTATAAAACCTTTAATAACCGTAATTTAAAAAATGCGTTATTTCATACCACAGCATAAACAATGAAACACTTGTTTAAAATAGTTTCCCCTAACACAATGCAGTTTTTTCTTAACATTATTATATTACAGTTAATTTTTAACGATATAGGTTCATAAAAGTTGCGATTAGTTGTTAAAATGTAGTACAAAAATTATTTTTGGTAAATTGAATTTCTCAACGACAAATGAGAAGCTCGCAACATAAATTACCTAATTTTACAAATTATGATATCCAGGCAAGTAGCCCGTATAAGCAAACAATTACGTATATCTGTCACCACTTAAAGTCCCTATAAAGCTGAAAAAATTACTCGTTAAAACGAAACGATGTTTTTAATATAAACATGTATTCATTAAAGACGAACCGAATTGAATATTCTGATAACTTTGCCTTGCCTGTCTGTCTCCATTACTGAATATTTATGAGAATCGCGTAGCGCCATGTACGGCCAATAACGTCAATCTTGATTTTGAAAGGGAAATATATAAATATTTCAATTTACACTTTATATTCGTCCCGCGTTTAAAACATTGAGGGCACTATTTTGGTTTAGCTGCCGTAGTTAATTATAAGTGATTATTTTTAAAGCAAATAGTTCATGTATTCAATAGTTTAGTGTTCCAATTACCGATTACTTTGAGTAAAATTGAAAGAAGTCCCAGACTAATTTTGCCCTAGCTCATTATTATAATAATGGTCATTGATATTATAATTTAGGCGTAATTAGGTAAAACTTGAGAAAGTGTTTTGAGAGATAAATATTTAGGTATGTAATTGAGTGATAACATAATTCATCTCACTATTATTTCAAGGTATAATTAGTAAAACTATAATTTTCACAGTGAAAAAAAATGACCAAAGCTTAAATAATGAAGATTGAAGCAAGGAAATAAAATACTAAAGAGAATAAATGGTTATAACATGGACTGATATGAACATTATATTAACATCAGAGGCAACGCATATTGATTCATAATTGATGGATAAAGGATTTATAGTTTACATAACATTTTGCTGGCAATATGTCTGCAATTGTAGTGAATTTATTATTGCAATGACATTGTGTATTAAATTATTCCAGATTCTAATTTGACTAGCGTCGTGTTTAATGTACTGTTACAGTTTTAAAAGTTATCATTTTATAATATATAAATATATAAAAAAAACTTAAAGGTTAGTTCTATTTTCGAATTACCAATTGATTAAATACACTTCAAATTGCGAAGGAATATATATATATATATATATATATATGTGTGTATATATATATATATATATATATATATATATATGTATAATTCTAACTATTTACTTGACTATTCGAAGCTACTGACTACTATTTGTTTCCGTAACATATTTCACATCGTAACTTTAATATAATATTACACTTCTCTCAATGAAAACTCGTACAAAATCAAAAACATAAAAAATATTGTTCATGCCTTCTTTTCTATTGCCGCAAAAGTATCGGAGCACGGAATAAATCAAATTGATTGTCTTCGAAATATTAACTAGCAAATGTCTTCCAGTAAACTGCCTCGAACCATCTCGTGTCGAATCTATTTCATGCAAAATACGAAATTTGGTGATATATCGCAGCGCGCTCGTAAAAGCAGGCCCGGGCTAGAAAATCGCATATAAATCAAGGCGCGCACCCACTTGATCAGCGAAAGCTAGGTAATTCTGTTAATTAATGTTTAGATTTCGCGGGATTGCAAACGCGTTTGCTTTGACGCAGGTAATGCAACCGTTCCCTTTATAAATTCACGGTTTACCCCAGCGTAAACAATTATCATCATGTACCCTGGACGGGGGATATTTATTGGTATTTAAATAGTCGGAATTATTTAATTGGTTTTCAATTTTTATTATCGCAAATACCTTTGGATTTCAATGGCTTCGGTAAGAATATTGAACGCAGTTCACAACAAGTTCACACGCATTTCCTTTAAATATATTAAATCTAGTTAAATCGTAAAGCAAAAACTGGTCTGTTGTTATTAATATGAACTTTTGGCAGAATGTTTTATAGTTATTAATTAACAGAGATTAACGACAAGCTTTTTTCATATCATATAAAATAAGATAAATTCGCAATGTGTAGGAAGTAAACGGGATCGTTAAAGGAAACCTTACCTTATCAATGTTTAAATTAATGTTGTCACTAGAGGGTTAGCGCCATATTAATTTTTTTAATGAAATGATACTATATATAATACTATTGAAATTTTGCTTAGATTGAATACTGAACAAAGGTGTTATCGTTTTGGACATGTTTTTCAGATTGTGTTTTTCAGTATCTACTAAATAAAAAATAACACAAAACTACTGAATATATTTATAATCAACATTACCATGTGTGCACCACGGACTTAAACATCCGATGTAATAGATGGTTTTTATAATAATGTTTTATCGGTCCGATGTCTTTCGTATATATGCGGCTTTAAAGGAAACACTGGGCTTTATATTGAACTTGTTTTTCTAAACATATACAAGTGTTTTCCTGTTGTGAACGTGGATAGAGGAGGGCTTCCTCACTGGCAACGATTAGAGATTTAGAAGTACCTAATTATAGTGGGAAGGAAATAGTTGACAAAATAAATTCTAAAATTTGAGAGAAAGAGAGAGTAAGTACCTACACTTACGAACAAGTGTGGTTATGGTCAATATATGATTCCAAACAACTTTTAAAATTGATGCACATTTAACGGTAAAGATTTGTTTTCCGACCGAAGTTTTTAACGTAGTCTTTGTTTATGAGTCTAACATCTCGTTATTTATTTTATGTTCACGAGCCTCTCGAATTTCATGTAAGTTTTACCAAATAATCCTATTGTTTTAATTATAGCTTATATGCATCTGCCAGTCTGTTCGTTACTCTTTCTGTTAGAGGTGTCTCTTTCCTGAAGGAAAGAATATAGGAACTAGAAGTTTATTATTCATTGGCCTAAAAGGCCAGTAGTAGCAAATGACGCATTGTAGGATTGTTTCCACACCATAGTCCATCAATTCAATTAATTGTTTGGCAGAAAATATTCGTGATACTTTTTATGGAATTTCTTTGAAAAATCGGAGACATTGGGTTACTTTGACGTGGTTTTTGATAAAAAAAGGAAATAATTGCAAATTTCAGAGGAATTAAAGTAAATAGAATAAAATGTAGGACTATTACCACAATGTGATGCAAATTAGTGTAAACTTAGCTGTAAAAATAACGATACGAAGGTAAATGAGGATGAAATTACACTGTAAAGGATATAGAGACAACATATTTTGTTAATGAAAGTAATATTTTTCTTTACAACAATTTTATTATTAAAAATGTATTTTTTAAAATACTTAAATACTTATCTGTGAACGTACATATTTATTTCTCTATATTTCGATTTTATTAAGTACGAAATGAATAATTTTTTATAAGATGCCCATGAAATTTATTACGGAAAATAAATTTAGTAGACTGAAGCTATTTTATAAATATTCAATATAAATATTCAAAGAATCCTTAAAGCATTCTTAAGCTTAATGCATTTTTAATGACCATGCCGCTTGGAAGGTTGCCCTATGGTCAATATTCGGCAACGCCTTAAAATCGAATGCACCCTCTTACTTTTTCAACATTTTTTAAAATTCAAGATTTTGATCATATACATCAAAATGTTTACCAAGATTACATTACATGTAATATCAAAGCGAACAAAAATATTTGGTAGATTAGAATTTATATTGAGTTACGCTTTTTATTGACTATGCTCGTGTTTACACCACCGTCTTTGATATTTAATTATTTTCAATGTCTGACTTGTGCCAGTTTATTAAAAATGTACTAAATAAAGTAATTTAAAAATTCTATCCGTTTTTATCTTAAAAAAACTGTTAGATAAATTTATAAAAAAAAAATTACGAAACGTTTACCAAATATTTCATACTTGGTAAACGTTTCGTAATTTTCAAAAAATTACCATAATTATGTATATTTTGTGTTTATAATCTTTGTATTACAAAAGAATCAAAATTAAAAATATAAAAAAAATTAAAAAATTTATTTGCGATTAAAATATATAATAGTGCATTACAACAATTGTTAAGATAAACTTTCTTCAGCCATTCAAACTTTCAGTGGCACTTCTTATAAATAAAAATGTGGTCAAAATGAAGACGAAAATAATTTTCATGACAAGTTTATTACCAACTTTCTGGTCTTACATATAGAACCTTCAAACATCTTTATCAAGCACCAACATTACGGAGAACGGGAATGCTTTTATTTTCCAGTATAAAAATAATATTTGTATATTGACATATATGTATCAAGTGGTGATGGCCACAGATTGTAAAACCCAGAGGACAATATAAAACAATAAAAAATAAGATAAGCAACCTACGCCAAAGCAAGTACGCACTAATTAATGGCTGTAGCCCCCGCATCGCAGCGCTTCGGTTCGAGCAGTGGAGCCATCGCCGTGCATAGCATCTTAGGCAGCGAAATGGGAAGTTTGCCACCCCACGCATCACAACGCCTCAGCTCGAGTGGCGCAGCCATCATTCAGCATGGCACACGGGGAGCTCTAGAACGGTCGGCGGCGAACTTTGAAGTACGCCAGTCGTAGGGCCACTTTGTCCTGGCTTGAAAGGTGCTAAAGAAATTATGAAAAAAAATCATTTTTACTTAAAATACAAAGACTTGCTACGACAAGATTTCTGCTGAAATTCGAATGATGGATTAGACTTTTTTGACCTCATTTTTTAACTAAATTGAATAATAACTTTTTTAGTTTTTAACTTATGTATTTCAGTTCATTTGGAATTTATTTAATCAAACGATAATAATTAAAAAAAAAAATTGTCTATAATAATTAAAAACTAATCAAGTGCCTGTCGGACCACGGCTAATAAGGATTCCGTAGACATTTCACAAAATATTAGTCTAAATATATTTTATAAATTGTTTCCACCCATAAAATCAAAAATATTTGAACAAGGATTCGTCTGCAGTATTGTATTTTTAAGAAATATTGGAAAATATACTTTAATTATTCATATTAATTTACTTTAACTGCCCTATCAACCTCTATGAAGCTCAGACGTCTGGTATTTTATATTATATATAATTATTTATCATGTGTATATAAGATCATAAAAAAAATCAATCGTTTTTTGAAAATTATACTAAAATAATTTAGTTTTAGCTAATAAAATTGTTAGTATTCAACACTGGAACTTATAAAAAAGTTAAGCTTCCGACATAAGTAACGGACAATATTATAATCCAAATTTCAGAATCAATTGTATCTATTACCCAAATTAATGAGAAGGAATTTAGGTAAAAAATATATGTGCACATGGCTGCGCAATCATATTTTATTATATCTGTGAAGGATAAAATACTGCAAGATTCCCATCTTAAAAATGGTTCCAATTTATAAAAATTTTAGAAAAAATATCTGCAAATCAAACGAGCGAACTGACGCACAAAAATTTCAAGTGAAATCGGATATTGGATATTGAATTTGAACTTCTGATGGCTTTACCTTACCAACCTGACTTTTTTACTGAATATTCATGAGAAGTGGGGTAGCTTAGCGCCGCTTTTAGCAAAGCCTGTTTTTCCCTGCTAGCCTGTAATCTTGATTTTGACAGACGCCTATAGACTGATATTTCAATTTGCGTTTCGGTTCTTTCATAAACCGTGTATTATTCGTCAATATTGATTTAATATAGATTACATCTTTTAGAAAGAAAACATTCATCAACGCCTATCTTCCACATTAGTTTATTTGTGATAGCAATAATTTTATAATTAGTATAATTGTAACTGGACAAGAAACTGAATTTAATATTTAAAAGAATATAATATACTTAATAACATGTTAAACTTAGCTTTATCCACGAAATAATTTATGGTCAGCAATTAAGTTGTATGTGGCAAGTCGAAATTCAAGATATTGGGCGTGTACGTCTTCGTGTTAGCTTTCATTTTCCTGATGATAGTGCTGGTTTTACAGATATCTTGCCTTTCAAGTTGTCCGATATATCATTTGCCTGGGTCGCCGTTCTCTCTAGGATGACGGTAGTGAAATCCGGCCATTTGCGATGCCGTTGCCAGCGCCTGTAGCTTGGTTGTTGGGAAGGAATTATCCTCCGGATGATGTTTTTGGACGCGTGTATGTCAGCAAGCAGATATTTTTCATTCGGAGTATGTTCTTAAACAAAATCACCGCCAAGGCAAAATGTATCACCGCCAAGGCGAGTACTTGTCAGGTATAGAATGCGATGTAATATAATAGAAGTCCAGGCAGTAAATACTGAATGATATCGTAGACTTTGGCATACCCTTTTATACACAAAAAATATGGTAAAAACTAGAGATGGTAATACATAAAACTTGAGACAGCGGACCGCGACAGCAATGAATGATTACTGAGCGAGACATATGATACATATCTTGGATCCTCCGTGCGCTGTACCGCCGGCTGGACAAAACGTTCCCTCGTCTGGCGCACTTCACACTTCCCGCCGATCATTGTAAAATATTGAGTTCTTCACGCGCCATACTGAGTGATGGTTCTGCCGCTCAAACTGAGCCGTTGCTCGATCGTAGGCTTCCCATTTCGCCGCCGAAGGTGCTGAGCAAGTTAATGGTTCCACCACTTGAACCAAAGCGTTGCGATGCGCGGGCTACAGCCATTGTATATCGCGTGCTGGCTTCCTTGAAAGCCATTATTTGGCATTGCCTTATTTTCTATAATTTGATTTCGTCTTGCGCGCTTTACGATCTGTAGCCATCGCCGCTTGGTAGGTGAAGTAAGTGCAGCTACAATCCCAACATTTTTCTCTTCTCTAATTCTCTTAATATACACCATAATTTCTTTAATAATGTTCCTCCAAATTCTCTTTACGTTAGTCGACCATTTATGTTATTAGGTGGCATAGTCACTTAAGGTGTACAAGTCGCAGCAATATTTCCATTATACTATTAGGTAATTTGAAATATATTTCAGAACTGGCTTGTATCCACCTGATTTTTCCTACTCTCAATAAAATATTAAGTACCTTTTCTGCACTATTTACCGGTATGTGTACATCTACAAACTAAAATTTACTACGAAAAACCAGGTAAGCACGAACAGAGCTTTCACTTACTTCAGAACGAGAGTTCCGTACAAATTGTGATGCCTAAACATTTACGGGTACATAGTGTTTCTATTAAATTATTCACAAAAAATTTCTACTATATTTTTCTGAATTTACGTAATCTGTAGTTTTCTTACAAACTTTGAATGAGCTTCTAAAAACCTATATTTTTCAAAATTTAAGGTTCGAAAGTATTCGGAAAAGGGGGGGGGGGGGAGGAAACATATTTCTTTTCATGTTTTTCAGTATATCCTTAAAGATATTCTATTCTCCACACGGTAATTTTTTTTTGTTCATTCCTTTATTTGCCATTTCTGAAGATATCCCACAATATACATGGAGTTAAAAATAATTTTGAGTATTTAACTTGCACCCCTCCCCATTAAATAAACACGTAAATATTTTTGAGTGTTAGCTATTGAGATTTATGTAGATTGGTATGTTTCATTACTATGCCAAAGATCAAGTGTTTTGTGAGGAAAACAGACGATAAATGAAAAACTATCAGATATTGTCTCGTGTTTCTCGAAATTTTTTTTAATTTTTATGTTTCTGTGCTTTTTCTTTCATTTTAAAGAAATATTTGTCTATACATCTATCTAGGTTAACGTTGAATGAGTGCACAAGTAAATATTAAACAATGAAATTTTGAAATGCCGAGTTGGGATATATGTACAATTATGTATTCAGTACTCGTTACATTATTGCCTGTAGGTGTGTACTGAATTTCTATTTTAGGGACTACTTTTCTAAATGAAGGAGTTAAAGACACAATGGTATCAGTTTTTCACTTAAAGAAGGAATTAAAGTCACAATGGTTTAACTTTTCTAGAAAAAATTATTGGAGTACAGAAAGATGATCTAGGTAAGGCAGACTGTTTATAGAAACAGTGGAGTACGTCAGAGCTTTCATTTTGTCAACAGATGGCACTGCAAGTATGAGCTGTAAATGGATCTGATGTTTTATCGATAACAATATCGGTATGAGTCAGACTTAGATCAGTTTGTTTGTAACCGTTCCACGATTTCCGTCTAACTCTGCATGCGTCTGTAGGATTTCCTCAAAAAATGTTCCATGGAAATAGCAGTGATTCGTTGGGTGATCTTGAGACAAGTGATGAATAGGAGCCTGAACTAGGAGAAAACTCGTCAAAAACAGATGGTAAGTACTTTCAAACCTATCCGTTGTTTGCAGCAATTACTTAGATAACCTATTTTTTGTTGTTTTTCTTTTTAGCACCTAACATCCTAGTTGTGATAAAAATAGTTTATGCATTGTAAATAACAAGTCAGTCATTTTGGATCTGCAGCTAAAGACTGACGAATCATGGATGTTGTTTTTGTTTTTCGGTATTCTATTATGAAATTGGAGTAGTATCTACTTTTGTTTGTTCGCCAACGGTTTGGTTGAGCTCCAATTTCGTAATACTTTACAAGAGTATTGTGCAATTCGAGTAGAATTTTGTTTAAATAATGAAAGAATCATTGAATTAGTCAAGACGAGAAGGAATCACGAAAATTGGAGACTGAAAAAGAACTTCACCTTAGAAAGACTTAAGAGGTGAGAGACGCAAGAGATCAGGATGCAATAAAGGCACTTGAAGATAAATCATGTTTTGGTTTAACATTTGATCTCGAAAAAGTTTTTGCCATTTCCAGTATTGACCATATCGGTTGCGTACTATAAGCGCAACATGTAAACATTTATAAGCGCAACATGTATACACTTACAACTTGGGCTGCCATGAACTTGAATCAGGTTCAGGATTTATGTACTGCTGGGACGAAACTATAGCTCCTTGTAGATCACGAGAGACAGGTTCCTGCATTGTCAAAAATCTGGAATCAAGAGCGTCATCTGCTAAGCACATAGTTTTATATAGTGATGCTTGCACTGGAAGAAATTGTAACCTAAAGTTACCGTCATACCTGATGAAGTACATACAGAGCGATAAAAGTAATGTAGAAATGCACGCCAATAATAAATTGATTTACGCTCCTGACGATTGGTACAGAACAGTTTTGAAATGTGGAACAAGCAATAAATTCATGCTTACTAAAGTGAGAAGAGAGAGTTTAAAATCTATGACAAAGCTTGAGAAGTGCATCAAGCGTAGAAAGACAAATAACTAGAATGGTGTTGTCAGCTGGCTAAATATTCAGTCGATAAGGATTACGAAAAATCGACCTCATACTATTCTGACACTTTTTTTGAGTTTCTTATAGAGAAACTGTGAATAAGGACTTCTTATTTTACACACTACATTCTTCTGATACTTTTTTATGAGTTTCTTAAAGAGAAACTGTGAAGGAAAACTTCCTATTTTACAAATTAAATCTAAAGATAGACCACCATTTCTAGCTGTGGCTTGTTAGGATTTGTGGTACCCAAAAGGGAGACGAGTTACCTAGGCAGAAAGAAGGATATAATAGGCCTCCTGCCACACATCCCACCAGTGAACCGTAACTTTTGCCTTTCCCTGCAGACGACTCTTGAAGACGGTGAGGAGGTTTAAGATCTTGAACCGCCCGAAGTTGTGGAAGTCGCGGAATAAGAAAATGAATAAATTACTAAGTTAAGTACTTTTATACTAGATAACTTTTTTATGATGATGAGGCATAGTGGTGCAAGAAACTTTGGTTAACTCGAGAAATAGTACTTTTAAGCAAAATCAGTTTAGTTCAAGCCTTCATGCTAAGTAGAAAACATGATAATTTCTAGAAAACGAAGTCAATGTCACTTATACCACTGTGACTTTAGCCCCTTCATATGTGAAAGTATTTTTGGTTACAGCTAGTTTTATAAAGAAATATATTAGTTTCTTTTGTTTGTTTGTGTAATTTGTATAATAAAACCAAATTGAGTTTAATTCAATTTTCTTTCATTTTACAATTAAAGAAAATTAAACAAAAGGTTAAATAACAACAATTAAACGAAAAGTTAAATAACAACAAAAGGGCTAATAACAATCAAACAATCAAGGGACAAATTGCATTCAGTATTAATTTCAGTGCTGTGACAAATTAAATATACTTTTTCTAAAGTAAATACTTCTTTTTCTCAACTATAATAAAAACACAATTCGTTGAATTAAATATTTTAGCTATGATTTTAATATTTCCCCTTATGCAGTGATTTTTTATATCTTTACCTATTTTAAAAGTATTATTTAATCGCATACACTTTACTTAGATTATAACTGTATGATATATTTCCAATTTCTTTTACATATTTTTCACTTCCAACATATACAAGTAATTGACAAAATAATTTAATGATTCAAGGACTCACGATGACGCACCCACATTCTTATCTTATTTATCTTCATTCCAGCCTACTTAAAGAAACAATTTACAGATATAGGTTATCTTTTAATACCGTAACTCTTATACGAAATAAAGTTTGATCTTTTTCCGAAATTTTTCTTCAACTTTTCATATGAAATTCTAATAGGAATAAATATATTTAATATCAGTAAAAGCACTTTAATTTACAGCAATCTTATCTTGGCCATTTTGTTTATCCATGGCTAGAACCACGCTAGGTGTGTTAAAATCATTTTACTTCTTTAATGATTCATTTAAACTGCAATTTTTGTTTAGATTAGAGCTTGTTCTTATTACTTAATTGTTAGTTTCAGTTTGCATTATGATTTGGTGACACTTGTTTGTTATTTACGATTCCGTGCCTCAAAAATAATAATGGAATCCTATGAGATCATTCAAGTGTTAGTCGGTTTTCTTTAGAAACCGCTTGACCTCGAAACTGGACATGTTTATAGTAAAACATATTAACACGCACATAGCTAACGGGGAGTGGGGCAAATTACGTATTTAGTATTTTTTTCTTAAATTTTACCGGAGCGGGGCAAATTAAGTATTTAGTCTTTTTTACATCGTTTGAAATGGCAAATAATTTTTATTTCGATATATTATATTGCGTAAAAAACTCTTTCATAATTTCAGGTAGTATGTCTTTTTAACAATACTGAAAAACATGCGAAATATTACCCCTATAACCTTATTTCTGAAAATATCCAACTTAAAGTTATGAATAATATGGGTTTTTAGACGCCGACGCAATGTTTGTGGGACAAATATGGCGATTATTTTAGATCTTATATTTTTGAAATATGCACTATATTCTTATGCCTGTGAAAGATATAATAGGCAATATATTTTGTGAAAAAAGTAATATTTGTAAAGAGCTTAATAGAAACACTGTATATTATTTACGTATTTATAAGTGGCGAAATTTTAACGCTACCCTCATTCTGAAGTAAGTGTGAAGTTTTTCGTAGTAAATCTTAGATTGTAGCTGTGTGCATGCCAGTGAAGAGTGCAGAAAAGGTGCTTAATATTTGAGATGGAGTAGGATCAGAAATATATTTCAAATTGCGCTAACTGAACCGTTTCCTTGTTAAAACTACTTTCGTTTGAACATTATCGAGCC
The DNA here is from genome assembly GCA_039881145.1 of Druceiella hillmani. Taxonomy (NCBI): domain Eukaryota; kingdom Metazoa; phylum Arthropoda; class Insecta; order Lepidoptera; family Hepialidae; genus Druceiella; species Druceiella hillmani. The sequence goes on along the minus strand of JAYKKI010000022.1, from coordinate 30,545,318 downwards.
ATTTTATTCCATATCGACTACATAAACCATTTATTTAAATAGTTTTTCATTAAGGCTGTGTATATATGTATTCTTCAAGGATATATTGGTGAGACTTGTGTACCTTAAGTGAGTTTAACATATATTTATCTTAACCTTCGATTATCATCCTCACTGGAAATTTTTTTTTAAATGTATTAAAATCAATACATAATTATTGACTTTTATAATAAACCAGGCACATATGTAAAACGGGAATTTTTTACATATGTACAATTTTAGAATTAATATAAACATAAAAATTATGGTAATGGCCATGATAATGAATTTATTAAAAACGGAATTTTATTCCAATTTGTGTTTAAATACGACAAATTTTAGGCACATAGGCGCCGCTGGCTCGAACGAAGAGCAATCTGGAAGTCCAATTCTCAATAATTTTTTCGTGCATTTGGTATATTCGCAGTAACCGATCAAATTTTTTCTTGCAAGTAGCGACTTCACATATCCTGATAGAAAATTATCCATAGGTGTGATATCACACGACCGTGGAGGCCAATTCATAAGGGCATTACGCGAAATTATCAATTTGGTGTGATTAGGAAAATTCATGTCACCTTATCTAAAACTTTATACCGCAATATTATGCTTTACTAACTACTGGTACGGAGAACAGGTAATGTGATCAAATGGAGCAAAGCAAGTAGGTTACTACCTAACCCGAACACTATAATACTTTACTATATTTTAGTGCTTTGCCAATTATTTAATTAGAGGAGTGACGAAATAAAGATATGCTCACTTCTAATGTTTCCACTTATTCCCATTTCTTGTGGTAATTGATTAAAAATGTGGAAATTATTCCAGATATAAATAACTCATACATTGTAAAAAAATCAAGTTCTTAGCTAAATTTATTAGATAACAAAATGAAGATAGATTCATGAAGATAGCTTAAATGGCCAACGATACAATGAGAAATAAGGTAATTAGGAGTGGATATTATAATTTGTTTTGTTTTTAACAAACTTTGTCTAGTTCGGTGGCTTATGATTAATTATAGAATCCTCTAACCATTTTGTGACTCGTGTAACTCAATATTTATATGTAAATTGATTCTAATGTATAAACCTATTACTTTATTGCGGTTAAAAAACATACGATTTAAAGAACACCCACAGCTTTATATAAGAAGACGTGCAAAGTATTTTTGGTCTTTTTCTATTTTAAAGAAATTTTCTTTATTACATCTAGAAAAAGTGGTTTATTAATTTGTTTTAAGAATTATGAACTGTTTTATCATAAAAACAAATTCTTTTTCATAATTATTAGACAATTTAAGAGACAATTTATGTGCATTTGTTTTATTTTCCTTAGAAAATATTTTACTCGTAAAAACGTCAAATGTCTTAATAATTAGACAGTAGGTTCATTTTAAATATTATGATAAATGAGGTAAACTTATATCAAAGCATTTCAAATTTCTATTTTAATGTTATAAATTCCTTTTGTTTATTATATATAAAATGATTAGAAATTCATTTAATATCACAGGCTATTTAAATAGAAATAACTTAAACAAAATGAACCCTACCTTACATTATGAATTATATAAAAGATACAATTATAAATTAAAATGAAGTAAGAAAATAATTTTGACCCAGTTATTTTTCGCAGTAAGAAATGAAAAGCGCGTAATTTCAATAATGAAAATTAACTAATTATATAAACTATAATATTTAGATCCACATCCATCATTACTTAAAGTCCATACAAAGAAGCAAAATTTACAGAATATGGTTTCTCGTTAAAACGAAAAAATATTCCTTGCCATAAACATGTATTCATGAAAGATAAACCGAATTGTAAATTTTGATGGCTTTCCCTCGCCTGTCTGGTTTCATTACTGAATATTTAAGAGAGTCGGGCTTGCGCAGCGCCATGTTAGTCAACAATGTCAATCTTGATTTTGATAGAAGCCCATGTATGGATATTTCAACTTAGAGTTTATGTTTGTTCCTCGTTCAAAACAGCGAGCGCATCATTTTGGGTTGGCTGCCGGAGTTTATTACAGATGAATATTTTTAGGATACATAGTTAATGTACTCAACAGTGGAGTATTCCAAATATCGATAAATTTGAGTATCAGCAAATGGAATTATAAAGTACAATTTCGGTCTTTCTCATTAATATATTTGTTGTTTTTATAAAAGTTACAGTTCATTAAATCCCTATTTGGATTGTAATTGGATTGTAAAAATTAACTGCATCTAAAATTACTACTTTAAAGAAGAAATAAAGTGTTACTTTACAGTCTCGAGTGAACATTGTGGCCACTCGAGACTGTAAAGTAACGTATATTTAGGCGTTTCGTTAACATTATCGCAAAATGTGTGTAAAGTCAGAAAATGCACATTGATTTATAATGGTGGCATAACAGATATATAGTTTTCTTCGCATTTTCCTGGCTTAATGTTCAAAATTGCACTGAATTTGTTTATCGCGTTGTCATAACACATTGAATTAATCCACCCATTGATTTCATCAACTACTTGATCGGCGTCGGTTTTACCACACAATAAATGCTTTTGTCGAAATATACATAGCTAATCTTTTGTATTAGTTCCATTTTTCATATACCAAATTTTAAAATGCAGGTTGGCTTACAAATGCTATTTAGCTTATAAATGAATGAATTTATCTTTCTATTAAATATCAGTCTGCCAATCCACAATTTCAATTCATGTAGATAATATATGGATGAAGTTAAAATAATACTCCATTGTTGGCCTGGTAAATTTCGTTATTACTTTACTAGGCGATGCGTAAAGAAACCTCTGTATTCATTTCAGTACTGCTCTGGAATATCAAAAGGTCGTTATTTTTCACTTTACTACCGCTCTGGAATAACGAATACTGGCTGCTGAACAATTCTACTTAAATCAATAATTTAATGCTGAAATTCTTAAATTTTCCATTATCGAATAACAAGCATTTACTTGACTATTCGCAGCTATTGACTGCTATTTTTAAGAGAATTCGAATATTAGGTTTTCGTCAATAAAACCCGTAAAAATGAAAAAAAGGGTAAAACAATATTTGTCAGGCATTTTTTTCTATTTCCGTATAAATCATTTAAAAAAATCGAAGCAGTGTTTGAAATTATTATTCTCGAACAAATTCCGACATTACAAATCTTTCAAGCTATCACGACAAATTTACTTTACGAAAAACATCTGATTGGGTGATATATTGCAGTGTGTCCCCATAAGCTTTTCCGGGTTAGAAATCGCATATAAATCAAGGCATTATCACGCACCCACTTGATCAGCGAAGGTTCGGTAATGCCGTTTAATTAATGTTTAGATTCCGCGGGACTGGAATAAAATTCATAATATTAAAACTAACTAGTTCACAAAATGTAAATTGGCCTGTTTTTATTAATATAAAATTTGGCAAAATATTTTTGCGTCACTAATAAATAGAAATTAGAGATCTTTCTCATATTTTAAATTGCGAAAATAATTTAAGGATCATTCCTAAAACTTTGTTGTGAAATAATATAATTTTGCAAAATAGAAGAAGATACATGGGACTGTTATTATAAATAATATATTTACAAAGTACGTAAACATATCACCATCAGAATGAATATGACAAGGTACATAAATATATTACCATCATTGATATTGATGACATTGTGTCATTGTATATAAAAAGCAGGTGCCATTAAAAAAACTTTCTAATTAAATGAAAGCTTAATTTATCTAATTAAATGAAAGCTTGAATGAAACTATTAACATTTTTTTTCGATTAAGTACCGTCTTTCAGGGCACATTTTCTCAAATCAAATTTTTTGTGTCTACTGAACAAGTACCCAAAAATAATTTTTATTTCTATTTTGTTTACAGTAATATCTGTATCTAGAATATGTATGAAGAAAATGTTATAAATATTTATTTTTATTTGTTATTTTTAAATTAATAATATTAAAAAAAATTATTAATGCCTTTATAGTTATCGTTATTATCAGTTTTTAAAAAATCGTTTATTATTTATTTTTGCGATATCCCCGTCAATATGCGATTATAAAGCACCGTGCTTTATATTGCAATTTTCTAATTGCTTCTTTCCGAAACAGAAATGTTTTTCATAGCTTCAAATTGCGGAAATAATTTAAGTACCATTCCTATATTTTTTTGTGTAATGAGATAAATTTGCAAAATGTAAGAAATTTCACGGGATCGTCAAAAAAACAATATGCTCGTATCTACGTATTTTATGAGCGTTTGAATTACCATTGATTCTAGGGGGTTAGCGTCTCTTAGTAAACATATTAAAACAAGTGATATTATTATAAAAACAAGTGAACTAACGCATTAATCTTTTTTTAAAGAAATGAAAGCTTAAATGATACTATTAAAATTTTCTTTAGTTTGAACATAAAGCAAAGACGTTATCTTTGTGGGAAAATTTTGAGGTCGAATTTTTTAGTATGTAATAAAGAAATAATCAAACATAATTTTTTAATTGTATAATTGTCATGTATATTGTCATATTTCGTGTACATCTAAAAAAAACATCATTGATATTTATTCTCGTTCTTTTTTATTTTTGAATGAATAATAATACAAATCTGCTGAATATATTTATATTCAATCTTACCGCCTGAACTGAAATTGAGACACAGAATTAAAAATTCATCGTAATAGATGGTTTTTGACTATCATTTTATATCTTTGCGATGTCTTTCATAAATATGCGGATATAAAGAAAACTAGGCTCCATATTGAATTTTCTTTTCCAATCATAAACACAGTATCACGAGAGTTTTTACTGTTGTGAGGTAGAATATAAATAGAGGAGAGTCTCTCTGCTACCACCGATTGGAGATTTAGAAGTAATTTTAGTGGAAAGATAATTTTAGACCACATAAACTCTGAAAGTTTTTAGTAGTACGTGAATTTAAACTAAACAGAGTCATTTTAGAACGAATCTTTTAGCAATATTTGTACCTAAACTATATGTTCTTTGCTTAAAATGGATGAGTTGGAGTGATTAGGTTTTGTTTAGAAATCATGAGAGATTAGAAATCGTTAGACACTATTGATAGATGAAAATAATATTTAACTTTCGCATCTAATTCTGAAATGATATGCGTGCCTATTGGACTCACCAAGATAACCAGTAGTAAAAAATATGTATTTTAGTATTGTCCCAACCCTGCATTCTCTCAGTTGAAATAACTGATCGGCAGAAAGGACTTGTGTTACTTTTTTATGAAAAATAATTTTTAAAATGTAGTATTGGCCCACTTTAACACGGCTGTTATTGACAACAAGTACATGAATACAGTTTTTAGGACAATTAAAATAAATAAAAACAAATTTTATACTGTTAACAGAAAGCGATGTAAAAAAAGAATTAGATTTTGTATGACTTTAGCTGTAAAACAATAAGGACAGAAAGTAAATGAGGATAAAACTAGAGATGGAAATGCAATTTAAACAAAGAGGAAATCTGAAAATTTTACGGAGTTATTGAAGAAAACGAACAATTATAATATGCGTATTTTGGCTTAGGGTAGGCACTTAATTTAATAAGACAATAATAAACGAAGACAAAATGTAAAATGTAGAAAAATTGCCAAACTATCCATAGATCTCAATGTTCGACACCGTGGTGTGCTGTGTTCGTTTGCAATTGCATAGTCAAATGCTATATTTAGGGACCGGCAGCAGCGCCACTGATGCGTGAAACTAGCAATTACGATCACCAACCCGCAAGATCAGGGTGGCGGTTACGGGCATTACCACTAATAATATATGCATTAAGACAAGGCTAAAAGGCCAAGAAGTGAACTGAGATAGGTAGTTAATAAGGATGACGAAGATAACGACGAAAAAGACTAAAATTACAGAAGTACATTGGACAACAACAAAAAATTAAGTATTAACAACTATTACGAAGGATTCTTATTTTCAGAGTTTTGTACCAGGAATCCTTATACGATGATCTCGGAACCTGTTTCACGCTGAAGCTTAAAATTTAGCACAATTAGAAAGCATATTATTCTGCAAATATTTCGGTACACATTAATATTCAAAAATATTCATATGGATTTAAAAGAAACATTCTTTAAAATTTAGTATATCGATTGACATTATAAGTGAAAGACAAAGGTATGAAAATATAAAAATTATTTTTTCAAATTATTATGAAAATTATTTCCAGAGATATTATTAAAAATGCTCACAAAGAAATACGACCGCCCTCCATTAATTTCCGAATCCGTTACAGTAAAAATTGTTTATACCTGTGAAAGACATGTGGGCCTGTAGATTTAAATGGCGATAAATTATATTTATATATGTGAATGGTTTTATGAAAACACAGTGTGTATGTATATATATATATATATATATATATATATATATATGTATATATATATATATATATGTGTATATATATATATATGTATATATATATATATATATATATTAGAATAACAGAGATGAATATAAGTAGACATATTTAAAAAAAAATTAACAATGTAGAATTAAGACACATCATTTACACCGTACATCATTTGAACATTGAAGTATTATGATCAAGAATCTGGTAGAGGATAATGTAATCGTTTATCATGGAAGATTTTAACCATCAATGGGTCGAGACCTAAAATAAGTAATTTTTTCATACGTATACAAAATTACTGCCATTTTATATTTGTTATTAAATTCCGAGAATACTAAGAAGGTCAAAAATATCTGTTATCACCCCAAAAATAAATATCGTCTGAATAAATATATCGTTTTGTTAAATATCAGTCTGTCATACCATAACTTCAATCCATCCCCTATATAGATTCTTCCCTACTAATATGGAGAACCATAGAATTGTTTACAATTTATTCCCTGGTAATCGTTGTCAATTTTAATGTCACGAGGCGATGCGTAAAGAAAGCTGTTTCTTTATTTAACTACCACTTTGGTAAAGTGAAAGCTATTTCTTTCTTTATTTCAATTCCCTTCTGGAATGTCGAACACTATTTGCTGAACAAATCTACAGAAATCAATAATTCAATGTCAAAATTCTGAAATTTCCAATCATCGAACACTAACTATTTATTTGACTACTTGAAGCTACTGAGTATTGTTTGTTTTGGTGAAATATTATAAATCATGACTTTAAGAGAATTAAAATATTATGTGTTTCTCTATAGAAACCCGTAAAAATGAACAACTTAAAAAGTTATTAGTGATATAAAAATGTTGTATATTACAGTATACTATATCCAAGCACTCCATAACCTGATTATTAAACAACTGTCTATAAAATTTACTTCACGAAAAACACCTGATTGGGTGATATATTGCAGTGTGCCCCTAATCGTTTCCAGGCTAGAAAATCATATATAAATTAAGGCATTGTCACGCGCCCAATTGTTTAGTGGAGGATCGGTAATTTTGTTTAATTCAATTTTGTATTTCGCGGTTCTGCAAGCGCTCTTGGTTTGACACAGGTAACATTGACCCCTTTATAAATTCAAAATTTCACCAAGCATGAACAATTTTCATCATGTTTGCTGGTCGGGGGAAATTAATCGATATTTAAATGATGGAAACTTAAAGAAAGTAGAAATAATACTACATCACGTCGTTTAATTTAATTGTGAATAATGAATTTCTAGAAAATTAAGGCCAAATACATTCAATATTTGGAATAATATATATACTTACCTAATTATCGCCTGAACTTTAATTCTAGTTGATTATCGTGTCATTTGATATTAAAAGCAGATTATATCAAACACATCTATTAATTTGTCTAATTAAATGAAAGCCTTAACGATGCTATTAAAACTTTGATCAGATTACGTACTGAATAAAGGTGTTATATTCCTGGGCATATTTCTTCAGAGAAAATTTTACAGTATCTTAAGAAGATACAAATGACCAAAATAATTTTTATTCGTATATTTACTACGGTGATGTATATATCTTGAATACATTTTAAAAAAATATTACTGATCATTTTAAAATAAAATTTTTATTTTTTAATTTTTGAATGAATAGAAATACCAAATCTGACTCAAATCATTACTATTGTAGCGACATAGTCTTAGAATCTATTGTTTCAGATAGTGTTTATCGACCATTATTTATTTTTGCAACATCTCCCGTGAATGTGTGGTTATAAAGCACATTGGGATTTATATTGGGCTTTCTTTCCTAAACATGAATATCATGACTTGAGCGTTTTTACTGTGCGGATAGGTGAGAGCTTCTCCATTACCACCAATTGGAGATTTAGAAATAATGGTAGTAGAAAGTTAATAGTTGACAGTCACAACTAGAGCAATGGAACAGAGACCCTATTTAATGTTGTTGACCTTCTGTAGAAGTGTCAGGGCTGGCCGTATAATTCTAGTCATAGATGTCCTTACGAAGCAACTATGTTAGGAGATAACATCAAATCCCCAAAAAAATACAAGATATTATTTTTGCTACTTAGCATATAATAAATATCAAATGAAAATCAAATTAATTAAATGAAGTAATCTTATGACTAACATTAAATTTATACTGATATGATATGATTTGTATATTTTTGATTCTGTGTTAATTTTTGGAACTAAATTTCGTTTTCCAAAAATTATTTATTTACTTTAAAGTCTATACTTGAAATAATATTACTACATTTATATTATCACGTTATATTTATTTGGGCACAGCAGCAATGTAAAAAAAAAATGCATATATATATATAATATATATATATATATATATATATATATATATATATATATACATAAATTATCTCTATTGTACCCTCACATCACCTAATTCACATATCATCAAGAGAAAAAAGTATTGGGGCAATTCAGTACACGTGATAGAAGTGAAAATTAAAAAATGTTTTTTACTACAAACGAGGTACTCATACTTCATTAGACCAACCAGACTTGACCAGTTTATATTTTGTAAATCCCGTATTGACTACTTTCCCTTCCTCTTTTATTAAATTATTAATAAATAAATTTAATTAAAACGAAATTTTGAAGACAAAATGCTTAGTAAATGTTGAGACAATTTCCTGAATAAAATATTGGAAAAATAATTTCCATCGTTAAAATTTAAAATGTTAAATTGATATTTTTAGTTTCGAAAAAATCCCTTATGAGCAGAATACCGATAAAGACAAAGGTTTATAGAAATAAGTTTAATGGAGAATTCAATATCCAATTTAAGCATAAGTGACACACATTTTCATTGATTTTTCAAGTATGACGAATCATTAACACTATATATATACAATAATTAATATTTTTCAGCGAAATTATACACAAGAGTAACAGAAAATGGAGAAGAGAGAGAGAGAGAAAGGTAGAATAAAGAGAGAGACAGTGAGAGAGTAATTATTTTTGCTTACGAACCAGTGTAGTTTCAGTCAATTAAGAAAACTTGGAAATCGAGACCCTTTTACCATTCAAAATCTTATAAAAACGTCATGAGCAAAGGTGTTTCGCCGTATTATTTGTATAAGAATGGCGTTTCGCCGTATTTCTTGCATAATAAGAACTAATTCTCATTTATTCTAAATTATTCTCGTGAATTTAGAATAAATCATGTGTTACTTATACTAGATTCTTGATTGATTATATTTGTGTTACGGCAAGTTATAGTTATGATGTATGACCCTTTGCCCACCTGTTCATCTCTCTTTCTATCGGAGGGTTCTATCCTCTCAAGGTAATGATATAGAAGCTGGAATTTCTTTATCGTTCGGTTCAAAACTAACAATGTACTTTAAAATTTCTTAAATTTTATTACGAAAAAACTTCTGAAGGAGGCTGAAAAAAATTTTTTAAGCAAATTGTGGAGAATCATTGAAGGGACCTATCGAGTAAATTACAAATCCAATTTTATATTTTTTTTCACTTAAAAATGAAAAATTGGTACATAATCAAAATTATTTTCGTTTTACTATGTCAAAATCTCCATCAAAAGCTGTAATTCGGCTATTATTAAACCAACATATAAAAAAGGTAACTAAATGTCATAAAGGAGTTGATAAAATCAAGCATATATGATATTTTATGCCCGTGAAGATCTTAAAATCGACTCTGAAGACCTTCTCAAATTGTGTGTCAAGATTATATTTTATGTGATATTAAAACGAAAAAACTTCTGGCTAATTAAAATTGATAAAGAGCTACGTTCTATACCGACTACGCTCATGATTCCAATGGTTACACAAGCAGGACGAGGTGTTTGATGTCTAATTGTGTTCAATGTCACACATGTCAAGATGTTCTAGTTTACTAAAAATTATCTTAATAAAGTGAATAAAAAATGTTATGCGTATTTCTGTTTAAAAGAAGGGCTATGATAAAAATGCATTATTTTTTAATGATAGAAGAATTTATGAAATTACCACTAACTACTTCATACCCAAAATATTTTTATAAAATAACGATAATTGTATGAAATTTATAGTTATAATTTTCGTATCAAAAATTGTTGAAAATAAGAGGTGAAAAAAAATAAAAAAATAACATTAGCGAGCAAAACATATTATAGAGTAATATAACAATAATTTATATAAGATAAACGTTTTTCAGACACACAATAATTCCAGGAGCATTTTAAAAAATATTTATAAAATTGTTAAAAAAAATGTAAACTTAAATAGTTACGTAAAAATTCGAAGATAGGATCTTTATTTCTTCAGATACTTCACATTAACCACAATTCCTTGCAACATAGAAGTCGAAACCTTATGTGTATTTTATATACTCATGTCGCCGAAAATAGCAAAGAATAAAACAATTTTCTTCCTAAGTATATTACTAACATTTTTGGTCTTACATCTAGTACACACAGAGTTCCCTATCAAGCACCAATATTTTCTACGTTGCAGAGGACACGTAGAAAACACTGACATATAAACTTGACACATATACAAATGTTTTCCCACTGTTTAGGAGAATATATTGCTAATTTCTTCAGTTTGACCACATCTTGAAAAACAATAATAATTTTTTTTTCAGTTTTTATTACTCAGTGAAGATTAAACTCTCGATATGAAACTTCTTTAACTTTTATTATTATTTTACTTTTTTATGAACCCTGAGTGAAAGCAAATTAATAAAAAAACATGCACCTTCTTTAAAGTGGAATTAAAGTATATTATAAATTTAAAAATGAAAAACTTAATTCTGAAGAATCTAAATTGCACTCGATTATAGCTTAATAAATGTAAAGCTGTTGGAAATAAATATATTTTTTTTTTCAAAATAAATAGTATTTTGATGTTCTAATATATTATTATGCAATGTACAAGTGTATTCAATAATCATAGGTTTCAAATTTGTTTTATCAATTAAATGCATTTTTGCAAAACCATTAACTTCTACTACTTAAAAAAACTTTTTAATGAGAAGATGAAACCCATTTTTTTTCAATTTGTCAGAATCTTTTAACACCGCTTGTCTTGAATTGTTTTAATTCAAAAAGAGAAATATTAAAGTGAAATGCCATCCGATTTACTACAAGTTCTTCTTTATTTTTTTCAGGACGAAATAAATTAATAAAACATCAAAGGATATGTGTATATAATACTCACTTCTGAATCGTTGATGGGTACTTTTTAATGTATATTATTAATGTTCATTCATTGCGTATAAATCAGTGGTTTTGTCGACATACTAAGTACGAATAAAATGTAGCAATCGACTTGCAAAGTTGATTGCAACACGAGCCGCAAACGAGTCGCTTGGCCCTCTAAATAACTATGTAACGTTAAACTAAACACAGTAAATTCTCAACAAGGCTGTTAGCATTTAACATAATTAAACTGTTTGCTCTCTATTTACAATGTGTTTGTTGGAGTGATTTGGTTTTGTTTATAGTTAAGAGTACGTTTTAACATTTTAAGTTAGAAATAGTTCGATGTAATTATATAGAAAGTATACATAGTTTTTTTTATCTGATTTCTTTGACATATATTAATTAAAACTCACCGGGTGAAGAGCGGTAGAAAATATTTTCTAAAAGTTTATTGTTATTGTATAAGGCGAACAATTTAATTATGCATATTTTTGGTTTAGTGTTGTGGCTTAATATAATAAGAGAATAATAAATGAAGACACACTGTAAAATCTAGAAAAATTATCCAAACTATCTAAAGACCCATAGTTGGATAAATGTCTAAGCCGCCATAACGTGCTGTGTTGATCACCGCACGTCAAACGAAGCTGGAGTTGTGTTTGTAATAAAATAGTTGAATGGCGCGTATTAGCGATGGATAGCAGTACTACCGGTGCGAGAAACTAAACACAAGTTTAGCTTCAGCCTTTAGCACCGATTAAGACAAGCCTATATTTAGAAGAGAATTAAGAAAAGTTGACAACGATCATATAAATAATGTTGAACAAGACTGAAATTAAAAAAGTATATTGGACAAGAGAAAAAAATTAACTTTTAACAAAGACCCTAGTTTTCTTCGTTTCATACCAGGAAATAAAAAAATAGAATCTTTATAAGATAATCCACGAGTCCATTCGTCTATCGTCGGTCACAGCGGTTTCTCTCGGAAACTCCTTGAAGCCGAAACTTAAAATTTGGTAAAGTTATAAAGCATTTTAGTCTGCATATATTTCTATACAAGGTAAAACTAAAAAATATTGATCAATCAATGATTGATCTCACAGTTTTGAGGATATCACGATATATTTACAATAGTGTAAGACATGTGAAGTCAAATATTTGAATGGTGATTACAGTTATTAATATTTATGAATGTTTTAATAAAAATATTATAAATTTCTATATCTACCTAAAGTGTTTATAGAACCCCTGTACGCGGGTTTTATTCATATTTAACATTTACAGCATACTCTTGATGTTACCACTTAGAATGGGTGAAGTGAATATAAAACATTTTGAAATGAAATAAAAAATGTAAAATTAAGAAAAACCCCTATTATTTGAAAACTAAATATTATTGAAAGTGAAATAAAAATAAATAATCGGTGAAACAACAGGAACCCAGCACAGATCAATTAAATTCTTTATAATAGAAAATGTTTATCAATAAGGGATGGAGAAAAATAAAAAAGTTTATTACAAACGCGCTTGTTAGACGCAGGTAAAGCTGCTGATCCTTTATAAATTCACGGTTTAGTCAAGTGCGAACAATTATCGTCCTGTTTGCTGGACGTGGGATATTGATTGTTTTTTAAATAATATAATTTGAGTATTTTTTCCAAATTTTGGCTATCATAAACATCTTTCTTATAAAAGGATTCGATTAAAAATATTGAAAACTATAACACATATACACGTATTTCTTTCAAATAATCAAACCTAGCTAGACCACAGAATGTAAACGGTATTGATGTTATTAATATAGACTTTTGGCAGAATATTTCACAATCATTAATAGAGTTTAACCAGAATTGAGAGCTTCTTATTTTTATGTTCAATCACCGAAACAATTAATCATCCCTCAAATTGTACCTTGAAATAAGATAATATTGCAAAATAGAGGTAGATACACGGGATCGTCATAGGAAACAATATCCCTACGTACCTTGTCGTTCTAAAATTGACATTAACTTTGGTGGGTTAAGGCTTCATAATAAATTAAAAAGAGACGACATTAAAATATACATCTACTTTTTTATGGTATGAAAGCATGAATGATACTATTAAATTTTTGTTTAATTTGAATATTGATTAAGGTGTTGTCCTTCTGGGCATATTTTGCATCTGAAGTTTTTCAAAATCTGCCAAATAAATAATAAAGAATGACTTTTAATTTTTTTGTTAGTTGTAACAATACCTGTATTTTATAGGTAAATATAAAGAAAATGTAATTGATATTTGGTGTCGTTTTTAGCTTATTTTTATACGAATAATCATACTAAATTGATGAGTAAGTTTATAATAAACCTTATCGTCGAATCTATACAGATATAGACTTAAATATTCCTTGTATTAGATGATTTTTATCTACCATTATTTGCCTTTGCAATATCGTCCATAAAAGTGCGGTTATGCGGCATACTGAGTATCTGCGCTGTACTGTGGAGCATACTATTATATTTATATTGCACTTTTTTCCGAGCATAAATATCGTGTCATGAGGGTTTTTAATATTTTGGGGTAGAAAGTGAAAAAAGGAGAGTCTCTCTGCTGCCAATCATTAGAGATTTAGAAATAATAATAGTAAAAATGTAATTACTGACAAAATAAATCCGTTCAACCTACTTTATTACAATACGAAGTAGATATTTTAAAATAATTCTTGATAATTTACAAACAAGCACAAAGCTACTTTTACTACTTAGTGTGAATATACCTATGCTAGTATTACAATATCTAATGAACATGAAATTAATTAAGTGAAGTAAAATATCATAAACGCAGTTATACACGAACCTATTTATAGAATGAAGAAAATAATTTCACTCGATTTGAACGATTGTACTCGAAAGGTTAAAATTGTTGAAGTTATACCAAAAATACGACATTCACGTAGGAGTACCCAAAATCATTAAAAGGGCATTATTATGAATGCTTTAACCTAAGGCGATGGGGAGTGTTGTTTTTTTTTCAGGAGATTATATTGAGATGTCAGATAAATGTGTGTCGTTTTTTTTATTGCAAGATATTTTAAGGAAATCTACCTACCAAAAAATTAATTGAATATAATTAAACTCGCTAGCCTCGTTATAAAGGCTCTTATTTACAGACAGAAACGTTATGAAATGTTTTTGAGATAGTAAATTTTACGCTTATAATTTAAATATGCGGAAATTGTTATTTGTACCCATATTAACTCAACTATATAAATGTTGAAACAGTTACCCTAAATAAAATAATGGAAAAATAATTTTTAATGTGTAAACACTAATTGTAATGATTAAAGTAACGAAAACACAGGTAAGACTAAGAGATAATAAAAATACTTTTAATGGAGAATTCATTATTTAATTAAAGCATAAGTGACGCACAATTTTTTTGTTTTTTCAAGAATTTCCGTTTATCAGAGTGATTGACTGTAAAGAAACAGAAATTGATATAGAGCGAGGGAGAGAGAAATGGTGAGTGAGAGAGATAAATAGAGAGAGAGAGACAGAAATATTTAATAATAATTGTAAGAAATAAATTATAATTATTAAGATTCCACAAAAACTTGGGAATTGAGCAACATTTACGACTGAAGATCTTTTAAAACTTTAAAATTTTAAAGTCGTTTTGCCGTATCTTGAATTTTATGTACGTTATGGCAAATAATCCTATTGTTTTGGTTACGGCGTATGTCCATCTGCTCGTCTGTTTGTAACTCTTTCTGTCAAATTAGTTATTCTTCGGCCCCAAAATTGAAATTTTATTTAACATTACTTAAAGTTATGTTTTAAGATACCTAAGACATATAACCCTTCAAAAAAATTCTTCCACAGAGGCATGTGAAGAATCATAGAAAATACCTCTCGAATACAGCTGAAATCGGGTTTTTTATTTTTTTCCTGAAATAAAAATAAAATCATCAAAATTAGGTTCATTTTGTTATGAAAAAACGCTAATATAAATATTGTTGTAATTTAGTTCTAATTAAATCAACGAATACTAAAGACAGTTAATGAAAAATATTACAGAGTTATGAATAATAAAATCAAGACATGTTTAAAAAATTCAAGATTTTTTACACCCGCCTAAGATATGCTTAATAATATATTTTAAAAGTAAAAACAACATTATTATTTAAAAAAACACTAAGTATCTTTAAAGGTTTAAATTTTTACATTTTCTTAAGTGAACACCGAAACTGCGCGGTGCAATTTGACAGCTTTTTTTACACCCGTGCTTGGTAACTTAATTTCTATATATTCTAACTTCAATAAATACAATATATTCGACGTATATAGACGAGAACTCTGTTGCCGATTTCACACTACTTACACTTACACGTCGTTTCAATTAGCACGGAGTTAGTTGTATTTTTCTTTCATTTACGGCTTTCTAATTATAAGAACTAAATTTGCGTTATATTTTTTTGTGCGATAAAAATACATAAATATATTTAACATTTTCTTGTTTCAGTCTATAAAGTTATGAACTGAAATAACTTTTGTATATTAAGGCTTTTTCATGGTTGTTTTTATTTAGCCTCTTAACATATTCCAATTGATTATGCTGAATGAAAAGATACCATTTAATAAATGATCAGTAAGGCTTTAAAATTGACTATAAATACTCTTCTCAAATGGTTAATCTAGATTATATTTCGTGTGATATCAAAGCGAACAAAAATTTCTGGCAGATTAAATTTGATGAATGGTTACGTTCTTTATTGGCAATGCTCTTGGTTCAAATGCGTATACTAGAACGACCAGATCATTGACGTTTAATGGTTTTAATTGTTTAACATGCGTCAGTTTATTAAAATTGATGTAAAGAAGGTAGTGTAAAAAATCTGTCCGTATGTCCGTTTAAAAAAAAAGACTATGGAAAATGCACAATTTTTTTATGATCAATTAAAGGAATTTTCGAAATGTTTACTAATTACTTTTTCCTATAATATTTTAAAAAAATCATGACTATAATTATCAGTTTATATTTATAATGTTTGTATTACTTTTAATTAAAATAATGAAAAATCAAGAAATTAATTTTACAAGCAATATAAATAATAAAGTAAAAAAAAACGATATTTTAGATAAACTTTCTTTAGATGCTCAACATTTTCAAGAGCCTTTTAAAATATATGCATAATAATTTAAGAAAATTACCAACAAAAATAGTTAACTAAAAATTAATCGATAAAGTCTTGATATCAACCACAATTCCTTGCAACATTGAACTAAAAATCTGATATACATTTCTTATGTCTGTCAATATAATCAAGAACAAAATTATTTCCATTAAAAGTATATTGACATTTTTGGTTACTAACAAGAAAACATGTATCTTCTTGAAAGGTAAATTTAAGTATGTTTTAAATTTCTAAATCAATAATTAATTTTAGAAGAGTTTAAATTGCATTTAATTATAGCTTTAAAATTATTTACTAAATGAGCTCTCATTAAAAAAATTTAAATTAATTATATATATTATTTCAAAATAATGGTATTCGGGTGACCATTTTTGAGTGTGGGCCTCCAACGGGATCTAGCTAGCGATCAGTAGTCTGGTCCAGGTCGGTCCGGCGACGGTTTTCACGGACCAGCGAGTGCGCGGACGCCGTCACTCGTGTCCACGCGGCCACCAATGTAACATCCGCCCGTTTCTATCTCCGTCGGGGCGACATTGTACAATTTTCCTTTGTCTTCTTCGGTGCTTTATTCTATTGGCGCGTAGGCTTGGATGCATGTTAGAATCGAGTCCTTTATGGCTTCACCTATTCTTGGTGTTTTATCTAAAAGCGGAGTTAAATATACTATTTAATTTTTTAATGTTTTTCTATGTGAATCCGACCCGTTGAAACCTCCTTTTCTTATATTTACGTATAAGGAAGAGAGGTGTAGGATAGTCTTCATATTTTGTAAGTATTTTCCCCTTCTCTTTTTACTTCGGAAATTCCTAATGAGTATATCCCATTTAATATTTTGAAGACAGTATTCTACTTTATTTTGTCTTCCCATTGTTAGTAATGACCTTTCATTTAGTGTTCCAATATAATTTTCTTGTAAGAGAAGATTTCAGTTTGACTTCCCTGGCGACCATTTGTACTGTGAGGTGTTTTGTTAGATTGTTTGTATTTAATTTTTTTTTGTTCTTGTCAGAATGCCTTTTCCCTTTGATAAGCCCCTGGTCGTTGTTGTTTATGTTGTATATGTATCTTTTTTTGGGTAATGTTTTTTTTCATATTTTGTTGCAACTCATTGAAAAAAAACTTATGAAATGGAACGTAATAGTATATCAATTATATATCAGAGTACGAGTATTGCTTTCCATTTAACGCGGTAGTCTTCTACTCAGAATGTTGAGAAATATTGGGCTTTTCTTTGTGTCATTCTTTCCCATTCTTTTGAGCCTCTATTTCTAATTGATTTAGTAACACAAGTAAAGTTTCCTTAATAGAGTCTAGAATTGTTTTCTAATTCCTCGTATATCTTCTCTCTTTCGTCGATGCAGAATAGTAATATAATTTGCTTCTTGTTTTTTTTTTCTATTTTGGTATATTCTCTTTCTTTCAGTCTTCAAAATCTTTGAGATTTCTAGCGCCTCTAGTATAGTTTGTGAAACTGGAGCATATACTAAATCACGTAGCGTAGTAAAAATAAGTGTCGTCCTCAATCTTTATCAAGTTGGAGAAGAAAAGCTATATCGATCCTAGAACTGCCGTCGACTACATAGTGTTTATTGTATTTTGCTTACTGGCACTTCTTAAACTAACACTTTTGCTGTTTTCCCCTTTTACGTCATTTATTCTATGGAATTATATATATATATATATATATATATATATATATATATATATTTATATGTATATTTTTGAATTTTATTCACTTTTTTATTATTAGTATTTAATTTAAATAGAATTTACTTTATGTCGGGAGACACATACCCGCTACAGGTATAGAAGTAATTCTTACATGAAATGATTTGGTTTTTTTCCGATTTTTTTGTAAAAATTTTTTATCATAAATAAAAGGAGAAAACTCAAAAAATATGTTAGGGAAAACATAAAACTACCTAGTTTGAAATGATGAAAATATCGGTTTTTGAAAGCCTACGCAAAGTTTGAAGGAAAACTAAAACGATTATACTAAATCTTATACTTTTTTAAATGTGCACCATATTTCTATTCTTGTGAAAGCTACAGTAGGTAAAATATTTTTCGAAAAATTTTACTTATTGTATGTTTCTAAGTGCCTAAATTTTTACGGAACCCTCATTTTGAGTTCATTGTGAGTTCTATTTGTGCTTGAAAGGTTTTTCTCAATAAAATTTTATTTGAAACTATATACATACCAGCAATAGCGCAGAAAAGGTGCCTCAATATTTAAGTCAAAGCAGAATAAAACATGTGGATATACTCTAGTTAACAAATATTTTTCAAAATCTCTTAATAAATTTGTTTCTTTGCTAAAATCAATCCCTTTGAATATAATTACCGAACCTTAACGATTGCATCGATACTATTCTATATCGAAATCAAAACCCATGTAGTTAAATATTTTTTTATTAAGGAAATGCGTGCAAATACAATAATATGCTTTTCCTGCTATCACACAAATATTGCTGACGCCTTTTTACTTTATGTGAATATTGACACACGTCATATTCACGTTAAGCTTCGACTAATATACTAGTACAAATAAAGATCACTACAATTTTTTTGTTAATTATCAAAGTTCATACAAAATTAATCTTATTTTATGATAAACTAGGTAAACATATGGCAGAAACTAGGATTAATAAAGTGAATGCGAGCTGTCGATATCCTAATGAACAATTACGAAAATCACTAATACTAGGGCCCTAGTAATCTCGTGAGCATTCTTTGACGATTTAAATAGATATGATTATCTTTTCAATGACAACAGGTTAATATTAATTATACATAAAGAGTTTTATTATTTTTCCGGAATATTACAGATTTTTCAAGTAAAAATGTAGCTCTGAACTTAAAAATTAACGTCGGAAATATTATACGTTTAGCATTGAATTGGAAATTCCTTGACTTTTTTTAATAGCACTTTTAAAGCAAAAAACAATCCAATTTTATTATTTAAGAGTTAACATCAGAATTTACATTAAACTATTTTTTTCTTTTATTTTAGCCAAAAAAAGAAGGAAGGTACTAATTTCGACATTTGAACACAGAGTACAACCAATGTCAGGCTCCAGTACATTATAACTTCGCAAATAACTTGCTCATCTCTCAAATGATGATGATTATAAATTTATATACTGCTGTATTAAAAAGTAGTGTGTACTAAAATCATATCACCCTTATAATTGTTTGTACAAATGTTTTTAGAGAGAAAAAGATGAGAGTGTTCAATATGAAGGAAGGGCGTTAAAGTTTGTTTAGAGTCTAGCGGATCCAACGGAATAAAATTACATTTCCTTCTTATTCCCACGTCAATTTACAAAATCGTAATAAATATACTACATACACTGTATGTACTATACATATATCACCAATTATATCTATGGTATATGCAGCATACATATAAATATACCACATATACTGGAGAGATAATTGCTATATATAATACAGTACATATTTTTTGAGCTATGAGTAAATATTTCTACAAAATTTCAGTAAATATATAAATACTTGTTACTCAAAATTTAAAACTACGAATAAACGAAAGATAACTGAAAACCAAATTATTTTTTTTAAAAAACACGAGGCCTTTTGATATTATAAACTAGAAAAATTAAATATTTTTCGTTATTATTTAGATTTAGCTATATGTAATTTTTATAAAGAGGTGCCAATTAATTCTGGGACTCAATCAAAAAACGTTTATAAGCTTTAATTTTTGTAAAAAAAATAAGAAGTAGAAAAGCGTGTGGTGTTCGCGACTTACATATTCCCAAACGGCAAACCTCGTTTTTTAAAATAAACTTAATTGTTGGTCATCCTCTTCATTTTTTTTTATGCATGTTAAAATAAATTGAAGTTATATCCGAGTTGTGAGACATCCTTCCACTCTTGACCAAAAACAAGCGTATTTTGTTTATTTAATATTTTCTAAATTTGTTGTTTTGAAGTTATTTTATTGTCATCGATACGTGCTCAAAACTTTGAATAATTCAAACGTCGGTAAACATTTAATTGAAATATTGCGTTATACACGTATATACGTACAAAAAAGTGAAGCTGATATAAATAATAAAAAAATAATAAAAATATCCGCAAAATTCGTAGAAAACTTCAATTCATTTATAAGGCAAATAACGTAATATTTCCAATAATCACTCTGAAAATTTTATATTTTCCTCAAGTCTGGTAATTCTACGCACTCAGCCAGATAGACTCGTTCAGTCAAGGAGCGAATCAGAAAATATTGCGGTGATTTTATTAAGAAAATATTATAAGTAAATTCGTAGCAGAAATAAATTATTACGTTAGGTGGTTGGAGTGAACTAAGTGACAAGATTCATGCACATATGATAAATCAATATTAGTAAGGTGAAATATTTTTTCTTAGATGAAGCTTAACGGAGAAAGATACTATTAACAACTTAGTCTGTATTTAAAAATATATGGCAATCAAACATTCAAAACAAAATTTATATAGCTGAGAGGGATATTCAAATTATTTACTTTTTCTATAGTAAAATATATTGGAAGATTGAGTGACTGCGACATTATAAAAGTCATTGGATTTAATTTTTTATTCTTACACATTACTGAATTTGCAATGAATAAACAACGTTTAACAATAATATATATATATATATATATATATATATATATATATATATATATATAATATATATATGTATATATATATATATATATATATATATGTGTGTGTGTGTGTGTAGGACGAATATTAGAACATAAGGTTTTTTTATACATTGCGATAGTTGGATGTGTGCGGATGAATCTGGCGTTGTCATTTCATTACCACCTTTGACCATTTCTTAAACCGGATGTGAGGAGGCCGTGAGGAGAGCGTTAAACTTATTTCAAGATTAATTTTGACCTTTTAAAAAGCCTTCAACGTCATCACATCTCACGACAATTTACGGACTTAAGATACAATGTCGCATGCGGTGCGGGTGGTCCGCTTTATATTGCAAGAGAGTAGTGAGCATGTGACCACTTAAAGATATAAATCGGCGGCGCTCTAAACTCGTCCGACCAAACTGAAAATTAGTCTCAGAAATTAACTAACTGTCTTTCCTTTGTTGAATGAAATGATTAGATATTATTAAAATTTTTTTCGACAACGATGAATGTCTTCAAAATCTTTAAACTGAACTTTTGAACGATTTTTTGAGGTATATCTGTCTGAGTAGAAATAAATAAGGTTAGGATTTAATAAAAAATAATCATATAGGAATATTGACATGAAGTTTACAAAATAGTAGTGTAAAACGTCTTATGAGCCTTATTACATAGCATTTAATTTATAACGTAAGCTTTTGGAAGTAAGTATATTCATGCGTGAAAATTTATTGCATTTAAGGTGGGAATGGTTTCCTTTTTCAAATGTATATAATATTTACTTGAGTTTTCCAAAATAACAAATCTTTGTGTTTTTTGTCTTATGTATAGAAAACCCCACATACATTTTACGGAAGGCATTGAAATATGAATAACATAAATTACATCTACTTGACAAGACCACAATAACAAAGAATTTTGTCTCACGTTCTAAAACTCTTGCCTTTTTGTTAAAAACGACTTACTTTATCATCTTTATTAATGCCATTTCCCATTTAATTGTACGCGCTCCTGTGCTGAAACAGTGCTTAATTCCGGGAAAATACCTATTTTCCGTGTAGTGCCTACATTAAGGCCGACGCTGTAATAGTTAACTAAGTGCATGTTATCCGTGTGTTGTTGTATTTTACGATTCTTTTGCTTCTAATTTTACCTGGACACTTAAGTAAGTTCACAGACCATATAAATTTTAACTGGTCATTATTGCCGGAAAACCTTCTGTTTTCCGGGAAAACGATCATATAAGTGATAAATCTTTGTTTCTACATTCTCATAAACATAATATTACATGAATTGTGCTGATATATATATATATATATATATATATATATATATATATATATATGTATATATATAATTCGTATATATATATATATATATATATATATATATATATATATATATAGAAGCTTCCTTAGGACTGCGTGGCGAGCTCGGAGCTACCAAGATAGGCAACGGGGTTCGCATACTGTGATTTTTCTCAGCTAGATCGGCTCTGATTGACCCGTCATTAGTTTGCTCGGCTGTGACTGGCCGTCCCGTCAGTGCGTCGTGTCGACAACGCAGCGGGTCGACGAATTGCCGACGATCTTACTCATAGGCGTGCGTACGTACGGAACTACGCAACTACGGAACACGCGTACGGAACACGCAACTACGTCAACCGCCTAACCCTCCTCACTAATTGCCTTGACAACTAACCTTTGGAGACGCCATCTTGCGCTAGTAAGGTGCCGTACTTTAGTGTTGTGTTAGTACCATACAAACGATCGATAATGATATATTTACATTCTAGTGTTGGCTTAATAGTATCGACAATCCTAAACTAATTAATTTAATATTAATTTTTCTATATATCGTATATATATATATATACAATATATATATATATATATATATATATATATATATATATATATATATATATTCGGGCATATATATACTATTATTAGACATAATCTATTATTAAGATGGTGTTACACTGAAACCTTCAGGAGGTATCACACCAAATTTTTTTTCTTCTTTTCTATTTTTTTTTATTTCTATTTATTCTTTTTTTCTTTTTTATATTTTTTATTTTTTTTTTACTTTTAATTGGACTACACAATGAATGAAAGTGATGACCCCCCCCCGCGATAAAGGGGGTAAGAGAGTTAGATCAGAGAGTCCGACCACGTCTGGAAAGATTTTGGTGGATGAAAGCTTCCTCACCAAGGTCGTAGTGGAAACCCTGAACAGGGAGAGAGAAGAGGAGTTGCGAAGGGAGGAGGAACTGAGAAGGGAGGAGGAGATACCGACTTCCTCTCATAATGAAGAAACCAGTGGATATCCGGCAGAGGAGGACGAAAGGGACGAGGACGAGTCCGCTGTGTATAAGTCACCCCCATCCGCGACCAAACAAAAGGAGCGAGATACTATAGACCAAAGAAGCAAAGGACAAATAGAAGTGGCTATAGCGGTTATGGAAAAGATCTGTGGCTCCAACAGATTGTCGGCTGCCGTTATGGAACGGATCATGAAGCCGGCAGCCCTGACACTAGCCCAAGTTGCCCGCCTGGGGAAAGAACTTACCCACGAAAGAGGAGAAAGGAAGGAATAGCCAGGCATGTACCTGCGGGCTTGAGACGCAGGACATGAGTCATGTTTTGTTCCACTGCAGTGAGCACGAGGGCGCGTGTAGAGTTTTGTTAGAGAGCATACGCCTAAATGAATCACGCGGTAACTTAAAACGTGGTATCTTTAGTCATATAGACTTGGTTGAGAATGGACTGATTTTTGAGTCATTTAGAGCGTTCGCTAAAAGCGTTCTAGAAAAATTGTGGGTACTAAATGATTCATTGAGGAGGGACAGACTCTAATCCTGTTGGGTGGAAGTGTCTTGTTTGTAAATACGGGACACTATTGGGGGTTCTTCGACGGTCCCCTTTTTGTATGAGATCGTTACGGGCCCCAGGAGGAGCCCCGAGAAAACCCGGGTGGAAATGGCGGGAATAGTGTAAACATGAGTAGAATGTTCAGAATAAAGTCGTTAACAAATTGAGTTTAAGTTAAATTTAAAAAATTACGCAAACGCATGGGCTTCACTTACGATAGAACTTCTTTTAAAGAGCTTACTTGATAACTAGCGTAGTATAAATAGCATACTTGCAGACATGAACTTGCACCATCTCCTTTTCTGGTCTTGAATTTTTCGAACAGCCATTTTCCGGTAGATATTAAATATAATTGTGAACAGATGTCTAATCCGCATCAATATAATCAAAGTGACCATTGTTTATTTGTCTTCCTTCCACTCTTAAGCAGTCCGACGGAGTTTAATATATTCCTTTAAGTGGATAATATGCATTCTACAGTAGAAGGTAGGCTGAACACAATTATGCTATTACTTACAAGGAAAAAGTGGAGAAAATACGCAGTAGAAGTATTATTTTAACGTACAAAACTGAATGCACTGCCACAAATATGAGAAAAATGTCAATAAATAAGAATTAATAAGCATTTTAATGGTAATAATTTCACGCTCAGCTCAATGTAAATGAATGGAGTGAAGTTCTAGACTTTTTTAATTTCATATTTATAAATGATGGAATATATAATGCATACAATTTAAAATTCGTGGGTTTATTTCATTGAAATTTCGGCGGCGGGGGTAAATAAAAAATATCTATATATAAAATAATTTAAAATTCCACAAATAGTGTGGGGTATTGTTTGAAAAGACTAGTCACAATGGTTCAAAAATTATGAAATGTTTTTTCTAAAGGCCTTTACAAAGTTTACAGGAAAATTTTAACCATGATTCCAGAGGTCACAACTTTCAAAACTATAGTTTTGTGCCTTTCACAGGCACAAAACTATAGTTTAGTACCTAACCATAGTAGGCAATATGTTTTCGTTCCGAAAAATTAAAATTTAGATATAATAGAAATACTATGCACCCTCGATTGTTTATAAGTGCCTAAGTATGAATCTAACCCTTGTAATGTGAGTGTTTTTATTTAAAAATATTTCTTGAAAAAGAATTTATTGGTCTAACAATTATATAATATTTGGTTTTGGGAAATTAATGCAGTTTTCGTAATTTATACACGTCTATGAAAGAAAATCGATATTGTAAGTTTTGATAATATATAATTATTAGTTTTATACACATTCAATAATATTTAAAAACTGCAATATAAATGCATGGCGTGTTTCAGCATTGATAAAAAAACGAAAACAATTTTAAGGGGAAAGGTTTGCGTCTTACATTTAATTAATGGGTCCTCACCCATTAATGATGGATATAATTGATTCTTTTATAGATTTCCAAGGAATTGACAGCAATTTGATCTATTAAAATTTATATAAATTTCTCCCTATATAAGCCTTATATAAAATAAGGAAGAAAACAACTCAATATAGTGTCTGCTTGAAAATATTACTGTCTTGTAACCCTCATAAAGGTATTATAAAACAATATTTCTATTATAAATCGACGTATTCCCTTGATGAAGTCATATACGATGATGAAGTCAAATAGACGTCTGCATCAAAGCCAAGGAACATTGTAATAAACAACCTCTTTTATTTGAAATTCAGGTTACTCTAATATTTTGAAATAAAAATAAATAATTGCATTATAAAATAATCATTGAATTGTTTAAAAAAATTTATAAGTTACTCTCTAAAAATTAGAAAATAAAAAAAAATTGGAGTTGAGCTATTAAGATACTATTGCAAAAAATCAGAAAAAACTATAAAAGCATTGTCATCGTTCACTTCCCGTAAACTATTTTGGTTCGTATTTAATTTAAATTGTCTGAAATAATTTAATGAGACAAATGGATTCACGGAAACACGATCGGCAGATTAAACATTTTGAATCTTCGATATGTGAATGGTGTTACGATGTTTTTATTACAAAGGATGAAAAACATCAGCCTCGAATTCGGATTAAAAAGTAATCGAGTCAATAGGACGAAGGTGATAATTTTGTATTGCGTCAACAATAACTCTTACGAGTTACGAGGTGGTTCAATCTATGTCTAGCTGAAGGCTTTAATATCTAATAATGGCGGATGCACTTACGTTTAAAGTAAGTATTATCTTATGGTTAAGATATTTCAAGAATTGTTTTGTTGTTTCCATATACTAAAAAGGAACTTTCATAATTTTGTTGTATCTATTTCTCCCTAAAACCCTCAGAATTTCTACTATTTTAAACCTATACATGTGAAAGGGTATGTCTACCGTAACAGATTCTTCAAATAAAGATCTCAATTAACATGTCGCAAAATCTAAAGTTTGTGTGTTTGATACCTGCTGTAAATGGGAGAGAAATTGTTTTTTTCCGATTCCTCACAAAATGGGGGTATCATTGAATAGTGGGTATCTGATGATCTAAATATCAAAAAGTAGATATCTTTTAAAATGAAAGCAGTGTATTATTTATCATTTTTCTTTTTATGCACCAATTGTGAAATACCAGACTTCAAAATAAAGTGAAACATGTTCTCTTCCCCTCCAATTTCTTCGCCATTTTTCATATTAAATTCTTTTTTTGAACTATTAAGTTCAGTGCCATCCACTATTCTAATTTTTAATCTTGATTTTGCGAAATGTGTAAAAATTTTAGATACTGTCATTAGGACTCTCTAATAATATTTATTTTGACTTAACATAAAAAAAAACAAGAGGTATAGAAAAGTACTGTTCGCGTATCTCAACACAAATTTGTTCAACTTTTACTT
Source organism: Druceiella hillmani (assembly GCA_039881145.1). NCBI lineage: Eukaryota > Metazoa > Arthropoda > Insecta > Lepidoptera > Hepialidae > Druceiella > Druceiella hillmani. The sequence goes on along the minus strand of JAYKKI010000022.1, from coordinate 30,518,178 downwards.
AAACCTATTTTTCCAAAAGACAATACTTTAATAATTTCTTCTTTTCATAACTTCAACATGGTAGACAATTAAATGAAACTACGTGATGTAGTATTATTTCTACTTTTTTTAAGTTCTTTACCACGACCTAGATTTCGTTGTATTACAACATAGAACTTAAAGAAAGTAGTAGTAATACTACATCACGTAGTCTCATTTAATTGTCAACAATGAATTTCTACAAAATTAACGCCAAATATATTCAATATCAACATGGTAATTTCTCTTTTAATCAAGATTTGTTGTATGTCAATCAATATCTTATGTATGAAGTAAATAAATTAAATCTATGAAAATATGGCCTTCAGTGTACAGTAGGCTTACTGGAGACCCCATCGATGATAATTAATATGGATCTCACGAATATGGGATCTGAAAAATAATCGCATGTTTTACGTTCCACTATTGTATTAGTATATGCGTGAATAAGAGAAAAACTGTCACAATAATTATTTGTGTTTTATCTAGTGACGGAAAATTGAATTATCACTTTTATGCAGCTTTGCAGAAAATCTCTCAAACACAATTTATTCATATTTTTCCGTTGTCAAATATTTTTTATCTAGAAAATTGTCATTTGAAAATGTCCGATTTTAATAAAATTGTTTTTTTGTCTGATTTTGTTTATAATGCATATAAAACCAATCCTAACTCCTTTTTTGTAACATATTAATAATTTGTAATATTTTGGTAACTATTCGGTAAAATTCCTCTATATAGCAATCATACATAAAATGCAATGTTTTCTTTGAAAAAAAATGATTTAATTATCTGTATAAAAAACTAAAGATAATAAAATTTAAATCAATTTGACAGCATATTTGTTATATCTATATAAAATAGGCAAATGCATATATTTTAACCGCAACACGCAAATTATACATAGCGGCAGTTTAATTATACAGTATTTATACAGTTTTAAAACACGACTTCCTAAACGCAAAAACTCTCATAAAATTAGATATTCAAAGCAGGGGCGGACCCAAAGCTGGTACCACTACGGTCTGACGTTTCATTGTAAGAAAAATTGTGTTTTTCGTAGGAAATTCGAACGAAATTCAACTACTTCTTATAACTGTATTAATAGATATTTGCATAATATAGCGTAAATGCTTATACGAACAATTCTTTGTACCATTTATATGACTCATGTTATCTATATACATATATTATCAAAATGATCTTGCATTTGGTGTCTGCAAACTATGACCGATGAATTTTAATCACATCAGTGTATTTCTGCAAAATTCACAATTAAATAATATTTCATGTTTCTCAATCAATCGGTATCTATCGCATAAGAATGATTTGTAAATTTACTTTAATTGCTGGTCAAACGAGATTGAAATAAATACTAGTTTGAAATAAAAAAATAATAGGCATACACATTAATAAGACTGCACTGGTGCCTCTAAGTAAGACTGAACTTAATAAGATTAGTCTTCTAAGTCCAGATGAATACATCCGGATGATTTGCCGTCAAAATTATGCCCTCAATGTCGCTTTTATATCATGAACAATTTAAAAGTCTCAGGAAGATTGCACGAAACGTTAATCGTTTAAACATTAATTAAATTAGAATTCGCATATCGCAGTAATTGTTTATACACCATTATTTTGTTTTATTAATTTATATATTTATGCATTTTAGGATGCTAAAGCAACATTTAAATACGTCCATTGTGTGCAAATAAAAATGTAAAGGCACGTAGAAAAGTTTATCGACACATAAGAAAAAAAATTGCGTCACGTCTCCTTGATCGTGGGTAAGTTTTATCAAAACAATTGAAATTGTGGTAAAATTACAATTATTTTTTTAAGTTATATAAAGATCTTACAAAAATAATAGTAATGCACATTCAACTGAACATATTTGTTCATAAGGTTCAAAATTTAAAAGAAATATTAAATCCATATTAACTGTAAATTTAAGAAATTTGTCTATTATATTCTCGTTTTATTTAGTGGAAACCTGAATTGAACATAAAAAGGATGAAAAAATATACCTCTTAATTAATCTGCGAATTAGAAGACAAACATAAAGGCCGTTGATCACAAGTACGCATACCTAATTATGCAATTGCATTTTAATAGAATTACGTAAAGTCTTTGCATTTCCCTGAGGTTTTTCTCGACAAACAGTAATTTCCTTGCAGCGCAAAGTCCAAATATTGCCTTTCATCCGCCCACAGCTTATTCGGCTTTAAATCACTAATAACAGGGGCGCGACTCTGTGTGAATATTCGCAGTTAAGTTGCGTATCTGTGCGTGAGTGTGGTGATAATACGTAATAAAATCTTTCTAAAGTTTAATTTTCATTTTACTGGTTGGAATATTTTGTTTATAAAACCTTAGTCATTTTCGTAATAAAAATGATTTGATGCTTTTGATTGAAAGTTTTTAGAATGTTATAAATTTAGCGGAACAATAAGTATTCTTATTTATTTATCGTTTTAGAAAATAGTCTCTATGATATATAATCGTTTTTAGTATACATAGTCTTAATCAATTGAACTACTGAAAGCAATCGATCCGCTTTTCCATATACGTTTCTTCCACAACCCCTTCCACAAACGAGACGGTATTTTTGAGCTTCGCTGAAATCATAGGATACCCGCCACAAAGCGTCCTGATACCTACGTATTGACATAGAGTTTTCTTTATTTGGTTCATACTAATTCCTGAACTTGTTATATTGGCGCATTCTAACTACTCTCATGTCAGTTTTTAACGTGAGTTGCATAGCATGGATATCATCTTCAGCTGTCATCGAGGTACGTTCTCACGCAGATCATTACTAAAGTTGGTAGGAAAATAATTGAACTCCTTAAAATAGCAGTAGATCGTAGCAAAGGATGAAACTTTATCATAAATTGCTGATCAAACTAAATCTTAACTTTATTTTTGATCAAGATCACAACAAATTTCATAAAAATTATCAAAAGGAAATGTTATGTTGTTAAATTTATCTTGATGTGAAACAAACAATTTTAAAATTACCTCCAGTTGGTGAAAACAAGCGACCAGCTAAAGGAAAGGATTATCAAAAAGTATATCAGAGATCAATTTTCGAAATTTGAAATTTATAATTAATATTAGTATTGTATTACACAAAATATCTTATGAACAGAAGCGGTTATCTAGTGGATGCTCGTTTCGTACTTTTCTAATTTGTAGGACGTTCCCCACAAATATTGAAATAGTTTTGTAACCTGACTATGTATACTTCTATTCTTGCAATTTCTCCTCCGGGATAAACTCCATTTACGATGCTGATAAATACCCATATGCGTAAATCCATCCAATGGAACTCAAGTTATAAGCAAACACAAAAGCTTAGAGTACAGAAAGAAAAAAATAAACAATTTTGCATGAAACTAGTGCAGATGGCTTCAATTTTCAATAATATGCTTCTTAGATCTAATATTGAATTTTCATCAAAAGACATTATTGCGTTACCATAAAGAGATACTATTGCGTTACCATAAAGAGATACTATTGCGTTCCCATAAAGAGGAGTCAAGAAAAGTAAGAAAAGTAAAGTGCAAGTAAAATTCAGGGATGAATCATAAACAAATGGCCATAAGCACTTTCAAAAGTTCGTAAAATCTATCAAATCTATCGAAGCTTTGCATCTTGTCAGCTCTTTCCGACTTAATGCTTTCCTCTCCACTAAACAACAAAATGCTACATTATGTGTGTGTTAGTGCATCAGGATTGTTTCTAATTTGCAAATGATTAAAACTTTACTCGTTTATGCCAGTGTTTACAAACTCCGTTAACGAACATACAATATCCTAAATATATTTCAACAAAAAAAAAATAGGTGTTTTGGCCTGCCAGGGGTTCCAGGACGGCTCAAATTTCTTTTTTTATTTGAAAGTACGCAGATAAATGAATAAAACGATACATTTTGCTCGAAAATCCTTTTCGCCCTCGGGTTATCTCACTGAAATTTTTAAATCTGTATCGGGCGAAAACTAATGGAATTGGAACTGGAAAAAGTGTAGGCTGTTCGTATTAGTCCATCGATGATACATATTGTTTTAGTTATATTTAGAAAAATATTTTCGCAGATAAAAGCAAAATTCAAATTGTATCGCTATACTCTAGAAAGTAATTGATAGGCCGCACATATTCAGAAGAGAAAGATGACTGTCCGATAGTAGTGTGAAGATAGTTCACAATGTAGAGGTTATTTTTCTTTCCTGTTTCTGTTATAAACATGTTTTTTTCTGTTATGAAATATTTCTATTCCGTTTCTGTTATAAGTCAGATAAGTCTGCGACTCATATCTTCGTGGCATAATACTGGGTTAGTTTATTGAGAATTAAATTGTTACTGTGTCACACTTTTATTAGTTTAATTCACGCATTACTTCATATGGACGAAAGGTCTCTCTGAATTTAAATTGGACCACTCGTTTCGATGCTTTAACACTGTGGAATTGCTACCAAATATAGCATAGAGCTATGCTATATTTGGTATAGTTTATGCAACGGAGCAATGGAATGCAATTAATTTCGAATTTGTTTCTGCGAGATACTAATACCAGGAGAATTGTTGTTGGATATTAGTTAATAAATCGTGCCTAAATATCTGGACGGATTTCCATGTCACTTGTATCAATCAAGTACTACGTCTGTTATATATTTGATTAAAATTATTATGTAGACTATATTTTAACTCGAGAACTAGCATGATTTCTTTATGAAGGAACTCGGTATTTTCTACTCCTTAAGAAAATATTTTGTACGAAGACACATTTATTAGTACTAAGGTATTAGCAAAGTGCATATTAAATCAGTTACTCGATTATCTCATCCTGCAATTTAATGCAAAATTCACCAATTTGTACAATGATAAATCATATCAACTCGCGTATAATTTGATGGGTAACATTTAAATATATTTTTGTGTAAATTTATAATGGAGAGAAATTTTCAGATATCAACGATACTGTTTTAGATTTGGAAAATATACTAGACAATATATTTAGATGGAGAAAAATATGGTATTATCTGCGAAGAGTTTAATAGAATTGTTATATACTCCCAAACTTTTATAAGTGTCTAAGCGTATACAGAATTCTCTTAGTACAGGTTCCTTAACCAATAGGTAATGATAATACTCGTTCTTAAAAGTTTATATTTTGCGTTACCTGTAGAAAAGAGGAATTATTTTACATTTAGGATTTCAATTAGGAAATTAATTTTTCGTAGACTTTATAAATAAAAAAGGTTGTTAGAACATGTTTATTAAAGCGTTATTGAACAATTACCAGCTTTATTTGAATATTTTTTTACATAGTTTAACATGAATTATGTAAAAAATTAATGTAAGTTAACACACTTCACATCAGTAAGACAACAAAGTAATTAATCGAGCACGCTTAGGTAAACGATATATAAATGTTTGATCACAAGATAAAAAAGCGTGTGTTTGTTTTTCGCATCCCAACCTGCTTCGGTATATCGATGTTTATTCACCGCTATTATTATATACATCCCATTTACTTTGCAATGCCTTATATTCATTTTCGTAATGCCTTATATTCATTTTTCGTTTCCTTCTATCCTTAAGTATTTCCAGATTGTTTCTATAAATAATTTGGACTGACGAGCTCAAGTGTACTGATTAACTAGTTTACCGCAAGTTTTTGGATCTTCCTAGATATGTTTCAACCGTTAATAATTTGCATTAATTGAAAGTAAGCTCTAAAATTATTTTTAACGTGAACGGCTATAATATTTAAACCTTTCAACTGTTTCAAAGCCAGGTCTGATTAAATATTACTTCAAATATCGGTCCCTTTATTGGTAATCTTAATTTTAAACAAAATAAAATATATACATAATAAATATATACGATTGAAAGATCTATATAAATGTATGTATATGCACACATATACATATATATATATATATATATATATATATATATATATATATTTATATATATATATATATTTATATATATATATATATATATATATATATATATGTATATGTGTGCACATACATACATTTATATAGATCTTTCAAATCGTCGTCATTGTTAGGTGTCGCTGTTGGACTGTTGGACTGGTATTTGTCCATCGTTGAAAGTAAAAAGTAGTAAAAGAGTGGAAAGTAAGCTTTCCCAGGCACACAACCACACACGGTCCTTCAGTTCCTGTGTCCCGTCGCTTCCCGTTGGCTATGATCATAGCTTTTTACGTAGCTGGAATTTTATATTTAAAGACCTAATCGGACTAATAATAAAATTTTGCCTTCCAGCGAAACAAAGATCTGATGAGATTTTTCAAGCACTGCTTAGCTCAGTCGCATCGTTTTATTGTTTTTTTTTCCAAAGTTGTTTCTATACCTAAGTTAGAACAATAGATAATTTTATGGTATAATCTCAATAAATATCAATCGAGGAAGATCAATGTGTATCATTTATAAATGTGCAATATCACGTTGCATAATTTACAAATTATGCAACATGATATTAATGAGAAAATGTGAACGAAAACTTTTATTGTGATATGATACTAAACTACCGTGTTTAATAAACAAGCATCTAAGTTTAAGTTACTAAATCAGTAAAGTCTGTTGGAAGGAACCTGTTTTTAAATAAAAAATAAGTAGTAATACATCCATTCAGTAATAACGACAAAGAGTAATATGTTTGTGTTCTTAGGAAACGTTGTATCAGTTAAAAATAAAAGTTACTAATTATCAAGGATATAACGTAATGATATTTTCTGTGTAAAATTTAACAAACAATTTTGCTATTCTTTAAAATAAAATACATTATACAGATACAATAATTTTATTGTGATCGCTCTATAAAATATATTGTATCATCAATCTTTTAAACAAAGGCCTCTTGTAAATCAAATAACTTACTTTTAATTGTTTATGGAAGCATTCAAACAAGAACAAAGTTTAATTATGAAAGTTACTTAGCTTAAAGTGTTAAATTAAAAATGTCGGTTCAATAGTATCAGAAGCAAGCCAATGGACATAAAAGACGTAAGATCTTAACATAGTTGGTAAAATAATGAATCTTTTGGGTGGATAAACCGTGAAACCATTTTGATACGATATAATATCCATATTATTTTAACGGTAATAAAAGTTGAGTTGATTTAGGAAATTAAGATAAGTTTTAACTTCTTTTCATTTAATCATAAACAAAATGGTTTTAATTAAATACAGTATTATTTAAAGATTGATTTGTCTGGTCAATTTTTAGAAATTAACAAAAATATTAGCATCGAAGCAGCTGCCTTATTATTATTATTGGGAAAAAATTATATTGACGAATTTTAAATTCATTTTTGAAATTCTTCCGTCGATAAAAATGACGTTGTTTGTCAGATCGTGACATTAAATATTAACGTTTTCTTGTTAAAAAAAATTCTTGGCAATAAATGTAACTGATGTCGATAGTGATGTTCCTAAATCTAAATATTTGACCATGAACTTCAGTTGAAAGAACATTCCGAACTCGTCAAATAAAAATTATTATTATTTTTTTTGTATTGCTTTAACGATCGAGATTTTAAGACTATGTATGGTACATAGTCGCATAATATACTTAGTCGCATAAGTCCCTTTTTCGAAGGAGGAAAAAATTATGTTAACGAAGTAAGACTTTTGTGGTTGTTGGAAAATATTTTGTGAAGGATTCGGATAATTGGGTGAATCAAAGCAAATGAGTATATCGCTAAATGATGGAATATCAAGTTCACTGGAGTGGATGTCTGATTGCATTTTTGTGTCAAAAAACCAAGGTGACCGCTTCTACGTTCTGAAAAAAACTGATTTACTTAGTTTTAGGATCATAGTCGATAAATGCACTTCTTATATATATATATATATATATATATATATATATATATATATATGTATATATATATATGTATATATATATATATATATATATATATATATATATATATATGTATACGAACGTTGGATTCAAAAATCCTTTATTAAAGTTATTAAATTTGAAGTAAATAAATCGAATTATACACATTTAAATAATGTATTCATTAGTTGACGCAAGACGTCGAGTATTGGTTAACCAGGGCGAATGATTTCTGTTTGTAGAATATTTTAATATAGCTTCTTTCAGGCCAATTAAACGAGGAATATGGTCAAACATGTATTCCTATTATGTTTTTGATGCAACTTATCTACATACATATTCACCATAGATAGATATAATTATTATAATAACTTATGATATGTATGTTTTCAGTTATAACGATTACGATAATATTATTTAATAAATGTAACTTAATATCTAGCCTAAGTTATCCGGCAAATTTCTCATGCCTTTATATTTAGAAGTGTAAAGTGTTTTGAAAAGAAATTTAATGTTTATAAATACAATGCAAACATTATACGAAAATAAATTTAATGACTAATACTTGAGCTCGTGTTTCTAGATCAATATAATTCTTTGCTCCAAGTGCGCGAAAACATTTTATTTTAGAAAAGTTCAGTTCTAATTTTCCCAGTCTTTGAGCATTTCCATTATTTATATTATTAACTGATTATATAAATTTACATATAATCAATAAACAGAGCCAAATTTTTGCTGTAAGTTTATTTTAATTATTCACAGAATACCTTTTATATACTCCAATATTTTAGTATTTACTTAAAATTCAATCAAGGACAAGAATCATTACGAGTATTACTTTTACTTCAATGTCAAGAAAACAATGTATTGTGAAAAGTTTAATTTCCAAAAATAATATGCAGTAGCTAAACTACACCATGCTGCTCAGTTTGGTTACAGGTCTCCATTTGTACTAGAAAGAATTTTCATTTATTTTAGACCCCTAATTTTAATTTAAGAAATATTTTCCTAACATACCAAAAAAAAAAGAACTGCGATATATAAAAATACATGGAACTATAAGAGGTCCAAAGAAAATATAGCTACGGATACGAAAAATTTGAAAAGGCTAAAATCTACGTAATAATTAGTTGTATGCTAAATTTTTTCAAAGGCGACAATTAATGAATGTAATAAAAAATATCATCAAAATTTCAGCACAAATTACTTTCTTTTGCTAAAATCATAACGCAATGTTAAATATGAAACTAAATATTAACCACAATATCGATGAAAATCCTCAGAGAATAAAAATAATACTGACCTATAAATCGCTCTTATTGTAAAAGAAGAAAAGAAAAAATTCTGAAAAGGCACAGAATGAAACTACGACGTCCTATTTCTGAATTGCTTAGCGTAATCGTATAACCTAAAATGCAACGATAGTTTTGGATGAAATGTCCACAAAATAAATTTTACCTCACCCCCTCTCTCTTCTCCATCTCCGAAACTACTAAAGTACATATTATAAAAAAAACAGCGTTACTGAAATATTTACCGTAAAAATATAGAAATTATAGTAAATGTCAATTTTTACAGGTTAATTTTTGTTATTTTTTGAGAAATACTCATATGCCATTATTGACACGACCGATACATTTGTTTAAACATAGGTCATTTCAGATGAGAGCTAGCTTGCTCTAGTAACCACCAATTTCCTATTTCTCTAATAATTCACTATTTATAATTTTTCCTGTTTTTTTTTAATTATCCAAAATGTTTTATTTGGATACAGCTTGAATGAAAAATATTTTTAAACGCTGTTTTCATTTAAGTAATAATCGAATTATTTCATTATGCAAGCAACTAATTGCTTAAAAAATAGTTTAAGATTTCCACAAGGTTTGGCAAGAAATTTTTACACACGTACCGTTTATTTATAATTATAAATATAGAAATGGAAAGTTGTAAAATGAAAGGTTAAGTAATAAGAAAGTAAATGTTTTTTCCTTCATAAGTAATATCAATTTTCTGTTAATTTTAAGAAACCTCAGTCCGTTTAGATGTCAATTCTTTGAAACCAACAAACCCATTTTTCCCCTAACCGTCCCTTTGTCCGTCACCTTGTTAACTCGTTTAATGATCTTGGCCTGTTGATCATCATTTATGTTCTCGGTGGGATTGCTTATTACATGACCAATTTCCCCACATTAACTTCTTTACCTAAATGTTATATTTTATTATTACTACTAAAGCTACAAATATTTCGAGATTTCTTTAAACATATACTTCGTATTAGATAATATTATGAGGCTAAAGGATTACATTAACCATGTATTTTATTGTACCATATCTGACGATAATATTATCATTTAGTTGAACTTATCTATGAACTTAGCATTTTTATATGGCTTCAAGGTACAATATTCATTTAAAACACACACAGCTTATAGATACATATTTGAATAAAAAATTGAAAATTATTTATTAAAGTTGTAGAAGGTTGTTAAGAAAATGCATCACATAAGTATTTTTATCCTTTTATCTCATGGATCGTAGAATCTTGTTTTTTATATAATGAATATAATATATATATATATATATATATATATATATATATATATATATATATAAATGAATATAAATGACTATAAAAAAGAAGAAAATTGATAGGAATTTATCAATAAATAGGCTTCGATTTTAATATAATTTCGTATCATTTTAATTTAAAGTATTTTTAGTTTATAGTTAATATGAAATACTTAAAGTATTTGTTTTTGTTGCTTTTTCAATTGCCAGTGTAGTAAACATTATCTTTTCCAAATGAAAAGTTGGCATGCTCACTTTAAAAAATTAAAAAAACCGGGCAAATATTAGTCAGGCTCTGTCATTAAGGGTTTCGCATCTTCTTTCAAGTAAATTTCTTTATCATAACTCATTACTAATATGAACTTCCTGATATAATAATTATTTAATAATACGAAATATAATTAAGTAATAGGGGATAAATATATTATCGTGGACATGTCAATAAAAAAGAATAACAATAATGTAGTAGAGGTGAAGTCGACGACACATAAGTATTTACACTTAACCTGTAAATATTATCCCCATGGAGCTGTAATAATGTCGAGGCAAAGTATACATCTAAAGTGCTATCAACCACACAATCTTACATTACTCTTACATTTTTTTTAATTAAAGCGTATGTGCAATTAGTGTAATGTATGGTATATTGTCGTTTCCAGGTTAATAGATGAATATCAATTTTACAACACAAAGTTATTTTTGGTGATTTAAGCGATTGAACATAATGAGATATACGTATTTTTGATGTAAATTATTTGTATGGAATTTCTAACAACTTTTTAGAGACTCAACTATATGTTATAAGTTGATCGATTATAATTCGTAAACTAGTATAATCTATTTTGATTTTCCTTTAAATGTATACTATTAATTTAAATACTGTAAGTGTATATTAAAAAATAAAAACCTTATTTGGTGGGAGTCCCTACCCTTACGTACGTAAATCTAAGGAAAATTGCATTGCAGCCTTAAGAAAACCGCATCTCAACACAAAACACATTCAGCATTTCATCTTAACGGCCATCGTTGCGTTTAGAAATTCATTTCGGGATTTTCTTGCTCTCCATATATTTAACTGAGTCCAATAGGTACTTTATTTTAAATTGTTGTTACCAGCATCCTGATTATCGCATTCAGTGTAAAATTTTGGAGGTCAGGTGAAAATTATAATATCTGGCTACACTGATCCCGACGAGCATTTCATCACTTGTACTTAAACATGCTTTTCAGGAAAACAATACTTGAATTATTTAAAGCTTAGTTTTTATATTTGCAATGTGTTTAATTTCTACTTTCTTCAAGTATTTTACTACCCTTACTTTCTTTAAGTATTTTCATACAAAATAAATAGGGTAAATCTCTCAAATAAAATTTATTCACTATTTTCCAGTGTTTGATATACTAGTGTCATGGACTTTGGGAATTTATTTCCAAAAAACATTCATCAGTAATAAAAATATCTGACGCTAATAGAAATATTTATGTAATTTATGCATATTTCTCTGTAAATATATGACGTAAAGAGAATAAATAAATTTGTTTAGAAAGCGACTAAGTTACAAAAAATTGTAAATGATGAAAACTTATTCGCAATTTTTTGACTATTTGCAAAGTTAATTAAGTAAATACATGGGTACGTAAAAGTAGTGAATGGTAATAAAAAATAAAAGCTAAAATATATAGACTAAACGGAAGATCTGTCCATGTATGTAGCGGTATATGAGATGTGTTTCCAATGCAAATTATTATTTAAATAAAATATGATTCTAATTTGATTCAAATCCAATCAATATGATTATGATTCTAATTGATTTTATATTAATAATTATCAATATGATTCTAATTGTTTTTAATATTAATAATTGTTTAATATGCTTACTTTAACTGCAATGTGCAAATAAGATTTAGCTATTATATATAGATTTAGCTTATTATACAGCATTGTCATTATGCTCACGGTGTCTATTAAATACAGCTTCTTTGATGCAATGTTCACATATAATTAGTTATTCAAAACACGAGTCAGCAACGGACAAACGCAAAGCCGAAACTGGTAGGTACATTCTCGTGTTTCGCTGTAAGAAAATTAGTCTTTGTCAAGGGAAACCTCAACGAAATTGTACTACTTTATTCAATTATATTAAAACATACTTGCATAATAACATGTCCGCGTATGTAAATAATGCTTTGTATCGTAAATATAACTCAAGATATCTTTCACACATTTGTGTATGCACGCAGCATATAACAAAATTATGAAACATGGTTTATCGTCTCTAAGTTTTTGTACGGTATTGAAAAAAGTCTAAAAAATTTCAATGAAATGCTTCAAACCACAATAAAAGTTCGACATGTTAGCGCCTCGATACTTTCAAATTTATAACCAATTTTTATTACAATTAATATTTGCATAATGAAATGGGTACGGACAAATAAAGTTAATATTTTTATTGTTTTATCTCAAACTAATTTTAGTACAATAAAATATTTTATATGGATTTTTTTCTAAATATGTAATTGTATAATGAGGAAACATCCAGTTAAGAAATTCTTAAAAATATATTTGACATTCTAAGAATTTTTGTGTCTAAGTGGATAGTAAAGCGATAGAAATTTGATTTAACTACTCACATTATTAGAATAAGAGGAACTTTCATATTTTCCTAATCATTTTGTGTATAATCGAAAAACTCTAATTTATTGCAAAATTTGTTTAGCAAGTGTAATTTTTCTTATACGTAACTTATGTCACCTTAATTTAATATTGTATTGCTTTTTGTTAAATTTAAAACAAATTGAGCAAATTTGATCCAAAGACACGTGAAACTTCAAAGTATATTTTACATGTCGAATATAATGGCAGATTATAAATTATTGCTAAGCTGATTGAAATTAAATTTGATAATGTTTTTATTCAAAGTTATCACTTAATGAAAACCTGGAATGGTTATTATAATTCGGGTTTTAAGCTGGAAATTCTCTATAAAAAAAATAAAACAAGTAAATGGCAAGTGCATGTCCAGAAGGCAAACTACGAAGAGCAAAAAATTTAATATTCGAATTATTGAAAAATATATTTTAAGCTTGATAGAATCTGGCGGGCGTCTATTCTGTAGATGTGATCAATTAATTCATTCAATCGAAATTTCATGCTTTTATGTTATACAGTTAATTAAATTGTTTTCTTTATTTAGGAGGCATGAAGGTAACAAATTAAAGTGATAATGTTCCTTGGCTAATTTAAGTATGTGTAAAAAAGCTTTTGTCATATTATTGAGATTAACATAAAAACCATATATGTCGTTTTGATACTATGTACATAGAAAAGGATTAAAATTTATATTTATTTTTTTAGGAATATTCTCTAAAATTAAAGTACTAATTCCGCAGTACATTTTTTAAGTTATTTTTATTTGGTTCGGCTACAATATTTCCTGTTATTATTTTTCCATAACAATATAAACAATGTAGAAATAGAAACACTAAAAAAATTATCTTTCCGGCGGACGTTTGTCATCACGTTTATTTTTCATGGGATAACTAAATTATTTTCATTAAAATTTCTGGGTTGAAATCTGATTTAAAGTACTTCCAAGTTTTTGCTAAAAGGTAACTTTGAAATAAAAATAAATAAATTCCAATTCGTATATCTTTGCCTATATCTTTTAAAAAGTTAAATTTTTTTTCGATTTTTTAAGAAGTCAAGTAGAATGAAAGTTATGAAAATTCATCTTGAAGTTTTACTTAGGAGACTCGAAATAAAAAACAATATTACAAACAAATTAATTGTAACATTTCATATGGTCACCTGGTTTATTTTTCAATTATTGATGAAAACCTGAACATAACACAAACCTTGTTTCTTTCGTACTATGTAATATATAAAAAAATAAACCTGTTAATTAATTTGTGTATTAAAATACAAACGTTGTTCACCCATCGCGCATACCCATCTATACAATTGTGTTTTAACAGAATTACGCAAAGATGCTCATTGTTGTTGCGGCTTCCTTCTACAAACTGTAATTATCTAACAACGGAAAGCTCGACTGCCCTGGCTCTCGCTTTTCGTACGCCCACAACCGTTTTGGCTTTGAATCGCTAATAACAAGGGCTTCGTTTGAGAATACGCAGTTACGTGGCGCCTTGAGTGTGATGATAATATAACATAACGTCATCCTGAAGCTTAATTTACATATAACTGGTTAGAATACTTTCGTCAGATAAAAGATAAAAAGATAGGAAGCTTCATCCTACATATTAATTTATATGCCATAATAATGAATATAAATGAAGATGTGAGCCTCACTCATATTTACATGCGTCAAACCTGATAATATTAATTTTTTTGCTAATGGTTGTGCTATTATAATAATTAAAATATCATAATTTTTAAGAGGATACACCTACGATTGTCACTTCAATGTTCTTGCCTCCAAGGCGCTTTGTGTTTGCTCACTTTCTAGAATATCTATCAGAAAAACTTTAACATAGTTGACAATATATACTAATGTTTTTAATATTTGTGTTTGTGTTACATAATACGATAAATATTCTATAGAGGGTGAAACTTTATTAATTATATATTCGTTGTTTCACAACATCTTCAGGTGGGTTATTAGCAAAGATGATATTAGCAAAGATCTTTGCTAATAACGCACCTGAAGATGTTGTAATACAACGAAACCTAGGTCGTGGTAAAGAACTTAAAGAAAGTAGAAATAATACTACATCACGTAGTTCCACTTAATTGTGAATAATGAATTTCTATAAAATTAACGTCAAAATTTATTCAATATCTCTATTCGAGTTGTAAGTGAACAAAGAGACAAACGTTGCACGTGTGTTTTAATACTATATTTAGTAATCCATGTTTCTTGCGGGCGTCCTCATGTCTCCGTAGTACTTCATATTTATATGACGTCTCTCAGAAATAATTAGATCTACTATACTAATGGGTTAAATAAAACAATTCCGAGATAACCACTCTATACAACAGTAAAACCTCATCAACATTCATTTAGTGGAATTTAAGTTATAAAAGAACAAAAGACATATAGACAGACGCTGTATTTTATAATATTTAAAGATAAAATTGAGGCACTAGCTTTTCTCAATAACGGAATTAAATACAGCTCATAATTATTTCAAATTACTTAATCTCATGTCCTCCTAAATTCTTCTCTTTTTCACATATTTTTTACAAACATTGCTTTATACATATTTTATTAAATTAATTAACTACTAAATAAAATTAAATCAGTGTTTGTAAAAATTAATTGCTCCGCAAAAAATTAATTTAGCTTCTTTTTATGAAAGTTTAACAGGTAGATTTGAAAGCAAAATCTTTCCTGACTGACTATTTCGTAACTTTTTTAATTGCACTTGAAAAAATCGTCTACCTGTGTAACGTTACGAATCCGAAAACTGGCGCTTACTTTCATCAAAATGGTCAGAGTATTATGTTAGCATTGAGGTCGCTGAAAGTGATTAGTGGATTTTTATTAGAGGATTATTTATTAAAAGGAAATGTTAATAAATAAGCATGGAATACACTGGAGTCTGTTGGTATGTGCATATGTCCGTACATATATACTTATGTGCGCATTCAAATGATAATAAAATCTAAAGGGAGCACATTAATGACTACTGATTTATTTATTTTATGACGTATAGTTGAATTAACATAATGGTTTGTTTTTGAGCGTGGAAATCGGATCTATGTTTGAGTTATAACTACAAAATTTATATACCACAAAAATTAATTGAAATTAAAACGAACATATTGCAGGCTATTCGTTTTAGTCCATAAATTTTACCTATTGTTTTAATTATGCCAGGAAGCGTTCCGAAGGCAAAAAAATTAAATTTTATTAAATACAATTGAAAAGTTACATAAATTGTAGACCATGCACGTGTAGCAGAGAAAGATGAATGACAGTTAATGACATTGCTATGGCGGCGTTCTTATTTATCACAGATTACAAAGTTATTTTTTTATGTTATAAGTCTAATAAATCTAAAAGTCTTTATCCGAAATCGTACATTCAAGTGTGTGGTATAATATGAAATTGGTGTATTCTATTTAAATTATAACTTTGTGATATTTTTGGTAACGTACATATCACATTTCATTTCTACAAGATACAAAAGCTCAGTTTTATTTAGCGGTATTATAAAACTATTCAAACATCTTTTCGATACAATGAACTAGGATGATGAAAATGTAAGAACGCAATTAAAAATGTTAAAAGAGACCAAATAAAATTTAACATTTTGTTAAACTGTTTCGTTTTAAGTACGTCATCATAACCTTCAGCTATTCAAAAAGCATTGAAAAAAATCAGTAATAACGAAGAAGTTTGAATAACACTGTTGAGAGCATTATATTACCACAATGAAATTACGTGATGTAGTATTATTTCTACTTTCTTTAAGTTCTTTACCACGACCTAGGTTTCCTTGCATTACAACATCACCATTATATTAAGTTTAAAGTATCTAACTGATGTAACAAATAATTTGCCACTTAAATCTAACTATTATATATATATACATATATGTATATATATATATATATATATATATATATATATATATATATATATATATATAATTTATTATTTTGATCTCTGCTCAAAAATTGTTCATCGACATCATCACTTAATAAAATAAAAGATATAATATATTTTGCAATGTTTAATGAACCTAATATTTTTTATACGTCTATTATATCACCAAATATATAATATAACACAAGCACTGTTTCATTTTAGATTAAAGTTTAGTCTGGTTTTACTCCAGACCCCTCGTTTTATTATTTTATAACTCTGCAACTAATTAATAAATAGCCATCAAATATAACATATAATTTCTAAATGTAAAATAATAGCCACACTGACATATGCTCTTGTTTCAGCTGTTCAATAAATTGTTAAATTCATATAAATATTCTTTTACATACAATAATGATATCGGTTACGAAATTAAATCTATCGGACGGAAGCAGTAGCACTCCATCACCATATAAAAAAAAATAAATCTTAAGTATTGAATCAATTTTAAAATGATTTTTAGAGAAAATGTTTATTTTTAAAAGAATTTATATGTTGGAAAACAGACGAACTTATTATTAACATTCAATAAAAAAAATTAGGGTTTAATTATAATTACTGCGAAATAATGAGAAAAATTAAATGGGAAACTGATAATGAATGTGTTATTTCAACAAAACTTAGAACTAAAATTTACTTAAGCGTGCAAGATATCACGAATTGATAAGTATGGTGTAATATAACAAATCAAGATATTGATGGAAAAGAAAGTCTAATGTCAGTATTGAAAAGATTAAAAAAAACTTTGTTCGTTTATTTGCGCACACGCATTAGAAGTTCTATTTATTTGGTATAACACAAGAATAGCTTTATTTAGCACGCAAATAAAAATAAAAGGAATGGAGCATAGAAAAATAAAAAGACTGGGGCATATATAACAACGAAGGAATGGACCATGGATAATAACGAAAGAATGGAGCATGTATAATAACGAAGGAATGGAGTATGTATAATAACGAAAGAATGGAGCCTGTACAATAACGAAGGAATGGAGCGTGTATAATAACGAAGGAATGGAGCGTGTACAATAACGAAAGAATGGAGCATGTAGAATAACGAAGGAATGGAGCATGTATAATAACGAAAGAATGGAGCGTGTACAATAACGAAAGAATGGAGCATGTATAATAACGAAAGAATGGAGCGTGTACAATAACGAAGGAATGGAGCGTGTATAATAACGAAGGAATGGAGCGTGTATAATACGGCTAGTAAAATATAAGTCAGTCAATTAATTAAATTTTAATAATTACATAAAAAATTAATTTTTTCAAGTTAACAATTTGACTTTTTATCTAGAATTATAATAGTCATCATTTATCAATTAATGAATAATATAGAAATTTTATTCACAACTAAATGAAACTATGTGATGTAACATTATTTCAATTCTTAACCATGACCTAGTTTCCGTTGTGTGACAACTTCAGGTGGGTAATTTGTAAAGCTTGTCCACCTGAAGATGTCACACAATTAAACCTAGGTTGCGGTAAAAAATTTAATAAAGCAGAAATAATAATACATCACGTATTTTCATTTAGTGGTGAATAAAAATTAACTGATAATGAATTTCTGCAGAATTAACGCAAAATATATTCAATATTTAATAAATTATAATAATAATTATTAAGATAGGTATGATATTAAAAACATTAATAGAAATTATTAGTAATATTATTAAGATTTATTGTTATATTTTTATTTTATTATTTTATTTTTCTAAAATAATTAAATTAAATTTAAAATTAGAATTCGTTATTTTAAAATTTTAAATTATTAAATAACATTCAATTTAATATAAACACGTGTTTATAATGATTGTTAAATTTATTACAACAATCTAAATAAAGTTTAATTAATAATGAAAATAAATGAATATAATGAAAATTTAATTTTACATATTATTTATTAAATGGTAAAGTAATAATTTGTTATCTATAAAATAAATAAACATTTACCGAAACCTAATTTCCTTCGAATACACCTAAAATATATATACCCACACCATATATATATATATATATATATATATATATATATATATATATATATATATATATATATATATATGTATATATATATATGTATATATATATATATATATATATATATGTATATATATATATATATGTATATATATATATATATATATATATATATGTATATATATATATATGTATATATATATATATATATATATATATATATATGTATATATATACACCTAAAATTTATTTTAAACAGCTTGTAAGTACTATTTTTGTCAAAATATTCACAATAAAGAAATGGTTTTTATATTTGAAACACTGTTTAATTACACTAGTAATACTATTAATTACGAATAATCTTATTTTACAGTACAGATAACACTTAAATTTGTATGAACTTAAAACACATGTTGTGTATTTACAAATACCTCAATAACTATTGCCAATATTGTGTCAGTTACAATACGCATTTAAATAAATGGTCAGTGAGCAACTTCATCCTATCGATTTTTGTTGCATCTGGCGTACATCATCACCGTAAGATTTCACTCATCATTTTTTTCAAAATGCGCCTTATGAAGTACGACTTCAAAAACGAATCAATATTTTTTGCAATTAATTATTGAAGCAATATCAATATTTGCCTAATTTGAAATTGAAGGCAATTCATAAAATTTAATGTAAATATTATTTTAAAGTTCTGTACAATGTTCATAAAATACAAGGTATTTTTCCAAGTGCAAGTTCAAGAAATAAACCAATACCGAATAAAACAAAGGATTTAAATTCACCATACTCTATGTGTAAAACCTATGTATTCCCGTGCTTTGTACAATTAGTGAAATTCAAAGTGATGTGAGAAATTATTTTAATTGAGATTTCAATAAATATGTTTTAAATATGTTTTTTTCGCCGTTTTAATATAAATGTAACTACAAGTTTGCACAAACAAACTGCTGATAAATGATGAAAGGAGATATATCTCATGCTAGTGAAAATACAGTGTTCCGGGTTTCATAACATATTTTCAATGACATGTTATATTTTGGGAATTATATGAAAATAACCAATAATAATTTTCTCGCTTATTTTATTTAAATCCAGAAAGGAATGACTCCAATTTCATTAGGATATATTTATTTAAATCATCCACTTTGGAAGGTGAATTAACTTTCATATACATAGGTATCGGCAAACCGAACAGATAAAAAAAACAAGTACATAAAACTAACAAGAATTTTTCAGAGTAATTACTGAATTGTAAAAAGAAAATTGGTCTTAAGTTAGGTTTTTACTTAGAATGTAGAAAAATCTATACATAGACTATGTTATCTGGGTAATCTACGTAGTAATTGAATTCAAACTAACCGTTTTATGTACATACCAATGTGATACATAGCTAATTATATTTTGTGGGCATTCCAGACATTTCAATAATATTGAAACCAAGAAACACTATAAACTAGAGAATTCCTAGTTATCGCCCGTTTCTCGGTTCTTATCTTTTGTAATAATATTAAATTTAAGGTTTTCAAGATGCGGGTAACTGATCGAGCTTTCATCTGAAAAGGCGATGCTTGGGCGTCTGTGGTTAGCCACCATTTCAGAAGCGTTATTAAATATTCAAAGCAAGGGATGCAAGGAATTATTTCCAATTCCTCTGTATCGTATGGAGCAGCGATGTCGATTGACATTCAATTTTCTCGTTTATTAATAATACGAATAAAATTCGCTTGGCTCAAATATAATACCAATTTTTATTTTATTATGCAGATATGATAATATTTGGAAAAAGTAAATGAGAATACTTAATTTGTACGGGCATTTGGCGTAGTTATTATCGTGAATGACTAATATATCGTGTTTAGAGTACGAATGTACAAACCAAATTATGCGAATATGAGCTCTGTGGAATAAGTAAGTTTTTCAGTCAAGGTATAAATGTTTACAATCTTGAGGTTAAAATTTGTTAACAAATGTTTCTAAGAGAAACATTCAAATATTATTGTCAAAATATGAATTGCTTTTAAATGTTATATTTCAAATTCCAATCAAAAAGGGCTCTTTTTTAATAATTTCATCCAAATATTATTTTCTCAAGTAGTACTAATTAAATTTTCATATCCAAATTTAATATCAGTGGACATTACTAATACAAAAATAACAACTTTTAATGAATGTTAATTTTATTCTTATTTAATTTTTATATTAAGTTCAGAATAGGTGCTATTGAACTTATTAATGCTTATAAACTCGTATACTTGCTACAATAACCGTAAATTTATTGTCATTTAGTAAGCAGTGAAGAAATAAAACAAATTACTTCATCGCCAATTCGTTTATTATAGTGAGAACAGAACCCGGGAAGACACGTTCGAATCAAATCGCATCAGGAAAGTTCGAAGTCCTCGTAAAAAAGTCGAAATCAATATGACATAAAATTACTACACAAATTCACAATCACTGCCTCATTTCCACCGTTCTTGGCAAAAGACAAACAGCGTGTGGTGGGCGTGTGAATGGTGCCTTCTGACATTTTTAGGTTAAGACTTTAGATTTATCGATTTAAAATATATAACTGTGTACATTTATATTTGATACACTCTATGAGTGCCTTTAATGGCGTCGTGTAGAGATGTAGCAAAGATAGAGTAGGAAAACAATTACTAGGAAAATCCGAGTTACATATCGGAACATGTATTTTGAAATCGACCTCAAATACTGATACCACGATCCTAAAGATACAGAAATTGAGAAGTTTTAATATAAATTTTTGCTAATTTAATACAATTATTTAAAATATTCTCTCTTTTACTATAGAGTATGCGTGTTTTTATGTTGTTTGATTAAATTATTAATAAAATTAAAATAAGCATATTTTATTTCATGCAAATATGTAACAATGGATAAACATAGGAAGAAGCAAATTTCTTTTGCCCACTGTAAAAATTACCAAAACCTTGTTTATTAAATTTGGCATCAGTTTCGTAAGACGGACTTTTAAAATCAAAAATACCGTGTCACAAATAAGAAACAAATTTGCTGCAAGGTAAACGGGAAAATTATTATTAACGGTGAGCAAAATTAAATGAAACTACGTGATGTAGTATTATTACCACTTTTTAAAATTTCTTTACCACGACTTTCTTTACACCGCTCCACTACAATAAACTCACTAACGTAAGCAGTGGGAAAACCCGCACAATCTCGGCTTCCGCTATTGTATTGTGAAATATATAAATGCTGTTGTAAATTCGTAAGAGTTAATCTTTGCTAATAGTCCACCTGAAGATGTTGCAATATAACGAAACTTAGGTCGAGGTAAAGAAATAAAAACGGTAGAAATAATACTACATCATGAACTTTCATTTAATTTTGAACAATGAATTTCTACAAAATTAACGCCAAATATATTCAATATTAACAGTAAGATTAGGTGAAGAAGAATATTTTGAATTAATTTTTAAGTATTTTTACAAATCGTTCAGTTAATTGTTATTTTTATTCTTGACTAATTAAATCGTTTTTCAAAACCTCTACTTTGTTTCTATTTAAATGTGTGAATGATAGGTTTTATAGTTATTGATATTTTTTCAAAATATCCATTGTAATTATATTTTTGTTGCGAATTAATATCCAAAACTTCCATTCAAGTATTTAAGTACTCTCGATACTAGCTTTCGTTACTAATTAATTACTACGAAATATTGATAACAAATTATATATGATTGTCACTAACACTTCTTTACTTTCATATTATGTCATAGAAAAAACTTTTTTCTTGAGTCAGTGGATCCATTAATGTCTATCGCATTAAATTATGAATGAAGTTTTTTTCACAATTTACATCAATAATTTTTAGAAATTTACATAAATAAAACTCTTTCACCCAAAACGAAAATCATGCCCCCAGACCAGCGAGCAGTTGTAGTAGTTTTTGAAAATTATGATATACATAGGTAGGCGTAATTTTTAAAATTAAATAATTTTCGAGTTTAAATATAGTTGACAATATTTATCGACAGATGACGTTACCTGATTAATGATTGGAATCTTTGCTTGCGCTACGGTTTTGAATAATATTTTAATATAAAACGTGAAAGTTATATTATATAATCAGTGTAATATTTCAAATGCCACAGTAATATTTGAAGTGTCATGGTAAATCATAATTATTCACGGAAATAATATCCATATCATATAACATCAATGTATTTATATATGTATATATATATATATATATATATATATATATATATTTATATATATATATATATATATATATATATATATATATATATGTATACATATATATATACATATGTATATTTAAATGTATATATTTTTATATTAGGAGTTTTCAATTCATCGTGTGGTCAAAAGAACACACCATGAATGAATTTTTTTTTCATGAGAAATAATTCTTATTTCAGGTTTTAGTTTGGATTTTAATTTTCTGTACAATTTGTCAACTAATAAAAAACGATAAGAAAACGATTGCAGTAAACTTTCCTAACTTTTTAAAATTGCGCATTTTACAATTTATTCGTTATGATTTAAATATATTTTTGTGTAGTAAAATTTAAGTATCCAAATAGTTTAGTGATCACATTAACTATTGTAAGCTAACTTAGTACAGTTTACATTAAGTACCCAATAAAATAATTAATCAAGAACGCTTAGGCACAGGAACATGGGTTATTAATAAGAAGAAAAAAAATCATGCCTGTATTTTTAGCCAATTCGTAAATTTTGTTTTTGCTACCGCCAGATATCAATGGAATGAAGGAAATCATTAGAAATGGTGACTTCTCTTCAAAGCATTGAGGTTTAATCGCACTTTATTATTACAATGCCACTTTAATTTTAGTGAGTATCCCTGTTTTTGGAACAATAATTTTTCTATCACTACCCATTCATCAGTCATTCCACTCTTTTTATTCGGATTTTAATTTTTAAGTATTGCGACATTTTTAACTAATTTTAAAATTAAGATTGCCTAATTTCATGAATGACTGGCGACTAGCATTCATAATTGTTTAGCACTACCATACAATCATGTGATAATAATGTAGAGTAACAAACCTCAAATCATTTTTGTTAATTGTCGTAAAAGTATTATGTGAAATTATTAGTGAGAATATTAAACGGATTCGTTATAATGTTTGAGTTTTTAATTAATCCACAGCGAAATATGATTAGTGATTAATTATTTTATTATTTCATTGATTATTTTATGACACTTTTTTTCATATAGAAAATTGGCTTTCATCACGATCGGCCTACATCTCTCCGCTACTACACATAGGTCATTCCATTCAACAATGAAACTTTTCTATTAATTAAAGCGTAAATTCGGTACGTAACAATATAATACCTATTTTATTTAAAATGTGGCAAATGCTGATTTTGTTTACAAATTTCGACATATATTTTAGCTTACTTTTGTACATTTAAATAATACAAACAAAACGACATTTCGCACGGTCTTTTTGAGCATCACATACTAGGCTTCGAGGTTCGATGTTTTTAGTTAAAAAATTATCTTCCGAATTGCTTATCGGTTTTTCACCAAGTACGCTATCTCATTTGAATTTTATTATTCTCCACCGAATAATTATGTAGGATTTCTGTAGGTCTTTCGCATTGTGCATTTCATTTCAGAGGCACTACGAGCATAGCTTTTTTCGTTAACAAGATATTCATTAACAAGATTATATTAATTTTTGTGTTATATTTTGTATTTATTTCCTTCAATTATGAGATGAATGCATTGATTATAGACCTTCTTCGTTAGTAACCGCATAATAGACGATTTGAATATCTGAGACTGTAACCAGATGCCCCTAAGCTTGAAACACGAGTTTGGTTATGGCGGTGTGACAATAACTAAAGTGTATTAATTTAATATATGTAAAAAACTTCTAATAATAAATCATTGTAATCCATGGGTGATAACTATTTTTCAATAAAAAGTAGTTACCCGGCGCCTAACTTTATTCATTGATTAATAAGTCTGATTTTCCTTAACACATTGATTAAATTTGAATTGACCGCCATCATCAAGAATAACATATAATGAAAAATATTACAAAAAATTTACACACCCACACACATACACTATACAAATTTACACAAACACACCTATACCTTCACACGTACACGCACACGCACACGTATACGCACACGTACACATACACACATACACAAGCTGTTAAACGAGATCAAATTTAGATTGTAAAAGTTACTTAAATGAGAGTATTTAATTAAAAACGTCGGTTAGGTGGAATCGGGAGCAGGCTAACGGAAACAAAAGCGATAACATCTTAACATAAGCAGTATGCCTTGCGCAACAATTAAAATTTTCTGTTGCGTAAAGAGTGAACTCATTGTGTAACAATGTAATGCCGATTTTTTTAAAATGTTTCGAATGTCCACATTCTTTTCCTTTATATTCATTTAAAATTAACAAAACTTGATCCTTCATTTAATAATTTAATAAATCTTATGAATTATGGAAAAATAACTAAAATATGAATGTTATAATAGTTATCCTCAAAAAATTATTATAATATTGACATTTAAGTTCACTATTACTGGTGAATTTAGGTAATAATAGGGTAGACCTAAATGGCGTATTTAATAATTTTCTATTCACAAACCCTTATAGCCGTTTTATTAAAAATGACGGATACCTTAACTTACTCACGGCAATAAATACAATAATTTTCATTAATCGAATCATCGTTTTCACTTTCTCATGTTGAGTCATTGGCAGTTCTTTTATTTTTATAAGTTTTATTTTACTCATTGTGGTAGACTTAAAGCTTAATATATTTTTCGAGTTCTCTCCTTGTTGATTTTTGATGTTCTCTTCTGAACCAACTTGATGGAGATACGACGTAATGATATTTTGGGGAAACAAAAGCTTGGAAAGATACCATCCTTTCCTTGGTGTGAGAATTCTCTGATGGATTGATGCTATCTTGTATATTTGAGACATTAGATGTAGTCGTAATAAGTGGGAAAATCGGTGGTTCCTTCCGATGGTTAGGTATAAATTAAGCAAAAAGAGGTTGATTAATTGCCATTGACTGGCCGGAGAGAGAAACTGAAGATTCACCGGAGATTTTTGGTCTTTGTGAAAATGTAAAATGGCTCTGATTGCTAATTGCAGAAGTAAAAGGTTTAGCAGTTTTATCTATTTGAGTAGTAAAATGAACAGCAAAATTAACGGCAGAAAATATATTTTCATTGGTACAAAATAATTCAGTAATCTAAAAACCTGACACAGAATTTTGTAACGTGGCTGATTTTACATAGGCAACTCTGAACAACTTAATTATTTGGAATTAAATGAATTACAATATGCCCTGGATTATGAAGCAAAATATTTGTGTTTTCTATATCTAATAGGTACCCAGGGTACCCACGAAGATGACGTCGAGAAGTTATAAGCGGCGGGTGCAATGAGAAGAAAAACTCAATATTATGACTCGATTATCTCTTGCTGTCTCTATACAAAATTTAATTTCTTGTATGAATTAAATGACCCGGGATTCTCGTTTGTGGGCTTCACTGTACCACTGCAACATTTCATTTCATTAATATTTCAACGATTAATGAAAAGTTTTACTTTGAATTCATCCACTATGGTAGCGGATTGCAATATTGCATGGTGGTGCACTATCAAGGAGCTCTGCTTTCATCCGCTTTAGGGGAAATATTAGAAGAGGTAGCACGTAGTATTCGGATTTTGAAAAAAAAAATACTACAGTGTCACTGTCCCGTTGAGAAGAGTAGTTATTCCGTTTCATGTATGTTATAAATTTTTGTCGTTGTTAGTTTGTGCTGGTTTATTGTATCTATTACCAGTTCGTAGAATTTTTTAACACTGACTTAATTAAATCTCATGGCTTTCGCTACTGACGTTGATTCTGACGGCGGCAAGCTGATATTTGGATGCTGTTTTAGAAACAATAGAGCTAGTGATAACTCCCCAAAAATTAGGTTGCCTTGTTGAAGTTAAGAGGTAAGCTTTTTAACTGCCCCATATGGTATGCAAGTCTGTGTAAGTTTTTTTAGATAAAGCCCAAATAAATTATTTTTTAAGTTTAAAACATGAGTGACGATTGAGTTTTATAGGTCTACGCTGAAAACCAATTTGAACAGACCTTAACCCCTTTCGAGAATCAGCATCTATGTCTTTACATGCATGATAAATTTTGAGTCGGTCTTCTAGCGTACTCTGTCATATACCGAACTGATTAGCTGTCATTTCATTACTCATTTTAAAATAATTTTCCTTTGTACATTTCTCCTTTCAATTTTTCTTCATACAGTTTTACTTATAATTTCTTCAAATATTATGAGTACTGAATAAAAATATATTAGGAA
Organism: Druceiella hillmani; assembly: GCA_039881145.1. Classification (NCBI taxonomy): domain Eukaryota; kingdom Metazoa; phylum Arthropoda; class Insecta; order Lepidoptera; family Hepialidae; genus Druceiella; species Druceiella hillmani. The sequence goes on along the minus strand of JAYKKI010000022.1, from coordinate 30,490,712 downwards.
AATATGTGGTCATATTAAACAGAGTATATAATTCACAAAAGAAACAAGAGAAATAATTTTAAATGTGTTTTAATTTGAACATAATCTTGAAACTTATTTTAATATTTTTTTTGATCTTACATTTCATTTGTATTAAATTAATGGGTAAATTCTAAATAAATATTTTTACTTTATATTTGGTTCTGTGTCAAGGAGAGTGAGTTAGATAAAATCTCCTCTTATATATTTTGAAAGATTTTGAATTATATTTAAAGAAATTATTCCTCTCTAACCTGAATTGTAATCCTCAAGAGAAGTGAATAATGGACCTGTGATCGAAAGTAAGCCAGGTGATTTCATACTTCACTTCCCAGTTCTGTTCGTAAACCTTATCGTTTTAAATTTCATGTATGTTTTTGAATTATAACTCAACGTTCTTTTTCAGCTATTCATTAAATTATAATAAGGTATTGAACATTTAAAAATTTCCAGAAAATACCAACTTCTTTGTTGTATTAATTAGGCCCAAGGCATCAATTTAACACTATTAACTTCTTTTTAGCTTTTTAGAGACAAACTGTTTATACACTTCATTTCTACGTAATGTGTTTTACATTTTAAAAATGCCAATAAGTAAGAATGGCACATAAATTTCTACTCTCACTTTTTTCTTAACTCATCCATTTTCTTTTTAAGCGTTGGTAACATATAAATGTACCTGACTCAAGTATTAGTCATTTATTAATTTCACGTAAATTTTAGACAGCTAAGTATGGTCTATATGAGAATAACAAAATTATCAAACCAGATTAATGATGCGTCCTCAATTTGTGTCACTAACAAATGTTTGTATTCCGAACCATTACCCTGCAACGCGCCAATAATTTACTCTGATTCGCAGCTCTCATTACGGTCGGCATGAAATTCTCTAGTCCGGAACACGAATGGATCTTGAGTGTAGTCGCGACCCATCAATGAAGGGCGGCGAAGGTAATTCTGAAAAGCTTATCATAACGTACGACGTTAAACGCTTCCGTACACAAGAATCAGTGTCACAAATGTAATCAATATACGTAACTAGCGACGAAGGTCTCGTCATAGAGTCTAAGCATATCGTTACTATTACGAACACGAATGCAGTATCGAGTGAAGAAAATTGTAATTATGTTATCTACGTAACTAGTAAAATAATTTATAAAAAAAAAGCTAGCCTTGAATGTGCCTCTTAAACGGGAGAGGAAATATAATACAATAGCTATCCAGTTTCTTTTATCTAAGAATACGTGAAACACAATATCGTGGGTATTAGAGGAAAATTTCGAAATTTGTATGAAAGGTGTTTATCTATTCATTAATTTAAAGAAATTAAGCACATTTATGTTTTTCAGACAATTAACTCAGTCAAACATTATGAATTAAAAGAAAATCCGATGGCAAGAGCCAGTTCAGAGTGGCGTTTTTCCTAAAATCTTTAATAACTTATATTTTTTAAATTCTTAAAGAAATAATAATCATGGCAAATAGTGTATTGAGGCAAAAAAATTCGCATTTACTTAAAAAAAATAGTAAAATTATTTGACAGCAAATAGAAATTAAATTTCATTCATAATATATTAGAATTTAGTTTTATTACACAAATAAAAGGGGGCTATTTTCTAATAGATATTAAAGTAGCTCTATTTTTAGACGATATCATGTACGTGTATACTGTAGAAAAATTACCTCTTTACACCAAAAGAGGAAAATAGATATAATTTTCGTCAACTGACGAAAATTATATCAACTGAAGTAGAAATAGAGGTTAAAACAAATTTTAGGGCTTTTTTCTTTTTTCCAGTAAGTGATGAAAAAAAATTTTATACGATCTACTACTGGTTTCCATTGATTGCAAGATTACTTTTAGCAGAGTTTATTATCCTTCGAAATGTAGCCATTTTAAAATCATTATACCAATTCTCTTCACCTATATAACCTAGATTTTTATCAAAACTGTTTTTTGGTAATTTTCATAAGTTTCACTCAAAGAAATGACTAACATGGCGCCTACAAATTTCGGGGTATTTATGTGTACATACATAAATACATACACCCATATATATGTGTGTAGGTGCTCATGCATACATACGTACGTACATCCATAAATGTGTGTGCGTGCTTGCGTGTTTGTGACGAGTCACAAAAACGAAAAGCGACAAAAGCAAAGACAAAAACGAAAATCTAAAAGGAAAGTTTTGCGAGGATTAACATATAATGAAAGTGATCATAAAATAGACGAATTGGGATAGTACGATATCATTTGATGGTTTGATTGTGTTATATGTAAAAACTGGGCAAACTTAAAATGTACAAATGAAAAAAAGTATTACGGTTGTGTGTTTTAATTGTTACTCCAAACACTTATTTTCAGAATAACAATTATAATTAAGTATGGACGAGACTGACTTAAGAATTATCTTTCTCGATTTAAGACTGTTTCGACTAAGTGTCACCATTGTTATTGCTACGAAAAACTACTGAGAAAAGCTAATAATTTTTAATCATCCTGGAATATAAATAAAATAACAGGAATATTGTTAATAGCACAATTTTATGTAAACTGTGTTTCCACATAACGACACGTTATTGAAAATATTTTCTTAAATCAGGATTTATCCAATATTTTAATATTTTGAAATAGTAATACGTTGTCAAGCAGTAAAAAAATACATTTTCGATTATTTTAAATTTATCTCTCATCCATAAGGATGAATGGGAGATCCACTTTATTTGTATAAAGTTTGCATTTTATTTGTATCGATATAGTAAAAAATAATATTCTTACATTTTATTTTTTAAAATATTCATAAATATTATATTTAGGTGTCACTCAAGGCATAAAAGACAATTTTCTTATATCACTTTAAATTTCATCAATGCTACAAAACACAAAATACACACGTTTTTACTCAGAATACAGTTAGCTCGAATCTTTTGATTTATTCAGCACTGGTTTATTTTTTGGAATTGGAAAAAAAAGGTTTATTTTCTGGACTTGATTTAAAAAAATTTTCTATGTAACTTGTAAGGAAATTTAAAGTAAGACGAGATACAAATTTTACAAATTTACTTAAATTTTATTTCAGATATTTGCATAAAAATATATCTTAAATATGTAATTGCAACAAACATTTATTTATTCGCTTAAATATTTTTATACTAATTTTGATGTTTTCCTTTCTTCAATAGTTGACTCAATTTGTTGCATCACACCGTACATTTTCACCGTGTACATATACAATCGTAGTTCCGCAACCTGGCCACCTATACTAATTTTTTTATCATGTAATTGTGTATGAAAACCTGGTATAAGTTTTAGTATGCTGATTTTTATTACCCACTGTTCCTGCGGCGATACTCGCTCCCCCATACCGCTTCATATTTGTCCATCTTCTAAGATTAGTGGAAGTTTTATAAAAACTTGAAAAGTTTAGATTTAAACTCAACATCTTCTATTTATTAGCTTAGAACCATAGCAGCTTAGCATCACATGCAGCCTCTTTCTACACCTTTTTCAAATTGGCTTTCATTATACAATTGAATTTATATCATGGGAATATTTCTTAGATCGTAAAATTTAAATATTGTAAAATTAGCAAGCTAAGTTTAATTGGTATGTCAGCTAAATTGGTAAAATGAAACAAAAATGAGAACAAAAAATAACTTCAGTGTATATCTTATGTGTAACTAGAAACATTCTTAAAAATAAAGAATAATTTCCATATACCGCCTTACTATATAAACATCTGTAAAAAAATTTAGAAAATAAATACTTCTAAATAAAAATATTTCTATTATTCCAATTTTATTTATTTTATAAGCGTAAAAAAAATTCTTAAGCATAAGGAAATAACGGAGATGAAAAAACATAATGGTTTAGCTTACCAGAGTACTTAAGAAAAATTATCATGAATTATTAAAGCACATTTTTTTAAAATTACAGAAGACAATTCGCAAGAGCAGATCTGACAGTTGGAATACCAGAATCAATATTCATGTATCATAGACCTTTATGAGCATGTATGAGCAACCTGTTCACTTAAATATAAGAATTTATAAAAGGTGTATAATATAATATTTTGTGAATCTACTACGGAACCTTAGTTTATGTATGTTCTGACACAGATTTAACTGGTTTTATTTGTATAAGGAAACTTACATTTACAATAAACGCAAATTTCTAGCTTCTTAAACATTGTTTAGTTATACAAATGATAGTCGACTTTTTTTATGAGACTACAAAAATATCAAATGCGAAGAGTCTGCTAATTTCCTGGTTTTCTCTCATTTTCAAACGCAAGTGCCTAGTTGTACTTCCATATGTACGCATATATGCTTACTTAGATACATTTTATATATATATATATATATATATATATATATATATATATATAAAACTAAATAAATATTGCTGTTAAAAAGTTTTTACATATAAGCGTATTTATAATACCATGTAATAATATTCAATTTATACTAATAATATTAGTGGTGACGCACTCGATGTGTACACGTTTACAGATTTAAACTAGTTTACTTGTTTTTATTTTCATTAATTATCGTTGCTAACAAGAACATTGAAAATTCTTGTTTTGTTCGTGCAAATCAAGTCGTGTCCACAATTCGTGTGTTCAACGCTGTTTATAATGACTATCGAATAACTTACGTGATAACACCAAATGTTTTATTAATTCAGAGATTTCAGTTCTTTTTTAAATTATTCGGCAGTATCTCTGGCTGCTGGCTCTAAATCATGAATAAAAAGGGAAACAACATTAGTAAATATGATAATACATACAACTGAAATTCTTTGTTGGTTTTCCATTGTTATGCAGAAATGATTTGGGTTATTCATACAATAATGACTTCGGTAAAATGTGTGTGTATTTTTTTAGTATTCAGAGCCATAAATATTAGGTCTTTTTAACAGAAACTCCCAAGGCAATTTATTAAAAATATGTTTCACCTTCAGTGCGATAAATTTCCTGCCTTGAATAAAATAGATGATTGTCAGAATAAATAATAACATTCAATATTATATAACTTATCATATGGATCACCTTTTTTAACTACCATTATGGATACTTTTCATGTCAATACCAGTGCAGAAAAATTTGATTTCATTATATTCCACGTCTCTTAAAACTTCTTTAGACATATTCTAATAAGAGTTTTTTTTTCAAAATCTTTTCGTAATGTCATAACTTGAACTTGAACCTCAAACTTTGTGATTTTTAACTAAAAGTCCTCTTTTTTACATTTTAAATTTCGAAAATTATTTAAAATTATTTAAATTAATTTGCATAATTATGTTTTTTTCATTAATATTACTTTATTCAGTGGAATCTAAATATTGCAATATTTCTAGGAATATTTCCATTTAATTTGCCATTATAGCCTATTATTTTCTCATTTTATGATGCAACTGCAAATATATGAAAAAGAATATTGAAAAATGGTATTTCGAAATGTTCTGGACCTTAGATAGAAAATACAAGATTTTCTAGAATATTTTTTTAAATTTTTCATCATTATTTCCATACTTCGCAATTCAACCGATTTACCACTTTCCAAATTTTTAATACTTTCAATATAACAGGACTCCTTCATATCTGTGCAATAAGTGGTTATCTTAAGGTTGGCCTCGTCACTTGAAGCGAATTTCTTTCTAACGCGATCATTTCAGGTGTAGAAAGAGAACATAAAAGCTAGAAACCAAATCTAATAAATAAACACTTTGAAACTTTGATTGCGAAACTATACAACCAACCTGGGCGTTTATTTATTATTGTGATATAAGAGCACCCCCTTTTCAGACAAATGAAAATATTTATCGTTTATGGCATCTTTTAATTATTCCAGTAGTAAAACGTTAAATACATTGTAAACAATACTGCATTTTTTGAAGTATTCTATCTTTTCATTTCGATAGAATCGTGTACATGTTTCCACATACTGTTTGGATGCCCGATCTTAGTGCAGGTGATAAAGCGGAAGAAAGTTTCGATCTATTATATTTCCATATAATTAACTTTGTATTGTTTTAACAAAAATATCAGCCAAAAGCTCTAAGTTATTTTATGTGACGCATTGAATATATTTAGCGTTAATTTTGTAGAAATTCATTATTCGCAATGAAATGAAACTGGTATTATTTCCAATTTATTTAAATTTTTTAACACGACCTAGGTTTCGTTGTATTACAACATCTTCTGGTGAGCAATAAGCAACGATAGTCTTTGCTAATTACCCAAATTCACAGTTTTTTTCCGTTGTAAAATAATATTGTTTGTCCAGGCAATAAATAGTATTTGAGTAATTCCATCAGAACACAATTGCATAAATAGGTATGCGTTTCTATGCTGAGTGCTCTTTAGGTTTGTATTGTAACCCATGAACTAATTAAGGGTTTTGTTTTCATGTAACACATAAATAAAGTACTCAAGAAAAATCTTTTATATGTTTTCTTTAGAAATCCTCTAAATACGTGAGAAATTAAATAAATGATCACGTTAAAATTCCAAGATAATACGTATTTAATATTGGTTTTAATTTCAATCCTTCTGAAGAAATAATTTAAAGTGTATTTTCATTACTTGGAATTACCCTTATAAATTGATTTTTAACCTGAAAATTCTCAAATAAAATACTTTATTAATTATTAATAATTTCATTCGAATTTGATTATAAATTTACAATAAAATATGGGTTTTGATGTATTTCGAGATGGGTAAATTTTATTCGTATTATTATATGTGATATGGGATACGGACGGCAAAGCTCCATGCAACATACAAAGAGAATTGCACCCATCGCTCTGAATATTTAATAACGTTTCTGAAATGGTGGCTCACCGTAGACGCCCAAGTAATGCCTTTAAGTTTCCAACAGCTTGTTGGAAACTTAAAGGTGGTACTAGGATGATAGCTCTTGAAGATCTTGGAGAAACTAAACTTTAATGTTATCATGAAATACAAGTAGAGAGATGTTGGGGATAATTATGCATTATGTATTAATGGTATTTCCTGCTCACAGTTTTATTGAAATGTCTATAATTAGTATGTAAAAAATATAATTAGCGATGTGTTAATTTTATATGCACGAAAAAGTGTTAACCCGCTTGTTAGGGATTTCTCTTTATTGGGAGTACAAACCAAATATCCAAATTGTGAAACTGGACTGCTTTTCTTATTAAACTTATGTCAATCACATAAGTTTAATTAATTCGTAAAATACTTATTTTTTTTGCGTTCTCATTGTTATATATATATATACATATATATATATGTATATATATATATATATATATATATATATATATATACATATATATATATATATATATATATATATATATATATATGCATATATATGAATGAATTTAAAATTTAATGATACTGCCGAAATATTTCAATGCAACAAATATTGATTTATATTTTTTAATATTTTGAATGATAGCTTTAAACTTTCTTATTCAGTCGTTATCTCGATTTGTCGTATTATATCGTATTATTCGATTAGTGGTATCTTGAAAGCTTAAGTAAATTTTACTACTGGTAAAATATTAGATGTCTGAATATTTATAGGTTTTGGTAAAACAATGCACTCTTTGCCAGTTTTCCAATCATTTTTTTTGTATTACCCTATAATTATTTTAATAATATATAACCAAATAATTACTATGTACAAAATATTTCCGCTGTATGTAATCTAAATTTTTATTTTACTGTATTTTAATCGTCAATCATGTTTTACCACATTACGAATATTTAAAAATAATTATTTTCATTAAAAACAATTTTAAATTCATTCAGTATTTCGGATCATTCTTCGTTCTGGAAATAATTAAAAATTAAAAAATGGAGCGTTGCTGCTTCTGTACGATACATCTCATATAGCATTTTATTTTCCCATTCGGTAGCACATATAATTAAGTAATATAAAATATATTTATAACTCTTTAACGATTTATTTAATTTTCCAAATTAAATTTTACGGCGGACATTTAAATACGTGTTGTGTGACTACGGTTAGAATACATATGACTGCACTGACGGCTTTAGGGTTAGAATACATATGGTTCACCTGACCTTCGTAGTAACTGGAGCAGTACCTAATAAGTGAAGTTAGCAAAAGTTGTCGTACAAAGTCAATCAGGTATACAGTAATATGGACGGAAACGTAAAAAAATCATCGTTAAAACCGCTATCTCATTATTATAGAATTTGAGAAATCAATATATATTGATGTTTCTGAATGAAGTGAAAAAAAACATTAAACTACAAAACCAAGGTACAGTGAAACATGTGCAATATTTTTTTCTTTGATATGTTAAAATATATTCCGTAGTTACATGTGACGTTAACATTAAAGACTTTTATGAAGGTGCATATTTGAAAACTATTTAATTAATTTTTCAAACGAAGTCGTATTTAATATTATAGAAACTTGTTCGTTTTGACTGAAAACAATACTGTTGCGATATTTTTTTAATATTTAATTTTTTTTTACATCAAAATATTAAATGAAAATATCGTTCTTTGACAATTCAAAATAGTGATTACTTGACTATCGACTCAATGCATCTTTATAAGAAGGACTGAAGTAAAGTTCAGTTTAGTAGTTATATATGATCCATGACTTGATTATAAGAAATATTTGTTTATAAACAGTGGTGAAATTATATTCAATCTTGTTTTTTATATGTAATGGCATTCCAAATTAATACGCAATTAGCTTTTACCTGCAGTTTCACTCGCGTGGTTTTTTTTTATAAAATGATCGGATTTGATAAACTAATAATTGATTAAATGCATGTTCTGTGAATGTGTAGTACTAATGGATGTATTTTCGTATGATATTTTCATTATGGAGTAAAAGCACCGAGTGTCGTCATAAAAAAATCTTAACATTTTCCCGGTTCAAATATGGTCTATGCATTAAAATTTTCTTTTCTAATTTGTTCCAAAAAAATTTTTCTCCCGTTTACACATTTAATACCAAAAATTCAAACACTTTTCTCTTGGCATTCGTATTTTGTGAAAATGAATTTAAAATTAACTACCTTCTGTTACTCCACTACATGAAATTAACATAACTATACTACATTTGGTAGCGATTTGTCCATTGATTGCAGAGGTTAAAAATATATAAACTAGTTGTAATGGGTGAATTATACTAACAAAATATGAATTATTCACTATTCAATACTCAAACATTTAACCTATTATTATGTTGTAAATATTAGTAGACGATTACACGTCAACAATAGCAGACTTGCACGGTCCATAACTGAAAAGAACAAAATGTAGATTACGAGCTATTAGAGAACGTGACTATAGCAATGGTCTTTATGCGGTAGTGTTCTTTTTTTGTGTATATGCGCTGCAAACATACTAGTCATTTTCTAGAGAATGAAAGAAAAACTCAGTTTTCTGCATTACCTTCAGAAACGTTTTTCCGATTATTACTAGAAGTAAACGTTATGATCTATGGGCAGCTTGTAATTTTTCCGGTTCCAATCTAAATAGTTTTTGTAGACCATAAATTTAAAGATTTTGGTGACATACGTCAAGGGCAAAATATATTTACAGGCTCAAAAACTTATCGTTGTATTTATTTCGTTACAAACTATTAAATAAAAGAATACTAAAGAATATACTATAGTTATTCGAACACAGCTTTCAGATGCTATAAGCCTTTGAATGTGCATATACGTATGTATATATATACGTACGTATGGAAATATATACATAAATATAAACCAGATATTATTCGATTCATCGTTTGATTACACGTTCTTTCCCTTAATTTCGTTAACTCTTTCCTGGAAGCTAACGCAATATAATCATAGTTTTAGCAAAGCATAAACCGACTTTTAGATTTATACCATTATACAGACTGAATTTTTCAAGAGAACTGAAAAAAAACATGGACGTAAAGTTAGAGGTGTGTGTCTGAAAAGTAAACCAGTAGTTCCACACAAAATTTTTGATTTTTATAAAATGCTAAAATATGTCTCTTAATTTGCTTTATTTTCCAACGTAAACATTTTCATTTTCGCTTCGTCAATTTTTGACTAGATTAGGTAAAAATACATAACTTATACTGAAATGAAATCGCAGATAAAACAATCCACAAGAGAAGTAAATGGTAGAGTGAGATGTAAAATATGTAAAAAATACTAAATTAAGAAATATATAAGTGTATATGGGATTATATTACGTGAGTTGAAATCGTAATGAGTTATATTATATTTCATCGATTCGGTTTATTCTTCTTTGAGAAGAAATGCTATGGCGTCCTTCTAATTCTGATATGTTGTAATTAACTTGAGTTTTTCTAGACGAATTTTAATGCGGTTTTCATAATTATATAGAGTATTCGTCTGGAAAGGCTTTATTTTATAAGCCATTAGTATATGTGACCAGGTTACGTAACTATTTTAATATTTCTAAGACACATTCTTGAGATCGGATGAGCATAAAGTACCAGAGATGGTACCAATCTCGCAGGAACTGTGAGTTACGAAATCTAGTATATTATAACTTGAACTAGCTTTTCTTTATACACTGCAAATTACACATATTAACTAGGCATTGCCTCCATAAGAAAACGATTTCCTACACGATACTCACTTCTGTATTTATTTATTCCACGCTATGACATATAAATTAATTATATTGAATGAAGCATTGAAACATTTCTATTATTAGAGTGACCAATATTTTATAACAAATGTATTCTAGGTAGTGATATATAAATTATATTTTAAAACTCAAATTATCATAGCATTCACAACGTCATGTACCTACAAATACTCAAACGAAATCACAACCGTATTATTCGAGGTTCAAAATGCGAATGTGGGCGGACGAATAGCGGGAACCCGAACATTCGGGCTTTCCGTTGTAAAATAATTACTGTTTTCCAAGGAAATTCTCCACTAAATACAGCGAATTTACAAATTCTATTGAAAAACATTTGCGTAAATCAGTATGCACTATTATGAATAATTTTCTTAGTATTTGCATTGTAAAACACAAATTAATAACCGATCCATTTTTGGTGCAAAGCAAAAATAAACCATACAAAAAAAACTGTTACACCAACAAATTTAGGTTTATATTTAATATGATTCAAATAAAAAAAATTATTACGATACCTTTCACAGTTTACGTATTTTTTACGCATCTTCTAAAAAAACAATTAAATTACAATATTGTATGTATCGAATAAGTGCTCCGCAGTTTGTTTCGATACTTATTGTTCAACTTTAAAAATAACCTAATAATTCTAATGTTTCTCCTAATAATTTATGTTAAAAACAACGTTATTCTCATAAATTTTGGAGAATGTGAAGAAAACAATTATCGGAAAGAGCCGTAGCGATTTTTAAGAATGGCTGAAAAATTATAGTTACTAATGATTGACTATAATGAAACTTTCAAGATATTACAAGAAAATCTTACTATTATTGTCAAGTTTGAATTAAAGAGTATCTTTGAAAAAACAGTATACTCAGTTTCAATTCAAACATTTTGGCAAATGAGTAAGAGTCCTTTTAAATTACATCGCGCTGTCAAAAATATATAACAACTTCGTGATTCAACTAGCTTTGCTGAAATGACTACTTAGATGGAACAAAAACAAATGTTAGTTTCTGTAATATAAGCGAAATGGGCATAAAACAAGTTTTTTTTTATAGAGAATGCTATTGTTCTATTAAAATTAAGATTTTATATAAATTATTGTTCTTTTGCTGCCCCTAGAGTCAGTTAATTTTTTTTTTATAAAATAAACAAATTTCAATGTTTCTTGGCGTTTCAAACATTTTTCATTGAATATGATATTTGTTGATTATAATATATTACATATTCTTTAAAACTGGTTATCGAGGCCTGAAATCTGATCCATATTGAAGGTATTTTTGTATTAATTTTTCTGTATTGTACGAAATTGGACTGTCAGTTATCATATTACATTGATCGTGATATTTCCTACCTAAAGATACCCCGAAAAGTCAAAAACGTGCTCAGATTATTCGGTCCACCTATAGAAAGTAATATCTGGACATGGGTCACGTTAGTCCATTGTGTGTGTACGTCCACATAAATGTATGTGAATGTATCTCCACACACACGCACACGCACACACGCATGCGCATATGCGCACACACACACACACACACTAACACGCACACGCGCATGTCACAACGGAGCATCAGATCGTCGTAATTTTTTGCAGAGGTATAAATGATGGGTTGAGAAATAATATTGTTTTTTATTCCAAAAATGTTACTCCGGGAAAATTTATATTTGAAACAAAAAAGGATATAATGGGAATAACAAAGCAACGTTTCAACGGAGTTACAAATAGACGTAAATTTTTTAAAAGTAATGTAAGGTAGCAACACGATCACTCCCTTTAGTCCCTAATTTAAAGGAAACATGTTTGGTTTCATTGCCATTTGTCACGAAAATAAAGGTTTGACATCTAATTTCATTTAATCATTCTGGATTCTATGTTTCCATTTCTCCGTATGAGTTTTATAACCACGTGAGCTAATAAGCTGTGGGTAAAAGTTAGTATTTATCATAAAAAAACAAGACTTATTTTGGTATAATGGACCAAATAATTTCTTATAAACACCGTAAAATTAAATATTTCCATTATATAAAAACAATAAAAGGGATCCTGCCTGAATTATAAATTAAAGTTTGACCTATTTTTTTCATTTAAATAATTATATTATTATAATATTTATAATAAACTTCGCAAAAATTTACATATTTTGCCTTAGTAACGTTCAAAACCTATATAAATATTTCAAAAGCGTAGGTCGCAAATGGTCGTCGATGCTACGAGCAAATTATTGAATTCACGCGCTTTACTTCGATCGCGGTTGGGCCGAGCGTTTGCCGTGATGCTACTTTATCGGAAAAAGTAAAGGGGTGGAGATTGAAAATCAGATTCTACAAGGTCGTCGGTGGTACTCGTCGCTTTAAAGTGAAAATAAAATAAGTCCACAGATCAGACTCACTCAACAACATGGCATTTTATTGTGACATTTTATTTTACTTTTCAATTGTACATAAAAATTGACACGAAACACAATGTTTTCACAGTTTATTATAAGCTGCTTCTAGTAAAAAAGTGTGAAAGATAACTTGAGACATATGAACAATGCAAAATATTGTTCACATGAACATACAGGTATATTGTACAAGCACGTATGAAAATATTAGTACAAAATTATTACACAAGTAAGTTTTAATAGAATTATACGAAGCAGTTGAATTTCGTCGGAATTTCTCTCGACCAACACTAATTTTCTTTTATTTTAAACCTTAATAGTTCCCGCTTTGTGTCCGTCCGTTGCTGGTTAGTCATAGCCAATTGAGTGAGAGCTTCTGCGTCCAAGAAGTCGTATTTTATAAAAAATGTGAGCATAAGGATTATGCAATTTAATATCATTTGCATGTTACAGTTTCTACTAGCATAATATTTTACATATATGTATAGAAACGAAAGGATATTTTGTAAAATTATTATTTCATCTTACATTTTTTGTTATTATTCACTAATTATATTGATACGTATGTGTCCGCCATTAACTTTACAAATATTCAAATGGTTTCGATAATTTTTTCTTCAAATAACCCTACATTTTTAAATCTTTTATCGCTAGTTTTTTTATTATTCCTATCGTATGTTTACTAACATGTTACAGATTATTAATATGAAACATCTAAAAGTAAAGATTGTTTCAATAAATATTTTGTACCCAACAATTCTCACACTAAAATCAACTAGATTACATTGAGATACTTTCGGGAAATAGTTTGCTATATTCATAGCGTTTGAGGAGGAGAAATGGTGAATAATGTGGTTGGAGCGGTTTGCTTGCTACAAGGATATTTATTTGCTATAATAGATATAATCTTTTGTATCATTACAAATATTTGAAAAAAATTCAAGTTACTTGTTTCGTAGATATAAAAAACTAAAAATAAATATTGTTTTCAGGAAATATATATTTAAATAAAACTGACCCAATGCTTGTCGAGGTATTGAATATTGTTTTAATTTTGGCTGGACATCTCGGTTTTTAAGAATATTATAACTTCATGACATATATAGCATAACTAAAAGTTTAATTGTGTATTGCACTCAACACTCTGTTGGCAAGGGCTGGATTGGTGTTCTTATTAGCTGTAAGAGATCGCTCACGTAGCAACAAGTCTGTCATATGTATTAACTACATACGTCAAAGTACGTAAGTAAATAAATAAATTTTATTTATAAGTTTTAATAAAAGAAGCACGTGTAGTATTTCATTTTCGAGTTAAGTATTTCACAATTATGAAAAATGGTAAATAAAACATCGGCCTTATTTCAAAAGCGCTGTTTAATAATACCCAACTCCATGTCTAATCTTTGCTAATAGCCCACCTGAAGATGTTGTTACACAACGAAACCTAGGTCGTGGTAAAAAACTTATATAATAACATAGAAATTACTAACTACTAACTACTTAATAACTTATAAAATGATGAAAGTCTACAAAACTAATACCAAATATATTCAATAAAAGTGTTAAAGCAAGGAAAAAAATCAATATATATAAAAGTAAATATAAAATGATAGCTAATTCAGACCTAATTAAAAGGCAATATTTAGGAAGAGCTTTCAAAAATATTTTGACTTTTTTTAAAACATGCGAGAACAATTTTAATACTATATTTAAAAAAATTGTGAAAATGGCAAGCATTCTATATATTCGATATTTTAACAACCTGTATATTATATATGTATTTATGTCAGTACTATGGACGTGATACATTAAATAATCGACCTAGATAAGTTTTGAGGCATATTCTTTTATTTAGTTCAAACTGAGGTTAGTTTTGGCTTGTTTAACTTGTATTAAACATTTACATTCTGTCATGTAACACGTGTCAAGTTTTTACATTTATAACAGCTTTTTATCGACGCCTATCAAGCACGGTATTGGAAAACGTCAAAATATTTTTATTTTTTTTAAATAATTGTACATTTTAATTGGGCCAATTATGCTATATATTATATATTATATTTAATTGGGGCAATATATAACAAGGCGAGTATTATTTCGAAAATAATCTCCTGCACCTGACTTGGCATTTGTCGTACACCGAATTATGAGACGATGGTATGAATTAAAATGCGGTGCAATAATAATATTAAATGTAATATGTTTCATTAACCAATTCAAAATAAAATTCAAAAGTTTTCTGCTTTCACTTACGTTGCACAAAATAATTTGTCACTAAAATGTTTATTTTATGTTTAAGAATATGAACATAAAGAATACAAAATAATAGTCTCAATCGTTTTATATAGGATATTTATATAACATTCAACGTTAATATTTACTTTGGAAAAAAATTGGTTATGCTTGAAAATTAATACCAATTAAAGTGAGAAAGTTTTTTTTTGTAAATATATGTAATATTTCCAAAAAAGAGGACTTTTTATTTTTTGCTGGATCCACAAAAATTTTACTGAAACCGTTGAAATAAGAATAACTTAAATTACTCCTCCGTAACAATAGCAAAATAACAAAGAATTGCCGTTGCCGCATCCAGGCAGTTCAGCTTTTGTTCTTTTGTTTATTTAAACGGTTTATTTATTCTTCACCTCACGTTCTCAAATTCTTACTATTTTAATAAGAATGGCATACTTTGTCATCTTCACAAAGGTCTTTCCCGTTTCATTCATAATTTATAGCGAGCGGCCGGAGATAATGCCAAACATTATCAAAGTGAAATGAATTACAAATAGCCTTGAATTAATAAAATATTTGCCATTATCACGTACGGTATTCGTTTATTCCAGATTCGTTATAAACAGCGTCCATCTCTTACAAGAATTATAGACGCGGCTTGATTTACATATTAAGGAACTTTAATATTCATAATTTTCAGAAATACCAGTTCATTGAATATATAATGGCTTTGAATAAATATATATTCAAAGATTCTATATCCTCCTTGATGGCAGAGGTGCCTTCAAGAAGATATTATATTGTAGTATACACCATTTTGTAAAAGATGATAATAGCATCTCATGTAAAATTTTACGATTATAACTTTTTATATATATATATATATATATATATATATATATATATATATATATATATATATATATTTCCAAGAAATTGAATATCCTGCTTTCTCTATGTTTAAATAATAAGGACAACGATGAAGATTGGTAAAAATATTAACCATTAGTTGGTAGCTTGTCTAGTTATGTGAGATTGGCCGTCCTTAAGTGTGAATAAAATTATATTTAATATTTTTAACAGTCAAGTCACCTGTGGAGATTACCATAAAGAAAGTATTTAATTTTATGTTCACATATTTAATAGTTTAGTAAATTTATTGATAAGTACAAAGTTTTCATCGATCAAAATACAGTTAGATGAACTTCTAGAAATATAAAAAACAAAGTTTTTTTATTTCCAGAAATTGAGCAGACAAGCTGTTTGCACTGAAGAAAGAATGTTTGCTGTAATCTCAAATAAAAAAGCCATTCGGAAATTTTCTTGCTAGTCATATTTTTTAGATATAAAGAAGAATTCTTCTAAATATTTACAATTTGTGGAAGCAAAAATATTTTAAATTATTTTGACGTGAAATGATATTAATTCCTAAGGATTTCCTCCTTTTTTATATGTTTTTATTTCCTGCTGAATATAAAAACCAACCAAGATATTATACTTTACTATGATTTATACAAAATAAGATGGCAATTTTTAATTTATTAAATAATAACTTCAATTAGTGATGTACTTCCCGTACAACCTTTCATAGTTATAATCCAAAATCCAAAATGTTTCATCCGACTCTTTTAAATAAATACGGTGTCTTGAAACAATATAAAAACATCAACACTTCCAAATAAATGATAATATTACCATGAAATATAATTTAATACAACACATGATACTTGCAAATTTTTAATCCCAAAATATAAAAAAGTACGAAGTACATTTTAACAAAATTAAAGATTTTGTATAATGTAGGAAAATTCATCACTTCAAAAGAATGCGTAGAAGAAAAGATGTGAAAAGTGGTGAACCTTACAACCATTTATTGGAGATCGACAAGAGGAAGACGACGGGACGCACGACAAGTGCGTTTATTGACTTGATGCCAACTTTTATTATAGTTTCGTAGGATTTGCAAAAAAACAGTACTATTTAAATATAAAATTCTATTTCTTATTTCTTACTTAAGCTTTACAAGTTTTAATTTTTATGTTAAAAGTAAACGAGAGGTGTGTGAAAATTTATTGTCACACTCTTTGAAAATCTTTTAATTATTGTCAAGCTACAGTCAGTCTCTTGGGTACTGAAAGAATTTCTGAATAATTTGGTAACTTACATTTTGTTTTTCTCCCTTTATCTATTAATTTAGTCAGTTTTTTAAATAACTTTGCATAGAAATAAATATTTTTTAAAAATGTAAATTTTTTACTGTTAAACGCTTTAATTATATGGTAGAAAATGTACCAAAAGCTTACATATTATAAAAGGGTCACAAATCAGGGCTTTTCATCAGGTCAAAATAAAATCGTGGGTCGTATTTGGTTGGAAACTTTCTTTCGTTGGAACTTGGAATTCATATCGAGGTATGTAGTTCAATTCTTTGTTCCAAATATAATACACAAGACGTATAACTTAATATTATAAAATACAATAGCATAATTTCCAGGAGTTTGTCAAGTCTCGTGACTTAGATAGGCTGACATTGCAAAATCGGAGTGAGGAAATGGAACCCGGGGTTAAAAACAGAGTCTACTTCAAAACACAAACCACTCATTTAAAAGCATTGGCTTAGGCATATAGTACTCTTGAAGCATCAAGGCTATGGAGTTACAATTCGGTGTTCAATGACGGATCTATGCAAGAAATCCATATTGCTAAATTAAAAACGGCAAACTATCAAGTCTCAGTATTTAGATAGAAAATACACTTACAATATGAGGATTTAAAGATCCAAAGTTGAAAATTATAATCTTATATGGTTATGTTGATAGAATACGTGTACGAAGTTTCAAGAAAATCGGATAGATAAAAGTAGTCGACATGTTGATCGCAACATTTGAATCAACAAGAAAAAACCTGTGGAATGTAAAGCTATAAGACTACAAAAAAAATTAAAAAATGAGCACGTATAAAGATTATGTTAAAGAAATTGAAAATTCGTTGTTACTAGGGCGACATAAATTTTAACTAAAGACAACCTATTTTTAATCAAATGATTCAGTCATGTCAAAAATATCGATAAGGATATTTCAATTGATAGTAAAAATAATTACATAATATATAAATATAAAATAATAAAAATAATTTTTATTGCATATAAAAAAAAAAATATTTTTTTAGTTTTTACCTGTGAATATCTCCAAAACTATGACGTTTAGTATAATAGTTATAGCTTTCCGGTAAACTTTATAGCGCTGCTTTTTCACTCTTTTTTACTTTAGCCGTTTTGAATGTAGAAAATGTACTCCAACTACATTTATTTTGTGGACACTTTCGCCAACTTTAAAACTATTGGAAACTTTTAGGTCATATGTCTTAGGTGACTATGACTAATGTAATTCAGAAAGCGAATGTTGTAGTTTCCTGCTGTTCCTTTTCAGAAAATTTAAAATTATTTTACACTTCTTTTATACTCGGAGTATTTCATATAGGTCAGCATTCTTTAGATTTTATTTATGATGTTCTTCGATATCATTACATTAAATGAAAAAGAAGTAATAAATGTTTATTATGTTCGTTAATTAGCATCCTTAAATTTTTACCTAAGTATTATGGGAGTTCGGGTTTTGTAAAACTTTTCGTGTTCATTATTTTGCGTCGTTTGATATCTTATAGTTGCATTGATATTTTTTTAAAATTTCACTGAGAATTTTTATACAAACAAAACTACAATTTTGAATACATAAGCTTCTAAATATATAGAAACCTTCAAATTCTTTTCGCGTAATAAGAACGTATGGGGCTACTGAAAGCTCAATTTGACAGAAGTGGCACTCACAGGTAATCTGAATAGCATTGGGTAGTTTTGTAAATGAGAACTTAATTAATTTAAGTTCTCATTTACAAAACTACCTTCTCATTTACAAACTACTAAAAAAGCCAATGACATGATTCCGTTTATTTATTATCTAGCCTATTTTCAACATTGAAGTGCTCAGTAACCAAGAACATTAAAAGTAAATATTTCTACGTATACTTGTTTTTGAACATTTGGTGTAAATAATTAGTGTAATTATCTTCTATTTTCATACAAAAATACTTACTTATATTAATCAAGAATGTATCTGCTAAATAAGCAAGATGATATTCCCCACCTTATAAGCACGTATTTCAAGTTTTCTATATTAAAATGGGTACATAGCCACTTCTCTGATAAACATATAGCTAAAAGTTTTCATAAAGAAACTAGTACTAAAATCGTATTTTAGAAAATTTTATTCTCTGCGAATAGGTGTCTTTGTTTTGTTACAGCTCGTGAGTTAATGAGTAGAGAAAAATTAAATTGTCTTGAGTTTGGGATAGGAATATATATTTATTAGAAAGAATTATGTCAGGAAGCAAGCAGGAAGGAAAGAAAATATAAATCTAAGCCAAATGCTATAGATATAAATAGTAAATATAATGAGTATCGTAAAAATTTAATTATTGACCTATTTAATAAAAGCTATGAATTTTTTAGGAGTTTAGTCAATACAGAGAACCCATATAATTTTGCCTTATTTGTTTGTATATCAATTCATTTATCATATCCTCAAAGTTTCCATAATTTTAGATCTATTTTTTATATTTTTTTCTATTTTTGAAGCAGTTATTAATAAGTGGGAATGAAACAAAATTTTTAGCTTATCGCATTATGTGGGCTTTTATGACAAATGTTTTATAAATTAGGTTCCATTTATTACTTTTCATTTATTAGCCTTATTAATGAAATTTTAGGCAAATTAAGATAAATTTTTAATTTTGTTTTGCCATATTCAAAAAATAAATAAATAAATAAGGTAAATCAAAATAGCAGCTCAAGCAACTGGTGTATCAAGATCCTTATTTACTTACCGTTATGGGCACGTTTGTGCACGACATAAAAATTGATAAAATATATGTAATTTGATACTTTGTGAAATGACAACGGAAATTTTGGTTATGGGTGATCCAGCACTTCATCATTTATTTACTATCTGGAGAAATTTAATTCTACCTAGTTCCTCTAGACTAATGATATATTGTATCGGAGTTCATAATGGAAAAACTTCGTCGAATTAAAAAGCAAAGAAATTCTCAAGTCCAGTATTTTAGTTACTTGGTTTTTCATTTCAATATTGACTGGATGTCCGAGCTTAAACAATATATTTTCGTGATATTTGCTGACATTTTAATTATTTTATATAAAATAGCTTTGCAATAAAAATGTTTACTCGCAATGTAAATACATATATTTTTATAACTATATTTATCCTTCAATATGGTTCCTTCAATATATAAATTTGTTTTTGCAAAGTTTTTTTTAATTACTTTCGTACTATGGACATATTTTAGTCTGGAATCCATATTAATATCCAACTGAGAAAAGACGAGAAGTGTTTAGAAAATCGCCTCAGTTTTTCACGTCGTCGATTCCGCAGTTTTTAGAGATGAAGTTCATTTTTTTTCTTATGGTGTGGGGTGTTCAAACGTGGACACTCACGGTTGGGCTGTCACATTAAAATATCGCTCCGAGATCGACAAAAATAGCTATGCTAAGAGGACAAAATCATGGAAAGGTCATATTGTTCCAAAAAGCGATAACCGATGAGTTCTCAATTGAGGAACACGGTTTCTATGCTCAACCAGATGGGCTGATGACGTAAAAAAGTACGCAGGACGCGGCTTTAAGGATAAAACGGACCGTGCGCAGTGACGCGCCTTGGGAAGTCTATGTCCACCAGAATGATGATGATTATAGATATTATTCATTACATTTTTTCAGATATTTAATAGGTGAAAATCCTTTTGTACTAATATGTAATAAAAATTATTTAATATTTTGGAGAATATTTCTCTCATGTATATAAATACGTATGTATATATGCGTGTATATACATATTTATATATGCATACATATGTATGTATGTATGTATTATATATATATATATATATATATATATATATATGAAAGTAACGGTGACTGACTGACAGTCGTGGAACAAAGCATAGCCTAAACCATTGGGTTTAAAAGTGTACAATTTTGCAAAGGGCCACCAGGTTACAGATATATTACAGAATATTTAAAGATTTTCTGTTGGAATGGTAAAAATAGCAAGCATCTTTGCTAATTATGTTACGGGGCACTCAAATATTAAAAACTAATCTCAATCTCTTAAGTCTCATTAACGTATACTTTAAAAGTTTCGTTACTAAATGCAAATAGGAATTTCTCCAAACATCTTTGGAAATAAGACAATGAAAACAAAACTATTTTCAATTATTCCCCTTCTACAATTTCGTAGCATTAATAGTTTGCCTGTTGCTTAAAATGAAAATATTTTTTTCATTCACAAATATACGAAAATGTAATTTTTAATTTTGTTCTAAAAACATCTGCCGCCATTATTTAGTTTACTTTTTTCATTCATCTCATAATTACTGTGCTTAATTAAAAAATTGCACAGCGCTTCAGCAGGGAGAAATGCAGCTACCTTTATGTCATTATTCTTCTAGGAATAAAGATAATAATTTATTTCTTTAAAGTATTTCATTGTTTACGATTTTAACTTTTTATGGCTTTTTGACACAATTCTAGGCAACTTACAATCGACATTCAGGACCCGTCAATATTTAGGGCTAGAGAAGAAGAGAATTAAATATCGCAGTGTAAATTGAAGTAGCTGCTTCGGTACCAAATACAAATTTTAAAATCCACTTGTAGGACTTATAAGTTTGAATCCAAAATCACCTTTGAGTCCATATTTTCTAAACATTTCAATACTTGCAAATGTGTTCCGCTATAAATTATTTAAACGTATATGGTTGAGTGTGGGTCCTTAAATATTTTTAAATTTTATCTCCAGAAATATATCGGCCAATGTATATTGGTCACTACGAATTTTACGTAACCCTTCTACATAAATCAAGTGAAGTTTTAAATTCAACTACTTTCGAAAATTTGGTATTAAAAGCAGTATTAAAATACAGTTGGTATTAAAAGCTTTTTTTAATTTTTTTGGCACAAAATGTTCAAATACTTATTTTATTTAAAACTGAAATCATTCATTATCAAGTGACTTTATCACACTTACTTTTTTATGAAAATATATGCAAGATTAATTTCAGTGAGAATTGATTAAAAAAAAAACCATACTTTCATAAAGTACGTATGATTGTTTTCTATAATTAAAAGTCTCCAAATATGACCACATAGGTATCTTGTTGGTTTTTTATGTCTTAATTAGATCGTCGATTGCGTCTTAATTGGATAAACCTATAGAATGGAACAATTTGTATATTCCACAACTTCGTCATAATATTTTCAGGAATCGCTGCAGTCTGAGTTATTTTAATATCAGATTTAATTGCTTAAGGATTCCTGTACTCAAATTACGTTCTAAAACACTCAACATTTTCAATGTTCTCAAACATATACTACATATGCAAACTATGTACTATGTTGGCTTTCTATGATTTATTACTTATTAACTTAAACTTATTTTTTAAGCCGATGCAAAATTGTACTAAAATCCTCCAACTAGGCTATGAAACGAAAAAAATAACGGAAATGTTGGTATTAATTAATAATCTCCATGTGGAGTATATCATTGCTACCTTTCTTTGAATGTAAACTATACTTCAAGTGTAAAATATTATTACATCTTACTTCTACTTATGTCACACCACTATTTGAATTTTGTCACTCAGTAATCCATTCACTCATGCCTTCTAATAACATTTTTTTTTTCGCCACAGATTTATTAATAATATTTCCTGGAATAAAATCACCGCTATATTTTCCAGCTCGCCCCTTCACTGATCAAGTCTATTTAGTTGAGTGCGTTGAGCCACGAGATTGAAGAGAAATATATATAATATTCGGTTATAAAATCATTTTTATTAAATCAAGCTAGAGTTCTGCTTTTTGGAACAGCGATTATTGAAAATATTATGTCATTTACCGTATTTACATAAACTTTCGGCGTATTTTGTAGATATATTTTTATTTGGTTCAGAAAAAATTGCGGTTCGTTTTATGAATTAATCCTGGAATTAGTTTTTTTTCCTTTTCAATAATTTAACAGAGCAAAATCAAAATAAGGTTTAGAATATTTTTCTATTTCCGGTTTATTACACAAGAAATAAATATAGGTTTTCAGTAAACTCTCATTTAAAAATCACTTTCATTTTTAAAAAAGAAATATTTCAAATTTATTGAACTTAAGTCCAAATATTTTCTAATTTTTTTTAATTAAGTATTATATTTATTCAAAATATTATTTGAGACGTAATTAATTGTGTAACCTCATACATTACATAAACTTTAACGTCTACTTTTATGTGGCATACGCTCGTACTCTTTTCCCCTCTAATTCCTCCTAAAATATTTGTGCAGAAAATAATAAAAAATATATGAATTTATGAAACTCAACATTAATCAAATTATTTGAAAATTTCATTAATATTTAAGGATAATTATCGTTAACTACAAAAATAACATAAATTAACAATTATGTAAGAATTTTACTATTAAATCGATTTCGAATTTTCGACTACCAAATTCTTTTAGTGTTAACGAAGTTTACTTTTTTGCACCTTAATTATTTTCCTATAAAAAAGGACTATAAAGTTTCAGTACAAAGTTTAAATTTACCATTGTGTCTTAAACACATTTTGTTACAAACATACAATACTTCGCCACTTATGCGAGCACCCTCCACTTGTAACGCAGCTATAAGAGTCAGAATTTACAAATATTTGCTTTTGTAAATGAACATAAGTACTTATTTTTTGCGACGATTTTGAAAAAGACTTAATGTTTATGTAAGGAAGTAATTATGTTTCACTACAGAAATTAAGACCATTATTTTTTTGTTATCAACTTTTTCAGTAAATATATTATATACTATATCTTTGACGTGCGAATATTTAAAAAAAAAATTATGTGGTATAACTGGAAATTAAATATTTTCGAATATTTTTCCTTTACTTGTGCTGTGAGATCTTGCTTCTTGCTTATTTTCATGATTTTAAGTTGACGGCAAGTACCCAAAAGGTTTTGATTTATTTACGAGTGTCAAAATGTTGCGGCACAAATAACTGTGTTTTGTGTGACTTAGATAACTCCAAGGGACCGTAGATCAAAGTATTTATTTGTACTTGATAACTCCAAATATTCCTGAGAAAAAGGGTCTTGATAGACAGACAGACGGAAAATGAAGTAATTTTACGAGAGTTTCTTTTTTATTTTGAATTACGGAACCATAAAATTTATGGGAAAAAAATTCTGCAAATGATACGAGCAAACTAACATACAAACTTTCCCGATAAAATCATATATTCGTCAAGACTAATGTAATTATAAATTCTAAGGGCTTTATTTTACCTATCTAACTATGTTACTAAATACTTATGAGAAGACCCAGCTTCTGCTCAGCGCCGCCCACAGCCAAAAATGGCAATCTTGATATTGAAAGATGCCTATAGATGAATATTTTAATTTGCATTTATGTTGCTCCCCTTCTCGAAGCATCACCCGCGTCGAATTTATTCATCAATTTTGATTCTATATACATGATTATCTTGTAGGAAAAAGAATTATTGATACCTTCTCTCAATATTAGATTATTGGAAATATTATTAATTTTTTAATTGGCGTAATTGTAAATGAACGTGAAACTATATATTAAACAAAATTAATGGAGTAAATTAGTTTTATGCACGAAATAATTTTTGGCAAGCAATTCAGTTGTATGTGTAAGTTCAAAATATGTTACTTTGATATGGTTAGGATATTTTACATGCGAATGCGCGAGCGCGCGCCTGCATGCGTGCATGTGGGCGAGCACGCGCGCGTTCGTGCGTGTTCGTGTGTACGTTTGTGTACAATCAGCATTGATGGATTTGAAAAGTATAAGAATATCATGAAATCCTCAAAAAATTATGAGATCAATCATTGCTGTAGCTTTTAATAAATTTTTGGTAAGTTTCTAGTTATATTTTTTTTTCATGTTTCATACTATAGCCGTTTCGGTGGAGGACGGTCAATTTTTTGTGACTGTTTTTAATCATTTCCCTAGAAATAACTTATCAAAAATTGTGGTAAAATAATTTTTACATTTTTATTTAAGTTTAACTCCACACAATATGCGAAACTAAATGTTTTTTGTATACATCATAAAATGTATATAAATACTTTTCAATGTTAACTTGGAATCAAATATATCCATATTCATATGTTTAATACTTAAGCTAAACTTTAAGTTTCTGCTTCAAACTTTTCCCGAAAAAAAAGAAAGTGACTGATCACAGACGGAATTCTTCTTTTCTTTCATAGTATAAAAGCCTAAAAACAAGGTTTCTCCTTAATAGTTGGTAATGATTAATTTTTTGCTATTGTTTAACGTAAATTTTTAATTTTAACGTAACTTTTCTAAGTAGCTTGAAACTTTTTGTCTAACGTAACTTTTCACTAATGTATAATGCATGTATCATTGGAAGTAAGACCCGTAACCGCCACGCCGACTGGCAGGCTGTTGAGCATACTACATGGTTTCTCGCCCTAGTGGCGCTGTAGTTCATCGCTAATCGGTGACATTTGACTACGTGATTACAAAACACCACTCCAACCTCAATTTACATGCAAAGTGGAACCTGGACCCCACTTTGAGCCATACCGTCAAAGAACTTAAACTTTTGTTCTAAACAATATAACACGGTGTCGAATGGTGATGTTACGGTGTCAATTGGTGATGTTGCGGTGAACTTTCTACATTTGGATGAATATTTTACATTTTGTAATTTGTCTTCATTTGTTGCTTTTTATTGGGTTAAGCTATAGCACGAAGCCTAAACACCTGACATTATAATTGTTTTTCCTATAAAATAACTCGGTCAAATTTTCAGATTTCTTCTTCTCTTAGAATTCAGGTCAATTTATGCAAGACGTCCAATAATAACCTTACATTGTATACTGTTTACTTTAAATTCATATACATACAATTTCGTATATACTCACATATCTTTTAAAAATTGTAAGCTTCAAATTTATTTTGTGTTTATTGCTGACTTTAGCGTTTTTAAATTGAGTAATCATTATAAAATTAACGTCTGTAACACAAATGCTTCGTACCAAGTGATTAGTTCAACTCAGGGAATATGGATTAGAAGCGAACTTGCAATAAGCTACTAACCAAATATTTTCTACCACTTGTCATCCCAGTGAGTACTAACTAATGAATTTCAATAATGTATCTGACAAAAAATCTAATTATACTTTTTATCTAATTCGGTCAAGCATTTCCTAATCAACGAAATTTTAAAGCATACTCTAAATTCAAAACAAACTCAATCACTCCGACAAATCTATTGTAAACAGAGAACAGACAGTTTAATTACGTAAATTGCTAACAGCCTCGTTGAAAAGTGACTCTATTTAGTTTGACTCACATGGTTAATTAGAGGGCTAACTGACTCGTTTGTGGTTTATATTGCAATCAGCTTTGGCAAGTCGATTACTAAATTTTGTTTGTACTTAGTGTGTAAACAAAACCACTGATTTGTATGCAGTATGCAAACACAAAGAGTGTAATTTCAAAACTTATACATTGACGGTTCATAAGTAAGTTACATATATACACATATATCGTTTGATATTTTGTTAATTTATTCCAACCTGATAGAATAAAAGAAAAACTCATAGTAATTAGGTAAATAATTACAATTTATCTTTCTCTTTTATGACATTACACAAAGAAGATCACGCAGCTTACTTTATAAAACTACCGAATATGAATGTTCCGATGAAAAATATTTCGATGAAATTAAAAAAAAAATTGTTTCGTTTTTTCATATGATAGTTTTCTTAAGAAGTAGGAGTTAATTAATGGTTGGGACTAGAAAGCTTTTAATTGATGAAATTTATTATACATACATAACTATAGAAATGTAGATTGCATTATAATATAATATCGCTTCAAAATACCATCAGCTTTGGATAAGAAAAAGTTATATCTGCGTATAGCCGAGTTATATTTATTAAACAAATTTGAGCTGTAATTGAATACAATTTAAATGTCTTATAATTTTTTTTATACTGTAACTTATAACATATTTTAATTACAATTGATATAAATTACACGTTTCCTTATTGTTTTCCAAGGCTCGACGATTCATAAGGAAACGTTTTCCTAAAAGAGTTTGATTTTCAGATGGCGACTTTAGTTCTAAGTTTTAAAAAATTGATGAAGTAATGTTGTCTACTTTTTCTCTGAGAATAAAGATAAATAAAAAGGTGTTGTCTACTTCTTCTCTTTGAATAAAGATAAATAAAAATGTGTTGTCTACTTTTTCTCTGTGAATAAAGATAAATAAAAATGTGTTGTCTACTTTTTCTCTGAGAATAAAGATAAATATAAAGGTGTTGTCTACTTTTTCTCTTTGAATAAAGATAAATAAAAATGTGTTGTCTACTTTTTCTCTGTGAATAAAGATAAATAAAAATGTGTTGTCTACTTTTTCTCTGTGACTTTTCACTTATGCCTTAGTGATAACTTCAGTAATAACCTGTACCTTGGTAATGGTAAAATATTTCAAATTTCCAAACAAACAGTTTCGAGTTTTCTCTCTTGAGGTATATGCGAGTTAAATGTTATATTACTACTTGAAATTTAAAGTTTCTACTTCAAGCAACTTCGAAAAAGATATTGTGGCGAACTAACAAACACTTGAGTGGTCTTATAATAGTTCCAATTATTCTTTTGGTGTTTTAAACCCTGAAAACCTTGTAACGAAATAAAATCGAATCACGAGTAAATTTTAAATATAATTTTAAACTGCCATCTTCTTCAATTTTACGATGTGTCGCAGTTAGCAAGCGAGAAATAAGATATAAGAAGTAAAAGAAACCAAGTAAACTGAAAACTTTAGAATTATTCGCTTAACTTTGAGACTCTGGTAAAATGGCCGCAACATAAACTTATGTAAGCCGTACCTCTTTATCTCACGTTCGCTCGCTTCATAACAGCTTTATCATAAAACATTTAACTACGAAGTACATGAGTGTGCGTTTAAATAAAATTTATTTCAAAATTGCGTGCTTTGACCGTATTTAATTTGTTGGGGCTAGACTTTCTGGAGGGGAGTATGTAAATTGTCAGTCATCAAACTAAAGTACGATATATCAAGATAAATTTAAAGATAAATTTCTAGCGATATCTTTTATGTATCCAATTTAGTAACACTTGTTATATTGTATCAATTTGATATTTGCATATGTTTGTACTTAAAACTTTATATAAGGTAAGGGATATTAAATAAAGTTCTAAAATTTATTTAGAAATTTTTTTCTAGTGTTTTAAAAAAACTTTTAAAAATATTTGTCAAAAAAAAATTCTGAATAACAAAACTCAAAACAAATTTAGATTTGAATCAATATTCTGCGTGGAATACAAGTTTCTTTGATGAATTTTAGGTTACTTATTTCTATTTCTGTAAAGAAAATATTGTGTAAAAATTAATAAAATTTTAATTGCTGAATGTTCGTGATATCTCTTTGGTGCTCGCTTGCATTTCAGATGATTAGCTCTGGAAAATTTATAGCAGTGGCCAAAAATTATTCATCAACAAAACTTTAATGCATTCTGTTGATTGCATTTTTTCATGTTGATCATATTCTGATTGAACCAATTCTCACATTCGCAACTTTTTGTGCCACAGTTGTTTTGGAAATAAACCTAATTGAAAGTCGAGGAAATGTATTTCATAGCGCAGTTCGAAACTCGCTTTTTTTTTAAAAGTATTCAAGGTAAGGATAAAGAAATATGGTATTATAAATTTATTTTTACTAAACACTATATATTACGGAAGTTGGTTAAATTCGTCTATACATTGTTCATACTTGAGTCTATAGAGGTTAGTGAGTCAAACCAAAATATTACTCTATATAACTTTAAAAAGAAATTTTCTTGCTGACCGTAATATAAATGTAATTTATTTCTACACTTCTTTGCCGACAGAAAGTTAATTTTTTATTTATTACACAGCAGATTCAGTATGCATTTTTTATAATTGATGCTCTCAGTAAAGTGGTATTTTTTAATTAGAATTTTTTTACGATCTTTATCAATTTTTGACATATTGCATGGCGATGAAAATTTTAAAGTTCATTAATATAAAAAAAACAGCACAGTTTATATTGCGTATTCTCGAAACTACTATTACTACTACCACACTACGGTGGAAAAAGTTGGGTTATTTGGTGTTTAAAACTGAAAGTGCGGTGAAAGAAATGATATTTTATTATGTAATTATAAACCTTTAGAAAACAAAAAAGTTAGTAAAAAATTCAAACAGAGACACAAGAATTGATAATGTTAATAATAATGTGGATAGAATTGGCATAAATTATAATTTAATTGTCATGCACTAATTTTACGGAGTGTATTCTTAGCGGGCTCAGAGCCCGCTTTTAAAATAATACTTTATTTATTTTTTGTTATTACGCCGGATATATTATCCATGAGAATTTAAGGATTGTTCTGTTTCTAGGTGCCAGTCAACTATTAAGAAAATAAAACGATATAAAAGTAAACCCTAGAACATATTACTGACAAAATGGTTATAATTAAAAGACTAAAAAAGGCTCGGCCGCATAGATAGTTTAGCTCGAGAGCATGTGTCTTAGGAAAATTAAAACATACATGAGATAGTGCAGAATTTCTGCTGGAAAAAGAAAAGCTCATATCGAAGCAAAAATATTGCCGCGCTGGTCAACTGAAATTTGATAATTTTTTTAACTATGGAAATTGAGGTATATATGAAAATTCAGTTATGAAAATAAAGAGTATGCTATTATTTTAAGAACAACATTTGTTTTATATATTCTGAAACGTTGCAAAGAGAGAAAAAACGTAAAGAAAAATAAAGTACATGCTTCAATATGTTCTAGATATGAGGGTATATATACGTTTTATAAATATTTTATAAATATATGTGTATATATATATATATATATATATATATATATATATATATATATATATATATATACATATTGTTAAAACTTTTTAACATATCATCTATCATACTCAAAGACTATTTTATTAGATATAATTTTGTTTATTATTTCAATAAAAAAAATTTCTCAATTCATCTCTTTGCTTTCAACTTAATAATTTAAATTTACGTTATAATACACGCAATGTTATTAACTTAACCATATAATTTAGAGTAAACATAAGATGCAGAAATGTGATAAATTACGGGAAATAAACGTGAGTGTAGATAAGAATAATTATTATCATTTTTCCTTCAAACATTAAATAACTTAAATAAGCTATAAATTCCATGAAACATTATATTTGTACTATTCACAGCCCTTGTACGTACAAAATTATTCCGTGTAGGTATAAATTATAAAATCTTGCAACGAATTCATTATGGATAATGTTATAAATGAATCTATAAGGGGGAAAGCCGTTAAGAAAGACGAACAGTGCAAATAAATTACTTGGCGCGATTTAAGTAAATGCGCGAAATGAATGCAATGAAGGTGAATCAATTAAAATTGAAGGGCGATGAAAAATATATAATTTAAAAAGATATGTTTTATCGCCTTTGTTATTATCTCGGATGTATGTGTGAAGTTACTTTCCTTTCTTCCTTGAAAGACTTGAAATATTGAATAGAAATAAATTTAATTTAAATTCGGATTAGAAATGAAGATGCAAATACAATTGCAGTTCAGATTTTTGTGGGTTTGACTCAAGTGACAATATATTATATTTATTTATACTTGGTGTTATGAAATTATTATAACCGGGTCAGAAATAGATTATTACTCTTTTTCCTTTTAATAAGGATTACTTATGTGCTTATTTATTGTTTTTCTAATAATTTCAGTGAGAGCTTTAACTAAAATTTTTGATATAATAATTCCAAAGTTAATATATTATTTATTCAAAAGTTTATGTATTATATAAATACTTACTTTTTTGAAATTCAACCTGTCATGAAATATTTGCTCGTTAAAATAATGAAGTGCAAACGAATTAGGAGTTAATTTTTTTATAATTATATTAAATAAACATAATCAATATATGCGATGGAAATCATGTTTAAGCCAGCGTGGTAGTTTAGGATGTTATTGTTCTTAATATTTGTATGTTTTCAAGAAAAATTAACGAATTAAAATTTCCTAGTAAGGACTTAAATTCAATAACTATACTGTTTAATTAGTACATATTACTGCGCGCGTGGCCCACAGTTGAGTTGGACGAAGAGAAGACGTTACCGACCGCCATCTGATAAGTAACACATAATTCACTTGTACAGTTCTTCAGGTGAATAACCTCATTATACGGATCCTATTTGGACGTTTATATTACGAAATTGGACGTTGAATAGACGTATCCTAAAACATAATTAAGCGACAAGGAGTTTTATACATTGTTGGTAGGGTGACGTCCCAAAAAAAACGGTAAGTAACCTTTTATGGTATCCCAGATGCGATTTATATTACAATATTTAAAATATAATTGTTGGGTATAATAAATTAAAATCAAGATAAACAGTCTTTTTAAGTTAAATGATTTTACCATACAAGTTATTACGTGTCAAAAGCTAGGGAATAATTATGGATTACTAGTATGTCCCTTTATTCAAATAAAAATATTAGCATGTGGTCGATTTACTTTTATGATAGGTATGTACATGAATCGAATATCATAACAATAATGTAAAATATTGTTTTATACTTTCAACACAAATATATTGTCATCGTTTTTTTTTAAAGTGTTTTTCGGAACAATGAAAACAATACTTTTACAAGGCTAAATAAATGATTTCATCTAATTTCACTATGCAATTCCAACTCAGTTAGATTAAAAAAAATTAATCTTAAAAATAATTTATTTAATGTAATGAAATAAATATGTTGATTAACTCTTTTAGCCTAACAGTACGGAAATTAAACATGTCAAACTCGGAAACCGCTTTCTCTTGTAGTTTTCTTTAGGGGGAAATTGTATTATTATATTTCTGCGCTTGTAATTTTCTATAATTATAATGTTACATTACGTTTCTGTGAAGATAGCTCTTTTGAGATTGATAAAGTAATAATGGTAAAATCTATCCCCTATTTCTTAATGGTGATATAGATTTCTTAATGGTCATCGTGAACTCGACAGTATTGTACCATTCTAAATGCCTATAAAATACCACAGTTTTTTGGAAGCTCTTCATAATATTAACATGTCAACATTTTTGGTTCTGTATATAAATTTGAATAACACTGCGTCATAGACGAATCATTAAATAAACTCAATCAACTTTGTAAAACGAGAAACAGATTTATTACCTAAATTTCCTTTTGATTCAAGTGATTCGGCTCAATTCTTTACCGCGCAATATATTGCATCATATTGTGTTGAACATTTTTGTAGGCGAGAACGCATAATCTCAAATTAGACTGATAGTAAGGTCTTTTATAATTTAATGCTCTCTTTTTTCTCTAAGAAATAAAAGTGGATTAAAATCTACTGCGTAAAGTAATGTCATGTCATAGGGATAATAGATTATTTGGAGTTTAAGCTATGAATGAAATAGTCACATTTCAAAAACACACATCTCTAATTTAATTCTTTCCACATTATATTATTAACTTTGTTCAACGGAATAAAATTCGCTTTATATATTGTCGTATCCAAAACAATCGCTAAATGTATATTACAGTGAAAATAAAAAGTTCACCTCAATAAATATTGATCATTTACAGCATTTTTTAAAGCAATTGTAAAATTGGATATAAGGCAAGTTATAAACAATTATTATATTGGTTGCGGTATGTTTCTGAGTATCTTATTATGTAAACTTAAAAAAAATCAGTGTCACAACAATTTATAGTAATTTAAGTCTTTTCTTACTTATGTTACTTAAGTAATATTATAATTAAGATAAATTTAATTTTAAATTAACATTGAAAATTAGGTTTATGACAAAGGATAGTTGGCAAATTTGTGTGGATGCTGGCCTACATGTCTGGCAAAAATGTATTAATTATTTATTATTTATGTGGTCATTATTTATGCACATCGTTATAAATATTTAGAAAATGAAAGCAATTGAACGTTAGAAAATAAAAGCAATTGAACGCCAAAAACCTCGTTTCCTAATCTAAGTATTTGACCCATGAGCATAATCAATAAAGAACGTAGGTCGTTATAAATTTTGATAGAAACGTAATGTCGTAATGGAGACTATAATATAAATTTATGAAATTTGTCCATTTAAGGTATAAAAGTTCTATTAGACGTCATCTAAAACCAAATCAAATTTTATTACTAGGAAAATATATTACCAAGCAAGTCTTTTGCGTGTCTAAAAATGATAAGATTTTTATAAAAATGTCTCGGTTCTGCTACATTTAACACTTTATTTCTGCATTCATTTATTTCTTTATTTCTTATAATTCTCAAATATTAATTACGTAGTTTCACTTGATTATCTTTATTTCTCTTTAATATTTGTAATTTTAATACGAGAAATGAAAAATATTAAAGAGGAGTAACAGATTACCGAGGAGTACAGATTATTTTAACCAAATTTTACTGTAATCGAAGAGAATTTTTTTAATGATTCATGTGATTAGAAAAAAAAATTAATGTGTTTAAGAACTGCTTCAAAATGTAAATTTGAGTTGCGTTTAACACCATTTTTTATAATTGCATCAAACAGCAATATTACAAATTTAAAATTTCAACCTTTTGAAGTTTGGAAATAGAATCCGCTAATAGGCAGAGAGACGGCCAGACAGCTAGGCGAAGAGAAGATATTGCCATGAAAATATGAATTCCTTTGTGCCGTGTGAAACCTTGGAAAGGGAAAAATTTTCAACCATTTTCGGAAAGATCTTAAATGGTAAAGGTGTTTCAATTTCCAATTTTTTTGGAACTTTACATGGACGATGACCCGTACATTTTTAGCCGTAAACAATTTTTCTCTCTTTTCCTACGTCTCTCTCTGTCTCTCTCTCTCTCTATCTCTTTCTCCCCCAAATTATTTCTGTCATGAAAAGTTAAAATCAAAGTAATATTGCATAACTCCAATTTTACATCTTTTTACGAACCTTCATTAATAGTTTGGTCACTTCTCCACTAAAGTCACTTTCAAAATACTTACCCACTTTTAAAATGTATAACCAAAATCAATAATATTTTTTAATCTTAAAAATTCAAATTGTAAAATTAAGTAATATAATTTTTTTCTATTTTATTTGGGAAGTGGCCAATATATAATTCTCGGTAATATAATGGTTATGTATTTATATGCACACTATTGGTCTCAAAAATCGTCTGAAAAATTTTATATTTTACATATTTTATTGACTACACCCGAGGCCGTGACATTCAAACTTTTCATGAGGATTTTGCATAATAGCAAATAAATCTAATTATATTCCATTTTGTTATTTTAAATCAATACATTTTCACTAAATGTCTTTGTTATATAAGAAATGAGACGTATTTTCCTAATACGTCGATATAATTCCTTAAAAAAAACCGACAGCCGCCATCGTCTGACACTAATTCGTTCATAACAAAATCCATTTGAAGAGTTCGGGTCGCTCTCACTTTATATAATATTTAAGAATAAGATATTTTAACTTCAACATTGTTGACATTTTTGATGTAATCATTCACCATATACAGATATTTTCTTTCTTTTGCTGTAAACTTTTTTTTCTATGATATTTTAAATTCTTTTAGAATACTGTAAGTTACCGTTTTCAAAGGTAAATGAAACGTTAATTAAATTTACGTGCAGTTCCCTACACTCTCAGGAAGATACGAATGAGAAGAAAAATATTGCTTCTTTAGGATGGTATCAGAATCCATAAGGTCAAAAATGTGCTATCGTTATAAAAACTACAAAAATGGTTTTCATATTTTATTGCTAAGTTGATTTTGTTTTAGGTAACTCGAATTTTTACGCAGTTGGTAATATAAAAGAGAATATCATAGCCCTAAAGTATAAACCGTAAATTAATTTTTACAATGAGCACCAATGTTCACTAAAATATATTTTCTGAAGGCAAAGATGGAACACGTCCTTGCAAAAGTTACGACGTAAAGAATATACTTCAGAAAATATTTTCGAACGATTAGACTGTGCGATTCGTATCATTTCGAGGCTCAAAAATAAGGGAATGATAGCCCTTATTTACAATTTCTGACGTCTCTTTTATTACCGGCCAGGGGTGTATTGGAAATTCATTTAATTCCTTGCATTAAAGCGTAGTGTTAAGCTACATCAATGGCATTAAGACTATTCTTTTTACTTAATGGTAATCGTTCTTCTTTAGATGTAGATCCTCTGTCAATATCAACTAAATTAGGGGAAGTTAGATTATACTGAATAAATTATTAACTGTAATATCGTTGCTTGTTTCCAAATATTAATACAGACAAAAGAAGGACGAAATGACAAGTAAAACTAAATTAATGCTTATATGCTTCATCATTATGTGATTCATCAATATGTGATTCCAGATATAAGGACCGACCAACAAATAAACAATTTTTTCGCTATATATGTCAACATAGATTTAATATATTTAAAGTATTCAATTATCTCGTTTATACCTTTTCATTGAAACATTATTATACTGGTATGATATTTTTCATTGATTTTTTATAGATATGAATTTAAATACTTTATATTTATGTAGGGAATTGAAATTTTCCGTAAATATGTCTGCTTTGTAGGGTAAAAGTTTAGATTCAACGGTCAATTTCATTTTTTCTATAGGTGAATAACCATAAATAAGTAATTTCTGTTAACTATTGCAGCAGTCAGAGTGACAATAGTTGGACTTACAATTTATTGTAACTCATCAATTTTCTGAGTTTATTTTTCAACAATTACTTTTGAAATGTCATCACATCAATTTTATTATAGTAAAACAAAATTATACATCGAAGTTACAACTGTGATAAATCTCCAATCCCCGTGTAACTAGAGGTCCTCATGATAAAAGGTTAATATTTATAAAATTAAATACAGCATAAAGTCCAGTCTGCTTTTTAGACATTTTGTGGAAGACATTTTTAAAAAGTTTAATAACGGATAAATTATCATTTAATGAAATAAATTTTCAGGCCTGAATCAATGCAGAAGTCATGATAAGAATGATTTTAAGCACATTAATCAATTTTGTATTTTTATTTATTTCTATGTAAAAAAGACGATAATAAATGACATTAATACTTTATTTAGATGTACCGAAACTAAATATTTCGTCATCACATATATTATATCGAAACGTTATTTGATTACTTACTTAATTAGTACTAAGAAATTATGTTTGAGAAAATACACCCAGAAAAATAATGTTAGCATGGGTTTAATATAAACTGAATTTTAATTGATCATTCAATTATAAAAATTTAAGCATTTTTAATATATATTTTTGCTATAGAACGAAACGATATCGCACTAGAGGCATTGTTCATTTAAGCAATATGGTACTATATATATCGTTTTAAATGATGATCTTCCTGTGTTGTGGAAAATTATCTAAGGTTAATCAACAATTTAAGGTTGATGACTAAATTATTTCATAGTTCAAACAAACAAAAAAAGGTTCTTTTTCATCAATCTCTAGGTATTAGTGATTGTATAAAATTCTGCTAAAAGTTCATTTTAGAAACAAAACCCTTTTCTGACATATCTAGGTTTCAAATTATTAAAAGAATCATGTATGTATATTGTGAACTAAATATCAATCAATTTCCCCCGTCTGGCGAACATGATGATAATTGTTTACGCTTGGATAAACTATGATATTGGATGAATTTATGAAATTATTAATAGCTTTACCTGCGTTCAAAACAAGCGTGTTTGCAGCCCCGCAAAATCTAAACATTAATTAAACAGAATTACCGAGCTTTCGCTGATCAAATGGGTGCGTGATAATACCTTGATTTATATGCGATTTTCAAGCCTGGAGCTTTCGAAGTTGACTGGAATCGCTTTTAGGGTACAATGCAATATATCATCAAATCAGGTGTTACGAGATTATGTATTTCATGAAATAAGTACGTAATGGGACGGATTGAGACCTTAAATGCTGGAACATATTTACTACTAAATATTTGGAAGATAATTGGTTTGAGCTACGCAGTGCTTCAAGTTTTTAAATAGTTTTTTGCGGAAATAGAAAAAAAGGATGACTAATATTTTTACATCCTTAATTCTTTACGAGTTTGCGTTGACTTATTAGAAGAAGTGATATTAGAATTTCATTAAAGTTATGTCTTATAGTATTTCATGGCAACTAACAGCAGTCAGCAGATTCCTGTTTTCAAGTTAATAGATAAATAATTATTTTGGCATTTCAGCTTTATGTATTTTGTTTCCATTTATTGATTCGTGCGGAATTATTTAACAGTCGATATGCAAAATGTTTGAAGTGATAGCGGAATGAAGAAAGAAATTCTTAGTTCTTTTATACGCACAGTAACATAAAAAGGTGAACAAAATCTACTAGGGCTTAAGTAGAATGCAAACCCTATCATCACCATATATACTATTTATGTATAAATGATTAACTGAACTTATTATTTAATAAGATGGTATTAAAAGATTTTCATTTTATCGTAATCCATGCAGCAATCCTAAGCTAAGCTGTTTTAATAAATTGGTATTTTAAAATTAACACATAACCATGCGTCCCTCATGCTTAGAAAATAAGAGCTTTTAATACTTTATCTATGGGCTAAAACGATGCCGGTTTAACCGGGAGCATTAGATGAAGTTGATGGTGGGATTTAATGTATTATGTAAATACAATAAATGAATCCAACGGAAGTTCAAAAGTTTAATCAAGAAAATACGAAGTGAATTATGTATCTATTTTAACTTATAGATCACACTTTATTTTACTTTACACGCATTTTGCAGTAATATTAACTAAAGGCTTAAATTTGATATAACGTTTGTTCAAAATCCTGATCTGATCCTTTTCTTTCTTCTTTATGATGATAACTTTAAACTCGGTTTCTTTTTCACCATGTAATTTTTAATTGTACTAATAGCAAATTGAGTTAAATTTACTCAACTTTATTAAGTAATATTTTTATTTTCCAAATTCAACCTAATTATATCCAGGTCACCATTTAACAAAATTTAAACTCAAATACAACAAATATATTAATGAATAAATTAGGAATTGTATTTTGTGACTTCATTCGCCAATACTCAAATTAATCAATAATTCGAATACTCCGAGATTGAACAGATGAAGTATTTATCCTTAAAAAATCACGTAAAATACATTTCAACAAACAAACCAATATTTTGCGCACGATATTTTTAATATGTAGGGAATGTAAATTGTAAATTATAATATTATTGAATAGACTCCTATCAAAATTAAGATTGATGTTTTTACCGTACACGGTGCTGAGCGAGTTCAATTCTCAGAAATATTCATAATATGAAGTCGGACGGTTAAGGTAGTAATCAGAATATTAATTCGGTTCATCTTAAATGAATAGTTGTTTATATTAGGAAGTATTATTTCTTCGTAACGAGAAACCATCCTTCGGTAAATTTTAAGAACTTTGTAGTGGCTTTAAATAGTGACGTTTGTAGTTCATTTGTCATTATGTGCTACTTGTCCAGATATAATCATTTATGAAAATTTTTAATTTAAATTGTTAAATTATCATTTGTCATTGAACAGGATAATTTAGAAAACATAACTTTTTTACAGTCATAACTTTTATATCATTGCAATTTTTTAATACATTACTGTGTGTATAACTAATTGTGATATTATGGTATTAATTATAAACTACGTTGTAGCGAGTGAAACTGTTTTGTACACAACATTGTGAAATATAATTTATTCTCATTACGATGTTTGGTAGACCAAAAGTAAAAAAAAGTTAGTAAAAAATCTTCAATTACATAAAACGAATAGTAAAATACATTGAATGTTTGCTTTATTCACTACAAACTTCATCGGATAAAGACAAATCATAAATCAATTGACGTCGATTTCAACCAAAGGCACCCATTGTGCTCGATTGTGAATACAAATTTGTTAAAAGAAGACATAATGGTTGCTTAATAAATAATATATATATATATATATATATATATATATATATATATAATGTTTTTTTAGAAGTAAGTAATGATATTATAGGTCAATAGGAATTACCCTATAGGTAATTCCTGTTGCGTTAACTTGCGAATGTCAAAATTCGCAGCGGAAATGGCGGTATTCTTAGAAATGTTTTATTGCATTGACTTAGAAGCTTGTTTTTTTAGACCTAAGTAATGATATTAATTCCAAATAGATACTTCAACGCGTTCCTTAGAAAAAGGGTGTTGAGAGACCGACAGATAGACAATGAAATGATCCTATTAGCGTTACTTTTTTTTCTTTCGAGTTATGTTACCCTAAAATACCTGTTAGTTTACCCTAAAATTCTGTTAGTTTCTGAATAACTTTTTAAGCAAAAAATAATATTTTTAAATTTCGACACTGCAAACCCAATTTAGAATAGGGTTTTTATAAATAATCTTAAAAGTGTCTCCCATTAGAACAATTATTTGATACAGCATTTTATTACAAAATATGATATACTTTTAGATAATATTATTATTAAAAACTGCATTTTTATAATATTTCTTCGATGCGTGGAAATAAAAAAAAATTGTTTAAAATAAAAAGTTTGATGACTAAAACGTTAATTTTAATCCTCAAAAACCTACCAAAAACCTATCTATTATTTATAAACAGTGTATTTCTCAAGTAAATATTAAAAAGTAATGTTTTAATTTATTATAAATTACCGCAAATTATGCACATTAAACTCATAGACAAATTTAATATTGTTTAAAAATGGTAGAATAAAGTCAGTCGATAAATAAATAGCACGGCAGAAGATGGCTGTCGAGCCCTGAAATTATGTGTTTTGACAGATTGCGTTGTGAATATTTTTTTTTATTTATGGTATGAAAATATATATTATTTCAAAAAAACATAATATGTTATTAAAAAGAAAATACATATAATATATTTTTTATTTTGTAGCCGAATATGGACATTATTTTTGGCTTTTTGCTTATACTCTGGCAAGTTAAATCTACAATAACTCTAAAGTAAACCAGCAATAATTCGCCAGCATAAAAGCATTCTGTACAACTTGATAGCATTTTTTCCAATTTGGCCACTTTCCAATAAAAGCGGCACCCCATGTTCGCTACTTGTTGTGCTGCAGTTATTTAGCAATAAGTCCAAATGATGCATGCAACCCGATGTTTCTAATAAGGGTTGGACGTTATAATCTTATATTTCTTATGCGCTTTATCCATATAGAACTTATTTAAAATAAAATACAACTGTTGAACTCACCTATGCATACATTTAAGAAATTTGCGAATGAATGATATATGGGTTATATTAAATATAAAATAACACGGAATAATTGTTTCTGTCTATTTTGTTTGTTTGTTTTTGCACACATATCACGTAAAAACTAACAACTTAATTTTAATGGAATAAATTGAAGTAAAATTTAGTTTTTGTTTTAACGAATTTGGTTCCCCTGGTCAAAAGACGTGCGTATTTAATATTTATATATATCAGTGGGTGGCGCCACACGTATTTTAAATTGCGTAATGAAATTTTACACTTGAACTTACATAAACGAGACAGACATGGCCAAGGTTGAAGTGTAGACTGATTAGTGAGAAGTGGATATTTGATGTCTTCCGCGATTAAAGTTTTTTGATATTTTATGTATTCATCTTAAGACTTTTTCTTTTTTCTCTCATGAGATCTGGGACCTTAGCCAGGAGGCTATGATCCCACATCTTATTTGAGGCGTTTTTGTACATTTTCGCTACAACAGTTTACTGTTTACCATGTACTAATTTCAGATTCTCTCCAATATTGTAACTCCCTCAGCCTAACGCGGCATTTACATTTCTATAACGTGTATATTTTGTTCGTCAACCTTTCTCATTGGCGAGAATTCTGATTTGTATATTGCTTGTAAACCCGAGTTTTGAGTTTGATGGTCGTTCTAGCATCACATAACATCCCTTTTGATGATCTTCATTTTAGCCAAGTAGTTGTTATTCTGTTTATGGTTGTTTATATTTCGGAGCTACGACTAAATCAAGAATCTAACCTTTAACTTCTTCAAAGAAGTTCCTTCGATCTTCACTGTGTCGTTGGTGTTATTTCCATACATATCACACTCTGTTCATCCTAAGATCTCTCCTCCCAAGTACCTCTTGCCATTTGAGTTTCGGCAATAAGAAAAACATTATCAGCGAATATCAGTGTCCAAGGTGCAGGTTAAACT
Source organism: Druceiella hillmani (assembly GCA_039881145.1). Lineage (NCBI taxonomy): Eukaryota > Metazoa > Arthropoda > Insecta > Lepidoptera > Hepialidae > Druceiella > Druceiella hillmani. The sequence continues at coordinate 30,449,039 of JAYKKI010000022.1, read as the reverse complement.
ATTCATAACCAGGTTGAACATCCATGGTGAATCCGAACTTAACTTCAAATTTGTCAGTGTGGCCTGAAGGGCTACTACTCCTTGATTTACGACCTTGATTCGAGAAAATTCCATATTTTTGATTAAATATCTACACGATCTTTAATCAAGGTTCTATAATGTTAGGGCCTAATTGTTAACTCAAAGCTTACTAAAGCAGATCTCTATGTATGCAGTCAAAAACTTTCTCAAGGTCAATAAATACGAGATGTATTTCTTTCTTTCGCAATCCGTATGTTTCTGTCAGGATCTTAACGATATGTATTGCATCTGTTGTTTTCATTCCGCTGGTGAATCGGATTACGGTGTAACTATGGTAATGTTTATAGTCGGTTTGCGAGGATAATTTTTATAATGTTTAGTATTTACGATGTTAATTTAATACCACGGTTGTTGCTGCAATTTTTCACATCCCTTTTGTTATTATAGAAAGGGATTACGCTGTTGACTCTCCACATGTTCAGGAACTCTCAATTAGTCATGATTTTATTAAATAATTGCGTGAGCCAGGCCTCTCCGGTGCTCCCAGTTCCCACAACTGCTATCTTGTTAGACTCAATTGTCTTCATATTCTTCACTTTTAATTAGGCCTTGTCTGATTTTTGCAAGTTTAAATATCTCATTTTCTGATTTCACTGCTTCTAAGCTCTGATAAAAGGAGAGTCTGTTTTTTTTTCTTGCGGCTGCTATACAGGACTCTGCTATTTTCTTACTTTTTTATATTCGTGTTTATGGGCGTGAAGCCTACCACTTTATAAAGGCATCGTTTTTATTCCCACGAGTTGATACTCTCTTCCAATTTATCTTGAATTCACACCTTTCCATTTAAATTAAGGTACGAAACAGATATTAATGTTCCACTTATGTTAATTCTATCGTCGATCTTAATTCCGAAATAAGACTCAACAGTTCCCCGAAGAGTTTGTTGCGAATTTACCTTCTCCTATCTGTTAGTCCGCGGGAGTTATTTCAATTCGTCTTGAGCACAGAAGAAAAAAAAAGTTAATTAAATTTTTACTGGTCTTGTGGTCAAGGAAGACCAGAGAAATAATATATCGCTTAAAAAAATAAAAAGTGCTATTGAAGTTTTTGCTAGTCTCGTGGTCCTGATGCAATTAAACTTCTAAACAAAAGATGTACCAATTTGAGGTCTAAATACAAAACCCATCATGTCAGCCGTATTTCCCAATAGCTGCGATTCTAGCTTAGGTGGGTTTGTGGCCAATAATTTGTTGGTATTTTACTTGTACGGCAGAAGAAATAATACCTATGGGAACTATTTTGTAATTTCGTTATATTCAAGTCACTGAGCCCGGCTGCTCATAATCCTTGTCGGTTATAAACAGCCGGGCATGGTGATAATTAAAATTGTAATATATCCTTGGTTACATAGGTCACTTGGCTTAAGCCTCAAAAGTCCAACTCTTATAGAGTTAACGTTAGGATTGCTGTTGAAAACACAAAAGTTTAAATCGATGAACAGAAATATTGTAGCAGTCCTTAGTTGTAATTTATTTTTAAGTGAAAGTTTAGCAAAGTTAAAGGTAAAAAAGCCAAAGCAGTGTAAAAATGAAAGTACTTAATCTTATTTTTGACATATAGACAATGAGACTAGTGAGAATCATAAGCGGAGAATGAAGACTATCGAAATATTTGTTCGAAAAAACTGTGTATTGAAAAAGTTAGTGCTAGGCATGGGAAAACCTTTGAAGTAAATGGAAGAGAGTTAAAATAAGTGCATAAAAAAATCTCGCTAACGATTTTATTTATCAGTATACATTTAATTTGATTTTATGTAAATTTGTTGTCTGTATTTCAATCCAATCTAGAAGAGAAACAGGTGGAAAATTGGATGTGCGAGCGGTCGGACGCCAACTTTGTTACAATAGCAGGCTTCTATTTATATGAGTGCAGAAATTTAAAAATAATAATTTGAATTTAGCGAGAGATAAAGCATATCCTACATCTACTGATGTTTTTATTTTCAACTTTATAAGTGTTTTGGTTGTCTAGCAAACCATCGACTTATACCATACCATTAACCAAATTCAGGTGAACAGCTCTAAGTGTAGTCATTAGTGAAGCATCTTGGCTCAGAATATTTGGCTAATGGTAGGCAGAAAAATTATTTTATTACACATCGAATTGATTATTGTTAAAAAGGTGTTTATTATTCTATCCTAAAATAAACTGTTTATATATTTCGAATTCACTTTCTTCTAGATATTTTTGAAAATTATTTTTGTTAGTTACATAGCACTAATCAAAACAATTTTTAATATGTCAATTAAATAACAAGGCATACGAAAAGTCTGCATATTTTCAGTAATAAAATTTGAACTGAAGTTGTTATTTTTTAGAATAAAACTATTATTTTTGACCTGAATAATAAGTTATTATTGTAACGGCAGTATTTTTGTTAAAAGTTTACTCTTTATATTTTCGGAGAACAATTTTTGACTTTCTCTATGGGAACAATAAATATTATTTCTTTTGAATATGTTTTTCTACATTTAATGTAACATTAAGTGGGTGTGTCAAAGTAGAAAGAAAATTTTTTTTACAGTTTTTATTCACAAAATGGTTAAAACCATTTAAAATTATGCCATACAATGTTTTGAGAGGTCATCACCTCAAACTTTAGTACAAATAGTGCCTGACTGCCAAAATCTTACGCATTAAATATCATCTATAAAATAATATATATATATATATATATATATATATATATATATATATATACATTTATATATATATATAATTTTAATAATATAATTTTCAGTTTTCTTTTTTAAAATAAAACATTACAAATTAATTTTTCGATAGTAATAAACCTATATAATTTAATTACTACATAGCTCGACAGCTATACACTCATTTTATATTTGTTTATGTCATTAACGTATAGATATATGTATAAGTTTCATTCGAGTATTCCTTAGTCAATTGTGGTCTAGCGCCTAATAAAATACAAGCAGAACAGTTTATTTTGAAGATTAGAATCTTCATTAGAAGAGTCTTTAAATTTATTTCAATATATGTGAATAAACAGATTTAAATAGTTTCTCGACTAGGCGATGCATCGAGTATTGGTTTAGCGAAGATGGGTGAATTTTGCTTGTTAGAACTATGAGGGGATATTATGAGGGGATTTATGTAGTTTTTGATAAAAAAACAAAATTAAGGTAACAAATATTTTAAATTTGTTCATATTGTATTTGTTACCGATTCCTCATATTGTAATATATAACTAATTGTAATTCTAACTTATTCAAGATCTCATTCATTATAAACACGTAAAACAGCATGGCGTAAACAGCATGGCCAAGAGTCGTATTTCGTCAAATACACTTTGTTTGTACGGTAATATATTTGCTATATTGCTGGACTAGAAAACATATCGTATTTAACACGAGGAAAATTTAAGAAAATTACACTTATTTTTGGTAAGATAATAATAGAAATTATAGCTTGCATTGTCTAAATTGGTAGGATGTAAGTAAAATATTACGAGTGAAAATTCTAACCTAATTTTCATTGGCAAATGATATTATTAAAGGTTAAATTATAGATCTAAATTTATGTCAATATATGTATTTTAATAACATAAGTAATTTAAATAACATTTTAATTACAATTAACACTGAAACTTTCCGTTTCCAGAGCAGTCAGGATAGTAGTCTCAATGTCTCAACGGGCGGTCTCAATTATTATTCACAATTTTGCTTTAAATTTATAAATTTAAGTTTATATAATACATGCAATCTTAACAAACCAGATAGTTTACATTTAATATAAAAGGTGCAGAAGTTTTATAAACTCCGGGAAATACACGTGAGCGCAGATAAAAATAAATATTATTATTGTCTCTTCAAACACTATTTCACTTAAAGACGCCATAAATCTCATAAAATATTACATTTTCCCTATTCACACCCTTTACATGTACGCATTTCTTCCTTCCAGGAAAAGACCATAAAATCTTGCGACGAATTCATTACAGAGGATATTATGAATTAATTTCTAACGAAGAAAGCAAATAAGAAAGAGAAATTGGGCAAATAAACAGCTTAGCGCGATTTAAGTAGACGCTCGCAATGAATGCAAAGGCGGTGAACCAATTAAAATTTAAGCGCAATAAACAAAATATAATTCAAGGAATATGTTTCGTCGCCTTTGTTATTATCCCAGTTGTGTTTATCAAATTGTTACCACGTTGGACTTTCCTTCATTGCTGTAGGGTCTGAAATATTAGAGCTTTGAATTAAAAAGAAAATTACATGTATACTTGCAGTTTTCATAGCAAAGCATTTTTTGTAAATTACGTTCAAATGCTTTTTAAAATTATTATAATTAAGTAAAAAATATATTGTTTCTGTTTTTCTTTCTGCATGACTTATTTCAAATGACGTGTTTCAAATGTTATTGTACAATCTTATTGCATCTTTAACGTGTTCAATTGTGAGTTGTACAATATTTTTTCTAAGTAAAAATGTTAATTAACAAAATTGACATATATTTTCAACGCGTTTTTGAAGCAGCATCCTTATTAAATAATTATTGGACAAAATACTGCATTTTGTAAATCAACTTGGACTTAATTGGCAACGGATATGGTTTAACATAAGATTAAAGGATAATAATAAATATACACGAGTATGATAAATACCACATTTAAGCGGCGTAACTGTTAGGTTAAAAGAAAAATTAACAAATCGAGATTTTTTATGTTCAGATATTGTATGGGCACGAAACTGGTACACGTATGTGTATATATAATGTGCATAAATAAATATTTATACATATATGTATATATATATATATATATATATATATTTACTAAACTATACATATATATATGACTTTTGTTATGTTTTATTATTACAAAAGATATGATGGCAACACATTATTAATATCGAACGAGACAGTTTAAACCTAGCTCTGCTTGAGACTACTATAATAATTTAAAACCAGCACTTCCTCAAGTATCACCGTTCAGTAGGCTGTATTTTGCAGTACTAAAACTGAGGAATTAAAACCCAGAATAGAATAATAGTCTGTGTTCGAGATACAAAATACTAATTTAAAGTGGTAAATCCTCAAGTTTTGCTAGAAATGCAGGTAGGTAGTAGCCCCGCAGCGTCAGGACTGAGGGTATGGAACCCAGAGTTTAATTAAAGGTCTCAGTTTTGAATTCACAATTCTAGCTTCAAACTACCAGATCTTTGACACTTACAATTTAAACAAGCAATACGTCTGCAGTATTAGAAATCAGACTGATTAAGTTTTTCAATACTAATTTGAAACAGTAGTTTTAATATATCACGGCTTGCAACATTGTCAGGTACTGAATATATTTCCGAAGTTTCATGAGATTTCATTGGAGAAGGAGAAAATTGAGATTGATTTGATTCCACAGCAAAGTTACACGGATCTCGAAGCTGAATAAAGAAAGGTTAAGAAATAATGCAGGAAATTTCTCGGATCTCTAAATAACTTCTTTGTAAATATGGCATAAGCAGGCATGCGGTGCAAATAAAAACATTTACTTAGCCCAAGATAAGGCTGGATCGGGAAATTTGCCAACTGCCGTTAATTATCAGTCAATAGCGATTTAATATCGCAATACTAATATACAACATTCCAAATTCTGCAAATCGGAAACACATATATACTAGATATCCGGTGTCATATACAGTAAAACTTTCATATTAAAAATTATATTTAATAAGTTTAATGAAAATATTATGTGCCCTTACATCATAAAAATTCTATACAGAAATGCAAGTGTATCTCGAAATATGATTTCTACTCGTGCTTGTTATGTTTATTTATTTTTTTTTGTAAAATTACCGATTGTCTCATGTCTCTAATCTCCTGCGCTAACATAAGAGAAACCTTAGTGCATTTTGTACTTTCCCAAATTTTATTTCAATGTTTAATGGAAGAAAGTGGAAGGTCCGTACAGTCAAACATATTTTAGAAAATTTTTAAATTATTCCTATAAGTGGCGACGCTATGATAGAAAATCGATATGAATGCCTAATATATCAATATTTCCCAGAGAACTTCACATTTTCTAATTGTTGAAGAACTTCACATTTTCTAATCACTCAATAAGTTTATGCAATCCGACATTCATATATGTACTCGCTATCTATATTTTAATTTTTTGTTGCTTTTTGGAAATCAACATGTTTATTTTTATCTTTTCTGGTAGCCATTATGTCTCATTTTATTTAAAAGGATTTTTGACATTAACCGTTTATTTTCACTGTCAGTTAAATTCACGACAATAAGTTTATGCAATCCGAGATTCGTAAATGTACTCGGTATCTATATTTTAATTTTTTGTTGCTTTTTGGAAATCAACATGTTTATTTTTATCTTTTCTAGTAGCCATTATGTCTCATTTTATTTAAAGGGATTTTTGACATTAACCGTTTATTTTCACTGTCAGTTAAATTCAGCAATAATCTTGTTTGGTTAAGCATACTTTAGTGTAAATGAAAAACTTTAAAGGGAAGATTATCCCATAGGATTTTTATCTACTTTTATTTTTGGGAAAAATTGTATGATCAAAGTAACGAAAGGTAGTAATATCAATATGATATAATGCAACAAGGTCACGAGTTCTCACTTCCAAAAGTCTTCAACACATGAATGTGGTATATAGAGTGGCAAAGTATCGAAATCAGTAAATATTACATTATTTTCTTAAATAAAAAGGAAGTTTAGACAATAATTCTCTTTCACGTTAATCAAATTGTTTTTATATAATGTTCATGCTACGAAATATTTTTCAGAAAATAATTTACAAATTTTAAATATTTAATCTCTCTAACCAAATTTATCTATGAGTTTTATGATATGAAATAATATATTTTTAAATTGCTTAATCTAGCACAATGGGAATTGAGAGGTAAACTGATATAAAAAATTTTTAAACGTAATATACTTAATTTATTTAAAAATGTTCTAGGGAATGTAATGAATGATGATAATGTAAACGGAATAAAAAATAATATTTTACATAATTTTTACGATAATCAACATACGGAATATTGACTTTCAATAATTAGAAAATGTGAAGTTCTCTGGGAAATAGTGATATATTAGGCATTCATATCGATTTTCTATCATAGCATTGCCAATTAAAAATTTTCTAAAATATATTTGACTGTACGAACCTTCCACTTTCTCATCACAAATTTGCTTACTTAATTTACTCAATTAGTTTCGACTTTTGTCACTTATACTATGTTACTTAACATGTTACATTATATAATATTTTTATGTCAGTTTTTATTTATTTACCAAAATTAGTTACATATTTGCGTGGAACTGTAATTTTAATAAAACTAGGCGTTTATCGTGAATTCCAAAAATATCTCTAAATATTAGATCCAAAATTAAATTTTATATTTTAGCTTATTTTGCATTCCGTTTTTAATTAACATGTTTCGAAAATATACCACAAAATAAATTTCAATAATATCTGTTTATATTTAACGCCTAACATTTTTCAGTAATTTTTTAAATAATTACACATAAATATTGATTCCTCAAACCGCAACAATTTTAGAGCATCTCAAAATTTATGAATTATTCTCTATTTTAAGACTTAATTTTTAATCCGTCTTTAGATCCCACACTTATCAATGTATAGATTTGAAACGTAATAAAATTGATATCTGAACCTTGATAGTCTGTATTAAAATGGAAAAATTATTTTTCGGAATAATGTGTCATTATTTATATGAACTTCATGATAATATAATTTATCAAGAAAATATATTTCTTCAGAGAAAAGCTAACAATTTCGAACAAATTTAAAATTAAGTACACACGTGCAATACTGGTTTTTGTAGTAATATCATGTAAGTTTCCTTCGTAGTATGTACCTGTCTACTTTCTGTAAATAGATTTTAGTGTCTTAAACTAAAAAAAAAGAAAAAGCTTGTTCTCTTAATAAATTTTAATTTAATTGTTCAGTAACGTACATTATAGTGCTAATATTATTGCTAATACGATACTGTGAAAGAATATATATCATTTGATGCGAAAAGCATTCAAATATTAACCACTCTTTTCTGAAATATTTATCTAATTTAATGTAATACATTACATTCATAATTATATCATAAATAATTATTACCGATTGACAGTTTTATTTCTGAGTCACATCTTTTGAAATGTCAGTGCAAAATTATCGAGAAACTTGAAAGCCAGACTTATCCTACTAATATCATAAATGAGAAATGTTTCTATTTTTGTTTGTTTATTTCTTTATTTTTTTGGATGTTTGACTTTTTTTGTTTGACTGACTTTATGAAAGTCATTGATAACTCATTACATAAATAATAATCCATTGAGATTGAAATGAAATATTTCAAAACCATAGGCAAAAAGGAAAATAATTTAAGACAGTAATTCAATAAGCCATTCTTAACTTATCGCTTAAGCTACATTGCTATTCCTAGAAATAAAAGTTTAAGCGAAACTATTCACTTGATGGAAAGTATTAAATTCATTTGAAAAAGCCAACGTTGTATAATTGTACTTTTGTGATAACATTTCTAATAAAGGCGAACGGTAAAATTAGTCATATAAATATTAATGACTCGTTAAGAGTTCCATGGGAATCACTTCAAAAAAATTAATGGTCTGCCCTGTGCAAAGAGCAGTTGGCGGCGGGAGAATTACTATAATTCACAACAACACTTTTATTTTACTCGAATCATCGAACTCCAGAAAGCGAAGCCTATATAAATCCCACACCTACATTGATTATGTAACTGAAGTGTATATCCCCAACATATCTGAAATAAGGAAAGAAATATTGAGCAAAAATAAGTTTTAATCATTGTTTTTATTTATACTATTTTATTTTCATAATTTCTAGACTTTTTTTAATATAAAAACAAAGTCTTGACATAGATTAGGTAGCTGGTTCCTTTTTGTACAAATTATACAATTTTAAAATAAACCAATAAATGATTTCAAAGACTATTTTGTTGATAAAAATTAAGTCATGTCTCTGCCAGGTGGCACTACATATAACATTATATACAGTTATTTTATATACTTTCCCTGTCACCTCAGAACATGTACAGCATATATATATATATATATATATATATATATATATATATATATATATATATATATATAGAAAAACTGAAAATATACTTATCCGTAGCTAACAGAGTCATAATTCCATAAATATTTTTTCCATGATGCTTCTAATCTTCAATAAACTTCGCCAATATTATTTGAGCATGTGAAAAATATGCTTTAATATAAAATCATCCTTCAGTATAATTACAAATAATTTTTTTTGTTTTTTGCACATTACCATATAGTATAACGTTTATACTTCCAGAATGTAACATACACCGGACTGACTTTATGAAAGTCATTGATAACTCATTACATAAATAATAATCCATTGAGATTGAAATGAAATATATCAAAACCACAGGCAAAAAGGAAAATCATTTAAGACAGTAATTCAATAAGCTATTCTTAACTTATCGCTTAAGCTACATTGCTTTTCCTAGAAATAATAGTTTAAGCGAAACTACTCACTTGATGGAAAGTATTATATTCATTTGAAAAAGCCAACGTTGTATAATCCTACTTTTGTGATAACATTTCTGATAAAGGTGAACGGTAAAATTAGCTTTCTTGTTATTCTGCTTCCTTATTTCGTCATTTTTTTTATACGCAATGGACGCATGAAGGCATTGAGCATAAGCAAATGAATTTGAAAGCACATTATAAATTTTTATTATTCTCATCTAATAATATATTAAAAATTCTTTAATTTATAGAAAATTAATTATTAGAAAAGAATTATGCTGTTAACAAATTAATTTTTATCAGTATTAGGTTCTACATACCCTCCAAAAAAAATTAATTTTCATCAAATATCATTTAGAAAGAAAATTGCATCACGTAGAAGAATTTACGAGTAAAATAAAAATATTATTTGGCAAAAACTTTACGTAGCGCTGTGTAGAAAAAAGTTTCTGCACAATTTATATTTGCCTTAATACAAATAGAATAAAAGCGTAAATACACTTCCTGATATATTTCATAAAAATAGCTTTCAACAGCAAAGAAGGCTCTCTGGCAAAAGGTATGGCATAAAAGACTTGAAATACCGTTTACGTAATTTATAAATGTTTAGAACAATGCCTTGAAGGTACAATCTAGTCAAAGGCTGATACATTTTTTTTTATTAGTCGTCATATGTTAAATTAAACGTAACATTATGTTGGGACAACAATTTAGAAATATTGTGGCATATTTTATTTCAGCTTTTTATTTGAAGTCACATAATTTGTTAAGAGTTGTGGATAAAGTGGAGTCATTCACAAAATAAATGTTACTTTTATTCGAATTGAAAATAAAAAGTAAAACTTATGAAAGTTTTGTTGGTACGTAAATCGACACACTTAATGCTCAAAAAACTATGTTATTTACATTTCGGCTAAATGATACATACTGAAAACTACAGCTATATGTTAATGCTTTGGCACGGTTATAGGAATAATATGCCACATTGCGATATAGTACAAAAATACCTTAAATGTAATAGCATGTAAAATTATATATACATATAAATGTATATATATATATATATATATATATATATATATATATATATATATATATATAAATTATGAGGGAAATAATATACACAATTAAATGAAACTACGTGATGTATTATTTCTACTTTCTTTAAATTCTTTACCACGACCTAGGTTTCGTTGTTTTACAACATCTGCAGGTGGCTAGATAATAATTGGAAATAATAAGATATGGAAATAATATAGTCAAGTTACGTCTGATATATAATAATACGTACTTTTCTTCAAAATTATGATATCAACGCACATTAGATATCGGTCATAATGTTAAAAGATATTGTTTTTCGTTGCAAAATAAACTAAGTACATTTTTTACTAAGGCAAAAATTACAATAGAAAGACACAAATAAGTATATATAAACACAAGTTAAGGCACTAAGTTTGCAATCCTTTACATTTGCTTGCTTTCGCAAAGAATTCATTTCATTATGTGGAAAATATTCACTTTGCCTATAAAGATTATTCTTGTTCCCGAAACTGAAAAATTATTAAATCTACAAATAATTTAAGAAAACTTTGTTAGCACGTGTGTGTCCAGGAATGTTGACTATTATTGACATCATATTTATGTTGCCGGTGGACATATAATCGATATTAATATTTAATTATATAATGTGGTAATAACCTATTTTAAATTTTGCAAGAATCGATGTAAACAATTTTCCAAATATTACTTGTTTAGATGTTATTAATTAAGGTACAGTCTTCATTAATTTGTTTATATAAAATATACTTTGTCATAATTTTCAAATACACTTTTGGTTTGTTTCCATAATAAATAAAATACTAAAATTATACCCTTACTATAGATAATATATTCATGGGTTACTTACGGGTTTACTGTTAATATAATGAAATTATTAGTCCACCATTTAAACCGATAATGCCATGTATTGTGGGCGATAAAATATCGTTTCGCATAATTTTGACGAAATGTCATTCCTGTTTGCATAATTATTATATATTAGCGTATTGCCGTAAATTACTGTTTCGCTTAAATATTTGCGAGGTCACCATAAAAATTGACAGATTTTTGCCATTGACAATACGTATTTATTTTGTAAATAGTTTAATTATTCGTTTCTTTTGAAATAGAAACAGAAAAGATTGTGCAAAACAAGTTTGAAATAATTTTAAAATCGATATATTTTTTACGATATTGGAAAAGATTGAAATATAATTGGTTGAATGTAAAACAATTATAGAAAATTATTAACTGAGATTGTTTAACAAGGGCTGCCTGCAGATTAAAAAAATAATTTACCGACCACGTCAATGATTGAAGTATAATCATTGGAGTTAGCTTTGACTTTGTTTATAGGAGGAACAAAAAGTGTGTTAGACCCTACTATTGTATCAAACTTTATTGGATCAGACTTTATTGGATCAGATAATGAACGACAACAATCGAAGACAAGAACAATAGACATAACTCAAGGTTATACGCACCAGACAATTTTAACAAAATGGGAAATTATTGCTATGTCTTATATTTTCTTTCACCTTTTCTGATTCGGTTATTTAGTAATTCGCTTAAGTACTGCATTGAATACACGAATTTACACTGCTGGGTAAAATACAGTAATTGAAAAAAGTATTTTTTATTACTACGTGTATCGTTTCCTAGTAAAAGTGATAATATGTATTACTATAAAAAAAAAATAAAGGTACATGTATTAGCAAAAGTGTAATTTTTACCCAAATATAAAGTGTGAGTAAAATGCTCTATACGTAAAAATCCGTAAAACTGTTTAAAATGTTACGTCTCCCAAGTTATCGCATATTACCGAGAATGTATATATTTATATTTGTAAATCAATACCTCAAATCCTTCCTTGGGAAAAATAAACTTATATAAAATCCTAGCAGAAACCAGTTCTACTAACTCGTCCCCATAAAGCATTTCACTCGTCGCACTTGCAATGCCTAGATTCGTAAAATGGAGACACAAATCCGTCAATCTGTAGAGGCTTAATTAAGGCATCGATATAAATTGAAACACTAAAACTAAGGCAAGAGAGACAGAGTTTATTATTATTTAAGGGTGACTATTAAGTTAAATTATATGTGGCAGTAAAAGTTAAGCCAATAATCTAGGAATAAGCGAGAGACTATAATGTTTAGTGTCACTTTCGTTTAATGGCCTAACTAAACTTTTGATTCTATAGTTAGAACAAGCAAGCCATGAAAATAAATAAAGTAATTCCTGAAAGTAAGTCTATAACTGACTAATAAACGCAAAGTTTTTTTAATATTTTTTCTAAACTTGATATTTCTTCTGATTTTACAACTAAGTTCTTTTAATTGCAGAAAAATTTGAAAGTTATCCTTTTAGATTTCACAATAGAGGTTCTGAAACATGGAGAATATGTATATATATATATATATATATATATATATATATATACATATATATATATATATATATATATATATATATATATTTCGCCTATTTACGATACTAACGAACCAATAGTTTTGAAAAAAAAAACAAGATTGGTAATATCTGATTTACAATAAGATTACAGGAAAATTGAAGCGATTATCATACGTTGCAAAGTATTTATTTGTGAAAAATTAACATTTAAGTAGTTTAGTAGAAAAAATAGGTACACTTAAATATAAAAATGAAATTGTATTCAAATCGATGGTTGAAATTGTACTCAATCGATGGTTGAAATTGTATTCAAATCGATGCTTGTTGGTATTCCAGAATTAATTAGCAAATTGTTTATCGAGCCCAATGTATTAAAATTCGTACTACAGCAAAGACTTCGGGCTTCATTATTTCTGAACCGAGAGTTTATAAAGGATATCGGAAAGGATTTATTTAAATTGTCTTACTATATGTACATGTATCTATTTAAGTTGTAACAATATAAATTTGAAATATACCACTTAATGGATTCTTTCAAAAGAAAAAAAGATAAAGGTATATGCATTGAAAATCTCCGACGGGGATTTATGGCTCTCGCGATGGCCATTTTGGAAATTATAATAATTGTATCTCTAATTGCATTCAAACCAAACATAATACTTCCTGAGGTTTTAATTATTATTGATAAACTGCCACATATTTACTTTTGGGCCATGTATATAAATGTTGATACGGAAAGCGCGTGTCACCCACAGCGCCACATTCGTAGTCTCTTTCCTGCTTAGCAGAAATTACGCGGTCTCTCTTCCTATTCGTCTTTTTCTGTCTTATTCGGGCTATACCTAATCTCTATCTCAATCTCAAATTATTTGAAATATTGACGATGTGAACCAAGTGGAAACTATTCACTGTTTATTTTTCGACATTAGGTTTCATGATGTTGCAATTGGCCATATTGACATAAGAAACGTAAAAAAATCCTATATATTTTATTCATTAATTCAAACAATTAATGAATAAAAAAAAAATCATTGCACATTCGGCCTCAAAACCATCATCATAAACAAAAAAGATACGTGAAAATCTCAGGATGTTTCTTACGATCATTGTTATTAAAAGTACATAGACATAAAATCTCTGGTATACGATAAGATAGGACGAATACCTCATTGTTGGCAAAATTTTGGGAAAGAAGGTTCAAAAAAAAGGTTTCACCGACGTCACCATCGTAGCTAGTCTTATCAAGAGAATATTTTTATAATCAGATTTCATATATTTTTATCCCAGCCAGATATAATGTAATACCAATATAATTTAGAGAAAAGTAAATAAAGGTTAAGTGTGAAATGATCGTCTAATTTATGATAACTCGTGTATTTATGGAACAAGCCTGTTTAAGTTAAAAAATAAAGTTTAACCATTTTATTTCATAATCTCGTATAAAAAAAACTTCTAGAAAAAAGGAAAAGCAATCAAATTAATCAACCGCGAATGAAAATAGTATCTAGTTTGTATATCGTGCAGGTGCTATGTAACTAGAATTAGATGCCATTTTTATGTGTAGTTTATGTGTACTCATGTATTTTATGTACATCTTGTGTAGTTCATATTGTGCAGTTAACATGTAGTGTAGTTGGGTCACCTTATGTTTAGTCAACATGTTTTGTGGGTAACATCTATTGTCAACTTGTTGTATAATTCATATGTATTTTATGTATATTTCATGTGAGAGTGCAATTAGTAGTAAATAACTAGACTCGTTTAATAGTCCAAAAACAGAAGTGTCAGTTTACAAATAATAAAATTAATTACACCCTTATAATTTCTATAAAAACGTGAGGAAAGTTGGTGGAAAAATAGATGACATGAATCCGAAAAACAATTTTAATAAATTGGAGAAATAATTTATTTTAGATTTCATGCGGAACTGACCACATCTCATTTTATGTATTAATAAAGTAAAAACCTTTGGAGATGGCAACAACAGGAAGGTAGGATACTCAGTCAGAACAATATGAGATATATAATTGAAATGAAAAAAATTTACAAAATAATATACCAAAATGTCTTTAATTTTATGGTCAAAGTCATTTCATCTGTTGTCAAATGTCTAAATTCAAATCCAAGTGAAAATGCAATTGAAGTGTCACTGACCAACCTAATTTTAAAAATTTAATTGAATATATTGGGCTCGAATGAAGGGTAAATTTACAATTTATTGTAGCAATTTTCTGTACAAATATAATTTTATTTCATAAATCCACTTTTAGTGAGTATCCAACCTGAGTAATTAATTCGACATAATTTTGTTTATAATTATTTCACTAATTAAATGCAAATACTCACAAAGTAATAGAAATAGTTTATATTAACACCATAAACAGCAAAAACTGGTTCGGTTAACTGATTAATGTATGAAAAGTCTCCGTATAATTTAAAAAGCTTTATTATTTAAGCGAGGCAGACAAAAAGACGGAAAAAATTCAAATCAAAAAAGAGGTGTAATATTTATTTGATGTTGTAATCACTTTGAAGCTTCTTTAAACCATTTCTTCCGGCATTTGCACAAGAAAACTAAAAGCAACATTTCTTCGGAATCTCACCCTTTTTATGAAAAAATGGCGACAAATTTAATTAGATTTAATTTCCACTTTATGTCACAGAAGTTTTATTTTTGTAATAACCTTCCATGAATGTTTTTATGATTAGAATACGCAATTTGCCTTTTGCAGTTAACTAAGTGTTAATTAAATTTACCTAAAAAGAGCCGTAAATTGTACATATATATATATATATATATATATATATATATATATATATATATATATATATAAATATATATAAATATATATATATATATATATATATATATATATATATTTATATATATGTATATATATATATATATATATATATATATATATATATATATATATATATATATAATTTGTATATGCGATACACTGAAGACATGATTGCATCGTAAAGAAATGGCTTTCGAACCTATTCTATTATACTATTTTATTTTTTATTCATGTCTTCCAGGACAGACTCATTGGTTTATTATTCCAGAAATTTACAAATATCTTTATGCTTCTTTAAATTTATTTTGTCTAACCACATATCCCCGATTCAGCTCCTGAAATTGGATTGTTACTCTGCCTAACTTCATTTACATCAGTTTATTAAGTCGTGAAAATATGTCAAAGAGACAAACTCACTTTTGCATTTATTGACATTAGTATGGTCAAAAAACCTAATATGTATATTGATTTCTATAAGAAGAAATCGTTAAAACCTTTTGTTACAAAATTCTCTGAAATCATTATCAAACAAAAAATTTCTATTATGTTAGTGTAACTAATCACTATTTCGTATTTCTACTATTTCCCATCGTATTTTTTCTTACTATTTTGTATTCGGTTTATTTACAAGGATAAAATAAATGTGTATATATATTTGCACCATCTGTAATATCTATATGTGAGCAAAAACAATATACACCACATTTGAGAAACATAATTTAAATGCTGTGAATTCTCTCTGCAATACCTTGAGATACAGTTCCCATTTAATTAGTTCCTATTTATTTGATTTAGCTTCGTTTAATGATCTTACTGACGTTATTAAACAATATTCCTTTTCAATAACGATTCTTTTTCCTATATCGATAATTTTGTTTTCGACTCATGACCTAATTAAGCTCATGAAAAAAAAACTGATCGTATAAATAAAGTGAGACATTATCGGTTTTAATCAAACACGCAGTAACTTCTCGTAATTCCTTCCAAGCAAAAACAAACTCAGTACTTGGTTGCCTACCAATGATATTCAAAGTCCTTCATCAGATTTTAAGATTCGTTCAATAATATATGAAGTCATTTATGATATTTTAAATCCTAAATAACGTTCAACCTTCATTAAATGAAATAACATTTTGGTTCTGTTTTTATCAAATTGTCAAACCGTATCAAATTCACCTTACATCTAATTACAATTTTCATCAAAGAAAAGTTTAATTTACGACAAATGTATTGATAACTCGTTCCCCAATTCAGTTTTTAGAGTTAACTTAAATTTTACTGATTGTAAAATGTACATATTTGGGAAGTTAGCATATTGTATTATGCACAAACATTGGTAATAAATATATTACCTTTTTAGCACATAATTTTGCAAGGAATTTCACAACTTTCCTTTCCGCTCAGATTATTTAAATTGTTTATAGCGTAGTTTGTAAAGTCAATATCATAATGGTTTTCCATTATTTTACTGAATAAATGAAAATGTTGCCAGGTTTAAAACTGACAAATAGTGGCTGTAGGTGAACTTCGTAAATTTCATATTATTTTATTTGATATTGTACTTGTATACATTAAGAAACACCTTCATATCATGAACAAGCAAGACAAATCATAACAAAACTAAGGGTGATTAAAAACTTTACTTCATTTTCGTTGCTTTGGTACAGAGATAGCATTTATATGGTCACTATTATTCCTACGAGATTTATTTTATACAGTTATACTGCCGGATGAATACAAATAAATTTACAATACAATTTTAAAAAAGGTCGTAACTAATTCATAAAATTTGTTTAACTTCATAATACTTGGTAATATTACTTTAAAATATTCATTGTATTTTTTGTTGCGATCACTTCGATCAAACGTGTCCTATTTATATATGATAATGGGAGAATTTTTTTTATTTAAAGAGATCCGATTAATGAATGTTTATTCATTTAGTACGAAAACGTCGTCAATCAATTAAGCGTAAGGCGCGAAATTGTCTTTGTATTTATTTTATCAATTCGAATTAAGCGTTGTTTATTAAGGAGCATATACATATCTTTGAAGTATAATAAAAAATATAAAAATATAAATACACTCGAATTTGAGTATCAAATATATATATTAACAATTTTTTTATTACAAGGATTATAGATTATTAATTTAAAAATTTAAATAACAAGTAAAACATTTATTAGTTCAACCTTAAACCTTTATTAAATCCGTTAAAAGTAACGAAACTCGTGAAAAATAATATATTTTAACATTTTTTATTTACCCCTAAATTATAAAATATTACTATAAATAAATTAGTTTAAAGAAATAAAAAAGGAATAATAAATTATTCGTAATTACAAGTCGAAATTTCAAAAATAAGACTAAAAATTAGGTTGGACTTACGATCACTGTATCTCCAATTCAAATGCTTACTCTACACTTAAATCAAGGAACATTATGGAAAAGGTTTGCTACCTCTTATTGTTCCTCGTAAAAATAGTTGAGAATAATGCAGCCTCTTGTAATTATGTAGAAATACAAAGAAAGCAACAAAATATTATTAAATAATTTGAGTAAGCATTTTAAACATATACATATATAACAATATCTATGAAATATATATAATTAATTTTTAGTTAATATATCCGTGAATTTTAATTTAATTTAAACTTTTACACAATTTATACATCTGCACATTTATGGGTTGGGTAAAATGAAGTGACATAAAACTTCAACGCAAACGAGTTCCACCAGCTCGTCTCCATAAACCAATAAAGTTATCCCATTCGCAGCGCGTAGATTACGTGAGATATATTGATACAGTAAAAGTGAGGCAGGAAACCTTTAGTTCATTATTGTTTTATGAGCGACTGTTAGTTAATTAATATTGGACTGCATATGTTCTGATGGTAAACTTGGAATAAGTAGTAATCTAGGGTTTGAAATGAAGCCATTTTCTTATTAACGGGACAATTTTTGGTTCGGCTTTAAAAATGAATTGAGTTATATAAAAGTACAATGTTATAAATTTATAATTCAATAATGCATATAAAATTTGTTGGTATATTTTTTGAATAGTATATCACATGCGTAAATTTAATTTACACACACACGCAAATATATACATATATATATATATATATATATATATATATATGTATGTATATATATGTGTGTGTGTGTGTGTGTGTATTTGTAAATATACAGAATATATAAGAGAATATTTCTCCTAACCTATTTTAACAATAATATTAACAAACAAATTCTGCTGAATGTAAAGATTCTATCACAAAAAGTATTATGGACAAAATAGGAGAGAAATTAACTCCCTTAGTGGAAGAAAACAAAAACATAAAAATCAATGTAGATAAATTAGAAAAATAAATAGATTTTTTGAAAAGAGGAGAGAAGAACAACAATATTAAAGTATTTGGCATAAAGAAAAAGACACGTCAACTTCTGAATTACTACAAGATTTAAAAGAAAATCTGAAACATGGTAATAATATGGAAGACTAATATGGAAGACTACGAAATCATCAAAATTAACGCTTAGGAATTAAAAACAGAGAAAATAACAAGATGAGGCCGGTACTATGTTTATTTATAAATAATTGAAAAAGAACGAAACCAATAAAAATAGAAAGAACCTGAAGAATAATATAGCACATTTGAAACATGACAAACTAATAGTTAAAGAGAACAAAGATAGCCGAGAGGAAAGAAAAAGATAATCATTTGCTTCACCCTCTGCTTATAATAAACAGCTTAATATACAACAGACTGTATCTCCAATCAAGTCAACCAGGACAAATGCTTTTGTTATGATGCGGTCTAGACACAACTCTCCTTCTAATACATCAACTACTAAAAAACAATAACAATTAATAATCGGCAAACGGAACCCAAAACTAAAGGAAGAAACTGTCGATAACAAAATTAGAATACACCAACCTCCCCCAAGACGACTGGTCCTCGCGGGGAGAGAAACCACAACCCTCCAACAATAAGCGAAACTAACAACAAAAATAATTAACAAAAGAAATTTAAAATCTACATCGCAGCCCTCAGTGTACTTGCCATGAAAAATTAAGATAATCTTGTAGAACTAATGTATGCGTTAAAACACATCAAATGGGACATCGGTGGCCTGAGCGAAGTGAGAAGATTGGGTGAAAATATTAAATCTTATCCGGACTACATATTTTACCATATAGGTAAGACCCCGGGCCTTTATGGGATTGGATTTATTGTTAAAGACATGTAACAAAATATGTAATATGTATGAATTTGAAATTATCTGGATATATCCTCGGTCAATTATACAAATATATTCGCCTACTGAACAATCAAATATAGAAACAATAAATAAAAGATCAGAATGGAAAAGGTTGAAGAAGACCTTTGCCGATTGGGAAAGAGATCTATAGAAAAAAGCAGCAGATACTGAAATAGGGTTTTAAATTTAATGTTTGCATTAAAATATTGTCATTAGTTTAAGTAGATCTGCGTAAAGGCTATTATTATAACATATATATATATATATATATATATATATATATATATATAATAGCTGGTGTTATTATGTAACCGATATACGCGGAGCGAAACTCGTACATATGGTGGAAACACAATTTTTCCCTAAAGCTGTTAACGCGGTTCATGTACATTTATGTGCAGCATGTACATATCGCACTCATTTCGCGACGCTTTCACTCGTCTGATTTATTCTCAGTCGCGCTAAGTGCATCAAGATGTTATCGATATTTATAGCCAAAATTAAACCTGTCGAAAAATATTTCTGTCCTGAATTAAACCTGTCGAATAATAAGAATCGTGAATGTTTCAATAACATATCGATATTGTACATAAAATTTAAAAATTTTGTTCGACTCATATTTAACAATATTATGTATTATTAAAAATTAATTGCACTAGGAAGTCCCTGAGAAGGATTACTTATGAAACATAAAGTATTGAATATATTTGACGTTAATTTTGTAGAAATTCATTATTCACAATTAAATTAAACTACGTGATGTAGTATTATTTATACTTTCTTCAAGTACTTAAAGAAAGTAGAAATAATACTACATCACATTGTTTCATTTCATTGTGAAACATAAAGTAATTCTCCAAACGGGGTACGGAGCCCCCGACACATACGACAGAGTCATACTTGCTTTTTTTAATTAGTATTTAAATTTTTGCCTGTTTAGAAAACAATAAAATTTACTATTTTTATATTATGATTATATTTTATTATTACGAGTCGATAAATGCTGACGATATACGAATAAAATCACAGAAAGACAAATATATCAATATAGATCTGGTACTGAAGGGTCGGTGATTAAGATAACTGTGACCAAGAAGCGATTGCATTTTATTATAATTTATACTAATTATATCGCATTTCCATTTCCATTTTTACTTAGATTAAATTTTAAAAAACTAGGTAAATTGTGGTTCAAGATACGCACTATATAAACTTTCGTATATATATATATATATATATATATATATATATATATATATATATATATATAAATATATATATATATATATACATATATATACATTCCTTTGCACAAAAAACGGGCGGTTTTGATTTTGTCATATTATTAACAAAATATGATTTATTAAGAGGTTGTATTAATTGTAATTATTACTGGCAGGTATAATGTATACTGGCACTTAAAAACGAACGTTCTAAATTTGAAATTTATCCTTATTGAATGAAAATTCTCTTTCACTGACAAAAACGTATTTTTGGCGGTAAATGAAATCCAACTCTTATTAATTTATATTTCATTTGTTACGTTTTTTATTTTAACGAATAAATTTTAATTAAATTTCTGCCGTTTGCTGCATTAGTTCACTTCTGTTTGCTGTACTCAATATATTTAAAAAAACAATAAGAGGTAGTAAAATTATTGTGCTGTTTGAAGAAGGCTGTAGCCAATGTTGTGTTTCAGCAGTATGATATGAGCCGCTCCATCGTCCAAAGGACCTAGCAACGATACCAAGAAATGGGCTCCGTCAGTAGAAGGCCCGATTCTGGAAGAAAACGGTGCACTGAGCCACGGGGTGACCTCTTTATAGTCAGTCAAGCGCTACGAAATCCTCAAGCTATGTACGTGGATCTCAAACAGGACCTCGAGGACGTCAGAGGTACACGAGTAAGCCTATGGATAGTCAGAAGGAGACTTCAGGCCGTCAATATACGTAGCTATTGTCCAGCTCGGGGCCCTACATTGCTCCGTGAACATCGAGTTGCCAGATTGAGATTCGCTCAAAATTGTTTGTCATGGACTCAACAAGACTGGAATAGTGTTTTATTCTCCGATGAAGCTCGTACAGCGATTAGTGGTGAGGATCAACGTCGGCATGTCTTACGAAGACCTGGAGAACGCTTCGCAGAATTGTCCTTTGACGAAATCACCCCTTACGGTGGAGGCTCCGTAATGTTTTGGGCTAGTATTAACTCAGATGATCGTACCGTTTTTATTGAAAATGGCACACCTAATGTGCAAAGGTACATAGCAGAGGTTCTTATTCCTCATGCCCAACCCGCATTAACAGCAGTTGGAGGCGAGTTCATTTTTATGGATGACAATGCTCGCGCCCACCGCTCTAGAGACGTTGATGCGTATATGCAGGAGGCCGGAATTCATCAGTTAGACTGGCCAGCTAGACGTCCCGACCTGAATCCGTTAGAACACATATGGGATAATCTCAAACGACGCGTCAGAGCCTTAAATCAGCTCCAGAAAACATTCAGGTCCTTAAAACTGTGATCGTCGCTGAATGGGAACTTATTCCTTATATATATATATATTTATATATATATATATATATATACACACACACACATATATATATATATATATATATATATATATATATATATATACATATGAGTAACTTTTCTCAGTATGAACTCATATATCGCATGAACGTGGCACTAATTAATTCTAATTTTCAGTACGTATGCATTGTCACTTGCACTGACTTTTGAGCCTATATAAATATAATGGTCTCTCGTACACTAGAGGCGTATTTAGATCACATAGAGGCATTTGCTCACGTAGCAATAAGTCCGCCATATGTGTAATTAGATACATTAAAGTAGATAAATAAATAAAAAATAAAATAGATAAATATTTCATATTTTCAGAACAAGCATAAAAGCATATTCACTACTTCGAATTATGTTTTTTTGAAAAAAATGCTTACACACACGATTGCTCGCACTTACTACCATAAGGAAGAGACGTTTAGATGTTAAAAGATTATTTTTTATTCCATATACAGTGTGTATGTACCGAAATATTTTTTCATAATTTTAGATAATGGTGTTTCAAAGCTTCTTTAAAAATAGGTGCGTCTTTGATTTCCGAAATTCTTGAACGTAAAATTGGGAAAACTCAATTTTAAATAGCATGCTTATAGGAAAATTGTGACAATCATTGTTTCTTTAGATTTTTACTATTATACTTACGTCCCCCTTACTTGATTATTTTACGTAACATTAAATATACATTATTATTATTATTAATTTAATAATTTCATTTCAAACGAAATATGGGCTAGTCAGTCTTGCCCTTAGGCGGTTTTGTGGAAAGTAAACATCTATTCACAAGGAAGATCTTGTAATAAATCTTACTAAAAATTTAAAGTTTTGCTTCAATTTTTGAAAGGTAACTTACTAGTAACAAAATACAAATGTATCAAAAACCAGAAGCGTTTCAGCAATATTGGCAATAATCTTTTTTAATAAACATATTTTAATGATATCGACACTCTGGTTCCATAAGTTTGCTCTTTAAATTTTTCAGCAATATG
Source organism: Druceiella hillmani (assembly GCA_039881145.1). Lineage (NCBI taxonomy): Eukaryota > Metazoa > Arthropoda > Insecta > Lepidoptera > Hepialidae > Druceiella > Druceiella hillmani. Next base: position 30,425,329 of record JAYKKI010000022.1, on the reverse strand, counting down.
CACCATAGCCCGTATCAACTTATATCCGTGCACTTGCAGCTTATTCATTCATACACTTTCCATATAATATAATCATTGGCCTGAACAGTAACGATACAGAACCCTTATCATACGTTTAGCTAATATTAAGCAATAGTAGTTTAATATATGAACGAATAGTGTACGACCATATTACTTTTGCACATTAAATTATATAAAACATCGGTCAAGTTCAGTATGGCTTTATGTACCGAGGATTCTGTGTCAAGTCTGAAATGAAATTATTTTAGTTATTGTCAAATATATGCACATACTAGCGCAAAAAATATTTAGTAATGCTCGATGTGATTTAATAGAAAAAATTTAATACCAGAGAGATGAGAATAACATCCTTGTAGTTTCGTAGTATTTAGCTCCTGAAACCTCCTTTTAATAGTGTTGCAAATTGTCGAGAGTAGACCATATTTTTTAGTAAATCTCTGAAGATATACTACCGAAAATTAGGAAAATAGATTTTAAGACAGTTGAAATTACCCTTTTAGATGCATTTAAAAAGTAATTACTGCATGAGATCAATGTCCAGCAGTGGACGTCTTCCAGCTGGCAAAGATAATGTTATTGATTTGCACTCATTCGTATAACCACACTGTAATAACATTATTTATTTGTGTTTATTATCGTTATACATAGCCTTATTCTTAAAAATAGTATCTTGACGTTATTATCATCTATAAACCAGTTGATTACAGTTTGTCCATTATATCTTGCTTATAAATGTAAAAAAGTTAGGTCTCGTAAAAATTTAAAGTTAGACCATAGGAGTCGACGACGGACAATTATCAAATTCGCCATTTATTTTCGATAGATTTCTAAAATTTCACAGAATATTCTTTAAATTCATTAGCAGCGTAAACAAAAAGGACCACAGTTCGACATTTTTCTTAGTTAATAAACTGCGTTTGGGCGAGTAAAGGAAACTGCAAATTCCATTTAAGGTAAAAAGCAACACGCAATATATGCACAAGTATTTATATTCTTCTAAAACATCACCTAGTACTAATTTCAGAGACTCAAAGAAAGTGTTTTCGATCTCTCAGATATACTTCCACTAGGAAGAAATCCTTCATTATATTAAATACTTAAAACCTTATCAAAATAGATCTCAGCTTAAGTTTCTGGTAAAACTATAGGTTATTTTACTAAATTTTTATTACTAAAATAGAATAAGTAATAAAGTTAAAGATGGTTAAAATAAATATAGCGTACCTAAAACTTTTCATTACATAGTTATAACGACTTAGAAATTGACGAGCTACGATTTGTGTCAAAACGCCCTATACAACTAGCAGAAAGTTTAGTAGTAAGTAGAATACAACTAGCTTATGACGTCACTGAACAGTTATTTAACATTCATTATAGGGAAATTTATTAAATAATTTTAGTGTCTAGTTAAATATTACGTATATGACATATTGAATAACATATTATTAACATATTGAGTATATAATATATGGAATATCATTATTTTGTGTCGAAACTAAATTCATAAACTTTTTCAATTTAATGAATAAAAAAATTTACACCTATTTAGAAGTAATTCTATTAGAAGTAACGATTAATTGTCTGTTACGTGAATTACTTTTTTCATTACAAGGTTTTCATACTCTGCAGTTTTAAAACATTTTTCAAAACATATCGACATCAGTCAAATACCCTACTCTAAGTTATTGGATCAAATTCCCCACATATTTATTTCATTTATTTATTTACTTTAATGTATCTAATTGATACATATGACGGACTTATTACTACGAAAGCAATCTCTTACAGCCAACCATAACACCGGCCCTGCTCGACGAGCGGCCGGGAATCGAACCCGGGTCCCCACGGTGTGCCCCGCCGTCAAAGGCCGTATGCCTTGTGATCAACCCAACACACCACGGCGACGACATACACTCATACCTTAAAAGAAAAACTATTCATATGGCCAATTTCATTAGAGGGAAAAAGTTTGCATAGAACTATTATGTTCCCGTAGTGATGAGATAAAAAATATTGTCACTTGAATGAAACGTTGTTTCTCTTACTTTCGATTGTTATTTAAAACTGTTTGCACTATAGTAACTCAGATGATAAAAATTAAAAACACTGAAAATTTTAGAATGGAATTTGGCCAATATCTCCATCAAAATTCAAAGAATCTTACAAAATAGAGATTTTGTCTCGGCCGATAAGTGAGAGATAAAAATGGTGTTAACATTTAGTATAATTGAATGTTAAATTAATAATTATATTTAAAAAAGAAAATAGTTACGTAAACTGAGTTTACACCTTAAAATCAGTTTATTTTTAAATTTCGACATATTTTTTTATTTTATACCTTTCATATGTATCGCTTAAAATTCGAAGCCGCACAATAAACCCGCCGCGTCGTATTTTAACGCTTTGATGATTTTAACGCGTTGCCCGGCGTACGTATTCTGCAAGACGCTTAATCCTTGCGGTAGGATTTAAAAAGTGTATCTCGAGAACGGGGTAAAAAATTTGAAAAAATTGATCATAGTCAATTGGTTTTATATTTAGAAATCTATAAAAACCGGCTGTATATATCAATTTAATAACCCTTGTATATGTGTGTGTATATATATATATATATATACATACATATATATATATATATATATATATATATATATATATATATATATATATATATATATATATATAAAATAGTTTCACAAGCAATTCCTGCAGCTACCCACGTGTTTTAATTTTCATATTAAATTATGTACGATGCGAAACGTAAGCTAAGATTAAAAAAAAATTCAAGAATTTTTTTCCTACTATTCAGTCTTATGGGTTTTTATAAATGAAAAACGCACCATCTCATTATTAAAATTAAAATAAAAATTAAACGATTTAAACAAAAAATTATATTAACTTAATCAGAAACGAAATTTTGAATCGATTTCAGAGAAAATATATCCTTACAACTATGCATACAGATTTACTCAATCACAACATTAACATAGGTAAGTTAATAAATCACTCTGTTATATTATATGTATGTTGTTACTTTATAAGTACTATTTTTAATAGAGTATAATCATATTTTACATGAAACATGACAATCAACAAATTATAATTTTTATCTTGCATAAAAATTTAGCCTAAGGTTATTACTTCGAAATTCCTGCAATATGATAATTGTTGATACGACTGATAAGGGTTCATAAAAAGCGTCGTGACCAATTAGTCTTTGAATAAATCTTGATGGATCAAATTTTATTTTGGTTAGTGAACAATTAAGATTACGTACCTCGATCCGTAAAACTCAGACCGAACAGTATGATTGAATGAGGTAGACGCACGCGATTTTGGAATAAATTCTACTCAACAGCGTATTTGTGAGTGTTGAAGGTAAATGATGACATGATAAAGCTATATAGAAGCAAGTTTAAGTAAGGAAGAGAAGCAATGCTTATGTACTTTTATTTCGTTTTTGTTTTTATGACGAATATATGACTATTATATTTCTACTTGTTGTTGTTGTAATTACACATTGTTTTTAATTATACAACAGTTACGTCCAGTGGAAGTGTAAATTTAAATTATTAAATGATCATCCAATTAAGACGCTACGTTTTTTCAGTGATTTTAGAGTAAATTTTTAAAAGCCTCCAATAGTGTAAATAAAGACAGGGATATTTTAGGTTCTTTAGAAAATATTCATAAATTCCATTTAAAGCTAAAATCCGTGTTCTCCTAGTTTGGTTAAAAGTTTGGAGTTTAAGTAAGGAAGAAAATACCACTTTATTGCTAAAGAAAATTATTTTATCGGCAAGTACGAATTCATGACAATATTATTTATTGGTCATTTATTTATTTACGGACGTTATTGAATATAGCTGATATAATTGGCGAACTTATCACTATGAGAGCAATTTCTTGGACAATAAATGCACTAGGACTTTAACTAAAATTAAATAACATAAAAAAATTATTACGCATAAATATTTACATACACTTATATATTCATATACATACAAGCCTAAATATCGACACATATACATATTGACCTACCTACACACATACACACACACACATACACACATACACGTAAACACACGCACGCCCGTGGGCACACACGCACACACATTCTCTAATTTTTTCCATAACTTTTAAAAAATAAAGTAAATGAAATATAATTTTTGTCGTCCTTTGCTAATTATTTTCTGATATCTTGGATTCGAACCGATACGAGATTTTGTAAATTTTGGTTAGACAAAAACTAAATTTACATCCTGTGTCACGACTAATTGTACACTACTGAGCTATAAAGATACGCAACAGAGAAGGAGGAAGGCTTACGGCAAGATGTATGACATAGAAAAAAACTATTTTGTCTCGTTTACGTGTGGACCCGTTTAGTATTGTAGGGTTAATATGAAATTATATTGAATGTATAAAAGTCAAAAATTATCTAAATAATTTTTGGCCAAATCATGGGAAATTTCCTTAAAACCTTTTTACTAATGGAGGATGTATAAATAATATATGAAGAAGCGTTGGATCATATTTTGTAAGTAATATGTATTTTATTTCATTTTTCTAACCAACAATTTTTTTTCCGTTTGTTAGCATTCCGCATAAAAACTAAAAAGAAAAATCTTTTCGGAAGTCGCTCAGTTTAAAGTCCTTCTGTCTTTGTTCGCCTTTTTTCCCAGACCATGCGACATAGGCAACTGGATTTAACAAAATTGAACTCATTTGCTTTTCAAATGACAAAATATTTGAATTAGTGATTTAAGAAGAATTTCTTGAGAGGTAAAATGGTTCATCATTTTCGTTTTCGACCCCCCCCCCCCATTTAAACTTAAACTATTAAATAGCAGTAAGATACTTGTAACATTTTATGTGGTAATTAGGAAAATTAAAAAAAGTCTAAAAAGAATCAAAGCCTTTTTGATAATGGTTCTTCGCAATTATTCTGAAGTTAAAGTTACACCTGATTGTAGACTTAAATAAATATTTTAACAAACATTGGGCTATAATATCTGATATATAGAAATAAAGACACTTTAGTAAACCCAGTAATAGGGAAATTTTTTAGATTTTGATTTCAGTTGGAAATATACACCAAAAAATTCAATTTATATAAATATATATATATATATATATATATATATATATATATATATATACATATATATATATATATATACGAATATATAGATATATATATATATATATATTTATATATATATATGTATATATATATATATATACATATATAGTATTTATCTCAAGAAAGAATATCTTAATTAGCACTGTCTGTCACTAATTTAACACTAGAACTAGAACACTAAAATTATACCGTCACAGGCGTAACTTACAAAGCCTGGAAAGGTAAGGAGTATTTCGGCGTAGGTGGGATCTTGCAACGCGGTTTACATTGCAACTGTACGGTAATTACGGTGTCGATGTGGTAAGCCAAATATTTCGCACGCTGACGTCAAAGATTTGCGGACAGCGAATGTCACATTTTATTCACTTAAATTTTAAACTGTTTGAATTCAGGAAACGAATGATTCTACTTTTTATTTATGCCCAGGAAAGCCCAATTTTTATAGATAAATTACACAGGTCTGCATGCATAAATTTGTCCGTAATTGAGCAATGGTTTTTATAGATTTTGAGGTACTAATTAACGGTAAAATAATAAAATAACCCAATCACCTAAGGGTTTCTATATATTGTAGCAAGTTTTACTTAATAATCTATACCTTAAGAAAAAACTACCGCTAATTACTTAATTTAAGGTTGAGTACCCTCAGAATCTTAGAAAAGGTAGAAAATTATCTTAAGATATTTCATTAAATATTTGGAAGTATATGGACATCATTTCTAGATTATGCGAAACGGATTTACTTTGTTATGTTGGCTTTGACTGTTGGCTAAAAGTTGGATAACATTTTTTATTATATCTATGGAGAGTTTACGGCGAAAAAATTATCAAGTGCACTTTTGGTTGAAAATGTTTGTCATGCTTATTTTGGGAGTAATAATGCGAATCAGGTATGGGTTTGGGTTTGTCATTGGGTGTACTCTATTTAAGCGGAAAAACTACGTCTTTGGTTTAAAGGGAAGAAAAAAGACTTACGATTCGTCGTTGGAATGATTTGGATGGAATTAAGAAATCATTCAATAAACAATTGTTTAAAGATTAATAAAAGTTCACTTTCTGAAGTAAGACTTGGTTTGCTTTGAATAAAACTTGGAATTAAGTGAGAAACTTGGGAAAAAATACCAAAAAATAAAAAAGTTTATTGAATCAAGTGGGGTGTCATCATGATTGCGGACTGTTGCCCGTGGTTGAAGTGGGACGCACTGCAAGGAAACTAATCAAAGAACAACGTCTACGGTTCGACGTAATATACTGGACGATTAGATAGATAGATTCAATGAAATTTAAGTAATAATATGAATTTAGATAATATTTATTTCAGACCAATTCAGGAAAATCATTGTGGATATGGGCTGATTATTTTTATAGCTTTGTACGTTTTCTGCTTAAAAACTATTGTTTTGACAGACGTCGCTCATACTGTTCAGTTTTTTTACTATATTTCCTAAAAATTATTTTCACACCATTGATTTTCTTTTTAAAATGAGATAAAACTGAACGAAATGTAATTTCTATGTTTACATAAGGTGTTCATTTAGTGGACACTTATGATTGGTTTTATTTACATATACATAAGTACAATCGTATGCCAATATATTTAATGATATTTACGGTAAAAAATGTTCGGTAACATTTCTTCTTTATGTAAATAACTTTCATTACGCGTTATAATGTTAGAATATCACGTTCAAAATACGCTTATATGTGTATTGTTAATAATTCGTAAGTTTGATTTTGTGCTATCATAAAGCCGTACTAATTTATTTTTAAAAAATATCCTGTTAGGGGTAAATAACATTTCCCTAAATAATTTCACTAGTTTATTTGAGTCTAAAGTTTTATGATCTTTTTCGTTAATTTATGTAAAATATCGAATACTTTTAGATGACTTAAAAGGACAAAACGAATTCCCATATCAATTACGCACGTGTCCGTCTGCTTGTTCGTCGCTCGCAGCCATTTTTATTAGCAATCGTTTGACGTTTAAATTTTAACTTTTTACCTCAATAGTTATGCTCAAAAATATTCAAATAAAAGAAGAAGCTAAATTTATTTTAGAGAGAATAATTGCAAGACTTCGAGTATATCATCGTACCGCTTGGAATATCAAATAAACAAGACTTATGCATATTCCAAAATTGTTTTAAGAATTTTGTGGAAGATGTTTATAGAAATAGTGCTGAAAACTTTCTTTTAAACCATTTGAATAAAAATTAAATTATCATAGTGCATCCCTACGCTTAAGTATCATAGTAAGCTGCGTACACATGCAGTTTTATCTATATATAGAGCATACAAGTAAACTAATATGGAAATTTTATGAAAATCAAAGGGTATCTATTCGAAGTTTTTCACGTAATATTAAATTTTGTGTATTGCGTTAAGTATCTTTTAATTGGAAGAGCTATTAAAAACTTACTTTCTGAAACCGCAAAAGAAAAATTAGGAAACGACAAAGTCGCTAGAAGTTTATCTCAAATTTAGCAAAAAACTATAGGAACACCCATATCCACGCACGCATAGAACTTCCATACATAATTTAATTTTGATCTACATAAATTACTTATATTTAGTTCACAATTAAATGAAACTACGTAATGTAGTATTATTTCTACTTTCTTTAATTTCTTTAACCACGACCTAGGTTTCGTTGTATTACAACATCTTCAGGTGGGATATTAGCAAAGATTGATAATATCCTACCTGAAGATGTTGTAATACAACGAAACCTAGGTCGTGGTTAAAGAAATTAAAGAAAGTAGAAATAATACTACATCACGTAGTTTCATTTAATTGTGAATAATGAATTTCTACAAAATTAACGCCAAATATATTCAATTATATTTAGTTTTAAACTTTTGATGCGACTATTCACATATATATCAAAATCGTGGTTTCATTTGCTATCAACAACCGGGTAATCTTATGCTGATTGACAAATTATTCGGGTAGTAATTGATATCTGATAAAACAATAAAATTAGTAACCAAAGGTGCCGAGAGTTTTAACACATGTATATATATATATATATATATATATATATATATATATATATAAATATATATATGTATATATATATGTATATATATGTATATATATATATATATATATATATATACAAATAAAGCATTTTCTTTTTGGAATGGCAACTATTTAGATATTTTTGGACAAGAATGTTCAGAACTGATTTGTATTTTTCTTCTGATTCCTTAGTAACAATCATTTAATTTTTACCCGTTTTTTTGCCTTCATTTAAGTTATTAGAGTAATAGACATGAATTTCTTGAATCACAAAGATAATTGAACTTTGTGATCGGGTACTGTCATGACAAAAATTTAAATTAACTCTCTAGTGTACCTTTCGCTTTAATTTAAAGGTAATGCTATGGGTGCCAATGAGATTTAGGGTATATATTTGAGAATATGGTTTGAGATGTGTTACGTTCTTTCAGATTTACACCAAGATGGCTTGGTACCATTGTACTTGCATATGAATTGTTTATTCAATATGGAAAGAAATAACGGCGTATTTTAGAATAGCAGTTGGAGCGACATAAAGTTTAAAATAATGTTTGTAACTTACGCAAAAACTTAACTGAATCAAAAATTGAAAAACCTCTTACCTAATTTTTTTCATTATCATTAAATCTTATCAATAACAAATTAATACATGACTGTGTTTATTCTGGTGATGATCAATTTTATTTTAAAAATTGTTTTCTTTGAATCCGTGAAATGATACAAATTAAAGCAGATCGTTTTACAAAAATAGTAGAGGGTAAAAGTGCATAAAACATCATACATAAAAACGTGTGTAGTACATACAAAGTTACACACAGATTACAATCTAATTCTTGCTTTTCCACTAATATTTCCTGCAAAAACACCCTTTTCTCTTATTTCTATTGACCATCATGGATGCAAATGCAATGTCTTCATAATTTTAGAGAACGTATAAATAAGGGATAAATCCTGCATTCTCACTTTCAGGAATATTTTAATATAAAATATTATAGAATACAGTTAAGTCACTATTTGCATTTTCCACCGTATGTTGATTCCTTTGTATTACCTTCAGTTTGTTAGTAGTGAAATATTTACAAAAGCATATGGAGCGGTAGTACTTCCGGTGTAACACAATGAATAGAAATCCAAAATATGTTTTTGATTTACATTAAAATTCATTGTTACTTCATACGAATATTCATAATTAATTGTCCACGAAAAATAAAAGTTTTGCCTTTCTATGTAAGTCTTTATTTTTGAGCAAATATAATACTTTCAAATGAACATACAAAATCTCTGGTGTATCATTGATCAAATATATGTAATGAAATTTAGAAAAAAAACACTTATTTTGCGATACAGGGATAATGGAAATCAACATCAAAATCTTTCACGTACACATTTTTTTCATTATTTACTTATGGACTCTGTTAAACATAAAAATGAAAATTTTACGAAATATAAATGTGTATATAGAAATACTTGTTTCGTATTAAACTTAATCCTGAATTTTCTTAAACTGCACCTCAGGATGCTTCTCAATGAAATTACTTACTGTTTAACTTCTCTTTTTTCTAGCATTCTTTGGATATCAGGCCTCTCATTTTTGCACCTAAAAATACAATCCAAGGTTAGAAACACCAGGCCATCAAATATAAACACTGATAAAAAAACAATCGCAAAGGTAAAACCTCTGTGATTAGAGTTACCTAAAATATATTTGACGTCATTACAAGGTTCTGTGGAAAAGAAAATATTCCTAAAATCTTGTTTTTTCAAATGTTTTATCAGTTTTCTCCGAAATCACTATCTAATTTATACAATTTATTTGATTATGACTGTAACTAGGAGAATTCTTGAAAATATTGATACATTGTTTTTTAAGAAATCGACATGAAAGCAGCTGTCGTCAGACAAAGACGATAAAAAAATAGATTTTTTCTTATTTTTTAGTAAAACTGTTTGCCTCTGTTCCTTCATCTAAATGATTTATTATTACACATTAAAAACTATTTAAATATATCATATATTGAGCAAATTAATTACTTTCTTGCAGTTATTTATAATGATTAATATGACATATTTGCAATTACAGAGTCAAAGCAACATTAGTCTATATTTAACTAATTATCAGTATAAATTTTTCAAAGACACACAGTGAAGTGTATAGTATGCTTAATGTAAACATCATTCCGTGTTATCTTGATGAGATAGGGCAGCGCGACGCTGATGTTGATTCACGATGCGGTGAGTTAATAAATCCGAACTGTGACACTCGTTGTTGCAACGCCTGAAGTCAAAGAGATTCTCCTAGACAAAAAAAATTTCAATATTCTTAAATCTGAATGATGAGTTTAACGAGGATATTACGAAAAAATATTTAAAAAATTAATGTCATGATATCGCTAAAGGCAATTTAGAAAACGTAACTAAAATTTGCATTCTTTCACCGCTTGTTATCTTCCAATAATAATTGAATTATATTAAAACGGGTTTTGTTTTAGAAAAGTTTGCGCATCGTTTTGATTTCAGTAATGATCCAGTTCTATTATAATATATAAATTTACATAAATACCCATACGATTTCCGGTCAAACTTTCTTCTCAAATACTGATTAGTAATTGTCCCTAATCATCTTTCAACAAAAATTAAACACTGATACAAAGTAAAATTTACTTCAAAATACATAGTTTTTTATAACTTATTGAATCAAAACCTATGAAAATATCATGTATTATAATAATTAATAAAGATCTTCTTAAGGCAGTTTTCTTATCTAATTTTTTATTAATATCTTAATTAAGACATTCTAATTTTGAAGAACAGCCTGAAGAAGAGTCAATGCAAAATACACACCAGAATAATTTTAACCTGTGGAGAGGCTTATTTTTAAAATTTCTGCATGATCTCAAAATAAATTTTAAAAATTTATCCCAATTATCCAAAGTAATGCAAATATGTTTACTCGATACAGTTTTAGTTCAAACAACTCAGAACTAACGGGCCGATGGACGGGAATCAGACACTACTATTAACTGTAAATAATTCAACGTAAAACTCAACGTAATTGTGAATAAGATATTACTATAAAGTATAAAGTTTAATGGATTATACAATTAAAAAGTCATCTGATAGGATAACAATTATCGTAAACAATATTGAATAAAGGGTCCTATCAAAAATAAATGGGAAAAATGGGACAAGTTCTTTTTGAATCATTGTATTAGTTTAAAAAAGTGGTGTTGTTTTTTTATACAAAATTAGAATACATTTGAAACGTACAAGGTACACATAAATACTTTAATAATTAAAGTGAGTAAAATTTTAAATGAAGTAATATCTATTGCGGGAAATAAATTCAAGTATAAAAATTATGTCAAGCACTCAAAATGTTTATGAAACATTTTTAATCGCGACTTCATTATAATTCAACATAAATAAACTGCTTGGTACCTTATAATTTCTTTTAGTTAATATTATAATTCATCGAAACAATTCATGTTTATATTTTTTATGGTATTTCATACCTTTTTGTTGAGAACCTAAAAATCCTGTTTAGCACTAAACCGTAACCAGTTTTTGTATCATATATATCCCATCTTCAAAATTCAGAATGCTGAGCAATATAAATAATATATTTAATGCAATTAGTCAAAATATCGTAAATCATACAGATTGATGCAAAGTGATTTACTTACTCTTTTTATAGCTTTTACGAGGATAAAGTATTACCGCGATGGAAAATAAAAGTGATCTCATCTGTTGAATAAGACTAGCAGTGACTCAAAATTACTAGTACTTAATTATTTTCCTTTTTGAGTCTCTCTAGTAATCTGATTTAAATGACTATTGGAAATCACAGTTACTAGGTCAGGTACATTCCAAACTGTAAAAAAAATGATTTTGAAATCTGCGTGGTTGAAATAAGTTAGCTTTGCCCCAAATAACTGGACTAACCTAGCGCTGCAATACTCTATGCATACTCTTAAGTCAGCATAATGTGTAGTCTCTGAAACAAAAGATATATTCCAATATTACGAATAATCTACATAAACTCATATGATGTAACACCAATCAGTATAAACGAATTTTAACTTTCGGTTATGTTATGCTCTTAATATTAATTTTAGTATTTCCTACTAAAAATAAATAAATCCTTACTATTTCCTTATATTTGTTTTTCTACCCCATCTACCCTTATACTAAAACCACATATACCATTGCTTCATAATTCCTATTGCTTGCGCATGGGGCGCATGAAATTTTGCAAGAAAATTTTTGTTATGTTGCAAAGTACTAAAGTTTATTTAACGCATCTCATCAAACATGAATAGAGTGTCATTAAATAGGTCTTTTATAATTATATATTGAAATGTTCTACTATCGCGAAGCGACGTTTGCGAAATATTATGCGTCATATTGATATGCAATGCTCCTCCCCGATCTTTAATTTTGTAATTACGAGAAATATAAAAAAAATTATACGTTTGTAATAATTATAATTTTTGGGTCATTTTTGTTTAGTTATCACTTTAAACAATATCATTACTCTTAACTTGAAATTGACAATTTCATGAAATTTAGCTTTTTGCAAAATGCTATGTAAATGTTAAAAATATACTGAAATACACATTTACCTTCTAAGCCATTTTCTAAAATTTAATAGCATATTTCAAAATATTTCAACAGAATATATCAACTACTATATTGGACATTATATTTTACCTTAATACCCGACATTTCTCAGCGCCCACGGATATCGAAAAGTTTCTACAAAACTCACTAAATCTTCTGTATATGTCTATATTTTCGAACAAGTTTCAAACGCCTATATTTCGGTTAAAATGGGTTTAGAATTACTATATTTTGGGTCGTCACAGTCGATGCCTACCATTCAAAACGGTTTAATACAAAACTTACAACCGATTCTTAAAGACCGTCGGCAAAAAGTTTCGCCAGCTTAATCAGCGCGCAGTTAATTTTATTTCTCAACTTCTCCATTTTCACTGAAGGTGGAATTAAGTTTGAATGAATTGAATTACTGAACTAATTTATCTAAGTTCCTTTACCTCTTTACTTAATTCATTGCTACACTTAATTCGAACTCCTAACATTTAGTTTTTTATCTTACTTTCGTTTTGCTTTGGATAAGTAAACGTTTATTTTCTATATCGCTGCGTTAAACTTAATTAAAATGGGAAATATAATAGGTAATATATAATAGAACCGCGAGAGCAACGTTTTTATGCTCATTATAGAATGATTCATAACCACATACCTCCTTCAATTCTTTCAAATGTTTTCTTTTTTTTAAGTTCTAATACCTATTTTTGACTTATATAAACAAAGTAGATATCCAAATATTTATCGAATTAAAGGAAATGAATAGTTAACAAATTATTGAGTGCTTTTATATGCAAATAAATACAGATATTAATACATTTCATGATTGCCTTTTTTATGACAATATCATTAACTAGAATAAATTTGCTTCACCATGTGTTGTTGTGAAAAACTGTTTATTTTATTAATGCAATTTTATCAGCATTCTATTAGACAACAATTCGCTGAAGTAATTTTAGGCATCTAATAAATTTTAACACTTACATTCATCGTATTCACATTTTTCGCTTTATTATTTCATTCTCATTTTTTTACAGGCTTCATCAAAGTTCTAATTCAAATAATATTTAATGTGATAACACTCACAAATGTCTGTCGAAATATGCAAATTTAAAATGACGTTACTTTTGTGTTACTGTGTTTTTGTTATCTTTTTAGAGACTGGCTTGCCTTTGAATCTCGATTTCTCTTCTAAATATTTTGGCTGTGTTTTTGCATTTGAAACCGCTGTATTTAATGACTCAGCTTATTCAAAGATTTGTTTTCTTAACTCAATTAATTGAAGTGTTCAGACGCGAAATGCTTCTGTACATTAATTGTGGTTTGAATGTCTTCTGAATGAGAAGACATTTGAAAGAATCTGATGAGGTTCGCAACGTAATACGATAACAAAAGTTCTGTAGAAGAGGTCAGTAAAACTGACAAATTTAAGCTATATTACACTGCGTATATGCTACGGCGTATGTTACCAAAGTACTTTACTTTGAAAAAAAATGAAAAAAAATAAAAATGCTTTATTCTATGGACAAACTTTATTTTTTAAAATCATGAATTTTTGAGTGACAAACCTAGCGCTGCAATAAAGTTTGTTTATCACATAGTACCGTTTTAATATTTAAGTATTCATAATGCGAAGTTCAATATGAATGAACGCTACGCTTTAGTTATACGTTTCATATGACAGTTAAATGATATTTCATCGTGACATTTGACAAGACGTAACAAGTTGGCACACTGCTGATTGGCGCCATTTACACATTTACATGTAGTCATAATTTCATGAAAAAATTAAGCTGTATTTACAAACTGGGCGACTGACATAAAAAAATTATATTTTTCCGGATTACTCATGCACTAGTGGTTGAAGTGGTGTGCTTTACTTAATTTACATACTATATATTAGTTACTTTCGTAAGTTTTGAAACTTATTAGCAATTTAGTGAAAAACATGACATATTGCAGAAAAAATTCTTGTAAATGTTGCAAATATTTATTAAAAACCAGACCAACTCTTTGCATTACATTTTGCTTCTATCTACGTCGGTATGCATGTATATACGTAGACGAGCTTGCTATTCTTATATTATGCAAAATTGTTCGATATTATTTTTAAATCATTACTGATTTCTTTAAACCAGTACGATTGCACTCCCACTTGTCTCGCATTCGCTTCCATGAATTTTATTTTATTCCTATGCATTTTAATTTTCTTTTCAATCAAATTAAATATGTCGCTTAGCTTTATTTGAGAAAGAAAATGTTTTTAAATGACCTTATTCTGTACCTTCCCTTTGAATTTAAGGTAGAAAATTAAAATTTAATTGTTATATTTGCACGTGCCTTAGAAATGAAAGGAAAGTGATTATGTAAAGATAAAAAATTACGCTGGAGATATTTTGGAATAATTTTCGGCCACAGTTCACTTTATTTATATATTTTAGTGATACCTGTAAGCGAATAGGAGATAAGTGGGAGTGTAATCGTGCAAGGTCAACACACACACACACACACACACATATATATATATATATATATATATATATATATATATATATATATATATATATATATATATATATATATATATGTGTGTGTGTGTGAGTATATATATTATAAATATACAGAATGTATAAGAGGATATTTCTTCTAACATATTTTTGTTACTGCTTCTAATGGTCTCGCTGTGAAATAAAGCAGTACGTATTAGGCACGCCTTATCAAAATACAATCATGCGGTGGAAACATTTGCAAGAGAAGGTGAGAAATTAATGAAAAAAAAAAGAAAACTTAGTAATAGTACTAATATACTAGAACAGGTTGTGTAAATCAATAATATGTTTTCGAAGTTCAGAAATGCTTTTATTTTTACCATGTGCCAATTTCAGTTAATCCATTTACTAGATAATTAGGATTCGAATTTGCCAACGATATATTTTAAGACAGTGAATTTTATTTCATTATAATAGCTACTTTAAATTTTGTAATTTATTATAAGCCATAATACCCGAATTAAATTAAGAAACTTAAAAGACCCCATCTCCTCTCGAAGTATTTTCTAAGTTTAGTTTGTATAACTTCCGTTAATTATATTCCACATGATACACTGTGTTTAAATTTAATCGTATTTACTTTAATGGTCACGCAGTTTATTAAATTCTCAACGAAAAATTATGGTTTAATTCTCAACATAGTAATTTTTTATTTTCTTCCGATTAAATTATTCACATGATTTAGGTGGTGTCACGTTACGTGTCACGTCCCGACGGTGCGATTTGATGTAAATAACACGGGAGCATGTGATATTCGACCTCGATCAAAGTTTAATCATCTTACTTTCATCGCTAAATTTTGTTTTGTGTTATTGGAATTTATATATTTTACTTTATATATTTTTCTGGCTGTTGCCCGACTTTCGTCCGTTCTATTCAAGTGCCCTGCCCATTTTATTCTTTAAATTGCGATGTATTTGGCCACATAAGGTTCTTTAATAATCTGAAAAGTTCAGAGTTAGTTCTTCTTATACAGGTGTTGTTACATTTTAGACCACCAAAAATACTTCTTAAAATCTTTCTTTCAAAAACAGAAATGGCATGTTTAACCTTTTCTGCACTTGTTTTTCTGCTAGTGAATCGAGACTTCAAGTACTGTTTAAGACCCAAAAAATATCGGTTAGCTGCTATGACGCTGCTACCGATCTCATGCATGATATTATTGGGGTTTAGACTTCCGATCCTAAGTATGTAAAGTTGCTAACGGTTTCAAATGTGTAATCCCCAATTTCAAAATAAGCGGTGTTATAATTGGCACAGGTTATAAACTTAGTTTTATTTTGGTTTATTGCAAGATACATTTTGCATGCGGCAGCAGGTAGTAATGTAAACCCTCAATGAGTTCCTGAGGAGTTCTTGTGACAATGTCAATGTCATCAGCGAACGCAAAAATTTGATCAGATTTGTTAAAGATTGTACTACGGGTATTCATGTTCGAGTCTTTTACAATCTTTCGGAGGGCAATATTAAAGAGCAAGCAGGCCAGTGCATCCTCTTGTCTGAGCCCATTTGTAAAAACCAAATCGTATTCAGTATGGAAATCAACCATCTGAGAAGGGTGTCTGACACACCAAACAAAAAGCAAGGAACTCATCACCAAACAAAGGGTAATTAACTTCCCATATATCAAAATATCAGGATGAAGTTTTATGACGAGAAAATTCATATAAATATTATTAGTAAGCTGATGCGAGAATTTTTCATTTTCTAAAATATTCGTTGTTTCTTATTGCTTTGGAACCTACCTATTGATGTATAGCAAATTTAATATTCATTATCAGTTAGAAATAAAAAAAGAAAACCCAACTAACACCGCTCTATAAATATTTATTAATTAAAACTTTATTAAATATACTGTTATTTTAATTTCTATATTACAATATAAAAATATTAATGTACCCGTTACTTAGAAAATATACTTCAAGCAATTGCTCGGATAAATCACAAGAAGACTTGTGGTTGACAATGTTCCCCCTGTTCTGTGCACTGGCTGATTAAATGCTTCATTACTCTTTGTATTTTTAACCGCCCGCTTTATATTAACTCTTTTTTGAAAATAGTCAGGACACCGCATTGTCTTCTAGAAACAATCGTTCCACTTTAATAGTAGAAAAAGTCATCTAGAATTTTCCGCTATTAGATTGTAATGATTGTTTTAAAAAATAGTTTAAAAATAAAAGAATAAAATTCCAAGGAATAAAATGAGAAAATAAATTTAAATTCTGTAACAAAAGGGAAATCAAAGAGGAAAAATTTGATCATATTAATCATTCATTCATGCTATTGTTAAACAATTTCCCATACTCCCATTAATTATTCACATATGAGGCCTGTGTAAAGATATCATCATTCTAAGGCATTTAATTTAAATAGAAAAGATATAATATTTTGAATGAAGGTAATCCCGGTTGTTAGAAATGTATTAAAATGGTGATAACGGAATAATGTTGGAAAATGAACATAATTAAATTCAAAGATAAAATTAATGTAATATAAAATATTTTCACGTTAAAATTTGAGAAGTAATAAATTAATATTAATTTTGTGCTACATGACAAACTATGACATTACCTAATAACTTTTTAGGTTTCTAGACCTCAAACGCAAAAAGTTTGCTCAGGTGTGTATATTTCGATCACAATCATTTTTTTTTCAGAAATCACAATACAGATAAACTTGCAATTTGGCAAGGTAATAAGACATCTTAACCCGTGCAAATCCCAACGACGTTCAAAAATATACATATGAAAATTGTTTTTTTTTCGGAAATAAATAATAGTATTTTTTTGAATTCGTAATATTATTTTAATAATTAAAGGTAGTCTTTCTTCAGAAACATACCGAAAAAATATACAAAAAATATATATTATTTAAAATATGTACAAGAAAAGTAAAGGAAGATTTCCAAATTATAAAATATAAGAAAAATAGGATTTATGGAAGTATGCAAAAAGGTTGTAGGAAAACAATTGCAACTTTTTCATACCTTCTGAAATATGCACCATATTTTAATAAATATCAATCATTAGTAGAAGATTAATTTAATTGAAATACCATGTATCGGTATATATTTATAAGTGTCTTAATGTGTAGGGGACTTGTATTTGAAGTTTTTTTTTATGTTATAGCTATAACTAAAATATTTCAGGGCCTATGGTCAAGTTGAGCTTACTTAGTAAGTTTTTATGGAAAATATTTACAACAGTACTAAACCTGTTTCATTCATTTTCAAGAACAAGTTAATGAAAAATTCAATTATCGGCTGCCGGTGAGTTCTTTTTCCAAAAACTTCGACTAATTACAAGTCCAAATATTTATTGATAGTTTGGAGTGTTCAAAGCGAAGTTCTGAATTAGTTAAAATTGTTGGGAAATTGTTGTCATAGAATTAAGCAATTATACAAGAGGAACAGCAAAAATTAACAAGGGATTAATAATTACTGCAATAATAATTTAATTGCAAAAAAAATTATTTAAGAGAATATATAATACAACAATATCTAGTTTTATTGATATTCATGTACTTACTTGTACAAAATATATGGCATTCAATAATGATGAAATTTTAATTCTCATAAATGAACGTTACCAAATAAATCCAAACTGTTTTGTTAATTGAACGAAGAAACATTTTGAAAAAAGAAAAAGTATAATTACGAAAATAGTTGAATGATTACTTTATTCTAAATACAAATGTTATATCATGCCACCCAGTGTCTTTATTTGTTACACCCGGTTATATCAAGTAGATGAAACTCTCCATAATATCTTTAACCTTATGCTTTGGTTCTAATATTATACTTATATAAGGTGTTATTTCTAAATGCTGTGTATGATTTTTAGTCAAAGCTCCTCTAGAGAATAGACTTTTTAGCGAACAGGAAAAAAGATCTTAGTTTGCCAAGCAAATTTGTTAAACTCTGAATGAGGGTACCTTTCTTTTCATGGAAAATAAAAATTGCATATGGAAATGTTTTAATTACTTTTGTTATATTGTTAACAAATTATTAGAGATCATAAAACGTAAAATAATAAAAATGAACTCTTATTCAACCGAACATGAAAGGATATTATTTTTATTCGTAATAATAACATCCAACAAATATATTCGTTGGCTTCATTTTCAAGTTATTGTTAAAAAAATTTAAATTACAAAAAATGTGTCTCTTTCTTAATAAAATACATACCTACCTCACCATAACATTAAGAAATATTGGTTAAAGATACACACATCACAAATATGTACATATATGCATAGACATCATTACCAATGCCTCGAATCATTTGGCCCATACCGGTAATGTTTCATTGATGGAAGGCAGATGGTACGCCATTTAATAGTAGTCATTTGTTGCCGGAATATTTTACTCTTTGCCTACATTCTTACGTAAACTGTTATAGGCTGATTCGTGTTTGTTATGATATTCATAAATTTACTAATACTCATACTTAGCTTCTATAAACCATTACTCGAGTAGTTATTTATTGCCGGAATATTTTACTCGTTGCCTACATTCTTACATAAACTGATATAGGATGATTCGTGTTTGTTATGATATTCATCAATTTACTAATACTCATACTTAGCTTCTATAAACCATTACTCGAGTAGCCATTTATTGCCGGAATATTTTACTCTTTGCCTACATTCTTACGTAAACTGATATAGACTGATTCGTGTTTGTTATGATATTCATCAATTTACTAATACTCATACTTAGCTTCTATAACTCATTACTCGAGTAGTCATTTATTGCCAGAATATTTTACTCTTTGCCTACATTCTTACGTAAACTGATATAGACTGATTCGTGTTTGTTATGATATTCATCAATTTACTAATACTCATACTTAGCTTCTATAAATCATTACTCGAGTAGTCATTTATTGCTAGAATATTTTACTCTTTGCCTACATTCTTACGTAAACTGATATAGACTGATTCGTGTTTGATATGATATTCATCAATTTACTAATACTCATACTTAGCTTCTATAAACCATTACTCGAGCAGCCATTTGGTATTGTTATTTGATTTGTTTTATAGTTAACGCAGAAACTCGCTTGTAGAAATAAAAATCAGTGAATTTGTTCAATTAATCACTTTCATGTGAACCCGCACTTTATTCGCTTATATGCTCTCCAAACATTATATTTAAACTTTATATTTATATCACGAAAACATATTACCAATTGCCTGTTTGGCTAAAAACAAAATAAAATTTTTGAAAAGAAAAGAAATATGTTTATACGTATTTTATTAAGCCTACACCCAAAATAACACACATACAGATATATATATATATATATATATATATATATATGGATATATATATATATATACATATATATATATATATATAGATATATATATATATACATATATATATATATATATATACAGTCTACATATTAATACAGCAGCAGTTAATATGATTAACGATTCATGACAAATGCTTTATATTCCGTTGAAACCCCATAATGTCCTTCCATTCAGAATTGTTTTTAAGAATTGAACTTATTTGTTTCTCAAATAGAAATCTCAAATAGATTCTCTAGTTACTTAATATATTCTAGTTATCTAAAATATAGATGAGTTCAGATTATTATAATTGCCGATATGTAAAAAACATCTCAACTAAACATTAGTATTACTAAAATAATTATGAACTATTACAAAACGTACATTTATTATTTTACACAACCAAAAAGAGTTAATGTAAAGTAAATAAACGGTTGAGAAAACCAAAAAAGAAAAAAATGCAACATTATTTTATTTATTTTAAACTACTCTAGCCAACGCAGACTTTTGGTGACAAAAATGATATAAAACATAAGTATATACAAAGGAAATTCCAATAGAAATTTGAATCTGTTAAAAGAGTTTGTAAATATCATTTTGTTCTTTGAGTACCAAATTTTTTTATATTATATTACAATTTTATCCACGTCATTATACTTACAAGAATACATGTAGTAAAAAATAAAACATCTTAATAAAATTCATTTAGTAACTAACGTAATATATGTTTAAATCCAAAAAGAGGCAGAAAAAATACTGAATTTTACAGACCATCGCTTTCTATTTCTTATTGATTATAATTTTAGTCTATCTTTACAATTACTTTATTGTTTTTTTTCTATCTTAGCACATCTTAACTATATTATTACGTGCATAAATTACTATACAAGTATTTAAATTATATTATTTAAATTATATTCGAATGTTAATAAAACGTGTGAAATTGCATATCACAATATAAACATTTAGAAGCGCTTTTCTACAACCGAATGGAATATACTCCACAATGGGTAATTTTATTTACCTTGAAATACCTATTTTACTTGTATAAATAGCATTGTAGTAGAAATACTGAGATTTAGTATATGCCTAAAAATATAGTTTCTAATTTAATGATATTTTAGTAAAGTTTTCTCCCGATTTTAATCAAAATATAACTTATAGAGTTGTACAATAATATTGCAGTTTTTACAGGAATAAACATAAAAAGAGCGTAATATCTTCTTCTTGATCTTACGTAGGAAACTGAAGGGAGACTCTCTCCTAATGATTCAGAAAATATTAGCAAATGTGGAAATGATTAATTCTTCGTAACATGAAGTGAATATGGAATAGGAAATGGTCTGTTTATTGAAATCGGTATTTAAAAAAAAAACATTATCACTGCAATCTGATATTTATTTTGACCTTCCGTAATATAGTAATACCTTCAAAATTTATAAATATAGCTAGATTAAAATTGAAAATATTTTACTAAATATTAAACAACTAAGACGTTTAGACGTAATTTGAGAAATACAAGTAGAACATATTGATAAAGATTGTGTACGATTCTTTAAATTGTATTTAAATAAATAGTATTGTAAAATGTGTTTCACTAAATAGGGTGATGATTACGTTCAATTATTTTATGATCTGGTGTATTTTTTGGATTTAATTATCCGAGGAGAAATTTCTTAAATATATATGGGAACAACCATCTTTGCGGATTTATTAGTATGTAGATTTTTAGGAAGTATTATTATATTAATATTGAGACCAATACACTTGACACCACATATTATAATAAAAATAAAACTATTATTCACATATCCACGTGAATAAAAGAGTATAATTCTATTCTATAATTCTGCTGCCTCAATTTCTTCTTTAATTATTCCTTGTCTCTTTTGATTTTATAAGTTAATGGCTTAATCGTACCCTTAACTACCTCATTTACACCTTATAACAAATTATTGACTGCAATATCCTATTTGTACATCTATTGTAAATATTTGAACATAGCAAACTATTTGACTGCAACATCCTATTTGCAAATTTATTGTAAATATTTGAATAACATTGATATTAAATGAACTTTTCGTGGTATTTTGCACGAAATTGAATTTTTATCTCATGGATTTAATAAAATATGGACACCATTTATTTAAAGTTACAGGAAAATACTAGTTTGTACATGCTTGTAAACAACCTTCAAACACCTTATTTATATATGTAATAGAAATATCGTTACCATAATATAAATTGTAATGGAAATTCAATGAATCTGATTAATTGTGTTTTTCTAAAATATATTGTACATAAACATATGATATTTTGTAGTTTACAAAGAATGAAGTTTTATTTTATAATCCTGATTAAACTTTTAATTCTGCGAAATTTAAAATAAAATAAAGTATGTTATCATTGAATTTGTATTTTAAAAAGTAATATATTGAAGTGCTCAAAATTTTAAACAAGAGGGAATATTTATGTAATAATTAGAGATTAATTTTTATATTAAAATTTACAGAATAAGAAACTATTAGTATAAATTTGTTAAAAAAATATCTTTTAATATTTTAATTTGAAAATCAATAGGCTCTTATTTTGAAAGTTATCTAATTGATAGAAAATGAAATCATCAATATCAGATAAGAGTTATCAGCTATGACGGATCTTCATACGTACAGACCAATGAATGTGAGTTAATGCCATTTTCAAAAAGATCCCTTTTTGTAAAAAACTATATTTAAAGTTTATTGTTTTTATATTTATTACCCGAGATATACTTACATCTAACATTAAAACTTTAGGTTGGTTTGCTAATTGATGATAAAGCACACGTCGCGAGGTGTGCATTTGCAAGGCAATTTGTATTGAAATAAAAAAAAATTCGTTTCTATAAGTATTAGATTTGACTATAAATATTTAAAAACTCTTCGCTTGTAAAGGAGGACGATCTACACAAATTTCATTGAGGTAATTAAGGTAAGAAAATTATTATTAATTTCTGCATAAATAAAGTGAAGATAAGAAATTTTTTTTAATTATATATAATGTTATATATAAAGTTATTTGAACTATTAATGGAATATAAACGGAAATTAATTCGAATATTATGAAACCAGTATAATATGAATAATTAAATATTTAAAAGGTACTCAAACTTTAAATTTCTAAGAATTTGCCATCAGCATGTTAAATAATATGAATAACTACCTTTAGGCTTTGAAATGAAATTTTTACCTCATTTCATATTACAGTGACTTGCAATAGTAAAATCAATGAATGTGATATATCCAAACAGTATTTTAAACAAAATGATAGTAACTATATTAATTAATAACAATATTGTACCAAAAATGTCATGTTTAATTAACAGTATAATTATAATTCAATAAATTTTAAAATTTAATCTTGAAGCAGTTTAAAATTTAAAACACTAAAATTCCATGAAGTTTCCATCTTTCAGTTGATTGAATTAGAAAGAAAAAAGTGTGCTAAAGCATTGTACTTTTTGATACCTATTCCAAAGGTATTATGGATTTTAATGTTTGATAATCTTCACATAAACTAATTTCAATTTTTTTTTTGCGTTAGTTCTCTGTATATTTTTCTAAGTAAGTGTAATGTAAAGTTTTTTTAGAAATCTGTCTTCTGAACTCTTAAAATAAAAGCTTCAAATTATTCGCCGAAATAAATTTAAGTATTGTATTCAAAATTATGACCTTAGCTTTTAGCTTAACAAAAATTTGAGTATGACGATAGCAAACAGACCACGAGTTTGTTCTTGCAAGCAGACAGATAAAGTGCATTTCTGCGAAAAGTTTTCTATTCTCTTCACTACCTTTACAGTTTCGATAATTTTCACTCTTGGAGTAAATATTTCTACAACTCATACGTTAAGAAGGAAAGGGCACTGTCCTGGGAATACCAATAAAATTTCCAATTTGTCATAGTTATAGACTAATCTAAATTAAATTGATTTGCTCATATTAAAAATGATAGCATATAAAAAATGGACACAGTGATTAATTTCTTTCTTAGCATTATGGTTTTGCTAGTTGCCTCTGGCGCGGATGCTACGGGTTCGATTGTTATATTATTTTTCACAATATTTTTAATAAATGAAAAAATAAACGTAACATACGTTTATATAGCTGAATATTAAATAAATGCATAAAGTGAAATAAAAACGATAGCAAATATTAATTAATAATTACTACGGACGCCAAGACAGTAATATAAAACTTGTGACTATTGCCTGTTGAAAATAGCATACTTTATGTATGTATTATACAGAGTTTGGTGGTCAATAAATTCAAATTCTCATAACATCTGCCCTCTCACGTTTCATAATTTTTCTTAAGATCTAAGCAAATGCAGACGTTACTAGTTCTGAATAGAATCTAAATATAATTTAATTACGTCGAGACGAGAGTCTTTAGTACATATTAGCACTATTTTGGTGGTGAGTAGCAATTCTCGCAAAAGTAAGTTTTAGTATCTATAGTAGGGATCATGTTTCCAAATTATGGGAAATTTAGTAAACAGTTCAACAAACGTATGTCGTAGAGCTCAAATTAATTTAGGTAATACTCAAAGGAAACCATTTCAAATGTAGAGTGCGACATATCATGTTTAGCAAATTGATAAGAAGGCAGTAAGAAAAGCAAACAGAATTAACACTTTTCATTATCACGGAAACATATCACAAAATATGAGGCTTCCGAACTTCTCAAAAATAGAAGCTTCTCAAATATCTCAGATAAGGTTTATGTGGAGCGCGGTATTTTACTTTATTTCAAGAGTGAAAAATAAAAATCTCTCTGACAGTTTTATTTCAGGGCAACCAACATTAGAAATTTGTTCTCATAATGTCATACTGAAAGAGAAAAAAAAGTACTTATGCATAAAAAAGAAGTGAAAATATTGTATTTGATTTACATATAAGTTATACTTGTGAAATGAAATAGAAGTCAGATTAGTTGACAACCCGATATTAATTATATGTCAAGTATGTAATTGTTTTGTTGAATACAAGCCATTTTAATGATACAATTTTATTTGTGAAAAACGCTTTTTCCTTTTATTGTTTTTGAAGTTCATTTTATTAATATAATAATTATATTTTTTAATATTAGTAGCGAACACAAATCAGGATTTGATCATGTTAACAGGAGTTGGTTTTATTTTTCTGTGCGAACAAAATTCATAAATTTTATATTTTAAAAAAATAGGTACATCAATAAAAAAAAGTTGTTATTTACTTTACTTTATTCTCCACTTGATGGTAAATTTCTTCAAATAAAGCATTAAAATGAAGACATTGATCAAACTATTAATAAAATTCGCGCTTAAAATTACATAATTTTACTGACAGGGGTTTACTAAAAACACTTACATTCGGAAATGATGTCAACTTGTAAAGAAGTGTATTGAGTTACTTTAATACTCACTAAAGGAGTATTTATTGAACAACTGTTAAGCATTTTACTAACTGATACTTTGGTTGGAATAAAAGGTTCAATAATAATTATGATAGATTTAGTAGCTTTTTCTTGTCCTAGTATGCAAGAAATTGTTGACTGACTGAGTCCATCGTCAAACATGTCTGCTGTCTGGAGAAAGGAGTCTACGGGAATTTTAATCATCCAATGTCGCCTTCAAAAATTCTACTCTTATAATGACTATCGTTTTCATAATAAGTAACTTTTTATCGTATAATTTGATAATGTATGTTATTTGGAGCGAATAAAACAACCTCGTGTAACAACCGATAAAGGTATTACGTGCCATTTTAGATAATATTTCTTAAAATTAATTATATTATATTTAAATAAACTCACCTCTAGCTGGAATCATTGCAGATTTTAATTGGTTAACCGATATTTTTATTGATTTGTAGCCAAATTACGAGAACTAGTCGCGAGTTCACACTTTTCAAATTTTAGCTGATAAAAGAGCGTGTGTTGTATTGAGAACAAGTATTTATTAGAGTAGGATTGCTATATTTTTACATTAAAAACAAAAATCTTGCCTGGTGTATGTATTTGAGAGCCACTTAGATAAGGTAGTAGTCCCTTGAGACGGACAAGAATCCTTTAAGAATTAAGGTAGAGGCTGAACTGAATTAAGATAGACGAAGTAACTCGTAAAAAAAATTAGGTTATAAAACGAGATCTCTTCAGAATATTTCTATGAAATTTTATCGTTATTACGGAGATTCATAGAAAAATTAATGTTACCGATATAAATCGTGTAATCGAAAGGATAAAGTTGCAACGGAATGGCCGTATAGCGTAGAGAAACGACAACGATTGGGCGTGTGCGTGTGCGTGTGCGTGTACGTGTATGCGTGTGGGTGCATGTTCGTGCGCGTGCGTGCGTGCGTGCGCGTGTGCGCGTTTGCGTGTATGTGTGTGTGCGTGTGCGCGCGTGTGCGTGTGTGCGTGTACGCGTGTGTATGTGTGTGTTTGCGTGTGTATGTGTATGTAAATGCATATGTAACCTAAATATTTTTGTACTAATATTAGAGTTAATAGATCTAATTTTAGACTTCAGACTCTGTTGTTTTAAAAATGGAAAAATGATTTCTGCCATATGAGCCATATCTCATACCTTGTTATATGGAAATTGAGCCTTTTCATTATTAAAATGCACTTTGAAAATTAAGCCTTTGTATTTAAAAAACATTAATATTACTCAATTTTATCTGAAAATTAGTCGCCCTAACATTTAAATTTGAATGTCATTTTACGAATGAAGTAGGATTAAATCAAACCGATTGCCACTGATATTAAAAGCCTGTTCAGGTCTGTTGTAGGTTTCACTTTCCAACAGATAGAAATAGCGTATGACATCGATTTTCAAAAACATGAAATTAGAAATTGATATAATGTATAATCTGCTATATCATTGTAAGACCTATTGCAAAATGTCAAAGAGATAAAGCGGAAACAAAAACTACGTACAATGACAAATGTTTTAGACTTAAAAGAGGAATTTGCGGAAAATTAATTTCAACATGTGATAATTCCTCCAGTCAAAAGCATGTCAAAATTTTTAAATGAAATTATGAGTGGTGCGAGACGCAAGATGGAAATAATTAGTAAAAAATTGTGATATATTTTTCCTAATGTTAAATCTTATGTATTCTCTTTATTATGAAAATGCACCATTTTATTATTCCATTTTTACAAAGGTAAAAATATATTCTTCAAAAAGTTCCGACAACTATGTATATCCATATTGCTTGCATAAATATTTTGGTAAATAAATAAACCAGATGAGTTATAAATACTTAAGAATTTTGAATACTACGAAATGAAATGATTTAAAGAAAAATATATTTTAATCCCCTCAACAATGAAGTTTTGAATCTAATTCATGGGAGAACATTTGTTACAACCATGCAAACAAATTTGTTTCATCACGCCATTAATATAGATAAATTAATAAACTACTTTTCATCATATATGCACGTTGCATTACATTCTACGTAATATTTTTAATAGTGTATAAACATATTTTACGTGGAACGCCATAAACTGTAAATTATTGTTACCTCCTCCTGCCATATGATAATTGTTAATACAACTAATAAAAACGTCGCCGTTAATTAGTTTTCAAATGTATCTTGATGGATCGGATTTTATTTTGGTCAGTGACCATTTACCTATTTCACTCTGTGAAACCACGGATCGAACAGAGTGACTTAATGAGGTTGACGCACGCGATTTTGAAATCAATTGTACTTAACAGCGTTTTATGCGTGTCGTAGTTAAATGAAGACTTATGATAAAGCTGTTACGAAACAAGCTTCAGTAAGTTAGTGAAGTGATGCTTACGTAAGTTTATGTTGTTGGTATTTTATTGGCGTATTTATGACAATTTTATTTTTTTTTGCTGTTATTATCAATACTACTTGTCTCTTAATTATCAACAGATATATCCTGCAGAAATTTAAATTTAATCTCTGAGAAAGTATTAGGCTGTCATCTAATTAAGCTGGTAGTTTTTCAGCAATTTTTGAAATTTTATATACAATTCTTGATTATTTCAAGCAGGACATATAAAGAGCGTGAGGTTATACGTTCTATTTAATTAAAAAATGAATTTGAGTCTATATACATTTTTGTTATTTCCATTTAGAGCGGAAAGATGTATTCTCTTATAACACAGCCAGTTGTGTGTTCCGAGTTTAAGTTAGAAATAGAATTAAAGCATACGTAACTTTTATTTATATTATTGCTAAATAAACATATTGGTAAGTATGAGTATACGTCTCTCTTATTTACTTAACATTTATTAAATTAGGTACGGAGTCGATTTATGATACGTTTATCAGGGTAAACTAATTTGTCCTAAGATAAACTAGTTTGGCCTGGAAACTTTAATCTTAACAAATTTAGTCTAGGCGGGAATGATTTTGAATAATTATTCAAGTAAATTAATGGTTAAAATTAAAAGCTATCAATTCGATGAACGATTTTTATTCAAACATAATCTACTTAATTACAATAAATTATAAAGATTAGAATACAATATTCGCACAAAGATTTAAAATAAAAATAAACTTCTTAGTGCTTCTCAGTTTGTACTTTTCACGCAGCTGATTTTACCGCACTTTTAGGGGATTTTATGGAAATTAAAATCAAATAACAAACTAGTCAAGTGTAAAATTTTCAGGCCAAACTAGTTTATCCTAGGACAAATTAGTTCACCCTGTCACGCGTAGAGATAAACCGAAAATTAGTTTGGCTTTAAATCGGTTAACATATAAATAAATATTTTCATTTGCACACATGCACATACACACGCACGCACACGTACACACAAATTCATGAAAACATATATGCATATACTCATATATTTATATATATATATATATATATATATATATATATATATATATAATTTTCATTACATTTAAGCCAAAAACGGGATATTATGTACATAATATTTTAAGTCCTAAAATAGAAACAAATGATATAGGTTGAAGTAATATTTCGCCAACAATTTTAGTCCTAATTGCTCACAATAAAATATATTGACAAAATATGCCAGAAAATGCAACATTTATTGCTTTTAAAATTAATATATACATTAATTAGTTGACGCTTTCAAACTGAGTATTACGGTGTTTTATTGAATAAAATAAACGAATCAAATATCTACGTAAATATAAAATGATGGTTTGATTGTAATTTTTTTCTCACCTTACTTGGAGTTTGAAATTCAGTTTAAGGTAAAGGTTGTAACTAGAAATAAAAGAATCCCTTTAATTTCTATCAGACAGTCACCTCAGAGTCAAGTTCCTATGTCCACGTGGCCATGAAGACGTTTGCCGCTCCACTCAATGCAACCAACATATTACCATTTCATCAATGATGTGACTGAATAAAATTTGGTCATGCTTTTGGGTGAAAATTAGAACTAATTTAATGTGTATATAATGTTCTAAATTATGTTTAGCAAACTGTGTTGAGAAGTCCTTGTGGTAAACTAATTCTTCCATCTAGTAGCTTTAATCCACTTCTCCTTTATGGAGGAGCTTTTGAGTATTGGAAGCTTGTATTTTAATGAGACATCACCTTCCGGTCATACTTAAAATTGGTGTAAAGCCGAAACATTAAACGCTTACAATTTAAAAGTTTAGATAACCCTTTCTCGAAACACCTCTAGTCGTAAAACAATAATTGTTTACCTAAATGTTCACATATATACGATCGTTTCATTTTTCTTCAAACCAAAATTTTTTCATTAGCCTCATATAAAATTCAAACCATGTATTCTTTGGAATTCTATTCTTAATAAATTTATAATTTTATTTTAATATACGTTATTAAATCAATGAAAAACATATTAGTAATTTATTTTCATAACATGAATAATCCCAGCTTTAAAGGGTGAAACTTTTATCTCATTTAGATGACAGTTTTCAAAATATCTATTTTATTGATACTTATGTGACAACGACCCCAAGACTCCTGCACCGTTGACGAGTATTGATGCAACGACGTCGTCAATAATGTTTTCAGTTAAAATGCAACAAAATACATTCACAGTAACTCGAAAAAGTGAATAATGTATACGTCATTGTGCAGAAAACAACCTGTACCATAACACGGAGATCACATTGATAGCGAGCGTGCCTTGTCTATTTACCGCCTACAGTATTATTTTATGTTCTGCATAGATATTCTTACATATTTTCAATATTATGCAGAGAAAATAGATGGCTGATCTTTATCTAAGAATTGGATGGATATTCATGTGATTATGATTTATATGGTAAATCTCAGGTATTCAAATATTACCTTACCTTGGGTAAGTTAAAATTACGAATCAACCTAAAAGTTAATTATCAAAAAGTAAAAAGAGTCTGAAATGATTGCACAATTTTAATGGTTGCACTTTTATCAAATGGATTATAAATTAAGTACTCAAATGATCAAGTTCATTTCCTTCATGAGATCGCCAGATCTACATATTAGAAAATATATCCGCCAAAAATTAGAGAATCTGGAAAAGAAGCAGTATTATATCCCTCTTATTTATTCGCCCTTGTACCGTCTGGTCATTTTGTTTCGAGGGATAATTAATCATTTGCAGAGTAAACAAAATTTTAAACAACATGAAAGAATCTATTGCTCAGGTTTTTATTCCAAATATATATTGCCACTACCTACCAGATAATAGTAAGTGATAGATGAACACAAACCTAATGATTTAAAAGGAAAAATTAAAAGTCAATAACAATCCTATATTAGAGGCTACATGAAAATATTAACTAACTTGGATCCTGAACTAAAACTGACACAATCATCATCATCATCATATCATCATCATCATCATCATCATCATCATCATATATATTAATACGCTAAGGTTAAGATGTTACACTCCCTTTTTAGAAAAAACCTCACAACTAATCCACATAAATTATATATCATTTTATAGATAATTGCTTGTTCTACCGGCATCCACAACTAAACAATTTATTATTGCTATTGTTTTTGCAAATTAATTAATTATTAAAATGATATACACAAAACAGCAATGCTGCCATCTAACGGCTCAACGTCAATATGATTGACGGTCGGTAAAATTTTTGTTTAATTTCAAATTAACTCACGTATAAATAAAGTGGCGCTTTAGCTCAATGCTTTTGATAATTGCGCCTCTATATGTCAATTTTAGTAAAATATTTGTTTGATCTGTCATCTGAGCTTCATAATGGAATAAATAATGCGAAGACTTCGCACGGGTCACGCTAGTAATAAAATAATAACATAATAGAATAATAACATTAAAAAAGAAACACAATTCCGGAAGGATCTTGTCGTGTTCATTGTACGGAAATAAATGCAAAGGTATCTAACTAAGTAGTCCTTGAAGTTGATATAATAGAATATGCATCAACGTTAAGATTCACGTCATTAAAATTCAGATAATGTTCCATGCCTTTTGATTGATCAAGCGGAAATGGTTTTGGCGAAGAAATCACTCAGTGAACGGACCCGATCTTCTAAGACGCATTTTCTAACAAGTGGGTGTTTGCGTGTTGCACGCCATTTCTACTCGACTATTGTGTATCTTTCGTGCGCTTTCGTGTGCCAATTGGTTTTGCCAAGCACTCGGTCGAAGTCGGTAGTCTGACGCTTTAATATTTGAAATATATTTGTGAAGGCAGTTTATTAAAGTTTATTTAATTTAATTAATATTAAAGGGGGGCTAATGTTATCATTCTATTCCATTATTTATTTTTTTTACATTTAGTTATTACTGAATTTGTTAATTGACACGCAATCTTGGTGTAATTTCTTAGTT
Source organism: Druceiella hillmani (assembly GCA_039881145.1). Lineage (NCBI taxonomy): Eukaryota > Metazoa > Arthropoda > Insecta > Lepidoptera > Hepialidae > Druceiella > Druceiella hillmani. The sequence continues at coordinate 30,392,866 of JAYKKI010000022.1, read as the reverse complement.
GTTACTTTATTGAATTTATTGACTAACAGCTCTTTATTGAAATATAAAAATATTGAAATATAACAACTGTTTATGGCGGTATATCGTTTTCAGAGGTAGTCAAACAATTTACCATTTCAGACAGTCGTGTTCGCGAAAAATGTTAAAGAAATAAAAGATATAAAACATTTTTAACTACTATATTTCATATTTCAAACTACTATATTTTTGTAATTGTTTTCGCCTATAACATCCAGCTCAAGGAAAGGGTAGACATACTAGCTAAGGTAGAGTGAGATAGAATAGCGTATGACATCTTATCAAAAAATAGAAAAGTTGCTGAGTTTTGTTAGTGATTTTAGTGCAAAAGGAGAAAACAATGATTTAAACATGATTTACCATCTTTAGTCATATTTTCCAGGGGTAGTAAACAATATAGGAGATCACCTCATATAATTAACAGTTTACTTCTAATGCTGCTTTAATTCTTTAAACTTCCTTTTGTAATATTTTACATTCACATGTTGCTATAGGATAAATTTGTCTATTTAATAATGATCAATATCAAACAAAACATTTTCATAATTACTTTTTTTATGAAGGCTTGATGAAGAATTAATTTGTACTATTTAATACGAATAGTTCTATAATCATATATCTCTAATCACATAAAGTCTTGAATTAAAATTATTCGACTTTGCTACTAAAAATGCAAATAAGCAAATGAACACTGCAGACAGAACTTCTTCAACGAAATATATGTATATTATTTAAATTCCTATTTCAAATGCGAACACATTAAAAACACTTACTAAACTAATTTACTCAGCCTTCCAAGTAAGTGTAATGAAAAGCTAATCAATTACATTAGGGCAACTTCTTAAAAAACTTCTGCAAACATTTCTAATTTATATATTTTATAAGAGCGTTTGGTAATTTTCTCGATATATTTATTTTGTATTCTTATATAGCTGGTACTCTTACATTAGCAAATCGAATATTTCATAAAAACTGTATATGGTACGATATTTCTATGTAATTTTTTTTTGAAACGAAGTTCTATATAGGCGGTTAATACGAATTTTAAAATTTATCTACATATTTTAAATAAAAAATAGTAGATTTCTTCAAATATATTTCATGCGTAATACCTTCATTTATTTAATATTTTTGAAGTAATTTCTCAAAAAGTGTCCCGAGTACTTCATCGATAAATACAAATTAAATTGATACTTCAACTATTCAAAAATATTTAAAATTAGTTTTACATGTATCAAACTATAATAAAAAGTAAATTTGTTACCTTTACTTTTCTCCAAAACTTTTCAAGCAACCTGGCCTTTTATGACCTAAATTTCTTTCAATCAAATATCATCACACTTTTATTTTTCGCATAAATTTGTTTAAATTGGACGTGTTAAACATGCAATAAAATTATGCGATGATATACTAGCCGGACAATGTTATAAAGGAAATATTTTCTGCTGTATGTGATCTGTGGAAGGAATACCTTTTAAATTTATTTATGTCTACTAGAGTATACTGTGTTATATCGTAAGTATTTCAGTAGTAACCGAATGTCCGTAAAAATGAACCTTTAAATTAAGCTAAAAGAGCGAAAAAAATTTTTTGTGAATATGATTGGTTACATTTTTTTTTCTTTCTTGTTACCTTCTTAGGTAATGAGATGAAAATGAAACTTTATGCTTAGATAAAATGTTGATGGGTAGAAAGGGGATGGTTTTCAACAATTTATGCGAGTAATAATGGGTATTATAGCAAACGATATAGTTGTTTACAGCAATATGTTCTATTTATCCGAGTACGTATAAACGTTTTGCTTACATCTTTAACATGTCAAACATATACACCATATGTACTAATATGAATGTAACGACCACTTGTTCTTCTTAGGTAAAATAATAATTTACACTTATTAAAAATATTTGGAGGTCTAATAGTTTTTCATACTAAGGGATGTTTATTTGACCTAGCCTACCCATGCTGATAAACACAGGCGGCAATTTACCAAACAATATTGCGATGTAGTAAATTTTGATAGAAAGAGAGTAATTTTTATGATTAGTGATAATATGATATCAAAGTCGAGAAAACTGTTACCTTTAATAATTTTTTTTCTTTTTTTTCTGTAAAGGGAAAAAACAACCACAAACTATTTGAAATATTCTATGAATATTAAATACGAAATAAGTTTGTGTTCTAACATTTTCACAAAGAACGAAGAAAAATAAATATAGTTATAATATATCCAATTAAATACAACAATACATAAATGTGACAATGTTAATTGAAGTAAGTGAAACAACATTTTTTTTAAAAATACGATATAAAATTAATGTGGAAAACACTTGTTATTAACTTATCAATTAAATAAAGTTGCAATTATGGATTAAAAGTTATTTTTTGTTTTCACATATGGACCAAAAATTTATTAGGTTTCTAATAACGTAGCTTGTATATTTCTTGGCTATTTCTATTAAATATATTACTCGTGTATATTTAATCTAATACTTCTTTACCATACTTTATATATATTAGTCTTCAAAATAATACATAATTTAATACATTAAGAACATTTTTACAGTTTTATTCTAATATTGCGTTAAAGTGATTCCCAGTTAAGCTTTAATTATTCTCCGATTCTATTTGAGTCTTTAATACTTCTTATTCGTAATATTAGAGATTAGAGTTATATAAATACAGCCTTATAAACATGGAATCAGTTGAAATAATCTTCATCTGAGAGACAAGGAAATTATTAGAGATATGGCACCTATAATAAAATTCCACGTCTTTACCGATATCATTTTTAACCTCAGTAATACAAGCTTTCAGTAGTCGTAACAATTTATTACCATTTTGAATTGTAACAATATCCTTTTTTATTTTTATGATTCCGTCCGAACTCATAGGAGATCACTTTTTGCCTGTCCGTTTAACCATTGGCCAACACGCTTTTCTTCACAAAAGGATTGAGATGTCAAATTAAAAATTATTGTGAACTAAGGCATATGACCGCATATTGAGTTAAAAATTAATTTGTTTGTTTCATGCAAAAACCTATAAATGTACTTTTTGCTAATATTACATCATCATACAAAGATACAGGGTATTTCCGGTCGATCTACAATTTTGTAAGTCAGCACACTGGTAGATCTTATGGCATACATAAGGAAAAATCCAAGAATTAAATGATTTCAAATTCTACGTGGAATTAAATATTTTATGTAATATGCAACTATGGATAGTCAAGTAGGCAATATCTTTACGTTATAAAATATTGTAAATAGTCTTACAGAAATATGTGTTATTTTGTAAGTAGTTTTAGAGAAATATGTGACATTAAATGTATATACATGCCTAAACGTGACAGGAACAATTAGGTATGCAATTACATTATTTTTTATTTATTTACATTGGAAACATAGATCTGCCATGTTTCCAATGTATTTTGAATGGAAATATAACATATATTTTAATTTAAATTCAAATCTTAATTTGTTCAATTTAATGACTTGATTTCATTCCAGACTTAAATCAAAGTAAAAGAAAATTAAGAAAATTTTGGTTGTATAGTATTATTATTAGATTAAAAATAATTGAACACAAAATTAAGTCGTTTTATTCATTCGTAATTCAAATATTTTTGATTATTTTAATAATACGTGTAAATTTTGACATACAACAGTAACAGGTAGAAGGTAGGCGTATATTTATTTTTCGAAATGTTGCATTGACAACAGAAGGAAAATAATTTTTACATTCTTAAGTATACCAGTCCTTGAAAAAACACTTAATTAATTGATAATCAGGGAAGACGAAAAAATAAAATACAATCTGTGGTTATAATGCAAAAAACCTACCTTCTTAAAAACGCGTGTGTTATATTTTAATACATAATTTTTTTTTATGAAATTAATGAAAAAACAACGGTTTTACATATAGTTTTATGGGGTATAAAATGTAATAAAATCTGGTATTAGTTCAATTTGTTTGATTCAAAGAGTGTCGTAGAAATAAGACTATCCAATTATCATAATAAATGACAAAAATATCGTAAGTCGACCACTCTCTCTGAGACACTGACACATAAGGATATTTTATTAGCATCGAATTCAGAAATCTCTGAGAGTGGCAGTTTCTTTTCAAATTTATTCATTTAGGTGATAATTTACATTGCAATTGTTTAATAATGAATTAAGAGCTCGTATTTTTATTAATTAAGATAATAGTCCGCGCACCCTTACGTGCATTATTCCAAAATTAAAGAATCGTCGGATCCTTATGGTGATAAGCTGTAACAGGTACTGAAAAGTTCTCTTTTGTTGCTCAGTATTATCTTAGTTATTAGGGTTTCTTTTTATATCACGTAGAGAAAGACTAGCAGCGGTAATACAATCTTGTATTTACATGTTGATACCTATTTCTTGCCATCTTTAGGGTAACGAAGTCAAACACCGTACCCTTATATTTTCGCTATGTCTTGTCTGAACGGTTCGTCCATGACAACCTCAAAGTTTCCACGGTTTTGGAGCTACGTCCAATTTTGTAAGCTTCAGATCTTCTATTAAAATGCGTTCCATTTTTTTATAAATTTCCCTCATGAAGGAAAAGAGATGGAAAAAGTCTATTCACCTACAATTTCCAGCATAATATTAATAAAATAATTATAAAAAAATACTTAATACCGTGAAAATAACGTAATGAAAATTTCTGGACGTTTGTTAATATTTGAAAAAAAATACAGAAAATGTATCGCAAAAGCAAGGCCGGCGGATCATAATAATCCTTGTTCAATTACAATAGACCTTCATGTGCATGTGTCAGCACGACATAACAATTTATAAAACACATATATCATGAAATTTTTGGTGAAATTATTACAAAATCCTAATTTTTACGTGGTTTGATATGCACTGGACTGGTTTTACTACGTTTAAATATATTATATAGGATAGTTTATACGTAGTTATAAATATTCAATGCAAGGGTACGTTTAGACAAATACGTGATACATGCATTTGGAAAGTAAGATATAACATATTTAAAAAGTTTTCCGAAATGTTTAAATGTCGTGTAAATATAAACATACCAATTAATCGAAGCTTTCAGGAAGCCGTTTCATCAATGCGACCTATTGGCTAATATTACAATTGTATCAATATAAATATATCGATAAACATAATTCCTTAATCACATCGTTTCTTTTCAGAAAATAATTACGCGATTCCGGCTCTAGGTGATCTAAACTCATTATAATCCGGTGAATATCTAGCAGCGAACATCTTTCTATATTCAAAGCCACCCGACCTTGTCTAAACGTGTTTATTTAACAAAATGGGTAACCTTGTAACACCTGATTGCCTAATGCATTGTCGCGTGCTCATAAAAGCGACATTAGTTAACTTTCAGACTGCTCGGGGCTACAAAATGGTATATAAATCAGGCATTATCACGCCCCAATTCGATCGACGGAGGCACGGTAATTCTGTTTAATTATTGTTCTGATTTTATTTAGCTATGAACGAGCTCACGTTGATATATGTAACGCTATTGATTCCTTTATAAATTCAAAGTTTGCTCAATCTAAATAGTTATTAACATTTTCGTTGTGAAGCGGTGGTGAGGAAATTATTACTATTTACACGGTTTATTAGCTTCACTTATGCGTGACTAACTCTGTATGTAAACAAATAAGACTTGCTGTCTCGATTTTAAATTTTGCAAATGTATGCAATTTCAATTCTAACAACAAACCTAGCGAGTTGACGCTTATTTTACTTATTCTAATAATTTAAGATTAATTTTTTAGTTTCTTTAACTGTAAATTTTTACTTAAGTAACATTATATTGTAATTGGTTTTAGGAGTTGTTGATTTAATTTGTAGTTTAAGTTTAATTTGTAGCTTAGGTTTTTTATGGCTTATTCTTCATTGCTCAGGTGCTTTTTCCAAATAATTTAGTTTTGAGATACAATATACCCATACCCCCAAAGAAGAACATGGTATCTCATTTTATGGTGTTTTTCAATTGCTATGATATTCTTTGTTTTTCTCATATAAGTTAGTTTAATTGCTGTACCTATGAGCGCGTTTTAATAATATCAGTAGATATGAAAGACTAGAACAAACTAAAACTTTTTTATGACATTTTAAAATTTATTACTAGTATTAAGTGAAAGAAAACGGACAGAATTAGGATGAATATCTCATCCATTCTCACTGAATATAAATTAAAATACTATCTCAAAACAGGACAAGGGCATTTGAAAGATGATAGAGTTGAACTAGAAATAGTAGATATTATATAGTTTACGTAATTAGGAGGCATGTTATATTATGCCCCCTAATTACGAACTCCTAATTACTATCCTAATTACATTACAAAGTAAAAGTATGTTATTTGAATCAAAATTTATTTTTTTTAAATTAAGGTGGAGCTCTATATAATCTTGATATCTGTGTAATTTTAACAATGAACGAGGCTTTTACATTCCATTGTCCAAATCTACCAGTAAAAGAAACCGAAATATATTTATATATATATATATATACATATATATAAAAATATGTATATATATATATACATATATATATATATATATATATATATATATATATATATATATATATTATTCTATATTTATATGATATAGAGCTAATCTTTGCTTGTTATCTTCTTTGTTTGTTGGAGGTTACCTTTGTGACTAAATCTCGATCTGATTTAAAAAATGCTTTCAGTCAAGAGTCTAAAATTTTGGGTTTCAAATAGACTATATAATAATAACAAAAATTTATAATGTTTACGAGTCTGTTTGTTAGACGTAGTTATTTAATGTTCTGACTATCAACAGTTTTGGCAACGCAAGTCAACGCAACACTGCTTTTATGATCATAGATACATAAATGATGTACAAAAGAATAGTAGAACATAAATAAGTCTACAAAATAGTTCACATTAGCATAAATAGACGTGATCATGGGGTAAATCTATTGGGATGAATTTCAATATATAAAATTTTATCCTTATCGAAATAAATATGTTATTACAGTGTCTACTATCGCAATAGCTTGCCAACCAGAATATAAGAAACACATAGGCTCTCGCTAGAGAATCTAGTGTTGAAATGCTCCCAACAACTTGATCTACGTCAAACACAGGCCTCTGAAAGGTATGTTGGAAAGTATAGTACTGAACGCTCCCGGTGGCTTGATGAACAGTGGCAACGAATGTCCGTATCCAAAGGGTATGTTCGGATTTTGGCTCTTGGCAACCGATTGACTTTCAATGATAATACTTGTTACCAAGTATTTGTAACAAGCATCATCAACGTGGCTATTATACCAAGTATTTTTTATTTAGAAATTATTGACAGTAGGCATATAATTTATTTTATAGATAGAGATACTCATATTAGTTCAAACGAGGTAGTGGTGGAGTGGTGATGAAGTCACGATCTGGATATATCAGATTGCGACATACGGACTTTGAAAGTATTGAAATAGAAGAAATAATATTAAATTTATTCTTTGTTAAACAGAAACTATTTTAGCTTAATTTATCTCTCACCATACCTACCTTTGAATAAATACAATTTAATAATTTAGAGATAATATACATAGAATAAACTGGTAGCAAGTTTTGTGTTGTAGGTAATAATATACTTTCAATTCTATGTCAAGAGGGATACTGCAACCCGTTACTCACATGTGCATATAATATAACGCACGTTGCCACTCACGATGCTTAAATATTGTAATTAAATACATAATTATAAAAATAGAATCCTAAACCTAGTTTATACTAATACAAGCATGCAGCTCATACTTACTGCACTTGTGCCACTATTAAACGAAGATCGTCACCATCCCGCTTCTCTTTTAATATCACGAGTATTCCTGATATAACGTTGTTATTCAAAGTAAAAATATAAGTTAATAGGTAAAATAGATTGGGATAACGAATTAAGGGAACTCTCAATAATGGAGCGACGGATCAAACGGTATGCGCTGTTCTGTGGGAAAAGTTATCCTTTACGAATTCAAGAAACCCCCTAGAAATAATAAAAGTCTATAAACTGGCAATGGTCCACCATTTGCGCATTTTTTTTAATAATACACAAAGCCGTGGTTGCCAATTTCATTTGGACAAAGAAATATGAGAAGGTAAATTTAAACTTTTAAGGTTACATTATTTGGTAGTTTAGTTTCACCATCGGACCAATTTTTTTTGTATTATGTAATACTATATACTCCTTCAGTTGTACCTAATTTAAACATCAAAGCAATTCATTTCCCATTCTAATACTTGATGCATTTACAGGCTCTAAAAGGGGGAAAAATTGTTTATTTGTTTGTTAATATATATATGTATTTATATATATATATATATATATATATATATATATATATATATATATATGTATATATTATATAAATATATATATATATATATATATGTATATATATATATATATATATTTATATAATATATACATATATATATATATATATATATATATATATATAAATATATATATTTAAATAAATAAATAAAATAAAATAAAAAAGCCTTTTATTTCTTCCAAAATTGTTAATTTACAAAGTTAATTTGTTTTGTCAGTACTTATTGAAAAAAGATAATCTGTAATTTATTATATATTAGTTAGTAATTGTAATTACAGTTTAAAAATATAAATATGTTAGAAAAATTATATTAAAGTATTATAGGTACAAAATTATTCTGAAAGAACCCCTCTACAGGTAAAGGCCTCCTCCAAATTGAGCCAGTTTTCCCTTGATTGCGCTGTTTGCATCCAGTTTGGACCCAATATGCGTTTGATTTCGTCCTCCCATCTGTTGCGAGGTCTCCCTTTCTTTCTTTTGCCCGCTGGCCCCCTCCATTCTGTCACTCTTTTTGTCCACCTTTGATCCTGCAGGCGTGTTATGTGTCCAGCCCACTTCCATTTCAAGGTAAAAGCTTGTGTTAAACCGTCTGTTGCATTTGTAATTTTGCGTATTTTTGTATGTCTTATTTTATCTATTCTTTTTATGCTAATCATACTCCGTTCCATTCCGCGTTGGCACGTTATAATTTTATTAACGATATTTGTATTAAACTTCCATGTCTGACAACCATAAGTCAGGCATGGTATAAGGCAAGAATTCATCACCTTAGCCTTCAGTTTGATTGGCATATTGCTCTTAAATATTTCTTTTAAGCTCCAGTACTTGTTCCACGTTAGCTGGGCCCTGCGCTCAATCTCCTGGTAGTTGTTTAGTCCGTCGAAGCTTATTTGCTTGCCTAGATAAATGTACTGTTCCGAGAGAGAGGCTTGTTGTTGACGTATATTTGTATCTTGGTGTTGTTGGTCATTACCATGGTTTTAGATTGGTTCATTTCTAGCCCAGCGAGCTTGCTAGGCTAGAAATGAACTGAAATGCTTTGTTTAGTGATCCTACCATGTGTTGTAGCTCTTTACCTTCTTCTCATATCAGCACCAAATCGTCAGTAAAACGTAGGTGACTTAAATGCTTATTGTTTATTTTTATACCCCATTCCTTCCAGTCAAGCTTGCTTGTGGCTATGAATAGTATAGGTGACAAGGGGCCTCCCTGTCTTACACCTTTATTTATAGGGAACCAAGGACCGGCTGTTTCTAGTTTGACTCTACTTTTGCTCTTACTGTATATGCTTTTTATTACTGTTATATATTCGTTTTCCACATTTTGTGTTGTTAGAGTTTCCCAGATATAGCTGTGTGACACCGAATCGAATGCTTTTTTATAATCGATATATGCCAAGTACAATGGTCTACTTCTCTCTTGATATTTCTCGATGAGAAGTTCGAGTGTATGAATATGGTCGATAGTAGAGAAGCCTTTTCTGAAACCCGCCTGTTCGACCGACTGTCTTGTCTCTAATGAAGAGCTAATTTTTTTGGTCAGGATTGTAGAAAATAGCTTATATGTACTCGGCAGTAGACTTATAGGTTGATAGTTCCCAATATCGTTGGGGTTGCCTTTTTTATATAATAAAGTTATATTGGATTCAGACCATTGAGTGGGTGTCTCTCCAGATTTGAGAATAGAGTTAAATAAATTTGTAAATGGTGCAGCTAGTATTGGAGCGGCTATCTTTAGAGTCTCGTTTGCTAGATTGTCCGAGCCCGGACTTTTATCTAGTTTCAGTTTGTTCAATGCCTCAATGACGTCATTGACTTCGAATTGGGATTTTTTTTGTATGTTACCGTTATTTTGGTTCTCATTGCTGATGACTTCTAACTCTTTTGTGCTGTAGAGATCTCTGTAGAAATCCGTCGCTGTGCTGATGATGTCATGGCGGTTATTGTTTGTGGTTGTTTCGCCTTGTTTTAGCCCTTCGATCCAAGTTTTATTTGGTTTCAACTCTTTGTATGCCTTTTTTGTACTTCCAGTTTGTCGCAGGTGTTTTTCGATAGTTTTACATCTGTAGTTGGCGTAGTATTTTTTGATGTATTTGTTGCTTCAAGCTTGTAAAGTGCTGAGAGTTCGTTTTTTGTTGCTCGAGTTTTATTCGAACTTTTTTGTAGGTCTTGTCTTCTTTTAAAAATTTTAATGTTCGTTCAGAAAATATTTTGTGGGGTTTCTTTGGGTTTTGTGCTAGTCGGGCATTTTGCAAGCTTGTGGTGATGACTCTGATTAGGTTGTCGTAATATTTCTGGATTGGGGTGGTAAACTCAGCAAATGATTGATCTTTCGATATGTAGAAGTGTAGGTATTCTTTGAACTTAGTGATTTCATCTTCGCCTGTTATTGTGCCGTGTTGAAATTTAGTAAACTTTGTTCTGCTTCTTTTCAAATGTGTTTCATATGATATCGTAGCTCTTACTGGCCTATGATCTGAAGGGTAGTTAATGTTCAGCACTTCTATGTTTTTAAACAGTCGAGGTCGATTTTACAGCACAAAGTCAATTTCATTTTTGTGAGTTCCATCTGGTGATCGCCAGGTCCATTTGTTTTTTGTTTTTTTTTTGAAGAAAGTGTTTAGAATAGACAATTTGTTCTCCCTGGCGTATTCGATTAATTTTTGTCCTCTCTCATTTCTGGTTCCATACCCATGTGCTTTCATGATTAAATGTTCTTCCTTTTTTGGTATACCAATTTTAGCATTTAGGTCGCCCATCAGTATGAAGTCTTTGTGTGCTAGTTCTATTGCCTTATTTACTGTCGAAAAAAGTTATCGATTTCATCATTGCTTGCCTGTGCAGTAGGAGCGTAGACTTGAATAATTGATAAGCTAGTACTTTCGAATTTCAAGTTCAATATGGCTACTCTTTCAGAAAGGCCGAGGTAGCTTTCTATATTATTTTTAAGATATTTAAATATAAAACCTATGCCATATCTACCAGGTGTGTGACCTGTATAGTAGAAAATAAATTTTTGTTCATACTCTTCGATTTTATTTCCCATACGTCGTGTTTCAGCTAATCCTAATATGTCGTATTTAATATCTCTAAGAGCTTCGTTTAGTTCTATCAAACGTTCGTATGAAGGAAGTGTTTTAATATTGTATGTCATAATATATAACGTTTTTTGTGAGGTTGTTACATTTATCGAAGGGTTATTTGGAGGGTTATATATATTTATATATAATATATCTTCAGTTGGATTCAGTTTATAATATTACTATGGGTATAATGGCCAGGCGCTTGTTTCTTGTTGTTGTAGTAATGCAATATAGAATATTCCCAATTTCGCCAATTTATCTTTTGATTGAAGAAAAAAAATGTAATGAATATTTATCCTTCAATTACCTTTTAATTAGTTTATTCATATTTCATTTTCTTGACTATAAAATCTTCTGATATTAATATTTTAATTTGTGGATTTTCTAATTTCCAACTCTCTTTTCCAACTTAATTTGTGGATTTTCTGATTTCCAGCGCTTTCCTAACGGTTCGGTCAAAGGCGATATTTCAATTGGAACAACGTCTTCAATAAAGTAATTCGTAAAATAACAACCACGTTTCTGTCCTTTATAAGTTATGTCAAATGGAAAACATTAATATACCCCATGTTATCCGTATAGTTTATATGACTCTATCTATCTTTCAAATATAGGCACATTAGTTAATGTGCCTATATTTGAAAGATAGAAAAATGATATCCATGAATATTCAGAAATAACCAGATGTCAGAAAAAAATGTGCGATCGATAGATAACACACAGAATATCCAAATGATATGGATTGCTTGTATATTTTTTTGTTTTGCTGCAAAGTTCAGAGTCAAAATATCACTTGAAGCAATTAAATGAAACTATGTAATGTAGTATTATTTCTACTTTTTTAAGTTCTTTACCACGACCTAGGCTATTAGCAAAGATATCTTTATATCAAAGAATCTTTGCTAAAAGTCCACCTGAAGATGTTGGAACACAACGAAATCTTGATCGTGGTAAAAAACTTGAAGAAAGTAGTAAAAATACTATACCACGTAGTTTCATTTAATTTTTAAATAATGAATTTCTACAAAATTGACGCCAAAAATATTCAATATCATTTGAAGTATTAATAATAATAAATTATTTTCTATATTCTACCTTCCAATCTTCTTGAAAACATTGAAGTTGCTTTGAAATGATTAACACAAGCTTAACGCTGACGCTTATTTAATTAAAAAAATAATTTATTTTGTAAGTTATTTTTCTTTGTTTTGATCAAGTGAAGATATGATGCCTAATTGATAATTATAATTTTTATCGTGCTCTTATTGGTTAACACCATATTTGCTTAATTGTAATTGGCTGATTATATCGTTAGTAACGCCATCTGCTGACCACGTTAACAACGTTTGTTATAATTCAATATTCAACCCCTTCCCCTTCCCCTTCCCCTTCCCCTTCCCCTTCCCCTTCCCCTTCCCCTTCCCCTTCCCCTTCCCCTTCCCCTTCCCCTTCCCCTTCCCCTTCCCCTTCCCCTTCCCCTTCCCCTTCCCCTTCCCCTTCCCCTTCCCCTTCCCCTTCCCCTTCCCCTTCCCCTTCACCTTCCCCTTCCCCTTCCCCTTCCCCTTCCCCTTCCCCCTCCCCTTCCCCTTCCCCTTCCCCTTCCCCTTCCCCTTCCCCTTCCCCTTCCCCTTCCCCTTCCCCTTCATGAGTTTTTCTCATTAATAATGTGTCTTCTGCATACAAAATATTGTTTCGCTTATTTACCTTAAGACTGTCACATTTATAAATATACTTAATTGGATATTTTATAATTGTATTTGTTTTTCTTTATTACAAATATTAGTCGAAATTTGTTAGTGGATATTAGTGAAATGTTAGAACGCGAGCTTATTTCCTGTTTAGAGCCCATAAAATATTTCAAATAATTTGTATTTTTTAACTTTAACATGGAATAACAAATGTGTGCAACTAAAGGGCATTTCCTATGCACTTGAATGTTATAATTAACCAAAAATTATAATGAGATATGCTAAGAAATAGTTTTAACTACCAGTTCGTTACGCTAAAAGTTCCTACTATCACTAATTATTTGTTTCGAGGATAATTGACACTTAAAATAAAACAAAAGTGAAACACTCTCATTAGGAATATCACTAAATATTTGGAAGTGATAAAATCGACATATTTTCATTCATCTTAGAAATTCATTTGCTCTTTTAAGTCGGAAAACCGCTTCAATGTCAAATAATTTTAAAAATTCACCGGATAATTTATATTATGACTAGGAAAAATTTAACCGCAGAAAACATTAAAGACCAATTTTTGTTGAAAAGGGTTTATCGTGTTTTGTTGAAAAGGGTTTATATATACATATACATATATATATATATATATATATACATATACATATATATATATATATATATATATATACATATATATATATATGTATATATATATATATATATATATATATATGTATATGTATATATATATATATATATATATATATATGTATATATATATATATATATATATATATATATATATATATCAATAGTTAACGCTCAAAAATATTCATGCAAATTTTAAGAGCGGCAAACAGTAAAGGAAATCATTTTTTTTAAATTTCGTCCATCGCGTTTGCTAATAATTTGAAGAGCTGCTGATAACTTTGCATGGCATTAGATACCAAAATAATTCTTTTTCATTTTGTAGAAAATATTTCAAAAGATATTATTGAAATTGTTTAAAAAGCATTCCCCTTCCTACTAATCCTCATCCCCGAAAGAAAATGACAATTTTTGTTTCTTTTGACTTACGAAACTCCGAAAGCAGAAACAATTAAATTAGGTTTAGAGTGGATGGATTAAGACAACCATACATACATTACGTATTGTGCGAGATATTCGGTTTTTTTTCTTTTCCTTTTGGAGGAACACTTCGAGAGAAATGTTTCACGAATAAGCCCCTGATAAGGCAACCTTGAAAGTGATGACAAATCAACTCACAGTGCGACTCAGATGTAAATGATTAAGCTTAAAAATGAACCATGATTATAACATAATACCGATATATAACGTTATCATCACCGTGCAGTTAGTTATGAGAACTGAAAGCTTTTTAAAGTCCATAAACAGGGAAATTTAAAAACTTTAAAATATTTTAGTTAATAGAGGTAAAAAGACAATTAGTTATTGCTTCACTTTCTTTTCTGGCTTTTTCAGCTTTATATTAATAAAATGTGTATTATATATTATACCTGCGGTGTCGGATATTTTTATATTGTAAATTTAATAAATATATGTCAAAAATAATATTTTTATTTTATAAAACTTATCCTATAATTTGTGAAATTAACTCTTTGGACAAATTTAAAAACAAAAAATCGCGTGACTTTATTTGTCATCAAAAGGACAAATAAAGTCACGCGGTAAATAAATGACTCTCCGCAAGGTAGCTGTAGTGTTATTGGAATATATAATTGAACAGTTCGCGTTTCAAATATTTTTCTTTTAATTGTTGTGCTGCTTTAGGGTTGTGTTTCAATTTACTTCAATAACCATTATCAAAAAGTGTGGTGTACGGACCCTATACTGTTTTCTTAATTGTTAGTCTGCGAAATAGACACAATCAAGTATGATATCAATAATGGCTTTCCCCGAAATGAGTAAACGTATCAAAGTCGCAAAGGTTGCTCGGTTTTTTGAAAGCTTGATTTTTTAAATTTATTTTTCAGTTGGTGTATTCCATAATGTTGGGTTAAACATATTGGTTACATTACATATTATTTCAAGCAATATTGAAAGAGATACTATTCGAACGCCAATTACATTCCGTAACTTTAATTGTGAATATTTAGTTACCCGAAGGTTCACAATTATATTTCTTTTATTTTAATATATTTATTTGACAAAATAAAACGAATATGACTGAGGTAAAACCACTTTCGATACAATACTGTATTTAATAGTAGTATGATTGTCCTACTTTCTCTAATTCAAACTAGTTATTTTAATTAAAATATAAAATATCATATGGTAAAGAAATGAAAATTTTACTATTATTGGTATGTGCATTTTTTTTTATTATTTGCTCTATAAAGAGAGGTAATAGAGAGTACACGATGAAGAGAAAGTATAAAATGACCGTTCTGCTGACACTTAGTTAAGTACCACTGAATAAGCGTGAAGTGAAGAAAGATGTACGGAAGAAAGGTCAATGATGACATTTAGTAGAAACGAGTATTTCTGATGATTATGCTTCATTTTCCATATATAAAACAAATATTTATAAAAGTAAAGTTATTAATATATATTTAGAACCTATGCCTGTGCAATTTCCAAACCTGACGTGAAATATCGTATTTTGAAACAAAAAAATATTGCGGGACAAGCTTTAAGAGTTTTGGCTTCTAATAAACTATTTATACATATAAACAACCAAACGCATAATAGTTTATTTTTTCCATATAGGGAGACCTATTTTTGCATTCGTCAGAGGACAATAACCATATTATAGTGAACAATGTTTTCCATTTTATTGTTTTTAATTTTTCAATTTCACCTAGCAGATGTAATTTCTTCTTTCAGATCTTTAAGTATGATACCAATTTTGATGTGGTTTAAGTGTAAATTTTATTACCATTCGAAACAAATTCTCTTTCCTCTGAAAAAATACGACCAGTGAGCGTTGAATCACATTTTAATATAACCTATGATGATTTTAATATCAGGAAGAATTCAACAATACCTTAATTTTATAAATAGTTTCAGTAGTTGGTTTCTAGAATGGAATACCTGCATCTACGTACATACGTAACCCTTCCATTTCCGACTTTGGGTAATTAAAATGACATTTATTTAGTTTAACTCAAAACAAAAAACGGGAGTATTCAGAGATTTGCCATAATTCATCTTGACTACAATTATCAATGATTACATGATCTTAAAATAAAAATTTAATGATGCAACTACTGGTAGATGTTATAATACGTTTTCATCATGGTGTAATTTATGGTCAACATCCGGACAGATTAAGCAGGTCGACATGTCATACGAGTAAAAATAATCACCAAATATATCCAACCTAAAAATCAAGAACCAATTAAATGTACATAAAATTACTCATCAATCTTTATTGAACTCAATTCTTTTACGTATGTTGATCACACAAAGGTTCATAACACTTCTTTTTTTTTAATTCCCGTTCGAAAAAAAATGTCACAAACTATGAATATTTTTTTACATAGTGGAATCGGCAACTTTTAAAATGCAAGTATTGTAAGAAAGTTTCCAGTTGAATTCGCAACAGAGTTTTCACTGATGTTTTCAATTGCGATTTTAGTGACAAAAGTTACTGGATTTTTTGTTTCGTTGTCTTCGATTAAGAGTAAGTATAATTCCTCCCTGCATTATTGCAAGTAACATTTTTCCGCTTGTTCTCAAGATATATCGGTGGTATGAAGTAAAATAATTATTTTTGAAAAACGCCCAAAACCCATCATTTTGTGAGCTTTCCTTTAGTATATTTCCCTAGCATCTGGTTCATCGTATCAAGATCTGCTTTTCCCAAGGAAATATCATATTTATATATATATATATATATATATATATATATATATATATATATATATAATAGTATTACTGATTTAAGCATATTTTTTGAAGTATATATACACAAAGGTATTCATATCTAACTTGCTCAAAAAGAAAGTAAAATATTCTTTCCATTTTTGGTTCGCTTCCATTAAAGAAACTTATGTTTTTAATTACTTGAATTATTTTATTCTTAAACATCTGGAGAAGAATACTTCATAAGAGACAGCAAAATGATAAAGTTAACTATTTTAATACTTGTGCTGATCAAAAGACAAAACTCTCTCCAATTGTTTACCTTGATTCGGCACTTAATCAACCGCATTTTCCAAATATAGAGTTATCCGAGTAGTAGAGAAGAATTTTTTAAATTCTAACAACATCATTACATACTGTTATGATAAACTTTGAACCCTACAATACAAATAAAAACTAACTTATTAAAATTGTCGCGTGCTTTTGGTAATTATTACATTATACCTGGAATTCTCCACAACACTGTTTATCACGGTTTATGATATCAAAAAAATACTGTTTATCACGGTTTATGATATCAAATAAAAAACGCAGGTTTATGATATCAAACAAATGTTATGGCAGTTCATGAGATTTTTTCACTTATTTCGTCCATTAACTTGAAACCAAAAAACATAAATAATCAATTTAAATCTTATTCCCTGCATCCTAAATTATACATATAAATATTTTAAATGCCCTCGAGTATATAGATAAAACGCCTTCTCTCCCATTAGTGCGTCCTATTACTGATCACCTTTAAGTAACGATAAATTGTTTCAAGCAGATTATAAGGTAGGATGGCTTTTCCAAAAGAATAGGAGGGAAAGGATCAATTTATTGCGAAGGTTTTCTTTTCTAAAATACCCCTTTTATCCGTTTTACATATGAATTAGAAATCCGAGAAACTGTCAACCCATCTAAATAATTACATACCGTGTGTTATTGCATATTTGAATTACATCTTTTCAATCGTCTAGAGAAAATTTATCCGGTAAAGGTCCCTACTCAAATATTTGCAATCAAATTTTAAAATTTTATTTAGTGGTTGTCTTCATTTTTTTCATTCATTCTTTTCAAGTTTTAAAAATTTTTACAAAGACTTAATTTTAAAGAATCATGCAATGTTAGTATCAGTCTATTTTAATCATGTTTACAATAACGTCACCTTTGTTTGTGTGTCACCTTTGCATATATCTTCATCTAAACTGACATTGTGATTTATGTTTACCCCAAATTTATCGCTTTATGTATGTCGTCTTGCTTGCCGTCTATCATATAAATCATGATACAACAGTCAATTTGATATCTGTCTCTCACGTTTGAACGAATATTTCCTGTTTTGAAGTTAAAGTGGATTCGATTTCGTTTTGTTTTTCCTTCTGGAGATGGCAGTCTGTTGATTTATCGACCTATAAGAATTTAACCACTTTAAACTTTATGTGTACATGTTAGCCTTCATTTCCCAAAACTAATATTTCTCACGTGTTTTTAAATCGAATCATAAAAATTTCTAGGCTGAGTGATAGTCAGCAATATTTCAATAAATTGTACTTTTTTTATGTTCGTTTGAAATATTTTTTTATTATATAGTAAGGTCAACAAATTACTCAATATGTTATGTATTAAGTCTTACAATATTTTTTTATTATGTGGATAAGAATATTATGTATTGAGTAATAGGCTGAATTATACTGAGAAGCTATATATAAATCATTATACAAGGGTCCAGTGGCAGATTTAAAAGTTTGAACAAACATAGTTTCTGAACGCGACACATAAGAGGGGCGCGGGGAGTGTCGTTAGAAGCGCAAGCGGTGCGGATTTTTTAGTAGCCATGGAACAGTGGAATGGAGAGCACCGCGCTTTTGCCGCCGAGGCGTACATTTCGAGTAGATTTTCGCTGTCTGTAGCACGCCGTCGATTTAATAATCGTTACAGTATTCGTCGATTACGTGATGGACCATCGATCAACCTAATACCAGCTCTAATTTAAGATAAATAGCAAAACAATCAACATACCATGAACACATTTTTAATCTAACGTAATTCATAAGCAATTATTTTACCACATTTTCATAAAAAACGATATATTCTCAAAACAAATATAGGTAAGAACCTACGCTTGAATCTCACAATTATTTGACACCAATGTATATGGAAATTAAAACATATAATCAACAAACAATATTATGTATAACGCTAAACGGAAACTAACGACTTTTGACGTGCAAGGTGCGTAGCCGACTTCCATCCATGCATTGCACGCGTATAGAGACGCGCGCCGCCAGTTAAATGACTCCCGTCCCCATCAGTGCGTGTTCAATCTTATGTTCCATCATTTTCTCCCTTGGCGCGTTTTATCTCGTAACGTGCCAATCAATCCGAGTCGCTCTGATCTCTTTAGGGCCGATTTTTTTAGGATGTAGGCATTAAATTATTAAATGTCAAATGCTCTATTATTCTTTGAATACTATCAGTCATTTGCGTTACACGTAATCTTAATGACAATATTCAAGAAGAACATCTTGAGAAGGCAGAGATCGAGGATAAGGGTAATGCTATGCGGCACATGTTAGAAATAAACATAGAACGATTTAAGAGTATTTGTATATACGAGTTTATTTAAGATTGGCCGCAAAAAGAAAGTCCAGCCGATATTCCAAAAATAAAACTTGAATTTACAAGTTTTCTTTACAAAAACATATTTTTCTTTGGTAATATTTTACGGTATACGTAGCTGTGACTAATTATTTGAATTTTATGCACTAAAATTAAAGGTAATTAGTATATCTAATCACTAGTTATCAATCAAACTTAATAAATATCCATTAAAATTTCATTATATTATGGATATAGGTTAGGTGAACCGTATGTTAATTTCAGGACAAAGAATTTTAATTAGATCAATGTCTAGATTTACAATTAAATTATTCCTCAGTTATATTTTTGCCACATAATAAACCGACTCTAAATCTCACAATATCTTAAAACTTTACTCTTAGAGCTTGAAGCAAATCCACTATTGAATCATTTTCAGGACAAATTATCTAATAACACTAGGAGGTTTTTAGATTAAATAATCAATTGGGATAATTACTGCCTTAATAATAGTATGGTAGTAGTAATAGGTAACATTATTTTTATAATATAGGCGATAACTAAACAAGATTTCATGTTATATAATTAATTTATCGAGAAAAAAAATGTCTAACTTATGGGTTATTTCAAAGCGCTGAACATGTACACAAAGTTAAATTATACCAGTTTACAACGCATATAACGAAAACAATCATTCATATAATAGAAATATGCACATTAATTCAAATTAAATTTAAAACTGATTATTAAACTATCAAGCAATTCCATTTGCAAAATGGACAATGGAGTAGAAATTATTATCGAAGTTTGACAATATTGTACGATATTCGTGCACACTCTAGGTAGATAAAATATACTATGGCTCCATCTCTTTGCTAGCTGTGAGACGCATAAAACTTTATCAAAACCAAGACAGAGGTATTATAAATATAATTATTTTGTAATTTACAAAAATGCATGAATGGAAGCAATCCCTGTCAGAATTGAAATGAATTACATCCGACCATGATCTTTATTAAATCTGCAAAGACCAAATGGGTGTGTTAAGTATCCGTATATTTTTTATATAAATTCTATTAAACTTTTATGTCACAATCCCCAACGTAAGTGTATGAATTGATACACGTGTATACCAGATGGATGCATTGATTTCAAGGATGCAACGGACTAGCAGCCTGTAGGCCTTCCGACAGGTTTCATAAATATGATGTTGAAATGTCAGTCCATAATTATACGTCCATAATAACATTAAAATCTGCCATGGATTATACCCTTTTGAGTTTATTTCCATTTAACTTTTGAGTCTATTCTGCATAATGGTACACGTAGGCGGGAACACGTCATCATTGCGAGTTTGTTCATATTGAATAGTAGCTTATTGCTCAATTTTTTCCATAATAATGAGTCTATATCACTTTAAAATGAGTCATAATGAGATTAATTTTCTATCATCGAAAATGGTTTCAAGTTATTAGAAAACAGTTGGCAACAAGCAGTGATGAAAACTGAGGGCAAATTATTAGTAATAATGATTTGCTCATCCTTAAAAATATAAGACAAACCATTATTCAAAATGAGAATTAAAAGAGTAATAAGTGACCTTGATTTGTAATTTCTAAATTATACTGTATTATTTTCGAGCCCGGAATTAACTGAAGAATAATTTTATTAGTAGTATAAAATAGGTACCAACTTCAAATAGTTTTCTAAGAAGAATACCATTGTCGACCCAGTCAAATGCATTGCTAAAATCAAACTAAGTCATATCTACCAGCTGTCCATTATATAACTCCCTAGCAACAAAATTCACAAAGTTAGCAAGATTAGTGACGGTAAAGCGCTTAGAAGGAAACCGCCCGAGTTGTGGTCTCAAAAACTTTGGTAAACGTAGATAATACTACTATAGTCCTATAATTTATTATATTAGTCTTAAAATTAGAATAGAGAACAGGTTTCGCCAGTAAAATCTAACAAATTGATGCATACATTTCGAAATTTAAGAAAGATTTAAACATTAATGTAATCGGTTTGTTAAACATGTCGGAGCTGTCCTTAATTACGTACGGACATAGGTTCTGGAGCCGCTGGAACAGCTTCAATGCAAGTTCAACTTTATAATAGCCAACTTCACGATACGCAACAAAGATAGAATGTCTGCATTACCGTTCTCTGTCTCCCTCGCAAGGATAATTACAGGTTCATTGTTCAAAAATATTGTTTTATAATTAAATTTTACCACTGAGCGTGAAATTTAACATCATATATCCTTCATGCGTAAAATTTAAGTATGAATTGTTATTAAAAATAATAATTCAGGGAAAAATATCAAAGGTCTCCGAAAATGAGAATGGTGATCATGCCCCCTCAAAGTACGGGAGTACGCAATATCTGATTGCCACCATTTGAGACATTACCGACATGAGCGAGACGTGAAAAGTCCTGTGTAATAATTTCAGTATGTAATACGATCGTACTCATGTGACATGCGTTGTCGTAGACATTATTTTTTTAAGTTCCATTTATTTTTGAATGACCAGTCTTATATTGTATTTAGGTTTAGTTTTAAGAAAGTTTATCCTCACTGTTTTCAAGGATTATTAAAAGCGTTTCAGAATTCGTGATAACATGTTTATCAATGCAACTTAAAATGAGTAGGATATAGACATCGAAAAAGGATATTTAGATGATTTGTTAATTTAAATAATTTTAGGCTTACATTAGGCTCTCTAATTACCAGGCTCTCTGTAATTAGTGGATAAATAATTTACAAGAAATGTTTCCGATTTTCTACGCTGGCAGTCTTTCAATTGACCATATGGTAAGTTTGTCGTTTTCTTAGTGAGTTTGCTTTATCATATTAATTTTATATGTGAACAATTTTGTAGATACGTTTTAAGCAATTGACTTCAACTTATTTTCACCGGCTAATATGAATCTCTTACCATCGTAGAGTTTCCATTATCCAGACTGGTATAGCATACGATTATGTAAAATATATTTTGTAACTCGTGCCTAATAAGCAACGACGTCTTAATGTAGTCACGTCGAAGTACCCGGTGCGGGCGCATTCTTTAGTTAATCTCTTAAATTCATATAAATTAAGTAAGGTGGAATAATACGAACACATAAATAATATGAATGTAATGAATAATACTAGTTTATGGTCTTTTATACGTAGCTTTTACATTTTTTTACTGTAGTTATACTTGTATACTAACATTGTAATTATACCTATAACTACGACAAATAAAGATACTTTTCACTACAGCATATTTATTTTAATAATTTTGGTGTTTTTTTGAAAGTTTATAGAATTGTTATATGAATAAATAGGAATAAAAAATGTTAATAAGTTTTATGTAATTCTTTTTTCTAACGCCCCCACCTAATAAATCGCTAGGAGAATTCTATAAACTGCTGCGTTTCCTTTGGTAGCTAACAAAGTAAAGATTCAACAATTTTTGTAAAATATATTAACTGGATATCTTTTTAAATTATTGTATTTTTATACACCTTGTAACCATTTTTTTAGTTGTTTTAAATTATTTTACTAAATTGAAACATCCCGACTGCCACAATGTTCTTTATTTTCTACTAGTGAAAAACTTTGACCTCGTTGATTTAACTATATATGATATGTTAAGATGAACACGGTATAATGTAGGCGCTTAATGTGTTAGCGGGGCTATTTTCTGTAAAAGCGGAACGTTTCGTTTTGAACAATATGGTCTGCAAAAAAGCGGGATACTTAGTATGAAAGTGGAGCTATTCTGCCAAATGTAGGACATCTAATAACATTACGTATGATCATATAGACAACATAAAATTCAAGAAAAATTTCAATGGCAGATATTGTTGATTATAAGAAATTTTTGCTTTGAAACGGGATATTTTCCTATTGCAAAATCGAACCATAGCAATATGAAGTTTATATAAAAGTTTCAAGTTGTATGTTACAGGTTATTTGTTACAATCGTTTTTATGGAACCACATGTGACTCTTCTTGACTAATAAATGGAATAAATTAATAAAGCCGTCAAAATATCGTTAACAAATTTATATTAAAAATTATTACGTAAAAGCGCGAATCATTCTTTCCGTGGTAAAGGCGGCGAGCTAGTTTAGGAATATTGGGAGGTTTCTTCTTCCTAAATATATTTTTCTCTCAAACAGATTTTCTTTTTATTAACGACATTATTTATTAGGCATCACCTTGATATTTTCAAATTGCATAAGTTGTCCAAATTATATATAAGATAAGAACAGCACATTTATAAAAAATATATTAAATGCTAGTTGAACTCAAAACGCAAGTGTTATTTTATGCTTAGATAAATATTAAGGTTTAAATATTTTAGCGAACATGGCATTTCAAATAAATTTCTTTTCTATCTTTAAAGGGCGTAAGAGCTTTGTTGTTTATATCATCTTAAGATTGTTATGTAAGTTGACCGGAAAAATTTGTATTAAACAATTAATAGATATTATTATCCGGTATTTTGTGATCACATACATATCGCAAAAGATACACCGTGTCCAATAGAATAAATAGACAATTTTGATTGTATTTTAAGGAATTTTTCAAAAGAAATGCAATTTTTAATGAAATTTTTTAGTAAACAATGTTCATTACCAAGTGTTAGTACATATATTACGAAAAAAAATGTAGAAGCTATTTTTAGAAGTAAATCAATAACCTTTTTCCCAAGCCTTAATTTTTATTAAACATTCCCACTGCTGACCGTAACATGAGGCTGTAGTTTTTTTTAAATTCGAAGAGTGACGAACTTGACCAACATGGCAATACTAAAATGATGCCATTTTTTATTTGTCTGTCTAATTTTCATAGTGTTTAAACTTACCAAGTTGAAGACTGGACTCTATTTATAGTATCATATAATGTCTTATATAGTAAAATCCCTTCCAAGAATTTAATCCAATTTTACTAATTTATCTTCCAAACATCATGAAAATTTAACATAAAAAATAAGCGAGTAGATCAAATTCCAGGCTTTGATAATTCCATAAATAATTTAAAATTGTAATATTATTTAAATCAATACTTTTGTAAAATATTAGCAATTGGAATAAAATTACGTCTTCGATATTAAAAGATACGTAATAAAATTCGTCAATCTACTCATAATCGAAAAGGTGATAATTTGCATAAAATTGATAAAACAGTTACTGATTTTTGCGATTTGATATATCAAAAAAGAAGCACTCCCCAGTAGATTCAGTTTTCAACCAATATAGAAAGCGGACCTGCTAATTGGAAAATATTTTATTCTCTAAAGAAAAAGCAAATTAAGAGAAAATGTAGAAATGTAAAATTACATGCAGAATGTCAAATACTCGCAGGCATTTCAAGTCATCGATGTGGTGTGTAAGACTAACTGCAAGGCATACGACCTTTATCGGCGCGACGCTCCATGGGGACCCGAGTAATGAATTAAGATTTTAAACTACACTGGTTCATTATAGCATAAATATAAAACAGGTTAAACAAAACGAATCATGGTGTCATCAAATCTACGTTTCTACCGATATCTAACTAAACTGTTCAACGATGTTACCCAGAATGTAATGAACTTACAATATATTCAACATTAATAATATTTCATTTATTGAAATTGAAACCGAAGCTTGCAGCGTTTATTGAGCCTAAATATATTTACATGGATATCTATATAGATTTATACGCAAGGGCATATTAATTATATTCCCCTTTTGGCTTCTTCGTAGTCAGCGCTTTGAGCTGTTTTATACGTTTACATTATATATCCATATACCGTCTAAAACAAAAATCTTAGTTACTTCATACTTTTTATATTTCTGTGTATATGTACTTACCCGCCTCTTAATATTCTAGTTGCTATATGTCATGTTATAAAAATAAACAAATATATTCATCTGCATATTTTTATAGAAGTAATATATATATATATATATATATATATATATATATATATATATATATATATATACATATACTTACCAACTACCCTGACTACGTATTAATGTTTAATCATGTCGTGAATTTATTGATATGTTTATTTATCACGGCATAAGGATATAGATGATACATTTTCAATTTCCATGGTGAGATTCCAACCAAATTTTAATGAACAATACTGTGAGGATATCTTTCCAAATAAAGAAAGAGTCTCCAAAATTAGTTGGATCTATATCTTCTCAACACGATCACGGTATTTGTGCTGTTCAATGTTGAGGAATTCTATAGTATATTTTCAATTTTCATATTCAGATTAAACAAATTTTCATGTGACACTACTGCGAGTTTATAAATAAAAAATAATCATCCAAATTTGTTAAACCTGTGTCATCCAAACGCAATCACGACGCCCATACCGTTAAATTTTGAAAAAAAATTATATAATTTCTTCACTTTATTATGTCAGAATATGACCAGTTTTTTGGATTTTCAGGAGTTATTTAAATTGGTTTTGAAAAGCCGCGGTTGTAAGGTAACGCACGCAAAAAATACAGTAAACTTAATAGCCTCCTCCTTTTTTGAAGAACGATGAAGTCGGTTAAAGATAAGTAAGTTTCTTTAATTCAACGAATATTATTTTTGCTTATATAACAATATCTAGAACGCTTCTATTATTCATAGAGATGATTATGTTAAAACGATATGAAAAATATCAAGTAATGATATGAAAAATCTCAACGGACTCTGAAAAAATCCCTGAAAAAATAGAAACATGCTTCAAATATACTCAGTCTGATGCAAAGAATTACCCGTATGAATAGTACACGCAGTCTTTGTTTTGGCCTTGCTTACCTGTATACTGCATACAATAAAAACCTATCTTTAATTCATACAAATGTAACAACGATTCCGTGCATCAACCTGGAAATGTTATGAACCGATATGAAAATTCTCAAGAGTTCCTAAAAAAAATCGTTTTTGCAGTTCGATTACCGGAAAAAACAATAACATTTTTTTTTTAAAATACGCTTCAAATACATTGATGCACAGTGTCACATGTAATATTGTTTATTTTTTAGAATTTTATGTATTGTTTGTTTATTCTAAAATTAAAACTACACAGATAAAGAAAAATACATTACTATTAGAGTAAAGTACTTCACATTAATTATGTTAATACATTGCAAATTTTATTAGTTGGTATAAAGAATTTGTTGAGTGAATAATTAATGACTTACCGCCTGAGGTATAGAGCATTATATTCATTCCATTGAAATCCCCATTCTATAACTCGTATTTCAGCAATATCGTAAAGCTCAGTATAAATAAAGGAAATTCAATTATCTCTCAAACTTTCGCAGAGATTAACGCTTTAATAATATAAACTGTTTGTCAGTTCGATCAAAGTTCCGAAACTAACCGTTCAGTTGGAATATTTGCCTTGCAGAAGCAATCAAATTCAAGTGGCTAGTTCGCTTATCGATTTGTGCCAAGGGGTAACTTTATATGTAAACTTTAATCATGATTAATAAGACCGAAAACTTAACTCATTAATCATAATATTTTTGATGGTTTTCGTCGATCGACCCATATATTTTTTTACATATTAATGGTTATTTATAACGACCTTGTATATAATACGGAAATATATTTTAGAATAGAACCAAACAATTCCTTAACAAAGTCAAAAATAAATTTGTTTAATTTTTTTTCTATTTTGTTCTAAAAATTCGTAAAATAAATTTTACGTTATAGCTATATTTGTTGTAAGCTAAATAGGTAGACTTATTGTATAGGCGGTAAATAGTTGAATGTATTATCAACGAAATGTTTATCACGTTGTAATTAAACCTCACCTCAATTACAATGATACACAAAATCTATTTCTTTTGAAGAATGATGCTAATTCATTTGACAGAGTGGCAACGAACACATATTAATAGGATTACATAGTCATGTTTTATGGTACAAATAAATTTATATTGAAAATAGAGATAAATATTACAGGATAATTCTAATCTTCATTGTTAGATCATAATTAATAGCCCAGAAATTTTGAGATGTTATTATTACGGATACGTCGGTAATTAAAGAACGATGGGTATATATGTCGAAATATTTTTATTATCTCAACGTGATATGGAATTCTCTGTTTATTTTGAAATTGTTTTGTCATATAATACATGTTATTACGAGGAAATTATTAAACATATATTCGCGCATTACATAACACATACATAAATGAATAATGTAAATCCGGATATATTCTCCAGGTCCTTATAAAAATATACTGTTAAAATATTCATTACATGCCTGGAGGGCGAGTGTAGTTTCAAATTCTCAATATAGATCACATAAATCTAATCCATTTTATAATATGTTGCGATTTTATCAATTTTACTTTGTCAGTAAAAAATAAAATCTAACATTTCGAATTTGTATTTTATTTGTACGAGTTAAATACTTACTAATCGTAATGATATAAAATAATGTTTAAATTAAATTATTATAAAAGTCAATGAGCATTCAGTGAATTTAGAAAAGTCTAATCTAAATACAATCTGGGCTTGGATATGATTTTATGTGTGTGTTTACATAAATATTCATACGTCACTTTTACTTTTACGTAATTTTTTCAGAACTAAATTTAATTTGGTGCTATAAAATATATTTTAGAAACAGAAATCACTAAATTATATGTAGATAAAATGGGCGCAAAATGAAATACAAGAAAGTTACCGCCAAGACTGTTTAATTCGCCTAAGAGAAGCAATATAAACTTCAAAGAGGTTATAAGACCTAATTTGAAAAAAAAATAAACATAGAAAAAGGGTTAAAAAAATTTAACGCTAAGTTAATGATAAAATGGAAGGCAGAAAAAAAGGAATTATCTATGATTATGATAAAATGTTGGAGGGAATGAACTATTAAATTTTACCATAATATAATTAAATAAGAAGAAAGGAAACAGATTAATTAGACAATTTTGCGAAAAAAATTAATGAAAGAACATTTTCATCAAAGAGAGTCCGCATATGGTTAATGTTGCGATTACCTAATCTTCTATAAAGAATAGTATGCTAAAAATAATAATGACTTTTGTTTAGCCAAATTAGAACGCTCCATAAAATCTACTGCACCTAACTTTTGATAAAGAAAAATAATAAAAAGTTAGTACTCATTTTAGACCAATATCATATATTATATTACATTTACCTTTTAATGTTTTAGAAATATAACTGCACGTATTTTAATAAGGAGCTGACCATGATTCTTTTGCTGTGGAAAATTATGTAAAGAGAGGATGTGCGGAAATGGACGATGTTTAAATAGTTTCGTAGGCAATTTAAGGTAAAATCTGGTATTCGTGAGTGGTTTCCTCCTGTATAACAAGAGAAAGGGAAGTCGTTTGCTAATCAGACAAGTCATCTGGGCAAAGAATATATAGAATAATCTAATAAAAGTGACTACTACTATTTCCGTTTATTTTTTACCTGAAATTTGAGACCTAAATATCATTTGAAGCGTTAAAATTACAAGTATGTATATGGCGTTATACGTTATAAATCCTGTCTTTTAATCTGCTTGCAAGATTTTAGGGTTGCTTTAAAATGATACATCTTCGCATACGGTACCAAAAGAGTACATACTACGTCAAATGGCTCGTTCACGTTATACGAGACCATTTGTAATATGTATAGAGTTATTTTAGGAGACAGAATGCAAATTGGCTACATATTTTTTAGTTTTATGAACATTCTTGAAATTGAAGAATATCAAAAAAATTGCAAAAGATAAATATTCCATTTTCCTGCTGGGTCTCCTATATCTTATGCTTACACTGCCTACTACTGCAGTGTAAGCATAAGATATAGAAGACCCAGCTGCCTACTAAGAAGCCGTCGAATCTCTATAATGACACCAAGTTCTAGCCATAACCACTATTATGATTTAACCAGCTGAGCGATTAATAATATCTGGGCCATGTATTCCATTGATTTCCCCTTAGAATTCAAGAGACCACTTTCCTTCTGAATGTGCTTCGCGTTGGCAATGTATAAGTTGCAATCTATAAATTCAAAGAAGATGAATCGAGGCGGCAGTGTTTTATCCACCGTTAGCTTTACATGACGTGCTTATATGTAAGCTCACGGCGCAGCCTTTTTTGTATTTGGCTAAGCTCTTAAATGTCAATAATTTTGTCTTTAAAGAAGTATTCTCAGAAGTCATACTTACATATCCTGTTTGTCAACCCAAAGCGATATATATATATATATATATATATATATATATATACACTTTCATACCATTTTTCCGCCGTTGTCACTATCATAATAACCTAATTTAAAACTATAATTGGATGTAACTACTTACCACTTTATTGCTGCTGAGTTTAAGTATAAAGAGATTTACTCATATAAAGGACGTAAAAAAATATATATATTTCATTTATTAGAAGGTTTGATATGTGGCGGACATGATACGGCAATTCAGGTTATGTCAATATTCCATAAAACTTGCGTTTAACGCGAACTTACCCAATTTACAAAACAAAAACTAAATAATTTTATGTTGAGACAAAACTCATTTGATATAAGAAAAGCTACGGCTAGCAGCTAATAGGTGTATATCGAAAAATTAGAACAACCCTTTTTTAGGCTTTTGTGCTTTAAAAGGAATTTTTTATTAGAAGGAAAACTTCATAAGAAGCACAATTTTTAAGTCAAATCAAATTTATGGCAGATTAGTATTTTTCAAACAGTCAGCGTCCCATGCGTTACTTAGCTGCAACCCTTGCCAAGCATATTGTAAGTATTTTAGGCTACCTGGATTACGTCAGAATCAACACGAAATTTATGTTCGAAAATGGTGCGAATATTTGACTTATCTATAGCTTACGATGTTTAATTTTCTATATTTTCCCATACATAACCCAAAACAAAACACGCGTATAAAACCCAATGACTTGCTTTAACAATTAAAAAAATGATACAAAGACTATTCATATAAAATTTGAGAGATATCGGGCATTGAACTTTGTATTTGAGGTTTTTAGACATTTTGTACTTGCATGACATAAAAACATAAAAAGTCGAGATACCTAAGTACAAAGATGACTTTACTAAATGATTCGTACAGATGCTTGTGGCCTCTAATGAATTTCCTTGTATTAAAAAATAAGAATTTTCAATGAACTTTTCAACGTGTATCATTGAGCTACTCTAAATATAAACATATAATCGCTTACGGAACATCAAAGTAATTTTCTTATATATAAAGAGAAAAAACCAGGAAATGATAAAATAAGGTTTTAATTCGCGTTCAGAGGTCCCTCCTAACTCATTTGTAAAGCTTTAATTTAAATTTCACCACTAAATCAAAACAAGCCGAACAAACAGATCGGTCAATTTCAGAACTTTCATTCAATGAAAACTTGTAACAGCTTTACATCATTAATCCAAGCGCAAGTTTAATAGCCTAATTGACGGGTAGTAGAAAGCTTTACAACATTGTAAAATTAGGAATTGGTTGGCTGGGCGGCAAAGCTTTTACTGAATAAGGTTGTAAGTTTAATACTGAGCGCTTGTTTACTTGAACTTGTTAGTTTGTAATTTAATCTAGTGATTAATTGTAGTATTATAGAATATTGATGCTAGTTAAATAGAATTATGTCCATAAACATAATATTCAAACTTCATTCCTTTGCTCAAATCTATACATTAATTATTATCTATCTATATTATCTTCCTGCATATTTACATATTTAATGGGAGTCCTTAGAAGCCTCTACTCTAAGCAATCAAAGTTATAATTTATTTTGAATTACCTCTGTTATTATTTGTGCTCAGAACGCTTTTGAAGTAACTTTTATTATTTCAATATATTTATGAAGCCTTAAATCACTTAGGGTTCCGTTTCCGTTTTATTTTTCTTTTATAAATTATGTTTAAATTTACACTCACGCTTTTAAATTTCTTTCAACAGTTTGTGGGAAAATCATCTTTTTCGAGTATTTTCCATGTGTTATATTCCATCAGATAACTGACAATTTTTACTATTTGCCGTAAAACATCTGTTTTACCAAAAAATTAATGCAACAATTTTTATTGACAGTGATTTCGTATATTTAATTTACCATTATTTATTAAATCATATTTTATTCCGTGAAATTTAATAATAATACAATTATCATATATTAATATATTGATCGACTTCTAAATTTTAATATTTTTATTCCATTTTCAAGGGAACGATTTAACAGTTTGATTATTTCTAAATTTTCCACATTTTTTTTTAATTACCACAGAAAGCAAAAAAAGCTATTTTCAACCTTTTCTAAGTGTTTCATATTAAAAAAGAAAAACTTTAAACACGTGGAATTTTAACAGTGTGCCCATCTGATATCGTGAAAATAAAACAATTATAGCAGTTATTTTCTTTTTCAGGAAATAATATTAGTGTTTTTGAGAAGACTTTCAAATGCCACAAGAAACTGTATTTATTTCTAAGCTCAGAAAGTAAAACGGTTACTTATATGTTGTGTTTATTGACACTCTTCTGAATGAAGCAATGTCTTTATATGAACGGTTCGAAATAATCATTTCCTTACTCTTCATGAGCTGTGAACCTATTTTTATAAATATAGTTGGATAAGACTTCTTGATCGTTTTGTATTAATAAAGTTTTTATTTGTACTGTTTTATTTTATTTATTATAGATCTATAAATATAGGTTCACTCTAATCAGCCGTTTTAATTCATTATCCGTCCAATTTACCGAGCTGAATGTAACACCGTGAAAACGATGCAACAGATTTATTCATCCAAATGCATAATTTCGAAAATTCCTAACTATAAACAACATGATTTAATTTGATTACCTTTCCTATAATTCTTATGTCCAAGTTTTTGGACATATTATGCGTGATATTTGCATAATTATTATGATTAAATATATTGATGAAAAAAAAATTTATTGAAAAATTTTACTAACAGATTGAACCGATTTTCTTATGTATCCTAAGTGTGTCAGGTCAGATAACCTTTTAAACGCTGGAGTACAAGGATATCAAAAACAATATTTCGTGTAGTATTAGGAATCCATATTGACCATTTGACATCATAAAAGTCATAGGGACAAATTATATCACAAATTATATTATTGAATCGTCATTTTCTGTCGTTTTATTTTTGTCTACTCTCATATTTAAATGCTTGTAAGTGTTAATAAATTTAGTGCAGAATTAAAGCTTGGCTAAATTTGTTAATATTTAGATACGGAATAAAACCTACAATCTGATGTTTTAAATTTTTGGTACAAAATGTGGGCTGTTTGTTCGCATATAATAAGTGTTGGTTGCGTTTAAATACTCACTTATTTATTGCGCTCAAAAATACAAAAATATTTCTATTCCGTGGTAATATGATTATAAAGGTCAATTAATGAGTCAACAAAGCGAAAATGTTATAACACACGCGCCAATGGACAAGGATAGCATTCCCAAAGGTAAGATATTTTTAAGGTATTTACTGAAAAGAGTTTTGACGTGAAGACATCTTTTCGGTCATTAAGTATGTGATAGCCGGTTGAACTTTCCTGTGTTATATATGTTTCGTTGGTTTTGTTTATTTATGAATAATTATTAGCATTGCTCATATAGAAGATTTTTGTCCATTATTTAGTGAATTAACTTAAGTTTAGATCCGATCACATTTTATTTTTATGCGCCGTTCTGAAACATAATGACGACAACTTAAAGTTTATAAATTAGTGAAAATTGGTAGTTGATGCTACCAATTGAATATATCTTTCAATTGGCATCATTTCTTCCCATGATATTATGTATTAATTAGATTTCTAACTAATTTTAATTAACAGTAATTTTAATTAAAACGTTATTTCGTTTAATTACCTAATTAAATATTCATTTGCAAGCATATTAACACGACGACAATTTTTTTCAGGAAAATCTTATTTTGAGGTTGTAACATTTGTATTTTTATATCTTATATGGAAAAAATAATGAGGTAGGATCCTAGAATTAGATGATATCTAATACACTGAAAGAATACTAAGATCTGAACAGTTTTAGGACGAGAGAAATGTTGCCGGTTTCATATACAATTCGACATTTCATTGTGATTTTAAATTCAAGAACTTGAAGTCATTTAATTGGTAGTTGAGATTGCGATCATATACTTTATAAGCAGTTATAACATCATCTTCTGTATATATTTTCTGTACTGTGTGAATTACAGGAAAAATAATTCTTCATTTCAGAAAAATTAGGATGTATTTAATATTTTTTAGCACTTTTAATCTTTTACAGCTTTTTTTAAATCATCTACAAAAAGAAAAAAACTTACAAAAAAATAATTGTTTAATCTTTTTTTTTAGACTTATAAAATAATAACATACACAATTTATTTTGGAAAAAATAGCTAAAAGTTGATATTGATTTACATTTTAATGTTTTTTATTTAAAGACAATTAAAACTGAATACTTTGAGATTTTTATTCCAGTAATTTTAGCATTTGTGACGAAAAATTATTGCTTATATTTCTCAGCTTTAGTATTGTTCTAACGGAAGTTATGAAACTCATGAACATTTCTCAGAAGAACCACTTTAGTACATGCCCATGTTCAACGTAGGAAGTTGACCGCCCGAATGAATGACGTCTCATTACTCGTACCAATCCCATAGACGTAAACTACTAATAACGACAAGTTCATTAGTTAGAGCGTGCTTAATTAGACCCTTTGACCCACTGTTTTCTTAATTGTTGCTTTTAACTATATTCTATAACTAGCTGCGAGCCGTGGTTTTACTCACGTACAACTGGCTTAATTAAACTGCTTTCCCCCTAAAGATTAATAAATATCTCCGCGTCGTTCGCCATATCACATATCATCAGTGTGTGCGATACATCGGAGGGAATACTCCTAATACACCTATAATTCTGAGTAGAGAATTGAACTTCAATTTTTTAAGTATTTCACTTATTCGACTAAACTGTAAAACATTAAATATTTTTTGACTATAAATTATAAAATGTATAGTCAACGTGCGAAAGTTGCTAAAGGAGGGTAGATGCCTCGATAATTATTTGACATGTTAAGAAATACGCATTGACAAGTTTAATGTTTTATAAGGAAAGTAATAGTCCCCCACGACATAGAATAGGATTGGATGTGTCGCTATGTGGTGTCCAAAAAAAAAGAGTATTGTTTAAAATATCGATCGTATTACGGATCGTTACTATTTTGTCCGGCTTGCTAATTTTTTTTTTACGATGTGTGTAAAGAGAAAATGTTTTATTTTAGTATTTTTCATATTAATTTACTGTTTTCTAAAGCAAGTGGCATCTATACTTAGCAATAATGACAGATGCTCCGTTTCAGTGAGTATAGATGCCCTTAGAAGCCCATAAGGGCGCCTATGCTGCTGTTAGAGATAAGCAAGTTTTACTCAAAATTAGTGTATATTTTTTGTAATAGACAATACCACAAACGAACATGGGGAAACCTATGCTTCACCGTATGCTGTCTGGGCTCAAGAAGCGTTTATAAAAGCCATGGAGGCTGTGGGTAACGGCGAACTTGCCTTAATCACTATAGCCCATTGGATGTAATAATTTTTTCATAAATATCTTCATTAAGCAGAAATGTCCTATGAAAACTGTTTAGTTGTAATTATGTATATATACACATTTAAGTACGTTTTAATGCAACAATAGTCATACTGAAATGTTTCGATGGTATAAATTAAAACTAAATTAATAAAAAAATCCTCATTGACATGGGTTATAGTTACTCTACAAGTTAAATTTCTCTCTTCAACTCAACCGTAATATTTTTCATATTTCCCCATATATTATATTCGTAATAAATTGCATTATTTTCCCTTTATTTGGATTCTTTTGTCGAACAAAGACTCCTTACAGTTTCATGACATGCGACTGTCCTCCCATTTTTGACTTTCCCTTCATCATGTGGGAAAGTGCTTGCTAGAGCTGGCCAGTTTTCTCTATATATTCTGCCTTTGATTTTTCCCAGGGCGGTAGTCTTATGAATATTTTGACCTAATCACAGTAGCGGGTAGGACGTCGGCCGTAACGTATTATGCCCTATACTTTTATGATAATAACTAGTAGATCGATTGACCTATGTATTAAAAATATCACAAGCAGTTATTTCTTATGATAAAATTTTATATTCTGTTTTTGTACGTAGTTAGAAGCAAATAAATTTTACTAGTGAGGTCATTTACAATAACAAATTTTATTTAATATTTGTCATTTTGTATTTTACAAGATGATAACTGCGACATGATTTCTACATTTTATCCTCTAATTTGATTTAAAGTTTTCAATAAAATTACTTTAATTAATTTCTAGTAAAATGTTTTAATACGTTGATTACTACCAATATTCTTGATAGATTGGATGGCCTTTATTACAACACTCTAAATGACTATGGTCAATCAATTCCATAACTAACCTAAAGTAGGCATCTTACACCACAATTTAATGAAGATTTCTGCTAAATATGGAATAATGGGTCTGTTAAATTATTAGACTCTTTAGTAAAAGCAGTAATATAACAATATTATAAAGGATCTTTTGATAGAATTAAAGTTCAAAAGCCGTCTGCTAGGAAGGTAGTTTTACCCCAATAGTCAAATGAGTACACGAATCAGAACTGCTCAAAAAGAAAATATCGAATGTCTAATTCAACTAAAATTATATTTTGTCTTTGATATTTTCATATCTGCCCCCATTATATTTGCTTATTGACACTGTACGACTACGAATGCTTAACGCAAAAGGTATTTTCATCACTAGTAAATATCTTATCCTGCTTTAGGGCACCATAATTTTGGAGAGGGCAAGTAAAATAGCATTTTTTATTTTCTGTATTATGTGAAATAAAATTAGAGTAAATACAAGGATTTCAAAACAATTTGTTCTGAAATTGTATACAAAATAAACACCGAAATTTTCTGCAAATGTTAAAAGAATTTTTCTTATAAACTATTTTATGTGAAAATTGGAAAATTTTCAAAGCAATAAAGCACATTTAACCACACAAATCTCAATCGTTTGAAATACCAATTGAAAAAGCAAGAGTTTTCATAAAAGGTAAATACCCCCAATTTCCCAAAATATTAAAATCAAAATTATGAAATAATAACGTTGCTAGAAGTTCACTTAAAGTTAATAGGAAAATTATAGCCATAACACTAAATTTCATGAAATAACATTGCTAATTTTCTAGCCTATAAAACATATATATGCAATGTACTTAAATGTTTATAAATATATTACTATTTTTATTAGTTAAACTAATATACCAAATTAACTATATTTAGGCGCTTAGTGCGCGTAAACAATTGTAAATTTGGCCGATGCCAGAGAGTTTACCTGATTCAGTATTACCGATCCGAACCTGACGGCTCAATAATCGATCCAAGCGTTACGGCTGTGTCTTTCTCTGCTTAGATGTGCACTTTATCTACTGGTGCACAAAATGAGCAGGAGCGCTTTTTTTACTTCCAAAAGAAGTTTTCACTTCAAAAATCGTGTTCGTTAATGGTGATATAAAAATATAGAGTTGACGTTACTTTCACATATTTTCTGGAAGATTATAACAGATCGGCTTATTGATATTAATAAAAAATACAATTCCCAAAAAAATTCTCCTAACAAATTTTTCCTAAACCTTCATCTACTTATATAACTGTAACCAGAATCTAAATCATACCGTTTTGTGGCAGATCATGTGAATGTTTTGAATAAATTAGACCTATTATCATTGTCTACATATAGATCTTACCTTTCCGCTCGTAAATCGAACCATTTTCCCTATATAAGGACATTATCTCGATAGTCAAACATATAATTGGCGCTAATAAGATTTTAATAGACTAATATTGCTAATTGTTGACTAGACGCTTATTTTAATTTAAAACAATTCATAGTGATTATCAGTAGAAAAAGTGTTTTCTCTAACAATTATTTACCCCAGTGTCCTCTTCCATATTCTTCTTCTTTTCGATCCTCTAAGTCTCTTTATCTTCTTTATAGATATTGTCCCATGAAACAGAATTGAGGGAGAATGTTTTTAAGTTTAATATGACAATTGCTCTATGTTAATATGTAATAACGATTTAAATAAAATTCTAGGCAAATTTAAATCTAATTAGATATTCAAGAAAACTAGGGATAAATTCTCATTCCTACATTAAATGTTCAGTTCAATTATTTATGACATTGCTCCTTTGCAACATAAAACACAAATATCAAAGAAGCAACATAAAAGAGGCACAGACAAATTTGCAATAATAAACGGTAGGAAAAAAGACATCACTAAAAATATTAAAAAGGTTAAAGAAAATAGTAGCTTTTGAATATCACGTACATGGAAAGAAGAAATTTTAAAGTGAAAGAAATGAAATCTTAAATTATATAATATTTTTCAATGTTCAAGAACTGTTTTTTTTATAAATATTCAAGTATTAAACAGAAAATACTATGACCAGATATTTCTAAAAAAAAATTCCAGTCTTATTAACATAAGAAAATTTTATGCAAGCGTTTGCCAAATTACGTAATAACGTTATTTGGACATTTCTAATTGAGCTAAGAACTTCACCCGTTGGCACCAAAATACCCAAAGGTGTTACATGAGTTGCAAATACCTGGAAAAATCAGATGAAAGCAGTTTTTACATAATTGCTATAAAAATTAGACTAAATGAAAAATATGTATCAAGTAAATCATTGGTTTTATTTTTTATTAAAACAATCGATTGCTAAACCAGACATATTAGAAATTCCAATTTCATTAGGCTAAATTATTGTAAACAAAATAGTTATTATTAAGTAAAAATTAGTCATTATTAAATTTTGAATACAATCTGATTTAGAGATGTTTATGACTAATTAGGTTTCTCAATAGATTTTTTGTAGATTTAGGGGCGTAACATTTTTTATTCCAATAATACTTTTATACCTAAAAACATATACTAATATCAAAGCATTTCTTTACCTATGCCTAGGCATTTACACTTTATATAAAAATATGTGATTTTGAAAGGATTTATTAAAATGGGATTTTAACAATCAGTTCGTGTAGCCCTTAGAGCGGAGCTTACCGAGACCATATTTTGAGTGGATAGGCCGTATTGTTCTCATAAAGAAGGATATCGCCCACAATAAAGAGAAATAACGTCTACGGCTATTTTATTATGTTTACATTTTTGCAATACTATATACAACGTTACAGTTAGTTCAACACAGAAATAAATTATTTTGTTACAAAAACTATATGGGTGTTTGTCGTGCTTTGTAACATATATTACTGAGGTTAAAATGCATGTATTTATAAGGTGATATATGCAATAAATACCGTGCTCAGATTACTCAGCTTAAATAAATATTATCAAATAAAACATCCAATTCTGTCTTGAGATGTCCAAATCAATGTATATATATATATATATATATATATATATATATATATATATATATATACATTAAAAGTAGTATTTTATACTTTTTTCCAGTATCACCAAGGACGATGCTAGGAATGAATATCAACATACGTATGTCACAAGATATATGAACCCTCGTACAGCTACTGTTCATACGACAGACAATGACCATATATCGGGTAATCCGATGAACATTATAAACAGTTGGAAGCAAGTCTGAATGGAAGAGAAGTAATTAAATAAGTAATATTTTTTACAGCACAACTGAACCGAATTCAAAAAACCGAAAATAAGGAGCAAACAGGCAAATATAAAACAATGAAAATATGAGTTGAAATTAAAAATAAAACGATTCGGGAACTAAAGTTCGTTTAAAAGTAAACAAATCATGAATCAATATATCTCTATACAGCTTGAGTTCGAAATAAACTTTTTAAATTTCTTAGTTTTTTTTTCGGCTACTAAGCATGTACTGAAATAATTTGCCAAATTCTATAGAATAATGTGAAAATAACAAAGTCATTGAACCTAGTAACAAATTACTATATTTCAATGAAGTCACAAACAATCATGAAAATCAGTCCGTGTTTTCATCAGCAGATACTAGTTTTCGCTGAATTTTAATATGTCTTTCTTCAGCCTATTTTGAACTCATGCTTTGAGTAGTCGTGTACGTGTCTTGATTCAATAAGTGGTAGTAACGTAACGTGAAAATTGTTCTCATAGTGACATCGCACGTAAATTTAAATAAGTTTGCAAAATCTACATAAAAGTAATTTTCTTGCTTTATTATCTGAATTATTATGTGAAGGCTATTTTAAATATCTTTTTTTATGGGAATTTTGTTATTTATTTATAATTGAATTAAAGAGTGGAAAAAAATGTATTCACCTTACAAAAGTAAACTACTTTATAAAAAAAATAACGTTTGGAAGTGAATTTAAGTATTTCTAACTTTGTATGCGGTGTACCGCATCATCTTGTCCAACTCATTAGGCGTCTATACGAAGATGGCACACCCGCGGTCCGAGTAGACGGTATTGACTCCGAACGTTTCAAGACGCAGGCAGGGTTGTATATTATCTCCTTTTCTCTTTAACATATACACATACATAGTTCTTGAAGATTGAAATAAGGGAATATCGCTGGGGGGTTGGAAGATATCGAACTTCAGATTCGCAGATGACACCACCCTCCTAGCGTCAACAAAAGATAAAATCGAGTCTCTCCTACAACGACTGGAGACCACAGCATTGGAGTTTGGGCTTACAATCAATCGTGATAAGACTAAAATGATGATTGTAGATCGTGCTAACAACAACCAACCGAACATCCAAAATATAGCAGAATGCAAGGTAGTGAAGAGTTACGTATATCAGGGCTCCACTATCGCTAATGATGGAGTTTGCGAGGATGAGTTTCGAAGACGTTGCGCCGTGACGAGATCATCAGTGGAAAAACTCACAAAGATCTAGAAGGACCGCAGAATAACCAGAAACACAAAGGTTCGACTTATGAAATGCCTGGTCTTTCCGATTTTTATATATGGAGCTGAGACGTGGACGCTGAGGATGCAAGACCGCCACAAAATTGACGCGCTGGAAATGTGGTGTTGGAGGCGTTTGCTTAGGATCCCATGGACTGCGCACCGAACCAACGATTCGATCCTCAAGGAACTTAACATCAAAGAGAAATTATCGTCGACTGTGCAATTGCGAATCCTCAAATTCTTTGGACATGTCACCCGTAACGAGGACTCCATGGAACGACTGGTGGTGCAAGACAAAGTCGAAGGCAAACGATCCCGCGGACGCTTTCCGACACGGTGGATAGACCTAATAAAATCTGCGACGCACTCCAGTGTAAATGACTACTCTCACTCCGCAAAACACCGAACTACATGGCGTCACATCGCGAGGGCGGCAGTGGCGAAGGAACCGGCCGAATCATGATCACGACCACTCTGTCAAGAGTGCACGACTAAAAAGAAGATGTGGTTGTATTCAACTAGCGCGCTTGTCTCGAGCTTTGACGATCTGCAGTAATTTTAATTCGGTTAATTTTACAAGAATTTAAATTTGTTAAATTTCTAATAGAGTTATTTGCAAAGAGGAATTTCATCATTAATAGAATGAATCGATTTGAAATTTACTATGAAAATGTCGTGAACAAATTTACCCCCGGGGTAAAATATAATTAATTCAACTTCTCTTTTCTGAGGAAATTCCTTTGGTGAAAACGTCCCAAAAAAATTAATTCTAATGCTTCTATGTGAAGATAATAATTTTGCTCTAAACAATTATATACATTTTTGTCAATATTTTACCAATTACAAAAGTTCGTTAAATTCCGCCGATGGAAGTTGGAATGATTGGTCCCGCCGTAACTTACAATTACGATGACTACCTGCTTGCTTGCTACAGAAAAGCTGATAGCAAGAGTGAGCACCAATCTTGTTTAATAAATTTGCTTTAGTACACAAATGTGAATTATAAGTGTTACATCATATAAGTAGTAAATCATATAACAGTGTATTAGCACTATTATAAAAATTGTATTTTTTCTATTCTTTGGTAGAGATGAAAATAAAAACAACGACTAGTCCGTCGAAAATAATATTAACACAATTGAAGCGTCATGTCATGTAACAAAAAAAACTGTAATTAAACTTGATAACACTCTCAGATTTTATGGTGGCCACTATTGGATGCTACAATTTTTTTTTCTTAACATTTTAAAAATATTTACGTAAGGAGAATCTGTTGCATTAAATACTGTGCCTTTTTATATAGGAAAACATTAACCTCTTCAACACATCATTCCTTAAAATATAATCCTATATGTTTTAAGGTCATGCCCCAAAATTAGCGAAAAGTGATGTATAAATATATATATATATATATATATACATATATATATATATATATATATATATATACATATACATATATATATATATATATATATATATATATATATATATATATATATATATGCATAAGGTTTTTCTGTTCTTTTATATTCAGTCATAATATGGATCGACACCTGAATGTCTTATCAGAAGATAACAAGGTGCAAAAATATATACGTACAATAGTACATTATATTCCAATCTGACTTTCCATATACTATTGCCAGTTCAGAGAATAGCAATAATGTTTTATTAGAATTGAACAAATTTCTATAAAAATTTTCCTTCTGCTCTCTAGATTTCATTTGCCTTCTCTCAGAAATTATATTTTTAATTATATTTCTTTTGCTTCGGGATAATACTGTTATAAATGTTCCTTTTTCTTTTCAAGATGAAATGCAATCAAGTGTGCTGTCAACTTTCTTAAAGTTTTATCTGGGCAATAATTAGGAGTTCACCTTTGAGATATGCTACTGATCAATTGAAAAAGCGAGCGTAAATTAAAAAGCGGTTTCAGATTTTAGGTTTCGGTTTTACGTAATTAAAATTTTAGCTTGCGGAAATATTCCTTCAATAAATATGCAGATGCATTGTTCTATTTATGGCATAGACTTCCCTTCATAGAAGCTGGATGCTGACATATTACTTACAAGATTGCAGATTAAGAAACTAATCACGATAAGATCACCGATAATATAAACTCTAAGGAATACAAAATCTAAAGAAATTCGTGAATTCAAAATTTTTTTCAGTAGAAACAAATCTGTAATTTTTTTAGCGATTATTTTTCTTTTAGACTTTATTTTTATCAGTTCGTATCACAATAAGAACAGCTAGCAAAAATTATGCTA
The DNA here is from genome assembly GCA_039881145.1 of Druceiella hillmani. Classification (NCBI taxonomy): domain Eukaryota; kingdom Metazoa; phylum Arthropoda; class Insecta; order Lepidoptera; family Hepialidae; genus Druceiella; species Druceiella hillmani. The sequence continues at coordinate 30,350,013 of JAYKKI010000022.1, read as the reverse complement.
CGATTATCTATGTTAAATGATAATATGGAAAAAGGTCAAACTATATGAATAATGACAAATAATGTATTTCTATTTTTTCAAATTGTATTGAAATATTGCTTGTTTTTAAAATAAATATACAATTAAAAAGTTGATTTTCAGTATTTACTTTAACCACGAATTCACAGCAAAACCAGGCGTAATTAATTATTAATAATTACTAATTTAATACGCCATTAATGGCATTCAATTAGTAACTAGTAATTAATAATGGAATGGTAAACTTATAATATAACTTTATTATTAATATTACCAACTTATAGTGAAAACTAACTCTAAAATATATTTTCTAAATAACGACTGAAATAATATAACTACTGAGTGACAATTCGCTAAAACACCGAAGCGGAGAAAACACTGCTAAACTGCTGACAAAAGTGCAGTCATATTGTCACAGTTAATCTATTAGGTGGAATTTAAACTATCTAGTCCTAACATTAATAAAAACACAATTTAAACCTTTAATATAGTATGACCGTTGTTAATTGTACGTAATATGACTAAACCGTCGTTTAAATTATGTTGGTCATTTATATTCTGTGATTGCTATTATGAGCTTTAGACGCAATAAATACAACAACAATATCACTAGCCAGTAAATAAAATAATTATTACTTACGCTGAGAAGCAGAAAGATCCAAACTTAAAACAAAATAGAAGAAATACTAATATATATTGGAAACCTGTGTCATGCGTTAAGTAATATATAAAATGACTGATGATACAAAAAGTACGTTTATTAAAATTAAACAAAATAACACTAAATTCTAAAATAAAAATAATATCTAAAGCAAAGAAAAAAAGGACGGATCAAACAATTAAATCGAAAAAGTACCTCAGTTACAAGAAAAAGTTTTGGTATATTATAATCTATCATTAAATAAGTGGCTATCAAAAGGTTATAAAACTATTTATTGGATTAGACATTAAAAGTTTTGGAACTAGAAAGCTACACTCTTATTGTTAATATATAACCATTACTTTTTCCATTGCGATCAAAAATCAAACACTATTTTATAACTTTCGGTTCTAACAGATGTATTGAAAAGGACTGTTTAAAAAAAAAGTAGAACTCCCACTACGAGGATTCCACGTCCACTGAGGTACTTATAAAAGTTAGACAGATAAGGGTATGTAATATTGTTCTGAAACAATTACACTTACCTTTATTATTTTTCAAAACGCATGTCGCGAAATATATATTTCAGCAGCGCAATAAATATTGCTTGATCTTCTATATTCCTTTATGAATACAAGGCAAGCATAACAATATTTCACGATAGTGTATACTAAACGTTATTTTTTTTGTTTCATAACGTTTTGGAGACCCAAATTTCAGAAACACCCATTTTTTTAAAAATGTCCAAGTGTTTTCAGAAAATTTCCTTACAATTGAACTTCAAGTGAAAAAGGTATGAAGCTTATGTCATAAGGATAAATGAATAAATGAGACGTAATAATTTCCGTTTCCGTTAAATGATCCGTTTTCACTATCAAGATACAGAACATAGTTTTTTTTAAGATACTATTCCTACGTTTATTTACAATAATTTGGTGAAACCATCTATTTTCTATCTTGTTCTGAAGAGAAATAACTTGGAAATCACGTAGCTTTGAAAATGTTATGTGCAATATGAACGTAAACGAACGTTTCTGCGTCTGAACTTGAATTAATTACAGGGGTTGTACTCCCGTGGAAGACGACTAAGTCTTTTTTTATCATTTTTAAATACGTTGCTCTTGTAAAACTGATCGGTCTTGTGTCAAATATAATCATCAATATACATTTATGTTGGAAATTGTCTATTGAAAGTTTTTAAGCGCACTTCAACATCTGTGATCCAAAATTACAACATAACATTAAAATAGAGGAGTTGAGATATCTTTTTTCAGAATGGCACATGCAAAAAAAAAATTTAATGAAACGTATCATTTGTACTGTATTCCGATGTACTATATGTGTGTATGTGTATAAAGGCACGGGCAGGAACGTGGGGGGCTGCTGCAGACGCGGACGCTTGTGCTGCGCTCTTTGTATCTTGTCCTACCCAGAAAGCACTGCACGCCATTGAGTATAGCTCCAATTTCTTATAATTCTCTGCTTTTATTTCTCTGTGACTGTTAATTCTATCTAATCTATAATTAAGTAATATAATTGTAACTCAGGCCAGAAAACGTAATTTTTAATGAATAATGATTTATTAAATTAACTTTGCTTGGTTTACCTTAACGTTATTCACATTGTCTGGGTTATATGAATATTATTGACGTTTGGTACTTGGTTCATAACATTTTCACACACTATAATGATTATGGAAATTCTCAATCTTCTGAATGTTTGATAGATAAATCTATACGTATATACATTTTTCTTAAATTGGGATGGAAAAGTGCGCGATTTCCAAGTTCAATATTGATTTTTTCTCTTAATTTGAGTAAAAATATTTGCTAAGATTGATTATTGACATTTGTTATGAAACATATCTCGGTGTAGAATTATTTATTTCATTAGAAAAAAATAGTATACCATTTCAAAATAATTGAAAAGTAATGAAAGAAATATTAATCTATCAAAATAACTTTAGTTAATTCTACTCCAAAATATTTATTGTCTGCCCCATAGCTCACTTATTGATCGTACTATTGATTATTAGTAGTGATATAAATTATGCATAGCATACCTATATAATTTAAGAATCAATATAATATTTTTGTTAAATTATTATAAAATTAATTCGTTTCTCGAAGCATTATAAATATTCAGTAATTTTTTACAAAAACTCATTTCAAAAACAAAATTGTTATAATGTTAAAAATATAATTGAGGAAAAAAATGTATATTATAAATCCATATATATTTGAAACTAACGTCAATATTAATTCACATAGAGGAGTACGAATATACAAAGCAGAATATAAAAAGCCTTTCTCACGGGTACGGGGAGCATACATCTGTCATATTTCACTTAAAGGGTGACATGTGTCTTCTCAATGGAAATGGCTTAACATACCAACATTCATGTCACAATGTACTCCTATTGACGATATTATTCGTAGCCACTTATACGAGTACGTAACCACCTGTTGATAACAATTTGATCCATCTTACTTTGTCACCGTCGATATTATCAAATCTCGTTTCACGTTTGAATAACATACGGTTAATAAAAGGATGATCCTTTTTTTACGTTTTGCAACATCACGTACGTTGTATATAAAGCGTAAATCTTGTTTATTTAAACTTCCAATTATCACGTTATTACAAAAACAGTGGTAGAATTCCTCCTGAAAATGTAGGTTTCTTTCACTATGGTGTCGAATATTATGTCACATAAAAAAATAATTGAATAATCGTAAAAATAAGGCATTATTTTATAATTTTATTTTAGTGAAACATTTTTTAACAAGTTCCGGGAATTTTGTTATCTGATGTACATGACTCGTGATCAACACTTTAAAAAGCTAACAATGCCTATAGAATAATTTGCTTTATCGAAGCTTAACTAGTTATCCTTTAGTCATTGATTTATTTATCTATTTTAGCTATAGATTCTTCGAAATCGGTCCGCTATCCTGATAAGTAGACAGAAATTGATAATACATAATTCAAGAAACCAGAATTTCTAGAGTGGCAACGGTTATAATACAAACATCGTCTGTGACATTATATCAACGCCCAAATATAAAACGTGATAAGCGTTATGATTTTAATATTTTCACGTTCAAGAGTACATATCAATAAGCTTAATCTGCGAATACACTTTTAGAAGCATTTATATACGAGAATAACAAAGTATTATTTTTGAGCTTCCATCCATTTGAATATCGAAAATCTGTTGTCTTTTTCATTATGAAGATGAAAAGTATTTTGAATAAAAATAATATCGAATGGCTAGTTTATTTATGGAGTTATAAATAAAAAATTGTCTAATAAGCCATTGCAACTTAGATAAAGTTTAGAAAACATTTCTGAAGCTACTAATTTTTTACTGTTACCCTCTGACTTTTATTATTACTTACAGTATTTCAACATTTTTAACCTTTCATCGAATTTTTATATCTTTTGACGACACGAGTCTGTACAATGTTATATAGTTTTTAATTAAACTAAACTTAAATTATAAATGAACAAATGAAAATGAAAACTGTTATTGAAATGTATATCGGCAGGAAATTTTAAGACGTCTTGTAAAACTATTATGTATAAGCTCATTTGAATATTGAACACAAAAAGTTATGGGGATACAAAGGCATTCGATCAAATATTTTAAAACGTGTAGCCATTGTCCAAATACTCAGTATGATATATGCTCTCGTTCATAATACCCTTGGTCGTATAATTGAAACGGTATAATTAAAAAAAAACTTACACGTCTCAATAAACTTGAAAATCATCGACATCAGCTATTTCTGGCGAGGCTGGTATGTGTTTTCAAAGATATACATGACGCCAAACCTTACACGGATTACCGTACCCTGGGAAGGACATATCTATCATATTTCCCCAAAAGATGACAGGTGTCTGTTCAATATAAATGGCTTAACATACCAACGACCGCTTCAGGGTGTGCTCGTTTCGATGACAATATTCAAAGAGACTTATCTGTTGCTAATAAGAATTTGACTAAACTTTACTGCCGAGGAATACAATATCAAATTTTAAATTACAATTGAATGATGCGCGGTTTACGAAGGTGTTATGTATTGTTTTTCATTTCAGGATGTCAAAATGTTTAATTCATACCAGTTAAATTAACTTATATTTTACCGACATATTTCTCACTGCTGGTAGTAAGGTAATATACCTCCTTTTTAAGGCTGCGTCTGACTTTTTTTTAAGTTATAATTGATTAAAAAAAAAGTAGTTTACTAATGTAATGGTAGTTTATGCGAAAAAAGTAGTTTATGCATTTTATATTTAAGTATTATAATCAGAATTTCATTGGATGGTGTAATAAAATACAAATAAAATAATATTTAAACGAATAGATGACATATTTGAAACTTGAAAATAATTTTGGGTCACAAATCAGGAGTTTTATCCAGACTAAAATAAAATATGTAATTTTTATAAAAAAAGGACTTGACAGCAATCTTACGGACGATAGATAATTTCTATGAGCCCTAAGTTATTTATTAGGAATTAAAAAAAAAATAAATACAGAAATATATGAATTTCAACAGGAAAAATTTAATACACTTTCATTATTAATACACTTTACGCCCCAATTTAATACGCCTTACTAGTGTAATAAAACATTGTAAATAAAAACTGACAATAGTATTAAATAATTACTACGAAAATATTCTTAAATAATTACTAATAATACTAATTTCCAAACTTATAATATTGAGTGAGCATCCGCCATTATGTCTATAATATAATCTATTAAAAGCTCAACCATACAACCAACTAAATTGTAATTAGACATCGTAATCCGAAGAATATTAATTTAATTATTAAGTTTGTGCAAGGGTTACCGATCCAAATCGCGTAAACGTTGTAAACTCCATCAAAGTTCAAAAACTGACCACTTCCTATGAATGGCGTATTTTCGGGGCGGTTCCACTATGTACAATAGCTTCATGTATCGGTTTGGGCTGAAATGAAAGTTTAAACGTTAATTGAAACTAATATTAAATTATGTAATTATAAGTTGGGTGCAGATTTAACTTTACTATAGGAAATTTGAATTTTGTTTTCACTATGACGTTAATTTATTCCACAGTTTCAGTTAAATAATGACTTTATATAAAAATGTTATTAAATCATCATTAAATATTACTGTAAGTTTTAAGAAAGGTGACTTAGTTGTGTTGGTTATAAGAATATTTACACTAAATATCACTTCGCAGTCCTTTATTCTTGATTCGTTTTAGGCGTAATTTTCATTTCATTTTTTATCGCTGGTCTAGCAATGAATTCATTAAAATTATGAAGAGGTATAAAAGGATTAAAATGAGAAGAATATTTAGTTTCGCCTTCTCTCTTTGATTATAAATTTTAGAAAACACTCAAAGCTGATTTTTAAAGATACCCAAAAATTATTTTGAAATAAATAAGCAACCGAATAAAATGATTATGTCCTTTTGACAAACTGAAAAGTTATATCTTACAACCTCGTTACATTTTTCAAGACATTCTATAATCATGACCTATATTATTAAATTATATTACTTAATATAATTTTAAACGTTTGTTAAATTCCCTTACCTTGAAGGGAATAACCGGACAATTGTGTGTCCCGTAGCCATTTCACAAAATATTAATAAATAAATAAATAAATATATATATATATATATATATATATATATATATATATATATATATATATATACATTGTATTGCGATTGGTTTTCTGTAGGTTTTGTAAATCAAATTTAACAAAATATATTTAAGGAATTCCTAATAATTAATTTTTAGTATACCAACAATTTCAACAGAAAGATCCTCTAAAACAATTTGATCGATGAACATACACATGAAAATGTACTGCAGGATTATTTTGCACATAACCCTGTTTTGGAAATGGAAAGGGCGGTGACTCACATTGCAAACGATTTTGAAATTTAATCTTGCGTATTCAGGGCTAAAAAATTAAGAGTGTTAATTAAAACATAAATTTAGTTTTAAAAGGTCTAATAATACCTTACAAAATGGGGTATGCTATAAGTTTTATTCATCTTCACTTCTTAATAACGGAAGGTAAAAACCAGAAAAAAATGTTTGCCACATATTGATTTGTGTCTTTTAATATTTGCTAAATTGAGTTTTTTATCTGGAGCGTATACTCGAGAGCGTAATATTCCATGCGCTTACATCTGAAATTGTAGAAAAATCAGGGTGTGACTAGCATATAGACATACATGAACTTGCCGAAATTATGATAGATCTGTGTTTGACTACGGAACCCTTTAAGATAACACCATTAAGATAACACATATACCAATTTGGTTGTCTGACTTTCGCAGCTATTATTCACAGACATATAATTGTAGATACTTGATATTTAGTGCAGTAATTTTTATGTCTCAATAGTTAATATTTAAAACCACTCTCATGAAAATTTTTCAGAAAGCAAACGAAGTAATCGTATTTTAACACAATTTTTTTTTATTTTATATAAGATAGTTTCAAAATCATTTAAAAAATGCCCATGAAAAATATCCATTCCTTTCCTTCATCCCAAAAATAGGTGAAGTTAAGGTTTAAAAAGAAACAGTGTTATTTGAAGTTTACGTGAAAGTTATGACTGGCTGTAAATCTCATAATAATTGAGAAATTTACAATTTGTATACGCCTGAGAAAGTATGATGCAACATATTTTCGTTGTGTAAAATAAAAGTATATTTGTAAATAGTGCGTATATTCTCATTGCGAATTTTACTCAAACCTGATGGACTTTCTGCTTCGAACTTTCTTTTTAAAATTGTTTTTTTTTGTATTAAATTTTTTAGACAAAATTAAAAAAAGTTATTACAATAGAACCTTGCCATACAAAGAGTTTAATATTTCCTCTTTTAATAGGTTGTATCTCTTTCCTACATCGTGTGAATTCTCACTTTTAAATTGGAGACCATTTTATTTTCGTTTGGTCATCAGCTTCGTCATCAAAAAGAGTTAAGACGGAAATTTCATCACAGATATACCACAAATGTGTGCAGAATTTGTTGTGAACAAAGCTACTTTTGAAATGGATTTGTCAATTTTTTCGTATTTGGTCCAACCTTCAAAAATCATAAACCTTGATGTGGCACTTTTAATGCCAAACTGCATGCAAGCCAGGGTGTAACATTTGATACTATAATGAACGAAGATAAGCAATTTTTATTCGTCTTTCACATTGTTTTTGAACTGAGGTCGCAACAAATATATTTTTGAAGAATGGATGGCGCTTGCTATCCATCTCGTTTGCAAGAAGTGCCATGCATGGAAGCTAATTTACAGATTAGTTATTTTTTTATAATCTTGGCTCAAATATATTTAAAACAATGTAATAATTTTGCGACAATCATTCCTTACAAATTATTTTTAGTTCAGTCTTGTAAAACTTTAGGAGTCTGTCAATTTTCTTCTCGTTTAAGTGAATATTTAAGAAATCCTTGCAGGTATACGTTTGGATAAAGTTTTGATCAATATTCTTCGAATTGTTTCTATACTTTTTAAAAAGAATTCTATCCGGACTGTGAGTAACTTAAAGAATTTTTGCTTTAAAAACACTTTTCAAAATGAGTTCGTAAAGATGATGATGATATGCAAAACCTGAATGTTACTCTTTTTTAGCTTACTCTTTTCCTGACAAACTGTCTAGTTTTAGTACGGCGAGAAGTTGTTCTTTGTGTTTATAAATAATATTAATCAACAATTGTCCTTTCTCTGAACTTCTGACGTCCAGACCAGGTAATAATTTGCCATCCATTTAGATTGTCACGAGTACTGCCGCTGGATTATTGTTCTGAAAATAAATGTTTATAGCCCTCACCTTACAAATCTCCATTCCTCTCACCTCTCACCTTGCAAATCTCCATTCGATCACATTATATTGATTACTTATGTACTCCAAATACGTCGATATTGGTTTTATTACAGCCTGCATAATGAATATAGAATCTCTTATGCTCAACTGACATCTATCTGTACTTACGACTAATTTTAGCGTAATACAATTTTTCCTGCCTCTTTTCATGGAAATTTGAGACGTTGTGGCGGGGTGGCGCTAAGAGGAGCTTGTTCAGTGTTTCGGTAGAACTACTGGATAATATATTACGAGGATCTTTGATTTGTGGTGACAAAATACCATGAGAGGAAGACAATTCAATCATTGATATAACGTGTTTTAATATTTTCTGTTTCTGTTCCCCTTTTTTCGTCAAGTCGTTTCTTCTTTTTCAGCCAATTTTTTATTTATTCCCGCGAAGCAATTTGGAAGCCCTCGTCCTCTCTGTCGCTGTAAAAATATTTTATCTCAATTTTTATCAAGTCAATAGCATTGGCATGGGCAATATTAAATAAATTATCTAAATCCGATTTAAACGTCTCCTCACGGCTCTTGCAAATAATTTGAGTTTTCTTATAATTTTTTTGTAGATCTCGCCAAACTTGGTAAAAGTCCAAGTTATTTAACATGATTTGAGATTTATTCTATCAGTATTCTTGTCTTTTTCTAGAATATAGTACACCCACAAATTACAAGAGCGGCACTCTTACTTACTATTATTTTAACTTGCCATATGTTGAAAAACGAAACTGCCGGAATTTGTTAATTTCCGGGCAACTCTGTACCTGTTATCTAAAGACTGATATCTCCTGTTAAATAAATATGTTTTTTGTCACTCTATTGTTCACGTGCTGCCATTTTGAAAGTCAATAATACATGCGATTTTAGCAAAAATTTATACTATAGCGTCTATTTACGCGGGAATGTGCGCTTTGTTCTACGAGACTTGTATAAACGTGTTTAGAAGCAAGTCGGTAGGGGCCCCGATTATAGAATAAGCTTTTTATTTTGAGTGCATGTTACACCTTAATCAATGTAATTAGAGTACATGTGTTAATATTTTTGTAAAATCTAAAAATACAATATATGCATACACACACACAGACACACACACATATATATATATATATATATATATATATATAAATATATATATATATATATATATATATATATACTAGCGTGACCCGTGCGAAGTCTTCGCATTATTATTTATTCCATTATGAAGCTCAGATGACAGATCAAACAAATATTTTACTAAAATTGACATTGAGCTAAAGCGCCACTTTATTTATACGTGAGTGGATTTGAAATTAAACAAAAATTTTACCGACCGTCAATCATATTGACGTTGAGCCGTTAGATGGCAGCATTGCTGTTTTGTGTATATAATTTTAATAATTAATTAATTTGCAAAAACAATAGCAATAATAAATTATTTAGTTGTGGATGCCGGTAGAGCAAGCAATTATCTATAAAATGATATATAATTTATGTGGATTAGTTGTGAGGTTTTTTCTAAAAAGGGAGAATCGGAGGTAACATCTTAAAACCTTAGCGTATTAATATATATGATGATGATGATGATGATATATATATATACACATGCATGCACACACACACATATATGTATATATATATATATATAATCTATATAATACAATTTTATATTTCATCGGCAACTTCTGCACTAATATCTTTCATAATTAATTTTTTTCATAACGCTCCTCCAGAGTAGAGAAAAATGAATTTGTTACTAAAAGAATCCATAATTATAAGAAAATTTTAATAATTCCATTTACCGAAGGATACAGTAAATATTTTTCTAATTGATATGTTTAAATTCTAACTATTAATCCATGAGTCAGAATTTAAACATATAAATTTTCATTTAACTTAAAAGTAGATTTGCAAATGGTGCTCTGTACGGATAATAATATTTAAATACTTCTCTCTTGCAGAGAGAAGGATTTTATTAAAGTGTATTTTGATTTTCCTGGCGACCATTTATTTTAAATAAATTTGGTTCGCCTATTCATGTAGCATTTATTTCTTCCCCGCTATGAACTTCCATGTTACCTGTTAAAAGAACTTTCTGTGCATAAAATACATGGCATAACTTTTTCTGCAACTTTAACCATAAGTATCGTAAAATTTATTTTGTTTTAAAAAACTAATGACTTACTTTTCATTAAACCAAAATATTTGTACATAGTTAGTGCAGGGACCACCCTTTCATCTTTAATGTAGTAGACTGAGCGATTACTTTAATAACCAAACTAAAATATGTTATTAAAGGTTTTTTACTATAAAGAAATTTATAATTCCTCTATCGAGAATAAATTGATTGTTAAAATTTTGTGCAAAAGGGAAGATTTGCACGACGGTGCGGACAATGCTGATAATGTTTTGTAAATTTTCAAATGTAGCCCGAGTATCGAGATTAAGGTAAAATGTTTTAAAAGTCTTTATATGATAGATTAATTTAAGTTAAACTGTTATATTATTAGACTACTTTAATATAAAAATTTGTAAGTTTTAAAAAATATTTTATTACAAATTGTACACAGTAATGTCTAGCGTTTCTGATGTAAAGTTTTTATCCTAAAAATTAAGACTGATCGGTTTGAAATTCATCTTGACTTTATTAAAGAGAAGTATAATATGAAAACTTGCTTTTTATAACTGATAAATAATTAAGTTTTGAGATTTTGCAATTTTTCTTTTCATAGTTTAAAATTACTTCAACTTGGACAGAAATTGTTTCTATCAAATTCCGTTGTTACATTCCATTCAGGACTTCACTAACTATTATAATTCAAGTACTTACACAGTAAATGTAACTTTGTAAATTATTATGTTAATGACATCAATAATGATAAAAAACACTTATCGGGATTACTTGTGTTAAATAAGTTTATAAGTCTCTACAAACCATAATTACACAGCGTAACCTAGATCGCATCGCCTTCCATCCTAGGTTCATCTGTTATTAAAACAAGCTTTAAATCACTAATTTTATAAGTGCATTTTCGGGACGAAGACGAAAGTAAGGTAATATTGCATATAACATTTTTAAGTTGTAATTCTTGAAGGTATCAACATATCGTACCTTTAAATGTAACTAATTTACGTTTCTATGGTCAAATTGATAATTTAGTTTAATGCAATGTCGCGTGATTAAGTCAAATGAAGCTAGTTTTGGCTTAGAAAAATTTGTCTGCGACCAGGAAACAGTCACTTTTGGTATTTTCATCGCATACATTAATTTTTTTACATTAATTTCATTCATAAGTGCTAATATAATATATGAACTTTTCTACACAACAATTTCTAATTAAACTAAAATAAAATTTCCGAACCGTAAAGTTTAACTCGTTCAGCATCATTAAATACTATATCTAAGAGGAAAGAAATCAATCGAAATTCTGATTCCGTAAATTAACTTAATCAAGAAAATATATAACAGTGCTTTCATTTAAATTATATTGCCATAAAATATCGCATAAAAAAGCAGCTAATTTTAAAACTTTCTGCCGTCTGCCAAATAAAATCCATACAGTTACTAAATTTTGTGGCAAACTAGTGATTCAAAAAGAGATCACCTAATTGGGAATTTGATCAAAACTGACTGTTTCGTTCTTCAACCTAACCAAGTTCAAGTATCGATCCGAACGACGCAAAGTTTGTGGACGCAAAGTTTGAGGGTTAGGAGGAGAACCAAAAGTGGCGAGTGACATTTGTATTTTGTAACTATCTTAAATTATTCATCGCTTCTTACTGTTCGTTACTCTAATCAATCATATCGGCTTTGTAGACCAAGGGGCAAAATTATAAGTAAGAATTCCCATTATTATTACGTTCTTTTATTAATATTTATCTTCTCTTATAGGGCCTAGCTAGGTACGCCTGTAACGTACCCAGCAACTCCACATGAGATAATATAAATAATAAATTAATAAGATAGTAATACGTATTACTTAGATTTTGAAATACGTGTCGATGCGTTAACCCTTACTACGTTTCTACTAGAACATGGTCCAAAAGTATTTGTGTAATTAAATGAAATTTAAAAACTAATTTACTAACGTTAGTTACATAGTGTTATATGTTTTTATATTTTTATATTTTATAAGAATTATTTTTTCATAAATCGAAATACCAACCTTGAAGTGGGTTTTTAGTTAATGTAAATGAAAATATATCTATCTTGTTTCACTGTTTCTCTTTGTTCCAATTTCTTCAAAAATAAATGTATATATACATAGAAATAAATATATATATTTATATATATATATATATATATATATATATATATATATATATATATATATGTATGTATATATATATATATATATATATATATATATATATATATATATATATATATGTATACATATTTATACATATTAAAAAGCAATGTGTTTTTTTATTTTACGGCCAGTATTTTCAAACAAAACCGAGCAAGCCATATTTTCTTTGCCTATTTCCCCATATGTCCCCGGAGATGTACCATCTAAGATTAAGGAAAAAATATTCCTGTAACACAATGCATGGATTGTGCAATGGAGCGTTATACTCGTTCATATATTAGGGAAAGAACCGTGGTCACTTGTGGTTATTGTAGAAGAGAGATACTGGCAGATATATGATGGTAAACTTCGCTGTTGGTTATCCACTGCACATATTTTTTTCTCCAAGTTATAGTTTTTGATTAAGCGATTGTTAATTTCTATAAGATTTGAGTCTGCTCTCAACATTTATGATTTTAATTAAATTGATATGTACACAAATAAATAATAAATATATATAGCTTGAAAAATATTATTAGTAGATATTTATAAAAAAATTCTGAGAACTAGAACCATTTGAAATAACACCGCACACTATAAATGGAACTAAAAAAAATCGATTACTTAATTTGACATCCTCCTCTCCCCAAATTTTGTCGTATCAGATTTTGAGATCTGCGACCATTAATATATTTTGTTACTGCGACAAATTCCAAGGTTTTTGTTCAACGATTTATGAGAAAATCGCTATGACTAACGGGTATATAGGTCTTAAAGATGTTTAGTTTTTTCTTTCAAGGTTCAGAATTGTTATTAAGAAATTCGTATAAATATATGAATCGAGATCATTGCGTGGTAAGAAAATACTCTTCTATGTATTACTTTAGTGCAGGTCAAAATCACTACTTATTTTGCATATGAGACACTGATAACATTTTGTGTATATATATGTATATATTTATATATACATATATATATATGTGTATATATATATACATATATATATATATATATATATATATATATATATATATATATATATACACATCGATGAAAATATTTTTTCAGCATTATCTTTTTGAATTAAATTGAAATTATTCATATCCAGGTATTTGATCCGTCCATAACTTATAAATGTTTGTTAAATACACCGCTTTGTTTAGGTGAAAAATAAAATAACAAGATAATGCTGATTAAATAATAGACAATTTTAATTATAATTATTAAATTTTTATTAACAAAATTGGCTGCCTAACATACAAATAAAATGTTGAGCGCAAAAACATAAATATTCCAAAATACTTTTTTTTCATTTTTTTTCAGTGTGTATTAACTAATCGAAATTCTTAATTAATCACGTACATTGGCATCCTTTATATTTAAGTATATTTAGCGTAAAGAGAAAATATCTTCTATAAAAATCATTACTCGAAAATCTTATTTGGTCAGTTCTTTCACTTATATATGTAGAAATTCGACCATGCAATCTCACTATGCGAAGGTGATAACTGTACACGCTGTTGGGAATGCCAACAAACGCTTGTAAAAGCTTATTTTACTGAACCCCACTGAAATCACATATCTTCATAAATACTGTCGCTTCCTACATGTGAGTGAATAAACGATTGCTCTGGGACATGTATCTGTAATGGCAGTATTGTGTTGAAGTGAAAAATAAAATTTGTTTGGAATTTATTTATTGCTCAAAATGTTAAGGTACATCATTTGCGTATTTTGCAATGAAAATGGCGTTAAATAAATTTAATGTATTATTCGACCAATACTCATAAATTTTATGTTTTGCTTTTGTTTTATTAGGTGAAGTTTGTTTTATTGGTAGTATATTAAAATCCACATGGCTCGGTAGTACATATTTTTCAACCCAATAAATAATCATGATGATAATAGCAATCACATATTATATCAAATTGATATCTGTGAAATAGAAATAAATAAGTTATATAATAATATTCTAGATAATCGTAGGAAAAAAATAATTTGTGTGACAAAATAAACTGTTGAAAATTCGAATAAATTTCTATAGATAAAAATGGAATCAAGTTGTTTCACTTTAATTCACAGTAATATCGATTTAACAATGAAGTCCTCTGAAAATTATTTTGAAATTTGTTGGAATAAAAATTAGGGTTAATTTCTTCACCAAACTAAAAAGTTAACCATTTTGAGTTTATCTTGAGAATTTTTTTAATCATGATTGAATCAACACATATAAAACTGTAAAATTAGCATTAAAATTTAGGAAATAGGACCAAATAATACAACATAAAAATACTATTTTTGAGGCCGTTGTTATAGTAGCTGCTCCTTTACTACGGAAGTTGGTTTTAAATATAAGGTTTGCTCATATTAATTCCATATTTCATTCCTTTTTAATTGCAAAAATAACGAAACAAATTTTTATATACGTTTTAAAATAATTTACTTAAAAATATCAATTCTCATATTATTGTAAGTAAATATATCAAATTGTAATAATTCTGATATCCCAATCTTTCCAGTTGTAACCGTCACCCGGAGATATATCAAAATTTCTTATATTACTAATTGATAGTTTTGAGTAGTCTCTAATGCATTATCTAGTTTTTAGATATATTTGAACAATTCATATTTATGTAGTCTCGAATAGGTAAAAGAAAAATTAGGTGTCAAAAAACTTATTTAATATTCGAAGAATAGGTTATTAAGTTTTTTCGACACCTAATATTCCGCCATTTAATTCGTTGATACTTTGAATGACCATGTAATTAAAAAATACATATTATAATATTAAAAATATTTATTATAATATTAAAAATATATAGTTAATAGTTTGTTTTTTTCACAATTTTCAGAATACTTATCATCAAAATATTCCGAAAACTTTCGGTTGAAGACCACCAAATTTATATTAAAATTTCTCTATACCTTTTCCCTGAGAAATAATTAATACTGTTTGATGAGTGTGATAAAATATTTTTAACGAGTATGTGCTATCAACAATGTTTTATCACTAGAATATTCATCCAAAAAGTTTATTTGCAATGATACTAACTAGGAAAAAAAATTAATATTTTCCATATAAAAGCATAAGTTAGCAATAAGCTACCTGGCTATACAGCATCAAAAAATATGAAATACATACTCGAGAAAGAATTTGAAACTTCGTACACCTTTAAATACTCGTATGTAACATGAAATCTTCTTGAATGAAGCTGCAAAAATTTAAAAAGAAAATGCGAATAAAGAAGTAATATTTTGTTTTCTTCAATTCCAATACATCTGTTTTAACGGAACTCTATCCTAAGTGCATCGATTTAAAACAAATTTGATTTAAGTCGTAAGTAATAGAGAGGTATTTTTTAAATGTGGGCTGAGTTTAATGAGAACATTTGTAGTTTTTTTTAAATTTTATAGCTCAATTATCTTTCAGTTTTATTATGATGTAATATTATCGTTACTTTGCAGTAAATAACTTGCTTACCTCTCATTTTATCATTACATATTATTTTATCTTGGAACAGATTCCTTAATTTTTCGAATTATTCTAATATATTTTTGTAAAATATATCATCTGTTTGTTACGTTTTTGTACTTTCATGGAAGGGTCATAAATTATCTTTTATTTTGCAGAAAAAAATATATTACGACCATCAAATATTTTTGTTTGAAAACAAATAAGTTAGAAAAGACAAGTTAATGTTTGTCAGTTGTTAAAATTTCAGTATTAAAACCTAATGTGGTGTTTGCAATTGTCCCGCTGTGCGTTAGTAGATAGCCAGATCTCAATACTTACTCGTGCGTTTGTCACCCCTAGACTAGAAAGTAATGGCATAATGCATGTCTCTCTCTCTCTCTGTCTCTCTTTATATTTCTTTCCCTTTTACTTGATATTTCAATAGCCGCTAATATAATTGTAATTTTCAATATGCGTAACGTGGATAAGGTTTTAAACATATTTTTACTGGAATAACAATTATAAATGCCGAACTTGAAATATATTAACTTTTAAATTGTTATGAAAATTGTTAGAGAATTTGCTATAAGATTATGTTATGCTGATAATATAATAATTGTCGTCTTGTCATAATTGGAAGTTAAAGCAAACTTTTCAGTATTTCCAATTATGATGTGCTTTATAACACCTCTTAAGTGATTCTCTTTAACTACAAATATATCCAGTTTAGATAAATTCGTAAGTATACAGTTTATGAAACCCTTAAAATGACGCAATAGGTTACCACGATATAATCACAGATCTGTTCGAGGTGGAGGTACGGATATCTCGTGTGTTTTGGAAAACAGATTCAAAAGTATTGACGGAACGGTATTTAAGGGATCCAGTATCTTCAATAGAAATAACCAACATATTGCAAAACAATGTGCCATGTAAGGATCAATTCTGGGCACTAAAATTGAAAGCTTAAAAAAGTATAACTTACCAATATGCAAATAGTAAACTACTCAAGAAACAACGCGTTTTTGATGCGCTGGATATGTAAACATATCATTTAAAACACAAGATAATCATTATACCTTCACAGAAAGGTTAAATAAGTGGCATTTGCCCATTAACACCTATCTGCAATTAAAAATTAGTCAAGAATAGAAAGATAGCACAAGCAAGCATATAGAACGAGCAAATAATAAGTAGGAAAGATACGGCTACTAGTGCTTATTTTATACTGCCTCATTTTAATGAATCATTAAAAGTGTTAGTTTTCGAGAATAGTCGTTCCTAGGACACTTTTTAGAAGCTATCTAGGACAGTCCGGTCTACCCGAAAGAGAAAAGTTCAAATTTGTTGTATTTATTTCGAATGAAATGTGTCAAATGTTCTGTCCAACATTACGTCTTATATCTCGTTTGAAAGACCACTTTAAACGTAACTATCCACAGAAGTATTTGAATAATTGTATTTCGTTGCAACGTGGCTTATACGATTAGACTCGGCTACGTTCTTCGATAGAACTTCCCATGGCTCCTTTTAGTGAACTTGCGAGTAAATTGAATTTACAGTTCATTTAACAAGTTGCATCGGTGATATTGGGTATATCGAGACTTTCAACTTTATCAACATACCATCTTCTGAATGGGATATTCATATAAAATAAGTCAATTTGATAACGTGTTATATTCACGTCTCAAAGATTATAATCCATAACACAGAAATTGTTTGGTTGTAATTCAAATGACATGCTTACCATTTTTAACTGAAAATATTTTGATAATAAATGGAACAAAGCTCAATTAAGTATAGCGAGAAATGGCTGCTAATGATGTTTAAAAGCGTATGTATCTAATTTTCAATTGAATTATAGTTATAATTCTCACATATATTAATGTCAATGTTCAGTCACTACTAGACCCGTTCAATGAACTAAATATTTTCTTATTTTTGACACTACAAAATAACACCTACTTTTATTTAAAAATAGCCTCGAATAGGGTAGCTTTGAAAATTATAATAAAATTGAGAAATAACATAGTTAAATTTATTAGTATTCATTTAGATTTAGATTTAGTCTGAGACTAATAAAATTTTCTATTTTAAAGAAAACAAAATATTATTAAGATAAAGTTTAATTTAATGAAATGCCTTATTCAACTTTATGAATGCTTGCATAGACAGATATTTTAATTTCTTTTTTCATATCATACCTATGAATAAACAAGTTTTCAATTTAACCTCTCGCATTTGGCTAATATTTTTCACAAAAATTATTCACATACTCTTTTATTTAAAATCTGCATATATGTACGTAGATTCATTATACGCAATTAATTGTTTTTTACAGAGCACGTAACTGCATTGTAACTTGTGATTTTTCTCCTGTGCTTTTATGATTTTAGGAATTGAAGACGAATGTAAGTAGGACACAATAACAAAGTTTAATCTTGGATATAAATTTAAAAAATAAAAAATAGTAGAATCAATATAACATTTAATTAATTGAACTTGAACTTTCTTAATTACATACACTTTTAAGTTTAGGTAACTCAAAATAAAAGACCAAGTTTTATAAGACTCACATTTGTGCGTCTGTCCATTGATCACGGCGCTTTCTTTTTTTCAGAAATCACATGACGTTGAATTAGCAACTTCAAATTTGGCATACAAATGACAATGAAGCTATTCAACCCCCACACATATATAAATAGCATATAACAAATACAAAACTTTCATTTAGTTAAGAGAAGTATCCGATGAAAGAAGGTGGACGTCGAAATAAACATTACCTTATTACGGGAATAAATAATCCCACTTTACCGAATCTCATTCAAAATAAATTCACGAATTTCATATGAACTCAATTCAGGCGATAAGCGGTAATAAAATGCTTATTGCCATTAAAATGAGTAAGTTAATAGATGCTATTAGAGATAAACGACATTTATATTCGAATTAAATTTTATGTATCACGAGATTATGGCAATAAAAGGTAAACAAATATTTTTGTAAAAACGGTTTCATAATGAAATATTTATTTCTTACTTAAAAAATAAGGATTGAATATATTTGGCGTTAATTTTGTAGAAATTCATTATTCACAATTAAATGAAACTACGTGATGTAGTATTATTTCTACTATCTTTAATTTCTTTACCACGACCTAGGTTTCGTTGTATTACAACATCTTCAGGTGGGATATTAGCAAAGATTAACTCTTAGGAACAACCAACAGCATTTATATGTTTCAAACACAATAGCGGAAGACTGCTTTGTGCGGATTTTTCCATTGTTTATGTTAGTGAGTTTATTGCAGGGGCGCAGACTAGGTTTTATTATATTACAGAGAGTTATACAATATACCAGTATTCTAGTTGGGGTAATAAATTCAATTGTTGTTATTATGTGAAGTTATACAATGCAAACTTTAGGGTGTATGTAATAAAATTAAATGGAAGTTATTGTCGGTAATATATTGTGGTAATGCAATGATGTTATCTACTACTAGTGATTCTATGTTTTTTCTGTACGTTTTTATGTAGTACTATACGTTTTTATGTAGTAGATACCATCATTGCATTCAGTAACCAGGACGCACTTACTAAACACAAAGCTCCTAATATAATATGTAAAGAATACTCTAAAACCAAGACACACATTAATGACGAAATCTTGACACAACGTAATCTACAAATTAAAATTAATGAAGATAAACTCACCATATCTAAAGCAGATAAAGGCAACACTTATATTCACTTTGGTCTAGTTATTCTAGACCAAAGTGAATATAAAAATAAAGTGTACGATTTCCTTAAACCAGATGACTTCACAAAACTACAAAGGGATCCCACCACAACATTTGCAGATAACGTTGAACCCTAGACCCCCAATACTATATGGACAACCTAAAATTCATAAACCAAATATACCCATACGACCTGTTGTCTCATACACAAACGCACCCACAAAAAAATTAGCTTTTCACCTGAATAAGATCTTCCGTAATAAAACCGGATTTGCGCCTAAACATACCATTAAAAACTCTGTTGATCTCTATAATAAAATTAAAAATATACATCTAACACCCAATTGTAAATTAGTATCACTCGACGTAGTAAACTTATTTTCTAATATACCACCAAAAGATTGCCTAAATATCATTTCAGATATCCTAGAAAGGAAAAAATTAAATCCCATTGAAGCATCGGAAATTAGAGATCTCTTTAAACTATGCACAGACCAAAATTATTTTCTATTCGATAAAAAAATTTTTCAACAAGTTAATGGCCTTGCAATGGGCTCCCCCCTCAGTCCCCTTTTAGCAGAGTTATTTATGAACCATCTAGAAACCAGCCTCTTAAACAGTAAATTAGCGAACAATATATTATACTATTATAGATACGTTGACGACATCCTTATCTGCTGGAAAGGTACACAGCGACAGTTAGACCAGTTTGTTAACTTTGCTAACTTCCTACACAATAATATCAAATTCACTTTAGAAGTAGAGTCCAATAATAAACTTAACTTTTTAGATATAACAATAGAACGCAAAAATAATAAACATAAATTTAGTATATTTAGAAAAGACACATTTACAGACTCCATAATTAATGGTCAATCTCAACACCCTTGGTCCCATAAATTAGCAGCCTTCCATTCCATGATTCACAGAGCTTTAACCATCCCTCTTGAAAAACCTAACCTACGTAAAGAAATAAAAACTATAAAACAAATCGCAACAAATAATAATTATGACCCATCAATTGTCACAAAACTGTACCATAATAAATTTAAAAAAATACTAATACAAGAAATATACCCGGTAGCACCAAATAAGAATAATATTTACTATAAATCTATCCCATACATAGGTAATGTATCACTCAAATTAGGAAAACTCTTAACTAATAATAAAAATATAAATAATATAACATGTACGTATAGTACCATAAATAACTTGGGTAAAACCCTTATTAATAATAAAGAAAAAATAGATAAACATAAAAAGAGTGGTATCTATAAACTTAAATGTAACGATTGTAATAGTGTATACATAGGTCAAACAGGAAGAGATTTTAATACAAGATATAAAGAACACGTCGCCAGCTGGCGTAATAATAAACCAGACACATCTCACTTTGCTAAACATCTCATTGAAAATAACCATCACCCCCATACTGATAATGCCCCCTATATATTACAAATAAATACAATAAACTTAATATCCTAGAAACATTAGAAATAAACAGACATAAAAAAGATATCAAGGTCAATAAATTACATGAACAACTAAATATAATATCATCACCCATTCTTAATATCTTCTAGATATAATATAAAAATAAAACATTGATACTACAGTACCCTGGAATTGTTTCAGCACTAATACACATATAAGTATATATAATAAAAACAAAAAAAATTAAAAGAAATAAATAAATTGATATATGAATACACAAAACCGGAGATATGTAGAATTAGTGTATTACCTTGTCCTTACTTTCAAATACCCTTGCTTTTGTATAAATATATTACCGATAATAAGATATGTAGAATTAGTATATTACCTTGGCCTTACTTTCAAATACCCTTGCCTTTGTACAAATATATTACCGACAATAACTTCCATTTAATTTTATTACATACACCCTAAAGTTTGCATTGTATAACTTCACATAATAACAACAATTGAATTTATTACCCCAACTAGAATACTGGTATATTGTATAACTCTCTGTAATATAATAAAACCTAGTCTGCGCCCCTGCAATATACTCACTAACATAAACAATGGAAAAATCCGCACAAAGCAGTCTTCCGCTATTGTGTTTGAAACATATAAATGCTGTTGGTTGTTCCTAAGAGTTAATCTTTGCTAATATCCCCCCTGAAGATATTGTAATACAACGAAACCTAGGTCGTGGTAAAGAAATTAAAGATAGTAGAAATAATACTACATCACGTAGTTTCATTTAATTGTTAAAAAATAAGTTTAACTGCTTATTGCTATTAAATATTTTTACATCATCGTTATATGCAATCAATTATTTAAAATTGTATGTGTTAGAATTATATAAATATATTATATATCTTTAAAAGTATGCCTATAATTCTAAGAACAAATATAAATTTTGTTTTTTATAATTTTATCAAATGATTAAGAGATATAATAGTGTACTATTATTAGTGTTGTACGTACCATATTCATTTAAATTTATGCGACAACACTCACTAACAATGTATATGACACTGAACAAAAAATATTTCAGGAGTTATTTCGTTGTTTATAATTATGTTTATATTATTATGTAAAATCATAATATTAATATGTAAAAATACAGCCCGCGTATATTTGTGCTTGCAAAATTCGAAAAATAGCCTGTCTATTGATTTGAAATTTTAATATGACGTTACATGCAAATAACAGTATGTTCTAAATAAAAAAAATTTGAATATTATTACTTTTTTTTTGATGTTAGTGTTTAAGGTTTGAATAGTTTTTCAAAACATTTCATTCCAAGGTTGTAGTTTTTATAAAGACATATAAATGCATGCAAAAAATGTGATATCAAAAAAGACTTGGAAAAACACACTAATTTAATAGTATTTAATTATATTTCTCTTCAAACCAAAAATAAAATAGGGAAATATAAGTGTTTTGATATCATTTTAAGACTTCACATGGTAATATCAGTAAAATTGGAAGGTTATCATTAATGGTCTTTAGTTGAGGATATCATATATTTGGTTCATATTGAATTCATGTCCATATACTTTAAAGAAATAAAATGAATTGAGTGACTCCGCCTAGTTACGTGTCAATGGTGTATCGCTTTTATTGTTGCCGTTATTAAGTTTAAACATTTATAAGCGTAATATACTATTGTATTATACTAATATGACTTAAAAGTAAATAAATTTTTAATGTTTATCCAGATAGAATAGTGCGAAATGCAAATGTTTTTTTTGTATTACATAGGTGGCCACAACAATGATTGGATTTCAGTAATCAAATTAGGAACTCTTATATTTTTTCCATGTCCATCTCTGTCTATCAGTCTCTTTTTTCTTTCAGAGTATTATAACTTAAAGCTAAAGATTAGGGTGTTTAGAAATATTTATGACCCCCACAAAGATGGAAATACAATCTTTTAATAAAAAGTTTTTCAAAGAACCATCCAATGAAACATATACATTTATAATGAAAGTTATTTTTTTGGCTTTCTTCGTTGCACGGGTTATTATGAAACAAGTATTTAAAAGTATTAGGGCTTAACATGAACACTTTTTCGATTCAGAGATCAATTGAGTGTTAAGTTTTAATCGCTGTACATGATATATATCTGAAAGCATACATATAAGATTTAAAAAGAAAATTATCACAACTAAAGAGCATCTGCTGGTTTGTACGTAATAGTTGGTCAACTTATGTTATAAATTTGAATCCGTAAAATGTTCAGAAAAACTCTGTAATAATGACTTAAATCAACTGAAAAAATTAACTTTTTATTTTGAAATGTGAATGATAATGAAATACTAGGAAATATTTTTATACATATACTAGATCATAAATACTATTTTTTTAAATAGGCACCATTTTTACGCATAAAAATATATAGTTATCAATATATTTACTTTGTGAAAAGTTACTATATGTAAATACTTTAACGGACATACGATACCCTATTGTTTATAATTGCGAAGTCTGCACGGATATCTCTTTGTGCGAGTTCTACTCATATTTGACATTTCTTTTCATAAACTTATTACTTATAATTTTTTTTTAAGATCTAAAATATGCTAAAAAGAAACTATTATAATAAAAAAATCAATTCAAAAAGCACTTTGGAAAACCAGCATTAATTTTCCTGGAAATTATTTATATTCATTCTTCTTTCCGATGAAAGGAAACAAAAAAACACGAAACTTGAAATAAAATTTCTAATTTATATTTATTAATTCCCTCACCGTAAAGCGAATGATTGCAATCTAAGCACTTCATTGATTTAACAGACCAATTTTTCTTTCATGTTCTACCATCAGATTTATAAAGAATATGAATATTTTCCTCTTTTCTTACAACGTTTCAGAAAGCAAAAGGAAAGGAAGTGAAGAATACAACCTGTGTGTATACATATGGAAGTATTCACACGCACGCATTCGCAAATATACATTTATTTATTATTAGAAATTGGCATGAGTCATATGTCATCATTTACTCTACGACATTTTGTGTAATTTGGTCATTAGTGTAACAGTGGTTACACTAATGACCAAATTACACAAAATGTCGTACAGTAAATGATGACATATGACTCATGCCAATTTCTAATAATAAATAAATGATTAAATACTTTAAAACTGATAATTTAACATGTCTCTGAAATTAGTCTGTATATAACACCTCTTGATAGGAAGGTGCCCTGAGTTGATTATAGGAAAAATAATTTGTTTATTTTCAGCTTTTCCACCTCAAAATAAAAATATATCTTTTAATATCATTTGAAAGAATCTAAAATTCTGTAGAAATCTTCAATTTGACATAGTAATAAAGCATATTATTTCGCACATATCACAGTATCTAACACTCAAAAGTATTTTCATGGAAATTGTAGTGGGTGGAGGGAAGTGTAAACTAGAAAAATATTGGAAATTTTAAAATTCCTTATGTAGTGTGAGCTATCATTTCAACGGGCTAAATGCAATAACCTTAAAAACATGTTCTTTCTTAATCTTAAAAACATACTCAAAAATAGCAAAAAATTAAACGTAAATTTTTTTTTACTATAATTAAAATTATTAAGAAATGAAGCTTTTAGAAACTTACGCAAATATTGTAATAAACTATGACTATGATCCTTAGATATTTTAGTCTATAGATACTTGCTATAGTATATCGCTACCAAATTATGCTTGGCATTATAGAATGTTTGTCGATCCAGGAAATTTACACTAGAAATGACTTGTAATAAATCATTTCGAACAAGGGCGGGACTTTCGATATGAGAACCAAACTCGCTCTTAGCCGGTTTTTGGTAAATTGACGTATATTTTTAATAAAATTTCGTGTTAAAACTACTAACTTTTAATGGTTTCTATGTCGAATTAATAGACTTCGTGTTGCTGGATGATAAACATTATACCACATGGGTAAAATTTACCACAAATTATAATAATTACTGCAATGTGTACAGTGAGGTAGCGTTTAAAACACAGGCATGTCATATTACTGATATGACAAAAACAAAAAAGGAAGTAAGCTCTACAAATTTTTGCTGCAATACCTTTAAATTAAATATTTAAAAGTGACTGAATATGGAGAGTCGACCCAGATTGTTTATAACATGGACCGCTAAAATATTAGCTATCTATTGTTGAAATTTCGTAAGAAAGTTAATTGAAATAATCTGCAAAAAATCAAATAAAAACCATCCAAGTGCAAGTGGGACTCGCGCACGAAGGATTCCGTATCATCAATATTTCTCAGACACTAAAAATCAGTTATTGCCGCTGTCGGTACCGAAAATATCTTATTCAAACCGATTTTTATTGAAACTTTATTTTAAGTTCTATTATCTTATTTTTTTTAATGTAATACTCTTTCACATTCTTTTTAAGGCTGTAAAAATGCATATCTTGCTAGCCATTAACTTAAATAAAAAAATTATTTTGGAATCACTATATTATTTTTTAATATCAATCTAACGATACCCCGCACTGGATTTTTTTGTTTCTCTATTACGTGTATGGACTGCTACCCCTAATATTATTTTTTTTATAATTCGACTATTTTAGTCTATAGCGGTTCATAAAGGATACCTACCAACCAAATTTTCTCTTTATAGTGCTAATAGTCGCAGAGTGAAATAACTGTGACTTACTGAGAGACGAATAGTACGAAAAGATAGGCGTTCGGTTTTACTATTTGGCTACGGAACTCTAAAAATGTGAAATTGCAGACATTTCTGATATTTGCAGTTAAAGTGTTTTATTGGTATTTATACATATATATATTTGTTTATTTATTTATTTATTTATATACTTCAAGTATTTTTTACTAAAAAAACACAAAGTAAACATTTGTTGAATAGTGAATTATTAGCTTTGGAGAATATATAGCATAGGACTTCTTTTTTTTAAATTCTATCCTATAATTACGCGTGAAAGTGAACAAATATTATCGGCAAAACGAACTTAAGGACATCGCACTGACAACATTGAAAATGTTTCTTAAATATCTGAATTCATAATAATTGTTTTTTTCTTTTATCTGGTTTATGAAACAAAATGACTAGCTGTGAAAGTACTTAACCTTTAAAATGACATATTTTATTTTTACTTTATTTACGCTAAGTATAGATCGGTATTAAAATATCGCGGATCTACCTTGTACGGTGATAAAATTATTTTTAAGATAATTATTAACAAATGAAGGCACCGTTATTTGAAATTATCGGTGTCACGACCTCATAAAATTATGAATTGAAACCTATTTCGATATTAGTATATATTTTCAATTAAAAATAATGTTTTATTAGTCAAATAACAATAATGAAAAAGTAATTGTTTCATATAATGTATAATGATATTGGAAAATAAGGTAACTGCTAAAATTCAAGGGAAAGTTTGATTTCATAGATAAATAATGTATAAATTTATGAATATTAATACCATTGTGTTGAATCATCTCAAATAATGAAAGCTATGAAATAAAAGTCAGAATTTGTTCTCTCATATTTTATTACATTTTCTTGGTAAATAGTTAATAATTATTGTTTGTAAAATTGCTAATTGCTGCAGCGCTGTTATCAAAGTTGTATGTACACATACAAAATTAACAAAGCGAACATTGCAGAATTTTTAAGTTCTCATCTACGATAAGTACACTTGATTTCTTAATCAAGTGCGCTATAATATTAGCTGCTTACATTGTATAATCGGTAAGTATACCAATTAAAAATAATAAATGAAAATCAGTGAAATATTCTTATTATCAGCACCGTCTTCCTTTTCTTATATTATTAATTATGTAAATTTAAATTATGTACACAAAAACCACTATCTTTTAGCTTCAAAATATTTTACTTGAAGGTTAAAGGAAAAATTTTAACAGCCAGAAATATGAAAGTATAAAAATAACGTTATTTAAATGTATTACTTCAGGTAAGTGATACTATCGCATGCAAAAATTAAATGATACTAGATTTCCTTCTTTGTTACCTAAAAGAATATTCCCATTTAGTTAATTCTTACTCAGGTAAAATGAGCCGACTTTATGTATTAGACGATTTCATGTAGAATGACTCAGAAACTAAGGTCGTTTAACTAATTTTTTTTAATAAAGTACTAAATAGTTTCACTGTTAGAACATACTATTAAAATGAAACGTTATCTGCTGGATTGTAGACGAATGTTTTAAGCCTTAATTTATGTCACTTCCTGTTTTATAATTATTCATACGAGCATTGTATTTCTAATACTTTTATGGTTGACTAAAAAAGGCCGTTTTCCAGTAATCGTAACAAGTGCTAGATCGGAGATGATGCTTCTATAACATTAACTGCACCATATATTTTTGTAAAGAGGTAGTAATTATATCATTTAAAATTAAGGATTTCAATGGATCATAATTTCAATTGCGATGAATTTAGTTACGTTAACAGAGGAAAACTTACGTAAAGAAAAAAATATTTATTTACAAGTTTTCTTAATAACTCAAATTTATTCAAATACATATATGTAATGAAACAATGATGAAATATAGGTTTAAAAAGCGTTACTTCAAAAATGTATTGAGGAATTATTTCAATATTTTAGTCATTTTCGTAAAGTAAGATAGGTCGATTAAATGTTAAGTTGCGTATATTATGTAACTGTCGCAAAGGAAGGAGTAGAGTTACATACGATGCCAGATACAGTTTTCTACACGGTAAGAACATTAAACACATAAGCCCAAAAAACAAAAATTACTTTTCCCATATGTATTTGGTGACAGGATTTATGATGATATGTGATTTCAAAGGGATTTTATGTATAATAGTCCCCATATTTACAGCAACAAAGTTATCCTGCATTGATAATACACGTGCATATTTATGTGCAAATAAATGGGATACTCGAGAAAATTTATGTCCTACGTATGTTATGTATATATCGCATATATGTATACATTTATTTTCAATTTCAGCAAAACACAATGTTTTTAGATCCTTGTTACTAAGGTGTTTAATTTATTATTGATGAATACATGGAATAATTGAAAAAAATATTTATGTACCGAGAAAAATCAATAAATTTTTAAAGAAAATCAAACATTATTATTATCGAAAATATATTGGTAGAGACTACATATTTCTATTTGCGTGTCTACAATTAATTGGAAAATCTGTGTCGACTTATTATAAAGCTTTTTTGTAACATAATTTCTCGGCACTCATTATTTATTCATAATAGTTCATTGTCACTTTTATAACGTGACTTCATACTTCCCACTTATCTCTCTAAGCCAATATATTTGAATGAAATTACTCATCATGCGGCAAAATGCAAATTGGTTTAAAAAAACGTCACAAAAATTTATGACAAAAGTAAATCGACCAAGGTGGGGTTATTTGGTAATAGTCAATTTGTTAAGTGGTCTTTTAATTCAAATGAAATTTTCACCGTCAATTTTTACGATATTTACACCTCAAAACAAGTATAAAAATTTAAGATAAAAACGAGAAAATGAATTCCATAGTTATTCATACCTATTGAATTTTTTCATACAACCAAAATAATCTCATTTGAAAATTTAATTAAATGCTAATATCAAGAATTGTTTTAAAATTATACAAACTGAAATTATAAGGTTGCAAATGCGGGCGGACGGATATATGTCACGAAATTAAAAGTGTTATAAAGCAAATAAATTTGATTGAAAATGAAGACTAACTTTTAACATGTATATATATATATATATATATATATATATATATATATATATATATATACATATATTAGCGGATATCTTGAAAAAGAAAAATTTGTATTTCTCCTACTATTCATTACTACTATATATTACTTTAGTCATTTCTACTGCACCAACATTTTTCATTACATATTCATCGCGTATTTTTTTTATTTTTTGTCCTGGAAATTCTTTATTATTTTTATGGCTTTCATGGTAAAGTCATATCAGTTCTTAATAGTTATTATTACATACTAATTAAAGTATATGGTTTGCTCATAATTAATTTTTCTATTATTAATTTTAAATAATAAAAAAAATGTAAAATTAGGAATAATTATAAATAAAAAACCTTTTTCAATTATGAATCAGCGGACCTGAGGAAACCGCAATTCAACCGTAACAATAATAGTAGTAACAGCGGTAGTGCAATTAAAATTACATCGTCAATGATGAAAACGATAACACTGGCCTGGGTTACGTAAAAAGAACTTACAAGCAAGAAATATATCCATATCAAAATATATTATTTAGCTTCTAAATAAATACACTTACCATTCACGCTCAATCACAACCCTTTCTAAGAAACAAATGTATATCTATAGCAATAAATATGTCCTAAAATAATAAAACTTATAATATCGTGACCGTAATATAACTCACAGCACAAAACGTAATAATAAACCAGACAAAATTTTAACATTGAATAATAACGAAAATAAAAAGCTCCCCAATACATCAATACTCTATAGTCAAAATAAATAAAAATATTTCTGTTCAGCTCCGGAAATAAATAATAATTGACACACATAACAGGCTATTTGTGAAAACTTATCTGTACAGAACATTAATTGAAATATTAAGAGAAATAGCCTTAATCCATGTTCCAAATCTTGAATCCAGTCTCATCGGTTGAAATTACTAAGATAATATAGCATCTTTCATTTAATGAAATACTCAACGAAATAACAAAAGCGTGCAGTTTTTTGAAGATGAAGATTAAGAAATTATCAATATCGGACCAGCATAATGAATGTCTACCACCAACATAAATTCAAGGAACGTAAGACGAAATAACTCAATCCTGCTTTAAATTTTGTTTACCTACATACCGCCGAATACTAAACGAATAAAGAATGTATGGTTCTTTATCCTTCTTTAATGATACCTATACGTATGGAGCCATTTCTTCTTTTCCCTTATTTACCTCTAAAATGAACTGTTCTTATCTACCTCGGTATTACAGTTATCAAACTCGCGATACATTCTTGACCGATAAAAAGAAAGTATATCGCAAATCTCGATCAATCGGCCTGATTCGACGGATATTTCTTTTTGCTCTCATTTCATGGATGCATCCTTACTTTTTTCAATTAGTCATCTTTCTCAAGTGAATAATTGAAAAAAATATGTTCATGTACTGAATTTTTCCAATTTTCGCAGAAACATTTAAATTATTATGTTTAATATATTCTGCATGTTAGCTACTAAGTAGTCAGCAATTTATCGCATTCTTCTTAAGGAATCTTTAGGCTCATAATCGATGGCAGTTGAGAACGCATAATCCTTTAATTTTCAACTTCAAATTAAAATTGGTATTTGAAAAAGTTGCGTCTTCACCTAATATATTTCTAAAAGTCATAAAAAAATTCATAATAGTATAAAACAATTTAATATAGTGCCCATAATTTGTAGATGTTTGACAAAAGTGGACCATATTTGTAACAAAAATTAAACTGAAAAGTTTGATAAAATATTTTCACAACAAGCCAACAAAACACTCAGTGGATATTTCAAAACTCTGACTCTAATTTCAGTTGAGATAATATTACTGATTACGCCAAGATATTAATTTAAGTATCCTTGTAAATCGAACACCTGACAGCGAGTATTAGATATTCTAAAGAAATACATTTTTTTTAATTTCTATTGAGTTGTCATCAGCCATTATAAGCTTATTAAAGTACTTATCATTTACCTACTTTATAACAAAGTAAAAGTAATTCAAATCTATTCCACTCCTGAAAATAATCTAGGAAAAGGATACAAATTTTTCCAAAAAAAATAAACAATTAAGATATTGGGAAAATTTATTTAGTTATAGCACTAAAAATTCACGTAACCTCCATTGATTATTTTCACAGCTCTTTATATGAAGGTAAGAAACAGGTTTGAGATAAAATTTTAATAAGAAAAATTAATGCGCGTATTGTGTATCAGTAATAAATTGTAATTAAAGTAAAGAGACTGGGAATAATTGTTGTTGCGGCTATTTTCAATTTCGAAGATTATTTTAAAGTTTTATCAATGTGACCATTTTGAATTACGTTTTAAACAAAAAAAAACAGTTACTCTTAAAATAACTGTTTTTTTTTTTAAATCTTATTCTTAAAATAGTCAACATGATGTACAATCTGCTGTTTAACAGTTTTTAATAAAACCACTGAACCTATAATCAAAACCGTTTAAATAAAAAAAAACCTACATATCTACGTAAATTAAAAAATTAATGTCGAATTTAAATAATTTTTAGAAGGACGCACATTTATATTCGAAAAAGTACAAATGCATATACTTCCCATAGATTGACATTCCTTGGAGAACGCCCCACTGTCATATTTCTCCAAAAGGTGACACATGTCTATTCAATAGACATGGCTTAGCGTACCAACGACCGTTTTAGAATATATTCGTATAATAATATTGGTCGGAAGGACTCACCTGTT
Source organism: Druceiella hillmani (assembly GCA_039881145.1). Taxonomy (NCBI): domain Eukaryota; kingdom Metazoa; phylum Arthropoda; class Insecta; order Lepidoptera; family Hepialidae; genus Druceiella; species Druceiella hillmani. The sequence continues at coordinate 30,318,058 of JAYKKI010000022.1, read as the reverse complement.
GATGATAAGAATTTCACCAACCTGTCGAAAAACATGACATAATATTCAATAGTACATTTGAATGATGCGAGGTTTAGGAATATGCTATATAAATATATTCCTTTTAGGATATCAAAAATATTTAATAATACGTATTCAGGTAGTGTATTTACACTAGTGTTTATGCAGGTTACAAGGTAAATTAAAATAAACTCTTTTAATTGATATGTCTTATTGGTTTCTGGAAATTTTTTTAACTAATGATATATTTAATAGAAAACTTCTTTTTATTGATTTTTTGTAATTATGCCGTCTTATTCTTGATGACTTTGTTCCATATTCTTTGTCAGTTCTTTTAGTTAGATGTTATTGTATGAGGTTTATAAATAGTTATTGGATTTTTAGGACGGTTTACCATAAATCAATCATTTACATTACAAATAAACCTACTTACAGAAAATAAATATATTAACATATAAGCTTTTACCGTTGGTTAAAGCTTATGTGTCAATATATCTATTATTGTAAGTAGGTATATTTGCAATATAATGTAGAAAATGTAGCAATGTAGTAATGTAATGTAGAAAATAGATATATTAACATATAAGCTTTTACTCTCTAAGCCCTAATACTTTGGAGTCAGTTTATTATAATATTACCCCATATAATCTCTCCAGTTCGTCTCACCAAGATTTCTCTCTCATAATATATTAATTTTACTCGTTTTGCTGATATGAAAGTTTAAACAATGCGATAAATTTTTGACCATGTCATTATATTTTGCATGCAAATTTTACTTTACTAATTAAAATTCATTATTTGTTCTTAGCATCAATTTATTATACAATTTGAAGAAATAATAATTTTATTTTGAAAAAGTTACTGAATTTTCGTTAAATATTTTTTTAATATAAGATTGATGGATTAATTGCGTATATATAACAATATCTACATCGCTTTTCATCATCTTGCAATAGCATGAAAACTATTTCTTTACACATGCTTCTAACTGTCCATTCTCTTTAAGTGTAATTTTTTATTGAATTCTCTGATAAAACTATTGAAACTATGAAAAACTACATTAGTATTAAAATAGAAAAAGAATTTTATACCTTTTTATACTAATAAATGAAATCCTTATATTCAAACTGATTCTCTAAAATGAAGGGAAAATAAAACCCAAAATACATGAGCCACTAAATAAATTATACGTGTCCTTTTCCAATCTTGTTATGTTTCTAAGACATTCAGTTAAAATAAGAATATAATTTACTTTGATTAGTCACATGTGGAATCTTATATTATGTACCTTCAAAGGAAAAAAAAAACAGTCAAGTGAATGTCGAACCACATATAAGTTAGGGTTCAGTAGTCGTTTCAGTAAATAATAAATTATACATTTAATTATAAATTTTAAAACTTCCTATGTCAGGATCATACATTTTTACGGTGGTTGAAATAGTATTCTACCATTGAACTTTCTGTTTTGATTTATTTTCCGTGTTAATTTTTAAATTAAATAAATCTGAGATATTCAGGTAACCTCAACTTCCCTACTTAATTTTTTTAGGAGATGCGAGTAGGATAAAGTACCGCTTAATTACTGAAATTGGAATGTAATGAAAGTATAATGTAAAGAAACCCCGAGTACTCAGTTGGAACTTTTCCGGTACAATATCGTTTAAAAACTAACGAAATTAGCAAAATACTACTACTGCCAGAGATTTTTAGAATATGTGTAATTCGAGGGTTGGCTCCTTTCTCCAATACATGCACACTCACATCCACACACAGATGAGTGTTACATTTCACTTGGCGTGTGTCACGGAGTTACGATAAATTCATTAAAAATAATACCTCATTTATTGAAATTTTAATCGATTTTTGCAACGTATAATGAAAACAAATATATTCACACATATTTACATATGTATGTACGGACAAATAAAGCACATACATTCTTTTGTCTTTAATAAAATTATATATATATATATATATATATATATATATATATATATATATGTATATGTATATGTATATATATATATATATATATATATATATGTATATGTGTATATATATATATATATATATATATATATATATATATATATATATATATATTTATATATATTCGCCTATTAATGTCCTTGTTATTTCATGCTTTTATATATTTCTGTACATGCGTGCTGTCTCCAAATATTGCAGTTGTTTTAAGTCCTTGAATATTCCTGGATTTACTTACCAAACTACTTACCTCGGTATTAGTATTTAGTCAGTTCATACATATATTTATATCTGTATCTTGCATACTCGTACTTATAAAGTTATCAAATATTACCGTAGTTACTTCATACCCTTATACATACCTGTACATATTGGCGTCTTTTATTTTCTTGCTTACATCAAGACAACCAAACGAACCCAAACTCGACAAGTTTACCCCTCATCACTGAACATCCCTGTTATAATTTCTGGCATCACTTTATCCTGATTTTTTATAAGATAGGTTTATGCCGCCCTTACTCGTGTCAAAACTGTAAAGAGTTTACTCTTAGATGATCAATAGACCTATATCAGTCAAACTCGACTCGATCTGAAGATTGCTATGATGTACGTACAATTTCCATAGTTAAATTTTAACGTTGAAATAAAAGACGAATTTTTAAAATTGGTTTATTTATATGAGAGTAAACATTTACCACTTAACGTTATTTTACCAGTAGAAAGAAAGTCAATTAATTTATATTTCAATTAAGTGCACATTTGAAAATCAATGGCTGTACAGTGAATAATATTTTACTCTTTCTGATGTGACTTTATTAAAATATCTCTCAAGTTTTTTGGTATCAATTTCGTTTTAACTGGATTTGGTTTAATTATTCATTGTTAAGTGTGAACTTTTATATTACACATTATGAAACTTATTTTGTATAAATATTACTTACCATACAGTGTAAAGAACTTAATTTAACTTTTTTATGAGTGAAACAATAATTTTCCTGAACCCTATTGAAAAAAATGTTTCGAAAAAAAAAAAAAAGATTTTTTTAAATTAAATGTAAAGTACTTGTACACTGCTAAATATACTGAACATATTTTCATTTTTAATAGTAAGCAATATTTGAGCACCTATTTTAATAACCGGAATAAATAAAGGAATGTTATAAAAGAATTTTCAATACGAAGAAAGCTACAGTTCCTAGATCAAAAATAAGTTGTCTGGCAAAATTTTATTAAAAGTATGGGGCAGATAAGCATTTCACGGCTGCGTAAATTATGCTTGTATTTTTTGTAACTTTCCCCCATTCGCCCCAAATATTGAAGTTAAGGCAAAGTATTTTATCATAATATTGATATTTTGGGCTCGTGGTAAACTTAATAGGTTTTAATATAAATATTTAGAGTACAATTTTCTTGTTTAACTGTTAGATTTCTAGACCATTTTAATAAGAAACCTTTGAATTTTTTTAAAATATTTTATTAGAAATTATGCATGGACATTTTATAAAACCTTTACCCTAAAAATTAAGATTTACTAGTTTGAAACTCATTTCTCTCATCAAGGAAAAAAAATAATCTACTCAATATTATTAAAGACTTGTTTTTTACCTGACACTTGTTTCTCTTTAAAAATGTATTCATTTTTGTTCCTCATAGTTTTGAATTACATCGACTTAGATGGAACAATTTTATTTCGAATTAAATTGTTTAATTATATTCGTTGGAATAAAGTGGTTATTTTGCATATAAGTAACAACACCTTGTTTCACATTTCGACTCGATTACTTATTCATTGTAATATAGAAATGTGAAATAAGGGGTTGTTATGGATATGTCAAATGACAATTTCATTATAGTACTAACTCAATAAATACGAGTTGCTGAATTTTCCCATTAAGGTTCTCAAAATGACGACAAAATGCTTTATTTTAGTTTTGTCATTAAAAAATTACTCCACTAATAATCTTTATAAAGGTCTTGTTAACTAACAAGCGCTGGATTTTACCGATGAATTTTGATAATATTACTTGGATTCCTTGTGTTAAGTACGTCTCTCTTTCTATTTATGACAAATTTAACTCAATTACGTAGCAACATTTGGTGCGATAACTTATTTTAATGTAAATATCAGGGATTTAAGTCAAGCGGATTAAGGTCATGGCAAACACATATTTACTGATACCACCATAAAGGATAAAACCTACATGTATAACTTAGTAGCCATTTTTGGAATTTTTGTCGTGTTTATGTATCACAACCAAAATTCCAACACTTAGGGATACTGTCACTTTTTTCAAAATTAATTATTAAATATGTTATAATTACGGAGAAAATTTTCATGATTTAAACCTAAGCATTATTTACGTAATAATATGAATATTTGAAACAAATTACAGACAAAAATGATTTCACTCATGTTTTTAAGAATGGAAGGAACTCTCAACGCTAAAGCCTCTAATAACACTTAAATAATATTTAGGGACCACAAAATTAAATTCATTGGACAACAATAAAAACTATATTTAACTATTAAATAATACATCAGGATTGCAACCAAAAAAACTATTTTAGTAAGGTAAATACAGAACTTCTACTTAAAATATTGCGTCAAATTTCATGTACAAACCAACTAATTGACGAAGTTATGAAACATTCCGCCATTTCCCAAAGGAAATCCCTTTAGTTACTAAACTTGTGGCAAAGTTAACGATCCAGTACCAGATAAACCAATTGCGAATTCGATCAAAGTTACAAAACTGACTGCTTCATGGTCGTAGCTAACTGGAGGGTGACTGACTGAGGCAACGGTCCGGCGACGCAAAGTTTAAAGATTAAACCAAAACTGACCAGTGATATCCGTACTTTGTAACTATTTTAACTCACTTATCGCTTATAGAACCTCTGTTTATTCAATCATATCGGTTTTACAGATTTACGGACATAATAAGACTAAGGAAATATTCTCGGTAACATTACCATTTACTAAAATATATTAGATGACATATTTAAGGAATACACTTCCACACAAGGTCATTTCAAATTTATAATAATACATATTATTTTGATAACGTCGTACAACAAAGCAGGTCAACAAAACCTTGTCATGTTTGTACTAGACGATGGCTTTGTATTATTTATATAAAAAAGTCAAATTTAAATTTTATAAAGAAAAAATAATTACTTGAGGATTCACTTAAGTCATTTAAATGACGAAATATTTAATTTTATTTTTCTGTTTTCAATTTGAATTATTTTTTGAAAATTAGAGTGATATTTCAAAAGAGGACTTTTGGATAACTTACACGCAAAATATTTTCTCCATGTCGGATATTAATATTTTATCTTTAATAATTCATGGCAATATTTATAGTTAAAAACTTGAAGATATTTACTTTATCGGCTAGGCCGTACCACCGGATTTATTCTAAATTTATTGACAGTATTCCTTTTCATAATGTAGCATAGTTCTGTATAAGAAAAATTTATTCTTAAATACCTACTCACAAACGGCATGTTTACAGGTGTTACATAAAAAGATGTATTTATTAAAATTATTTAATTTAATGAAATTATCTAAAATAGCTATACACCGGTACTTTTCCCCAATAAAAAATAATTACTCAACAATAATACCACCTCTCGCCTCTTTTTACCTTCTGTCTGCACAACGTACATTCGTGCTAGGAGCCACTGAAACCATCAGTGTGTGAGGTGAGCATATGGAAATTAAAAATGAGACAGCGGTAATACAATACACGTTGACATTAATTAATTTTATTCTGGATATTTAGGCTTAACACCTTTTTTATTAACATAATTTGTCAACTTTTTTATCCAAGTAAACCAATATTACAGGCCATGAAATAACGACAGAAAAATATACAATATTCTTAATAATTTTTCTAAATGTAACTTTTTAATATTATCTACATATTGAAGCTCATATAATAGGAATGTATTATATAACCTTCAATACATAGGTGAATTTGTTTTTAGTCTTCGGTATGAACCGCCAATAACAACATCAACTGAAAAATATACTAGGCCTATTTGCAGACAAGCAGACGTATTTTTTAATATCACTGCCTCTAATAAGCTGTATTCAAACCAAAAAATAATGATTATCGCAAAGAGTTATTATTAAATAACACTTTATTAAAGAATAAAAGCTTTTTGCGCGGTCTGCATATTCCTGCACTTCTTTATAATATTTTGTTCAAAACGACTTAATAGACTTACCTTAGAAGCAGGTTTAGCTCAATCTAGAGGACGACGTTCAGAAAATCAACGGGTACAGTCCTTTGTCCAAGTTATATAATCTTGGAATTAATTAGATTCGGATACCAGGAATTCCCACACTATTAATGTTTTCAAAGTTCGTTTTAAAAACTTTCTCCTCCCATAATTCCTTGCTTCTACCCCTCCTAAAACCCATATTGGTGCCCTTTGCTTAATCATTCCAAGTCAAAATTTATAATTAATAAATCAATAAATTTATTTAATTTTTTGCATTTGGCTTTTTATTTTTATTTCTTTTTCAGTATTATGGTATTTTTTTTGTTTTACTATTACTTCGATTTGTGATTTACTCATAATCACTCAATATGGTGGACTGGAAGAGATAGCTCATGAGCGATAAATTCACCATATGTATGCTTATATATATATACACACACACACATATATATATATAAATATATATATATATATATGTGTGTGTGTTTGTGGGTGTGAAAGTTCCAAAAAAATTAAGAAATAAGTAAAACGCACAGTCAAAATTAATAAAAAGGTACATCGAAAAATATTTGCTCCGGTTGCTTTATTGTTCATATGAAAGTTTATCACGAATAAAGTAGTTTCATTTTGCCCCGGTAATAAATGAAATGTGATTCCAAAATGACTACCTAATTATACATTGTTTTTCAAGTATTTAATGATGTTTTCAAAATTTTCAGAAACCTGCATTGCAGCGATTCAAATAACCCTGTGTAAAATTGTACTAAAAACCATCGAATTTAACAAAGATTCGATCGTAAATTGTTTGCGCACAACCATAATTTCGTGTCTTTAAGTCCATGGCCTAATTATAAATAACTTGAAGATAATCTTTTCCGAAATTATTTTGCTCGTCCATATCTTAGGCTATTTTCCTTCTATCTTAGATATTTAATGCTTTTAATTTATTCTGACGTTCAATATAATTATATGGAAATTGAATCGTCAGTTTCTGGAAGAAAAATATTATATTTGTCTCCTATTTACCAAATAATACTTATATTTTTACATACTTATGAAAATGCAAGTGTGAAAATGTGATCATTAATTTGTTATTCAGTGATGTTAAATTATTATAAGAAATTTTACATATTTAAATACACAGCTTACAAAAAAAATGTATAACGTATCTAGTATAGGAAAATTTATATTTCATATAAAAATATGTTACTTAATTTGTAATGTGCACGAAACCAGGTTGAAAGGATTACCTTGTTTTAATTTATTATTACTTTAGTAAAAATCGCTATAAATTAGTTCAATGACAAAATATTTATTTTCTTTGCAGCTCGCTAATTCAATTTAATTTAGTTCCACATGTGTGATAATATACATTTGTAAAACATTGATTAATTTTTGTAAAACTTATTATTTTAATGAACTAATCATAATATTTGACCCACTTCACCAACAATAAGATTAATACTGTACTTTCCTAATTTAAAATACGAATTGTGACTAAAAAATATTAAATTCAGAGTTTTAAATTAAAAATATTAATATAAATGACATGCGAACACAAAATTTAAAACTCATTTTCTCACCCAGTCCAATTGTGACACTTCTACAGGTAATATAGTTGGACAAAGTGACGGATACTTTCGTTATTAAATGTGTCAAGTAATTGATGTTATAGTAGGAGAAAATCGTTTTGATAAGTATCATAAAATATTTAATAATGCCAAAAAGAATGAAATATGCAACAAAATGGTGTAAATATTTTAACAAAAGTAATTCGACAACAGTTTCCCAAGGTCGTTTTAAAAATCAGGGCCACAGATATTGTTAATTAAAATGTATTAGTGAAATGCATCGTTTACTAAATAAACTGTACTCTTGTCAATTACAGTCACAAAAGACTTTAAGAAGTGAGACAGGAAACAAGAATGCTGGCAGTCTCGAGTTAAAAGATTGTTATTTTTCAATAAGAAGGCTGCTGTGTCAATTTATTATATATTTTCTCTTCAAGTGGATGTTTGTTATCTACAAACAGTATTGCCATTTGAAAATTTTGATACATTCACATTATACTTATTTATGCTTTTATTACGTGTTTCCCTAAAAAAATATTTTTTTGTAATTAGATACAAAGCATGCTTAAAATTCTTTTAAATGAAATAAGCCTTTACTTTATTAAAGTATTAACCGCAACTTTCACTTTGTCTAACGCGAAGAAGCGATAAAAACAATAATCCAGATAATTTATTGCTAGATATTCGTGAGTTTCTTAAACCGAAAAAAAATTTAAAATATTTCTCGAATAAATTTAATATTTGATTAAATTTTTCAGTTATTCAAAAAAGTCAAAGATGTTTTGCAGTACTTAACTATTAATAAATTGAGAATGACTATAACTAATAAAGAAGAAAATTACTCAAATAAGACTAGAAGCTACACTGCAAGAATTTGGTATATATTTATTCAATTTTAACATTTATTGGTACATGTATTTGATTAAACTATTTAAACCTTTTAATTCTTCATAACATAAATATATCGATTACGACACTTTCCACAGGCATTAATATGTGATTAGATCTAGAGTAATTGGTATAGTTTTCCTGTAATCTTCTAATAATATATTATCAATCTTGTTTTTTAATAATTTTTGTTTCAGTAGTTTCAAAAATAAAGGAGAGGGGGAATATTCTAAATCCACTTATTCTTTCCAAAATTTCTTGAATAAAATATTTTCCAATTCCCGGTAACAAACTCTTTTAAATTATGCCAAACCTATTCAAAAAAAATTAAAAAAGCAATATGAGGAAATATAAAAAAGGGTAAATATTTAAAAATAAGGGATCTTAATTATCATAAAAGTATATTAAGCCAGTTAACTTCAGTGCAAAATATGTAAGTCAGTAAAGTGTATTAATAAACTTAATTGGAAATTTCAACGTCGCATAATAAAAAAAAATATTATAAAAGCTGGACAGAAAGAAAAGTGAGTGATTTTATAAGGGTTCCGTTTTTCAATTAGAAGTACGGAACCTTAAAATATGTGTGAAAACATATACTCCAAGATTAATACGTTGCGTGAATGTCACAGTAAATGTACATTACTATTTCAATCGCTAATGAGCCAACATATGAGACTCTTTTGGTCGATTCTAAGACTATGCAGTTCTTAATATTTTGAGCCATCTTTGTTTTCTAAACATTTGGCAGATGTATTAGTTTAATTAATTAAAAAATTAAGAATGGAGTTAATGCCGATTTTATAAGAGACGCAGTAAAATTTGTTATTAAAATAGTATAAAAAAATAAGCGAATAAAATTTGATTGTAAAATCGGAAATTATTCATATATATTGTAGTTTTAAGTACATGGAGCAAAAATTAAAACATGATATGAATAGCAGCAGCTGAGAAGATATTCAATCACGCCCTTCGCTTATATAAATGGAAAATCTCAGTATACAAAGGTTATTGTTATACTCGTACTTATTGCAAGGAATGCGAACAATCGTTTATAAAATTCACGTTGATCAGTCCCTTTGAAATCACATATCTTCTTAAATTCATTCTCTGAAAACTTGTATGTGAATTAACTATTGCTTTTGGGGACTTGTACATGAATGACCGTACCGTGAACAGTGAAAAGTAATTTTTTATTTAATTTGTAATTATCTTAGTATAATTTAATATATTTGATTTATTGTAATGTATTTGAGCATAAAATGTGTGTTATGTGACGAAAATAAAGTTAAAAATATTGTTGTACGTTATTCGATATAATTGAACTTAAAATTCTATCCTTGTCTCTTTCAGAATTTATTGTGTTGATTAATAAATAAGTATATGCGGTTTGATCGTGAATTTTCTACAATGAAATAGGTTATAATAATATTTTATAACGAATTAATATATTCGGAGAAAAATAAATGTGCTTATATTCTAAGGAGTTTTGGAGAAAATCAATTATATATCCAAATGTATATCTATAAATCAGTCATACTGCATTACAATATAACAGATATATTGAGCTAGTGTATAACGCGAGTGATACCGTCTACAAATTTCTTTGACAATAATTTTTTTATATTTTGAGTTCATAAAATGTTAATAATTGTTTATAGATGCAGATATTCATCTGTAAATGAAAGAATAAAAACAAATCGAATAAGTTAAATTTTCATTTAAACCGAATGAAGTTATTACATTTTAATTGACTGTAGATTTCACATCAAGTTATTTGAAAATTAGTTTTTAAATATTTTATAATGGGATGGAATATAAAACATTGGTAAACCACTAAAATTACAATATATGATTTTTAGTTTGCTTTGAGACTATAAGTATATATAATATTTATTTTGGACAAACATATATTTCTTTAATATGCAAACGATACCGTATTTAATTTTTTTTGAACAGAAATTAAACGATAAATCGCGCCAGGGTCCTGGTAAACAATGAAACTAATCGGTGTAATAAAATGACAGGAATACCTCTAGTGAGTATAGAGAAAAAGATAAAAATAAATGAAATAAGAATTTAAGAACACAATTTAATAAAGCTGCCAAATGTCTAAACTAAAAAAGAGATATTATGATACATTAAGATAATATAATTAAACTTCGATATTTCCAAATTATGATTAGTAAAAAATATAACATTTCTAATTGGTTTTAACCATTTCATATGAATGATATATATATATATATATATATATATATATATATATATATATATATATATATATATATATATATATACATATTCATTTATAAGTTAAATACAAAAACGCCTTTTTTATTTATGTGTCCAAAAGTTTCTAATTTTAATTCTGTTGTGAATACCTGCTATGTTTAATTCATTGAATCAGAACAACCAATTATAAGGAGACATTAAAAAAACAATATTTTACCATTCAACGTCCATAAAATAACACGGAAAGTACTAGTTCATGGAACTCTATGCGAACATACGTCACCAATTTGGTACGCTGATCTTTCAAAATGCTAGTAACATTGCGATGCAAATTTTAACTTTCACTCAAAATCTTTACAAAAGTGTTCAGTAGTCTGCATAATTATCAACCACCTTTTTTAGAAGATATTTAATAAATAATTGATTGTTTGCAAATTTGGTATTAAGATATTTTGTTAAATAATATTGACGAACGTTAAGGAATTTCTCAATTACAGATTTAATTAAACCGGTTACAAGATTATTTCTAGGAAATCTTCATACCAATAGAAAACAATTCAATCAAATATCTTCGTGGATAAAATATCATTTAAACCCTTGCTTATGTTTTCTTTTTTCAATAATCGCACATGTTATTCAAGCAAAGTATGCTTTAGACTTTATTTTTAATAAGTTTATTTATTTTTTTAATCGATATTATGAAATTTACAAAAACTTATCAGTCATTTATTTTCATATCATTATTTTACTGTAGAATTGTTATGTAAATTCAGTTGCTTTAAAGTGTGAAACCTTTATATCAATAAGATCACTGTCTTTAAGCACGCTCACGTTATCGACACTTATGCGATAATGACATGAAGTGTTCTGCACTATTGATGCTAACCGATGCGATGACGTAGCTATAAATATTTTAATTTAAAATCTGACAAAATTTATTTATATTGAAACTGATTAAGAAAAAATTCTGCAAATGATCACGTTCTCTTGCAAGCTTTTATTTTGCATATAATTATGGTACATAAAGACACTTTTTGAGACTAATGAAAAATGAAGAACGGATCTCTACTACTTATCGCATTCGATCTACGACTAAATATACCTCACCGTGCAGAGAAAATATATGATGTGCGGATCATAATAGAGGCGCATGTGCCACGCATACTTACTGTCTCTAGTTATATTGCTCCGTGTAATACGATTGTGTAATATGTGATGGATTACATATTTTCAGCCTCAATCAGCAGACCTATAGAAATCTTTGTTTCTCTGGCTGGCTTAAAACATGTAGAAACTATAATTTTAGAGTATATTCCAAAAATTCTCCAAAATGTCAAAAATTGAGAATTGCGTCCGTGAAATAATTGAAGATGAGGAGAATGCAGTGAGAAAAAAATTAATTTTCTTTTACTACCTGAAACTATCTATATATAATTCATGTTAAAAAGTTGAAAAATTGCCTAAGCTATTTTAACTCAATATAAATAGTTTAGGCAATTTTTCAACTTTTTGGATTATTGCACATTTATTCTTCTTGTTAATCCCTGAATTTCATAGCGTAATAATAAATTTCATAGCGTAATAACGTTAATATATATTACAGCAGATAATCCGTTTCTAAGTAATTCCGCCTTTTTCTACATTTCACCATTCAAACAGTTGTGTGTAGCCTATAATCTTCTTCAAAGCGTGAAGTTACACAATAATTTTCAAATTCGGACATCACGCTCATGAGACTAGCGAGCAGGGAAAAAGTTTGTATACCAAGAAAATAATAAGTAAATAAATTTTTCCTTTAATATAATCTTACAGATTATGCTAATAATAGTTAATGCATTTTAATAGTTTATGTATGTGGATCTAGGAATCAACTATAACTGCACAAAATGTTATTAAATCTATTTAGTTATTCTTGTATAATTTTAGTTCAAAAAGTAATATAAAAATAATCACATTTTAAAAACTCTTTATGCTTTCTTATACATTTTTTTAAAACATTTTCAATATGAGACTCCATATTGAAAATGTTTTAAAGTAATATATTTTATCACTTATTATTACTTTTTTACAGTTAGTATATATTAATTTTTTTTATACAAAATTATATTGTAGTATATTATACGTACGGAGACCGCATGACTTAAAAGTAACACGTTTTGAAAAATATCAATTAAATAAATTCGTTCTTTACATCATATTAAAGTTGCTCCCTGTCTAGTTGACTACCTCTTTATAAATGAATTTGAAAGGTGATAACAGGATCTAAGCTAGAATATTGCGACGTATTAAATATGCTATTAAAAATATAATAATAAAATTCTAAAATACATTCAAGTGACGTACATAAATGCACTTTCTATAGAAGCGTTAGGGATATGAATATAAATTCTCCAGCAACGAAATTTTCTTATACGTAAAATTAAAAATGAAAATGTAAGGTAAAATTTATCTTTATTTCTATAATACTTAATGTATTATTCGATCCATAATGCAATCATTTCCACAAAGGAAAATTTAAGAACACTAATGTTTTGCGAAAGGAAATGTTTAGTATAAATTTAATGTATATTATCATTTTTATGTAAATGAGAATACCAAAAATGTTAAGATATCATTAGAAATGATAGAGGATATTTTAAATTTTTCCTACAAACCATGATGGGTATTCTTTAATTGAATATTCGGCAAGAAACATAAATACTTTTAAAAAGACTTTATTTATAATTTTTTTTAAATAATTTTTTTATTTGTTTGTTTTTCAAGTTTTTGTTTTCATTTCTTCGATAATAAAATATTGTCCTCAACAACAAAGTGAGTGCTAAAACAACAGCGTTTTTATTTTTGGTTTTTAAGTTTTTCGAATGCCAGAGAAAAATTTACTTTCAATTTTAAAAATTAAAAAAAACATTCTTTGTTTCGATCTATTTTTACATTCCTGCTTCCTGATTTCCCATTTATAAAAGGTTATTTTTTTTAATTTTGATGTATTCAACGACTGTCCTATCTAATATTTTTTTCCATTATAGCCTGCATTTTTATTATGTTTTGGTAATTCTCAGTGTCTTTATTATTTTGTTTGAAAGCAGCTCAATGGATTAAAGTAGTATGAAAATTAATGTTAAAAAATATAACTTATGCGAAATATTTCATTGGCTAAATTTTAAAGTCACAAAGTTTACAAAAATTATTTCAGAATAAAAATATTTTAAATATATCAATAATTTATTTATGTATAATCCATCTAGCAGACAAAAGCAATAAGCATTGCGCTTAAAAACCTGGTATAGTTGTATTGCAGAAACTTGTTGAGGTTTTTAGGTGTTCCACGATTGCTTCGAAATTTGAACAAGTGATAACCCGATGGCAAAGAGTTGTATGAATTAAATTAATATATCGGCATAATCCAACTTAACTCATGTAATTCTTGACGAGTTTATTTTGGGATAAGTTATCTAGAATTGTCTTGAAAAAATAGATATTAAATTAGGTAGATAGTTGACTTAATTTTCGACAGTGGATCTCTGTACTCGCCATAAATGCATTCGGAAACAACGCTAAGTGAATAACATCTTTTATATTGAATCAGTAATTCAACAGTATCCCTTTAGTATTTAGTTCAGGTGTGAGTAATAAAATATATATTTAATCTACACTAAAACATTGGCGTTTGCATGTGTGATCAACGTATGTAACTGTCTTATCACCACCGCTTACTAATTTCTATAGCGAATTAAAATTGCGTTTTGATATCAATAACCTAATAAACGTGGCAGAACTCACAGATTATATGTGTTCGTTCTTAATGTAATTTTAAATTCATTTGATTTTGTGTAATATACTTGATTACATTAAATAAAGGAATGAATTTGAACATAAAAGTTTATATTGAATGTGGATTTTACGAAATTATAATTTTCTTTGGTGCAACGCTCTGGAAAGTTTATCAACTGTCATTAATCGGGCGTACTTAAGTCCTGATAGAAAAGTTTCGAAATCGTTGCTAAAAATCAATCAGCCTAACTAAAATTATATGGAATACGAAGCTGTTACTTGACAGACTTAACCACAAATCAACTATAAACGCAAAAGTTAAAAATTTATATCGAAAGGAATTTTATTTCAAAGATGATTGAATGTTTTCTTAAGATCAATTTATGGAACTTTTCATGAAGCCAATTTAAAAAAAGCAAAAGGTCAATACATCGTAGTAAAACTATTCTAAATTGTTTTAATGCGCGTTATGTTTAATGTAAAATATATTACATTTTAACTATATAAAATTCAGAGGATAATTAAATTTTCCCATCCCGATAGAAATTATTCATTATAATAATTTATTTTCATGTGGGCGTTAAAACTTTTGAATTTATTAAAGGAATACATTTAAAAACGCTTGGAAAAATCCCTTTTACTAGTCTTTTACCGTCTATTACAGTCGACTTCACGGATGTAACCAGTGCAATATAAATTAAAAAGAACTAAATTATTTTAATTTAATGTTTTAGAAGACACGACGAGACACTACAGAAATAAAAACCTTGGGGTTGATGTAATCGTTTCAAAACAATGAGAGAAGACTTTTTTCAGTAATGAATCAAAATATATTTGTCACATCGAAAGCTTTCCCAGCTTGTATTAAATAAAAAAAATATGGAAACAATTTAATTATAATTAATTAGTTTATATTAGTTATAATTATTTCAAGATTGAAAATATGTAAATATATTTGATATGAAATATGTTATTTGGCTTAGAAGCTTACAGTTTATAGTACCTTCGTAGAAAAATACGACAATAATCACAGGCGAGTATATTATTTTAATCTCTAAATATTTTAATCTAACCATGCCTATTCAAAAACCTTTTTCTAAAATTTGCTGCATCAGAGATTATGAAACACCTTAATATTTATGTCCATTTTTAAAGAATTAGATCTACTTATGGATTAAAATTTATTGAAACTGACGTCTTTCAATAAATTATGGGTGTGGTTGTATATTCAGTAAAATACACTTTCTCAAGCGTCCTCAAAATTTCATGGTTCTTTAAATAAAGGTTAACCTATGTCGAATACTAATTGCTTTTTTTGCGTATGGTGACTCACGTTTACCTGATCTTCCGAATAACTCCCGTATGCTACAAGAAATGATTTAATATTTAAGGATATTGACAAAGATTGTCTTCAAAGTTATGATATAACGCGGGGGTGGGGACTTCACATTCTATTTAGTTTTAATGTTTTTTATGGGTACGCCCATAAATACTATTTATTAGATTTTTTTCACGCAATTTAAATTAACGATAACTTTATATTTTTACATGATTTTTAATATAAACTCATTTGTACAATAAAATATATCTAGGTGACCCTTTTAATATCCTCCTCTTTCAAATGAACTAGTATATATAAAAAAATGTCATTCTTCAGAAGAAGGATATTTCGTGAATCATTATAACCGGTGTGAGGTATAATCAGAAAGCGCGATAAATATTTGGACGAAAATAAATATAACTATTCAGCCCTTACACAATAAATATAGCTATTAACATTACAATACACATAGGGACGAAATTTAAAGTTTGTATAAAAAAAGGAAATTATTTTTTATATAAGAAAAAGAAAAAAAAATTCAACAAATTTACTGACTACAAATTATTCATTTGATTAATTTCTTAATTACATTTACGTACTTTATACACGATCGTTATGAATAACGATTAATACCTGAGTCGGTCTACGAAAACGCTCAAAAATATTACGTCTAATAAGATAACATTTCGTTTTATTAATCTTGATTAAATTTTACTTTTAAAGTAAATAATTAAAAGCTTAATTCAATCTTGATTAAAATTTACTTTTAAAGTTACCCCTTGGCCCAAATCCTTAAGCGAACTAGTTCCTCGAATTGGATCGCTTCCGCAAGGCAAATATTCCAACTGAACGGATAGCTTCGTAACTTTGATCGAACTGACAACCCGTTTATATTATTACAACGTTAATATCTGCGAAAGTTTGAGAGGTAAATGAATTTCTTTTAATTTGTATTAAGATTTCGGATATTGTCTAAATACGTGTTATAGGATAGGGGTTTGAATACACCAACTTACTTGTCTTTAACTGATTTAACCGTTCTTAAATTGACTATATTTTTTGTGAATGTTACCGCATAACTCTGGCTTTTTGGATTAAATTTGAATAACTCCTAAAAATCCAAAAAAAAACTTGTTACATTCTGACAAATAATTGAAGAAATGCCATAGAAACATTTAAGATTTAATAGCACAGGCGCCGTGATCGTGCTTGGATGACGTGGGTGAAGATTCTTTTCTTTTTATTTGTAATGGTGTACTCCCAGTTCCATTAAAATTTGGTTAGAATATGAATAAGAAAATTAAAAAATACACCACAAAATTCCTCAACATTAAACAGCACAGATGCCACTATAAGTAGTTTAGTTATGATTAAATAATCACTTTGTCAGCTACCGAAGGAAACGCGGTAGCTAATGGAATTTTCTCCGCGATTTATTAGGTGTGGACGTTGGGAAAAAGAATAACAAAACACTTGTTTAAACATCTTATTCAAATTTTTACGCATAAATAAAGCTGTAAACATTCAAAACAGACACCAAAATTATTGAAACAAATATGCTTCAGTGAAAAGTACTTTTATTGTTCATTACATTCGTATAATTTTAACTTCTTATTATCCTAATATACTTTAGTATATATATATATATATATATATATATATATGTATATATATATACATGTATATATATATATATATATATATATATATATATATATATATATATATGGATTTACAATTTTGACAAAAGAATGCACATACACCAGGTACTTGGACGAGTATACCTTAAGTCGTCATTGCGTATTAGGCATTAGTTACAAAATCCATTTTATGTATATATCAGTCAGGATACTGTAAACTCTACGATGAGTTTCACATCAACCGGTGAAGATATTTTGGATTCAAATACTTAAAACCTACCTACACAATTATTCACTGATAATGTTAATATGATATTGAATATATTTGGTGTTAACTTTGTAGAAATTCATTATTCACAATTAAATGAAACTACGTGATGCAGTATTATTTCTACTTTCTTTAATTTCTTTACCACGACCTAGGTTTCGTTGTATTACAACATCTTCAGGTGGGATATTAGGAAAGATACTTGCTAAGATCTTTGCTAATATCCCACCTGAAGATGTTGTAATACAACGAAACCTAGGTCGTGGTAAAGAAATTAAAGAAAGTAGAAATAATACTGCATCACGTAGTTTCATTTAATTTTGAATAATATGATATATGAGATTAACTAGGAAAACAACAATAGGGTCGATTGAAAGACTGGTACAATAACAAATCGGAAATATTTCTTATAAATTATTTGTCCATTAATATCAGAGGGCCTGTTTACTAAGGAGCTTAAAGAAAGTAATAATTATCCAAATTCACGTACCATTTAAGCATTTAAGCATGATGTTGATAGGGATAAAGGCCCTATCAGCATCCTGCTTCTTGTAAGGACCAAGAAAATAAACATGATATCATGAATTCTAAAACTTTTTTAATAATCCTTGAAAACAATGAGTATATACCATCGTAAAACTAAATCCATGTAGAATATTAGACTGGTAATTGCAAAATAAGTAAAACCAAAAAAAAATAGTCTCTAAGTTAATGCATATCACATGAATACGATCGTATTATGTACTGGCATTATTATACAGGACTTTTCTCGTCTCACACATGTCGGTAATGTCTCGGATGATGGCAGTCAGATGTTGCGTTGCTTGACATGAAAGTAATTTATTTACACTTTATTTTTTGCATGTATCTTCATCTAAACTGACGTTGTGATTTATGGCTAGCCCAAAATGTATCGCTTTTTGTAGCATACAGTCTTGCTTGCCGTCTATCATATAAATCATGATACAGTAGTCAATTTAATATTTGTCGGCCGATATCAGATGCTTCACTTTTGAACGAAGATGTTCAATGTTTGAAGTTTGAGTAAGTTTAAGTTAACGATTCGATTTTGGTTTTGTTTTCTTCCTGGAGGTGGCAGAGTTTTGATTTATTGGCCTTTATGGATTTTACTACTTTATACTTTAGGTGTATTTATTAACCTTTATTCCTCAAAGAGAATATTTCTTACAAAATAAAAATTTCTTAGCTGAGTAAGAGTTCAATAAAATTGCACATTTTTGGATGTTTGGTTTAAATATTTGTTTGATTACATGGTAATGTTAACAAATGATTTTATCATATAATTATATTGTAACATTAACAGATTCATCAATTTGTTATATATATAGTCTTAAAATATGATTTTTATATTATAATATGAGGCTAAATATACAACGTTAGACTGAGAAGTCACATAAAATTTGTTATATTTGTGAAATATTAAAGTTTAACATCTTGTGAACTATTTATACTATGAAAAAAATATAAAATCTCTTTTCGGAAATTTTTGAATTCTCTATAATTTCCTTTATTTTTGTCAAACTCTCTTTTAAAAGTTGGGAGGTAAAAGTTCGTAAACATTTTTTCGTCAAATTATTTCATAAGCTAAACGAATATCAGCTTTGATGACGAGGCTACAACCAAACCATATATATATATATATATATATATATATATATATATATATATATATATATATATATAAATATTTAAACCTACTAACAAGTTGATACTAAAGTTGTTTTTTCAAAATTTTCGTCGACGAAATAATACATACAAAAGCGAAATTCCACTCGCTGGCTGACTCTTTAGGACTACACAGCTTAAAGCATTAAATTTGGACATAAGCTCAAATATTAAAACGGAAGGATGTAGCCATAATGTACATAAAGGAAAGGAAGGGGAGTCACATTGTTTTAGAAATTTGAAATAATTCAAGCATAAATATGAATATTTGTACACTTGTGGAGTCCCAAATAGAAATAATAAAGCTTGTTTCAATTTCTTTGAGCTGACTCTAAACGTAAATAATTATTACACAAAAAACGAAAAGCACAAACTGAAATGGTAGTTTATTTTTGCCAGATTACAGCGGGGATGTCAGTTAGCATAATAGAGTCCAATGTTAAATGAAAATATTTGACAATATAATTTCCTTGTTCCATTATACTCGCCGTTTATGATCAAAATTGTTTATTGCAGAAACTCTTTTCACGTATCCCTTCATCTAAAATAATATAATTTGTAATCATAATCATAAATAAATATATTAAATCTTTGCAATGAAATTTATTTTTTTCTAATATCTTTTATTTCCCCAAATAATTCAAGATCCGTCAATAAATAGGGCCAGACCTTCCCAAGCATTTATTTATTTCTCTTACCTTTTTTGAGATGACATTTTATCAATTTTAATTATAGAAAGATAATACGTACATTAAGACTAATTGTATATATGTATAATTATAATCGTTAAGTATTTTCCTCGCTTTTGGCTTTGTTGAGGGTTTATAGTTATTATAATTTAAACATAATTAGGTTAGGTTGTGAGTGAAGTGAGACCACAAAACAAACTGTTGTTCTTTTCATATTACATATTTGTTTGATGCAATTTTCTCCAGCGGGAAAATTTTTTACCTCTCCAATCCAGGGTAGCTTTCTACAAATTTTTTGTAAAATAATATCATTAACCCTGGATCTATATAAAAAGAGTTTACTTTGCTTTTGATGAACGTGTTCATAAGAACTGTTTAATAGATCTTCGATTTCATTTCTTCCAAAAAAATATTAAAAGTAAATTTCACAAAAGTAGATTGTAAAGGACTATTTTATACTTAATTATTTGGTCATTTCTTTTTTAGGTGGTGAAATTAACGTCTACTTTTTCTCATTAAATCACTGTAATGCTAGTTGTAATTTGTAACTTTCTATTCAAATCTAGTCGTTGAAATTAAAATTTAAGTATTCAGGTTTTTTGATAGAATTTTAATCAAGTTTTCGATATGCAATTTTGGCATTGTATACAAAATAGTATAATTACATAAATTTGAAATTTTTTCTTTACTCGGTTTGTTATGCGCAACGAATATTAATTTAACTAAACGTAAAACGTAACCTACCTAGTTCCATCTATCTAGTGGTGTAGGTAGTTTGGCTCATGAATTATTTCAAAGAATATACATAATAATCAATATAAACTAGGTATGTTTCATACAATATTTAATGTGTACAAGCTAGACCTCTTCACGATTCGACAGTAAATTTTGGGTTTGTTGTCGTATCTCGGTGAACATTCATTAACTATTTATTTAACTTATCCATATTAGTTTTATATCCATTTCTACTATAAAAGTATTAAAGTTTATGATCTATTTATTACAGTGCTCACTAGCTTTAAGACATTATATTGTTAATTAATTAAAGTAAATCTAATATATTTTGATTCCCGCACTTGCCGGTGCTAGATTTTGGTGTTAAAAATCTCTCCATCGAAAGACAAACATAATTCATGAAAAAAAAACAGATCTGACCGAAGTATAACCAAAAAATGAGTGAAAAATTTATTACAAAATTCCATCACGTGTGCTTAGCTTTAATAACCCTTTGGATTCAAAACGGATAATAATATTTTATTCTTTTATATTTTGTGCATTTGTGTTAATAAGTTAATAAATAAAAATCTGTAATGTGAAAAAAAATTATTTTGTAAATATGTTCAAACCCTTTTAATTATGTCATACGATTCAGTCATTCTACGGAGAATGCATTATATCTTTGACCGACTTGACGTCGTAACCACATTCTTTCATGAACATGTAGAATTTTAAACCAAACCAAGTAAACTAAAATAATGTGAAAACCCAATAAAAATATAAATTTTTTAGGTTCTTTTTTTTTCTTTAGTTTCAAGCACGCTGATCAATTGCATATGTGATCAATTGCATGTGTTCGATCTAAACAGTAACATTTTAATCAAAATAGGTAATTCAACGTGAACGAAATCAACAACATAATTGAAGCAAAGCTTACATTTGATTAATTACGACAGCCATGAAGACGCAAGACCTACCCAAAACCTATGTGAGGAACTTAATTGTGAATTAAGTTACAGAACCCTCCGCTGAGTGTTAATTCTCCACCAAAAATTGCATTAAAAATTCAAGAAAACGACTCTCATTTATTATTTTTAATTTGGCCAAAGGAATATTACAAAGAAATTTATTATGAATAAGAAATTTAAATTTTGGTTCACAAAGGCTAATCGGTATAATGACCTATAATTCAAACGTTAAATTATAATTTAAAATTTTTTATAGTGAAAAATATAAATTATAGAATTTAAGAAAAGATTTATACGTAAAGGCAGTCGGTTTGTTAAAAATGTTAGGGCGGGATAGTATAGGCTCTCGGGACCATGTGCCAATTTTAGCTGGAGCTGCTTAAACGCTAGTTTTGTTAGATAGCTAACTTTGGAATGGTCCACCCTTACAATATGCAACAGAGGTGCCCCATCAGTGTTGGCTTTTCCTGTTGCTTTTGCAAGGTTGTTCATTGTTCAAAAGTATTGATTTAAAATAATCCACGAAAACGTTCGAATTTTTTTCAATTTTACCACTGTCAGTGAAACTTAACGTTGTAAATTCTCCATGTGAAAAATCAACTTTCCATGAAAATAATAATTCCAGTAAAAACATCCAAAGGCTTCACTTAGTGAAACCAAGAAGATATCCACTCAAAGTACGGGATACATTTTCTGAACAAAGGGGACTTTATTTTAAACATGACAGATACTACAATTATAGACTGATACTACAATTAGATGGTTTTTCGCAATTAGGGTTGCATAGAAATGTTTTAAGCTTAGATCAACGATCGAGACAACAATTTAGGAAATCTATAAAATATATTTTAAAATGTGTAAATAAAGGTTTGACTGGATATATTTGCTCTAGGTAATGAAAAAGGTGAAATGAAAAAAAAATTATACGCTCCATAATTATTTCGAAGACGGTTTAACGGTTTCTCGGATAACTGATTCATGTGTAAAAGGAACAAAGGGCATATTTTAATAAAGAAAATCTTGCCAATGATAAATCGATCAGTTCACCAGCAACCACGTTTCCACTTCTTTGAAATAGCCAGCTTACTTTGTAATACACCTGAAAAAAATTATGGTTACATTGAGGTGATTAGTTACGGGGCAGGATAATTGGAGACATGGCATTTGGTCTGTACACTAGAGGGCATTTAAATTATTCGTA
This sequence comes from Druceiella hillmani, assembly GCA_039881145.1. Taxonomy (NCBI): domain Eukaryota; kingdom Metazoa; phylum Arthropoda; class Insecta; order Lepidoptera; family Hepialidae; genus Druceiella; species Druceiella hillmani. The sequence continues at coordinate 30,294,887 of JAYKKI010000022.1, read as the reverse complement.
TGAATAATTTAGGATTCAGGGAATGAGATTTAAATTGTTTACATATTTCTTTCGCTTTAATTGAAAGGATGGAATTAATGGACAATTTAAAATAAAATGAAAAAAAAAAATCTTCTGTTATTTTTATCACCATACTACGCATGGGTGGGTGTTATATTGCTTAGACACTTAAAGCGGACAAAACTGTATTAGCACCATGTTACCATTTAAAGCTTTATATCGCAATGTGAGCGAAGTCACTGTTTTTGACTGGATCTACTCAATAACAAAAAAAGGTTTGTGCAACATATTCCATCGATTCAAATGATTTCATCTTTTAATTCAAGAGTCTACAGTTTATCCTCAAAGTATGTTTGGCAATAAATTAGATGTATTAATTATATCGACAGTTTTATATAACAAGTTTGCTTGTAAGCTCTAACCAAGATTGATTATTTTTGGGTTACACTCTAAAAAGCATTGCTTACAATCATTATTTACTTAAACATACTCAAAACGTGATCAAAACGTAAACTCTGTTATGCGTAAGTCATAACTATGTACCTTTCCCTCCATCACATCGTCGCTGTTGAAATTTATGGATTTACCTGAGTAATAACGTTATAAATAAATATGTCCTGTGTATTAAATTAATAGGTATGTAGTATTGCTAGATATATTTAACATGTAGGTATCTAATGTTAAATGGATAAGTATTAATAACAGTGATTTTAAGGCTCATGTTAATATTTTATGAGATAGGTGGCTTAGCTAATTTTGATTTATAGCATTTTAGGCCGGGAAAAAACTAACTCCACTTTTTCAACATTAAATTTAGAAATAAAATAATTTATTTTAAAAAAAAAATGTCCAACGTTTTACACTCTAAATATTATGCTCAATAACACACATTGTTTAAAATAACGTCCTTAAAAGGTAGGCAGAGAAAAAGTTCACAATTTATTTTTGTTTTGGTGTAGTATTTATAAAAACGTGTCTTTTTTTAATTTCTTAAACTAATAATTTGTTTTTACTTTTTTTAGTTTTGTATTAAAGGAGAAAAATTTATTTCGAACTTGCTTCATATTATATTTGGAACTACTTTTACAAAGATTAACATTTTCCTAAAAAACTTCTATGGAACTGAAATTACCAGGACAATATATTTCATTAGATTGACGTGTTTTTTTTTTCTTTGTCTGTGGAAACTATTTTTTTAACCGGACATCAACTCCGGTTGCAGTATGCCGTGCGCCCTCAACTCAGCCTGAGCTTAACAGACACACAGTTTTTTTAAATCTTATATCAAGCCAAAAGTGATCTTTCTGTCATACCCCCTACCAAAGAGTCAGCTAAATATCACGACTATAGAGTATTCCATCAAGTACAGGAGTAGCTAGAGAACTAACTGCCTCCTGACATGTGGGATTGGAAACGGGAGTCGATGGAAACCTAGAGCTAATCACGACCTTGGATCCTCCTGCTCCTGACACGTGGTTGAGTTCTATTTTTTGTAGATGCATAAGCGATTGTCCTGGCAAATACAGTAACTGCAAAGTGGGCATTAACTGCAATCTTATATGTAACGACTGCCTAGGAGCATGAACCAATGGAGCCCCCATCAAGGTCGATGAAAAAGATGACGATGATGAATAACAATTTTATTAATAAGTCGGCAGACCTGTGTAACATTTTCTTTTGTTATTTTTAGTATTAAAATTTGCATATTGTTTATTTTACCAACTTAAACACTCTGTATCTCTTAAAGTATTGATCCTTTAGTAAAAATAGAAATAACATAATCTATAAAAAATTTAATGCAGATAATTAATGTAAGCGTAATTGTCAAGATATTGTTCTTAGTTTTCGAGATACAAGCAAACAACTGAAAAAGGACTTTCCCCCATCCCCCACCCCCATCACCGGCTCGTCCCTCACCCACGGGGACTTTTAGTATGTTTATTTGGAGACCTCAAGGAGTAGCAGTACCAACTTTCAAAACTACACAAATTATTTGGCCTGATCAACGATTTTTAAGTTAATTTTCTGTGACTAATATACAAAGAGAACAATAAAACATAGTACCAACACTGTATAAGTAATATAACGGAGCTACAGAATCATAGCTTTCCCCATTTTGGAGGGAAATATTTTCGTTTTCATTGTCATTTGTATTATAAAGCGAGGAATATAAAAATTTAATATTTAATTTCCTATTACCATTATTGATGGCGTTTTATGTTTTTATTTCCTCTTATAAATTTGCAACCCTGACCATGCTAGTGATCCCGTGAGCAAAAACTAGTGCTTCATTATGCTTCTTATTAAAGAACATATTGTTGGCAGATTGGAAATTTTAGAGCAAAAATTGATGAATGATTTCGAATAGCATTTAGATCTTTTTATAATCAATATTCATGCCAGATACTTGTAGATTTACCGAGGAATTAATTTCTATAATTACATTAAATATATATGGAATATATTTTAAACACGAAAATAAAATTATTAAGCGTATTTGATATCGGTAGGTTCAGATTCATAATTGGCACCATGTATTTTAATTTGTTATTCTAAATAAAACTTATAGCATAAGAAATGTTAAACATGTTTTTATAACCATAGAACTAATTAAAAGAAGCCAAACGAGTTTCAATTGACGAGTTCACTATTAGTCATTGAGAAATTCCTATGACCGCCTACTTATCCGTCATGTAATGGATTGGATAGAATTATTATATTGCCGTCAGAATTGTATAAAAATCCACCAGAAGTGCATAAAAATCTATTTACTAAATTTTTAAGTACATAGTCATCTAGAAGTGAAGTCAATAAAAATGTGCCGACAATGGCAACACACACTTGATATCTAAAAAACTTTAAAATTGCATGGCGCATATATTGTCATATATATAACTGAACTCAATTTAATTTAATTAAACTTAAATTTGTCAATACATCACACATCTAATTTTTCAAACAACGTTAATAACAATACAAAAAATATTAAAAATTGTTGCAGGTAAAGCATCTATTTCATGAGCTTTTGTTTATATAATGCACTCCGCATCCACTCATTTTAATAATTAAACGCCTCTTGATATTAACACCTAATAAAATGAGTATATTCATATCAAATACACTTTAAACTATATGAAGCAACGAGTAAAAACTTGATCATTTCATGCTTTGCTAATTTTAAATAATATCTATTAACAGTCGTATAATATCGATTACAGTAAAATACTCTTCTAAATTATTACCCAAGTCGTTTAGCCAAAATGTATACGTTCCAGTAAGCAACGATTCTAAACGAAGACTTTTGTTCGAACCTTTGATTGTCTCTATAACTCGCTTCTATTATTATTATGATTATCATATCGTTAACCTTAGCCAACGTAAGTTAGCCTAATTCATTTGTTGAATTATATAATTAGCTTAATCTCTCAAATCAACTTAAACAATTATTAAGGATATTAATACTATTGATCAGGTTTTTAGAAAGATTGCCAAAAAAATCGGCTTAGAGTAAATACACAAAAATATACAATTTTATATGACTATTCTAAATTTATACTCTTTCTTGTAAAAAGAAGGGCGGAAGAACCACTTGAGAAATGACTGTCAATACATGAACTAAAAATAGTAACATTATTTCAAATGAAATGGTAAAATTATTTCAAGTGAACAAATAAATCATTGCGTGCAGTGGAAAAATAAAAACAAAGCAGGACACCTCGTTCAAACTTCAGATGGAATTCAAATTGACTGCTGTATCATGATTTAACTGGTTGCAGCAAGTACAGCCTGCATAATGGTATACATTTTTTAGTAAACGTAAATTACAAAGTCAGTTTCGACGAGGATGTATGCTAAAAATAAAGTGTAAAGAATTTACTTTGATGTCAGCGACGAACATCTGCCTACCATCATATGAGACATTACAAAGATGAGTCAGACGAGAAAAACCCAGTATAGTAATGTCAATATATAATACGATCGCACACTTGATATGCGTTAAGTGAGTTTATTTTTCTTTTGGTTGTATTTATTTCATAATGGTCCTATTAATAATTTACTACGATTTAGTTCTGAGATGTCTTATATTTATTGTTCCCAAGGAATAATAGCACAAATAGTTTCAGAATTCATGTTCGACTCCACAGTATTCAAACTAATAAAACATATGAAATAGGTTTTTTAACTTTTGCCCAATGCCTAGTGATAGTTTTAGATAGGAGAGTTCAAGTGCACCGGGTACATTTTTGAATCAGACTTTTAAATTATTTTAGCTACATTCAAGTAACATATGAATAATACAAATAGATTTGTATAAGTTAAAAGTGTAATACTTAATAATGAAGTGGAAAATATTTTTTAAGAAGTGACTAATTTAGCGTATAGAATGATAATATAACTCAAAACAAATATTTTTAGAACTTTTGTCTGCCTGTTCGTATGTTAAATTCAGTGGGTATCGCACTAAATCTCAAATCAAACGGACTTGAAATGGATTACTATAGTCAGTGGCGTCAATGTCGTAATTTTAGAGATCAGTTAGGATAATATGAATAAAGTAAGCAGATTTGAAATTAAGAAGAACGGAAGAATATGTGAATGAAATTTAAACAAAATTATAGAAAAATGTTTATGTTACATAACATCATGTGTTTATAAAATGAAAAGGAAATCTCTTCAAAACTGTAATTTCTGTTCGTCAACAATGTCTGCGACATATCGTTTATGGAATACTTATACTAAAAAAAGAAAAAAATACCATCTTAGCCTTTACCGTTTTATTCATTAATCTATTTTTTTTCCAGTCAAATTCCTTTTAAATGCAATTAAAATTAGGTTGACTCATGCATCCGTAACACCTGAATTATATTAAAAGCGACACTTAAACAAACATCACAAATATAATATTATCGTCTAATAAAACTCCATCATACATCAAAAAAATACTAATTTAACAAATGAATTAGGCTAACTTACGTTGGCTAAGGTTAACGATATTTTAATCATAATAATAATAGAAGCGAGTTAATAGAGACAAACAAAAGTTCGAACAAAAGTCTTCGTTTATGGTTGCCTTACTGGAACGTATATATTTTGGCTAAACGACTTGGGTAATAATTTAGAAGAGTATTTTACTGTAATCGATATTATACGACTGTTAATCGATATTATTTAAAATTAGCAAAGCATGAAATCATCAAGTTTTACTCGTTGCTTCAGATAGTTTAAAGTGTATTTGGAATGAATATACTCATTTTATTAGGTGTTAATATCAAGAGGCGTTTAATTAGTAAAATGAGTGGATGCGGAGTGCATTATATAAACAAAATGCTCATGAAATAGATGCAACAATTTTTAATATTTTTGATATTGTTATTAAAGCGTTTTGTGAAAAATTAGATGTCTGATCTATTGACAAATTTAATTAATGAAACATATGAAATAGGTTTTTTAACATGTGCCCAATACCCAGTGATAGTTTTAAATAGGCGAGTTCAAGTGCACCGGGTACATTTTTGAATTAGACTTTTAAATTATTTTAGCTACATTCAAGTAACATATGAATAATACAAATAGATTTACATAAGTTAAAAGTGTGATACTTAATAATGAATTGGAAAATATTTTTAAGAAGTGACTAATTTAGCGTATAGAATAATAATATAACCCAAAACAAATATTTTTAGTAATTTTACTATTTCATTTGAAAGAATTTTACTACTTTTAGTTCATGTATTGACAGTCATTTCTTAAGTGGTTCTTCCGCCCTTCTTTTTACAAGAAAGAGTATAAATATAGAATAGTCCAATAAAATTGTATATTTTTGTGTATTTACTCTAAGCCGATTTTTTTGACGATCTTTCTAAAAACCTCAATACAATCAATAGTATTAATATCCTTAATAATTTTTTAAGTTGATTTGAGAGATTAAGCTAATTATATAACCTTTATAAATACAATTTAATGATAGAAATGAACACTAATTTCAACAATTTAAATGGATAATAAATTAAATCAAACGTTTTTTTCGAAATTTCCATGGATGAATTATAATTAATTATAATATAATTAAATAAACGAATTACTACTCACTGACATAACCACAAGGAAATTTCTAGGAATATAAAACCTTTGAACGTGTAATGTTTGTCAAATATGTTTGCTTTGACTTCTACTTACTTATTGAGAAAGGATTTTTTGAAATTCATCTCTGAAAGATATGGAAATGCGGGTTGAAGATTGCATGCATAATTTCAAAATAATTCAAGGCACAGACATAAAAAATTATGTTAAGGCTCTCAGATGGAAATAAGAAAATACCTATTTAATCGATCTTGGAATATTTTTTCTTTTTTAAAGGTGCTTTTGCCACTTTGGTGACAGTTAAAAGTTAGCTCTGCGTATTTGGTTTTGAACTGGGCAAAGCGAAAGAGATCGTTGGCACTCATAATCCCTATCCATTGATTTGACACATGACTTTCTTCTTCACTAGACTTCCTTCTTTTAACAATTTTCTCACATTATCATTTGCTCGTATAGGTCATCCCAGAGCCTAAATATTCAACTTAACGTTATTTGAGTGTTTGCAAAAGCTTGCATTTCTGATCAACTCGTCGCAGAATTTGCTTACCGGTGACTCTTTGAGTTTACGATGTAGATTCTATAAGCCCAAATCTTAAATATTTCTGGACGCTTCCCGAGATCTTCCCTAATAGTTCAGACCTCGTATACCTACGAAATAATTGGCCTTGTATACCACTGGAGAGGACAAATTCGAAATAGGATGTTGAAATTATGATTGAAGAGTACCTTTTTCATTTTGCAAAGGTAGTGCGGACAATTTAATGTCGAGTTTTGATCTTTACCTCACTAGCGTAATCTTGAATAAATCAGGTTTTGAGATAAATATATATATATATATATATATATATATATACATATATATATATATTTTTTTTTTTTTTAAAATTTTTTTTTTCTATGTTATTCGCCTGTTCTAGTTTTTAGCCTGACATTAATATTCTTGATTAGGGATTAGGATAGCTGGAGATCACCATAAATTTTATATTTTTAGTATTCATACGGAGACAAGCTTTAACACCACACTCTTTGACTCGATCGACTATCTTCTGTAAAGCTTCTTCAAAAGATGCTATGAAAACTACGCCATTACCATATCTCAAGTTACTGATGAGGCATCCATTGATTTAATACCACAGTCTAATTCTTCCAGAGCTTTCGTCATTATCCTTCGAGTAGATGGTAAAAAGAGTTGGTGACAAAAAGCTACCATGACGTACTCCCTTTTTCAAAGAAATATAATTAAATGTCTTAAAATGCAGCTAACTATTAATAATTATCCAATCGTTATCCATGTTTGGTTCGGCAGAGTCGGGGTAGGAAGGAAGTACCTTTGTAATTTAAAATGATGCGCAATATTAAGTGAAAATATTTAAAAGAATTAATTAGGGAGTCCCAATATTATAGCACGTGGTTTGAAATAAAAATATTGATTTGCAGAAGGGGCTTTTATCCCACACCTTCATGTAGAATAATAGGGAGGTACCTTTGCAAGGAAATTCATTTCTTTTAGTTATATGTAAATCGAGATCCGTCGATCAGTTTGATATTACCCTTAACGCTTCCATAAAATATATTGAATTTTGTTATATTTTCTCTTTTATGATATGATTTCATCAGTTCTAATTAGAGGAGTACTAAAGGGGGTGTAAACTTATAATTACTTTAGCACTTTCCTTACGTACTGACATTTGTGAAGTGCTTTCCTAGCTTTTGACTTAATCAAAGGTGAGTAGATAGTTACATTTTTCTTTGTGACATTTTTTTTCCTTCATGAAATTTGTACCTCTGTAATCCATGGAATCTTCAATAAACTTCGTGTAAAATGTTATCATTAATAAGATTGGGAATATTAAAAATTGTGCGGTTTGTGTCTTCCATTCAAACTATTTAATATATCTTCGAATTCTCGTCTTTCAAAAAATATTTTAAGTTGATATCACAAAAATAGCTAGTGAAAGAATATTTTAGATTTAATATATGGTAATTTAATTTTTAGTTGTTTAAGTTAACATTTATTTTTCCTATTTTATTAAACTAATGCATTTATAGTTATAATATGTAACTCCCATTCTAAATCTGCTAATTAATATCAAAATTTTACTAATCAGATTTTTCGGTCGAATTCTATGTGATAAAATTGCTTACTTCATATATATTGTTGAATTGTATTTTTTTAAAGTTGTTTCCTTAATCAATTAATTTTGTATAAAGAATATTCAATTCAACTCAACATAAAAAGGATATGAAAGTAAAAACTATTTAATAACATATCTTTATTTCAAAGAATGGAAATAAAAACGAATATAATTTTTTTAAGCAATATTTAATTTTACGTCATTTGAATTTAATTACCTAATAATGTCTCTAATAAATATTTAAATATCTATCGTTTTAAAGCATACTTTAAATATTGCTTAAGTAATACGTAAAACAGATAAAAATATTGGTTTTTAGTTTTTGAGGTTATTAATATTTTTATTTTATTTCAAATATGTTAATATTCATTCTGTACATTTGATCGACATAACGTAATATTAATTGAAATGAATTTATATAGTAGAATTCAAAACGTATCAACAAAAAAATGGACAAAATGGACAAAACAACTACGAAAAACGTGAGATCTTCCTAAAACCTGTGAAAGGCACTTAATTGGAAGTGAAGTAATATAAGCTTGCGGTGAGTGCTGACTTTCTGCCGGAAATTGCGCTGACACATCAAGGAAACAACTCCCATTTATTATATGTCACGAAGATATTTCGCAAAAATCCGCAAGGAGATAATCGGGATGAATGAGATAATAATCACATTCAGTAAACCTAGTTGCAAATCACGTCATTCATAAGAGTTGTGGCTCGTAAATTATGTTTTGTTGTTGTTACATATAAAACGATAGATAATTGTAGATATTCTTTAACTTGCGTAAGTAACATTTAAAAAATTTAAGGAATCATATAATTTATTATTTGCTCTGCAACACGACTTTCTTCTGTCTGTAAAGGCCAAATTTCAATGATTGTTCGATATTCGATGATTTTAAACTTCGTGTGTTTTATATTTATTCTTAGAGTCAAGTCTCTGATTTTCTCTTTACTAACGATGTTTTTTTTGGATTTATTAAGTTTAATTCGTTACAACTCATGGGAAATGTTTCTGTCAAGTTTACATTTTTGTGAAGAAATCTTCAAATCAAGGTCGATGTTGGGGAGCAATCGTATCCAAATTTACGACAGTGCCTGTTTAAGTACTGATAAACTTCAATAATCGGTTAAAAATAAATATAGTGTTACTACCTTTATCTGCCTTCAAAGAGAAACAATGAAAGTTCATACCATTTCTTTAATATTTCTGGATGTTATGTCGATTTGACATCTTTAAGTGGTATTGAAATAATTTCAGGTGGTGTTTAATACCCTACTAATCACGTCACTACCTTGTAAAGTAAACTTGCGGCGAGTGCTGATTTTCTTTCCACCGCTTGTCAAATAACACCATTGGCTACTTGTATCGAAAACATAAAAATAGCCTTATTGTACCTTCATTGGTAGCCTCATTGGCTGTTAAGCAATCTTAAACTAAATTTTATTTTGTTTCAACATACTATACACGACTGAAGTTTATACCTCGTCAACAATTCGCCTCTTCAGACTGACTCAGCAATTCCTTCTTTTAGTTGCTCTATAGAAATGTAATAAACCATATTGTTATAAATATTACTTTTAAATATTTTCTGAATTCGACAATAATGTAGTTTAGTCGAAAAATATTTGTATAAAACAGGAATTGTCTTAGTAAAATATGACTTGTTCTCAATAAGGCAAGAAAAAATTAGTAGGTACAAATTAAGAAATTACACTGCTAATATATAAATTTCACAAAATACCTACTATCAAGGGTCGTACTTTAAGTCAGTTAATATAAAACATATTTGGTGCTTTTTTAGCATGATTTTATAAAAAGTAATTAAATAATTTTTTTTTTAAACCTATATGAATTTTTTTTGTCTTTTATGCTTCAATATCAGTTAGTTTTGATGTTACTAAATAAATATTTCATTTAATGTTAATCCTTTTAATGTTTTTAATTTAGAAAAGGTAACATATATATATATATATATATATATATATATATATATATATATATATATATATATAATATACATATATATGTATATATATATAAATCTTGAGAATTGTAAATTATGATTGCTATATCATTACATATAATGAACTTCACTATCTAAATTTAACTAAAGGTGTTATTTTTCTCAACCAAATATAATTCGTTCAAAAATACTTTCAATATTACATAAATTCCATTAAATATTTTTTTTAAATTATAATATCATGAAAACAAGGATTATAATTATTAAGATATTTCAAAGCAGCCCTAATATGATTATAATTTACAACGAAATCGTTATAACCTTCACCGTCATACCTTCTAATAGAAATATATTTTTAAATATTATAAATGGAATTAAGTAAACTAGTAGTAAAATGCATGTTATCTAGATGGAAATTGATGAGTTAGCCACTATATCCAAATTGACCACCTTGAAGTATATAAGATGTAATAATCGGATGAATTGGAGCATCTAATTTTTATTCAATAAATGTTTAATCTTTCAATATAATATAATACAAATTGGTTGAATTCTGGGTCCATATAATTGTCTATGGAAAATATATTTTTTATTTTTTAACGGCTTTATAGTTTCGAAAATGTTAAACGTTGTGTACGAAATATTGCAAATTAAATAGATGCCTTAGAGAACAATTGCTGCTGCTCGTAGCTTAGCTCGCGTGTTTTTTTCTAGGAAAAAAAGTAAAAAAGTCAATATAAATAAAAACTAGTATATAAATTCGAAAAAAATTTACTTTAGTCGAGAAAAAACAAGTAAACCTTTAAATATATTTCAATGACCAAAACAGCAGCGTGGTTTAAAATATACCGTTTAAGGACAACAAATTTTATGTTGTTAAATAACGATATAATTATTATATTCAAGCTTAATTAATTTTTTTTAAAATCCTTTTAAAAAAAGTTAGTTATAATTATTTATTTTTATCAATATATATTATAAGAATTCTAGTCCCTTTAAATTTTTTATGTTGAGTAATTTTGTCACTATGAGGGAACAACATATTTTTTGCAAATTGTTTAGTATGTCTTTAGAGGTATACTACCAAAAGTTATGAAATAATATTTTCGGGAGCCTTATAACTATTTCCCTCAAACGAATTCCTACATTAAAGAGGGAATTAAAAATTATTTAGGGTAATCAATTCCCTCCTCTTTAAATTTTCAATTTAAAATTTTTCAGTAATTGGGATGTAAGTGGAAAGATATTTTTTATTATTAGGCCAAATTTTAAGTTTCTGCGATAGAGAATTTCTGAGAAAAATAAACCATCAAACGATTAAATTTCTCAAGATTGTCAATAATTCCAAAAGTAAATGACATAAAAAATATGTTTATTCTAATGTTAAAATTAGTATTTAATCTCAAAAATATAAAAATATTTAATTTTTTTTAATAAAATAATATAAAGGGACTTTTGTATGTTGGTATATTTATAAAAAATGCAGTTAAAAGTTAGAACTGTAACATAGATAAAGAAATAAAACAATTTAAATTTCATTAGGTAAATGAGAATATATTTATTTATATCAAGAATTATGTTCATCCTTTTTATTAAATCTCATATCGAACAATATCTTTATCTTTGATTATATTGAATTTTTTAATTCCTAATATTTTTTTTCATATTCAAACTGCGCTCTTATTTAATGTGCGGTTGAATATTTATCAAATCTGATACATCCATTAAAGACCAAATAACCACACTATGTAGTACAGTTCTTCAGTATGTGTGGTGATATTCTTCTGAGAATCGAATATCACTATAATTAAAGGATATTTACCTCCTTCCATAATCGAAAATTACCTTGAACCTTCTCTTCCGTTGTCTTTCGAAATTAATTTATATCCTGACAACTTACTCGGGTCCTGATAGCCTATCTCCGAAATTAATCTAAGCCTGCGATATCTTCAAAAAATTATTATTTTTATAATAAACCTGTCCTAAAATTCTGAAATTTATTCAACCCTTTGGAAGATTTTCCGGATAATATCTGCTCTCAAATCTGTTTCTAGGCCTCATGTAAAAAATTACAGACCTGTAGCATTGTTGTCTACTTCTCTTTAAGTATTTGAAACTGTTTTATGTCGTTGAATATATTCTCAAGCTCAGTGCCAGGTGACGGATTGTTGGCAGTCGATTTACCGTCACTAATCTTACTAATTTTGTAAGTCTTTCATAGGAAGTTAAATGGTGGACAGTGAGTAAATGCTTATTTTGATTTTCAGAAGGCCTTTGCCTGTGCCAACAATGATATTCTCCTACTAAAATTATTGTAGGCTGCTATGTCTTCTACTCTAAAATTTTTCGCCAGTTACTTTCGGGCTCGAAAGCAATATGCTCAGTGACGAAATTTAAAGTCGAGGCCGAATAATACTTAATCTAGAATCAGCCAATGAAGTTATCAAGACCCCCTTTTGTTTCTCATTACGATTAAGGATTTACCCTCACTGGTCAGCAATGTTCATTGATTTCTGTTTGCCGATGATTTAAAACTGTTCTCGGAGATTTAAAAGCAATCTGACTGTGAGCTGTTTCAATATTATATCGGCTCAGTATCTCAATGAAATCTGAGCAAATAAACTACAATTTATTTTGGATAAATGCACAACGATGACATATTCACGTCAACGTGTACCCTTGATGCATAAAGATGAGTTAAATGGAATAGAACCCAAAAGGGGTTTAATTCTTTGATCCGTAGTATCCTTGAAACAAATTCTGTTTTGTGACCTCCACATAAACCACATTATATACTTATGTTGGAGAAATTATCAAAAAACTTTAATAGAAGAACACATCGAACCATATCGGAGCTACGAATTTTCTAACCATGGAAATGAATTCTAAACAACATCACCTCCAATAGGAAGTAAAATCTAGCCCCATCTTAAGGGAGACGGAAAGGCTAAATTTATTGTGAAAATACAAAACAAAATAGGGCTGTTTATTTCCTTAGAACCGTGTTTCTGAGCCCATTAATCTGGCTTGAAAGCAGTTCAGAGCCATTATTTGTGTATCTCTTTCTTCCCTCAATCCGCTTGTTTAAACACTAAACAGAAAATATTAGCCAAAATGCTTCAAACCTCGCTCCCGCTCTAAATTTAAGTGTTGTGCGGATGTTGATTATGATTTCTTTAGATTATGATTATCAACAGAAACAATGTTACTCAAATCAGGAACACGTTCATCAATAGTCCGAAGCATACTTATTATTTAAACATACCAGATCACTGGTATCAGATATAAAGTGAAACGCGGTGCAGACAATTTTTGTGTACATTACTGACCGCGTAACTCTGGACTTAATCTTTCACTGCCTTGATGAAAAAAACGTTGTAAAATTAAAATACGTTTGTATTAATTATATATATATATATATATATATATATATATATATATATATATATATATATATATATATATATATTCCTCGGTTCTGATAAAAAATTAAGGGTGGACATCGCTGTAAAGCGCCTTAGTAACTAACTAACAACCATTACAAAATCTGATTCAGTTTTGATATATTTTCTTTAATCCCACTTGAACCATGTAAGTTTTTGAGTTTTTTAACTAACCCCCCATGTTGAGGTTAGAGCAGAAATTGCTTAACCAGTACGATAACATCTTTGGCGAAGAGCACATGCCACTTGTACCAATCTTTACTGAATCGGTCTTGCATACCAATCATTTGGCAATCCCTTCAGAAATATATGAAACGGTAATTTTATTCCTGAAAGCTTAAGCAATAATTTTTCGATATTTTTAATATGGTTCGGACAGCAAATACATGTCACCATATTGCGCGTACTAAAGTGATGAAATCGGCAGGCAATAAATCTTTTAAATTTATAGTGGGTATGGGCGTTTATAGGGAGCTGTTGGGGATGTATCATTTTGTTGCAAATGCTGAGGATATGCACTGACATTGCGTAGTAATTGAGCAAATTAGCATCTAATTATAGGCAACCGATGTTGGCGCTTCTCTGGTTTTTTTATCTGCTGTTTTATATCTTCTTGCAAATAAGCGACAAGTGATGGTCATGCTTTTCTGCTGATTCAACAGTTTTCTATTTATATTATTGTGCATTTTGGAAGGGCTTTGTTCACAATCTTCTTTAGGATTCTCCGAAACGTTGAACTTTGTTTCTGACTCTATTACACTCCAAGCGCTCATTTTTTGATTCATTTGCCAAACCCTTTCTTATACGAGATGTATGGAAGGAAGGCCTATCCGTGATGTTTTCTATCTTAAGTCACTTTTGTTACTATCAGTTGAAAGACGAAAATAAAAATATTTTTTAATAAAGAAATACGACTTCAACAATATAAACGCTTAAACGTAAAAAATTAACATTAAAGCAATTAAATGGAACTACAAAAATCAAATGAAATACACTATAAAATATAAAATATTTATGTAATTCGGTTGCAATTCAACGACAAAATTGTTATTAAACATGTGAATAAATACACTTCTTATTTTTTGGATTTACTTAACATTTTTTTCACGAAACACGAAACATTTTTTTCTATCTTTATATCTCTGTAAATTGTGCGTTTACTACATATTTGAACTTTTCATTTAACAAAACACATTATGACTAACAAACACACATTTAATAATAGTTATTCACGTGAAATCACTTTTAAAAGTAGGTGCCTAACACAAATATTCCATGAAGCGCATTCGAGGGATCGTATATATTACTTTTGGCCGATAATGGAGATGATATCGCTTAAGCGCTTGTGTTTAACTTGGTCGCACCAATTTTCTCTATAGCGATTGAAGTTGCGTATTTTCTTACTATTTTCTCTTGTAATTATGACGGTAGTGTAGTATGTATAATAGTATCGGTGAATAAGCATTCACATAGCATTAGATTTAGGTTCTGTTTTTCATATTGAAATATATATTGTTATGTCATTGATGTTGAATTAGGATTATAGCTTTCACTTAGCTGTTTAAATAGGTTTAAGTCGATAAAATTGCGTATTTCTCTACTTTTTTTTATTAAATTTATTATTTGTTTATAGTTAGCACTTAGGGTTAGTTTTACGTAAAACATTTACTTTAGTTATTATCTTTTATATTTAATATGTAAATTACAGTTGTACATGAATTATATAATAATGTAGGATTTGGCTCAATTCGTAGCATCAAATTAGCAGTTAGAAGAGGTTTAAATCGAATGTCTTTAGCATCTACTTCAAACAGCGATTTAATGTAAACAAATCTTTTGTGGTATGTGTTTTTGATTCATTTGTCTTGTTAGATTCAAAGTTTGAGTATGTGGTAAACGTATAGGGTTTAAGTAAGAAAATCTAAAGAATAATAAAGATATTTATTCACGTGCTTAATGTCGCTGAGTTGTAAGTCAATTATATATTTATTTTTTACTTTCTAATACGTTTTAACTAACTTTTACTAATTTTGTGTATATGTATCTATCTTTGTATGTATCCCTTCTTGGCTAATAAAATTATTTTGTAACAATCAGAGATTCTAAAACTTTTCTCATAGTTCATATCCGACAATCCTAGAGATACTGTTAAAAATATGGAAAATTTAGGGTTCTTTCTCCATTCCCTGTAGTCTCCAAAACTTTAAATGTAGAAATTACATAAAAAACCAAAAGTGTTACGAGAAATTAACTTAAAGTTAACGAAAAAATTATAATGGTAAGTTTATTTTTCATAATTTTTGGAAGATTTCAATATCTTTACGCCTGTGAAATTTATTGAAATCTTAAACTAGCCAAACATTAACATGATAAAAATAATATTAATACTTTGAAATAGTTTAACAGAAGTACGGTAAAACCTTACACTTTTATATATACTTAGTTGTGTACAGAAAGGTGGTAACAATGCTATAAATTATTAATAATTTTTTTTTTTATTTTTTGAAAAAAAAGGAATGTTCTTAATTTACTTTTGCACTAAACTTTTTTATTATTTGTTAGAATGTATGTTCCACTAATCCAAATAATTCTTGTAGTAAAGCGAAATTAAAGAGATATAACTACCAATAGTTTATTAAATAAATACTAAATTTTTATTCAAATAGTACTTCCAACTTTCTGTTATTAATTATTACATAATAAAATAAAATTCTATAAAAGAAAATGTGTAATTAATATTGGGACTCTGAGATCATTACTTTATCTCCGGTACCGACTGATACTCTGAGATCATTACTTTATCTCCGGCACCGACTGATACTCTGAGATCATTACTTTATCTCCGGCACCGACTGATACTTCAATGCAAATCGAAATCGTTTATTATTACTATTTCACAAAAAAATTCATAGCTTATCAAAAATAATTTCGAGAAGCCAAATTTCTCATTGAGTTGCCTGCGGATTCCACTACGCACTGTCGCACTAATTTACTTTACATAATTTAGCATTGACAGTAATTTAATGAAAGAATTCTTATCTGAGTTTTTCTATCAGCGTATCGTCTGCTACTTAATAGATAATAAATTCATACTGTTGCGGAATATCTTCTTCTTCTGAAAGAATTTTCTATTTTGAAACTAATTCATGTTCACTGAATGATTGTTTTAATGATATATTGTATTTTTGAAATATCGGCTAGTTAAAAATTTTTTTCGACGAGTATGTTTGAATATATATATATATATATATATATATATATATATATATATATATGTATATATATATATATATATATATATATATATATGCGTGTGTGTGTGTGTGTGTGTCATGTACATGACATAAATGGACTGATTATTTCACAAATTATACATGATGAAAATAATATTAATACTTTTAGTTTAATTGTTAATAAAATTGATCTTTCTCCGGAAAAAAAGTGTCACTTGGATCAAGGTATGATTCCAATCAATTTGAAAGAGTATAAAGCATTATTTTAAACACACACAAGGGCTTTATGGTTATTTCACAATGTTTTCTATTCATTAGGTTAATAAGGAAGATTCTGAAAATAAAAAAAAATAAAGTATTGTTGACTTATCTTAATTTTATCAACTTTTTCCAGTTGCACACAAACATTAGAAGAATTACAGAAATTCAAAAGGATAAGATGTATGAATATCGACACATTACATATTTATAATAATACAAATTAATTAATATTATTAATCATTACTCTTTAATATCCAACGGACCTTTTTTGAATTGCAAAAGAATCTTCTTACGAATTATTAAAAAAAAGAAAGTAGAAATTTACTAATTTTAAATTCTGTCCTAGTCGAAATGGAAAAATACCCAATGGATTTAAAACAATAATTACGTGCTTAGAGTTTACGTCTGGAGTTGAAATTAAAATATATTCAGAGGGAAATAAATTATGTTCGATTTAAATGCTTTAAGAATTTGGTTTTTTATTATATTCTAAATAGTAAACTAACTAAAAATTATAAATATTTTCACTAGCTTATTCCAGAAATTGATTAGAAATTTCGTGTCAAAATCTATTAAGAGCTCTGGATATCAGTTAGGGATAAAATAATTCCTAATATGTAGAGACGGATAATCAAATATATTTAATATCAATAAAACTTTATTTCATTAGGTCCAGTATCAGATTTTTACCTGGTGTCAGATATTATATAAATTTGTCAGCGGTAAAAAATGTTCCCAAATTACTCTGCAACAATCTTTCAAAAGATGTGAATATTAAATTAAAAACTAATATAACTACACTTTTTGTTGTCCTAGTTCGCGGCGGAAAGTTTGTTGAAAGTAAAATAAAAAAGTAAGTCTTACAGGAAATTCTTTAATAGGAGAACTTTAGGAAGAAACCAAATGCACTATACCTGGTTACAAAATAAATTGAAAGCCATAAAGAATAAATTACAATTGATAGAAATTCTCTAGTTCAGGAGCTAATCGAACTTATTTGACATATATTTTTGTATAAGAATATATTATAATAATGTAATGTATTATCCTAAGGCTAAATTGGTAAGTAACCACATCGTTACTATTTCTCGTGCTACATACTCCCCTCTCCCCAACTGCTGATATAGGGTAATTAACGACCATGGGTTTGCAATATGGCTTCAATTATATGAACGGCAATATTTAATACAATTAATACTCTAGGCAAAATATTGGCCCATAGAGCAAATTTGTGACAGAAAATGGACTACGTGTAAATAAAGTGTTTTGTCCATTCGCATTATCATATTTAATATTAATTTCTATTTGAAAGAAGACAGTTAAATTATATTAATTTAGACTACTGTGATTAGGGACGATCTTGTTACTCATGTAACACAACATTTTAAATATTTTCATTTAATGTTCATAAGTATAAAATTTTATATGTTTTTATCCAAAATTCAATAAAAAAAATATCATTTAAAATATATAAGAATTATTCGATAGTGATATTTAATAATCACTTTAACGGAAAATTGTTTTAGTTTTACATCAACAAATTAAAAAAATATATAGGCACTCAAGTTACTTCTCTTGCAATTGATAAATATATGCTGAACAACACATTTACATATTGCGAAATGAAACTAATATGTAGTTCTACCCGTACTTAACAGGTATTTATTCTGGTAGTTCGAAATAACTTCAATTAATACAATTAGGCAGGTTCAATAAAGTAAGCCTTTCATAAAGCTGATAGTTTATTTTAATTTAATTTTTTGTTGCCAACTTATTAAAATAAAGCTTTTTGAAATAATTTTCCCTACGTTTTAGTCTTCTCTTTTTTCTATTATAAACGGCTTATCAAAACCAGGGATGAAATAGTACGGTTTCATGAAACCCAATCGCCCAGTCGGTGTGAAGCGGCAATGACGCATTACGGCTTAGATAAACACAATGAAATGATAAACGCGACTTTATTTAAATTTCGGAAAGCCTCCATATATCTATTTATTCGAATAAATTTTACAACAGAAAGAATAGAAGGTAGAAGAAAATTAATTTTCTCATTATCAAAATACCTATTTTTTGAACATAATTTTTTTCAGATTTCATCACATGCAGCAAAAAAAATTACTCCGCTAATAGATTTCAAAGAAACTTTCAATACTCATACTTATATAAGAAACCGAGTATTACAATTTAGTTTTTCTTTAATCACTTATTAAAAAAAAAATTAAAATGAAGTATTTTAATATTTAAATGATTGGTATCCAACAAATAAATGATACAATTAACAATATTTATTGGACAAATATTACCCAAACCTTAAGTTATTATGTTTTAGCTTATAGGTTAGTCAAATAATATACACAAAATAAAATATTTCCTAGTCTTCTCTAAGCATGACTTTGTCTTTTTCTTGCAGTGTGAGGGCATGAGAGAAATGCTAACAGACAAAATTAAAAACCGCAAGAACTAGGATGTGTTCTAACAAGGATTTTTATATTTCTTAAATTTAACGTAGTAGATTACAATAAAATAAAGTTATCGGAGAGATCTCAATTATTATTGGAACTTTTGACTTGGACTCTTTGACTGAAAGGTACATTTCTTAAATTTCTTTTAAAATACCAGTATTACGCGCATACTATAATACATATCAGTAACTGTGATGATAGTTTCAAAGATTATATAAATGGATTCTAGAACGAATTATGGCATAAAAACATATGTAGCTATTGTTTATAATAATAAAGGATAAATTAAATTGCAAATAAATTTTACTGAATATTTCTTATTCCCCTCTAAAAATATTGATTACCTCTTCCATCAAGTAAGTACTCATTACACTAACCTCCAAGTACTGCAAATATACACTAACGGTTCTGGTCACGAGGTAATCAAAATATTTTTGGATTCTCTTGAGAATTCGTAATGTCTGGATTCGTTGACTCTTAAAAACTTAATAATTTTATCAACACTTTTGAAGGTGGATATCAAAAGCATTTCAAATTATCGACAACCGAAAACTGTCATAATGCTTATATAATACATGCTTTCCTCGAAAAGCAATATTTACGAGTTTTTTATTTATCATTATTGCTTTCGTACTTGGTTTAATTAGAATTAATTCGTACTATCCGTTCTATTTAATTTTATATACTAGTTTTATTAAAAATATGTTACCTGCGTGTATTTTGAATATATTACACATTTTCATATAAATTTTATTAATTTCTTTTATTGAATAAAAAATTACAAACTGATAAAAACTGCTAAAATTTACATAAAGTATGAATCGAATCAGTGACATCTGCGCCAAGGCTGACTAATAAAACTATAAGCACTACGAGAGAATTTAATCAGCATGGGGATTTTTTGGCGGAATTCGTTCACGAAATTTAAAATGGTCACATTTCTTAGAGTTTGGTTTCCCTACCTCCTCGTGGCTAAACTGCAATTTTAACTAAACTGAAATTTACTGTGTTTCCCTAAATGATTTGAAGTGCCTAACTATGCACGAAACCCACGTATCGTCATTTCGCAACATTCAAATCACACCCGTATACATATTGTATAGAAATCGAGCAATATCAACAATATTACAATTGGACTAAATATATAAAATGATGAGGTATTTAATTATTAACCCAAAAACTTACTTCAATTAAATTTGAATTGACCATGAATTCCTCGCGAAGTAACAAAATAAAGTTTTCAGAGATGATGAAGTGAGAGCTTTTCCTATTAATAGAAAACTTTCGTACGTGGGCGAAGAAAAGGAAAATTGTTTAAGTGGAAGGAACAAAAGTTGAATTGCTTTTATATGACGGCGATTAAATTTGCCTTTGAAAAATGATGTGGATTTTCATCTGTTGGCTGCAACTCTTAACAGATTGGATGATTTTATTCGATTAGATATAAAATCTGTTGAAAAAAAGTTTTTGTTTCGTGCTTGCAGACTATTCTCGCCTTCCTATTTGTAAGAATTTTTTTCCCATTTTTTTCAGTTTCCTGATTATTTTTGTTTATTTTTAAATCTTTTTTAGAATTAATCAAATGGGATGTCTGTACTTTAGTTTCATCAATAATTCTTTTTCTACAGATTTTGATAAAAAAATTAATACTCAACATTTTGGGGCGATGATTTTCTTTACCATTTTGTGTACCTCAAGAGTCCTTCTTAAAATACTAATTCAATGATAACACTTAATATATTACAAAATTTACAAAAATAAGCACATTAGTAAAAATATAAACAAGTTAAAAATGAAAATTCAGAAAGTTTTAGTCATATTTTTTATAGTTTCGATACTTGTATTAAATGTATAAATATGATGTTGCCATAAAGTAACTGAAATTTCTTTGTAAATCTAAACAGTGTGGTGTTTTCATTTGACGGTAACCAAAAGGAATTTATAATTTAATAAAGCAGATTCCCGGATCAGTCGAATTTTCACACAGATACAACAAATTTGCTACATATTGGATACAAAATGGTGTTTAGTATAGTTTTTTTTATATTGTATTCATTACTAAAATATAAAAGAGCAATATTTCGTTTTACTAGTTTACGTTTCTTTCACGCTTGAAAGACCTAATAGGTTTAAAATAAAATTGTATATAGACGACATATAGACATAAACCTTCAATCTCGTACTTCTTATATGTCATAATTTCAGACTTCTTTTATCTACCATAACTTCAGAAAAAGTTTTTTTTTGAAAGTTTAAAAACTAAAATAATTAAACTTTTTGTTATTATAATAAATATTCTAACAAAAAATAAAGACTTACAGTTTTAATCAGTAGTTGCTTAAAAATAAACTAGCTAAGAATGAAACATCAAAGAATGCGAGACATCAATAATTGTAAATCAGAGAAATATAATTATTGAACAGGTATCGCTGGCGGTATCAAGTAGCACTTAATATTTAACATCTTCCTTTTAAGGGCAAACCCGTCGCCCTGGAACAGTTATCAATCTTCTTCTGTTTGATGTCTTTCCTCAGAATGTCAGAAACCATATTCTTAGTCCTAACATAGTTAAATTCGATTTTCTTATTGGTAACTTTCTCTCGAAGAAAATTATATCTTATATCAATATGTTTGCCGTATGTACAAAAACCATTAGTACCTACCTCCAAATTTTATGGCTCCTTAACTATCACAATATATGACAGGGGGTGGAGTTTTGATGTTTCTATGAGATTCATGTTCCAAGTACCGCAACCGCATTACCTCTTGTATAGTTCCATGGTCTATAAGGCAACAGCGTTTTGGCGCTTAGAACACCATGATACTACAATAACCTGAAACAAAAAATGTAGACAGAGCAGGATCTCAGGCTGTTAACATGTGAAATCCAGTCTGAATTGCAGTAACCAAATATCCTACGTTATTTTTTATTCCAACTGAATATTAATATATTTTCTTTTGTTCCTTTTACATATCGCAACATACCCTTAACTGGTAGTCAATATTATAATTCTGGTTTGCTGTTGAAACTACTTAATTTATCCACTATGAAAACTCTATCAGGTCTCGTGCTTTATATTAGATAAAGCAAGATTCCAATCGCTTTTTGTTATGGTATTTCAATAATTATATTTTTTTCTTCCCCTATATTAATTAATTTCGTACTATTATATGATGAAAAAACCGAATGTGCAGACATTTTTCGGTATAGATGGTCTGATCAACACCGATCTCCTTTCCATCCAAATTTTGCAATATTTCATATTTCTCTTTTTAAATAAAATCTTTGATATACAATCTTGCTTTGTATTGCATAACTTGACCATGAGCATTGTTCTCTTTTGTTTTGAACATTTTCTCTCTTATTGCTCTCTTATTTTCTGGAATAGGTACTAGTGTCCATGTATTACTTTGAAGAAGTGATCCACATTCTTATTTATGACATTTTTAGTACAAAAGTACATAGTACATTTGTTTCTCGGCCTCAATGTTATATTGCCAGATGGTATTATAAATATCGTATTAGGTTTATAATAACTGTTACTATGATGATCATTAGAGCAGCAACTTTCAATAGCTTAATTAACTGTAGTATTTTGTGAATTGAATACCTCTCTATCAGATTCAAGTTTATAATCATCTTCAGTATTACGTTTTTAATTGTATGATGAAGAAAAATGACAACTCTACTCTTGTATGTCTTGCATTATACATAACATCAACAACAGTCAACGAAAATGATTCAGACTGCTTTGAAATCCTTTTTTGTTTTTTTTTCTTTTTCTTTTGCCAATATCCCCTATTGGCTGACAACCAAAAATTTTTATGTTTTTATATTACCTTTTATTTTTCATGCAGCGTCTTGCAGTCTACAGTTTTGTTATTTGCACGACTAAATGTTGCCAAAACTGCTTCATAATTCCGACTTTTTCATATCACCTTTTATTTTTCATGTGGCGTCTTGTAGTCTAAATTCGTTGTAGTTATAAATAAGTTGGCTGCTGATAAAACCGTTTCTGCCCAAAAAACTGTTTTTATAATCTGGATAACAGAATTAAATATTTAGCCTTTTCCACGAGTGTACGATTTATTCGTTCTACTATGCTGTATGTATTTGTTTCGGTGTGTACGAGGTTATTATTTGACGTTGTGTACCCGACCATTTATAAAACAATACAAATCATTGTGAATATACCCCCTTCTAGTATATGTGCTTCTACTAGTTTTTTTGAATTCTTAAACCTTTCTAAAGTATCAGATTTATTTTTGCGGATATAAACAAACACTTTTCCGCTAAAATCGCCTACACATATTTTACAATATTTAGCACCATTAATAGAACTTGTCTCCTTCGAACGACCTAAATCAGAATAAATTTGTTGCAGTAGTTCAAAAGCTCAAGCGCCAATGCTTATGAAAAATCGTCTACTCATTTTATCTTAGGTAAAAGTCCAATATAATTGGTTACCTTTCTTGTCAGTTCCACCCCTACGGATTATCTGGCATTTTTTCTAGTTCAGATGACCAACTCGCTGAAGCCATATGTTTATATCATGCTCATTTGGTGTTGATAGTGATTCCTGTGTCATGGTAATATTGTTCAATATATACACGTTATTGCGGCTTAAAGGACTACATTCTTGGTAAAAGTTTTTATTAAAATAATAAAAACCATCCATAGACTCTGCGTTTATTTTTACTGTCGATTGTAAAGCGCTGCTAATTGGATAGTTTACGTTAAGAAGTCTATTTTAAAGCATTTTTTGAGAGAAAGTGTCTTCCAATAAGAATGAAATGACCTTTAATTATAATATAATATGGTATGTTACCCTACGGCCGTGAGCGCCCAACTTTATAGAACTAAAGAATATCACGCTAAAAACCTGCTTTTGGTCATGCCCAATATTTATGTTGATAAAAATAGGAATTTCTATTTTTCATGGAAAAGTCTTCGCAAATTTTTAAGCAAAGAAGCTACACTTTAAGAAATATAAAATATGAGGAGTTTTGTATTTCATTGCCGCATATAGGAGAGATTATCTTATCGATTTTTAACCTTTAACTACTGACGTGGGGTCCGCTTCCGCCTAGCAACAGTAATAATATCGAATAACTCCCCTCCCCCGCACCCGCCGCACACGCGGTTTCCTGTAGCTTCAAGTTTAGTAACGCCGCGGCTGTGAGTGGTAATTTACGTGTCGGCGCTCGCAATTTTGGTAAGTAACTTCATGTCGAAGTTTTTTTCGGGCCTCTGTGACCCATCGTCAGTATTTATGTAACTTTTTTTAAAATCACTTATGTTACTAATATTAACTTTTTCTTTCAATAGTTGGACAAGTAATATAAAATGGAACCAAGTACATTATCGGGGCGAAAACGGACTATTAATGACGAAGATAATACCCGTCATTCTAGAATTAGGAAGTCGGTTGCGACCAGACACCCGCATTTTGAATCAGTTCTCTTATCTTGGGTGAATTATGAAGAGTCTAACGGTTCAGAGACAGAAGACCTCGATGATACATTTGTTCCAGAGCAACAAGGGCATAATGAAGATTCTCAGAGTGACTCAGAGCCTGAAGAGGAATCGGAACAAGATTTTTCCGAAGACGAACTTCCACTATCGTCATTACGGTGTTACTACGGCAAAAACCGATACAAATGGTCACGGCAACCTCCATCAAGAGCAGTTAGGACGCCTAAACACAACATTATAAGACGGACCAACTCTTAAAACCTAGCAGCAAATGATTCAAAGGACCCCTATTCAATATGGAATAAGTTTATGGACAATGACATGTCACAAGAGATACTCAAGTGGACTAATGAAAAGATAAAGCAATACAGAGCCAAATTTTCAAAAGGCGATCGCCCAGAATTAAAAAATTTAGATATCATTGAACTTCAGAATTAAAAAATTTAGATATCATTGAACTTCATGCATTGGTCTACTCTTTTATACGGCCGTATTCAAATCAAATCACGAAAACGTGGATTACATATTCACCACAGACGGTACGGGTCGAGAGATATTCAGGTGTGTTATGTCAAAAATTAGATTCTTCAATATCTTGCACTGCATTCGATTTGACAACCCTGTTGATCGCGAAGAACGACGGTAGACTGACAAAATAGCAGCAATTTCAAAAATGTTTTCTCAATTTGTGGAAAATTGTCAAAAGGTTTATAACGTCAGCGAGTATGCCACAGTTGACGAAATGTTAGTCCCTTTTCGCGGACGTACACACCTAATGATTTACATGCAAATGAAACCAGTAAAATACGGATTGAAGCTAATGTGATTATGTGACACAAAAAATGGTTATTTGTATAACTGTTATATTTATACAGGACGTGGATCAGATGGTGCAGGTTTCACAGATGATGAAAAAAAGTTCCTGGTACCAACGTAATCAGTTATTCGTCTCATAAAGCCATTATACGGGAGTAACAGAAATATTATTTGTGATCACTGGTTCAATTCACTTGAAATTGTCGTTGATTTGAAGAAAAAGGGTTTAAAATGTGTTGGCACGTTGAACAAAAACAAACGTGAGATACTGAAAGAATTCCTACATAAAAATAAGAGAAGTCAATTCTACACTTTATGGTTTTGCCGGTCAAAATAAACTTGTTTCGCATGCCCCAAAAAAAAATAAGGCAGTCATTCTTTTATCATCTATGCACCATGCTGAAGGTACTGATGAATCTACTGGAAAGCCTGAAATAATCCACTTTTATAAACAACCAAAGGAGGAGTGGACGAAATAGATAAAAAGTGTGTTATATATACATGTAGCCGCAGGACACGACGTTGGCCGGTAATATTTTATCGTATTTTAGATTGCAGCTCTGTCAATAGCCATATCTTGTATAATATACACCAAGAAAAAATGACAGAAAGAGGTATTTTCATAAAATAATTGGCCCGTCATTTGGTGTTGCCACACTTAAAACGCAGAGTACATAATGAAAAACTGCCTAGTGAACTACGCTTGAGTTTGACACGAGTGTTGGGACCTGCAATGCCTTCTTCTGGACATCCAGAACTTCTAGAAGTTGAAGAAGAAGGACTTAAGATAAGAAGAAGGTGTCACACATGTCCACTGTAGCTTCAAAGAAAGTCAACACATACATGTTATTTGTGTAAAAACATAAATTTTACCAAAAAATGTTACTTAATTTTTAATTTAATATAAATATGTCACTTAAAAAAAATTAATTTTAAAAATAGACTTGTTTTATTTAAATATACTTATTTTAGATAGTCAGTAATTATTTGAACCTTAAAATCTTCATTTATCGTTTACATCAACGATTAAAGGCACGAGCTGCTCAGGCCCCCACGTCAGAACTTATGTAAAAACATATCACGTCAGTAGCTAAAGGTTAACTATCGGTAACAACTTTGATCATAAATATAATACTTTACATAAAATACCATTCAATACCTATTTAGCATTAGCATTCGAAAATACTATTCAATACCTCTATAGCTGTGAGCCATTTCTCATTCGCGGACACTTTCTAGTACATATCTAAATAGCACTGCAAGGGTAAAAAGAGTTGTAAATTTAATTTCCATCTAGCCCTGTTTCTGATTTTTCACGTTTTTAACAATAAAAATCACTTTTTATCACAACAACTTATACATTTGAAAAAAAACTATGAAAACGTGTCTAATGTGGTGTCACTCATTTAAGGAAAATATGGAGAGCAAAATTAAATTACATGGCAAAAATTAGGAATTGAATGACACTAAATGGAGCAGTAAAAATATGAAGAGCTAAATACTACTCTTCAATCCAAGAGCTTTTCCTATTTTTGTAAATCTGAATTATTATTAGTCACAGTTATACTTATATCCAAATAATATACTAATAAACATGCGGGTAACGAGCTATTAAACATTAAAGGACAATTTTTAAACAACTAAACCACATTGCAAATATATGAATTTTCCATTTGACTAATTCAGGTTTCGGAAATTTCGTCTTGGTGAATTATGTGGCAGAAAATGAACATTACTTTCGTATAAATAAAATGTTGAAGATATGGTACACGAGTTTTATTTTACCATATTTAAATGGAATATTCGAGGCCAGTTAGAGACAAAAAATAACCTTATATGTAATTCATTTTATAGGTGTTCAAGTTAAAGCTGCATTATTTTTAAGATTATCCACGGCAACACGTTGTCGATGTTAAGAACGTAAGGCTTAAACTTGGTTTATTTCACTAATTATCGTAGGCCATAAGACAACATAGATTTTGTTCAGAAATATCTAGGGGCTATGAAGATTAAAGTTGATAAAATATTACATATTCCAGTTTTAGGTTCATCGTTAACCATATACTCAATCTTACGGAATCAAATTCAGAGCATGTGGGACATGCATTAAAAATGGTGTTAATCGGTTAAATAATTTTGAATAATGATGTATACAATACATCATTATTTTAAGAATTTTGAAATTCTATGTAAACAAATGGATAGAGCATGAAAAAATGATTAAAACTGTGTTAAAATGGTAAATGTGTTCTCCTATAATCAATATATCCACAAACCCTTAAAATGGCCTGTGCAAAATTACTCTTACTAATACACTTACTAAAATGATAAATTTGAACACTTGACTATATATTTACTTACCTTTCTTTCCTGCTTGAAAAGCTTTCTAGACTTCAAGTTTGTTTCCTCCTACAGACTGAACTACTAGTGATTTCAACAAGTGAGGTATCAGAGTATATATTAGAGTGTAAAACATTACGGAAAATTCAATGTTCTGAAATATTTCACATTTTTCACTCCGTAAAAATTAGCTATAAAATTATAAAATAAAATGAAAGGATTGAACACGATCATCTTGATCCGCAGTGTGTAATAGAATATATAACATTACATGAAATTCAGTGCTCCGAAATAGTTCACATATTTTTACTCTTTGAAAAGTAACTAACATTCTAAAGTAAAATAAAAGGATTGAATTATTTAGCAAAACATTCAAGACACATGTTGTAAATGCTATTTATATTTTCATTGCCTCAAAAACATATGGTAAAACTCTAGGCTATGGAGCAAGAGGTATTATTAATAGTATTAAACGGCCACCTCTCAGACGGGACTAGCTCAAAGTCGGAGTGTTACTCAATGCCGTCAATACTAATTTCAATGATCTAACAATTCACAATGATGCTTCATCCGATCTAATTAAAATTGAGACTTCAAACATAAAATATAACTGTTTGGAAGGGGTTGGCAAAATCGTTAGAACCATGCTTCCACTAATATTATCATGGGGCGTTACTGTACACAAACTTCATGTACATACTGTCAAAAAGCTCTAATGGATGTCGGTAAAGCAGTTTTGGCAAAAGATCAAGTTTGTATCGGATTAAACGGAGTAAGAGCTTTTCAAGACCTCTTTATAAATGAGTTCGCATCTCCCAAACTTTTAAATACTCCTCACGATAATGATTCCATAAAAGAAATAATATGATTGAGCAATCAGTCTAATTCATAAGTAAAGCAGCATGCCAGAATCATCGTCAGTCGCTAGATTGACTGCCTTAATAAATTTTCAAAGTAATAGTAAAACTTGTAAACTAAAATTAAACTAAAACTAAAACCAGACTATGGAAAAAATTAACTGAAAAGCACGAAACAGGAAAGTGTATTCTTCTTATTAATCGTCATAGTTTAAATTTTCCTCCAAATTTAGGAAAATCTGTAAAAAATTGTTTAATTAATTTGGATTCAAAAAGATAATAGACTCCATTCAATTCTACATGGGTACTATGATGACTTAGGTATAGCCGTGGTTGCATGCCACTGTACTAATAAATAAGTACATAAAAGGCACCGCATGGCGGCAAAACTTACAAGTAACAAAATATACATTGATTTACTCATAAGGCACAAGGCAACAATTTACACACACACACACACGTGTATGTGTATGTATGTATATATATATATATATATATATATATATATATATATATATATATATATATATATATATATAGTACTCGCAATACGAGAGTTCCGTAAATATTTAGGCACTTATACATATTTAAGTTCACGTGGTATTTATATTATACTACATACAAATAACAATTTTCACCAAATTAAATACATCGATAACTATATCTTTCACAGGCATAGAAACATGGTGCATGTTTAATTACACGTAAATATATAATATATTACCTAGCATTTCACACAATAAACATATATTTTGAAACACAAAAATATTTTTGTAGTCGATTAAGTTACTTGTATGGAGTTTTGACGAAATTTTTACAGATCCATTTATATGTATTAAATAAGAAGACGATCACTCGCATTCTAATAAAGCCTTCTTAGCTGTGATAATTTCCCATTTAATTTATATATATTACTACTATTTCTATATGAAATACTCCGATATTCATGAATAAAATATGGTATGCTAAAAAAAATATGTATGGTTTACCAAAAATACTCTGTACCCTTAACCGTTTGTATATGTTTAAGTGTGCATAGAATAAGTTTAATGCAAATTCCACAGGTAATTAACAGGTTCAATTGGTTCCTTTGATTTGGAAAATTTAAAAATTTTGAATTTACTCCTGTGCTTATTTTTTTTTATTTTAGCAGAACATATATCCGGCTAGTAATATTTTCAGACAATGAAGCGAAATTAAATGGATTTTAACTCTACTAATTGACTAAACTAATATTAAACTTTGTTAAAAATAGTACTTGCAATTTTCTATGGTTATTATCTAGTAGAATAATCTTTGTAGATATTCTGCAACTGTAAATTTTAATTGTTCTTAGGACACTGGAACCATTACCTTATATCAGACACCGATTGATATTTTAATTCAAATTGAAATTCTCCATTACGGATCTTTCAATAATATTTCAGTAAATATTTCTTATAATTTGTTGATATTAATTACGTGAACATAAATTTTTCGTTGAGTTTGTCGTTAATTTCACGTGGCACCAGTTCACTTCTGGAAATTTAGCTCTGGAAGTAAATTAATGAATGAATTCTTTTCTGCTTACTGCCTGCTACATTGTAGATTAAAAATTAATGGTCGTTCCGAATATTTTCATTGTTCAAAAGTATTTTCTACTTTGACACTAATACTTAAATATGTCATAACAATTTATAACATTATAATAATTACTCAACAATTTCTGTTTCAACGACAATATATGAGCAAAAATAACTATTGAGAATTAGTAACAAATATCTTACTAAAAATAACATAGCGCAATTAATAATGAAAAATAATTGTTGTTTATATATATATATATATATATATATATATATATATATATATATATATATATATATATATATATATATATAATTCTCAGTTTAGTTTAAAAGAGTGAAAAATATTCATTTCATAATTATTTTAAAGTTTAATATTGTTTTTTTACCTATTAGGTTAATACCAAAAGCTCATAAATAGAAAAGGCAACATATTATTAACTTATTTTTATTTCATCAAGCTTTTTCCAGTTTCTAGTAAACATAAGAATATTAACAAAAAAATGTACAAATGATAAAAACATTTTAAGTATCAACGCCTTACTCATTACTCCCTAATATCTACAGGAACTTTTTTTATAGAACGAGTAATATCTTGTATTTCATCTAATTAGCCAACAGCAAAATTTATGCTCGGGACAATTAGAAAGACTTGAAAAGAAGAAAACAAATTTCAGGACAGCAAGTTCAGCTCTAACTGAACTTGCTGTCCTGAAATTTGTTTTGATGATGGGAAGATGATTTACTCGTATTATAAAATAAAACATTCCAAGGAAATTTAATTTCATTCTTGAAGTGATCCAAACATTTCTTCCAAAAGATTATTAAGTTCTTATTTTACTAAATAATATTGCTTCTAAATACTCTGGTTTAAAAACATTGTAAATTAATTTTATATAATATAAGGTCTAGATGTATATTCCAGTCTTTCGCGTATCGATGTTTAATTTTACAATTTCGGTAATAATATCATTTTCAAAACATTTATTTTTGATGTTTGAAAAACAATAGAACACTTCAGCAATATGATAAAGTTGTATCCATCGTTGTTTCTAAGTACCAAATAATTTCCTCAAAATAATCCCTGTAACTGGTATTTTGAAAGCATTCATAATTCAAAAATATAATGACTATTAAATTATTATTTAAGGTCTACTAACGTTTGAAAAGTTATTACAATATAAATTATTTTTAAATATTTTATCTGAAATCGCACAAGACATGAACACTTTCCTACAACATCACACGCTGAATTTATAAATTGCATTTAAAGTAAAGTAAAAAAATTTCTACCTCCTAATTTTTGTTCTACTAAAATCCTATAAACTTACCTACTTATGAATTTTATAAAAATTAACGAATTAAACATATTTTAGTAAAAATTCCTACTCATGTAATAAAAAAATGTAACCTTGTCTGTTCATTGTTTTTTTCGCCATTCTTTCAAACTTAACCAGCCCAATGGACTCCATTGATTTTTTTCAAACAGGTAATGTATATCCTAGATTAAAAGATAAAATACGTAATTACGCTATCATTTAAGTTAGCGGAGTTATGAATATGAACACTAAAAGTATTATGCCCACACATCAACAAAATTAAGACACTGGTATTGATTTAATTGTTAGAAGTAATAAAATATGTTTCATTTTATATGCCAAATTAATGAGTTATTTATTGCACAGTATTTTACTCTAGCTGCTATTAGGTAATAAACAAATCTTAAAATTCCAGTCCGGCAAATTATGTGCGAAACAATACTCACCACATAACTACATAACTGGCTTATTTTCTTAAAAAAATTATTTTACCTTTCCTAATACGGCACAGATGCGTACAAAAAATAGTATCTTATAGATCTTATCTACGAAGTATACATATTATTTAAACATATTTTTATATTTACATTCATAACGTATCATGACTCTGCTCATTGATATATACATATAATGGTAATTAAGGAATATAATAATAGAAATAAAATTACAAAACAAATTACTTCTAGATGCGAGTATGTAAAAAGCTATACTGCCCGATTTTGAAAACAAATATAAAGCAACTCAAGAGAAAGACATAATAAGGGGTTCCGAAATCTAAAGAAACAAGCGATCGGCGACATACGAACGGCAACTGCAACAACCACTACAAACCGTTTGTAGCGCAGGCAATGACTTTTGTGTGCTTGTACTAAGAGAGATTGAATGACTTAATATAACAATATATACGCACTTCAGTGCACAGAGTACGCGGAAGAACCTGGAGGATATTCTGCGATACAATTGATATACGAGTAATAATACCAATTAAAACTAAACGGACAACTGGTTTTGGGTTGATTTCAATTTGCACAATATAATTTTTATTCACTATAACAATTCTATATTATATATACATAGGATATATTTCGCAGTGAATTTAAATTATGTATGGATAGAATATACTTCGCAGAGTGTAAAAAAAAATGCCTAGTGAATATAAATTTATTAATTACAAACTTTATCCTAGTTAAAACGTAAAATAATCTAAGCTATTAAACCAAAAATTATTGTGTAGTTAAAGTTTACGTTTTGAGTTTCGTAATAAAATATATTAATAATGAAATTAATCAGAGTTGTTTCAAAATGCTTCAATAATTTTATTTTCTCTGCGTAATTACATCCTACAATAAATTGACTGAGTATAATGAATATTTTTGCTAAATTATTTCATAAACAGATTAAAAGTTTCGTACGGAAATTGATTGAAAAATCCAGAAGCCGATTAGAAATAAAATAATTCATAATACGAATACTGACCGAGAAGCAAATATATTTAATATTTAATAAAAGTTTACTTAATTTGGTCAAGAATCAGATTTGGTCTTGTATCAAATATTTTTGGGCTTCCCAGCGATAAGAAAATTTTCTCAAATCACTTCGTAAAATGTGGATTTGAAATTAAAAACTGGAACAATCACACTTTTCTCTCAGTTTACAGGAGAAAATTTAGATAAGTTAAAGAAAAATCTTAATTTGAAGACTGGATACACTACCAGATAAATGATATTGACTTAATCTGCTGTGGTTACCAAACATAACATTTTCAATCTGAATGGACAGATGTGTATATAATTTCATAAATTAGAAATCCAGTATATTATTTTTCATGTGTTTTTCGTCGGAAGTTTTAAGACTCTAAATAAATATAACTTATGGTATATTTAGGCATGCACACGCACACTCATATGCGCGCACATACGCACGCACGCTTGCATACACGTACATACGCATGTATAAACATCCGCTTCTAATTTTTTAATCATACATATAAAAATGTGAAAAAGATTACATTAGTGATATTTAGTAAGCACTCAAACGAAAATGACTTTAGTTAACGGCAATAATCCGCATCAAAAAATTAAATAATATTAGCAATAACGTTACTTCTCCCACAACTTATAAATATATGCCGGATGATACATTCACATATAGCAAAAAGTTCATGTCTTACCTGGCAGGTTCATATTCTGATAGATCGAAAAATCTGGAGATTCATTTTCAACACTTAGTTGGTAATTCTTGAAGCTATTAAATTGTTACTGCTATTAAAAGGACCTGAACGTACTATCCTATAAATATCATAAATTAATTTAAATGATTTACAAATTTATGTCAACTTTTATCATTGGAGAGTATGATTATTATTTTATGTTTTATTCTTACAATTTTTAATTTATTTCCACTAATCATCTTAGACATATAAGTACCCAATTCAAAGAATCAGACAGGTTTTATAAAATGGAAACCATAAAAGCTGAGAGTTTATTTCAATTTAATCTTTTGTTGCCAACTTATATTGAAGTAAAGCTTTTTGAAATAATTTTCCCTGCGTTTTAATTTTCTCTTTTGCTTGTTATGAGCAGCTTATCAAAGTCGGGGTTGGATTCGTACGGTTTCGTGAAACCCAATCGGACAGTCGACGTAAAGCAGCAATGACGCATTACGGCTTACATAAACGGAATGAAATTATAAGCGCATCTGTTTGAATTTTGGTAAATCTCATTTTATTGTTTATTCGGATTAATTTTGCAACAGAAGGGAGAAAAGATGAAATAAATAATAATTTTTTACTTCTTGAAATACTTTCATCGTTTTGTCACAAGCAGCAAAATGAAAAATATTCCGTTTAATAAGTTCCAATCCAGACCTGTGTTCGCTTAAATTATCGGACCTCGGGATCTGTTCTAAAAATTAGCTTCGCCGCTAATATTTTTCAAAAAAAGCTTTGTTAATCCATCAAAGAAATATTCATAAATGATGATACAATAAGCCTAGTAACATAATTTAGTTTTACTTCAATTAATCATCGTTATCAGTCATTTAAAAATGTAGTGTTAAACGGCGGGAATGCAATAAAATAAATGACGTAACTAACAAGTAGTTAATATAGGTTTGCAACTAATACCCCCACGTCAGTTTTAAGATTTAACTCATGTAGTAGTCAAAGAATACACACAAAATATAATATATATACGTAGGAGAGCGTGAAAAAAACGCTACCATGTAAAATGAAACCGCAGAAACTTGAGGTGTGTTCCAATAAAGCTTTTTATTTTATCCACATTTAACCTAGAAGTTTGCTCTGAAATAAAGTTTTCGAGGAGATCTCAATTGTTAGTTGAATTTTTTACTTGCTTTAACACATATCAGAAACTGTAATGACAGTTTGAAAAATTATACAAATGAATTCCAACCTTGATTAATATTATGAGATAAAGATATTTATTTGGTCATTGTCTTTAATAGGAAGGGATCAATTAAATAGCATATTAATTGTAATAAATATTTCTTATTCGCCTCCAAAATATTGATTAGCAATGCAATTGTTGGGAAAAATGGCGACGACCAAAGTACTTGCCACCAAAAATTAAGGCTGATATATACTAACGATTCTGACAACAAAGTAAACAAGATAATTTTGGATTCTATTGAGAAGTCGTAATAACGTTGTTCGCTCAGATACTTAGAAACTTAATAATTTTATCAATGCCTGTAAAGGTGGATTTACGGAAATTTCAAATTACTGAAAGCCGACAACTATCATAATGCCTTTATCTATCATAGAAAAGCAATACTAACTATCATAGAAAAGCAATACTAACAAGTTTTCTATACTATCATAGAAAAGCAATACTAATAAGTTTTTTAGGTAATTATTGCTTTCGTACTTGCCGTACTGTTAATTAATTTGTACTATCACATCTAGTTAATTTTGTATGTTCCTTTTATTTTAAATGCATGCACGTAATATGTAATATTTTTGAATAAGATATATTACACATTTAATTTTAATAATTTTGTTTTATTTAGTAAAAACATACAAACAGATAAAAACTGCTAAAAAAATATATACACTCATAAAGTATGAATCGAACCATTGTTATCTGTGTCAATGCCGATTAGCAAAACTATAGCACCACGAGAGGATTTAATCAGCATGGGTATATTTTGGTGGAATTTATTCATGAAGTATTAAGCTTTAAAATGATCACTTTTGTTACAGTTACGTCTCCCCATCCCTTCCAGCCAAACTGCCATTTTTTCATATTTAAAAGTATTCACAAAGTAGAATACATAATAGTTTCATCGTATATATAAATTATCGCATCTAATTACACTCTACCCATTTTGGAGTATTAATCGACCAACTTAGCATAAAAATAAAATTCTCAGAGAAGATGAAGTGAGTGTTATTCCCTTTAAAACCAAATTCGTACTTGTGCGAAGAAAAGGTAAAATGCTTAAGTAAATGGAAGAAACAAAAGTTGAATGGCTTTTATATGACAGCGGAAATCCTTTGTTAACTGTGCTTTTGTTATGCAGGAATGATTAATATGTTTGTACCTTAAAAAAGTCATGTCGATTATTTACATAATTAGAGCAAAAAGTTTCCCTGCTTTTAAATTTGCGAAAAAATTTAATATATTTGAAAACGAACAAGTTTACACTTTCTTTTAGTGCTTTCTGCATTGCAATTGCACACCTCGGCGTATATGTTTATTCTCGACCAGCGGGGCAGTCTTAAGTTTTAACCGTGGAAGTAATTATAACTAAAGTCTTTTAAAAGTAATAAACTTTTTATAAGACTTTTTTGAAATAGTATGTCTTCTTCTTAGGAATGATACAATATTTTAATATGTTATAATATTTAATTAGAAAACGAGAATAGTCAGCAAGCCGTTTCGTCTTGTGTCTTCCAATTTTCACTGATTTTCTTGTCACGTTTTTCGGTTTCTTGACTTTTTTATCTTTAAGACTTTATTACAATAGAAATAAAGCAAGGTGTTTGCGCTTTTGGTTCTATAAACGATTTTTTTCTATAGATTATAACAAAAAAATGATTTCATTTTTATATGGCTATGACCTCCTCTTTATTATATTGTATAGTTCAAGATAATACTCCTTAAACAACGAATTCAGTACAAACAATCACATACTATTTCACAGTTCACAAATCCAAGGGTTTTATCATGGTTATAAAAGTAAAATACATTCGTTTTTCACTATGTGTTTGAAAAAAAAAGAAAAAACCGATCATTGATGTTCAATAATGTTTTTCCAAATTATCATTTTGTTAAATGTATAGATATGATGCTTCTACTACACAGTTGAAATTTGTTTACAAGGGTTAATACCTTATTGATTCACCTATAATGATATTCTTTATAAAATAAAAAAGAAATGTTAATTTATTTTTCTATCTTTTACGTTTAAATGGACCAATGGGTTTAAAAAATTTGTGTTTGTATATCATATCAATACCTAGAGTCTTAAAGTAAATGTAAATCTCAAAAGATGACTTTTCAAAAGGTGCAAACAGTTAAAATAATTATTCGTTTTATAATATATATTTTATAATCTAAAAGTTTTATGCATTTCAACTAAAAAACAAGTGCTTAGAATTTGTTATTAAACGATGTGGTAATTCTTAATTATATTATGTGGTATAATAATAGTTAATTTAAATCTAATACTGAAATATTCAGAGTTCTTCTATGTCAGAAAATAGTTACGGAACATGCTTTTCAGACCCGAAAGTAATATTATATTTCAGGAGGCTTTGGGCGTAACTACCAATTTTGAGATATTATTAAGCAACATGCGTTCTAAAGGAAAGGGTATAGTATTTGGAGTTGTAACAGCCTTTCTTAAAGTAATAAATACAACCATCTATAGAATCTTTGCTTTTATTTTCGCATTATAATACTATGTAATTACTATAGTTAAGTAAGTAGGTTAAGTTTGGTTAAGTTTATATTAAGAATTCTGTTTTAAATAATTTTTGAGGGACAGTGTTATTTTCATATGAATGCCAAAAACGTTTCCTATAATATTATAGAGTGTATTACCATACCGTCATGACAGTCTAAATTCATGAAACTATAGAGTATATCATGTTAAGAACCTATTTTGAGTTTTGCCAATAACTATTTTGACAGAGATAGGTTTTCTCATAGAAAAATACTCGTAATACCTTAAGCATTGAAGTTACCCATTAAGAAATAGAAGTTATGAGGAGTTTAATGTTATATTGCCGTTTATAGAAGAGAATATTTTTATGTTTTGTTAACTATCAGAATCACCTTTGATTATAGTGATTCACAAATTAATAGAAAATGCTTTTCAGTAATTATTCAAGGAGCTACTGCTCATTTGAATCGTAGAAGGAATATGAGAAATTCTATATTACATATCGTCTAGCGGAGAGTCTAATTTTTAAAGTTTTTATCTATCAGAATAACCTTTGATTACAACAACATATACATTCATAAAAACTATTACTACGCGTCTAATATGGTATAACTTGTTTCTTGAAAATATGGGGAATGTAATTAAGTTACATGGAAAAATTTTAGGAATTGAATATTGCATTACTGTCTACAAGAGTGGCTGTTTTTTTTTCAATTGTTTACAATCACGGCCAATTTTAATCACAACATCACATAGGTTAAAGGAAAGGGAAAATGTTGGAACGATTAAAGATAAGGTAAGATTTTTTTCTTTTTTACCATCCAAATCCCGATTAATCACAACAAAACATGCATTTAAAAAAGTAGTAACAAATATGAATATATTAAATATAATTCATTAAACTCGTAATGAGCAGCATTTTCTTCTAATGTATACGTTGTTATGATTAAAGATAAGTCTAATGGGCATAAAATCGGAAAAAGCAATCTCCCCCGTAAACGACAATGTAATATTCAACCTCTCATAACTGCTTTTCTGTTAGTTGTACATTAAAAAAAAATACGCGATTCGACATTCACGTTTATTTCTAACCAAAACCATTCCGGAAATTTTACTGAAGAGTTGGAGGAAATTTTTCTAATTAAAAGAAATACATTTTTGTGGTTTAGCGGTTAAATTCAGTAAATTTGAAAATTTGCAAGCATAGATAAGCTCAATTTTTTTAAATTCTCCTAATATAATAAAGAAAAACTGAACTTATATAATATGCTGATTTAATCGATATATGATAGCCTTAACAGAGGTACATAGTCAGGTAAAAATTTAAGCATTTATTAAATTTTTATTAATGATAGTTTATTGTTAGAAAAGAAATGTTCATTTTAATTACCATTACCAAAATATTAATGAAATGTAATGGGAAATATGTATATATATATATATGTATATATACATATATATATATAT
Source organism: Druceiella hillmani (assembly GCA_039881145.1). NCBI lineage: Eukaryota > Metazoa > Arthropoda > Insecta > Lepidoptera > Hepialidae > Druceiella > Druceiella hillmani. Next base: position 30,255,552 of record JAYKKI010000022.1, on the reverse strand, counting down.
ATATATATATATATATACATATATATATATATATATATATATATATATATATATATATATATATCTTCTAAACTATTTAAAAACAAGGGAAAAGGAAATTTCTCTCTAAAACGTATTCTGGGTACCATAAGTTTGTATATTATAAAAACATACTGTCAAAAGTATGATACAGAAGTAAAATTTTATTAAATGAAGGATCCACAAAATAGTATGATGTGAGTATAAATAATATAAGCAAAATTTAATACAAGTGTAATAAAACTAATCTTAAAAATTATGAAAAGAAATATTAAATGGAATATTCGGAATTAGAAGTGGAACGCAATAGATACCCTCGCACTTTTACATAATTTATTATATAGGTATTTAAGCAAAGTTGCATAATTTATAAGATGAACTTTAGCAAGGTGTCGATATTAAGAGTAAAACGTAAGCTTGAGTTAGTTGACGTATCCTAATAGATCAAATGAGTCAACATATATTTTAATTCAGGAACATCTAAGGGTTGCAAGGGTCATATCACTTTTTATGTTTATTGTTTACCCTATTTTCAATTTTACGAATTAAATTCACAGCGGTTACGGCATGAATAAAAAAAATGTCTATTGTTCAAAAATTATGACTAATTTTTAGAATTTTACTAAGAATTTTTAAATTTTGAACATACCAACCGATGAACAAAAAGAGACTGTGGCCTCTCAGTAATTATATATCCTAAAATAATAAAAATGAAATTATATCTCTTTATTTCTTTTCCCTTCTTTCATGTTTTAACGGTCAATTATATTTTAATAAATTTTTCGTATAAATAAAATACATGCCAAGCTATCAGATAGATTATATGCAATACGCGATCGTTTAGAGATGTAGAATGGTAAACATAAACATCTAAAACAACTATGCCAAAAGTAAATAATTCTGGTAAATTAATTTCAGAATAATACTAACCTCGTCACCGTATAATTTATCAAAAATAAATAATAATAAATTTTATCAAAAGTTTATCAATTCGAGTTTGTAATGTTACAAATAATTTATTAATATATTATGTTGTTAACGATTCAGGTTTCATATCTAATCACATATAAGAAATAATTTCAATAAATGAAGTATAAGAGAAATAGTTTCATTTCTTCTCTCAAAGCGTATCAAGTGACAAGTCCAAGCCGCGGTAACGCTTACGTGATTAATTTGAATATTTATAAACTCCACAATTATTCATTGTAATGGAATATATTAATAAGATTTTGCGAAGAAAAATAGAGAAATATATTTTAAAAGTGAATATTCTAAAATAAATCCCGAGCGCTTATCAAAACGTTTAAAGGTAACAGATATACCCTGCATTACGATATTTCGCAAATATCAATATTAGTACGTATATAATTTTATTTACAAAAAGAAATTGATTTTATAGCTATAAATTTACTAAATTTGAAAGTTTTCACATATGTAAATATGTAGTCTTTAATAAATTCAAAGTAAAGTTTGCAACAAAAAATTATTAATGAAAAATTAAGAGAAATTGAAGCTCAGTTTTCATTACATGTTAATAATAGAGGGAGGATACCGCAGGAAGAGTTTTATCCAAAATCGATATTAAATCTCAATATCTCTCTTCTGCAGAGTCTTAATAATAATTGTAAAAATGCCGGACTCATAAAACCATCAAATACCTCCATGTATCTTTTTTATATAATTTTTACAAAAAAAATAAGTTTATAAGGGCAAAATAGATGTAGAAATGTACAGTGTGTCTTTATAAGCAATTGTACAAATTTATAAATACCTTTGAAGGCAATAAAAAAAAGTGCAGTATTTCGACTGTTGGTACGGTATTAGTACAAAATGTGTAATGAGGTGTATGAGTAAATATTGTGAAATTTATCGTACGAGGTCAGGTGGGCATGACTAATAACTGCCAAATTTAATTCTGATAATAAATTATGTAAAACAATTAATTAGGTATTTTCAAATGTTGTACAATTTTTTATAGTCTAATTGGAGAAATATCAAATTGAGATAAACGGATTAATAGCCCGAGCGTTGATAGATGTTATAAATTCATATACTAAAAAATGTTAAAAGTTTACACTTTTTTTGCCATTCATACAAGGTAAACATTTTATTGAAATTCATAGAATGAGAATTATATTGTACGTAAAATTTATAATACTGTTAACAGAGCGCGGCTGCTTTTCAATCTTAAATATGTAGGTGTATAATTACATCTATATTATACGTGATAAAACGTTACCAATGATCTTTGTATAAGGATATAATTCACAAACATTTGTTTAGAATTTTAAAAAAAATATATATATAAATGGCTCTTACCTAAAATGACGAAGTTAATCAAGAATTTTCGTAAAAATATCTAAGTAATTTAACTTTTGTTTCTTTTAACTTGATGTTAATTTGACTTTTTCTAAATTAATAATTTTTGCATATTATCTTATTATCACATTCGAAAACGTTTGCCGTTTTATATGTGTAACAGTCATTTATCGTCTATACAAACGCCATTTCCGCTCTCATTTAAGATTTGCAACGTATTTGAAAATAACGGAAACAAGTCCTCGAATTTTTAAAATAGCCTATGGTAACCACCACCACCTCTACACGAACTCTATGACCCAACTGAAACTCTGCAATGGCAAGGCAATACTTAAAAAAATTGTTAACGCTTTAGTTCAGTAGAACCCTTAAACAACGTGGCGTTTTAAAATTTCGACATAAGGTTCTAGCAAAATTACAATATTGTAGAATTTTTCTCATGATATTGGATGAAATATTTTTACTTGAGAACATATTATTTTTTAACGATTTGTTAGAATTATTGTCAGAAAAGGATTTTGATAATATAGCTACAGTATATATAAAGGAAATATATTCGTGTATGAAGAGATGAAAGGAAACAGTTACGATATTCTACGTTATTATTACGTTACGAAAACTTTAGAATTTGTGTTATGAAATATATTATTTAATAGAAATAATCAAATTTACAGGTATAAATAATAGTGGAGTACTGAGTGAATTCATAATCTATTAAGAATTCGTAACAGAATATTTTTAGGTATTGCTTGGCTTGATATTAAATGATTTTTTAATTATAATGTAAAACGTTCTTTCATTAGCAAGCAATTACAGTAATTAAGTGAAATATTATATTTGTAGTTCTCTACTCTCATACAAAATATTTTTAATATTAGTTAACTTTTTTGTAACTTTAATTTGTTTTAAACTCTAATGAATATTCAAAAGTTGAGATAAGACACTAAGTTAATAAAATAATTAAAATAGATAAGTGAAATGCATGTATACGTAACAATAATACATCTAAAATTATGGTATCCCACTTTGTGAATTTTTTTAATATATATTATAGCTGTGGTAATGAGAATAAATAAGCATGTCGCGATTCGTATCAAATTTATTTCAAAAGATTAATAACAGGAGGTGTATATTTTTCTACCCTATGTTGGATAGTGACAAGTAAAAATCCATAATAAAATACTGATCAGATCTGTATGGACACTAATTTCACTTTTAAATGACTTATTTTATTTAGAAATAAATCGTTAATTTTATTTCTGTAAACTATAGATATATATCTCTGCTGGAAAATAAATATCGTTTATCTTTAAACAAATATCTTAATTGGCCCATTTTAATGCAAAGAGGTGCTTTGCTCTCGCTTATCGTCTAAATTGAGTTCATATGAAATTCATGAATTTATTCTAAAGTAAGTTCTACTAAATGTCGTATCCGAATCCTAATAATGGCGAATAAAATTTGGTGCCTTGACAATTGGTACTCGTAGTAGGTAGTTGTCTCTAATCCTCGGTATATGAAGAAAATAAGAAATATGTGCTAATAAAATTAGAGGTATATATTTTGAAAAATATATTAATTTACCTACTATAATGTATATAATTGATACATATGGCGGACTTACTGATGGGAAAGCAGCCTTTTTCAGTCAACAATGACACCAGTCCAGCACCGTTCCACGAACGGCGGGGAATCGAATCCGGGACCCACGTTGCGCCGCATCGTCAAAGGTCGTATGCCTATCAACCAAACACATCACGGAACGATTAAATCATACATTTTAATTATTTCTTTTTACGTACTGAATGACATTTTAAATACACTAAAGAACATAGCTGAGCTCTATAACATTTGAACTAAAATAAAAATTTTAAAATCCAATTTGTTCGTACGTAAAGATCAGTATGTAAAGTAATTTCAAATAACTACTGAGTAAGAAACGTAACGAAAATTAAAAAATAATAAAAATGTAACTACTTAGTTTCGCATTTGCTGTTAAATAGTATTTCCAAACATAAATCAATTTTAAATGTACTCTTACTTTTATCGATTTTAAGAATCGGTGCCAAGTTGAAGTCATTCTTTCTTTTCCCCCCACATAGTCACCTACACACAGGTACATAAATAACACATCAAACTCGGTACCGACCATGATGTGAAATCATTAAGAGTAGAAGTATTTTATACAATTATTTATATTCGGAAAATATCGTACTAGAATAATCGCAACTTTTTACTCTTATTTTTAATATTTTAATTTTTGAATAAAAAGCTTTTTCATTTTTGTGTTATAATAACTTATGTTACCTATAATATTATAAATGTCAATAATACCTCATTTATTCAATTTAAAACATATTTTCAGCTTTTAATAAGCATGGCTGAATTCATTTATACCTACATACCCTTATATATATGTCTCCTTTCCTAATTCGATATTACGGTTTCTTTAGGTTTTTATATACACTTATGCACACTTATGTACTAATCTACCTACGTACTAATATCTTACTTGCTTCATGTCTTTGTTCATATTTGTACATATTTACCTACCTATTTACTAATCCTTTTTAGCTTTATGCTCATTTCCATACGTGTTCATGCATACTTACATATCTATCTACTAATATTCCAGTTACTTCATGTTCTTGTATTTATACGTACTCATTTACCTGTCAGATTATTTTGTTATTTAAACGTCTACGTGTAGACAATTCGAACTAGCTCATATTGGATGAGTTTACTATAACTGCTATGATGAATCCTTTTTGTCACAAGTGGTGGACAGAGTCAGATAATCAAACGAGCCCTAAATTGGTGAATGTAAATATCAACATTAAAGAGCCCCCATCGCTACATTTCAACTCCTTCATAAGCGCCCGTCCATTACTTGTAATCAAAATATCCATCAAGAAATTGATACAAAGGAAGAAATAGTTAATCCACTTCTCCTATCTGTGACTAAAGTTCTCACAACGACATGTTAAATGAGTTCAAACTTGGTGTCAAATTTCAATCCCTTTTAACTAAAAATAATCATAAAATTAAACATTGAAGTTTATTCCTTTTTTGAAATTGTTTAAAAAGATGATCTAGAATTTATTACTACTGAAGTCCAACCTGAAAGGAATGAAATACGAGTGGTGGACATACCTGTGGGGGTTGGTAGTGGATTTACCTAGTAGAAAATGTGTCTGAATCTATTACCAGAAGGAACAAAAGTTTTTACCGTCTTTCTGACGAGTTGTAAGAAATATATGCGGAGACATTCATTTAATTAATTTTCAAAAATGGGAAGATATTTTATTTTTCCAGAACGAAAAACGTAGTAAGGTAAATTACTTTTAATTATTGAGACATTTCTAACCTTTAAAACGTTGCTATTGTAATAAAGGAAATCTTTGTAAAATATAACTTGAATGTTACCGTAATGTAAAATTATTTCCATATAAGTGTTGTTTTCGATAGTTCAAAAGCTCCGGTGTATGTAATAAAATTAAATGGATATTATTCTTAGAAATGTATTTATACAATAGCTCGGGTATTAGTTGGGACAGGTTATAACATTAATTATCTACATAATTCTCTCTATCTCTCTCTCTCTCTCTCTCTGTATATATATATATATATATATATATATATATATATATATATATATATATATATATATATATATTTATATATATATATATAACAATGTAGAGGGCATATATATTAACCTGAGCATTTGAAAAATTGTAGCAAATATAACCATAGTTTATCATAACCTTTACAGTGTTCGCGCATATTTTTTTAAGTTATTTCTGAAGATACATTACCTAAAATTATAATAAAAATATTTTTCTGAGCGTTGCAAACTAATTAAAAACTGTTTACCACCTGAGAGTAGTAGACAGATTAAAAATACTTAGAATATTTTTACTTTCTTTAGATAAGTCGTAACGGTTTAAGTATTTATATATAGTGTTTACTTAATTAGAAACAAGGTAAACTTTCCACTAGTGGATAGTAAACCGTTATTGACAAAGTGTGGAAAATTAGTTGTGGAAACCATTTTTCCAATTCTTTTGAATTTATGGCAATTAGTGAATATAAAAGCATACAAACTATTAGAAACAAAATAAAAGACCTACCAAAACTATGTCATCTTAATAAATCTTCCGTCCTCGGAATGCAATTTTTTAAATGAAATGTAGACAGGAGCATCTTGGAATTTTCCTGAAGTCTTTTTTAAAAATATATCCTAATTGAAACGTTTGAGCAACATTTTACAGTAAAGCCGGAATAAATTTTAATGTTTCATTTACTTATTGTGGAATATTTTTGCATAAATATTGCCCGTTTAGAGAAAAGGGCTTAATATTAAAGGTAGATGATGTAACTTTATTTTTGTCAATGAAGAAATGGTGTGTGTTCAAAACATCGTTAGGCGTTGAAAAGGAGAATATTATATCATAAATTTGTTAGAGGAATAGACAAATTCCCAAGCATATGTCCTTATTGTTTGCCTTAGTTATCTTTTATTTTTAACGACACTAGAAGGATATTATATTTTTAAAGAGGAATCAAAATTTCTGCCAAGACGAAAAACGTAACATTAATTCATGTTATAAAATTAAACGAAATTCTTGTTATTACCTTCCTTCGGGTCAAACCAAAAAATCTGCAAATACATATAGATGCTATTGTTTATACGTGGCATGCAGTCTTTAGCTACTACCAAATGCTTTTATCGAAAACTGTTAATTCCTTTTTCAGGACAAACACCGTGAAATTACAAGGAGCTGTTTCAATCTTAATATATGACCCCGATTAACTTGCAAAAATTAAGGTCAGTCATACGAATTAATTGCTATTTATCAAGCTACTATTATCTTAAAAAAGGTTTTCATATAGGACGGTGCCACCACCCAGAAAATTTTCTAATTTTGCCCTATTCAATTAATATTAACTAATCTGGGGGCATATTAGTGTTACAATAAGCCAAAATATATTTACCACCAGATTTCTTTATGACTCCCAAAATATAAAGAAAGATACACTCAAGCGCAAGAAATCACACTATAAATATACACACATATGCGCAAAAATTCGCACTTTTACAATTACATATTTCTCCGACTCTTAATTTGACACAATTAACGCCTATAAGAAAATCTTTGTTGTTAATTTTCGAACGATTACAGTATTATTTAAGTATTAGTATCGCAATGAATTAAATACATTTTGTCAATTGATCCTACTAACATGTATATTTTTATACAAAGACAAAATTTAAAAAAATGCAAGTTCGATGAACAATTAAATTTACGAATATTTCAGTCAATATTATAGTATTTTTCAAGCACAATATACACTTCTAAAAAGTAAGTATTATAATGGAGCGAAAATAAAACCTTTGCGTTGAATATAATTTTTGCCCGTCCAAGTGTTTACTGCCCGCAATATTGAATATGACTTTTTTCTCATATGAAGAAAGTAAATACAAAAAAAAATTCATTTTCGTATTCAATCACATTTCGAAATTAGATTCAACATTCATTAATAACATTTTCCTAGTCTTGTGTGATTTTTAGCCCATGAGGTCCAGGTTAAGTGTACATATATAATTTTATGAATATTAATTATTCGTATATTGAATATGTTTGGCGTTAATTTTGTAGAAATTCATTATTCATAATTAAATTAAACTATGTGATGTAGTATTATTTCTACTTTTTTTCATTTTTTTGTCACGACTTATGTTTCGTTGTACTACAACATCTTCAGGTGGGCTATTAGCAAAGATATAATTTGTTATAATTACTCATTTGGAGTCTCCAAATGAATTAATCAAGAAAACAAAAAAACGAATCAAAACCTCGAGACTAATTAGCGTAATTTGTTTTAAATATGTGGGTATATCTGAACTGCAAAATTTATAATCGGCTTTATATTAGCTTTCGAGAAATTTAGAAATTCTGAAGTTTTAAATTTTCGGAAAAGGTATACTGAATTCACTTGATCTCATCTATCCATATTGTCGGTTTCTTCGTTTGCTTTTCTTTCTTGGTTAATGATTCAACCCAAAGCTAAATGAAAGTATTTAAGTGAAATTTCATACTTAATTGAAGTGAACGACACATTTACCATGAAACTTATGAATCCTTATTTAAATAAGTTTCGCTCTTAGCAAATAAATATGTTTGGCTCTAAAATTCATGTGACACTATGTAATTAATATTCATATTTTAGTAGTAGATTATCCTTGAGTATATTTACAGGTTACCTGCATATTCCGTGTAATAGAGGAAAATAGAAAGGGGGAGGATTTGCTTAAAAGTTACGCGGTCCGAGACAAAAAATCAAATTGAAAAACCATTGCTCAAAAGCAGGAATTTTTTTTTGAGAATTCATGAAATTTAATTTTTTTTAATATACCATATGGATACTATTACGTTTAATATAATTTAATATTTTATGCACTTAAACATTTCTTTTCAGGAATGTCATCGTTGCTGAGAGGAAAATATTCACATTTGAAAGCAAAAAAAGTTTTTTTTTTTCTTTTTAAAGTGGTGTAATGCATTTCGATGCATCTATTTAATCTAATCTTTCAATATATCGTGATACACGCCAAGGCAACTTTTCAAATTTCAGCTCAGGGATATTTTAACATTTTAAAAAATACGAAAGAAGTTTTTTTTAATATAAAAACCAACGACCTTTTTTATATTTGACAGAAAGTATTCAGTCTTTCTATTTCAGTTAAAATATATCATAATCCTACATCTCCTTTTATTTGGAATCAATACTTTTTACCTTGATCTACAGATATAAAATACTATCCACAAGTTTAAATTTTATATTCATGGAGCTGGTATAAATAAATTTGGTCAATTTAATTCACAAGGGTAGACGTAACCCTTATAACACCAATCACCTCTCTATGTGTCCATCTATCACAGATATTTTTCTTAGAAATTTCTTAAGATATAAGCTTGAATCAGTAATACATTAATAGTACTACGTTATTAAAGAATAATTACCTTAAAAATGATAATAAATTGTATTAAACAGCATAATAATGCATAAAATAAATTGTATAAAACGGCATAATAATGCTTAAAATGTATGCATCGAAATTATAGGTACGGCAAATTACTAAATATGTGTTCGTAATTATTTATTAGTGATGACGTATATAAATTTTAACTTCAAACAAAGTACGAAAGCCTCGATGCGTAAACCCGACTCGCACTTAGCCGTTATTATTTAAGTATGAATTCCGTTTTCACATCTACGTCGTTCTCGATCCTAAATGTCTTTTAGGTCATATGTACATCTCAACCATTTTAAAGTCTTATATGTATCTCAGAAAGTGATAATCGAATAACAATAATGTTTATCTTTAGGTTAATTTTATCGCCCAATTTATATTTAAATAGAATGTTTATCAAACTTCTCAAATCTTGACAACAATAGAATGACACAATTTATATCAAAATTTACTTGTTAGAATATCAAAAAGAATCCCAGTCTCAAACATCTAATACTATGTTTATTCCCTACAATGTTCGCTCTATATTCTTCCATAATAAAAGCGGTCAAGTACGAGTTGACTACGAAGCCAAGTACGAGTCGACTACTCGCACACGAAGGACAGGTCCAGCACCGCGCAGCGTGACGTGCCGACCGCTAATGTTTTGAGTTCTGAGTTTAGTTACCTGTATTTTATTATTTGTTATATGCACTAAGAATCAGATCAAGTTAGACGCATCTATCTGTGTAGGGTAGGAACAAGAAACGTCGAATGCATATGCATTTACGATCCTCCATCCCTTGAGATCAGACTTAAGATTTTTTTTATTATTTTATTAACACGTATGCAGTGACAACGTACACGTAACTACCTATTACGGTTCAAAAGATAGAGTCCTGGGACAGGCAGACAGACAGACGGTGGCGATTAAGTAATAAGGTCTCGTTGGCTCTCTTTATACAGAACCCTAAAAAAGAAAGCTATTCACGTGGAATTAACGATATTTGTTCTCCTTTCAACAAAGTTTATTATTTTCCTTTCAAAAAACTTCAAAAAAATTTCATATGTGAAAAATCAAAGAGATAGCGGTGTAGATCTAAATTTCTGATGGTAAAGTGTAGTTGTCCTTTTTATTTAATTCTTATAATTGAAAGCATTTTGATACTTTACCTTAATCTTCAAAGAAATACTTTTTCTATAAAAACTATATTCATGCCTTGCAGAAAAATTAATGAGTGTGTATTTATATTTAATATCAATTATTTTTTTGATTTTACGAAACCAAAATAATATGAATGTTATATTATCAAAGAAAAAAATATTAACTTAGTTATTTTATAAATATTTTCATATTAGAGAATACCTGTCGAAGATAAGCTATTATCGCTAAACACTTCAATGCAACAATACATTAGATATCTATAATGACCTTTTACCTTAAGCCGCAAAGTCGTTGTTTTCCCAACAACTATCCTTTAAATAACAAAAAGAAGAAATCGTACAAGATGAAATGTAATCAACTAATCAGTGTACTTAACAAATTCCGTAATCAACTAATCAATGTACTTAATCACATGCCCATCAATAATTGCTTAGTTTGAAAGAAGAAAGTAAATGCCTTCAGCATTTGACTTAAGGATTACGAGGAGACCTACAATTTTTAAGCAGCAGTTTCTCTTTAGCAAATATCATTCAAAATATTGAGTCATTATTGTCATTATGGTTAAATGGGATTTATGATATTTAAATATATACTAGAGGACGGGTTTTAAATTGAATGTATTTGCATTTGTAATTAGGAATATAAAAAATATGCTTTCGATTAAATCAGTAATTGTGTTAAAGATTCGTATATGTGATATAACCCTGTTCGGCAGTACGTATAGGTAGTTGGAAAAGGTGTAGGATTTAAAATAAATTGGTCAAATGCGTGTTGATTCCATGTGGTAAGACTCTTTTCACACACTCAACATTTTATAATTCTAGATTATTAAAAAAACTGAGAATTATTCAAATCTAACGATAAAACTTGAGTGCTCACTTAACTGCATGCCAATTGCGCTTGGTTTGCATGCGATCTTTAGTATTCAAAATTATATTCCTTTTCAAGATGATATTTTAATAATCATTAGACTATTTTATGATGACTACAAAGAATCAAAAAAATTAAAAGTTGCAAAAGGATTTACGAGGCACGGTAATATCTATTAATAATTGAGCAATACATGTACCATTTGATTATTTATGCATATTAAAATCCATGTGAAAATATTCGTAATTATTCGAGAAATAATTTCGATAAGTCATTTCATTAAAATCATTAAACTCACAACTTTTGTGCATTCTTTTTAAAACGCAACTACATTTTTATCGTCAACGTTAAGAAGCAATAAAATGTTATGTCAAGAATGCGGAAGGTAAAAGCATATAAACCGTCGACCCAATCTGATCGTGCCTATGCTGAAACAGCAATTGGTCGGCTCTTGAGGAAAGTATCCGAGTAATACATGAGCAACCTCGTACAATTGTATATTAAATATGACGTGAAATGCAACGTTTCAATTCTTTTCATGAAATATTTCAGCAAAAGGGGGCTTAGTCGAGTTTTTCATAATATTGAATCCTAATGAAAAAAAATATCTGCAGTAAGGCTTGTGTATTAGCATGTATATTATTTGTATAACATATAAATGAATATCATATTACAATAGGCTCCGGAATGAAATATCCGATTTGAAGTGAAGAAGCTGATCTATTCTTAAATGTTTTGTTCAACTAAATGGTTGATCTGGTCCATTTATTTGCAAGCACTAAACTTAACCTCATTGTGTGATACCGATATAATCAAAAACTATTCCAATAAAAATTAAAACTATACAAAAATGATTTTATATTATTTTTAAATTTATTACGTAATTCCGATAACGTTTTACCTAAAGGAATTTCGTTACTGAAATATACACCTTTGGTGAAATAAAATGTTTCCGGCTTTTTTTTGTGAACAGTAAATATTATTTTATTATTTATCAGTGTTACCAAAGGTCTAATTTTAATATAACATCTTAGATAAGAATACAATTTTAGGTTCGAATATGTCGATGGGAGATAGAGCAGATCACTAAATAATAAAGTCCAAGTGTGTTAAAATAATTATTTATATTTCTTGATAGGTTATAGATATTTGATAGAAAGTGTTCGATGGATAACTGATTTTAGAATTTTTTGTAAATATCTTAAAAATAATTTCTTGAAGATAGTGATAATTTCGATATTCAAATATAACAGACACTAACAAACTGACACAGATAGTCGTAGGAACGTTATTTGTATTGTGGGTATATTAAATAAGCGGTTATTTATATTGTGTTCGAGGCTTCTGGATTCCTATATACTTACAATATTTCATTTAAAAACGTAATTCGATGAATTTAAAAATTATATGTTCGATTCGATGCGAACCAAAATAAATTCAAGTGTATTCTGGAAAGCTGACGAGTAAATAAGTTTAGCGGTTTAATTTATTCAAATGTAGATTTAAATAGTATTACGGGTTAGGCGATTTATCAAATTTTCTGGGATATTCTAAATATGAATACGGATTCAAATAGTGATGCCTCCGCAATATAATGATGCGTCGAATATTGTTTCGTGATTTTGAGTGACGAATTGTTTTGCCGGAAAAGGGTATAATTATCGAACATTTATTACATATATACACACACGCAGTCCATTACTAGTGGTTTTTTTATGTGTAAAAATTAAATAGCGCTCGTTTCAGTATTCTTTATACGAAATTAGGGCAAAGAGAATGTTCCCTATTATCCAAGGTCTTGTATTCTCAACCCTACAGTTGTATAGAGAAATTTTGGTACCAACCATATATCAACAGTTTCGACTTTCTTTACAAAACTTACTTGATATTTGTAAATTTACTTGTCTTCAATGAACAAATTAATTATATGGCTAACTTAACTAATTAAATATGTGGCAATAGCACTAGAACAATAAAAACTTTTGGGTTAGTTTTAACGCTGACTTCAAATTACTTTCTTTCATTTCCAATCGAGTTTTCAATATGCAATAGTGACGAAAAGTGACATCATATTCTGCAGAATATTTTTTTACTGTATTGCCTCTCTCTAATGTTATATTAATAATTACCAAACTGTTGTTTAGCAAATGAGGAAAGTTTATTAAATTTTTTTATATTGTTTATTAAATTTCACACGATAAAAATAAAAAAATCATTTTGGAATTCAGAAAGTATTTCTCATTTTCTGGTCTCAACATATTATTTTTATATATTTTTTGGTTGTAGGATAGATTTGTTCAATATATATATATATATATATATATATATATATATATATATATATATATATATATATATGCGATTTGTCTTATCGTTTTCTTATCGAAAAAGTTTTTAAGTAGTGGTAAATAACTAAAAAAAGAGAAGCCTTTCACGTATGCTTCTAATCGATACTGATAGAATATTATATAAGATAGTTCCAAAAAATTATGTAAAACAAAACCTATTGTAGTTTTGAGGACATAATCAATTTATTTAAAGTTGCGTGAATACTATGATTTTTGATATCCTGAAACATTTTCCTTTCATTAACTTTTTTACGATTGGAAGAAAATTTATTTGGAATATAATTAAAATAAATAAAAACAAATAGCATTTTATTAGACACAGAAATATTCCATTTTTAATTGAAATTTGGAAATGAAAGTTTTAAAGAAATGACAATAAATTATTTTTCAAAGAAGTGGATAAATATAAAGAGTCGTCAAAGTTCGGAAATCATGAAAGACTAACAAAGTATTCGGAATAAAACATAGTTGACAGATTATAGCCCATAACCACTGACAACTACGAAAATAAATATTTAGGTAAGAAACGTAGTTGGATTTAAACCAATGCGCACGATAATGTTTTTCTACTAATCTGTGCCTGCTTTTATTCAAACTGATACTTCAACAATTTATTTGAAATGGTTGGCTTTAATTCCTTTAAATACATTTGAAAATAGGAAACAGAGCACACAGATTCGAAATAATGATTAAGCAGCGCTAACTTCATTTCTATCTTTCTGCTAATATTAATGAAGACTGAAGAATTTAAGATTGTACAAGGTAAAGCTCAACCTTAAACAATATACCTACTGTCAGTCGACCTTAACGTTATCATTATATTTAAATAGAAAGAAGTATTTCTCACAAAATTGTTAAAATATTTTACACAAAAGATATAGATAGATGGAAATATATTCTATTTGAATAAAAATAAAACTTAGAAGAGCCCTCACATAATTTGTATGTACTTAAATTTGAACCAAACATGAAAGTAATATCAAAGTGTCTCAGCCACTTCTCACTTAATAGGAAACTAATGGAAGAAATGTAGCACCATTCATCAATTGTATAATTGACAATTTAATGTTGAATGTTCATTTTCAAATACAGCAACTGTTTTTTTATCCCCGTTTATTTAGATATTTTGAAAAGGCAATTATTTAGTATTTATAATTGTGTATATTGCATTTTTAGATATATTCGTTTTATGACATAAAGTATAGAAATAAAGGCAATATGTATAATGGCTTATTTAAAGAAGGTATTTATTTTATAAAACATTCAAGTAACTATGCTATAAATATCATAAGAAAGGTGGGCTACTGCCCAAATAATATTACGAAATATCACATTTACTGCCATTAGAACATTACCTAATAACGTTTCGTAATACAAAAAGAAAAAACTGAACTCTCATAAGATCACGTGTACTTCTGTCATAGCCGGCTTTTAAATTGAACTTAAGTAATATTTCTGTTAACCTAGTTAAAAATAATGATGTAATTTTTCACTGTTAAATATATTCAAGGGTATTTAATTCATACATCTAAAATAATTGTTAAATTTGAAAAATACGAGATCTGGCATCGGCTTTCTAGTTTTCTTTTGTATTTTATTCACGCTCACTGGATTCAGCATTATATTTTACTCACGCTTACTGATCGGCATTCTATTTTTACGCTGACTGGATGAAACGAATTTACATGTCATTTTGAACTCGGTTTAAACTAGTCACTTTTGATGTACAACATTTGCCAACCGACTTTGGTCCCTAAAAAGCTCTATTAGTATCTATTTTTGAAGAAAATGCTGTTAAAATCCATTTAATCGTTTAACTTGCCCTCTGATAAGGATACCCCTTATAATAGGAAGCTAAAAAAAATATACTAAATTTGCCTTTTCTAAAAATCTTAGTCAAAAAATTTCCGGATCCTTACTTCTGCCAAATATCTCAATAATTAAATTAATATATCAAATTTAAATATTTCCTATCAAACGTCATTTAAAAAAAGCTACTATGCTGGACGAATGCTGGGTTGGATGCATGAGCGCTTCTAATTATTTTAATCCATTTATTTCTAAAATTTAATTGGTAAATTTTATGAGAAGAAAGAGAAGTTTATAAAAATAAATATAATTCCATAACAGATGCATAATTAAATTAATTAAAAGAAAATATTAATAAATATTGCACTGTCAAAACGTCTTCCTAGTTAGGCTAGGTTTAGACATATTAGTGAAAAGTTAAATTAACCAAATTTTCCCCAAATTACATATAGAAAAAAGAAACTAAAACTGTTTTTAAAATTTTAAAACATTTAAACTTGTTGATGTTTAAAAATGTTCCTTAAAAGTTGCGTACGTCATAGCGGAAATGTCTCCGTAGATAAATATTTCAAATAGAGATACAAAAATTATCTAAAAAGAAATTTCAAATATATACTTCCCCGTACTTGTAAAATAGGGATGTAAATACAGGCTTGCCATTTATTAGTGTGACTACACGTAGACAAGTTCGAATTTTTTTTATAGTGTCTTGAGATAAAATTGAGGGTTCCTAGCTTGATTTTTAAATTATAAAATTATAACAGTTTGATAAAATCGTACACGGAGAAAGATCATTTTATAATAATTATTTTATTAAAATTTGTTTTTGAAAATAAATAAGATAAATAATAAAATAAAATTTCAAACCATTATAGCAAAATATTTATAGGTAATTTTCGTATAGCAATTGTCATAGGTATCTATCATATACTCTGAAATATAATATTATATAATTTGATACAATCTGAAGTATGGAATTAAGCAAAAAATCAATGTTTCCTTAAAATGTTACGTAATCTTGTTTTTAAAGAATTTCAGAACTTGAAGTAATTGGTGAAAAGTAATTAACTCCAGTAATTATATGATCGAATTTCTTAAATGTACTCCTAAATAGCTTAAAATTATTTTCTGTAACTCGATCAGCAGTTTCAAGCTATTTGCTTTTATTTATTATACTTATATTGGTCCACAAATGGTACACATTGTTTTTAGCTGTAATCAGAAAAGAATTTCCGAATGTAAGGTCATCACTTATCATAGATCTGTTGTAAAGGAATTGCCTTATAAATTCTAGATCTGAGCATTTAACCGAAAAAAGATTATCCGAAAGCAGTATTATCTTAATTTCGTTCTCTATTCTTCGGAATAGCTCTACGAGTTTGTGCTCTATAATACGAAAAAATTGGTATAAGCAGCGTAGGTCACGTAGCTAATTTTATTATGCCTTTTTCTCGATGCCCCTTCCGACCCCTCTAAAGCTCTTTTCTGTAAATTTTAAGTAGAAAATATAATAAACAGAACCTTTACGCACCCCTTTTTTAAGGGTTTAAAGATCTTGAGATCACATCGACTCTTAAATATTTGCTATGGATTTCTATACAGGTCGGAAATAAGTGCAGTTAGATATAAAAAACAATTTTGCGAAGGATGTCATATAATAATGAATAAAGCACATTGATGTTGGCTTATTGAACTATAGACTCTTTTATATCATCTGCCTTAAGTTAGCAATTTACTATTGCGTGCCAGGGACTTTAACAAAATTGGCTTTTTCATTAGGTATTTTAGGTGTAATTGTGATTGTTATTTGTTTACATACACTGTACAGCATTATCTCGTTGGCATGAGATATGAGCGCATGGTCTTATACTTTCCGCAAGTCCTTGGTAATCCATTTATATGAAATTGTAGAACAAGTGACTCCTTATAATGACTGACTCACCTGACCGTTCAACATAACTGGTAGCCCACTTTCAACAAGACAACGGCCGCTTTATCTCTAGGGCGAAAATTTTGCTGTTTTGATAATTTCCTTCATTTTTAGTTTTCGTAAATAGCTTCTTACTTTAGACTCAAGTATGTCAGGTTTCTTAAAAAAAATGTTCTTTCTACATGAAAGAAACGCAAGGAATCCTCTTATTCTCATAAAGTATTTCATAATAGGAATATCATCTCTAAATAATCTGATTAATTTCTGCCAACAAATTTCCCTTATCATCGTTAACGGCCCTGGTTTTGGCTTCGATCCCCCAGTAAGATTTTTTACTTTTATAAATAAATTCTTTTCACATATGTTCTGTGCATAATCGTCAATATCCTGGACTACAGAATTTGAATATTTTTAGTAATTTATGGGACAAAATCCCAACACTTCTGCTGAGAAAAAATTTATATCACAAGAGTTTAAGTTTCCTTTCTTTCGTTTATTTTCTTTTCTAATATTATTCCACGTTTCTTCTATTATCCTTTTTACGAAGTACCTGCTATTACACTAGAACATATTTTTATTCTAGTCGCAAGAAAACTAGTTTAGAATAATGACAATGACATAGGTTTCCTACTAATTTAATCAAAACCAATTTTTTAGCAAATAATACATTCAATTCATCTTATGTAAAAGAGTTTAACTATCACCAAAAACGCAAATTGCCAAATTTTTATTGTACTTTTTAGCCAATAATAATAAGATTTCAAAACTGAAGCGTATCGAAATTAATTTTCAATATCAAGCTTTAATTACAAATTTTAGCAAGGACAAAAGTTCAAAAATTAAAAATTGAAGTAGATATAAATTTATTTAACTTACTAGGTATTCAATTCAAGCGCAAATTTATTTCTTGGAATTTAGAATTAGCATTCTTAGTTTCAATATTAACCAAAATGAAATTTAAATGTCAAATTGAAAACACATTTGACAGTATATTACGGTGTCAGTTTTTCCGTATCGTAATTTTTTTGATTTTGTAATTTTTTATCTGTCATATTTCATTATTACATGAAACCTATTATTCTATAAATCGCCGTCGCAGTAAACGCTGTTATAGCAACTTACATAGCTATTAGCACCATATCAGATGGAAGATTTATTCGCAATAAAACGGGACTTAATTTTATATCTTATCGTTCTCAACTTCATTTAAAATTTACTCAAAAACACTTGAACTGAATTTAAGAAGTCAACAAAATACTTTCCTTCATTTAAATATGGAAATAAAGGCAATTATTCACAGATAACGTAAATTTACATTTAAATGTCAATTCTTTATATATATATATATATATATATATATATATATATTGTAACAAAATGAAATAATATAACGAAAATGCAGCAAAAAAAGTAAAATATATCTAATTATTTAGATTTCTTTACTGATTAATTATTTTCGATACGTTTATTGCTAATGGCGTTGAATTAAAAAGGCTGTCGAACCCAATGGTCATTATGTATACCTATTAAAGCAATAATGTAATTTAAATGTGTTTTCATTAATTTCATTCTAAAATTAATTCGGTTTATATTATATTTTATCAGTCGTTATTGTGTAGACAGTCTCCAAGAAACATCACAAATTTCTAAAATTTTCACGTCATAGCATTGTTGCTAAGGTGATGTGGTGGGATGATCTTTGACGGCAGGGCGTACCGTGAGGTTCCGGGTTCGATTTCTGGTCACGTGCCGAGCGAGGCTGGAGTGATGTTTCTAAGCGTGTGGCTAAAATGCTGAAACGCGCGACTATTGCAGACAAATATACACTCCGATCATTAAGGCACCATCCAAGGTGACGATAATGGACATTAACTCCAATCGTAGGCTTATCTAATGGAAGAGGCTTTAAACCTGTCTCCATCCACAGCAGTGGACGGAGATAAGTTTATTTAAGTTTTGTACCATATTTTGAGCTGACCATAATAAATTTTTTGCCTTTGCGAAAGTTACTGTTTCTTGACTATCTTCAAACACTGTATCTATATTATAAAATATACATACTGGGATTTCGCTGTAGGTTTATAACTGTTTTTGTTAGAAATGAGTACTCATTCTATATTTTTAAAAATTCTACATATATATATACATTATAAAATAGGAACATCTATGGTCTTATTAATAATTACGCTTAACACTAGCGTAACTTTCCACTGAGTTTAGCAGGAGTGTTTGTAAAAATTAATATTTAAAAAGATTACGCTAGTACGAACTTAATTTCAGAGTAAAATTTAATTCGAATATGTGTGAAGTTTAGTAATAGACTAACTAAAAGAAATTTACGTTGACTTGAGTCTTGTTGTGAGAATGATTCAACCAACAGACGATATTAAGAATCGGCGACACGCTATTAAACAAGTGAAATTATATAAACGTCATCAAAAACCTTTTGAGAAGCTGGAAAAAAAATGTTTCGAGAAAAATATCGATATTACAGAGCTACTGTTATTCAAGTAGTCGATTTAATAAAAAGTGATTTAGTTCATGATGCAATGGGTGACGCAATACCACCATATCCCCAAGTGTTGATTGCTATTTGAACATGGGTCTGTGAAACGGTAAATGTTTTAATTCTATTATACATAATACTCTATTTTTACGTATTTTTTCTTCGATGCTTGGTTTATGCTAACATGAATTGTTTTAACTTTAAAGATGAAATATTCATACAATGCACCATATTTTGTCCTAATTGTAATAGTTTAAATTTAAACACTTAGTGTAACTATTTAGTTTAAACTTAAACGAAAATTAATTTTGTTTCGTTGACTTAGCATTATTGTAACTTTCATAAAGCTCGTTATTTCATTTATTTAGTTAAATATTTTTCTATATATTAGGTTAATTAAAAGTTTATCGAACAAGTCAAAGTGCATTATATTCTCATATATTGTATCTCGTGATATCTTCATATTCCATCATCATATTCTTATTTCATTTATATCCCATTTATCAGAAACTATCATTTCCTTTTACATAACAAACCAATTATGAATCAACCAACCAATCATGGATGAAGCCGCTGTACGTACATTCAAAAAATAAGATTATAACATTTTTCGAAGTCAGTTGTAAACACAATACGGTTAAAGTGTTAATTGAAACTTTTCCGTATTATCTTCTCACACACACACACACACATATATATATATATATATATATATATATATATATATATATATATATATATATATGAAAATAAGCATTTAATCCTGAAATTTATTCTTCCAATAGCCGCTGACACTGTCAATAGTTAACATGAAATATTATTTCTTTTTCTTCAACTACAAAGTAAAATATGTAATATTTAAAATATAACGATATTCCTATTGATTCCTATGGTATCCGTCATTATAACACGTTCAAATAAATTCAAATAGTTACTTAAAGGTGAAGTGGAACAATATTATAAATGCAGAACTAAGCTAATCATTATCAGTTCTTTAATTATTATAATTTTAAAAAAACTTTGAACGTAGTTTTGATCTAAATTAATTCTTTTTTTACTTTACTTCGACTTTGATGCATATTTGCACCTAGTCATAAATAAAACGTTTGTTATTTTAGAAAAGTTCCAAAATTTTATGGCTTTACCAGATAAATTAAATAAATTAATCATAATAACGCTTTATATGATTATAATACTAAACTGGTGAATTTTGAATATAAATTTTTAATTCAATACAGGGAATAAAAGGTACACATGAAGCTGCATTAAATTATTCTGACGGATTAATTACAGGTGTCTTGTGTTATTTAAAACTCAAATCGGACTGCAATAAATATAGAAAAATAAACATCATCTAGCTACGATGAATATAAACTTAATCTCTAAGTAACAAATAACCATTTAGAACCAATTCGTTACCTTTTGTTGCTACAATCTCAATATATTTACATAATTCCATTTGAAAATCAATGTCCTTCATCTTTTAACAATTATTGTTAAAAGATGAAGGACGCGCGCGTGCGTGTATATGTATACATATAATCGTATAAAAGGCACGCACGATCTTCGGTTGTGTACTTAACCTTGTGTGCATTTATATCAGGCACATGATGTATGGTAACTTACAAAATATAAAACAATATTATCTAGCAAAATAGGGTGTAGATGATTCAGTTAACAATTTCTGTTCGCGTTTCCATATGACGATGAGTAAATTTTTATATATCTGTAATAAGTAGAATTCACTTGTCGCTACGTCTTTACATCATAACTTTTGAAGGTTAAAAGTATATTTTCTTTTTATTCCGATAGTAGTTCACAGCACTCGTTACGTTACTAAAAGTGCGTGTTTAATTTTTAATTTGAAGTAATTAGAGTTTCCTTTTAATTAACACATAACCATAATTTTTACATTTGCTAAATATGTTTGGATTAAATTATAGCTTTAACAAATAATTGTTCATTTACTGCTAATACTATACTACTACATAGAATGCAATAGGAAGCAAAATTTAATAGCACTGACATTTGTATCCATTTCAACGTGGACTCTTCTGTGTTAAAGTAAACTCTTTGTTATAACACTCATTATTCAATGAATTTCCAAAATCTATTATGTTCCAATTTTTATCAAAATTAAGAGATTGGATATTTCTTAGTCGGTTCTTACAAAACCAAAGAACCAAGATTTTTTCTCATAAGATTTACACACATGTATATATATATATATATATATATATATATATATATATATGTATATACGAAATCAGTGTTTTTATAAAAATAATCTATTTATACTTCTACTAGTACTAAGATGGCAAAATTATATTTATCAGTAGAGTATCCGAAATCATTATTGATTTAGCTAGGTTTAAAATTTATTACTATATTCTAGTAAATTATTTCATATTGAACAGATAATTGTTTACATACGATTATCAGTATTAAAAGAAACTAAGTCGCCCAATAGGAAATTAATTTTTAAAATGGTGTCCTCCATGGTTCCATATTCTTGCTCGTGCTTTTAAAACTATAGTAACTTTTTTTAGAAATTTTTTTAGAAAAACAATTTATTTCTAATTTTTTTCTGATATGATGTAATTAATCACAATATTTTTTTATTGAAATTCGATAATGTTTACTATATTTAATTAAAATGTGGTTTTATCATTTTATGAAATCCCTTGTGAATATTTTTATTTAGTTACTATTTTGGTTTTAATACGCACGTAATTTAGTTGTGATAGTCTTGTAGAGTTTAAAGATATTAAATAAATAATTTCCACTGTTGTCCTCATAAGTGGAATATAATTCAATTTACACTATCTGAACCTACGTACTTACAATTAAATATTTTGTGTTTGCTTGAATAATAATCTTCATTGCATCATACTTCGGACGCTTATGACGGTCGTGTGTATTCTACCGTGTAGTTGCTAAAACTATTTGCTCTTTGAACGGCTATTACAAACAAAACCGAAATCTTGCGTTCAGTAAGTAGAATCAACACTATTTCACCAATCCGTCATATCGTCTTTAATTAAACATGTAAATGGATAATGATTGTGTTTGAGGGATGGTTTAATTTTCATTTATATTCATGCAATACACTAATATACAAATTTCTCAACTCGATGGTTTCCTATGTAATGAATATTCGATAAATTGAATTTGTCACTGGACAATACGGTTAGCTCGGAATCTGCTTATTGTAATTTATAGAAGTGGAAAGGATTTAAGAAAAATGGATTTTCTTGTGTAATTAGAGTTTAGAATCAAATCTTAGTGAGGCTATATCGTCTATTTTCTGATCGATCTATCGAAGATTGATCTATTGTTTGTCCTTATCATATATTACACGATAAAATGAAATGGATGTCTCCATCCTTGAAGGAGATAGCTTATTTATATTTCTTATGTTTTTAAAAAACGTCGTTGCTTTGAACCACTGATTTATAAAATTAAGAAACTTTAAACCATAAATTTATTTAATGCACTAACATTAGTAACCTACATTGTGGGATAGAAGTTATTAATTTAAAGAAATTTTTATCATTTTATCTGGAATAACTAAATTAATACGTAACTCATTTTTTTATTCCAAATAAAATTTATCAAATTTCAACTCAGAATAAATTTCGTCTCTTACATATAAATATTTCTTCTCTCACGTTTCAAATGTTGCATGATGTAAGTTTGGGTAAACCTTTAAATCTGGTGAAGATTTTAAAAATTCATGTGTGCAAAAGATTTATTCATTTTTATACTTTCAGGAAAAGTAATGACACACATAAAGTACCACTACTTTTCCTGAAAGTATAAAAAAATCAGAGAGAAGGCAACCATTAAAAACACTAAAGAAATACAACAGACTATAAAGTACACGATCGTTTCGAAATTCCATTTACGCTTTAGTTTAATGATCAAATAAAATGTCATAAAACAGTGCATTAAATAAGAAATAACCGAATATAAATTAGTATTTTTTCGAAGAAAATATGTATACTAGTAATTTATTTACAGTTAAATTCAAGACAGGATGGCATTAACGTTTTGATGGGTCTTCCGGTAAGGTAATGTAATATTAAGGAGAATATAGACTTTGAGTATGACATGCCATTTAATTTACGGAATTATTTAAAATAATTAAATAATTGCCGATTAAAACTTGCGTGACTGGTTAAATTTGAATTAAACTGCGACCTTATAACCACTTTATTTCGAATGTTTCTGTTAAAGTAGTCTGCAATTTAAAGGAAATACTATTAAAACTCAATAATATCAATTTCTCTTTGTTAATAAACAACCCTCATAAGAAGGTTATAATATATTAGGAACACAAGTAAATTCTTAGGTAAATTACAAACATTTTTGGTTTATTTTTAAGCAATATAAAGTGTTCATAAAATGTTTACAGATAAAAAACGTGGCAATAATTCATGTTATAAAGCTGCAAAAAAATTGTATGAAAATTTCTTTTGAATATTTTTTATTCGTATCTATAATAATAAAACATCAAAAATATACCAATTGTATTAATATGCATGATGTGTCGTCAGCGTGATAGAAATATAATGCTGTATAAGTATAATTGTTTAAAGAAAATTTATTCTTTTCCTTTATCTATCCCTATGTAACTTCCAAAAATTATGGTCGTTCATCTTTTCAGTTTGACAGGTATCTTAAAATTATTCTCATTTAGGGTAGTGACGCCATCAGTCAAGTTTTTACTCATTCCTCTTCAATTTATATTAGTGCGTACTCAAAATATTAAAAAAAACTAATTATATTTATCACCGGCGCTAGTTATATTTGCACGATATGTACATGCAAAACGGCACAAATTTTTTAATTAAATTTTTTTAGGTTATTTTATTAGGATACAATTAAGTTCCTTTAAAAATTATGTTGCAAATTTTCTTATGATTAAAATGAGATATCGCTATCAATACAGCACTGAAATAAAGAATTGTGAATTGAACTGATTTAATTAAAAATATTTCTTTGTAGCGATATATAAAAGAAGATAGTTTAAAAATTATAAAATACAATGAAATAATCAAATATAACTGTGTCATTTAATTAATATAACATATTTTTTTGAACAAAATACTGATCACTTCAAACAAAGTAGCTGTATCAAAACGGATGGATAGCTGAAATATTTCACTACATTCTAACTCAATGTAATTCTTGTCTATTCAAGTACTTACGGCTTACAACACTAAATATTATCGTGACCGTAAACACTTGAACGGATATGGACTAAACAGCAGTCAACATACAGAAAAGAGACTTCCACATTTAATCACATTTCAGAGTTATTTCCAACTTGGGTTCGGTTAATAAAATTTCCTCGTCTCGTCTGGAATTTTTTTACATATTCGTATATGTTATTAGATAAATGTGAAGTACGCGTTTGTTGTTATGTGTATATATTATGTATATATATATATATATATATATATATATATATATATATAAATATATATATATATATATATATATATACATACATACATATATATATATATATATATATATATATATTATTATGATTTAGTATTTTAACCAACGAAATAAGATTCAACACCAAACACATTTTACCCAACAATTGGTTTAATTGATTTTCTGTAATGTTTGAAAAGTTCTAGTAGATCTATTGCAGAATTGTGAAATGATTGACTTTAAAAGAATTCTAGTGGAGTAATTATGTTTATCATCATCATCAAATTAAATTAAATACATTGTAAAAATATATTAAAATAACGCATAGAAGATAACGGAAAGAGTTAAACATGAAATTAATAACGATAAAGTATATGAAGGAGGAAATAAATGGTACGTAAGAATAGATATTTTAAAACGTAATTAGGCCTAAGATCATATTCTTATAAAAAGAATATGATCACTTAACATCATATTCTTATAAAAAGTTCAATTTAAAAAGAAGACACACAAGGTATAAATTTAAAAACAGTTAGTGATTTGTATATTCAATGCAATTTTATATTAAGGTACATCATTGCTACCAGAAGCGAATGCTTATTTGAGTGGCAAATAATATTGTTGAATAATTTTGTTTTAATCCCTATATTTTGGTACATTTATTTTAAACTAACCTTTCAGAATTTCGCAACACCTGTCTTGAAAATCTTGAAATTTCAGCTGTAGATTACGTAAAGATTCATAAAAATATAAACGCAATTATTTCCTTTAGAATTTGCATAAATCGTTATTAATTGTATTTCATAATGAAGTACATTTTGACCGTTTATTGGCACACCATACAGAAAGTGATAAGTCTCAGATACGAGAAAAATACATCTCACATTTGAAAATAAGTTGAAAATTATGGCGCATTTGCTAGTGATACTACAGAGCAGCTGGTTATTAATTTTATTTTGTGATTGAAAAACTTTTTAAGTTTGTTCCTTAGAAATTTCTACCTAAATCTTAAACCAAAATTAATGTGTTGTTATTCAAATTAAATTTTAGATTCATCAAATTGTTATCACTTAAATCAGTATCATTATAACAAACTCCATCCCTTGGAATTGATGAAATATTTACATGACTACCTTGCAGCCCATTTAACAAACATGTTATTTTAAAATAATTAATTTAAAAAGTCTATGAGATACTTTTTTGAAAAGTGTTTTGTTTCTTAACTTCAATCAATTAAAAAGAAATTTGTAGACACTGATAACAATTATTTAACATGAAAATTCAAACTGATGAAAAATTTTTGTGTTGATTTTCTATATTTTGACGCAAATTAAGGTTATTTCATTTTAACACTATTTTATTTATTCTATGTTATGTAAAATAATCTTTAACCCAAATTATATTATTAGGGTTCAGGTCTATAAAGGAATAACGTAACGGTTATAAGATCATTCAATTCAAACCAACTAAGAGAAGTTTTTACGAGCCCTGGAATTCCTTTACTGCGTAATGCCCGACAGTTCGACCATTTGTGCGAAATAATTAGTTATTTTTTTTACAAGTTTATTAACTCATCTACGTTTTGATTTTTTCAATTCAATGTATATTTAGATTTTTAGAGGTTGAGTATATAGTTTTTAAGTACATACAGGTAACAGAAATATGGCTAAAAAGTAAAAAAAAACATGACGCATATATGAACACGATATTACAGTTTTGTCTTCTAACATTCCACAAATTTTATGTGAAATTTGATTAATAGAGCGACCCAAGTTATTATTTTGTACGCTGAATCTATGTTCACGCATGATACTTTTGCTTCTTTTTTTCATAAAGAAACATAGAAATTGTCATTGTCATTTGACATTAGTGGTCAATCAGTAATTTGGATTGAATACTGAATAGTTTTACACAAAGAAAATTCAAATTAATGTCACAAACAGGGCTTGGGGTCAGAATTGTTGAATAGAAAAAAATTAGTTCCCAGTGGAAATGTACGGATGTCGAATAAAAAAGTAATTGATGAGGAAGACTCTGATTACAGTATTGGTAGTGGATAATTATACAAATCTGATGAGGAAGAGGATCACAGGACACAGGATCAGAGGAGGAGGTTTGAAGAAGAGGAAGAAGTTCAAGCAGATATTAGAGAGAGATGAGATACAGATAGTGATATTGAAAAAGAAGTTTCAGAATCAGATCCTGTGAGCGATGAAAAATTCGAAACTGTGCCTAATTTGCAAGAAGTTAGTGATATATAAATGTGCAAGTAAATCTAGTATGGATGAAAAATATTCCACCAATTGGATGATTCTTTCACAGGCAATTCTGGGTTACAAAATGTTCAGACAGTCACAAATAAGGAGGGATTCAGGACTATTGTAAATATAATAGAGTAATTCCTAAGCTATGAAATTCCTGACTAGTGGTAGAGAAAAACTCATACACCATGTTTTTGAAGCGGTTAAAAAAAACGATTAACTAGAATAGTAAGATTTAGTGACATCGAAAGGACAGAAATAAATAAATTTTTTCGCCGTCATATTTTAGAAGGAAGCATATAGGAAACCCTGTATTGAACATTATTGTCAGTTGCGCCATTATGTTATACTATTATATTCACAAAATATTCATGTATCACAATCGACTCATAAATATACTGTATTGTGGGCGTTTTGCAAATGAATATCCTAACAATTATAACGTTGTGCGCATCGCCTACAATCTACAAAAATTAATTGAAAAATTTCGTAAATTGTATGTGCTAGTTAATACAATTTTTGGTGTCGAATCACATATCAATTACCAATCATGACCGAACATAAAAACTTACAATCTATTTAAAATCCATAAATTAGGTGTAATTTTATAGTATATTCCACAAATAATTGCACATGTCTGATGCGTTAGGCGCAAGATCCGCGTCTGCTATTAAAGGACTCAACAAGTGTGAAAAAAAGGTGGATTAATTATAGCAGAAAATTATTACAAAAGACAGAAATACACAACTATGCGAAGCGATGTTGAAGCAAGACAAATGAACGTCTATGTGACGGTTTTGAACTGGCAAGACCAATGTGACATCTTGATGATATTGACTTATGACGACTTCAAAATGACAAATGTTCCTTTTTTGAAAAGGAGAGGGATAGAATCTAAATCTGGTTTTGATTACAATGATTCAAAAATGAAACTGACGCCACAGATTAACTGAGTAGCTTCAACTTGTTTCTACGAAACCCTATGATATTGTACAAAAAAAATTTCCAATCGGTCATTGTAAATATCCGGATTATGTGCATGAAAGCGCGCGTGTGTGTGTGCGTGTGCGACTGGTGCGTGTGCGACTGTGCGCGTGTGCGTGTGCGTGAGCGAACAAGCACGCGTGCGTGCGTGCGCGCGTGTGTGCTTGTGTGCGTCCGTGCGTGCCGGCGTGCATGTTTACATGCGTGCGTGCGTGCGTATTTTATTCACGTTATATACCCTAGGATATTCTCCGGACCAAAGCGAACCTAAGGACCCCTTATTTGTTGATATTACTTTAGTAGTTTAGTCTGTATGAGGGAGCCAACATATACAAACATAAATACATATATCACATACATACATAAATATATTACCTGTGAAATTCATAAACCTTCCCCTGCCATAGTCGGTTAAAAAAGACCAAGTGTAATATTGGTCTCGTTTTGAAAAGAAAGCACGAAAGCTTGATCTAGTATTAGACTTTGTTGGTGGTTGAAATGGTAAACTGTGCACGCGCAAAGTGAACCCACCATTTCTTACTTTATGAATTCGATATATGTTTGTAAACAGGATCATATTTACGAGATTATTTATTATGATCCGGATGAATAAAATATTGTCTGAGTAGAAAGATACGAGATTGTAAATTTAAAAAAATTTCCAAAATTTACCGACTTCCTTAAAATATCGTAACGCGTGAGTGCAAAGTACTGTGAAAATTAAAAAATTTAGAAAATTAAAATGTAATTATTAAAATAACTGTAGACACTGGCTCAGATCCAAAGCTAACGGTATATAACATACCGTCAGGTTTTAAACAATATTTTACTTAATGATTGAGTGTCTGTCCACTAATACAGGATTTTTCCTATTATATAAATTGTTGGCACTATATTAATGTACAATATCAAAACATTACCATGGATGATATACACATGATTTTAAATAATAATATATAATTGTTTTTTGTGAATAATTTTCACTGTGGCCTTATTCGTGAAATCACACATTTAACTATTATGAAGCAATATAAAACTCGTTTCGGGTAATAAGTGGGAGCAATACAACTACTCACGATAAGTTCGTAGATAAATAAAATATACCTTGAAATCGACGTATCAAGAGATTATAACAATAAAACGTAAAGAAATGTTGATTTTTTTAAACCAGTGCGTTATAATTAAAAGTTCATTTTAAATGCCTGATTTTATGTGTTATTCTATTTATTTGTGTACGTTTTAAATTAGAATGTCCGTTCAATGAACTACCTCTGCAAACATGAAGACACGAAATCTTGTTTACTATCGAAATAATTTATGTATAATAAAAATGAAGCGTTTTTTAAAAACACAACGGCAGAAAAACCTGGGCTTTTTTTGTTTATGTATATATGTTCCCACATATTCGTATCATCTCCTTTAATTGATCTGACGAAAAAGCTATTATGTAGAGAGAAACATTTTAAAAACTAGGGCCCCTTGGTATGTGTTACTGACAGACACCAACTTGTCTTATTTGTGCCTATAAAACGCAATTAAATATTTGCACATGTATCTGATATTTGTATATGACCAAATGTACTGTCGCCTTGATATCAAAGGAAATTTGAAGTGTCTTGCCTATATGACTTTACAACCTTTATGTGCTTGCTTTCTTATTATTCTTAAAGTTGATTATGTAAATAACTATATTTTTAACATAAAAACTTTATTCTTTTCTACTGAGTAATAAAGAAATATAAATGAATATAGGAATTATTTCATAACTGCTAAAATATAAGACATTGTTTGGAAAAACAATTTAAAAGATTTCAAAAAATTAAAAACCAACAGTAGTAAATTCAATACGTGATATGAAAACAATAATAATAACATTTGATGTAAAGGAAAAAAAAATTACTAACCCTTAAACTTCGCTACTACTACTAGTCTTTAAGACTTTATTTTCCGTATACATTTTATTATTCAAAATGTAATTATTCAAAAATTTATTTAAACAGCGACAATTGGCATAAACATTTACCCCACGAAAACATTTGTGTGACCTAAAAATAGCAAAGGACTTTAAAGTTTAAGGTAAATTCGTTTATATACAAGGTATACCACGGAAGTATAGCGTCAAGTTAGACGATTTCTTTTAGTGGTCAATGTTTGATAATTTTTTTTATTATTAATGTAGTCAATGAAAAGTAACTAAAACCCGCAAAACAGAAAATAAACAAAATTGAACACATTTTGAATTGTAACTAAGAACGTGGAACTAATTTAGACTTGAAATTAATAAAGACGGATTGGAAACACAACGAAAGTGCAAAACTTGATTTCATAGGAAGCAATAGCTTGTTTCTTACCCGACTGCGCAAAAGAAGAAAGGGGATAATATTTTTTAATGTATTTATCCATGCACGTTTGACCGGGCCTCGATTTCCTTTATTAACCTAAAGGGCTTGCCAGATTTTAATATATGAATTATTATCGGATTTATCTTATTTATATGATGGATAATTTTTGGATTTCATAATGACGAGCATTAAGAAATAGCTAGAACGATTGACCATAAATGTTTTGGTTTTGATTACCCCTTATCATTTAAACAACTTGATTGATATCAATGAATAAATAGCCGTCCGATTTATCTTAGTTTTACCATTGTCACTAAATACAGAATATTAATCAGAAGCTAAAATGACAAATACTACTAAATCGTTAGAATAATTGAACAAAAGTACCGTAGCCTAGATTACACTTTTAATATGAACAGCTGGACAAATTTTAATGTATGTATTGTCGTCGAATTCATATTAGGTTTACGACTGTCGCTGTATATACCTCATTAATTGAAATTCGTATTGATGAACATCGGAGAAACAATAAACAATTAATCACAAATATCTGGGTCTTGTTTCTCCCTACAGCCTGAACCAGTTTAGAGATTTTATTTGCCGGCAGTTCAATATTGAGCCAATAGCTTAATTGCCCTTACTTTTTCATTCGCTGTGTTCCCGCTTCGGTGTGTTGGTTTTCTCGCCCCAATGTCAAAACGTCTCGCTTACTTTTTCCTGTGACTTATGAAAAGCTTCCTCTTCTTTTTTGCTTCCTTTTTGGGATTACATGTATTCAAATATTATTGCCCATGATAACAAATATCTATAAAAACCTGTTGTCAGTAAAAAAACCTAATTGAGTTCAAATTTTTTGAGACATACACATTTTAATTGCCTTAAAAAAAAGTGAACCCACATAAAAACGAAACCTTTATTTTCTATTTTAAAGGAAAAAAGGATACAAATAAATACATACAGAAAGTCGTACCCATGCGGGTCGCAGCGAACACATTACTCTACGGCAAGTTCAAATTCTTCAACCGTTTTAGCAATAGTAAGGTTAGATAGGACGTAAAAGATAGGAATCCAGTAAAAGATGAATTTCAGAAACGTGTATAAATTAAACGTATATAAAGTAACGTATATTATTTAGGATCTATTGGGGTCACTGCAAACTTGTGGATCTAATTAAGTGTTAAAAACCAAACGAAAATAGTGACAAAAGGTGCATGATCCTTTATATTGTTTTATTTGACACGATTTTTTAAAAATATTTGAAATACCCTGAATTAATTAATATAGCATCGAAATACAAAACAAAATATCTTTTATCCTTACAAGGCAAAATTGGAATCATAAAAACTTTATTCTTTTCTACTGAGTAATAAAGAAATATAAATGAATATAGGAATTATTTCATAACTGCTAAAATATAAGACATTGTTTTGAAAAACAATTTAAAAGACTTTAAAAAATTAAAAACTAACAGTAGTAAATTCAATACGTGATATGAAAACAATAATAATAACATTTGATGTAAAGGAAAAAAAAATTACTAACCCTTAAACTTCGCTACTACTACTAGTCTTTAAGACTTTATTTTCCGTATACATTTTATTATTCAAAATGTAATTATTTTAGCAATAGTAAGGTTGGATAGGACGTAAAAGCTAGGAATCCAGTAAAAGATGAATTTCAGAAACGGTGCATGATCCTTTATATTGTTTTATTTAATATGATTTTTTTAAATATTTGAAATACCCTGAATTAACAAATATAGCATGGAAATACAAAACTAAATATCTTTTATCCTCACAAGGCAAAATTGGAATCAGAATTAATAAACTGATATCCGAGAAGATCCTTCAATTAACTCAGTCTGTCATAGTATTTTTTTAGTAATAAGAATATTTATGAGTATAATCACTTAGACAAAAAGTTTATTTTTATAACCTAAAATGAAAGCAGGGTGCGTCGCTTTTAATATCATTTATTTATGTCTTGAGTTATGAAATATAATTAAAAATATTTGTGACAAGTTTGTAAATAATATTAAAAGTATTAAAAATAAGCGGAAGAAAATATGGCGAAGAATAATACTTTTCCGACAATCTTAGTCTAGCCTTTAATTTCTATAGACAAGAAAAAGACACGGGTATTATTGTGTATAAATATATGTAAAGTTATTTCTTATGTAGTAATATCAATTAGCAAAAGACAACCAAAACACAATAGTTTAAATTTCATTCAAACTTTAAAAACATTTAAACGGTAGGTTATAAATTTTGATGTTGTACTCAAAGTATGTAGAAAAAATATTTTCAGTTTTCCTATCAAGTAATGAACATTTTAATATATGTAATTTAAAACCCGGAAAATGTTTTTGTTGAGAAATGTTATAATATTTTCAATGACTAGTTAATGCTGAATTCAAAATTGTATGTACGGCCGTCAGCAACATAATAGATTTAAGTCGACATTTTGAAGGATCGATTATGAATATAAAACAAGGCCAAGACTATGAAATTTAAATTAAAATACGTTAATATTGAGTCATTTCCATTTTGAATCTGCATTTATATTAATTAATTTCTTACATGTACTATTATGTAAACGCAATTTTACTTATCAAGTTTATCTTTTATTTTAATGAACTATAAAGTAAATTGAAGTGAATTAGTATTGAAATTCTAGTGAAGTGGAAAATTAAATAATTTTTTTCTAATTTGCAGCTGAAAAATTAAAGTCTTCAGCCGTAAATCAGTATTAAATTCCGAATGAAATATGTTATTAAAAGTCAAGTTCATTTTAATGCTAATTTATAAAATCAAAGATAGTTCCTAGGAAGAGCACAAAATATAGAAAACATTTTACACCACATGAGGAGACTTAATATTAACACGATGTGTCAATAGAGGTAACATGAAAATCTATGAACGTCAAATAAACTGTAACTCTTTTCCTTCACCAACCGTCTTCATATTTATCTATTCTGATGTTGAGAGAATTGTGAAAATATTGAGGTGAACTTTATTCAATTCCAGTCTGAAATGTCAAAATATGTACTGAAATATGAATGACGTTTTTCCTCAATTCACTGTCATTCTTTACAGTTGACACAACATTTTTTTCTTTATATTCAAGATGAAATATGTTAGAACGTTACATTGACATACGCTCACCAAATAATAATTCGTGCACAAAATATTAGCGTGAAGTGTAACTAAAATACTTTCCATAATGATTTGTGCCCACTCTTCCACATTTCAAATTTGCAATATTATTTAAATTGGTCTTATTCAATTTAACATACATATTATCATTTCTTTTCAGTTTGAGAAACGTATTAAAAATATTTGTTAAACTTTTTTTAAAATTTGAGGACATTTCATATTTCCGTCTGAGTATCGCGGAATCAACAAAAAATAAAGCTTCAAGTTTTCTTACAAAATTGAACACATTTATTGTAACCTGTATTACTTGTTGGCTCCAGATAATAACTTACAAATCACGAATAAGTCACCGAATAGTAATATAATCTGAAAATAAGTAAGTGAAAGGTATTTTATTTATTAAAACTTTTATATAAGTAAGCTCGTCTATTAATTACTAAACTTAACTTTTTAGCGCAATAAATATTTACTACTAACATGTAAAACGATTAAGTAAGGGAAAATACAAAGTATTTAGTTAACCAGATTGTCAATATATACATATTGTATAGAAGCACCGTTAAAAGTGATGAATAGAGAATATATAATTAACAAATTTAATTAGAAATGTAATTTGATTTTTTTTTCATTTTAATACATTAGCGGTGAAGGTATTTTTTAAAGTGATAGCTCGGTCGTTGAATTTTAGTATTATAGAACATATGGCGTACCAAAAAAAAACTTTGAGTAATAATATATAGAGGTAAGTTATGAACATTAAATGACGAAATAATAATATCAAAACCATTTATATTTGAATATATTTTTCAACTAATGGCACGGTGAAAAATATGGGTAAAATAATTGTAATACCACAGCCATGGCAGAGCCGTTATTTAAAAATGTTTTGTTTGTTTATACTTTGGCTATTTTATAAAAGTTTGTGCATATAAATTTTCCTGTAGTAAAATAATTGAATTCATATTTAAGTGAATAGAGATATAATTTTTTTGGACAAAACACCGCCTGCATTTTATACAAACATATATTATAACTATTAAAAGAATCATATAAATCAAAATGTAGATAAGGACGGACCTATGTACAAATTCGAAATGAGGCGAGAAAACTTTCCAAAATTAAATATTGAGAAAGCTTTAACTCTGGAATGTGAGCGGAAGTGAGAAATATTTATCCGATATAAAAGATAATATTCACAATCCTGAATAACGGCGTCGATTCTTTAGATATTCACTGATGAGACTACATGCTTTTGTAGGTTGAATATTTTTTAATACTAGTGTCTCGTATTAGAAAATACATAGAGTATATTTTTAATTGCATCTCGTTCTTTCTTTCATTATTTATTGCTTAATATTTTTTTATTAATTTATAATATTGCCTTTACATATGATTTATAAATCGCATTGACGTTTAAATTATTTTCTTGATGTAAGTAAGGTAAACAAAGGAATCAGCAAAAACATATTAGCTATAATGAATGGTTATGCAAGTCCAGGAACATCCGTTGTAAATTTATTGCAACAATTTATGGATAATAAATTATTAGTTTCATCTCTAAATTGCCAATGAACAGTATATTCACAACTGGCAGTGTATCCTTAACTCTCCATAGTAACACACTTTGTTACTATTATTAGATAAAAATAAGTTTAAAAATGTATATTTACTCTTAAGAAATTTTGAAAGATAGATAATAAGAATTTATAATTTTAATTACGTACTGTGTAATCTAATGTACTTAAATATGAGGTAAAAGGTCAATCAGCAATTAACTATTAGAATATGTTCTTAATAAAAAAGAAAATTTTAAATAAAAAAAATCGTCTTATCTTATCTTATTTTATAGCCATAATCTCGCTATTCATACAATTTAACTCGAAAATAAATTTTGTTTATCTCTAATCACATCTCTCAATGGACTCATTTTAATAGCAATCGGTATTTAACTCCCGCTTATAGCCTAAACTGAATTCTTATAAAATTCATGATTTTATTTTAAATGAGATTCGGTAATAGGACATATTTATTTCGGTTATAGCACATATTTATTTCAGTAGATTTTAATTCGACTTCCATTTTCTTTGAACGAATTCTGTTGTCTATTAAATGAAAGTTTGTTTTTTTGTGATTTAAAACAACTGGCTTATTGTTTGTGAGAAGACGGTTACATGCAAATATTATGTAATATATTATGTAAGAAAAAACTGGCAAAATACTAGTCTAGCTCGCGCATTTAGGATTCCGTATCTCGTTTGAAATAAAATAATTTTATTTATCATAAGTCATTAAAAATATACACTTTTCAGCGTAACTAAATATTAGATCGTTATAATTTTCCTACAACCTTTGCGTAGGCTTCTAGAAACGTTGTTCTTTTCATCATATTAGGCTCAATAATTGTGAACATAAATGCTGCAACTGGGAGGATATTTTTGGGCGTATTTTTTTTCTGAAGATATGTTATCAAAAAGTATTTTAAAGACCATATATCAAGGCTTTCTAAACAATAACCTATATTATGAATGGAACTTTCAAAAATATTAAGTACTGAATTATCCCCAAAATATCCATATAAATATTCACGACTATTACCTATTGACGTATGTGTGGCGGTTAATAATTTACATCGCTACGCCAAATTTCAGGTTTCTATATCACGCTATTTCTGAAATAAAAGGCTGTGGCGGACCGGCAAATACACGCACATTTGCGTGTTTTGTAAAATGTTTGTCTTTCCTTTTAAGGTATACAACTCTGTAAGATGGTATGAATAGGAAAGTGCATTTTCAGTCTATTGATTTGGATATTGTTTTTACTTCATATTATAGTTTAGGTCGAAGGTTGTACTCTCTAATTGTGTCCTACGTATATTCATCCTCAGTTCCCAAAAACATATATTAGAAAAGTTTTAGACTACAGTACAGTTGCTTGCTAATATTTATTCCGTTAAATTAAAATTAATTATCTATAATCAATCTATACACACGTTTACAGATTTTGAATAAAAGGGTAATTTTTGTAATATTTTAGGTACTTTCAAGCTTTTTTTATGAATAATTTTGTTTGTAGACTGCATTCACTATGGATAAACTTAATAACGTTATAATAGTTTCTATTAAAGTAACTGGGAGATCTGAATTAGCATCACATTCGTCCGCTTTGAGAATTGTCTAGTAATAATATGTGTATTTTGAAATAATTTTGAAAAATAAAATGGACATAAATAAATAAGAATAGAATAAAGAAAAGAATATAGAATTCGACCAGCAATCACTAATTCAATATTAGCTTATCTATGCACTCGTGCAAGTGAGTATCATTACACAGAAGCAGGAGATATCAAAGAAAAATGGCAATACCTGTATTAAATAAAATTAATAAACTACATTGGACAATTTTAGTTAAGTGGTAAATTTAACAATTGGCAAAAATTAACAAAACAATATGTTGGCCAAATGCGAGAGTAAAAATTACTAATTTGCTATGTTTATAGGTGCACTTTGAAAAATTTTCAAAATTTGAAAGTATTGTCATATGCAGAAATTCATAGATTTGAATGAGGCCTTTCATTACATCAAACTTTACCTCCATTATATTTTTTTTATTTAAATAAGAGAATCGCAACAGGCAAGCATTTTTCATAATTTAAAGATTATCTTTATTAGAATATATTAAAGAGCGCGATTTTCTTTAATTTTTGAAAGTATTCGGAAAATTCAAAGATGATAATAATAACGAAGAAACATCACATATTACACATACTTGCACAAGACTCCATTTTATTAAATGGAGAGCTAGCAAATATGGGCTTCCTTGATATAAGATTATGTGCGAAATTATATTAAAGCCAAGTTGTAAATTAATTCAGAACTTCGACGTTACATGTGTTATTTTTATTCTGTATTATCTTGTGTATTTTCTCGCTACTCATGAAAAAAATAACATCGCATATCTAATATAAATTAGAAAACCAAATATCATATAATAACACTCACATTTTTAGAATAATTTATGATTCTATGTACTCTAAACGCGCACCATTTAAGCATTCAGTTAGACTTGCCAAACCTGGCTGAAATCTTCTAAAATAATATATAAAGTAACATTTTTCTCTCTATTATGTTATTGTATCAGTATTCGGCAAAAATTATTATGAACACATGGAATGGAAACATTTTCATTAACATTTTCTAAGCTAACTATTTACTTCATAATTTAATTAAGAGGAACTGTCAATTTGTAGAGAAACAAATTTTAGCCTGTTGAACAAATATAGTCAAAATTATAATGTCATGATCTGCTAATAGCTGAACATTGACTTTAAAACCTATATGAATTATTATCGTAAATGAAGACATATTAGATTCATTTACTTTCAGGTGTCATTAAAACGCATTTTTCTATATATTTATAGCCCATGTTTTCAATTCATGGCTGAATTTTTCAAACAAAAATCACAAACGTCTCTTTTGGTTCACCAATAAACAATGGCTACGATATAATATATTATTTATTACATACATAAAAGAAGTCATTAAATTTTCATTATTTTTTGTAAGGAACCTTTTGAAACGATGCTAAGTTTATAAAATTGGAAGCATCGGTCTTCCCAATTACTCTGATGTAACTTGTTAAATGAATTTGAAACTAAGCTTAGCCTGAATTGAAATGAGAGATCCCATCGAAGAACCTAGGTGAGTTTAAATATTTAAGCGACGTTTTAGCGAAATGTTATTTTTCAGTTAGTCATGTCAAGAGTTTTCTTCATAGTGGTTTTCCAAACAAGATATAAGGCGTAATATTGGAATAAGAAAAATGTTTCATGTTGAATTCAAAACCAATACAAATTTTTAGTGTGTGTTATTTACAACAATGTTATATACAATTTTAAGCAAATATACGCATGTCTAATTCGTTTGGGAATTTATTGCGTTTTCTGACTACTTAATTTCGTACGAAAGCATATTCCCACGAGTACACTCGAGAATATTTTTAAGTTACCTATATTTTCATTATTACAAGAATATTCTGAGAAGAATATTTGGAAACTGATTACAAAATTATAAATCTACACGTCCTTTAATTTTATTACAAACTCACTTGTGTTCTCTTTAAAATACTTTGCACGATCTCAGCATATTGAAAAATATTTCGACAAGTTCGTATCACGATCTTTTATTTACATAAATATTTCTAAATCTTTTATAATATAATCTGCCAAATTATTGCTTCGCTATATAAAGATTTTCAATTTTATAATTACCTGCCTTTATTATAATTGTAAAATCTCCTATGTTTCTAAATATAACATATTATATTTGATTAATACATTGCATTCATGATTGATATCAACAAAAACTGCAATATGCCTCAAATGTAATTTAAACTTAAATTTCAAAAATTGTTTAAGTTTCACCTTCTTAATCATTAGAGTCATGAATATGGGCATCTATTCCTAGAAATTTTTTGCGTAATTCTGTTAAAAAAAAGGTAGCCTACCTCGATATATTTTTATATTTTCTCACTCTGTTAAAATTATCGTGGTCATATACGAACTAATTGGTTTTTAAAAGTTTCACATTCCCGTCAAGCAATTTTTGCATTCAAGACGAATATTTGCTACTGTCATATTAATGAACCGATTTGAGTAGCTTCATACTTGGCAATTGGCAAATAACGCACTGTAGAGTATTTTCATGTAAATAAATATTTTAAACGAATAAATTTAACGTAATGAAGCCATTTTTTATTTCAAGATAATTACGATCCGTTTTGGAGAATAGGTATAAAAGGTCATTAAACTTGTTCTGTGAAAACGATCGATTAAAACAAGTTTCTTTTAAATCATAGATGTATGTACTTCGCTGAAGTTTCAAATAATTAGAAGAGTATTTCACTCAGTCGGTAGAAGTATAAATTTATTAGATATACGTAAGGTAAAAAGCAAAAATATAAATTGTATACAAATGTACAATTGATAGAAACACATTTCATTCATCCATTATTGAAAGGAGCAACTCAATTTCTTCGATTTAAATGAGTATTAATAAGAGGAAATTAATATTTTTTTACTCTTTTTTAGATTTCAAATGAATACAAGTGGTACTCTTGAACAGTTGTAGTAAGAATGGCTGTAGCAATATAGCCGGTGTGTATGACTGTACTTTTATCTGTCTGTCTGTTCTCAAATACTTCTAGACCAAGAGCTTCTAATGAATTAGAAATTTTAAATTGAAACTTATTATTAGTTGAGTTTCTAAAATTGTTATCTTGTTTCGACTCATACTTGTAGCAACTTGGCCAAAAGTTAGAAGTAATATTAGAACTGAATTGACTTTATATTTAGAGAAATTTCATGTGTAGTTAAAGGGACGCTGAGGAAAAATTCTATTCAAGCATGTAGTGATTGTTGAAAATTTACTTTTAAGTAGAGCTAAATTTTAATTTTTTTTTAACTGAAAAATAACCATTTTTTATGCTATCGAGTTTCTATTTTGAAGCCCATTTTGTTATGAAGCTAACATACTTAATACCGTTTTCAAATGACAAGTAATATAGAGCGCTAAGTATATAAAACATATGCCGGAAATTCGCGAATTTTTATAACTGAAAAAGACTTTTACGTGTTATATTGGCCACTTGGCTCAAAGTTAGAGGTAATATTGAAAATGATTTAACTTTATGTTTAGGTAAATTTGACAATTTAACAAAGTAATAACAATAGACATTTGAAATAGGAAGTACCCATACGTGAACGTTAATTTCCAATATCCGTACTCATGGTAAGGTTATTAAAAATACACCTTTTTAGACCATAAGAATGAACGTCGGTTCTGAAATAAATTGGTTTTTAAAATATTATGCAAATTGATAGGAGATTTACGCTAAGTGGCTGCGCTCGCTCTCCTGGTAATTTTTTTTGTCACTTCTCCCTCGTCACAGCAAGACCGGGATGCTAAGTAAAATATTTCTATGAAAAAGCAACATATTTGAAATTGCAATGGCACTGAGGAAACTTTAACCCAAATATTGAACAGATAGGATTGAGCTTTTTATTTTTAAGTATGAATTACAAGCTAGGTTCGAATATATAAGAAAAACATAATCTTTTTAAGATCTTTCCTGTTACTCTCAGTCAGTGTGTCACAACCGTTTTTTTTTCAGAAATCACTGAACGTAGAATCTTGAATTATGTCCAGGTGATAAAACATATTGACTGGTGTATATATCAATTCCTAGCATTCAAAAATATTTTTATGGAAGTTTTATGGCAAGGGGTGGTCCCCTTGCCATAAAACTTCCATCCATGCACATTATTTTACCCCTATGAAAGGTGGAGTAGACAATATATTTACGTTGTAAATCTAATTGTGTCCGATACCCATTTACTGCAAGTTTTACTCTTTGTTGATAGGTTCCATAAATATTGTTATTTATTACTTCAGCCAAGGAAATTTCTTAATATAAAATAAATTTTTTCGACTTAAAAACAAATACTAGTTCATTTTAGAAGGTGGAACATCTAGACGAGTATGGCTACTGATAATAATTATTAGCAAAAAAAGAAGAATCTCTTTATTTACAAATGAATGTCCCAAGAAAATGGTACATTCTCATGTTTAAGATAAATACCAATGCTGATATATTTCGATTTTATTTTTTAACATAACGTAAAAACTCAACAAAAATGTTATTTATGACACAGTACTTAAAAATACTATGTCATAAAAAACAAGCAAAAATACGGACCTCCGTAATTCATTTTTTCCACAAACTTTTACCGGTAAATAACATTATTCTAATGCCATTTATCAGTAGATATAAGTTTTAAAACTATTATTTTGGGGCAAAGAACTTTATCTCTCATTAACCAATTTTGGAATTACAGTTTCTTGTATTGACTATTGGAATTAACTTAAAAATTATCACAACACGATGATATTAATCATTTCCTTATAATTGGTTACGAAATTATTCTTTAACAGCAATAAATATACCATTTTTAGAATTCAGTAAGTGAAAAAAATTAACTCTTGTAAGCTTACTTATGTATCGGTTTGTCCCTCACAGAGGTTTTTCTTAAAAAGTGTTTGACGGAGAAAGTTGTAATTTTGTGTAATTATGAAACTCATTTACTCTCATGATTTGTAATAACAGGAAACTCAAAATCGTTTTCCAAGTATTTTAGAGGTGGCAAGATTAGAACAAATTGTATTTTTTTATTTCTTCTAGTGCAACCTTTTTTTCAATTTCAACTGGCCATTACAAAGACAAGCTTTATATTATGCAAGATTTATATTTTTGTAAATAGAACAAGAAAATAATCTATCCGTTTGCCCTCCTCACCCTGAGTTGAGATGAGAAACTGTTAAAGTGAAAAGTTATAAAAAAATAAAGTTAAGAGGAAATTAAGGTAAAGTTTATCGGAAAATAAGAAACCTAATTCAAGATCTTAAAGTTTTTTTCTTTATCCTAAAAATTATGAGATTTGGATCGTACGCACGCACACAGGAAAATATACAAGTTATGTACTTGTTTATTGTGTATTCATTTTATTCTCATCATGCTATATAAAGAAATCAGTACAAAGATTACTATTTAGACACTCATATCTTAAGTTCAGCCACTTTTTTTCGTATAAATTATATTTCAAATGACTTTTTCAATACGTTGCAGATAAATTTTAATATCAAAATAGCCTGGTTTGCAAATCCAGAAATTGAAAAATTATATCAATTATTTACATTTCAGAATTAGTACCGAAACTTTTTCCACGAACCTTCTTTCTTTTTTGAATAAGGTTTCTAACGATAATCAGTAGTTCAAAATTATTGGAAAACCATACAAACGCATTTATTGGAAAACCATATACATATACATAAACATATGCAAATCTAAATTCAGGACCAAATCCTATTGGCGAAAATTAATAAATAAAGGCATAGGCATAAAATGGACTGCCGAGATATTATGACACAAGAATATTTGATTTTAGTTTAGTTGACCACGGAGAACCGAACCCCATTTCATCTTCTGTATACTAATATCAATTAATCAAAGTTGCGATATTTTGGGGCTTCCATTGTTATATATTTCAAAATAATCGATACGACTAGTATGCAGTATTTGAAATTATTATTTAGTGGCGCACTTAGAATTTGGAAGAAAAAAAAATCTTACTAGTCTGAATAACATTTGAATTATACATTTTCCAATATATAAAATTGAAAACTAAAGAACATAAATCAGACTTGCATACCAGAAATTTTGATTCATCCCCATCCTTACACATAATCCTGAGTTTTTCGTATTATTTTCAGCTTAATTTTCTTAGTTATATTTTCAGAGTTATATCCTCACTATCTTCACTTGCTTCACAAAGCCAGCGTTTAAAATATATTTAAATTTCTTTAAATAAATATGTTTTAAAACAGACATCCATAGATATTCCACAAACCTTTTAATTGAAATGTGAATCTCCGTTCATGGAAATATTTAACTTCAATTTCCATGCTAGCCAATGCAGACGAGATGATAAAAAATTATCATCGACGACCACCCGATGCAAATCCTCTACCACCGCTTTGCATAAAATTTAAGCGAGTAATTTATTCTCACACTGACAGGACGAATTTGGTTGGTACGAAAATTTTTAATAACGCCTCTTTGAATATTGATGTCGAATATTGGAACATAATTGCCGGTTGTCATAAAAGCGATAGAGAAGTACTGCATTATTAGAGTTTAATCCGTAAATGCAATGATGAGGAGAAAAATCAAGACCTTAAAGTCTTAAT
Organism: Druceiella hillmani; assembly: GCA_039881145.1. Classification (NCBI taxonomy): domain Eukaryota; kingdom Metazoa; phylum Arthropoda; class Insecta; order Lepidoptera; family Hepialidae; genus Druceiella; species Druceiella hillmani. The sequence continues at coordinate 30,211,579 of JAYKKI010000022.1, read as the reverse complement.
TTTTTAAGGTTGTATGTAATGGTCATCATTATGTATACCTCTTGAAAAATATTTTACTTCGTTTCCATTTTTTGTGCCTTTAATATTTGATTTGAAGGGTACGTAAATTAGTCCCCTAAATATGTTATATTTGATTACAATGCAAGGATTATTTTTATTCTGCCGATGACCGTAGAAATAATAAACAGATGATCAGGATTATTAATATAATAAACAATAAAAAGCGGCAAATATGTACTTGAAGCGAAATAAAGTGAACTTGATAAGAAATGTAAATAAAGTGCTTGAGAATAATATTTATCACAGTTTGCCTTACAGGTTAAAGACCAGTTAGAAATAGGTACATAAATTAAAATATGCGTTTCGTTGTTAATGGCCTTTAACAAAATTTAAAAATATATGACATATCTTGAGCGATTCTCTTTGGATTCTCATTGAAATTACGTTTAACATTATTTCATAAGTTAATCCTAACTATCGTTATAACAAATGTAACGGCAATGCTAATTTCATTATGAGAATAACTTATTATAAATAATAAAATATATTTTATTTAAATAGGTAGTAATAAATATAAACGTGAGTAATGAAGTAAATCTTACTTTTATGGTAATAAAAATTATTACGTATGTACATTTACATTTAAATATGTTTTATACTCACCTCAACTTTAAAGAACTGCTTGAGAATAAATTGTATTTATTGCAGCGAGAGAAAGAAAAATTTTCTTAAACAGGCATTTTCCTGACATAGAAATTCACCTAATACATTATCTGTACACAAGGAAAGTAATTGAAATCTCTCTAAAAGATGCAAACAATTGTACATAAGAGCTCATTTTGTTTAATTCTTTTGAAAATTTGCGTATTTAGTCTTGCGGTGAAATATATGAATGTGCGATGTATATCCGTACTGTACAAAAAATTTAACCCATGTTACAAAAGTTGCACATAAAAAAGTTATTATTTATATCAAATTTTTGACATTAATTAGAATAATAATTTTCACATAGTTTATTAGGACATATGCTTAATTGGAATTGACTGTTGTCATGATAAAATAAAACAATTAAGGTAAATAAATTTATATTGTCTACTTTAAATTTATTCTAACAGGAGATGCTATTTCTTAATTGTATTTTTGATTAATTTTTTAAAATTTAACAATTGTTTCACGTACATTATCATACTTATTAAATCATTTAACGATTAAATTAATTGGACTTTACTGCGGTTATTTCAGGTCACGAGATAATTTTAATCCCATTTTATATTAAAAGCGTCGCTTTTTTATTTGAATTTTTTATTTCTTTTTTGAAAGTTTGGTGCTTATTTCTTGTAAATCAAATACCATATTTTTAAATCGTGTAATAACTAAATAGCTAGATTTACCATGGATTTTTTTCATTTTTGGATAATTTAAATATTGTTTTGTGTGATATTCTAATCAATTTGAATTCAAATATTTTATTTCTCCTAATATATTTACGTGAGCAATTTTCAAATATTTATAAAATTTTAATTTTCTATTTTATATTATCGTGGAAGGTTTATATAATTCACATACATACGATAAACATTTTATATTTATATCACTACCATAAAGCAGTATGGTAAACGAGACGAAAATATACATCTCTTACCCAATTTACCCATGTGAACATATTGTTACTATATTTAGAATCACGAATTACGATTTATGAACTACGAGGTAATTCACTACATAGATACCATATTTTAGGACCCGTTTACAAAATCACATTACTCGATAATGGATATTTACAAGTCATAAAATCACTAACACAATCACGCGTAACCATACATACGCTTGTTGAGCTCCTACAAATTTATAAGCTAAGTGCGGTATGTTGATCGCTTACATTATAATTAAACTTAAATTATGGTAACACTTTTTCGATAAACAGTTTTGTTTATTTAGTGTTATACAAATTATTTTATGTAACAATAAGGATTATTAGTATTATTCCAGTTTTAATTCGGATTTCATGCATTGAACAGACCAGCTAACCAAAATGGCTGAGTAAAATGACTTTTAACAGATGAGGCTTGGTCGTGGCAGCAATAATTATTAATTAAGAGTGTTGATTATATTCAAGCACCTATAAGACAAATGACAAATTTCAAGAAAAATAGCACAGATTAATTGCAAGGAAAATATTTTCAGACTAATTTAAATTTTATATACTATGAGCACAACAGACGACGAGGGATCTGACAAACCATTGAAATCTGCCTTCTCGTAGCCTCCGTGTCATATTTAATCGTAATCATATTTAAAATAATTTAAAAACAGAAAAAAATACTTTATTGAATGCGTAGACCAATATATTAGATTAATAATTTTTATAATTTACGAAAAATACTAAGAAATAGAGGTACAACGTTTCATAGTGAGTCTTTACCTTTCAGATCAACATATGTACGATGTTATGTTTAATTTCCAAAAGAGTAGATATTGAACAAACTCCTCACAACATCTTCTGTAAAGAAGTACGAGAATTCCAAATTTTAATGTATCGAGAATTCAGAATTTTAAAGTTTAACACAAATATTGACTTCAAAACCTTTTTATTTTTGGGTTTGTTAGTTCCAATAAAATATTTTCATTTAATATTCAGATTAGTTAAAGAAGCAACCATTAAAAGTTTACTTTGCAAATATATAGAAGAAGTACATACAAAATGACATATATGGGCAAAATGACATATCGCGGTTTTTTAAAAATTAGCGCCCCGAAACGTGGAGTTTGATATATCACGTGACGTCGGTCATTTTAGCAAACCTCTCAAATTTTTACAAACGTGTTTTCTGCATGTAAAAAATTTTATTCTCAAGAATTTCTTTGTACTTTTGGTAAGTTTTATGTTATATTCTTTCAATATTGTAACTTCGTTTACTGTAGCCTTATGTTACGATTTGTGTTAAATTAATATTGAATAATAATGTTATTAGTAAATTATGAGTCTTCATTCATCTCACATACTTGTACTCTGACAGAATGACATATGTTATTTTGTGCATACATATTTGGAAAATTTTAACTTTCGTGCGACTACAACAGGAAACCTGAACGTCATGCCTGGAGTAATGAATCCATGTAAAAAGTAATTGAAGCAGCCCAAGAAAATAAGATGGGGTACTTGTTAGCATCAGAAACTCTTGGTCTGCTCCAGGCTATATTGACGAGATATGCATTAGGAAGAAATAAAAATTTACCTCCCAACACCAAAGGTATAGATAGATACAAACTCATATTTCCTCCTAAAGTAAAAACTAGTAGAGCAATTAAATTTTTTTGAAACTCGGCTTTTTAAAATTATTGGAAAGCGGCGACGGTGCAAAATGCATGCAATGGATTTAAAAGTGCGGATCTATAGCCAGTAGATCCAGAAGATTTCCCAGATCATATGTTTGAACCTGTAAAAACAACTAACGTTCCATTAAACCAGGTTAATATCGAAGATGGCGTAACAAGTGAGGGAACTATCGCAACTGCCAGCAACCAATTAATTAAAGAAAATGATTCCCTTTCTAGCCAAGTTCGATCATCATCAAACTCTGCTGTTGAATGTTCACCAAATAATCCTGCAAAAATAAAGGAATCTTCAGAAAATGTAACTGTGAGACCGGACTCTTCTAAGGTTCCATTACCGTTTACAGTTCAGATTCTGTCGCCAGCACCACAAAGACAATTCACTCAGGGTCAAGGCAATAAAAAGCGAAAAGTATGTGAGTCACATAATTTTTAACGTCTACATCTAATGTGGATGAATTTAAAACTAAAAATGCACCGAAAAATCCTATTGAAAAAAGAAAAAGACAAGTGGTAAAAACACTGTTCGGTGACGGATCAAACAGAGACAATTTTCCGGTTGAGACTCAATACGATGATAATTGCCCTTGTATTAATCGCAGTAATCTCTTTTCACGTTCAAAATCTGGAAAAGACTTGTTAAAATGCATGCAATGTGCTCACTGGGCTGATGGCGTATTTGCTTATGTTATTTCGAAGACCAAAAATATTTTTGAACTTTGTACCATATGGACTAAATGGTTTTTCTGCATTTTGTATATTAAGCTCTAGAGTTCCTATACTATGGTTCCTATTCATTTTTAATTTTAAATTATTGTAAGGCAAATGACCAAATATGAATATAAAAATGAAAGGGGATGGTAATTATTTTAATTATATATATATATATATATATATATATATATATATATATATATATATATATATATATATATATATATATATATAATATATATATATATATATATATATATATATATATATATATATATATAATGAATAAAAATACGTCATTCTGGACATCTTTCCTCTACATATTGTAAAAATAAACGGGTATAAACTTTTGGAACTAATGAGTCCCTAACACGACAAACTTTTATTTTGATCATCTTTGGTTTCTCGTTTTCAAAATTTAAGAACTGTGGAGTATTCACCAATTCTGAAAACAAAGAGTTTTGGTAAAATTTCACTACATATTATTCAATATCATCTTTTTAGAATTCATTGTCTTTTGCGATAAATTGATATTTATATTTTTTTCCAGTTCAGACCACAAACGCGTAGACCTTGTAGCCAGTTACATGAGGTTGACCTTGTATTTAATAATATCATGGATATGTTTTATTAATAAAATCATTATTAATAAAAAGAACCAATTTATAAGATCATTAACAAAAATAAAACAATAATAAATTGACCAAATTTTTATTTCCAAAAATAAAATTTTTATTTGTTTATTACATTATCTAGGTGCAAGTTGAAGATCCGTAATGGACACTTAATTTACATAATGACATTATAGTACTTGTCATATAATATGGCATCTAGAAAAGAAAATTCATTGTCAATTAATAAACCACAGTATACACTGAATACAGTGTATTCATTGTTTTTTCCATGTTTTGTGCCACATTCCAATTATTTCCGTATAAAATTTGTGTAAGTAATGAAGTGCGTTTGATATCTACATATTTCTTGCATACTTAGGCAAACTGAGACGCTGTTAATAACTTCCGTATACGCTCTAATAAAAATGAACTAGCATTCTGTTCGCTGATCAGGGGTGATTAGTAATTCTTTCAGAAAATGTTTTTTGCTTCTTCGTATACTTCGTCGCCCATTTCCAGTTTTGTACGGCTTTCGCCATATTAAGAATCTATTTGTTATTCTAGTGTTATTTTAGAATTGAAGTAATTATAAATAAAGAAACTAGCTAACAGTGCGACGTCAAAGATAACGAGACAGTGACAAGTGAGGTTTTTTTCTTTTTGCATTACATAAAAACGGACATCGCTGTCAGTATCCAGGGTGCACTTAATATTTAACACCTTTGATTTTAGCTTCGTTATTTTTTTTATTCCTTCTGAATTTTGAGCGTCATAAATATTTCTAATTTCTTTATTTCAGAACTAGTGTCTGTTTCGTAAATATGAACACCAAAGATTCCAAAACATTTTGTGTTAAAAGACATTACAACAGTGCATATCGTCTACTATAATAACCTCGTCAAGAAAAATTAACACTCTTTCTTCTTAAATATTTGGTGGAGCGCGAATTCAAGCTATCTCCTAAATTATTCGTTTAATTGTAAACTAAACTAAATTTTGCATTAGAATGATAAGTATTTAAATCCTTCTTTCTGGCGTTAAGTGTATTAACTTTGAAGAAATTATTTTCGTCTGAAATGATATCTTTGTTTAAAATTGAAATTACAATAAAAAAAAAATTAAAGAGTTAATTTACCCACTAAAATAGTTTTCCGAATCAGATAAGTATTCATAAATCTAAACAATCATAATCAAATTAAGATTAATTTTAGTATCAATATAACGCTTGAATAAGAAGGTGGAGATATTGCAAAATTATAATAAATAAATTCATTTATATAAAACACCAAAAACCCTGTCAATCATGAGCAGAAGCCTCTCTACAGGGTTCGGCGCACGTTTAGTTAGTTTTAAACATTCAAGAGTACATGGTATTTTTGTTAAACCATTTGCGGACATGAATTCTTCATAAGATGAATTTATTCAATAATTTCGAAAATAAAGGGCAAATGCCAAATCTTTGCTTGTCTCGAAAACCTTTATAAATCCAAATTCGAAAATCTCATTCAATATATAAAAAATAAAATAAAATAATAACAAAATCATAAAAAATAAGTGTTTGCCTCATAATATAGTAAAATATATTTATAATACCTGCTATATATTTCAGAGACGGGAATATATGGTGTGTATTTCCAATATTGTGATATCTAGAATCATACTTATAGTTTTTCTAAAACTTTTACGTGGGCTTTTAAAAACCTCTATTTTTTCATAATATTAAGTTGAGTATTTTCGGAATTAGGATAGGTTTCGGCCATATATTTGCATATTTGTCAGTATATCTCTGAAAGTTTGATACTTTAATTGAAAAAAATAATTATTCAGGCCTCTTCTATTTATAAAATAGACTTTTCTAACGATAACCACTTTATATATGGAATTAATAAAAAATTAATTATTTTTCCTCTGCCAAGAAATTTTTTTATCAATACTTTTTAGCGTAAGCCATGGAAATATATGCAGATTAAGTTTACTAACATGCCAAATATATTTTACTATCATAACAAATTTATAATCACTGCATCATGAGGTTCCCGAAAAAAAATGGCTCTAACGAACATACGTTCGTACGTTCGTTAGAGTCGTTTTTTGACACATGAATACACAAACACATTGGACACATGAAACACATGAATGACGCTACAAAGATTCCGTTTTTTCTCTGGAGGTTCAGAACCCTAAAAATCTAATAAAAAATAAGTTACTTACAAACTTGCTAATTGTGCATTTTTCTGGTTGTACGCAAATGCTGTTTGGAATATCCAATTTGACATGAAATCTGAAATAAATACAAAGGGATTTATAGTAATAAACATTAGGAAAAAAATATTTCAATTAAATCAATTTTTACCTTCCGTTGAGAATATTTTTTTCACAGTCATTTTTGTTGAGAATACTTTTGTTCAGTTTCATAACCAAGATACAACCGATTTGGGACATAGCTCAGCGCAGAATGACCAGCCGGTGTTCAAAATTTATGGTAAAATGGAAACATTTTTTTTTTAAATTAATATTTCCCTTTTTCCCTTTTAATATTTCATAAATCTAAATTGTTTTTACTAAATTGAAAAAAAATGTTGTAACTCTAACACAAAACAATCAACGTGAATTGCAATTGAAAGCGTAATGTATTTTTTTGTGACAAAGTAATAATTTTACATATTCTCAGAACTTAAAGTAAATGCCCATTTTTATTTACAGACCTCAAATTTGGGCGTTTACTTAAGATAATGTTAAAAACAAATTAAAACTACCCAAAGGAAACTCGAAAGGAATACTTGGAAACGCTACTGGTAATTAAAAGTCACGTCCAAAAACAAGAAGTTGTCATAGAGATTGAAAGAAAAGTTTTCAACCCATTCCTACTACATATTCTAATTTACAGAATACAAATATTGGCGTTAAGTCATACAAGGTAATTTTGAATATAATTTGCCGGACCTAACTTTTAACATTTGTCGTTTTGCAGTCTATTGCATGGTGGCTTAGACGAAAATGCCATAATTGCATATACCATTACTTGTTGCCATTAACCCATAGATTTTGAATGTTGAATGGAATATGTTTCACTAATTTTATAAATGTAGTTAATTAAAAATATTCCAACGTTTTGATGTTCGGTATATGTCATTGCAAATTTATCGTATGATATTCGTAAAGTTTTAAAAAAGTTATGGAAACAGGTTTGGCTGTTTATACGTGAAAGAAACATAAACAAATAGGTAGACAATATTTTGGGTCTATTATATTAACAAGTACAATTACATATATCTTAAGTTTAATTGAAAACATATATTTTCTAAACACAAAATTTCACTTAACATCTTTTTCAGTTGATGTTGTTATTGGCGGTTCATACCGAAGACTAAAAATAAATTTTTTTTTTCATTCACCTATGTATTGAAGCTTATATAATACATTCCTATTATATGAGCTTCAATATGTAGATAATAATAAAAAGTTACATTTAGAAAAAGGACTGTGATTATTAAGAATATTGTAGATTTTTCTGTCGTAATTTCATGGCCTGTAATATTGCTTTACTTGGATAAAAAAGTTGACAAATTATGTTAATAAAAAGATGTTAAGCCTAAATATCCAGAATAAAATTAATTAATGTCATTGTGTATTATAATACCGCTGTCTCATTTTTAATTTCCATATGCTCACCTCACACACTGATGGTTTCAGTGGCTCCTAGCACGAATGTACGTTGTGCAGACAGAAGGTAAAAAGAGGCGAGAGGTGGAGTATTATTGTTGAGTAATTATGTTTTATTTGGGAAAAGTACGGGTGTATAGCTATTTTAGATAATTTCATTAAATTAAATAATTTTAATAAATACATCTTTATGTTTAACACCTGTAAATATGCCGTTTCTGAGTAGGTATTTAAGAATAAATTTATCTTATACAGAACTATGCTGCATTATCAAAAGGAATACTGTCAATAAATTTAGAATAAATCCGGTAGTACGGCCTAGTCCATAAAGTCTTCAAGTTTTTAATTATAAATATTGCCATGAATTAATAAAGAGAAAATATTAATAACCGACATGAAGAAAATATTTTGCATGTAAGTTATCCAAAAGTACATTTTTGAAATATTACGCTAGTTTTCAAAAAATAATTCGTATTGAAATTAGAAAAATTAAATTAAATGTTTCGTCATTTAAAGGACTTAAGTGAATCCTCAAGTAATGTTTTCTTTATAAAATTTAAATTTGACTTTTTTATATAAATAATACAAAGCTATCGTGTAGTACAAACATGACAAGGTTTTGTTGACTTTCTTTGTTGTACGACGTTATCAAAATAATATGTATTATTATAAATTTGAAATGACCTTGTGTGGAAGTGTATTCCTTAAATATGTCATCTAATATATTTTAGTAAATGGTAATGTTACCGGGAATATTTCCTTAGCTCTATTATGTCCGCAAATCTGTAAAACCAATATGATTGAATAAAAAAAGAGGTTCTATAAGCGATAAGCGAGTTAAAAGGGTTACAAAGTACGGATATCACTGATCAGTTTTGGTTTAATCTTTAAACTTTGCGTCGCCGGACCGTTGCCTCAGTCAGTTACCCTCCAGTTAGCTACGAACATGAAGCAGTCAGTTTTGGAACTTTGATCGAATTCGCAATTGGTTTATCCGTTACTGGATCGTTAACTTTGCCACAAGCTTAGTGACTAAAGGGATTTCCTTTGGGAAATGGCGGAATGTTTCATAACTTCGTCAATTAGTTGGTTTGTACACGAAATTTGAAGCAACATTTTAAGTGGAAGTTCTTTATTTACCTGACTAAAATAGTTTTATTGGTTGCAATCCTGATGTATTATTTAAGAATTAAATATAGTTTTTATTGTTGCCCAATGAATTTAATTTTGTGGTCCCAAAATATTATTTTAGCGTTATTAGAGACTTTAGCGTTGAGAGCCTTCCATTCTTAAAAACATGAGTGAAATCATTTTTGTCTCTAATTTATTTCAAATATTTATAGTATTACGTAAATAATACCTATTGCATAGATTTAAATCATTAAAATTGTTTTCCAAAATTACAACATATTTAATAATTAATTTTGAAAAAAGTGACAGTATCCCCAAAACGTCGGAATTTTGGTCGTGTTACATAAACACGACAAAAATTCCAAAAATGGCTACTAAGTTATCTATTTAGGTTTTATCCTTTATGGTGGTATCAGTAAATATGTGTTTGCCATGACCTTAATCCGCTTGACTGAAATCCCTGATATTTACATTAAAATAAGTTATCGCACCAAATTTTGCTATGTAATTGAGTTAATTTTTTTTTAAATAGAAAGAGAGACGTACTTAACACAAGTAATCCAGGTAATATTACCAAAATTCATCGATAAAATCCGGCGCTCGTTAGTTAACAAGACCTTTATAAAGATTATTAGTGAAGTAATTTTTTAATGACAAAACTAAAATAAAGCATTTCGTTGCCATTTTGAGAACCATAATAGGAAAATTCAGCAACTCGTATTTATTGAGTTAGCTCGCTAGTTAACTCGTATTTATTGAGACTGTAATGAAATTATCATTTGACATATACATAACAACCCCTTATTTCACATTTCTATATTACAATGGATAAGTAATCTAGTCGAAATGTGAAAGAAGGTGTTGTTACTTATATGCAAAATAACTACTTTATTCCAACGAATATAATTAAACAATTTAATTCGAAATAAAATTGTTCCAGCTAAGTCCATGTAATTCAAAACTATGAGAAACAAAAATGAGTATATTCTTAAAGAGAAAAAAGTGTCAGGTAAAAAACAAGTTTTTAATAATATTGAGTAGATTATTTTTTTTCTTTGATGAGTGAAATGAGTTTCAAACTAGTAAATCTTAATTTTTAAGGTAAAGGTTTTATAAAATTGCCATGCATAATTTCTAATAAAATATTTAAAAAAAACTTAAAGTCTAAAAATCTAACAGTTAAACTAGTCTAGAAATCTAACAGTTAAACAAGAAAATTGTACTCTAAATATTTATATTAAAACCTATTAAGTTCACCACCAGTCCAAAATATCAATATCATGATAAAATACTTTGCCTTAACTTCCATATTTGGGCCGAATGGGGGAAAGTTTCAAAAAATAAAAGCATAATTCACACAGCGGTGGAATGCTAATCAGCTAAAATTTACTTATTCCGGTTATTAAAATAAGCGTTCAAATATCGCTTACTATTAAAATGAAAACATGTTCAGTATATTTAGCAGTGTACAAGTACTTTACATTTAATTAAAAAAAATGTTTCGAATAAAATAGAGTTCAGAAAAATTATCATCTATCTCATAAAAAAGTTTTCATTGAGTTCTTTACACTGTATGGTAAGTACTATTTATACAAAATAAATTTCATAACGTGTAATATAAAAGTTCACACTAAACAATGAAAAAAAATACTATATGAATAATTGAACCAAATCCAGTTAAAACGAAATTGATATCAAAAAACTTGAGAGATATTTTAATAAAGGCACATCAGAAATAATAAAATATTATTAACTGTACAGCGATTGATTTTCAAATGTACACTTAATTGAAATATAAATTAATTGACTTTCTTTCTACTGGTAAAATAACGCAAAGTGGTAAATGTTAACTCTCATATAAATGAATCAATTTTAAAAATTCTTCTTTTATTTCAACGACCCCAGAGTAATATCATAACAAATTGGTTAGAATTTAACTATGGAAATTGTACGTACATCATAGCAATCTTCAGATCGAGTCGAGTTTGGCTGATATAGGTCTATTGATCATCTAAGAGTAAACTCTACACTTTTGACACGAGTAAGGGCGGCATAAATCTATCTTATAAAAAATCAGGATAAAGTGATGCCAGAGATGGTAACAGGGACTCTTCAGTGATGAGGGGTAAACTGGTCGAGTTTGGGCTCGTTTTGTTGTCTTGATGTAAGCAAGAAGCTTCATACCCTTATACAGGTATGTATACGGGTATGAAGTAACTACGGTATTATTTGATAACTTTATAAGTACGAGTATGTAAGATATAGATATAAATATATGTATGAACTGACTAAATATTAATACCGAGGTAAGTAGGTTGGTAAGTAAATCCAGATATATTCAAGGACTTAAAATAACTGGAACATTTGGAGACAGCACGCATGTACAGAAATATTCAAAAGCATGAAATAACAAGGACATTAATAGGCGAATATATATAGATATATATATGTATATATATATATATATATATATATATATATATATATATATATATATATATATATATATATATGTCTGTAATATTTCTGTAATATATCTGTAATATTGAGAGTGACAATCCAAGAAAACAATCTGAAGAATACTGCACACGGCGTTATTAAACATTTTTTCGAAAGAATGTTGCATCGATGTCAGAATCGAATTGTATAATAAGTAAAATAACGGTTCAATTCAAATATTTACTTTATATTATACACACGTCAACGCTCGGCGTTAAACACACTGAAGTACCAACACATTTAAGTATTGTCATGCAGCAGAGAGCAACTAGTAAACAAAGGGCGCCGCTCCGTTAGAGTTTGTTTACTAGTTGCTCTCCGCTCTATATTCAATAATAATATTGGTATTCTTTTCTACATTTCAGTTCAGTTTAACTTTTTCGTCTGCAATGCCTAACTGAATATTTTCTGTATTTTTAGCATATTTTTAAGTCAACGTTACTATTGCCTGTCCAGGCGCAGCGGAACAATAAGGATAACTTTTTAATAAAACTGAAAATAAACCCGAGAACATTTCATATTGGTAATTTTATTTAGGGGTTGCATTAATTAATAAATGTAATCACATGATAAGTAAAATATACAACAATTTTGTTTGTGTGGCTATACATGTATATATATATATATATATATATATATATATATATATATATATATACATATATATGTATATATATATATATATATATATTTATATATATATATATATGTTTACATATCTAACCTTGGATATTGAGATTGAAATCGCAGAAAGATTTTACGAATATTTAATTAATAACTATGAATGAAGTGATAGTATTCAAAGACATGCGTTCAAAACTACAAAATTACAAAAAGAAGGTCTGCTTTAGACTTAATCAAATGTGAGTTTGCTAAAACTAAGTCTACTTGACAATCTCCGATTTTATATCTTATTTTAGTAAAATTTCAACTCAGTAAATTGAGATGTATCCAAAAATTTAAATTAAACATTTTAAATTCAACATTACCCTATTTTCAATTTTTAACTAAAAACGCACAGATACGATTGGTTATTTAAAACTCGAGTTTCCAACGTTCGAATAAAAAATGAAGATCCTGATATCTGAGTCCAGTAGGAAAAATATTATTTTATAAAAGGATATTGTTAAAACATTACAAAACCATCATTTAATTTTGAAGATGAAGTACTTATGTCAGAAGAAAGTTGGATATTTACATTTCTTAAAAATGTTGAAAACTAAGCTTATGATATTTTGCTGCATGTTCTATGTTGAAAATAACTTAGAAACATAACAAGTTAAACACTTGAAGTTTTTACAAAAAAATATATTTAATAATATTTATGAAGTCTATCACAAGCCTTAATATAACAATCTCGTGATAAAAACATTTCACCTCAATTTACATACTTAGGCTGCATGGGAGCACTTACAAAAAACTATCAGTATAGCTAGCGCGGTGGTGCAATGCAAATCTCCTCTGAATTTGCATAAAACTTTAATAGCCAATTTATTCCCGTTCGCAAAATTATTAATAATTTAATTCCTTATAGGTAAAATAAATAAGTGCTCAGTGCACCACCCGTGTAAAATGGTTCAATTAATGGGAAGTAAGTAACAAATTATCTAAAACAAAAATTATTTGATGAAAATCATAACTAAAGATACGGAAGAGATTATGGCAAGGGATTTATATACAGAAGGTTTTTTATAGGTAATATCGAAGATCACAGTTGTATAAAATATAATGTCACTTTATGAAGAGTTGAATCAAATCCATTTGGTGAAAGAAGTCAGAAAGCCTTATAGATATTTTTATTAGTCTTCTCTGATTGATCTAAAAAAATAACGAAATATTATTAGGTATTACTATGCCGAACCATCGTATTTAATTGTGACGTTAATTTCAATACAAATTCATTGGTTCCCTTTCTAATTCATCTTTTTATTCACAAAAAGAAGCGTGTTTTCTGACTTTTTCCTGAACTAGAATTATAAAAATTACTTTATTTCATGGATTATGTTTAAAAAATTATTGTTATTTAAAATATAAAAATTAAATTGCTAAAATGGGCATTAAGAAAAAATGTATGTAAGAAATTACCATGGTAATTAAAAATTAATTATGAGAGCCTAATGTACACACTACATCGTTATCTCATAATACCAATTTCATAATACCAATAACACCAATTTCAAGGATATGATACCAGCATAAAATAGAAAAATGTTTTTAAATACCAATAGTTAATAAAAAGGTCAATTGTTTCATTTGATCTTCGTAATTTTTTCATATGTGCGGATTAATATGCTTCTTCATTATGTTAAATTTCAGGTTTCTACGTCAAACGATGCCTGGGCAAAATTCTACGAAAGACTGATGAACCGAAGGAAGAACACATGAGTGTTATTATGCACGTTTTGTTTTGTAGAGCTCCGCATAAAGCCATTATATTCGTTTGTGTCAATCCGCCAGATACACATTCATATTTCTATAGTTTTAGACCGAAGTACGAGTATATGCTTCAGATACAGATGTCAATTAAAATATAGCAAATATTCATATTCCTATTTTTTAACTTCCTTTATTAAGAAATGAAGATAAATAAATAGCTTATTGCGTACTTCATTTCGTGGGGTATCGTTAGATCTATCAACTACAAAAAACTCTTAAATACGTAAAAATAACACAAAGAAAAGTTACTGCGCGGCTAGGCTTAATAGAGTACTTAAGATGAACTAATATATATTTATTTTTAATCACTTTTTTATTTACGTACAGTTACAAAAACATTACGGAAATATTTGCTTTGTAATAATCATAACAGGAAAAACACATAAATTCAGTTATTCATTACATGTAATGATTACACTCTTCAACAAGTTTACACTTAGTCATAGCAAACAAGTCACACACTAATGCAATCACAATCAGGTTAAGTAATTGTACATCGTAACCAAGTAGGAAATTTTTATATAATTGAAGTTTAGACTTTACAGGTAAGTATAGCAGAAAGGCAATGGCTACGCGAGCGTAAGTTGTTAAGAGGTAGGATGTGCGAGAGTTTTTCCAATAAATTAGGCAATAAAATCTTACGGCTTAATAATTTGAAAATAAATGTCACCTGAAAAACTTCCTTTCAGTGCTATAACCTATTTTCATATTGCAATTTTAAATTTTTAGTTGTCATTGTATTTTCGATATTTGTATGTGCAAGTTTGTTTTTTTTTTTATATGAGAATCGACAGATATTATTAAATTTCCGGAAAATGGATTAAGGTTTTTGGTATTTTAACTAGTTAATAATTTAATGTAAACTAATTAAAGTTTCATACTAGTCAGCCTTATTATGTGTATCCAATCGATTCAGAAATTTTGAATACGTATATGAATTAGAACGAAAATGATAGAAACAAATGTAAAAATTTCGCATGAAGTATTTACGCTAGTATAATTTGTGACGTTCTAATATTAAATTTGTTTCATGTCTTACAAAAAACTATGATACCTAAAAATAAAGCTTCTTCTCTAAATTTACTTAAACTATTGGAAAAAATTGTTGAAGTTTCATTATTTTCATAATTATTTTAATTTATTTTGTGACTGTAAAAATATCGGATATTTATGACTTAAAGTTCGAAATAAAAGTTTTAAGTTAAAAAGATAACAAATGTAGCAGATAATTTGATTTTTTTAAAATTTTAAATGGTAATTATGTTTCCAAAACAAAAATATTTGAAGTGTCACTATGGTTTTAATTTTTTTTTTATTTTTCACATGAAATAATTTTTTATTGAGCTTTAAGGGTTTTTTCTTCTAACAGGAATGTATAACTTCCAAGCCGGCATGTGGTTTTACTAGCAGATACCTTGAAGTAGAATCAAGTAATGCTACGAAAATATCTCCTTTTAGGAAACATCTTAATAGTTATGTCCTTGTAGACAGTATTTGAGGTATTCAGGGATTGAATAAATATGTCAATATTAACAATATTTTCTTGTTATATTGATAAAAGAAATGTACGGCCTAATTTTATTAAGACGCCTTGGTCTATGATTATATTAAGAGATTATAATAAGATTCCTAAATAAAAAATACCAAATAATAGCTTTCATAACGACATTACTGATTCTAGTTATATCTAATAAGTTCCAATGATTTACTCGTGGTTTTCAAATTTCCTTGTAATTGTCTTTGCAATATAATAAATTCAACTCGTTTTATTGATTTACCAACGTAATTTCCGGAGGAAACCCATGTATGGCCGCACATTTACAATATTCGACTCACAGTTAAGATCACTATATCATTTTCAAGAGATTGTTACCTCTATGCGATTATTATGTTAAATGTAATGAAAGTTATGTAAACAATGTTTTGCAAAGTGTATTGAGAAAGGAAATTATGATATTTTTTTAAAGAACATAGTCCCCGTGAAAAACACAATCAATTAAAAGTTTTTCAATTCTTCTGCTATAGCAGTTAATATTTTTAAAAAAGTAAATATTTCATGAGTATGATTTCAAACTATTATCCACGTTTATATGACATGCGATATCTGTCGCTCATTCTGCCTGTTCGTTTGTACCTTGAATTCTGCTAAATTTATTATAATACGTTTATCACCATCGCGAAAATTATTTAGTTTGAAATGTTTTTGTGTATTAGTATAGTTATGATAGTATTAATTACGTACGGTAACCAGGAAGCGCTCAATATAGATAGCGTGACGTCAACAGCGACGCTAGGGGAAGCCATTCTGTCACTAAAATTCAACAAAAGTCAACTGCTTTTGAAGACAAATATAAAAAGTTTGCATTCTTTTGATATATAATATCCTTGATCTTTAAGAGAGATTTTTCCCTTAAGGAGTAATTTCTCTCTTACATTTTAACCTGTGCTGTGTATTATTTATATACGAAAAATCTGTTCACGTTACTAAGTTATTTTAATTATTCGGGTAAACTTTTTGTCCTTAATGTGTTATTAAAAAATATCTTAGAAATAAATGGATTACAGTTCTAGAGGATTTAACATTAAATTAGTTGTATTTTAATATTGTTCGTATTATAATTTTAAAGGGAGCGTAAATCGTGTGACTTTTGCATGTAAAATATTTTAAAACATTTTAGGAGGTTTACTTTTATTTGTGGTACTTAATTAACCATGCGATTCAGAAGTACACTTATAGTTAAGATAAGAACATTTTAAATAACATTAATCACTGACAAATTATTAAACTATTTCATTTCATTACTTAATTTTTATATGCCAATTTGAAAAGTATATAAGATTCCATGTAGGTTGTACAAAAAGAAATATTGCTACTTTGTAAAGATTCGTCTATGTTCTTGACAGTTATCGTATCATAACATTGAACAAATTTACTATTTCTGAGTAAGTGCATAAAACTCCCCTTTCATTGTTACTCTTGGTAACCAATTATAAACTTTGTAAAACTTCAGTTGTATTATCGCAAAATATCGCATTATAATAAGGAGCAAATTCAGTATAACTGAATACACACATCATAGCCTCCGTTCATTTTAATCAATCTTGAAAACAAATCATTGTTTTATAAGACTTCGGCCATATTCCCAAAATCGTATCGAATCAATGAGCAAATTTACTATTTCTCAGTAAGTACATAATACTCACCTTTCGTTTTAATCAATCTCCATAACAAAATATTACTTTGTAAAATTTCGACCATTTTTTCGAGTGATATTGCTTCATAACAACGAGAAAATTGACTATTTTTAATAATTACATAATATTTTTCTTTAGTACTAACAAATTCTGATTAAAAATGATAACTTTATAAAGCTTCTGTCCTATTCCCGAGAGATACGATACTGTAGAAACGAACAAATTTACAATTTCTAAATAAATATGTAATATTTTAAAACAATATTAATTTTAAATCAATATTCGTAATAAATTATTATTTTGTTAAGTTTCGGCCATATTCAGGACAGCTATTATATCCTAAAAATGAGCAAATTAACTATTTCTAAATAAGTATATAATAATCCATTTTCATTTGAATCAATTTCGATAACCAAATATTGCTTTGTAAAACTTCTTTCTTTTCTTCATCTTATTCGTGGGAGATATATTATCCTTATCAAGAGCAAATTTACTGTTTCCAAATAATAACACAATCTTTCTTTGATTTTAATAAATTTTGGTACCCAATAGCTAGGTATGCAACTTTTTCACGAGGAAAAAGTATGCATTTACCGTATAGTAAGATGTCTCTTGTATTTCTTGTATTTGTTAATGTAAGTTTTCTTCTCATATCATTTTTTTATTCTTCTTTTTATTTTGATTGTCCCAAATAGCCCGTATCTACAAACATTCAAAAGAAATCCTATATACACCTATACGATATCTTCGATCATTTCTTCGTCATTACCTTCTTCTCCAATGTTGTCATTGAATTACACATAACGCAGACGACCGACGATAATCGTTTCGACAATCGGAGAAAATAGAAACATCTTTTGAATAGTACGTATTTAATACATCAACGCGTCACGTCCCACAAAATTAGATCCTACAAAAAATAAGAGCCGCTCTAGCCGACTCTCGTCTACCTGAATATTACGAGTTGAAACGTACCAACAAAAGAAAAGGGTATAACAGGCGATTGAACATTTGGTGACGATGGAAGATATTACTTACCTGATATTGGAAAATTCTTCATCGGTTAATGATATCGAAAAGCACTAATTGTTCCAATTATGAAACTTAAGTATAATATATCTTGAAATACTTATTAGTAATTAATTTAAATTATACCTCTTTTTACACCCCGTAAAACGATAAGCCACGGCTGCAAAACAACGAAAAAAAAATGTAGAAATTAAAATATAGGCAATCATGGGACAGTCCACAGAAATGAAAACTTAAAACCATGAAATAATAGTTGTTTTAGAAAATTTTATAGAATTTTGAATTTTAAAATCCACGACAAAAATATTATTGAACAACTAGGAGTCTGTTTTACCACGCTGGTAACATAACTCCTAAAGCCACTATGAAATACTCATTGCATGAATATTTCATAGTTGCTCATTGCAGAGGTCAAAAATTAAAATAATAAAAATGAATAACATTTTTAAACGCAAATATTAATACGAATGTTGGAAATATTTGAAAATAAATTCTTTGTTTTGTTATTCATTTTTCTGTTATTTTTATACAAAACATATTTATTACTCACTGTTGTAATGTAGAGTTATAATGCGATTAAACAATCGGAATAATAATCAAACTAAAGCACAATTTAAACAATATGCATCAGTATCACACATTGGACTTTCCACGTAGACAATTTAACTTTACTTGTTTAGATATACAAAGCACTAATATTATACCACGAGTGTTATAGCTACGGATACACAGCATATCTTTGATGCGAACTTACAAGATTTCACCCATCCAAAAAATTGTTTACGTATAAACTACTTACTCTTCTAAGTAGTTTACACGTAAACCATTTTAAAGAGTGGAAATAATACTGAATTTGGTTAATATACTTGCCGTATAATAATAATTTCCATATAATTATAATTTAATAATATCTAAGTTTTCAAATTATAGAAAGTAGGTTCTTGAAATAATTTCGGAATCCAATAAAAGTAACAGTTTTGAAATTTTTTGAGGGGGTAGGTAAATATTTTTATTTCGTTCCTTAGACAATTATGAAATGTCCTTATATTTCATTTAAAGAAAATAATTTTAAATGAAATTAAGATTTTATCAGAGAAAAATCATCGAAATATGAACGAATCATCAAAACAAATTAAGCAAAGTTATATCGGATTTAATACGACAGCTACGCGAGACGCAAGACTGGCCTAAACCTACGAAAGGCACTTAATTGTACGTAAAGTAATGTAAGCTTGTGGTGAGTGCTGACTTTCTACCGGAAATTGCGCTGAAACGTCAAGAAAACGACACCCATTTATTATGTCATAAAGATATTTCGCAGAAATCCGCAAGGAAATAATCGAGATAAATGATGTACTAATAAGTTTTTCCAATGTATTCATAAATGACGTTATTCAGAAGCTCTCATTGGTAAATTAAGTTTTTGGCATCGGCACATATGAAAAGATAATATAATTATAGTCCTTCTTTAATTCGTGATAAGCAAAATCTCGCACGCATAAGGAATCGAGTAATTTATTTCTATATTGCAACATCCGTTTCTATTTTCGATTTGAAGTCTTCCGTTGTTCGATAATTGTAAATTTCGTACGTCTAATGACTACTGAAAAATTAATATAACGTGTTTATAATTTTCTGTTTGCTAGTAATTTTCTATCGACTTTCTTAATTTAACTTTATGACAACTCAGAGAGAAAAATTTTCTATTTTGCATTATTAACAATATTCTCTTTAATACATTCTAAAATCTCTAATAATTTTCCAATTAAGCTAAGCAGGCAAATATTAGCAAACCGTAAAACATTTCTTCCTATCTCCCGGTATTTGACCGCTTAGTCTCCGCCGTACTAGGCTATGATTTATTTGGAATAAGTTTCAATATATATGTACCATTTACGTGTTTTAAATATTGTGCAATTTCAAAATGTTTTAAGGTATATATATATATATATATATATATATATATATATATATATAAAGAAAATTTCCTTTAATCTATTAAGATGCGTATTTTTCTATGTATCGTATTAAGTAAGTAAATTTTAAAATATAAATAAAACGTTTGTTATTTCATTGCTAAAGTAAGAAGTAACTTTTTATGTGGCAAGGTAATGAGGTTATTTTTATGTAATATATAGTCTTAATGAACAATTTAGAAGTTATAGTTTGGTGATAAGATTGATAATGTTAATAGCTGTGTTGGTTACGAATAAATTTAATAAATTTATTAATTTATTTTTTTAATAAAATCTGTGCAATTATAAATATACTTTGCTGCGCACGAACTCATTAAATCCGATAATGTATTACGCGTTCTCTTAATGATGAATAAAATAATTTAATAGTTTCAGTTTCATGTATCTTACTCATTCCAAAAGAAAATTTGGGAAAGTATATAAAAGTGGATTAATGAATATGCAACCAATATATCAAAGTGTAATCTATTTGAAAATTATTGTGGTAATAATTTAAAAAATGTAATTTTTATGGTTGTATTTTTTTTTTAAATATAAGATTAACACGAAAGATTTTTTTGATCTCCATCATGGGAAAAGTAACTTTAAACTTTTATCAAATTAAGTTGACAGTCTCCAAAAGTCCTGCACTTTTGGAGATTCCATTGCAACGACGTCGCCGATAATGTTTTTATTATAAATCCAACAAAACGTATCCAAATCAACTCATCGATTATAGGAAAATTGACAATTAGCTACGTTCCTCTGGTGGCTTTTATTTTTGCATATAATTATGGTATTTTTGAACTCTAATGAACCATGAACAACGGAGCACTATCAATTATACCATTTCGTCTACGACTAAATTATATGTCATTGCGCATAGAATATTATGTGATACAATGATAATGTACGTGGCGCGCGAGCCACTTCTGCTAACCATCTCTAGTTATATTATATGCTCTGTATGATGCAAAACGTATCGATTCTAGCAATAGCTATTTATATCTCCTTTAGAAAACGAGACCAAACTTCTTTGTAAAATTGATATTTTCCATTGAGGGTACCGTTTAAAAACTACTAGGAAAAATAACTTGAAAATATCATTTTCAAATACCGTCCGAAATCTATTTAATATTTAAAAAATGAGAGCAAGTCTGGAATAAAATGTTTAAAGTTTAAAACTACGTCGGCGATCTTTTCTACCTAGGCAGGGTACTTACATATGATTACTTATGATGGTATAATTACTGTTACAGATAAAGGGGTAAATAGTTTGATAAATTGATTTTTATTCTTTCGTGGTATTCTACATTATACAGATAGTTATTCTTTATGATAGACCAGTCTAATATCGTAGTGTTCAAGGGAACGGTATTTTTCAGAGGTCAAAGGAACATTACAAAAAAAGGAAATTGACATTTTGGTTTACAATGGTTATTAAAATAATGACTTATTATTCAAACCATCAAGGTTATAATACATTTGATTATAAACTTGGATTACTATATCATATAATGACTTATTATTAAATATAAAATAATTTTTGGAATTGAAATTTCTTTAGGTGCTTTGAGCAATTTTTGGGTTGGTGGGAAACTTATGAGTTCACCTCATCGACATGCTAATGTCAACGGTACCTCTGTAGCTATAAGTATGACGTGTTGGGCTTAGCTAGTATATATATATATATATATATATATATATATATATATATACATACGGATATAAATACCGTCTCTCTATTCCCGTTAGGAAAATTCTAGTTGAAAGCCTCATTCTTCCTGTACTCGATTACAGTGATATCGTATACGGCCCCGTTTACTTTCAAAAACAGCCAATTCAATCCAAAGAATTCAAAATACATGCGCGCGTTTTTGTTTCGGCCTCCCGCGGCGATCCCATGTATCACCGTATTTAAATGAGCATGGAATGCTCCGAATACACAATCGTCGCAGTTATCACACTGTTTTTTGCGTAAACTTTTCAAAGCAAAAGAGCCGAAATATCTCTACGATATATTAAACTGGTCCCGCAGTGCTCATCACTACGTGACGCGCGCCAGAGATCGACTTCTCTTAGTCCCGGAACATCGCGCAACCGGTTATCGGGGTAGTTTCAAATTTGCCGCAACTATAATTTAGAATGACCTCCCTCCGCCCCTGAAAACTGCTGGATCCATGACTACTTTTAAAAGGTCAATCCGTAAGTAGCTTTTGACCCAGCTAATGCAAATGGAATAAACGGAAAATATCGGCTCTTCGAAATCATTTCATCTAAATTATATTTATTTTTAGTATCTTCTTTTCTTTGTGCTATGTTTCCTCTATGGGTAATAATGTGTATGTAGTTATATGTTTGTATATAATACCTGTATTAAAAATAATTATTAATATTATTATATATTGTGTATTGTGTGTATGCGTGTAAACTCTATATATGTGTGTATATGTATATATGAGTATCTCAACAGGTTGATATACATACGTATATCAACAGGTGCTAGCTGTAAAGTGGCCCTGTCGGTTTTGCTTCTAGCATAACTGCACAAGCCGAGCTAGTAACCTTTTTGTGGATAAAATAGTGAAAGAATTCTGGGTTAAGGCATGTAACCTAATTTTTAACTTTAATTTTGTCATTAGCCCTACGAATATTTTTGTACATATCTAATACTTTACCTGTTGTATTTTATATCCACAAATAAACTATATTATTATTATTATATATGTATATATATATATATACATATATATATATATATATATATATATATATATATCAACACGTTTTATGATTTGCGCATTGGACGTTTTTTGGATGAGTAAAATCTCTGGAGTTCGCGTCGCCGACATGCTGTATATTTGTAGATATAGGTGTCGTGTTGTGCAATATTAGTGCTTTGTATATCTACAAATGTAAATTTTACTTTACTACGTCGAAAACTACGTGGAAAGTTCAAAGTGTGTTCAAAGTTATTCATAGATGATTTGGGACAGTCTGTTGAGAAAAAAAATTAGGGTGAAATTTGTTTATAGAATATAGTTCCCGCGAACAACCTAATCTATCAAAAATTTTCCAACTCTTCTGCCATAATAATTAAAATAACACGAAAGTAAATATTTCACGAGTGTGTTTTCAAACGATTACCTACGGTTACAAGAAACGCTATATCTAACTCTCCTTCTGTCTGTTGTCTTTTAAATTGAGTTCTGCTAAATTCATTATGATACTTTTATCACCATCGCATCAATTATCTATTTTGGAATAATAACTGCATTTATAATTATAACTGCATTACCTCAACATTTATACAAAAATTTTGTGTATAAAATGTTTGTATAAATGTTGAGGTAATGCAGTTATAATAGTATTTATTACATTCGTCCCGTAGTAATGGCAACCAGGAATAGCTCTATTTAGAGAGCGTGACATCAACGGCAGCGCTAATAGAAGGCGTTCTGTCACTAACATTCAACAAAGGTAAACTGGTTTCGACGACAAGTATTAAAAAGATTGCCTTTTTTAAAATATACAATATATGATTGTATATTTCTTGACTTTTGAGAGAAATTTTTTCTCCTCAGGAGGAATTTCTCTCTTAGAGTTTAACCTGTGGTGTGTATTCATTTATCCACTAAAAATTTACTTATATAAGTTATTTTAACATTCAGGTAAGTTTTTTGTCCTTGATGTGTTATTAATTTCTCAATCAAATTATTAAAAAGTATCTTAGAAATAAATGCGAATGTCTAAGAATAAATAAATTGTATTCTAATATTGTTCGTTTTGTAATTTTAAGTGGCGCGTAAATAGCGTGACTTTTGCATATAAAGATTTTTCGACTAATTATATTGCTTTACGCAGATTTACTTTAAAAAATTGAGAAGTGAAAACTATTACAAAGTGTTCATTAAAAAAATTAAACATTTTAAATGGTATGACATAACTATATTCAAATTGCGAAATTCGATAACATTGTATATTTGATTTTATAATAAAAATTTAGTATAAAAAATCATTGGAAATGCGTTATTACTTCTAACTAACTACCCTAACTGAATATTTAAGTAGAAATCTTGTTGGTATAAATTCATCTATTAAATTATTATATTATTTACCCTTACAAAATTATGTATCTAAGTCGATTTAATTCAGGTGATTAGAGGAAAAATTTAAAACCTTTTTGAAATTAGGAGATCTGCTTTTATTTATGCTACATAGTTTACCATATGGCATAAATAATAGAGAATAATTTATTAAAAATGTTGAACATTTATTCAGCTAAAGTTCGTAGTTTGAAATTTAGCTTAAAATTATAATATCATCTAATCGATGATGACATTTTTTTTTCTATTAATAGAGTAATCTTCTTGGTACATGTCGATTTTAAATTATATTCCTAATTAATTCGAGCGAATTTTCTTATTTCCTAAAAGAGTTTTTCCTTTTAAAACAATGACAAAAAAACTATAATTCAAAATAATCCTGAGGTCAGAAAGTTAATAAGCTTTATTTTTATAAATATTATTTGTCTTATTTTCCTTGCTTTGCTTTAGTTCTAAACATACTTTGATCATTACGCAAATTTTCAAAGTTATAGAACACGTATTCCAAAATAGTAAATGCAACCTTATATTTTCACAGAAATCATCAATGTTCATCAAATTATACTTTGAATTACTTAACTTTCAATATTTAATATTAAAAAAGTAAAAATTCAGAAAAATAAATTAATTTTTGCAATGCTAAATGAACAAAAGTATGTTCATCATAACCTTACGCCTATTTCAGCTCTTATTATATATGAATATTTTCAATGCTCGCATTTATTTTGAACAAAATTCCAGTTTTAGGTCATCAAGTTCTTAGGCATTCAGTTTATGATAGAGAAAAAAATTCTGAAAATTTTAATCCAACCGAGCAGAGACATCAAATTTTAAAATAATAATTAGATCCTAAACGGCAAATCGGAACCAGAATATAAAGTGGTTAGGCTGATACTCTAAAGATCTGTAGTTATTTTTGACCTTTTCTTGGCATGTCGTATACAAGCCTATTATTTAAGTTTACAGTCCTTTTATTCCTTATAATTATTTATAGAGGTTATTGTTTATTGGCTGCTTACATACAAAAAAAAAATTCGTGGGAAATGCATAAAAATATAAATTGAGTGAAATATTATTCTTCGTCATTACAGCAAAAAATTAGTCTTGAATCCTTCACAATATTTTATTAAAAGCACTTTTGCAATTGCGTTATGCTTTAATTTGTCTGCTATCTTTTTTAACAATCGTTAAAGAATTCAAATAATTTATTAATAAAATTTACACTCGAGAACAAAATAATAAATTAAATCTACCAAGTTACTAAAATTGCTGCCATTCTATTTAGCAATTCATCATCAACCCACAGAAATTAAATGAGCCTTCTATTCGAAAATATTAAGTTTATTTTGAGAGCACTCGTATGTTAAGAAAGACTTCCCGAATAAACTTGATTATTATTACGTATATAAGGGTGATTATTGTAGATAATTTAATTATTTTTAGTATTCACAACCATAGTGATATAATTGAACAATATATCCATATCATAAATTAAACAAATTGTCCTTTAATAATAATTAAAGTCTTGATAATAATTACAACTTGTCTATATATATATATATATATATATATATATATATATATATATATATATATATATATATATATATAAGTTGTACTCGACGCACCATGAAACGAAGACATATTTTTCATCGCTAATGGTTTTATTAGAGTTTAAAGAACCGTTTCGAATCGTCAATATAAAGTGTTTGGCTTGTCTCCCTCAAATTACGTCTAACCGTCAAAGTGGTTTACTATTTAATAAAATATCTCCGAATTTAATCTGAACCTAATTATGAATTTAAACGTTCTAAGAACCTGTATAAAAAGTTGCAACTCTGCAGTGGATCGATCTTTTTCAGGAAACCAAAACGGCGACTTTAACACTGCATGCACCAAAGGAAAAACTCTGCACGTCAACGAATATTATCTTGAACGAGTAATTGAAAAATTAATTACTCCAGTGACTCTCATTTCTGATCATTTTGCAATTTAACCTCGTTCCTTTAGCATTTAACCCAAATATCCAAATTTATCGTCATACTTTCTCCAACAAACATTATATATAAATTAAAATAAAGATGTTTCAATCTTTTTAAAATGTAATTGAGCATGATTCGACCATATTATTTACCTTTTTAAGTAATCATACCGGAAATTTGCAGTAATACTTTATTACCGTAACGAGGGAAATTTTCTTCAGTTTAAACAAACTTTCGTGGCTATGAAAAACTTCGAGAAATATTTTTTAGACTTTTACTTTATGAACTACAATATTTCCATCAAAAATTTTTAAAGAAATGAAACCACTACAAGAGCATTTTATCAGTGGCAACTTATGGAAACCTTATATGGTACTCATTTAGCAATGCGAGTATAATTGTAATATCTTACCAATTGTATCTCATTTTTGAATTTTCCTTAGGTTGTGGATTTACATTCGAAGGATATTTTACTTGCGCCTCTAGACGATTTATATGTAAGGTAGAAATTGAAGAATACAAATTTATTATTTTTTCATTTATTTCTTTAAACAGATACATTTATTGATATATTACAAGTACCCTATTCGTAATTATAACCAATAAATGGTTCAACAAAGTATAAACGTTTTTATTAAACATGAATATAAATACACAAGAACGGAAAGATAATGGCGACACATTTCGATAAATTTACTTTCATACATCATAACCAAATCACACTCGGTGCAACCACGATTAGGTGGTTAAGTACTTGAATAGCGTGAGGAACAGGTGAGTTTCGATAGGATTCGGATTTAGGAGGAGGAATATAATAAATTGTATTATTCCTGAGCGCAGGAAATTGTCAGTTGACAAAGAATGAAAATTGTCTTTGTAATAGAGGGCATTAAAATTTCCTTTTTAACAACTAGAAGATGAATTTTCTAAACGCAATGTCACTTACAATGACTGGAAACTTATCATACCTAGGAGAAAATATAAAGGTTAACTACTGTCTAATATACTGATATCCAAGGAACGTTTTTTGTTCATGATCAATCATCACCTTTACTTGGCTTCATGTGAACTGCATATAATGGGGAGACATTCGAATTGCTATATTTATCTTAAACCCACAACCAACGACCTCATAGAAACGATGCGGTGAGATTCCATTGACCGTATATTATATAATAGGACCGTATGTTCGACAGTATCATATGAAGTAATATCGCAAGCGTGACGATTAGCTCTTTGAGCGCCTATATACGACCAAAATGGTGCTAGGCTATTTTTGAAATTCAATTTTGCGTCATAAATTTAATTAGTTTATGGACACGACCCCAATCAAATGTAATTAGTTCTAACCAGTTTTATACGTTTTACAGTAGATCAAAGCGGTCTAAATATCTCATAGTAATTAGCGAACCGTTGTTGTTTCCAAAGTAGGTGAAAATAATGTTTAGATTTGACACATGAGTTGAACCAAGTGTAAACTTGGGTGTAGTAAAAATCAACAGCGACATTTAAATCGTGAATTGAACACGAATCGCTCCAATCAATCTCAAACAGGAGAAAATAAAACGATACTAAGCCTCTCTTTAAAGAATTCAAGTTCGGGTATTAATTAATATTAGAAGACAGTTGAACACTAAATAGAAGCAACTCAGTACAGATACAAACAGTGCAGGATGATATAAGTCCTCGTCATTATATGTATTGATATTCAAAATTCCGAACAATTTTCATAATATCCTTTAACACCACTTTATTTTCGATTTTCAGCATTTTTACCAATAATTTATAAATTATTTTCCCTGACAAAATTAAGGAAATGAACTAACGTCATCCGATAAGGCGCTCGAAAGTAGACTGTAAAGAATGAGTTATATAAAAGACAGATTGAGTCAAAGAGGAAGAAGAGAATTAACTTAGCTAGTTTGTTTCTACATGCAAGGTAAGCCTTAAGGTATATTTTTTAATGTTATCCTTGAGTAATGATGACAAGTAACATAGAATAATGAAAATTAGAAACTCCAAATATCTCATATATTCGAAAAGTTCTCTTTCAAAAGTTAAAAGGTAATCATGTAAAATATCATTAATGCTTCAGATGTCGAATTTATTCAAATCAGCATAAATGCACAATATTAGGGCTTATTAAAAATTTAGTTAAAAATAAATCTTTACGAATTGTCCAACAGAAGTATTGAGAAACAATTTTTAAAACAATCAGAGTAACTTAGGCAAACGTCAAAAGTAATTTAGAAAAACCAAAGTAACTTAGGTAAAATATAATACTTCACAATAATTTAATAAATTTGTGCGTTGTAACCTCGGCAAAAAAAACGACATAGAAGAGTAATATCCATATAAAATGAATTTACCACAAATAAGTCGAATATCAATGCCAAATAGTCTACTCGAGTCATGACTTGTGGAAAGTAAGTACGAATATAAGTGAAAGTATGAATCTTAGAGCAAATATGCAACACCATATCGGCTTACATGACGACGTATCTAAAAGTAAAATATTCAAGCAATAAATAACTGTTACATCAAATAACGTAACATCTGCTTTCCATCACTGAAACGTTACTCGCATGGCCCAAATAATATGAGCCATGGATGATGATGTCTTCGCATACATGTTCATATTATAACGTATATATTTTTAACCAACGTTTCTCAATATTATGTTAAGCTACATATTTATTTTATTTATATTTGATCAATGTACCAAAGTAATTTTTATTATATATATACTATATATGTATGTATAAATATGTATATATATATATATAAATATATGTATATATATAT
Source organism: Druceiella hillmani (assembly GCA_039881145.1). NCBI lineage: Eukaryota > Metazoa > Arthropoda > Insecta > Lepidoptera > Hepialidae > Druceiella > Druceiella hillmani. The sequence goes on along the minus strand of JAYKKI010000022.1, from coordinate 30,182,117 downwards.
GCGCCATGTATATTTTTTTACGTATAAGACCAGCAAATAAATAATTGTTTGTAGGTATCATTTCGAAAAAACTAAACTATGTTAATAGCGTATAACACATTTAAAACTTATATTTTACCTTTTATTTTAAAAAATAATAACTTTTAGCGGCGATATAAATATAATGTATGTATGTGTGTACCTGTATCTGTACGCGCACATCTGGATATAAAAGTGTATATGGATATATTCATGTTCATTAAACACCGTAAACGTCTCTTTCGATTTCAATTAATAAGGCATTAACAATATAGAATTTATTTATTTTAATTGATGTATATATTTATATATTTTAAGTGATGCAGAATATCATAGTAACTAAATAGGGAAAAATAAAATTTAAAAGAAAATAATTTACTTAATTCAATCTGAATCCGTTTCTAACGCACTGAAAAGTATATAATGAAAAAAAAATAATAAGAACATTTCGCTGCAATTTTTGTAGCCCCGAACATAAATAAATTTGCGTTTCCGAACATAAATAAATTTGTAAAGTACTTGTTACTGTTAAATATTTTTAGAAGCGATTTTAAATAAAATACACACTCGTTTGTGTATGGATGTGCGATAACAGTATGTGAAGAGTAAGAGAAGCATCGGTTTGGTATGGATTCCAAAAATGTCTAGCGATAACAGTATTTTGTAAATTGAATTGTATTTGAAAACGACGTTGTACCGCAAAAATTCCAAATTAGTACAAGTGTTTTTTTAATTTTATACCTTTTAATGCGCTTTTCATTTGGTGGTTTTTTGAAGTCGGTTAATTTTTTTTTCAAAACATATTTTATGTAATAATGTTTACATATATCGTGGACCGTTTGTGTTTACTATATAAACATGAAAAATGTTTTTCTTAATTAAAGTTTAAACGTCTAGCCTGACAAACTTCGAATTATTTTTATGTTTGAAAAAAATATATTCTACGCAACATCCGGGATATCCGGTAAAAATTTTAAATTATGAAGAAATATTTTTGAGGCCCTTACTTAATCTTTTTGAACCAGACTCCACATTCCCCAAATTTCCATACAAATATTTTCGAGTGTTTCAGATATGTTATCAGAGCTCAGATTTATTATCACAGTCAGAGCTATTAAGATACGTGCTGGTTAATATATTTCATTACTGTACCAAATTTGAGGTTTCTATGTTATTATTCTAGAAGTAGATTTTTATTATAATTCAATTGTTATTGCAATATCTGTGAATGGGCTAGAAATCTTTGTCGTTTCTCTTGATTAACTGCTTAATTAATATATCATGACCACGAATACTTGATTTAACTTCAGAACGAACATAAATACGTTGAGAAAATTTTCTTAGACATCTTTCTAGAGCAATAAATCTTAAAATATTGTGATTATAATTATAAAATAAAAAAGTTGCTAAGTCATACCATAGTTAGTTGGGTGTAAAAAACTACTTTCATTTTTTTATAAAATTTTGGCATAAGTATATTTTCTGATTGGTTTATAATATCTTTGAAACTAATTACTTTTTAGTAATTATTTGTTAAAGAAATCTCCATCCAAAATGAATCTCTGAACTATCGAGATAAGTATCTAGCTGAGTAGAAGTACTGAGATCAAAATCATTAATTGTAACTAATTTAATTTTTTTTATTCTTGTCATTCCAAAAAATATATTTTTTTTTTCAATATGCCTTTTTCTACTATTACAGTGTTATGACTGTATATGGAAAAAGATACCATGTCCTTTTATAACGAAATATAGGAGCTTATATTCAACGTGTAGTTATGAGTACCAATTCCAAAAATAATTAAAAGTAAATAATTCAGTTAATCAGCCAAAATAGAGAATCGTTGTCGACCGCGAGTCTCCCTGTGATTCATCCTAATGATTGCTTCAAGCATTTGTTTATGTTAATGGGCACATTTCTTTTTTTTATGTAGTTTAATAGGAACATGAATATGGAATAAGGCAACATTAACGATTTACACAACAATGTATATTTAACAAAATTTTAATGTATATATCTATATATATATATATATATACACACACACACACACACACATATATATATATATATATATATATATATATATATATATATATATACTCATATTAATGTACATAAACTCCTTGTTAAATTGCGCAAATTTGAGACTGAAACAAATCATATCGCATAATATCAAAAGTACATAAAACGGTCCATTAACAAACACTAAATATCTCACAAATGATAACTCAACCTCCACTGTATTTAACTGTAGGTACTATGTTTTCTTTGTATCCTGCTTTGTTTTCTTCATGCTGGGTTTTATTTATTACTCATACATACCCACACACACACACACACACACACACACACACACACACACACACATATATATATATATATATATATATATATTTAAAATATCACAGTCAAGATTCTGTTTGCTACATGTTTATAGTTATAAGGTACACTCACCCAGAAAGAAGATTTTTGATGCCAAGCGTTCAGAATTCAATGAGCCGTGCTTGCACGTATGTGTGCCTGCACATGTTTTTGCGTACTGTTATAACCTTCCTTTGAATAGGTTAATGTTAACGACCACCTTACCTACTTTCATTGTCAGCATCCAAGTTCACCTTATCCGCTTGCCCTCTCAGCACCTAAGAGGCAACGGACAATAGACCAGGAGACGTCAGTAGTATCCGGCCATCCTATATAAATGGTGGAAACTACCTAACCCTTAATTAATATTTCATGATTGAAATTAATTAATTCCAGTCTAATATATAATTGCATCAATTAAACAAATATTTTTAAAAACCTAAGTATCAAATCCCGTATAACAGTACGTGCATGCGTGATTGAGTGCGTTGGTGTTACTTGCGTATATGCGCCCATGCCTGACGCGTACGTACATGCATACTTCGTATGTGCAAACATAGATGTGTGCGATCTTGCATGAGTGCGTGCACGTGGTCGTATGTGCGTGTTAATGGAGAATCCATCAAGTCACTTTTTGCGATAGATGACATTTTAAATATGCGTCACAATGATGCCAGCAACCAAGTGTTGTAAGTGATCCCCACACAGGTGCTTCCGAGTTACGTCCCTCCTTGAAGACAAATGTCTTCGTCGACGATGGATAGTCACTCAGACCCATAGTCGCCTTGGAGGCTCCAATCTTCCGAAGTAACATTTAAAACAGTGGTAGCTCTTGACGTCACACGCAGTAGATGACAGTTTATTCTTTAGATTAAGAATTTCATTTTGATGTATCAAAATATAATTAATGTTGTTAACCTGTATGGGCGAAAATAAATTTCGCACATCTATATAAATAGGGACGTAGGCATGCACGTAGACACACGTTGACGTATGCCTGTACGCACGCATGCACCCATACACACACATGCGCGCATGCATGAACGCGCGCATGCTCGTACCCATGTATGCACACAGAAGGCATGCATGCACAAACACGCAGTCCAATATACATAGATACGTACATATAATCGTGGGCTTTATTTCACTTTGATATTGAACGGTCTTCTTAAATTCTACCAATACTGATATAGTCAGTTTTCGTTCCAAACTTTTATAGCAGGCGGCAAAACTAATTATTCCGGATTTTTGCCATGTTTTTCATGAATTTTTTATAGACATTTAATAAAATAATTCTAAAAAAGGTTACCCACAAAATCCTATGTACAAGAGATCCTCATGTAATTTTTGCTGATTTTTATTCAATTTAATGAATTCTATACGGAACAATTACACATTCATATTCAGACCGTGTGGTTATTTTCAACAATATATTAACCACGCTGTATTTAAAATAGAGTTCTATTCCAAGATATGATACGTATTTTTTTTGTAAAATGCAAAGTGATATGAATTAAAAGTACAAACAAATCTCATAAGAATGATGTTATTGATGATAATTTTTCATTTTATTTTAATTCGATACTTTATAACATAGATTAACACAGCCTTTTAAAATTTATCCGTATTTATATTGTTGAAGATATACAACGAAATTTGTTTAATACTTTAACATATGCAAAATACCGAAATGTCAAATGTAATGTTATGTAATTTTCTTTGTAAACTACATGTACTTTCTGTTCTGTAACACTTCTAGTCAATTTAACATTTTGTCCACAAAAAAGTTACTCGAATGTGTTACGTATCCATTGTCACCTTATAAAAGAAATTGAAATATTTTAGATTTATTTTTAAATTAAATAATGGATTTCATTATTTAAACTTTTAAAAAAAATTTGGGTTAGTATGTCTTGTTAATATTTTCGGGTAGCTTGGAACTGTTTACTTGCTTTAAATTAGAAATTAAGCTGATAGAATTATGGTACAATTACTTTCAAAACACAAATATTTTTATTAATGAAAAAAGGTAAATCTTAATTATTTTTTATATTACATCCATGCTCAAGTAAAATCGATCATTAAATTAACAAATATATCTTACAATCTATTCAACAGTTTGACAGCTATCCGGTTTCTTTAATTTATTAAATGTTTTAGAAACTACTTAACGTTATATCACGTGTATATAATACACATGTATTATATACAAGTTAAAAATAAATATGTTAATATTGGGTCTAACACAAAAGAAAATTAATTACTTAATACATAGCTGCCGCGAATATAAAACTATAATTATATATTATATTCTTCACATTAATTAAGTGTAACGCAGTGATGAGGAAAATAAGCGTTTACTGATCTAAAATAAAACGAAAGTACGATAACAAAGCTACAAGTTGGGAGTTCGAATTAAGTGCAACTGTAAATTAAGTAAAGAAGGAAACGAACTTAGATAAATTAATTAGGTAATTCAATTCATTCAAAGATAACTCCATCTTCAAGAAGTTAAGAAATAAAATTAACTTTCCGCTGATTAAGCTTGGCAAAACTTTTGCTGGTACGTTTAAAGAACTGGTTCTAAGTTTTGTATTTAGCGAATCGAATGATAGACGACGATTGTGACAATGCAAAATGTTATGATTTAAAATTATTTTATTACGACATAATAAATTTTTAAAATTGTGAAGATATAAACATATACGTACAATATAAGGAAGTATTTCATAATTTTTTTTCTTGCTACTCGATACTAAGAGGGGATGAACATTAAATTGAAATATAATATCCAATTTAATACTCGTTTTGTGAAGTGAAAATATTCTCGTATGCGGCATTACGTATTAGAAAATTTTGAAGAACATAAATTTGCATTTGAGAATGTTCATATAGTAGCATCGCATATATGTCTAAAGCTCTGAAAATTGTTTCTTGAAATTAAATTCAGTAATAATCTTCAATACACATTTTTTTAGATTTTTTATATTGAAAAAGTGGAGAGTCAAGGATATTTTATATCAATTTTATAATATTTCGAAGACACGGCTTAGAAAAAAAATCAAACTTCAGTTTAATTTTGACATATATGTTTAATGATATACTATCAGATGTAACGGGGAAATAATATATCTGTCCCCATTCTGGACATTTTGCGACGTACGCTATACAATTTTTAATACTTGTAATATATTAATTGGCATCTCCAGCAACATTTAATTGCAAAATTTTATTTTGTAAGGTTAAGATAAATATAAATTATGAAGCTGTGAGGAAATTGGCTGTAGTTTTTAAATAGATCTATCAAATGATGGAGTGAGATTATGAATATCCATTTTTCACTACGAGTCCCTGGAAGTATCTCTATAAATATAACTGATAGTTAAAATTTATTTATACTGGATGGTGTCATTTTATTTAAAACTTATATATATTAATTTAATTATAATGAATAATGCTTTTAAAAGAGTAAGTCAAATAAATTATACAAAGCGTAAGCATGTCACCACGCGTCAATCAATGTCATTTGCGATATTTTGATTTTGTGTACATATAATGAAATACAAAATCAACGACTTGAGCTTATTTTGTTAATAGGATTATGCAAATTGCTCAGGGTTTTGTGTTTTTTAAAGAGATTTTGATATACTAGAATTCATTAGGGTTTGATATAAATTATAATAATATGCACAAAATTATCAAACCGGAGCAAAAAGTAACGATATCCCATTAAAAATATAAATGTGGAAAATAAGGCAAGTTTGGGTTGAATGATTATATTAAATGAAAAAAGTTAAAATCGGAATATCCGTTAAGTTCCAAGTGCTTTCTTTTCTTGGAATCATAATGAAATTTAGATTAATATTATTCTCATAAACATTTCGTATTTTAATATAACTATTATATTTGAACTTGGCAATTTTTTTCCTACCATATAAGTAATGCTATGTGATGAATAAATTCTATTATTAGCTTTTATCCAAAGTTGAAACGTCTTAATAAAGAATTAATACCAAATTAAATAGCAAGACTGCAGTCAGATTATTTCTATTTATTATTTCCAGATGATTACATGTGGCGTATTTGTACACTTTTTTTCCACAAATTATAAAAAACAATGTATTTAAATATAATTTTGCTCTGTATCTATATAATATTTTTTGTTGACATAAGATTAGGAATTAGTACTAACCGGTATTTAAAGGAAACGTTCAGTTAGGGCCCTTATAGATGTCTACTTACATTTTAGTTGTCTGAATCAGATCGTAGTTTTATTATGATCAAGATGGCGTATTGTCTTTAATAAAATTGAAAAAAAAATTCGTCTATGACAATTATTAATGGGGGATTATATGCGACGGGAAACGTAATTCTTCATTAAGTTTTTTCAACAAACTTAAGTGCTATAGTGATATATGGTTTTTAACTATTTTCCTTTGTTAGCTTAATAAACTGAATGCTCAACTTTAAGAATATTGATGTCTACAAGAATACTGATTTCTACAAGGATGTCCCTAATCTAGAGAGTAACAAAAACTTAAATATTTAAGATTATACAGTTTTGCGTAAGATAAATTCACCCAAAAATAGTAGTTAGTAATGTAAATAAATGGTAATATGATAGTGATACTTTTTAGTCGTCGAGCAAAAAACAGTTGTAAAAAATTTTTTTACGAACGCCTCTTTCATTTCAATTTGTATTGATATGTGCTTGGACCTGTGCCATGCGCGACATTCAGATCGCGCATATAGCTGTGCATCTATGATATAATTTTTTAAATATTTTGTATATAGTAGTAACAGTATTTTACGCAGACCGCTACAGTATAGTAATAATATATGTATGTACATATCTATAGTAAAATTCGTTAATAAATTTACCTGCTTTAGCTGGATGAAATAATTAAAATGTTCGTTTCTTTTTAGTTTCGTACCTCAGAAGGAAAAAGGAACCCTTATATAATCACTTCCTTGTCCATCTGTCTGTCGGTTAAGACCCTTTTTAAAATGCACGCGTGGAGGTATCAAGTTGAAATTAATATCACATACCAAAGTATATAATCTCTGGAGCTATTAAAAAATCAAGCTTCTAAGTCAATACAATTTAAAATCTTTAAAAGTGCCGTTTTTATGCCGCGTATTTCGGCACTTGTAAATAAATTCAGACTTACGGGGTACTTCCCATTGATCTAGAATCATGAATTTTGGTAAAAAGTAGGGACTTACAGCACAAAGAAAAGAAACCGAAAATTTTTAATTTGTAGTTATATCTTATAAAAAATATTATTTTACACACGCGCATATGAAAGATATATTAGCTTATATATTTTCGTTCTAATTAATTAAACCGATGTAAATAATATAATGGGAATATAATGTACTATTAAACTTTTATAAATTAAAAAATGTGTGCGGAACTCTGGTGCTGTGAGTTTCACTCGGGCTTGTCAAGTTTTTTTTATATTTAGATGTTTCTTTTTTATAAAAGATATCTCGAATTTCCTTTTTCTGGGGCCAAAAATTTAAATTATATGAAAATTTCATTTTTTCCTTTTACGTAGGAATTTAGCAAAATATTAGTTAATGTCTGTGTCTTAAAACAGGGCTCTATGCAAAATCTTTTAAACCCAACAGTTGTACTAAGCATTAAAACGTCAAAAAATTTAAAAGAAAAACAAACCACATTATCCTTCCTCTTAAACTTTTTATAGAAGGCAGAAAAGTCTATTTTTTTTTAATTAGAGGAGCCAAGGGATAATTTTAAACTGTACTTAAAGTTTCCGCGATACACGTCATGTTTCTTTAGATCTTAATCCCCGTTTTCGTCCTTTTGATGGGTAATAACTTAAAATTTTCTTAATTGAATATATTTGGCGTTAATTTTGTAGAAATTCATTATTCACAATTAAATGAAACTACGTGATGTAGCATTATTTCTACTATCTTTAATTTCTTTACCACGACCTAGGTTTCGTTGTATTACAACATCTTCAGGTGGGATATTAGCAAAGATTAACTCTTAGGAACAACCAACAGCATTTATATGTTTCAAACACAATAGCGGAAGATTACTTAGTGCGGATTTTTCCATTGTTTATGTTAGTGAGTTTATTGCAGGGGCACAGACTAGGTTTTATTATATTACAGAGAGTTATACAGTATACCAGTATTCTAGTTGGGGTAATAAATTCAATTGTTGTTATTATGTAAAGTTATACAATGCAAACTTTAGGGTGTATGTAATAAAATTAAATGAAAGTTATTGTGGGTAATATATTGCAAAGGCAAGGGTATTTGAAAGTAAGGCCAAGGTAATATACTAATTCTACATATCTTATTACCGATAATAAGATATGTAGAATTAGTATATTACCTTGGCCTTACTTTCAAATACCCTTGCCTTTGCAATATATTACCGACAATAACTTCCATTTAATTTTATTACATACACCCTAAAGTTTGCATTGTATAACTTCACATAATAACAACAATTGAATTTATTACCCCAACTAGAATACTGGTATACTGTATAACTCTCTGTAATATAATAAAACCTAGTCTGCGCCCCTGCAATAAACTCACTAACTTAAACAATGGACAAATCCGCACTAAGTAGTCTTCCGCTATTGTGTTTGAAACATATAAATGCTGTTGGTTGTTCCTAAGAGTTAATCTTTGCTAATATCCCACCTGAAGATGTTGTAATACAACGAAACCTAGGTCGTGGTAAAGAAATTAAAGATAGTAGAAATAATACTACATCACGTAGTTTCATTTATTTGTGAATTTTCTTAATGTTTGTTTATATTGGCAATAACCTGTTAAGAAGTTATGGACACACATACAAGTACGCACGTAAGCGCGAGAACATTATCAGGCAAGCGCGCACACACACACGCGCGCTCCGCGTTTACGCACGCGTACACGCACACAAAGACACACATACAAAGGCGCTCGCACACACGTAGTTACATACAGTATGTATATATCCTTGAGCGCGCCACTTTAACAAGTATTTGTGCAATTAATCATATGTAACTCGCCAAAAGATTTTTTATGCTTTTATCTCAAAGATTATAAAATACTAGTTATGATTTCAAAATTTTGTATATAAACATGATTATACAACCTGTGTCAATAGCGGTAATTATTAGTTTGACAACGTGTAATATCTTTTGTGTCTGATGTCAAGGTAACAGATATGTGGCCATTTAACTCTTAGAAAAAATTAAAATGTGCCATTTATTCTTAGACTAGTTAGATTAATCACAGTTTATATTACTGACAAAGTTTAAATGATGGTTTAGTCATAATTCCGTTTCATTAATGATGGCATACCCGTGAAAGGTCTGAAATTTGAAATTATTTTTTGGCAGGAACCAATTATTATTTAATTCGTCTCTTAGATGAACTGCGACAATACGGGCACCCAGCTATCAGCTGTTTAGTTTGTTGTCCTTCTATCGAACAATCATTTAGTAGTTATATTATTTTAGTCGTGGCTTACAAAATGATTTACAGTATTAATGGATTATATTAAATTATTAACAGAGTGAAATTATCAATCAGTAGGTTCGTATTATTATTTTGTAATTACGGAATAGAAAAGGAAGTAGATATTCTATTTGAATTGATCTTGTATTGAAATTGTATTATTGTATAATGATATTAATAATTATTCCCAGCGCCCGAATATTTTTAGAAAAGGGATTACGCATTTCAACTTTTGGAATAAAGGAGACTAACTGACCTACTCCTCACTCCTCACCTCTCGCTCACCATCCTTTAGGTGGGAATTCCACTGCTTAGAATGTAGGGGTTGTGAAATGTTAATACTTGAATTGAAAATTTCGCAAACTGATAACATGATTGCATGTTATTAGTCATATTTTGGTGACGGTAGTTAAAACTAGGTATCTATTTAAATTTACTAAAAAGCTAATGCATTATAAGACTGATATCATTAATTATACTATAATCGAAATTATTTAGTGATACAATGATTAAATATTTCTTCGAATTTTCATATTGGAGGTGTTCAGGGAATAAATTGAAACAAAAATATATTTTTGGAACTTTTGTAATTTTTCTGAAAATATTTTTATCTGTTTAATATCGCATCGTGCAACATCCACTTAAGCAATTTAAGTGGAATTTGAATAGAATCGATGCTCGCAATTCATATTAAATTGTAAACTTACGATGATTTCTTTAAGAGACGTCAAACTCTATTCTTAGCTTTCAAACAGTAAAAAAAGAGTGCGTGGACTTGAAAATTAATGAATAGACGTTGTCTGCAATATAACCATAAATTAGTTTAAAGCGCAACCTGAAATTATTGCTAGAAAAATTATGAATTTGAAGATATCTTTATTCCTTTGTTGAAAAACTTTGTTAAATTTTAATATTTTTGGATTAAGCCATTCAAATTATGTTAATATTAAATATTTCTCATAATCTGATTACCTCTACAAGTAAATTTCTAAAACGATATTTAGTTTTCTAGTGAGCTGCAACTCGGGATTGTTAAAATTTTTGTTTGATTTAACATATATGTAACTAATATCATTATCACAAAAGTTTGCTTCTTTTGTTATGTTTATTAAATTACATAATTTAAGTTTTTGTACAAGTATCATTGAACCGTTTCTATTAATTGCCAGTAATTTAATTTTTGAAACATTAAGGATTCTTGAAATAGGCATAATAATTTAATTAATAATGATTATTTCCAATACTGAATAAACTTATTAATTTTAATAAGCGTAATGATTTATAATATTATTATATATATATTCTATATCCAACTAATCAAAATTTAAAAAATGTCTTATTATGATGTATATTTTCTTACGCTATTAAGTAAGTGTTTATTTTACTACGGATAAATGCAGAAAATAGTTGATTGGTACGGAAGGAATTTTCTTTAGGGTCGCCATGAAAATATGAGACCAAAAGAGACTATAAGATTTATCAATTGGGTAATTTATGTCAAAAAATTCATTACCACGAAAAAAAACGTTATAAATAAATCTTCAAAACAGTCATTACCGTTATAATAGATATTTCTTTTTGCAAAATAATACTCGCATTTCTCATTCTTCATGGCCGAACAATATGCCGTCAAATATGTGTGAACTTGAAGTTGTTTCATTTTTGAATGAACGTAGATATAATGTGCCTCGGGATAGCGTTGAGACACGAAGTTACAGACACGAAGTACAACAAGACAAAAGCATAACTTTACTATTATAAAAAAATAACTATTTTCTTTACTTATCAGGTGTAATATAATATTTTCATTACTAAGTACGTTATGCAAATCAAAAATAAGGAGAAAACGATATCTCTATTCGACAAGAATAGAAAACGAAGCCATGATATAAGTTAATCCTCAAAACTAAACTCTCTTCACAGTCTGCTGCATTATGTGGCTAGATGTGTTTAAAGCGCAGGTGATTTATGTTTGCGGTGGTCATACACTCGCTTGCACCTTGCATTATAGAGGGAAACACCAGCGCCACGTGTAAAGTATCACGTTTTAATCTCAGGTCCATAAATCACCGTGTAAAAGGTGATAACGCTATAAGTTGTTCGGAGAGTAAATTAAAAATTACGTTTTAAAATTATGTGTTTTCATCCTGTCCTCATATAATTTAATTACAAGTGTAATTATTGAATAACATTTTAAGGTACAGACCATATCCTAGTGAATACAATCCACTAAAGTTACAATGACTAAACATGTCGAATGAATTATGTATGTTAACATAGGTCAGAAGCGGCTGTAAAATTTTAGACTCCGTTCCATAAAATGTAAATACTTCTTTGTGTAGAACGTTGTTATGTATGAATTCTAAAGGCACTCTTATATACTTAAGACTTAGAGTGATTGAGGTTATATTGTTAGGTTATATTGTAAATTCTTGTATTGTTATTTTTTGTAAATTCTTGTATTGTATTGTTATTTATTGAAAAATTTGAAATTTAATGTAAGGTTATATTGAGGAAATTAAGTTTATTTTTTGAAATTATAAATACAGGACTATTATTTTATATTATATATATTATATGGTTTTTCATTTAAAGTAATGTCAAGAAAATTTTAGTGAAATTAGTAATTTCTGAACTAAATTCGTTTGCATCATAATAATGGTTGTGCTTTAGCTTACAAAAGTTGTAATAATAATCTATTATCGTGTATAGAGCAAGAAAAGTTCGGGAGATTAACAATTTATCATATAATCTGGAAGATTTATTTCAGAATCAGAAAAATAAATTTTTTCTAACTATTTTTGAGGCCAAGACTGGAAACTTATTTATATTTAATAAAATTTAAAACTACAGACCAATTTACAGATGTTTCTCTTTTAGAAGTCAAGTTAATAGAACATCTAGGGTAGTACGATATCGAGTGAACTTAAGTTTGTTTTAAATGGAACAGAAAGAGCTGGCTTAAGCCTGAAAATTGAAAATTACTTGAAGCGCAAATATATAAATTATAATAGTATAAATGTTAATCACATACATAAAATGTAAATAGTAATCAAAAGTTTGATTGTAAATGTTTTCTAGTAAATTTTAATTTGAAAGAAATATCATAGTAACAAATAAAATTCCGCTCACTATTTAATAACTTCGATTGGCATTCTGTGACATAATTTCTATTGCAACTACTATTTTAATGTAATTTGCTTAAATAAACTGTTGTGTAATGTTTAATTATAAAGACTACAGATAACAAGCAAAACTCAGTCATTATTTAAAACAGATAAAAAATAGTTTCCGGCGTAAAATTTTCTATGCCGTAGAAATAATAAATTTAGACCTATAGAGTAGATGACCAGATTTTAGTACCTAGACTAGGATAGGGCCAAGATTAAGACACTACCAAGATACTATGATAAGACTTGAAAATAATACGATATAAGCTAATTTCATAATATAATTCTAAGTAAAACATTATAGAGTATTATACTCGATCTTAAGTTTAATTTACAAAATGTTTGCAAACCATTAACGTCATGAAATAACCTGTACGAAAAGCTCACTATACTTGCAATGTCACCCTTCGTTTCACAAACCACACTGTTTGATGGTAAGATTCAGTTAAAATCAAATAATACGAAATTTCTTTATATTGTGGTAACACCAAGTATTATCTGAATAAAAAAAAATTGTATCATACTTCATCTATTTGCAGCAATTTTTAACACATAAATTAATTATTAAAAGAGAACTTGATATTTTTTCTCACAAGGGATTTTAAGTAAGAGCTATAAATAGTCACTAATGTAAAAATTTAGCAGATATGTGAATAATTTTAAATTAGTTTTGGAAATGTTAATAATAATTTCTGAAAATAATTTTGAAAATAATAATGTAATTGAGTGTTAATTTGGTTATTAATGCACTAATATAGATTTAAAATTTATATGTTATAAGAACCATTGTGACATTTTAGATTTTATCTCATTTACCTTATTATATTTAAATAAATTATTGGTATGAAGTAATTAAATCTTTACAAAATGATTTTGAAAATAGGTTGGTAATGCTGTAAATACCTATATATGATATATTAATTTGAACATAAAAAAATTGTGATAAGCCCAAAATGCTAATTAAATCAAAAATGTTCTTCAATACTACTTTATTTGGGATTTCATTAATTTTTGCTTATATTTATCTTAAATAAAACCTGATTAATAATATTCTTACATTAATGGCAATAACCTTATTCATTGACAGTAATTTTGTTTGTTTAAGTTTATAAATGGAAAATTTTAAATAAGAAATGTAAAGGATGGAATCCTTTTGGTTGCTATTTTCCTGTAAAAACATAGTTATCACAAATTGCCTGATTTCTAATAATTTTTAACACAAAATCATTTTAAGGCACATTATGATTTTAGAATAATTATTTATAAATAAGGTAAAGTTTAAAATTGTTGTGACGAAACATAACTTAAACTTTATTATGAAATATATAAAGGAAATAGTAAATATGTGATTTGAAATAAAATATATAATTTTCTTCTTCCTATGACAATTTTTGATGATTTTATTTTTAACATATTTATTTGTTTCTTTTACATAAAAATAATACACGAATATGATAGAAAATATAGAAAAAATTTATGTCTGTGAAACAATTATAAGTGAAAAAAATTATTTAGCAAAAATTAACGATTAGGGAAAGAAAACTGATTATAAATGAGCATAGAGTACAATTTGAATAAATTGCAAAAAAATGAAAATATATCTAAAGTAAAAAGGAAATATAACTTCCCATTTCAAGTTACGCCAAAATAGAACATATAACACCTGACCCTAACGACTTATTATGAAAAAAACAGCCAACTCTTTCTGATATTATCCTATATCAATGGCATATCGACAAATAAATAATTTAATTTCTAATTAAAAAAAATCAATTTTTCATCTTCCAGAATTAAATCACACTTCCTAACTTTCGTTCTCGATCAGTAAAAATGACCAAACTTATTTTTAGGCTGTCATAGCAGAAAAGAAACAAAACCTAACATTTGTCATCCCTGTGTATGTGTACCTACCGCCTATCAAAGCCTATTTTCTTAAAAATTGTTTGATATATAGTTAAAATTTGGCGAAGCAATAAACATATTAACTCTAAACATATTGACCCCTATTATACTGAAGTATATGTGCAAAATAATATTGTAAGTAGTTTCATAAATAATTGCCACAAATCGTGTAAGAAAAATCTCTAATAAATTTGAGTACTTTCGTTAATAATTCCCCCACTCCTGAATATCATTACCTGTAATGATACGTATTCTTTTGGAGTAAATTTCTGGACACCAGTTTTCACAATTTTGTACTAATATTACAACCTCATGGGTGGTAACTTCTATAGTGCTTTTAATATCTTCAGCAATGAGGTCTTCTTTCATCTATCATTCCCAGCAAGATGCCTTGTTCCAGGTTGTCAGAGTTTTTCTTATAATATAGCCGAGGTTTCCGAGTATCCGACGGGTAACAGAAGATGACAGCTTATGGCAGATGCTCTTTCCTTTGGTGACGGACTCGCTAGCCTGAATACAAGACACCAACAGCATGTACCGCCCGCATCACGTTTGAACGCGTCAATACTTTTTTCTGCCGCTTTCAACCACTACTTAAAGCCATAGAAAAATATATAGAGTGTCATATTTTCTACTACAATGATTTTGGTTTTCCACTGCATATTTTCGTCTCTCTATATCTTACTACTTAAGACATAACGTTCTTTGCCCTTATGATGCGGTGACGACTTTCTTTTTCACAATTCTCGTTTGTAAATATTAGGAATCCCAGATAACTAAACTCCTCGAAGACTTTGAGGTCTCTCATGGTCCCGTCCTGATTAAATATTCCTGCTCTATCCCCCAACCTCATTTTCATCTTGGTTTGTTTTATATGGAGTTCAAAAAATTGCGTATATTAATATTAATTTTAATACTCATTGAAAAAGTTAAATTACACAAAATAACATTTGTGTAATAAATTTTGATTAAAATTAATTTTTTGCCCTTTTTTATTAATTATGGTATAATATTTTAAGTTTATCATTTTAATTATACACGTTTGGTCTATTTAAATGAGTTCAAAAATCGTATCAAAATTCGTATAATTAAACTTTACCTCCATTTAATTGTAACAAATTACAGATTAAAATTTAATAAACAAGCCTGTCTACTACTAATGCACACTTGCCGTCTTATAACATTTTCCAAATAAATGTACTTCAAGTCACCCAAAGCAACAATTGAAAGGAAACTTAAGAATAAAACATTTGTGACAAAGTTGCTGAATTCAATTATGTCCCTTTCATTCCAAGCAAGTCTTCCCAAATTTCTACAAAATATCTTCATAACATATTAAATGCAACCCATTTTCCTTGCTCTCCGCAGCCTTACACTAGTGCACTTATAATCAAGCCCCTTTTGAGGATTTTCGAAGGTTTCCAAGTAACTGTCGTATTTTAGATAATGCCGTTTTCGCTTCAGTGCATTAAAGTTTTAATCTTTAATAATTATTCACACTATTTAGAATTCTTTCCTTCATTATGTTGTATGTATCATATTTAAATTTTTATTTTATTAAGAATTTTCAATTTAAATCTACATGCAGTTTTAAAATATTATTTTCTTAATAAAAATAATTTCTATTATTCCTGACAACAGGAAATCACTAAAACGAGACAAATGTTCCTATTTTTAAAGGTAAGTAATTTTTAGGTAACTGATAATTTAAACTAACTTAAAGTATTTAGAAGGAAGTTTAAGTATATTAAGTAGGGGTTAAATATTTTTTAAATATATTAAAAATAAATTAAAATCAATATTACAAGGATATAGAATCCGTCATATTATATTTAAAATTTAAATTTAATTTAGTTGATTTAAATTCAGTAAAATTTGTAGAAATATAACCCAGCAGATTATGTATCTGCTGGGTACAATAAAATGTAATGTAAAATTAATAACTTTTCAATAATTTTCAGTCGCAATATGTTTATAAAATTATTTAGTAAACGTTACCTTAAATTTGTATTTAATTTTGTAGCGTAAGTAAAAAGAAATTCGTAAAATGAAAATATTTAAAGCAAAAAAAATTAAATGCATTAAATAATAAGGCAATTTATTGATTTTTCCAAGTCTTGAGGTAGAGGATAATTTATTAAGAATACTGAAATGATGACATCAAATACGCACTGCTTTTTATATAATGCTGTTAGTGTTTTGCAAAAAATGTTTTTCAATCAGCTGACAATTTATTCAGGAATATGAATGGTATAACAAAGACTGAAAAAGAATTGTTGACCATCTCCTTGAGCCATGCGTTATTGAAATAAAAAGTAATTAATTGAAAAACGATCTTCGCAATTTAAATAAACTTGAAATTTCAAATTGCAATTAATTGACTGTAATTTTTAAAATTCGATTTATGTTTGGCCATACGAAGTTTTGTTGAAAAGGAAATGAGTCAATAACAATGTGTTGTTACAATTTTTTACAGTTTGTTTATCTATTGTCTTCTTGCACTACATGTTTCAATTTATATTAATGCGCTAGTGAACCATTAAAATTGTATGGCACATAAGTATAATTGTTCCAATATATTCTTTTATAATGTGAAATATTTTCAACCATAAAGTGTTAATAATTTGGCAGCTAATAGAAAAATACGTCGCTATTTGTTTATAAGATAGATCTCTTTTAAAAATAATACATTTTTCAAGGACACATAGTTTAAATGATTTCACGTGATTCCAACGTAACACACCTGTGAATTGCTTTATGACTTTAATCAGCAAATATGCCACAATTCTTTTCATTTTAATGTAAGCAAACAATTTCTTTATAAATGACCATTTAATATGAAAGTTTGAAAAAAAATATGGACTTTTCTTTTCAACAATATGAAAAATTTATACCATCTGAAATTTAATAAATGTTTGCCGTGAGGACACAAATACTAATAAAATTTGGCTAATAAAATAGTAGGCAAGGTTTTTTCCTTTTGCACTATTTGCTTTTGATACATTTTTAATATGTACCAAGTGTAGTGTGACTTAAAATTTTATAGAAATTTTGCAGAGTTAGGAAAACAAACAAATTATCTTATAAGCAGGAAAACAATTTGTTTACCTCTGAGATACCTACTCGACAATTTTGCATTCTCATTATAATTACTATAGAAAAACATGTACACTAAAGTACTATCTATTGTGGCGAGCAATCATTTAGAATGGTTTAAAAAGTGACAAAATATATTTTAATATTAATGGATTTTACGTTAAAATATATTTGAATTTGGCCAATAGTACCTCAGACTTTCTGAGTTGGATAAAAACGAATAGAATATAGAAACTCAGTATGGAAATTAAAATAGATGTATTTATCCAAAAGAAACAATTTCATTACATATTTAGCAATAAATGGATCAATATCTATTAGAAAATGTTCATAACCGATGACAAAACTTATTTTAAAAGATGTATACTGTTAAGTATGAGCCAGATATCATTCTGGTAACAGTTTATGGAAACCCATTATCCCCACCCCTTTGCTGATTCAAATTGAAAATACATATAGAATATCCACGTGGAAAATCAGTGTGAAATATCCGCTAAAAAGTGCTAGTAATACGCAACTTAGTTTTCAAAAATGGTTTATAAATATGAATACTGCTTATTATTCCGCTTCGTTTTTGTATTGGTCAAAACATAATTATTCGAAAATTTAAAAATATTCTAGATAGAATTTTGTATAACAAAATATTTGAATGACGCTAATATTTTCGTGACAATTTTTTTCTCTACTCGTATATCTGAATATATTTCATGTCTTATTTGGAAAGGTTTTACATAACTACGCGATAACATGAGGTTACAAAAATCTGTGACGAAGCTAAATCTGTTATGCTGTATAATATACTGATCGAATACATTTTACTAAATATGTTAAATATTTTCTTCTTTAATGCACATTTAATGATGTTCCAAAATTAAGCATTGTTTACAAAATTTCCTACAACAAAATAGATTTTCAATTATATACTCTCCAATTAGCCACAAGTTATTAAATAATGTCACCCTCAGTTTTATTTGCGATGTTTTTATATCTTACCAGTGTCTCTAAAATAAACGTATGTTTCGTTTGGAAAAGTCATAAAAACCTACTCTGTTTCAAGACTTTGGAACCAGAGGTTGGGTAGTAAAATTGCTACCATTTTCGTAATATATTCGTTGTGAACTATTTGTACCGAAGTTAAATATATTTTTAAAAAATCCTAAATCTGCAGAATCATCACCTATGACAACATCGTTGATTGTTTATATTTAAACAATTTTAAAATTTGCAAACAACTAATTTAAATTATGTACTTTTAATAATGACAAGTATTAATAATACGCAAGCACGCACAGGTGTGTCCGCGAAGCAGAAATTCGCAGTTTTCAGAAAATTGTTAAAGCTTGTATCAGGACCCTTAAAATATTGATACAACATTCGAATTCTATTTTCAATTTCAATACTAAGTATCCATGTATTTCCTTGTTCCACGAATCAAATAAAATACGTGTTACGAGACAATAGCAAAAGATATTTTTTGGTAACTAATATATTATTAAAAAAATGTTTATGTAACGTCGAAATCTGTTAAATTACAAATGTATTTATTGCCTTTTCATTTCATTTATTTTACTAGTAAAATAAAAGCATTTTGTAACGAGATAAATATATATTTAATTACTCCAGTAAAACTTCTCTTCTGAAGCACCAACGGGAATATAATCCGTTTTATTAATTCATCTTTTGAGTAGTTATTAATTTGGATTGAATTCGTATGCAAACATTTTAATAAAGTTTCTTATTAACGTTTCCTAAAAATATAATTATTTTTAAAGTATTTTATAAAATTCTGATGTATTTTTTAATATTTTTCCTTATTGCGTAAGTCAAAATGAAAAAAAATATTAAATTTCTTTTATGATCAATGATATTGCCAATTATGAAAGCTAAAATAAGTCTTCACAGAAAAATCGGCAGGTATTGCAGATGTCTAGTTTTCTTTCACTTTTGATAAAAATAAAATGAAATGACAGTATTAGGAAAAGCTGCTAAAAATATATAGTTTTGCCATTATACTAATCGCATCTCATCAAGATATAGAAAAAGCAACTGTAATATTTGTGAACCCATTTTTGAAAACACGCCACTTGTTTGAATCAGACTGTGACTTTTTTATTATTTGTTTTTCACTGAAGCGACGAGGGGGATAGGGTATCTCTCTGTCATAAATTGCAGTTGACGTGACTTGAATGCTTTCATTGTTTTGGGCTTATGCCTTACTTTTATCGATAGAATATATTTTCACAAATTTTCCGCCTTGTTTTAAAATATACGGGGAGACTTTTCTGCCGATATACATGTAAAGTAATAATTATTTATTTGATTATAGAAAAAGTAATGGTGTCGTACTAGCTGCTTTATTTGGAACTAGAAAATATTTTAATTATTATTAGATATCAATAATAAGTTGATATAATTTTACCCCCGTTAGAGATTTTTTTAGCCTTATGTAATTTGAGTGTAATAAAAAGAAACATCAAAACATTATCGTTTGATTTCGTTAAATTTATTGGAAAAAAATTAAATGTACCACAATGACAAATGTCATACTAGCCACTTTATATACTGTTTCCTCTACAGGGAATACTCTCGGTAATGAATGTTATAAGTGTAATGCACTTTATACGAATAGTGTCACTCTGAAATTGATATAAAGACTTTGAAAGGAACATTTCACGTATGAAATGAGTTCAATTACAATTTTTGGGATCATAGTGAAGGTTTCGCATCAAATAACTGCTTCGGTATTTCATAAGTATAACTCGATAAAATCTTTATTTCTAAGATTTTGTTATAGGTTTTATTACCTTAAAATAAAATAACAATATTTGGAAATATTCACTGTTACTACTTGTGTTCATACACAAAAAAATGTATATTTCAATAATTTATAAAATGAAAATAAAATGGGCTGCTTTAAAACAAAACTAAAAGAGTTTATTTAAATAATAGGTACATTCAAATAATAATTAAAACTTAAGAAGTAAATGTGGTGCGTTTAACGCATAGGTTTTTTAAAGTTTGTCTGAAATTTCCCGTCATAAAAAAGTTGGAAAAGCTGTGATCAGGGCTGTTTTTAAAAAAAGGAAGAATATTAATGAATCAAGATATTTTATTCACGCAAACGAGTTTCCCTTCTAAAAATTTCGTACCGTTCAAATTCTCCTTTACTTTTAGTAAATTTTAACTAACTTGTACAAATTGTTTCTATACTATCTGTAACGGTCGTTATCCAAAACTTAACGTTAAGCGTTGTTTCAATGGAATCAATTAATAATAAGCATTGTTAAAACGTGACTAAATGTTAAGGAATATTCTACGACATGAAGTTAGATGCGATTTATATGAAAGAAAATAGAAGCTTACGCGGACTGAATTATGCAAAGGTAACAATTTTATTCTGAAATGTAGTACCAACCCAAAAACAAAACCTTATGACCAAATTTATAGGCTACATCAAACTGGAATTGTCTAGAAACAAAAAAATAACACGACGTTTTTTATACAGTTTAAGGAAATTTAAAGGTAAAATTTGTACATTAATAAATAATAAACAGAAAAAAAACATGTGATTGATATACTTTACGTTTCTCGAAACCACAACAAAAGTTCCGCTGTAATTGTTATAATTTAGCGAGCTTACTTTACTATATTTACATTCTGTAAGTAGTGTTTTAAATTTTTTATGTGAAAAAAAATATAAATAGGAGAGTGAGTCTTCCTAACTTTGCATATTCATTCAAGGCAAGCCCATAATATTGTAATCAAAATAATCGATCATATTTAAAAAAAAAATAGTTTAAACATTAACTGTAAATTGTCAAAACGAGTTTTGTGCATTGTACGATGAAAAAAAATTATTTTGCTTGCGTTCTTATTAAATTAGAAAAAAATCTCATCTAACAGTTAATCTTATTTATGTAGTGTGGGATATACTACAAAATACATAAATGTAAATGTATCTTTTTTTATTCTTTAAATTATAACTTTCAAACTACAATCGTTAATTAAAATAATCGTTAATTTAAATTAAATTAAAATTGAAGTATTAAGCGTTTTCGAGATTTTTTCTCTATGTAAATTTACCAGTATGCCTTATTGGCTTATTTTTAATCACGTCATTTAAAATTGTTAAGAAATAATGATGTTATAAGATATTGCAAATAGGAACATATATAAACATAATCAGCTTACTAAAATCAAATCTTTCATATTGCTTAATGAT
Source organism: Druceiella hillmani (assembly GCA_039881145.1). Taxonomy (NCBI): domain Eukaryota; kingdom Metazoa; phylum Arthropoda; class Insecta; order Lepidoptera; family Hepialidae; genus Druceiella; species Druceiella hillmani. The sequence continues at coordinate 30,159,850 of JAYKKI010000022.1, read as the reverse complement.
GACTGCAAATGCCACTGTAATTTTTCATTAGTTTAAAGAAATAAATTCCGCTAACAAATTCACTAATGACATCTAGTTGTTAAACAGCTTTATATTCTTATTTGATCACATTTTTGTTAAATATAATATTCGTAACATTTAATGTTAAATATTCATAACGCTTCAAGTCACAACTCACGCATGCATTCAGCGTTGGGGTCGAGTTAAAAGAAGAAAAAAAATTGGTTGCTCTCCTATGGGAATCTCCGATTTATTAATTCGGGATACACTAAAATTAAGCTCAGAGAAGTGTTTTAGCAACAAATGCTGACTAATAAAGGAAAAACCTAGAGAAGATTATAAAAGATAGATGATTTCCCTCATTAACTACTTTACGATGTGGTATGAATTATATTTTATACCAGCTTAAAATCTAATCGTACGCCAAAGTTCATAGGAATACGTTTAGAAATCACGAATATATAGGCATAACTCCGTAATTTTGTAACAACATTCCAATTAGCCATCCATGTATACATACATATATATATATATATATATATATATATATATATATATATATATATATAAATAAATATATATACACACACACACATATATATATATATATATATGTATATGTGTGTGTGTGTGTGCATATAATATATAAATTCATCTAAATTCTTTTCTTGTCATATTGTGGCCTTCCAGAATAAACCCTTCAATATGTATTAGTCTTGTTTGATAATATTTTTCTTGTAATAAGTTTTGGTAATGTATAGTTTAAAGTCATTGTAAAATATAGTTTAAAATCTAAAACGAATAAATAAATATACTTGGGTTTAAAATTTTTAAAAATCCAAATTTATGACAGTGTAATATGGCAAATTAATTTAGGTGAATCACAATAAAGAACGACTACATTTAATGCACCTTTACGGTGACTAATTCGATGTATTTACCATGTAAATACTCCATATAATATAACTTATTATCAAAAAACAGAATGGAAGATAATTTTAATATGTTTATGATGGAATAATACTGACAAAATGCTGACATAGTGAATGACATATCTAGGTGTAAATTGATTGCCAAGGTTATAACATATAAAACCAATTTTACATCTTTGTAGACACCATCATAAACTATTTGTTGTTAAAGTATCCGAAATAGATACTTACGATTTGTAATACGAACCTCATCTTGACGTTCCTTAATGTATTAACCGCACTTCATTATTTATTTCAATACGCTCCACATCGTATCTTTAATAGGCAGAGTTTTATTACAGACATCATAACTATGAAAAACAATTTAGCGACGGAACATTTCTACTATTTGCCAAGTATGAATGTACTGTAGCATACTTGTTTCAAGTTAAAATTGACGTAGAATGAAGCTCTGGAGAACTTCTGCCTCGATTTCACAATATCGCAAGTCAAATCGTAACGACCCTAATATCTTCTAAGTTTTGTCATTTATAAACATCTTCGTCTCATCTCTTTAAGTAAATTACTTGACTTGCTTAGGGCGCGCATTCAAGTTATTAAGCAATTATTACTACATAATTACTTTTAAGACCGTTATTAATATTAATTTTGGCATTTATGAATGTACTTTTATAATTCTCATTTAAATCGGAAATTTCTAGTCTTATACACATTTCATTTTAAATCGTCTTTGTGATAGCTTATCATTGAACATTTTGAAGTCAGTACCCTTTTCATTTAATTGGTTTTATTTATTTATCATATGTTCCTATAGTTCGTGTAGATTGTTCCTATAGAAATCTGATAAATCGATCAAAACACCAAAAAGTATTGCTAATTATTTTAAATTTTCTGTTACTCCAGGTTTTCTTTCGTAAAATCAAACCATAATATTATTTTTCGGGAAAAAACATTTGAACCTTATAGCTTTATCGAAGTAGCAAAATATCGCAATGGAATATATAAAAAAATTCAATGCTGATTACTGGCTAATATTTATTTTTATAAATGTTCTTATACAACACAATTGTGCTAAACAGTTTTATGCTGAACAAACGCACGTACCTGTATGTCATTGAGAATACTGTTAACAAAATAACTATAAACAATTTCACATAGGAAATTTATTTACATTTTATAAAATTTGAAAATAGTCAGTTTCCCATTATTCGTTGAAAAGTAAATCAAGGTGTGAGAGTGAAGCCGGTAAAGCGCTTAATGTTATATGTATTTATTTGTTGAATAAAATGCATTTATTTTTATAAAACACCATTTTTAAATTTACCAAAAAGTAGAAAACACAAAGAATTTTAATAAAGTAAGATGTATAAAAGATACACAAAGGACACTAAATTTACACAAAAGTATGATATGAAACAGTAATCATCTCAAAGGGAAGTTTTAGTATAAATAAAAACCCTTTACGGCGTAATGACATCTTAAAAGACTTACCGCAATCAAAACCAAAAATATTTATAATCAACAAAATCTCCAATTCAAGATACACAGACATAAATATATCGAAAATGAAAATTATACACTACTAACACCAGATGTAGACATAAGCAACTTCTAAATTAAAAATTCCAAGCAAAGAACATGACTAATTCGGTAAAAAATACCAAGTTTTTAGGACCAGATAATACTCAAGAAAATATTTGAAAAACAAGTGGGGAGCGTTAAAAACCTCTTCAATTGAATAACTTTAAAACATAAAACACCTCATACCTGGAGAGAATTTTAAAAAAGATTTATGTTTTGGTGACTTTCTGTAATTTCCCCTTAAACTATTTGCGAATTACAAACTAAGAAATAATATTCCGCAGTTGAAAAAACAGCTGATTTGAACCATTCTCTGGCACTATAATCTGACACTGTAGTTTCTAAAAAGCTGGGATTAACAGAGGAATATACATGCAGTATTCTATTCAATCGTCCATGCTTAATTATTACCAAAAGCTCGTTTCTCAAATTATCTCTTTTCAATCCAATATTAATATATTTTATGCAATGGTTCGGTTTAATAATAGTGCAATAGTTCGGAATAAGTTTTACATCGACAAAAGGCAGTGCTCATACCCTAAGAGTACAATCGCATAAACTAACTTTCTTTCAGGTTTAAATGACACCTTTATTGTTTTTCAGGAGCTTCAATTGTCACGTTGTGTAAACATTGTATCATTATCAACAAATGAAATTGTGTAGACCAAATTGTATTAAGATGCCATGTACGATGTAGTATGTTAAATAGAATAGACGATAGTTTTGTACTCGATCTAGTGTTTCTGTGCGGACAATATAGCCATCAATATCCTGCCAAATATCAATAAGCAACGAAAATATTTCAATATATTTAGGACTGTATCTTTATTTCCAACCTATGAAGCAAATAATTTCCTTGAATGTTGTTTTAAAAAAAAAATCTAGTTATGTTTTATATCTCAGGAGTTAGTACTATATTTTATATCTCGAGTTAATACGTTATCTAAAATATTATTATCAATTTCTGGATTTAACTGAGGCGAAAGTAAACTTATGTGATACATTTAATCAAGGACGGTTAAAAAAATGTTTAAAGAGAAGATAACGATATTAATGGACGTAAGTCAAGGTATTACGAAAAAGGTGCCGAAAATGTAATCAAAATTTATTTTTTTGTCGTCTCTCTTTTATATGGTACAATTTAAAACACCCCGCCCTAAACTCTTGCAGCAAATCTCCCAATGAATTTGTTAAAGTATCTGAAACCAAATTATTCCTTTAAAGGCAGAACAATAATTTTACATGAGTCATAAGTTAAGGTAAATTTTAACAATACTTTTATTTACATGGACAATATAAAACAGAATATTGTATAGCTTTTCATGAAAAATAAATTTTGCTCATAAATGAGTATTAAGATTTTGAAAATATGACTCAACTGAAATCTCATTATCTTTAAGTTCCCCTTTGAAAACAGTATTTTGAAAGGTTGGCAACTTATAAACCCACCACTTATTTCAATTAATTTCTGAAACGTTACAGAAGCTTCTTGAATATTTCTTGCAAAGTACATAAACAGCGCGGCTTTCGAACTTCTGTTTAGTGCAATTGATTAATCAGCGAGTAAAGAATAAATTAAAAGTGGAGTATTTCAAAGTGAACTAAGAAAACTCTTTCTTCATAAATGTCGTTTAGGACGAAAAACCAGCGAATCATCAATATATGCACAAGTATTGGTGAAGGTATACACTCTTATGACACAACTGACAGGATGAGTAATATATATATATATATATATATATATATATATATATATATATATATATATATATATATATATAATCTATGTACAGTTTCATTAAAAAAAGTGACGGTCATAAACAAACAACTAAACAGACAACGTTTCACTTTGATTAGATTAGTAGGGATTAATATTTTAGTCGATTCTAGTAAATTTACAAACTTTTATAATTTTTTATTGCCAACCAATAAATTTTTTCTCATTTTCTCAAAAACACTTAACAAGTCATCCTATATGGCAGTCTCTAAAATTCTATTTTCACTGGATATTACCAATAATCTAGCAATAACAAATTTCATGTTATTTACATACACAAAAATTATTACTAAAAAGGAAAAAAATTACGGTGGCTTCCCACTACACGTGATTCGCCGTGCCGTGGTTCATAATAGTGTCAGTAAACAGCAGTGGCTGAGGCGGCGGAGCTAATACGGGTGTGCTGTCACGAACGCGTTATATGTGAAATCCTTGTCACCGCCCTAATTGTTTGCTATCTGCCGACACCATTATTAAGCGGCGGGGCTCGTGACCATTGCATTCACTAGACCATTGCATTCAATAGACCTTCATCTGATATTCATTTCTTTGCATAGTATGTCTTAAGATAGGAAGCTGCTTCAATGGTGAAAAGCATTTAGGTTTTAATTCATTTTGGATTATGTTTTGATTCCTTTGGATTCAATATTGCTTTAGCATCGATATTGAAACCATGTAACTGAATATAGAAAATATATAAGTGAACTATTGGAACTTAACATATCTACATATGTTACAATCACTTAGCAGTCTTGTGTTTTCGAATAATTAAACTCTTAAATTATCAAATTTATTTCCAAACTAAATAAGGTCAGCATTTTTGTGTTCAGTATTTTTGGTTTAGATTCTTTTTTTTTTACCTCGTTCTATAAAACAAATTTTGTTTACGAATTATTAGTACAGCGTAGTTGCTATGGCGAGATATTGTTCTTATGTCGCATTAAATCAAGCAAAGAAAATGTATTAAAATTTGAAAGTTACAAATTAAGATCTTAGTTATTATGATTATAAAAGTTGGCAAAACTTTCTATTTTTTCTACCTTATTGTTGACACATATATTTTTTGTGGTTTCCTACCTTGAAAGTCAATTATTATTATATAAAAACAAAATGCTGCTGGATGGTACAATTTCAATAGAATGAATACATTTATATGAAATAAAATTACTTTGACGTTTATTATTAAATATTTAATTAATGAACGCAATCTTCTATACTCTTCCCTTTTTTGTGGTAAAGATGCTAAATTATTAAATTTTTGTATAATTAACTAATATTTTGATATAACTACAAAGTTATCTAAATTTTACATCACTTTACGGCGCATTAATATACAAGCACTAATGCTTGAGATGAGTCTTAATAATGAATGATGAGTTTTTTTCCCATTATTGCGGTATGTATTAATATAGCTCTTACGCGAAGCGCGTAACATATTTATATAATACTGGAAATTTGTAATTACGTAGTGTTAAAATTTCATTTTCCTTTTAATTTTCTGATTTTATTTTGTCTGGCGTGGTCTAGAAAAAAATTAATTAGTCATGTACATAATAAGATCAAGTATACAACAAAAAAATTGTGCACAATGAAATGAAACTACGTGACGTAGTATTATTTCTACTTTTTTTAATTTAATAATATCAACATATAATACAACGAAACCTAGGTCGTGGTAAAGAAATTAAAGAAAGTAGAAATAATACTACATCACGTAGTTTCATTTAATTGTGAATAATGAATTTAAAAAAATTGTGGTCAAGCCGTAAGGATAGCGCAATTACATGGACAAACACTCATTTAAAATTCTATCCAAAAAAATTATTTGCACATTAAAAATAGCACAGACAAAGCCACAAGTTTATTTATCATAATATTTTATATTCACTGTAGTAATTTAAATGTAATTTTTAAATTTAAAGTTTAATAATTATACTCTATATGTTTTTTGACCAAAGTCGACAGCCAAATTAAAGTAGATTATGTTTGGAGAGTTTATATGAAGCGTGTTCAATTTATAATGAAATTGCCTGTTTTAAAATTTCCACATCACTTTGGAAGTGAGTTAAAATTTTTTATCACGCGTTATAATAGCAGTTTAAAATTTATGGATACGTGAGTAAAGCCTATCTAGTTAATATGAATGTTCGGACTTAATTGCCCTTTGTGATGGAAATTTAAACTTCAATTACTTCCGACTAATCGACTATTTATTTTACTTTGAGTAATTAGCTTGTATTTCAAAAATTCTGTTATTATATTATTTTATTTCACTGGAATAATGCGGTTAGTTGTAACAATATTTAGACCAAAATAATACATTTCTCATTTTTTTAAATAAAAATCAGTTGCTTAAATTTTTTCTTTTCTTTAGGATCCTACAGATTAAGGTTATTCAACTATTTATAACTTTCATGTTTAGTCGTCAATTTTTAACATGGGAATATTTAATTATTTGGTTTATGTAGTATAAAATTGGAATAGCCTAAGTTTTTCATGTAATAAACCTACTTTGTATTTTTTCTATGCCATTTTATAACAAAACAGCATTGTTAATTTCGTAAGTTCAGTAAGTCACTAGATATAACGTAATAAAACGGAAGTTTTTAAATAACCAATTAAACTCCTTAACGACGATAGTTTGTCCATTAATTAAAAAATAATTCACCGCCAAACTTTTTACGTAAAATTTTTAATGAGATTAAGGCGTGGGGAAATAATTGGCTTAATGTCTATAATCTACGGAATTTTCTATTTTTTTCATTTCTTTACGCAAATTGTTCTATTTTTAATCTAATCATGGACCAAGTATTGCTACGGAAACAATCGACTTCAAAAACTAGAAAATTCTGTAGTCGGAATTGAGAATTTTGAATCTACTCTTTTTAAATAAGTATTTGGGTCTGGGGCGCAGACTGTCATCCAACTCCTGGTTCTAACTCCTCATTCATGAGGCTGCAGAGGTATTATTTTCTTAAACCGTAAAAATTTAAGATCTGCTATTTAGACATTTGTATTATGGGTCTCAAGCAGAGACTTTGTTCAGTCTTTTTGCTGCGGGGATACTGCTTCTTTAGATTGTGAAACTTGAATATGTCTTGTTTTTTCAATTAGTATTATGGGTTTCAAGAAGAGATTGTCATTGAACTCCAAATTCTTAAAAATTAGTCTGATTTACTTAATCCTATCTCATATCTCAGAAATTAATCAACCAATCAGGGCGGTCTTTTTTTATTTTAATGCTTTTAGTGTAGTATCTTAAAAAAATTAGTAGAATGTGACCATGAAAAATGAAAGCACACCAAAGAATTATTCAACAATGGACATTACAGGGGTCGTTATCGAATTTAAATGATATTGATCCAACGATTATCGACGTATACATAAATATGCAAGATCATGAAAGTGACTTTAAAAGAAATTACGTTATTTTTATGTCCGTATATATTTACATATATATGTTTGTATATGTGCATAAGCACATGTGTTATTTAACGTCGTGAAACTTCTGTTCTAATTTCTATAAATGATATGAAAAGGTTCGTGACATTTTCGTTAAGATAGGATATCAAAGACACTAGAAATGGAAAAAATAAAATTTTTCATAAAAAGCATCGACTGCAAATAACAACCGAAAAAAGATATTGAAAGTAATGAAAATACTAATACGTAGCTGGAATTTTTGCGATGCAATATCATTCCCAAACATGTATAATTTTTCAAAATAATATTACTTCCGAAAATTCGAGAAGCGGTGCCAAGTGAAAGAAAGCATTCTTCTGTGCCTATATGTGAGAAAGGAGAGAAACGTCGACTTGGCACTGAAATGTCTAAAATTGTCTAAAATTAGCATTATTTTGCAAGTGCATTTAAGTTATTAACAAGATCATTTAAATATTGAAAATATTTGGCTATTCCTACATCACGTCGTTTCATTTAATTGTGAAGATCATTTTAATGAACCGTATTAATATTAATTGCAGCAACATAAGGGTTTAATTTCACCATTATTGTATTTAGTTTGTTATGGGATTCGTCTCTTTTCTCAAAACATTCTGCATTAAGTAGTTATTTGCATATATATTCTTAGCGGGAAGTGAAATACTCTTCTGACAAGTTTTTTAAGTTTATCCTTGACCTTATTTTACATTAAAATTTGCCTATGATTTTATTCATTACCAGATATTTGCTCGCTAAATCAGTAGCGCGTATTTTTCATTAAACTGATGCGATTTTTTTGCAAACCAATGACGCTGACACTGTTAAGTCCACGAAATTATAACCACTCAACCAGTAGCATATATAAAAGAGGGCGGACCATCGCTCCTCGGTTCAATCCTTGCTTCAATCATGGTTAAATCCTTAATCCAGATTCGTTCATCTATTGACACTTAGCAGAACTAAAACTGTATTATGGAATAAGGCCATCGAGTTTTTTTATTAAAAGGATAATTCTGCTTCTGGAAACTAGTGTAAAATTTTGAAAATTAAAGAAAATTGTTTTTTTCACTTATCGTTCGCTTTAGGCGTGATTGAGTAACATAATGTTAAATTAATTTTTCTGCTTTTAGTACACAGATACTTTTAGCGACCCGATTTATTTATAATCTTTGTTTACTGGAAGATATTTAAAGCTCTTTGTAACGAAGCGTTTAATTACCAAAAAAATAAAGAGTGGATAATTTAAACAAACGAGCAGTCTTCGAATAAGAGTTATTTTATTAACATAACCTTTATTAACGTTTTCATTTTTTTGACGTATATTCGGACTTTGATTTTAATTTTCTTTGTTTATTGGAAACAGCTAGTTCAAGCACTTTGTCATTAAAACAAAATAACAGTCATTTAATAATAACTAGCAAACAAAACATTTCTTTTTGGTCTTTATCCTGAGAAAAAATTAAGCTATCCTACTTCCACTAATATATTTTTTTAATATTACTTTAAATATATTTCATAAAGGCTACTTTTGGTCATATATTTAATATTTCAAACTATAACTTAAAATAGACTAGTTTTTATGAAATAAGATATGTATTCATGATGCATCATAAATATATGCGAGGGAATTTTAATTGAAAACATGTTTCAATCCTCAGTTTCTTTTTGACTTTCATCAAAATATTGGCATAGCAACTTATAAACCCACCACTATTTTCTATTAATTTCTAGAATATTTTAGAAGATACTAGAATACTTCTTGTAGAATATATAAAGAGTGGGGCATTTGAACTTCTGTTCAGCTTGCAATTGAATAATCGGCAAGTGAAGAATGAATAAAAGTAAAGCATCACATAATACATATATATATATATATATATATATATATATATATATATATATATATACTATGTGTTAAAGTAAGCCCTCTTACAGCACAATCAAACATTAGTTTCTAAGATTCAAAGATGGGAATTTTGATTTGTCCTAAAAACTTCATCTGAAGCGACCTCCTACAATTGATTAAAAAAGAGTAAAAGCCTTATTAAAACACATTCCAGATTATGTTCTCGTTGTTTGGTAGGGCTATTTATATGCTCTTATACTGCCCAAGACCTGCTACAATTGATTTAGGACAATTTAAAAACCTTATCAAAACAGATCTCAGATTAAGTTCGCATTGCTTGGCAGAACTTTATTCATACTCTTACATTGTAATGCAAAACAACTTCTTGCTTTGAGAAAGAAGTATATACAACTATAAGAGTACACACAGAAATATAAAGAAAAATATATAAAGAAGTATATACAATTATAAGAGTACACACAGTACTATAGAAGTACACACACTCTTAACTTCAGAGGAGAGCTAATGTGTGCGTGGAGCTACTTCTCATCTTACCAACGAGAGGTTAAAGTGTCTAGTTATAGTAGATGAAAAGCTGGTGACTTATGTTAATTTTTAGCTTAAGCGTCAGAGCTTAGGTATAAACTGGAGAAAAAAGTGTACCTAGACCAAAATATAATAATGAATATAAGATACTTTTGAGTAAATAGTGAGGTATAAATGAAATAATTCGTTGAGTCATTCATTGGGAACTCTCTCAAGCTAACAGTAGAATTATAGTAAAATTTTCATTATTGTGAATAATCGAGCTAAGTCATCGCTAAACTTCCTTCAAATCAAAGGAAAATTATTTTTTTACGTGACTATGCTCGATCCCACGTAGCAAAAACAGCGCTTGAAAAACTACTTTCACTTGGATGTAGTATCCACCATACTTTCCAGATCTTGGGTCGTCCAATTACCATCTGTTTTGCTCTTTGTGTAATAATTTACGAGATGGAAAATGTAACGACGAAAATCATATCGAAGTCAAACTTCACTGCTTTTCAGTCAAAGGCCTAAATATTTCTACAAGGAGGAACTTTAACTTTGCTTGCATGTTGGTATCAAGTGTTAGATACCGACGGTGCTTATATAATTAACCATTGAGTTTATTGACTACATATAAAAAAAATATTAGTTCGTGCGTGTGACCTGCCGTCTTTATAAGACGGCAGGTTTGTAAGTATTGGCAAATAATAATATAATACCAATGACATCATCCACAATTGGATTATATACACACAGAAATATTTAATATCGTTCTAACGCTATTTTCATATATAGAGAAAACATATCTCCTTAAAATGTATGGTATTATATTGATCACTAATATTTGCGACATAATATTGATCACTAAAATTTTAATAAAACTGATAGTGCCAGCTTTATTAGCTATTGATGTTTTGAGTGTGTGAAAGCAATAGATCCAAGGGTAATGATGTCGCTCGTTTTTCCATGCAATATTATTCTATTTGCTCTCGTCACACGCAACGTTCAAGTTAATATCACAAAGAAAAGTTTTACTTTAAAAACTACAATTATACAACAGACATACTTGTTAGACATAATATAGAGAACCAAAGTTTGGATGATCGTTTTTAGAATTTATTCGTCTGGGATGGGCACTTTCCTAACGTCATAACGTGTTTATACTACTTGTGGGATCAAACATTTTGCCATAAATCTACGTAAAATTTAATCTCTCTCTTTTTAATGACTTATTGTCCAGTAGCTGTTTGTTGAGAAAACAGTGAATTTATTGTAATATTCTCTTTGATCTTAGCTTTTAAAATTATTTTTAAAATTATTTTGTATGGGCCGCTTTCAGCGGGATATTAATTTCCATTGCGTTTTCTAATATGCTTCAGCCCCTTTAAACTTTTTAACCATATTTAAATTCCGACTTAATACTTTGCAAAACATTTGCGTTTAAAATGTTACTACAAAGATTACCTTTATAGTTCAAGTGATCCTTCATCCTAATGTTATTTTAAATACATAATAATATACAGTAGCTTACGTAAAGCTCCACAAAACTTATATTTGACTAGGAGTGATGTTCAGTTTTCAATCTCGATGTTTGCCTTTCTATATTCTCTTTTATTTCTTCAGATAATATCCATTTTTCATAGGAGTCTATCACGAATTATATAAAATAATTTTTATTGAATCCTTTTATTAAATCGTTACATCCGCTAAAGCTTGTTTATGTTTGAAAAGTTCCAATAATCCGATATCAAGCGTTGGCCTCTTGAAACGATCCGGGCGAGTTCGTTATGAATTCCGTAGCGATCTGGTGGGTACTACATTTTAACAAGCTCTTCTTTTGTTATTACTCCCTATACAAATTTTACGGCTGAAATATTATAATATACTTATGACTTTATTCATTGCAATATTGGAACTGTGTCTTCATGTGGACTTAGAGAGATTTAAATATTTTTTTTATTTTCAAATCATTAATTTCTCAAGTTTTCGTAAACGACAAAGGAAGTAAAAGAAAACATTGTGACTTTTATATAGAAGTCAATTTGCTAATTTTAAAATATCTAGGACCAATAGATCTTAGGATAGAAATATTTAAACGTAGTCCTCTGAAGGGGAAACCGGTACGTTTTTTGAATTTTGTTTGGAGTGTTGTGGGCGTACTTCAGCGTCTCGTAAAAACTAAATTTCAAGTTGAATTCATTCACCATACTTTTATAAAATTTGGCAAAAATTAAATTACTCTACCTATTAGCTTACACATAATTAAGAGAACATTTAATGGGAAATGCAAATTTTGTGCGATTTCAAACCCGTACATTTTTTCTTCGAAAATACTTCGTAAACATACTTCGACATTTACTTCGAAAGTAAAAACAGTCCATCGTTTCACATTTTGAAATTATAAATTTATATATTTTACGACTAGGATTTATTTTATATCTGTTTCCGTGCGCCGTGTGTTTTTGATGAATAAATAAATTTTATTGCAACGGATGACATATTTCGTGCCGCGGTCATTTAAAATGAGTTGCAGGTAAATCTTGTATATTAATTTATGTTATTCATTATTTTCAGTAAATATTACAATAGTTAGAGATGTAACTATTTCTAAATCGATTTTATATTACGGTGCACACGAAAAACTTTATGGAAAATTATATTTATATTGTTGGCAAAACATCAGTATAGCAAATGTTAAATCCATTTCTCGTCGGTCTAATGTAAAGATCATATAATTTATGGTAATGATTAAATAATTAAATAATGTTCGGTGTTTTTTTTATTTACATATGTAAATAAAAGAAAACCAACAAAAAAATTCAGGTAATATCTAATAAACAACGTTGTGAAAAATTACTTAAATCATTATATTCTTAAATTTTTCAATAGGTTTGGCTTTGTTTGTGCCCTACAGTGAAATGCCACTCGCGCTATAGTTAAACGGCAAGCACTAAGTATTTTTTTTTGGTGATTGAATAACACTATTTAATTTTATTCAATCACCATATTGAAATTAAAAAAAATCTGCTGTAAATCTTGGAAACAAGAAAGTATTGACGATTGAAGTTGAACCATTTCGCTAACGCCCTGTATTAGTAACATTTTTTCAATATGGTTTAGAAGATTGTGTAGTGTGTATGATCATTTAAATCTTTAACAAAATTATAATTTAGTAAAGTAGAAACTAAATTTTAGAATAAAGGGATGACATTTGAAATTTTGCACTGATATTTATTTGACATTCTTAAAATGGTCTGAAAAGGTTTACAAGGCATCGTGTTCGGTAATCAAGACATCAAAAGTCGAAGGTCACTATTATCGTTTTTTTAAATTATTTCGCTATTTGTACCTTGTATAAAGTGTTCCAAAATAGATATATAAAGTGCTTGTTAAAAGTGTTCGAAAAAATGTAGAGCATTAAATTCTCTACATGTTTGGCTAGACCTACTGGTCGTAATATGTTTAAAAAATTAAATACATCGTTGAATTGTAAAAACTTTACCTCAAAATTAAGTCTTTATGCCTCTTACATATTGAATTTGTCTACGATTTATAATGTTTGCAAATTTTCTCGACTTTTAACCTTTCTTAACTTGAATAGCAGACACTATACCTTGCAAGATTTTCAGCCCATCGTCAAGACAATTGTCTATGTAAATATCCAGCTTCCCTCCTGCTATTTCGAGTATTAGTTTTTATTTCACTTTCCACTGTATTATTACGGAAAAACGCCAAGTTTGCTAAATAATAACTATAAGGCTTTCAAAGTATCATACAACTCATATGACTTTAATACGTATACTTAATTCAGGGTAAGCTATTTATAACAGTTTTGTGATGGATGTGTGTTACTGAAATAAAAAATAAGAACAATATGTACTTGTTTTCAGTTTTACAAAACCATATTTTATTAGACTCCATTATTTCAATTTCTATTCCGTGAATGTAAATTTTGCCGATCGCAATTGAGTCATTACGCATCATTTTTTGGAAAGATAAAGCTTTCCCATGTCGGTGATTTTTAAATTATTAACTTATTATAATGTAGCTGAAATTACGTGAGCGAAATACAGCGCACAATGCCGGTAGTTTTATAGAAATACATGTTTCGATAATTTGCATTATGAATATAATTTTTGTAATTGCTCAATGCTTCAAAATCGTGTTTCAATTTGGTTCAATAAACATTTTTGAACATCATTATTGAAAAGTGTGCTCGTCACTGAATGAAAGAATGATTAACAAAATATAGTTTAAAGAAGAGGTTCAATAAATGTCACTAAAAACAAACCCCAAAAATACAACCATGCTCTTATATGATATTTATTTACCATATTTATATATATATATATATATATATATATATATATATATATTATATATATTATATATATATATATATATATACATATATCACTCTTATATAATATTTATTTATTTATCACTTTTTATGCATAGTATATATGCGGACTGCTACATGAAAAATATACAAAAGTATAAGTAGTATATACTATTGGCGTGATTATTTGATTTATGAATTGAATACGGTCCTTGTACGTAACGTAGATTATATTTTTAATTATTATATCAGTATTTCTTATATCTGTGACTATAATCTTAACAATGGCTTACACGTAGTTGAATGAACGTACCAAAGTCTTCTGTGTTATTCCATATTTATTCATTATTCAGTGAGATTGACGTTGTTCCATAAAGTTGATAATATGTGAAGTTGATAGATTTTAATAATTACACTAAACGATATTTTGAAAAATATCGAAAGAACAGTGACGAAGGGTAAATAAAATGGCTCAAATTCAACCTCTAAAATTTAGTTATCCCCGAGATTTACATTTGGATAGTTTTATTTTTTTCAATATATTGACCGAATACAAAATAAAGTAAGTTTAATTCAGGAACAA
Source organism: Druceiella hillmani (assembly GCA_039881145.1). Taxonomy (NCBI): domain Eukaryota; kingdom Metazoa; phylum Arthropoda; class Insecta; order Lepidoptera; family Hepialidae; genus Druceiella; species Druceiella hillmani. The sequence continues at coordinate 30,144,820 of JAYKKI010000022.1, read as the reverse complement.
CTACTTTCGATGGGATGCCATATTTCATAGTAACATGGGCATTGCCCTGTTTAGAATTTGTCGCTCCTATAGAATGGAACAAAATATTTGCTTACGCAAAATTACTTTTTTTATTTAGTTTTGACTATATCTAGTAAAACAATATTGTAAGTAAATTTTATGTCAATGGAGAGAAAATATTTTGTGCTAACAAGTTCGGAGTCAATATATTCGAAGTCAATTGCATTTGAATAATGTGTGACATAATCGGTCATCGCCTTTTTAAAAAATGGCATCTCAGTAACTTAAGGTCACATTGAAAATTTAAATATGTTCCTGGCATTAATAAATAGTTATTCCTCTGAAAGATTCCTGCACATTTATGACAATACTATGTCATATATCAAATGGAAAAATTTATTTTATTTGTTCCGTCGTCTTTATTCAGCATAGGAATAATTTATTTCAAAATAAAAGTCATAAAAGCACTTAGTGCAAACAAGTATTCATCGATCTGTTAAATATTTTAGCTCAATGTAAGTACATAAAATATGACATAAACATGTAAGACAAAAATCGTACGACCCAAAGTACAACATCCGAATTGTCAATACTTTCATTTTTTAACAATATAAAATATTACGCCGATACTAAAAGAAATGTCACCAATATTTTTTTTAAACAATATGAAAAATGTTTGGAAATACATTTCAACGAGATAAAAGAAAGCACCAGCCTGAAATAATGAAAACAGTTACGTCACGACGACTGCAATTTATGACGGAGTGCCACTCCATCCCGCCCGTCGTTTGTACAAAATACAAATAATAAAAAAGGTCGTGATATTGCTGGGTCTCATCGTTAATAAGCGACTAGGATTTCGAACGTTGATTTACAAATATTAATATTGCTTTTTACTTCCTTTCTTTAAAATTCTTCGAGTGCCCATTATCATAAATAAAAAATAACACGTTTTCCTTTTATATAGTACGTATAGGAATAGATCATCAATAGGATAGGGAGTAGAATGGAATAGAATAGAGAATCGTATATTTTATTTTTCTGTGGCCCATTTTAATAAAAAACATTAAAGTTTACTAAATAGCTTCTCTTATAATTATAAGATGACTTCTATAAATTTGCAGTCTGTATTCTTAGTTCATATAACTTTTAAAAATGGGAAAAAAACACTATAGATGTCCATGCTGGCTCGTACAATTATAGACGATATGAATTTAATAGACATATCAAAAGTAGAGTATATAATAGTCACTGTCCTTCTAAATGGTTAAAATACTCTTCAAAAGAGATTTAGACGTCTAGAAATATAAGAATAAATTAAGAGCACAATTAGCAAAGTTATTTCCAACTGTCCTTTGCTTGTACAAATATTGTGAAGTTGTTAAAATGGTCGAATTAAATATTGCAATATATATAATTTCCTTCTGTAAATAAATGAAAGAAAGTTGGTGGAAATAAGAAATATTTTTAATCTCATGATTTTGCACATATTTTAAATGTCAATTAAAATTATTTGTAATTGTTATTGTAAGTGAAACGTGAATTTATAAACACTTTAATATTAAAGGTCTATAAGACACTCTCAAACATTAATCTCAGCAATAAAGAAGACATTGCAATATTACTTATATGTAAAATCAGTTTCATTGCCAAATTCCAGTTTAGTTATTTTTTACATCCTTGAATTTCTTATACAAAAAATGTTACTCTGTATATGGAATATACCATTATTAATAAGATGACTTGTATAATTCGTGTAGTCATTATTTCGAATAATACAAAATATGATGTCGATGCAAAGATCGTTTGCATAGATAACTGATTGGAATAATATTCGCAATGAGAAACAAATATTAATTAATAAAGCAAAAATTACATTTGATTGATAAAGTCTATGGTCTGTTAGCATAAAATCGAAATAATAATTTGTGATCCTTAGTGGGGAATTGATAATTGTAATAGCTTAAAAACACAGGTTGATTATAAAAAAAATGTAGGAAATTGTTTGGAAAATGTAGACGGAAGAAAGTGCTTGGAGCGTGCGGGAAAGATTTTATTTATTATTTTCTTTATCGCAGTTGCCGTCGGGGGAAAAACTTGAATGGTATGAATAATATAATGGAGAAAATAAACTTCGAATTTTGATCCTCATGTATTTGTAAAAATATTTCAAGGTAAACTAAAAACGCTTTAAAGTCTTATGTTCGCAAATAATTGTAATATTTTATTCTAAATCGATAAGAAATATATTCTTACCGGTTTAAATATGCTAAGTCAACTTTGGTGTTAACGCGTGTTATTACTAAAACGTTTAGGCTTGCAAAAATTCTAATTGACCATTTGCTTTGATTGGCATTTAATTTCCGATATTTAATCGTGTATTTCCAAAAAAGTATATCACAATGCTTTAGAAATATGCGTAAATTTAAACAGCTAAGTCGAAGTACCAAACTAATAAAAGAACATCATTCTACACATTTCTTAATTTGTTCTAAAGAAAGGAGTTACAGTGTCGGACGCCTTGTTTTAGTGAAAACTTCAATCTTGTGAAGTATATTAAATTGAAACGATTTTTTTTCATTTGGAACCGACGTTTTTTATACCATTCTCTTTAAGATTTAGTGCTCTGCGCACTTGTGCCGATTTTCTGTATTTCTGATTATATTTTACACCGATTTTCTTAAATTATTGCGATATATATCGCAACAATTTAAGAAAATCGGAAAATTTTCTACTTTTATTTCCTGTCTCAGTCTTCATATCTTAAATTTTTAAGATATAGACTTGCCTATTATGAGTTGTAATATATAACTTCGTTCACTTGGATCCGATAATTTATCTCTCTGATAAGATTCCGTTTATTCTTTAAAATTAATGCGTGCGCAATTTGAAAGATTTGGCTTGACATGTACGGAAGTATTAATTTGACATCCATGGAGGATGTCAAATTAATACTGCCGTACATGTTTATATTTCATCTTTAAAATTGTGGAAACTTGGCGATTTTATATCATATATTTTAGGCGAGCTATTGAAATTTTAATACACTTAACCAGAAAATGTAATTCATTTGGGTGCGATATTTAGATACAAATATCTCCTTACACCGATCTTATATTTTCAAGACTTTTTCATGCCAATAAATGACTAAAAATACTGAAAAAAATTATTATTTGACATTAATCACGAAATATTTTATTTGCTTGGAGTATCAACTTCAATAATTAAATATTGGAATAAGATAAAGGCCAATATTTTGCGACATTCTGGTCGTAATCAAATGTTCAACAGATATAGCCGTTTCATTCTATTTTATCTGTTATGAAAGTTCTGTCGATTGCGGCCTGATAGTGACCAATTTTTTGCCAAGTATTTCAAGTCGATAAATAGTTTGAATATTCTGCGACTTACCATTTCCGAGGTGACAAACACTTTAATAAACAAATCTTGAATTGCTATTTTTTTCGACTTTTGGAATCCCTCATAATTATTTAACAATAATGTGGGACCTATGCTTTCCGATGGGGGTTATCTTGGTATTATTTCATTTCATTCCATACTATAACATCAATTCGAACTAGATAAGCCTATGTTGTGATAAGTAACGTCGATTTTGCCTGAATCATTTAGATATTAATAAGATCATACTCTGTTTATTCTTAAGTGGAGGTCTAATTTGTAACTTTAATAAAAAATTTGAAAGGAGAATCATGTGTTTAATGAATATGATATTTTAATATATTTCACTAAACTCCCTTATAATGACATTCTCTTATGACGACATATTTTTTCTTTCTACTTTCAGGTCCATTTTTTGTTCACATGTCTAATCAGCAGAATGTAAATTATGAAAAACGAAATATCATATTCGAGTCTTACTTTGCATATTCAAAAGAAAGCTGAAATTCCAATTACTGCATACTTTTATTTAGGAATCAACTATGCGTTAACCGTAATATAGATATTGATGAAAACTTTGCACTGCCTATTAAATACAATGTGTAAGCTCTTTTCAGTTATAGAAATGTACCATATTGTGAGCTGATTGATGCACCGCGAATACTAACAATACCATACTCAATACAGAGTAAACAAAGTCTTAAGGTTTAATACGAGCAAATGTTTATTTACACATGAGTACTGCAAGTTATCACCGTTATTGCTATTATTTGCTATTTATTGCGATTATTTGTAAACTGAAATGTGAAATAAATCTATTTGGAACAAATATTTATAGCTATATAACTTTTATAAATTTTAGCAAAAATTACGAAGAAAAAATCATAAAAATCCAATCAGCTGAAAGCTACAGAAATATTTATAACCGACCATATCCCTCTTGAACTTGTCCAATTAAAATTATGCACGAAATACCGAAAATTATAAGCTGGTGGGCACTGTGATACCTGTAAGTGAAATCCTAAAAATCTCAAGCAAAAATAAACTGTACAATCTTTACACTAAGAACTGAAAATTGTAAGCTGGCACATGCTGTAAAATCTGTACATACAATTTTGAAATCGTTAATTGGTGTATGCTATAAAATCTGTAATCGAAATACTGGAAATCCCGAGCTAGCATGTACTGTAAAATCTGTACATAAAATAATGGAAATCGTAAGTGGTATACACTATAAAATCTGTACACGAAATACTGGAAATCGTAAATTAGTATACTGTAAAATGTTTACGCAACATTCTGAAAATCATATGCTAATATAAATTGTGAAATCTATACACGGTGTATTAAAAATGGTAGGCGACTATTTGTGCGTGGATAGGTTTAATGCATTAGTGGCAGCTTAATTTTGAAACAAAAATCCCCATAATTTCCAAAACCGACGCATTGTCTATTTAAACATAATATATTGTTCAATCGTAATACCTGATGAAAACATTTACTCTTTAACAGAGTCTTACATAAAAAAAATATACATATATGTTTATATATATATATATATATATATATATATATATATATATATATATATCGTATCGTGTTCAAATTAAAAAAAGGTAGTAAAGTATATATGAATAATTTTCATAGATACCAAATTAGAGAAATCTAGTAACTTTTTTGATCTTGTATGGAAATCAAGGAGTTGAATTAAATTTGTTTAATTCAACTCCTAAACAAACATAAAGATTTTAAATTTAAAAAAAATACCAAACGTCTTTAACTGATCTGGTGACGTAAATACACATTGATATAAACGGAACCTTTTTAAATCCGTTTTTCTAAGTAAAACAGGCATTTACTGAGTATAAATTTAGTTGAACGTTTGCTATTTGAAGACTGTAATAATATAAAAAATTAATTGAGGTACCATTTAAACTGTCGAAATGAATAAAAAAAATTATCTTTTCTTTGAATTCAAATTAAAACAGTTTAATTCAGAATGGCGCATTTTGGTTAGAAAAATTTCCGATAAAAATATGTTACAAGGCTACTTAACACCAATAGTGAAATATGCCGGTGATTCTATTATGGTCTAAGGTTGTTTTTTCAGTAACGGCTTCGAAAAATAAAATATTTCAGCGCAAAATGGTGTTTGATCTGGTCTTTGTTTAGTTGACGATGAATTCATTAGACAAAAAGATAACGATTCTAAAAACATTTAAAACCGCAAACGTTGTCTGGGAAAAAAGGAAGAGGATGTAAGAAACAGAATATGTTTATCAAAACTACCAGATTTAAATACGATTGAAACTTTATAGGGAGAGATGCATAGAAAGGTCTATGAGTGTTCTTGTTGTGAAACAAAAAAAAACCAACAGATTAAAGAGTTATTTTTCTTCTAGCATCGCTACTATGCTTTTTGGGTCTTGGCTTCTTCTACAGTTACTATTCATCTGATGCGAATATTCGTTTGTCTTCAAACGTCGGGGAAATTTCCCATCCTCCCCAGGTCTTTCTTCACATAATTGATTCATCGTTTTCTGAGCCTGTCTCTTGATCTCTTGTGTAGCAGCATGCATCTTGCTATAGTTTTCCCAGCAATGCCGTCCGGAAATTTTTTCTGATGTCACGCTAATCTTAGACATTGTGAATTTTAGAACCTGACAATGGTTTTTGCTGTCAGTACTTCTAGTTCATGGCCCATTTGTAATAGATATGTATCTTTTGTCTCATCCACTGGCCTAAAGATTTTACTAAGTACTAAGCCTAAAAATTTTAATAAGAATGCGGATTTTTGTACATTTATCTGAGTTAAAGGCGAGGTTTTGCATGAGTCAGTCACAATAGATCTTTTGATAGAGCGGTAGACGATTAACGTCTGTACTGTGCTTAAAAAAATTGAGCTTAAGAGTTTTCTACACTCGTAGACATATTTTTTGCCCGCTATAATCCTAGTTTTTACTTCTTCTTCAATTCAATTGTTCGGACTAGTAACTCCACTTATATTGCAACCTACAATACTGCCACGCCTAAGCCTGGATAAAAATCTATTACGCTTTTAATTCCTTTTACTTTTGAACACATTTTATATCTTATTATAAATAAAAATATTTCATATTTTTTAAACTGCTTATTTAATTTTTTTAATATTCTCGATTTTTACTTTCAAAACGCCACAAGTGTTTATATTTCGAAAAATTGAAAAAGGTTATTGTTATCTTAATTTCTTATCAATATTCCATTACCACCCTATTATGTTTCATTACTCTCCTTTATCGAAAATTAACAGTTCATTTATTAGTTAACATAATTATTTTATATATATATATATATTAATCAATTAATAGTTCACAATTAAATGACACTTTTGCTAATAGTCCACCTGAAGATGTTGTAATACAACGAAACCTAAGTCGTGGTAAAGAACTTAAAGAAAGTAGAGATAATACTATATCACATAGTTTTATTTAAATGTGAATAATGAATTTCTACAAAATTAACGCGTAATATATTCAATTAATAGTTCATTTATTAATATATATAAAATAATCACTTCCTATTACAAAATTTGATAACCATATATTGCGTTTTTCCAAGATGACAATTTTTCAACACGCAGTATATTTTGTTGGTTGAAACATATAACAAATTGTCATAATTTGTAAAAAGGTATATTAAAGTCTACTATAAATAAATTAGCTTTAGTTTTCATAAATAAAAAATATAAAATTATGACACTGCCGTATATAAAGTTAGTTTATTAAAGATGTAACTACAGCATAATGAAATTTATAAGTTAAATCTCTCACGTTACTAAGATCTTTACATAAAGTAAAACTTAGTGTTTCTCGTACAAAACTCGGAAAAATTATAACAAGTTTAAAATTCAATAACGAATATCAAATGCGAAAGGAAAGGCGAGTTTAGTTAAATTGGAAACATACTGAAAAAAATACGTCCTCCTGTTCATGTAGCAAGCTAAAAGAAGGCAGTGATGTAATAATTTATTACTCTCATTTAATATGGTTTAACGATGACTTGTAATAAACTATTAGTCACTCATCATATAAATACTAAATAACAAATATCTTCACTACACAAAATACATGACGAAGTCAAATTATTTAAAACGAAATAATCGTAACAATATGATAAACATATGCAATAACGTCTCTCTGCATAAATATATATATATGTATATATATATATATATATATATACATATATATATATATATATATATATTTATATATATATATAATCATTAATATAAATAAAGTAATTTTCACATATTTGTTACGAATGATCAAGGGATATACGAGTATTATGATAAGAATTTCGATTTGACATTCTTCAGGGCGTTAACCACACTTCATTGTTAATTTCAAATTTCAATACGCCTCTCAGTATATTACAATTACACGGAACTTCTAACACAGCAACTAACATTTCCAATAAACATGGCAGACAATTTTAGGGATAATAACTTTAATAATATTTGCAAAACATTATTGTAATGCGGCATACTTATTTGGATTTAAATTTAATATAGAATTAAGCCTCGGAGAATACCTTTGAGTTGATCCCATCATTATTGCAAGTTAGATCGTAACGACCCAGCATAGTATCTTCTAAGTTTTGTCATTTCTAAAGCTCTTCGTCTCCTATATTCACGCAAATTACTTTACGCGCTTAAGACGTGTATTAAAGTTATTAAGCCATTATTACTTCATAATGACTTTTAAGACCATTATTAATATTAATTGTTTCCATATATAATTATACTTTTGTCATCCTTCAACAGGAAATTGCGCAAACTACGAGTTTTCCTGTTTATATCCATTTTATATTTTAGTAGATTTTTGGGTTAGCTTATTCTGTAGAATTTCGAACTATAGTATCCCTGTTGCATTTAGAATTGTTTACAAATTTTTGCAATTCTTCTTTCATTTTGAATGAATTATTGGTTTTATTAAAATTAAATTTACCGATTTTTCAAATTAATGCTTATATATCGTTTTTTTTATTAGTCAAATTGTAGTATTATGAATATATTTTGTTAAATATTCCAAGTTCTCTATAATGGCTAATATTCTTTTGCGAAATCGAATCCCACGAATATCTTGGAGTTAAACAAATTTAGAAAGTTAAAATTTTAATAAAGTAATAAAATATGACTATGGAATAAACATAAAAATTTCAGAACTAAAGATTTTGTAATATTTGTTTTCGATCAATATTTTTATTAATAGCGATTTTGCCATATATTTGTCTATTAAATTAATGTACAGATTAGGTAATGAAATCAATACTCATAAAACAACCGTATGTAATATTGTATTAAAAAGTGATTTGTAATTAAAATGAATTTTTCTACCTTTCAATTACTTTTTCTGGAAAGTAATATTTACAATAAAATTTTCAAGATAAGTGAGAGCGGGCTAAACTCTATGGTTTACTTTTCATTCATACACTGAGGTATAAATTCATTCAGAACCAATAAATACTTTTCATGTTAGAACGACAATCTAAAAATATACTAAAAATATTACAGACAATTTTCAAGATTTTCCAGCAACACCAAATAAAGTAAACCACATCATATGAAATCTGGAGAAAGAAAGACCAAAATGTTTGTTTTAAGCACATGTGAATAAAAAACCATATTAAGACTTGCTTGATCTGAAATCCAAGTATGAAATATTTTTATTCCATTCATTCTAAGCTTTGTAAAAATATTGTGAATAAATAATTTATTTACTGATTTAAAATTTTACGTTTAAGTTTCCACAAAATTTACTGTATCAATTTAATTTCTAAACGATATTAAAATTAATTTGACGTAACTGTGCAAGTTAATTGGCTTTGTTATAATTAAAAAGACCGACGGAGTGCTGAAGTGAGTCAAATTCAGAATTTCTGATATTAGAGATGCCGCTTGAAAGACGCATTTACTAAAGGAAGGCAGGTTTGAAATATTTTATTAGTAAAACAGGAAAAAAAAGGAAACAAAATGTTAACTTGAACAGAACTAATTCAAGTTAACTTCAGAATAGGAATTATTTATGAGATTTTGCATATTAGCAATGGCAGTAGGTTCAGATTATGCAGGACGTCATTACATCTGCCTTACGAGTTCCGTTAAAAAAAAAACTAAATAAAGTCAGTAATGTTATCGAACTCATTTTAACTTTGTTCTAACTTTAACTTTGAAGAACAGGCATCTCTATATTAGTTAAATAAATGTAATTTTAATGAATATGATAACAAATGATTATCTAGTAGAAATTTACGTATGAACTTGAATAACTATAAGATACATGGCAATTTTTATCAATAATGCGTCACATGTTTTTAGTTCCCTTTCACTAAAAATATTGTTAAAGGTTTTATAGTTTTACATATACTCAAGTTTTATTAATAGCAAATGGTTTCGGTATTCTCCGATATCAGAAATATCAATCGTTAACATGTACTATTTCCATATACTTGATTTTACATGTCATTTCAAATATACATATATTATCACCAGCTACATAGCATTTATGACAAATGTGGTAGTTAAGTTTAGCGATAGAGATAAGATTATTTCTTCTCACCCTTAATGAAATGCAACAATAGTTTAAAGATAAATTTAACGTCATATTAAATCTCGAAGAACACACCTAACTCGACATTCACAATATCTCAAGTAATATCGTAACGCCCCCAAATAATATCTTCTAAGTTTGGCATTTAAAGCTCTACTTCTTACGCAAATAATTTCACTTTAGTAAATCGATCGTTCAAGTCCTTGAACAATAATTACTATAAAATTATTTTATGAAATATCATTATTTATAAGCATAATTTGAATACACCACAGAATTCCCAAATTGAATAGCGCGTTTCTATTTTCAAATATAATTTAAAAAAACATGTGAAAGCATTTTAAGCTTGATTACTTAGTAGTGTTCAGTTTAAGTTAATATTTGTGTATTCTGATAAGCGACCAGTATAAATTACAGAAATGAAAGAATTACAAAATAAATAACGAAACACGATATAAAATATAATTGAACACGAGAAAGTTGTTCTTCTGAAAGTTGTATTCTGAGCATGCCCTTTATTTTGTTACTTATACTTATGTAATTACTTAAATAATCTTTTTGCGATTTCCAATTATGTTTAAAATGTTTTTTTTAATCTTGTTCAGAACTGACATACACTCACAAGGAACTGATTGCACATGTGTCCACCTGTGTATGCCCTCCATTTTAATATATATATATATATATATACATATATGTATATATATATATATATATATAAAATTTTTTTTTTTTTAATTTACATGTCAATATTTTACACAATACACATATTTCTAATTATTCCATTACAGCATACATTTTAAATGTATAGTATGAACTACTTAGCTTAACCAGTGCTAGAAAGCGATAATTCCATGTTGATAGCAAAACAGTAATAAAAATAGTTAACGGATAAGCATTGTAATGTTTGTATAGACGTACTCATAAGAAAATATGGTTTAAATTAAGAATTTTCAGCATAATAATATAAACAAGGCAAAGACATGTCGTGGAAATATAGAATTTTAATTTATAACGATATTGCGGGATTTTGAATGATCATCATATAAGGGAATATATTAAATTATTAGGGAATATTATAGGGAATGTATTAAAACAGAACACTATATCATTTAATGTTTTCAAAATAGTCTAGTCAATAAGTTAAAAAAGTGACTAAATGGACATAAGCACCCTAAAAATAAGTGCAATAGCTCATTCGATCCGGAATTTAAAAAATTTATAAACTGTTAAAAATTAAAAAAAAAACAAGATATTTCGTTTTCGCCGATATCTCATAAGTTATTAATATTTAAGAAATTTCAATATAATATTTCATATGTAATATTCATTTTTGATTTTGCGTTCTGTGCGTTACAACGAGCAGCTGCTTCCTTCAGAGGTCAGGTAAAAATCTAAAATTTTTATAAAGAAATGCGAATAACAACGGAACAACATTAGCTACGAAATTGTTTGATGACTCATTTTGAAGAACGCTAAATTCTCTATAAAATCGACTTAAATGTTAATTATCGTATTTTTAATAGTTTTAGAGTTATATCAGTTTTTTGACAGAGAAATAAAATAGCAGGTGCAACTTTTGCGGTACGTGATATTTCTAAATTCTATAAAAAATTTAAGAAAAATATCTTTATAGTTTATCATACATCGTTGTTTTTGTTATTTAAAGAAGATTCATATATCATACATCGTTGTTTTTGTTATTTTAAGAAGATTCCAAAAAAATATAACATAGTTGGGAATTAGTTTATCACAAATTGTTAAGTTAATAAACAATTAAATTGTTAACCGAACAATTTTTTTTGTCATCTTGTTTAATTCTTGTAATCTTGATTGTCGATTATGATTTAAAAAAAAATAAAAGTTACTAAACTAATAATTTAAACAATAGATAAGTAAAAAAAAACGATTATAAATAATTGAATAAAATTGAATACAAAAAAATGTATTAACAAATAGGGGAAATTTTTTTTTGTCAAACCAAAAAAAGAAAAAAAGATTCCACATTACTTTAATTTTTAATTTTTTTTTAAAGTTGAAAAATCATCATAAACAAATTATTAAATATTTTTTATTAATACATAAAAAAAACTATTTTCTGTTGCACCCTCTGTTCAGCGGCGGCGCACCAGTCCTGCAATGTCCACGCGAAGCCCTATTTTCAGCGTTAATTTAAAATAAAAAATAAAAATAATGAAGATAGAGTTCCGGAACTTTAGAGATTTTGTTTCGAAAATTTCCAATTTTAAAATTTCTTAAGTATTAATAGCTTATGACATATCGCCGAAAAACGAAGTATCTTATTTTTTTCATCTTTAATTGTTTATAACTTTCGCAATTTTTTATGAGCTAAAATGGGCTAGCTGGCAAAATTTTCTAGACATTATTCCGGATCGAATGAGCTATCGCACTTATTTTTAGGACGCTTATGTCTATTTAGTTACTTTTTTAACTTATTAACTAGACTAAAAGCTGAGTAAGGTTTTCGTCCTCTTACTTTCTTACAAATATTTTACCTTTCCATTTTCCACCTTGTTATGTCGACTTTCTCATCTAGATCCCTTTTTAATGGTTTATTTACATGACATAATTTATAATATTCAAATATTTCAATTACTGTGTATTGCAATCTTAGGCAAACAATTTTCAGCATATGGTAGTATTTTGATTGACTGGAAATTGTTGGTAATGAAATAAATTTTCCTTATATGCAAAGATACAGATTAAAGTTTGAAAAAAATTTAATTTTGCTTCTCAAATTTCAGACGTTAAAATTTGTAATACTGTGGCATGTCAATTTAGTTTATCGCGGTACAAAAAAATTAAACGTTTTAGCTATAAAAATTATGGCGTTTTGTCAATTCTTTACTAAACTGTGAAAAATTATATACATTTAACACTAAATAAGGAAGTTCAAATGTGTAAAGAAGCAATATTGCTTAGCTATGGTAGAATGAAGTTGAGAACTTACTATCAGAATAGTAAGTTAGAAGTAAGAGCTAGTAAGATAAAAGGTATAGCTGGATTGAAGAAAGTACAGACGTATTTCACAATTGTCATTTAATATGGCTTAATAGTGACTGGTAATGAATCGTTGAAAATTTATCATAAAAATACTAAATAATTGTAATAATAATAATCTGCTTTTTAGACACAACATTCAAGATGATTCCAACTTGTTTACTATAAAATAATTACTGAAAAATGTAAAATAAGGTCAATGACAACTTTGCGTAAAAAATTTACATAACCGTTGATATAAATAAAACCAAATTCACATATTTTTAAAAAGTGTCTTAAACTATGTATGTGCTAAGTATCGTTAAATTTTCCGAAATAAATATACATTATAATACTACTGGTCTTGACATTCGCCAGTACCACAAACACAGTTCATTCTTAAAACAAAAATTTTAACATTCGTCACGACATATCATAATTACATTAATACAATTTACTGAATATTTAAATAGTACAGAATACTTGTGTAAATGTATATTTAACATGAAATGAAGCCCCACAAACCAGGTCGTAACGACCCAAAATAATATCTTCTAAGTTTTCTCATTTACTAAGCTCTTCGTCTCAGGTCTTTACGCAAATTAGTTTCTTGAGGAGCGCATTCAAGTAATGAAACAATAATTACTTCACACTTATTTTTAGGACCATTCATAATATTAGCTGTTCCTTTTATGAATTTACCTACATAATTATTCAATTAATGCTCATAACCATCTTATTTAAAACTGTCTTTACAGTAGCTTATTACATAAAATTTAAAACTTAGCAGGTCTATTAGTATTTAAAATAATTAGCATTTTCATTTATTTCATCTCATTTACCTTCAAATGTTATAATAATTTCTGCGGAAAATTATAATTTCCGATTATTTATATATAGACTTTCATGAAGTTAAATTCTTGCTGCTTAATAATGTTACTAATAACAACAACAGCATATATTTTCAATTATTACAAATTGCTTATTATAACCGTTTAACTTTGCAAAATCGAAACAGAAATATCCTCGGGTTAAAAAGGAAAGGACTCCAGTGATTTTAAAATTATGAAAGAATATCAAACTAATAATTGTTTGCAATCAATATTTTTATGATACATGACTGGCACGCACTTACAGCTATGTATTTGACTGAAACAGAGAATACGTAACAAAATCATTAAAATGTGACTAATGAGTCAACTGTAGACAATATTGTATAAAAAGTAGGTTAATCAAAACCTAACCATTGTCCTCTTTTTGCCTGAATAAAGCCGGCTCGGCCAGTTTGTGTATTATAATGTTCGTGTACGAATCCTGGCATACATATTAATAAAAAAAAGGTTTCTTTGCCAATACACTTTTCTGTAAACGAAACGAGTCGCAACTTGATGGATTCTAATACCACAATATCCTGGATGTAAGATCCTAATCACCATCACATGTTGTCATTGGAAATAAGTATAGGTGGCAAGTTGCAAACCTCTAATTCATTAAGAAGTTGACAAAATATCGTCACAATGTTACTAGCAAGTAGACAGATACAAGCAAATGAAATAAAGGATTTAAAATAAATAATAATAAGTTTAAAATACTCCACAAGTAATCTAACTTAGATTACTCCATAAGTAATCTAACTTACAAAAGGCAATTTGGATTCCTTAGCCCTTTTGTACTATTTTGACGAAAGTTTCATTAAGTTTCTGCCAATCCACTCTGTTCTGTGCCATCTAATCCGCTTTTGACCGCTGATTATGTGGTACAGTTTGTAATTACCACAAAATAATTATCCCATTGTTTTGGAACACAAATTGAAAACCATCAGAATACGGTGGGTCTTAACGATAAATTAATATATAATCTAGATTTCCATAAATAATTCCTTTATAGTAGAAATTACATATGAGAAACTGAACGCCAGTCATAAAAATAATATCGCCCATAATAATGTGATATAAAAATTTATTAGATCTACTATTGGTGAATTTATTAAAGTAAGAAAAGAGGTAAAGCTTTGACGAAAATAACCTAAAACGTATTCAATATCTTGAAGGAGTTAATGAAAGCCGTGTTTTTTATCGTAAAGACAATATTTATCGGAAGGAAATCACGGTTGACACTCTGTAGAATAAGGAACAAGGAATCAGAAGCACTGTGAATCAGAAGCTATTGTAAATAGATTGGTTGAACATTTCAATAACTTGTTAAATGTAGAACATCAGTCCTATTGCAATACAGTTAATGTACAAAAATAGGCAGTTGATTTGTCGCCTACGATTGAAGAAATAAAACCAGCTGTTAAAAAGCTAAATGTTCAAAAAGCACCTGGACTTGATCTTTTGTCTTCGTAGCTATTGTAATGTGGAAGTCCTGAGTTGTTTAAAAATATTTTTGAACTGATCCCTCAAATTTGGAATGGTGAGCATATTCCTGAGGATTGGAGCACTAGTGTTATTTGTCCTATCCTCAAAAAGGGAGACCCGCGTATCTGTTCGAACTGCCGAGGCATCAGTCTCTTTAAACAACCTTTAAGATTTTTCGAGAATTCTCATTAAAAGACTGTTGCCATTTGTTGATTCCCAAAAGGGGAATAATCAGTGTGGCTTCCGCAGATACAAATCTACCATTAACCATATTTTGCACTCAGACAAATTTTCGAAACAACCTTGGAAATTGGTATTGATTTTCATTATTTATTTTCTTTTAATATTGTTTTAGAAAATATTTTAAGGGACTCAGGCATCAATTTAAAAGGCCATGTTAAAGGAAAAAGGCAAGGCCAGACAATTACTTTTATATCTTTTTGGAATATAAAAGTAATTGTCAAAATAAATTTTATAAGAAATAAAAAACAGAATTATTGCTGCTAATGGAATTTTCTATGTACTGAAAAACTTTCTCAGGTTATATTTTATTTCTAGGAAAACAAAATTGCTGTTATACAAAGCATATAATGGGAGCATTAGACCAATGTAAATCTATGGCTCTGAAACGTGGACATTGGCAAAATCAGATGAGGTCCATGAGGGTTCTTTTTTTGTACGAAAAGTTATAAGATTAATTCTTAGGGACATAAAGGAAAATTATGTATGGGGAAGGAGATACAATTCAGATATACATAAATTTTACAAAGACCCAAACATGACGAAACTTATTAAAATTAATAGTCTAATTTGCTCTTCTTGAACGAATGGAGGATTCAAATCAGCTCAAAAGAATTTTTTTGACTAAATCGCACGGACAAAGAAGAAGAGGGAGATCTAAGATGAGATGGAAAGGTGCGGCGGAGAAGGATTTTGGGGTGCTAAAGGTCCGTAACTGGAGATAGGTTGTCACACCGAAGGCTACATGGAAGTCGCTTCAAAGGAAAGCCTTGGCCCACCCTGGGCTGTCGAACTACTGAAGATGATCATTTGAAATGATTAATTATAAGCACTTTAAATTTTGTTGATAGTACATCATAATTTATATAGTATACAAGAGATTTACACTTATAAAATTTCGTCTTCTGTCCTTATTTCCGACTTGTACCTAACTTTTCGATCAAAGAAAAAGCTTGCGATTCGAATCTTTTTGAAAGGGTTGAATAATATTTTTTTTTCAAAAGGTAATATAAATTTATCAGGAACTTGGTTAAAAGAGTTATTTCTTTCTCAACCGTAAGTTGTGCTTTGTTTAGTTACCGCACTTTTGAATCACGGATAGTATTAGTATAAATTGTAGCCAAAATAAATTGATAAAAAATATTGTGAGTCAATTTCCCAATTATTACCTGTTATTTGCTGAAAAAAATTAATTTTCTTACTTTCTGAATATAATGTTAAATTAGCGTTGAAAAAAAATTCACGTTCAATTAGAAATAGTACTAAGTTTTCAATTTGTGCAATGGTGTACATTAAGATACCTAGATAAACTACTTATTATTTAATAAAATGAAGAATATTAATATACTCAATATTAAATAAAGAGATTTTTTCCTTAAGTTACAGGAATTGAAAAAAAAATTCCTGCCTGTCAATATGTTCTGTACCATCGAAAATAAAAAAAATGAAATCTTTGTAAAAGTACTTTCCTGTTCATCCGGTTATAACATGTCGTGAATTTATTTCTATCATTTCCTAAATTGTATTATCATATCTAAAATGTAAACTACATCCTACCTAATACTTTAAATGAAAGTAATTGTTATTGTAGTCAATGATGAGAAGGTTCTACGAGCTAGGTATATGCAAGTACAATATATGATATATTATGTAATTTAATTATGTAAACGTAAAATCATAACAAACCCCTCTCAAGGTAAAAGTAATAACCGTAAAAATACAAAACGCTTTTAATTGTTTTGAAGGTACAAAAAAATATATAATGAAAACGGCTTTATGGCAATAATATGTGAGGAGTTTAAATATATTTTGTTGCCCTCATTTAAGAATCTTTTAACCTTAAATTTCATAATGATATGTGCGCAAGATAAACCGAGGTAAGCTAAATAAATTAATAATACTAAAAGTATAGAATCGCAAAATATTAGTACTATTTGAATTTGACAAACAGATGATCCGAATAATTTAATAAAAGATATTGGAGTATTTTGAAATAACGAATGCAATCTAACGATATACTGTAACAAACTTCAAATAATCTGCATGCTATTGAACTTGTAAACACATTGAGTATATCCTTCGTTTTCCATATTCATGAAGGTTCGATTCAAAGGCTCGAATGAGACGAACGCTTGCCTGGGTTATTTAATATTCATGAGTAAATAGTTAAATCGTAATCTATCTTGTCGTCGGTGTAGCTCTTGTAGGAAGATACAAATGATAAACTATTCAAATAAATATACGACAGAAGAGTTATATTGGATGTAATGTAATTCTACCTTCGGTGTAAACAATGATCGGGTGTATATTGAATTCGATCATGTTTAATATTGCTAGCTGGAGAGTGATGTTGCAGTGTAACCCGATCTTAGGATTGAATGCAATGATATAAAATATTATTTTTTGGATGTACTTTTTAAAATTATACGATTATTTAAATATTTTCTTAAACAAATAATTAATATTTTTGTAAGCAAATTTCTGAGTGTTATAATAAAATATTAATAAGCCTTATTTGCAAATACAAAAAATTGACGCATTTTCAAATTTATTTAATTCTTTTTCTTACCACATTCGAATTTTTTTTGTTTCATAAATTATTGGAAGTGTACAGAAATATTCAGATACGTATGAGCATATTGCTGCATACGCCCTTAAAAACTACTGAAGTTAAAATCATCAGTAAACAAATGTAAAATATATTTCAAAAACAATTTTTGGTTCAGTTTTATTATTTTCATATGTAACAAAAATTATTTTTCAATTTACTAATTATACGTGTTTGAGGCTCAATTTTTATGATTTAAAATACAAACAATCTGTTTTTTATGTTTGTAAAAAAAACCTTAGGAAAATTAAAAATAATAGTTACAAGCTATTAGCTAAACCATTGAAAGTAATTTTATTTCAAATTATATAAATATTCCGTTATTGATAATAAATTTAAATGATAAGTTAATTAAAATTGGATTAATGCAGAACCCACAAGACAATAATATTTTCCACTGGATTTACCCGAAAACGCAAATTTATTGCATTTTAAAGTCTACACTTAAATTATGTATTAATTGGAAATATTCAATATGTGTATACATAAATTATTTAAAGACAAGGTGTAGTACAAACAATAATAAAAAACAAAAAATTTAATATTAATTTATATCACACTAAATTATGCTAAATCTTAAATTATCAAGCAACTAGATAACCACATTCCTTCATCGATCAATGGAGCAGGAAAATTGCATTTTGTCAAATTGCATTGATCAATATAAACGTAGCAAAGGTAAATGAACGCTGCAGAAAATTATTATTCGCTTTAGGTACATGAAATAAATAATGATATTCACCTTCTCATGGGAGCTCCAGGAGCACAATGCGCTTTTATTGCCAAGACTGATAGGTTATCATATAATGAATTAACACTCTAGAGAATACGTACTTTTTCAGGAAAATTCGGACCGAGTCGATGAGAATTACTTGCGACTATTCCCAGTATAAAACGCGAAGAGAACAAATAGAGATAGAAATCAAAAACAAATAAAAAACTATTCAACTTGTTAAATGTTTTCTTCCGCGTGATATCCTGGTTCTAAGATAAGATAAGAGAATGTCAGGTTCTAAAAGATTAGTTATTTAAGACTTAATCATTGAACCTACGACTTATGCACACTAACTTTAAAATGAGGTCCATAAACCTCCCTTCATTGTGCGTGAGTATTTTTCGAACTTACCTAAAGAGAAGATATCTGAGGATCACCATAAATTATTTTATCTGAAATGAAACTTTGAAACTAGAAAAACCAAGTTTAGTTTTTATTTCATAATAAGATTTAATTCAAAGCCTTAATTAATTTATTAGAAATGAAGTAACCGTTGAGGAAAAAATTCAAATTCAATTTTGTTTTCTCGAAAACTACAAATATCCGGAATTTTGTTTTATATTTCTCGTAACATATACAAGGTCATTTACTAGCACTCAAGGAACTCAAACCGGCCGCCAGGCAGGCCGCGCTGCGGCTGGAGAGACATCATAACTACTGTAGTAATAACCTCATATTCTAGCCACGGCAGGGATCACCTGAATGAGCTGTAGACAATAGTCAGCGAAAGACGGAGGGCTTTTCATCCGCAAATTAGGATCTCAAAAAATATTACATTATAATATTTGTGATGCACGATTATATTGATTATGAATGTCATGTAAGTTAATTTGTTCGTATCACACTCCAGGGGCAAGAGAGAGCAGTGCGCGCGCACATTTTCTTTCTCCCTTCCTCTCATAGTCAGTGCATGATATATATATATATATATATATATATATGCGAGTTTGCTAGGGTTACGCGAACGATGATTTTTTGATTATTTTGTTATTTCATTTCGTTCTTGAACAATTTTATAAATTAATATTTATTTTGTTCAAAATATTAAATATTCTACTTTTAAAGCGAATAAAATTACAAATTCATTTTAAAGTTCATATTTTGTGAATTTGAAGTTTTACTTCAGTCGTGTGGTTTAAAGCACACTCGTTTTGTTTCCTTTGTTATTTTTGTCGATAAAAATTATTTGCGTTTTCGTTAAATCATATTAAGTTTTATCAGTTTATCTGTCTTGTTATTTTAATATAAAACAGAGGAATATATATAACTAAATGCTTTTATTAACAAATTATAACGAGATAATTGTACCTACCTACAATATATATGTATAATGTGTTTTTTAATTTTCAAATTAACAAAGTGAGTGAAATTATTAAGTATTCGAGTTAGTAAACATCATTCAAAATTAATTCTCTAGTTAGATACATAACTCAAAAGAATGTAATGTATTTAACTTTTACTTTTTTGCAGTAGCTATTCATCCATTTCTTTGGTCACAATTTCAACCCAATATTGGAAATTTGTAAAATTTAGACGTAGGTATTTTAAAATTTACTATAAAGTAACTATTCCGTCTCACTTCGAAAATTAGATATTAATACATGAAAAGTAAAGATGACAATATACGTAATTAAGTAAAATACTTAGACAATATTTGAAAAGAGCTTTATGATATCTATTTTTTTCTAACATAAAGTCCTGCAGACCATTTCTTTACTCCCATTTGTAGTTCGCACCCAGCCAAACAATTTTTTGCTTAGTTACGATATAACGCTAGACGCATTTCTATTCCATTTATTTTTTTAATCAATGAAGGATTTTAGACGTCACATTGTTAGATTAAACAGAAAATATTCGAGTATAATATAAAGTTAAAAATTACAAAATATTTTTACTGCAACACAAAATATTTTTATTGAGTCCAGTCCTTGACTCAATTGTTTTTTCAGTGAACAAAATTAAACAAACGAAGTGATTTTTTTCAATAAATAATTTCTATTATAACATACAGGTACGTATCATTTTGTTTTAAATTAAAATTCTATATTTTAAACGAAAGGAATTTTGGCACTGTTTTCATTATTTTCTTAATTCCTAATTAAATTCACTATGTTAAAAAGTTCGCTGTCTATATAAATCATTTTGGATTCGTGCTGAAATGTTTTGGTTCCAATATGCAATTAATCTGCAAATTTCGCTCCATGGATTTTTTTTACCATTTTGTCCATAATACAAGATTTTGTTTAATTAACTGTGTTATTTTTTATTTAAAATTACTGTCAAAACTTTTGGAATATTTTGCTCTTATTAAATAATGATTAACATATCCATATAAGTGAATGAATTATCGATATATAAGATTGGGAATGGCTGTAAGTATATATAAGTGTAATTAATACTTTAGTTACTTTAAACAATTAATCATAATTTATATTGACGTTTACTTTTTTCTCTTTTTGGGAGTTTTTTTAAATGCATACATGCATTATCGCATATATGTCAACGGTAAATGAATTATTTCCAGCAGAAAATAATTATTACATATTGCAATGACATGTATTTTAATAATATTATTTAATAAAAATTAGGCGATGATTGTGTACTTGGAATAGGTAAGGAATACGAAAATCAAATGATTTCACAAAAAGTAATATATTTTAATTTGAATATTAAGACGAAATATTACAATATTTACTTAATAAATGATTCAATTTTTTCAAAAGCGGAATGATCGAGATAATAAATTTTAGATAATAGCTAACTTGAGTTAATAATTAAGGAATATAGTAAAAGATAACCGTTAATAAGTTTGAGGTAATAGATAATGATTCACATGAATAAATTGAGTCCAAAAAAATTAACATAAATAAATGTGAATATTTAAACGCAATGTTAAAATATTTAGCCCTAAAATGAAACCAATCATTAATCTTCCGAATAATATATGCGTAAAATATCCCTGACAAGAAAGATACTAAATGAAAGTTTAGTTTTTTCTAATAATGGAATGAATGAGATGACAATTAAAATTTTACATACGTATAAAAAGAACAGAATTAATATAAAGTTTTTATATATTAAAAGTTTTTATTTCGCATATTTTTTCAGTCATGTAAATGACTATACATTTACATACAATATTTACAATTTGAGATATAATTATTAAATCAAAAATTTATTAGCGATAAGCTTGGGGATATTATATGTATACATGTTACGGATACAGATAAAATTAAATAAACAATTATATTACGAAATATACCTAAAAATATTATTTATATATGATATTATTATACACATGCTCACCTAAAATAACTAAAAGACTTACTTAAATGACATATTTGAGTCCTAAGTCGTAAAAGATTTTAAAAAATAATACATAATAATATACAACTACCAAAATCATTGAGACTAGCCTTTTGTATTAGAATCTTGAAATTTTGACCTTTTTTAATAATAAATTGTTATGAAAGTATGCTTTAATTTGAAACCAGTAAAGCAAATTATAAAAAGAATTACAAAAAATCAGCGAGCTTATGTTTTTTTTTAATTATATATTTTGATGATAATATCAAAATTAAGTATTGCACCTTTGTCTAAAGGTTACCTCTTTAAAACTCGGTCTGTTTTTATATGAAACTGTCTTAAATTGATTTCGTATGTCCAAAAACTTTCAAATAACAATGCTCATAAATTTGCCTTGCTAAAATTGATTTTGACTTAGGCAATTAATAATAAATGTTTAAATAATTGAAAAAAGTTTTCTTTTTTGGTGTAATAAACATTAATCTGCTGTAACGAATTATGATTTAATGTGAAAATGTCTCTAAGAAAATCAATAATATTTTAATACAAAATCACTTTGTTTTTAGCAAAGACATATCGGTCAGTTTTAATATTTTGCGCAATCTCTTTTCGTGGTAACTAATAAGAAGGTCACGAGCAATGTACTGATGACTATTTTATATTTAACTGTTTATATTCCTCAACTCATCTCAGTCTGCATAGACAGCAATACGAGTACTATTTGTAGATTTTTTATCGTAATAACCAAATCCCACACAACGCGAATTAACTTATGACTATTATTGCTTTATGCGTAAACAGTTTAATAATTTTCGGTATCGATGCGTATTTTTAACTAATTAAATAGCGTTTCAATGAATTTCAGTAATGTACACCTACACTTGGCACTATCGGTAGTTTTATCGCAGAATATCAAGTAAAGCGTAATACCACGTCAATGCATATACATATGAAAATTTGGAAAGTGTAGTATAGTAACAAGAAATTATAAAAATATAAATTTATAAATTATTTTTTTTAAATAAATATAAAGAAAATATTCTCATAGATAACTCACAAATTTGTCGTGGTCGTTGTTGCATATCGAATATATTTGTTATTCTGAGGACTCCAATTCTCCTAATAAACAAAAAGAGTAGATCAGCAGAATCTCCAAAAGGCAAATAGATCTTTTCATAAGTCAGAAAATTTGGCAACATTGACCGTAGCTAGACCTGCAAGGCACGCCAGTGGGCAGCAAACGTTGAAAAATATCGCAATATTTTGATCTTATTTTATGTACTGGGAATTTTACCAAGATAGCAAACATACGGCCTGTTAGAGTTTACTGATATTTTTGCTACTAGTTGAAATGCTTAAAATCTATTTGTAAGTATTTTACTTCTGTTGAATTAAAATTAACCCATAACAATATTATGAGTTACTAAAAAACTAAAAAACAGCAAACGTATAAGGAAGTGGGAAAGGTGGTAGTTACAAAACTGATAGAAATATGGGAGTAAGCTTCTATTCCTAAAGTAAAACTAAAACGAATGAAGGTAATTTTACAAATGTATTATTGAAAATGCAAAAACCTCAAATTTTACGCTAAAAAATTTAAGAAGAATTTGGAAAAGTCTCACCTTTGAAATAAAATTTTATTTGATATTTCGGCTTGCAAGTATCAAGATTCCTTAATGTTTTTACCTTCAAAACAAAAAAATACCTGCAAGGGAACACAGCTTCATAACAGACCGACGAGCTAATATAATGATTATATCTATGCCAACTGGCATAAATACTGGCCCACAAAAAAATTACAAGAGCACGAAAAAAAGTTATTACGAGAAAAATCGGGGAGCAAATGACAAACAGCACATGAAATATGTTCGGAAAAGTTGAGGAGTACATCTGAATCCGAATTTGTCTAGTCGTATTGTGAACGACAAATTCAAATTCAGTTGCGGACTTCAAGCAATGAATCATAGATCAATGCTACAACTGCAGTTAATTATGCCTTACTACCAAACACGTGAAATAGATTTGGAGCGTCAGAGATGCAGGAGTAATTAGTCCATCAGCAATTCTGCATGCATCGAGTTCACAAGTAATAGACAACAAAACTTTAATAATATCTGAAACAGATGGAACAAGCATAGGCAATGCATACTTGTAGAACATATTTCTTTAAATAAAGAACTTGACTCAAAATTACGGTTACGTTACACCTGCTTCAGGCACTGTATAGAATATTAAAAAAAAACATTCAACTTTTTTTTTAATGCGGATATGTCAAGGGATTATTTGATTGTAATTTGATGTCATGGCACTAATGTAAATGTTGGCAAATACGGCGCTATTATACGGATGCCAAAAAGCGATTGGGTAGACATTTACAACGAATTACATGCTTATTGCATATGAACGAATTGTCATTTAGATATCTGTTTCAACACATTGATGGCAGTATATTTTATGTTTATTTATTTTCCCTTAAATTTGTTTAAGTCCCTAAATGTATAAAAAACTCCAGTAGCGCAAGTTAACTCATGCTCGATAGGCTTTTTAGCTTCTCTCTCTCCTTATCTCTTTTTTAGAAAATATAATTTAACGGTCACAAGTATTTAAATAAATTTAGAATAATTTTAAAAGAATCGAAAGTGATATGAATAAAATACTGCTTTAAACTTAATGCGACCTTTTATATAAGCATAATAATACATGTTTTCAAATTGAATAAAAAAATTAATATTGAATATATTTGGCGTTAATTTTGTAGAAATTTATTATTCACAATTAAATGAAACTACGTGATACAACATCTTCAGGTGGAATATTAGCAAAGATGTTGTAATACAACGAAACCTAGGTCGTGCTAAAGAAATTAAAGAAAGTAGAAATAATACTGCATCACGTAGTTTCATTTAATTGTGAAAAAAATAAAATACCTGCACATGTGTGTTATATATGTATATACATATATATATATATATATATATATATATATATATATATATATATATATATATATATATATATATAAACCTATATATATATATATATATATATATATATATGTATGTATAAATATATATATACACACACATATATATAGATATTGGTCAACTACTAATAATTTTCGTAATTTTGTTGCAGGAAAACATTCCAGATTATTAATAATTTTTTTTATTATTTCTTTATTCTTCATGGTAATATGCTTTGGAATAAAAGAACAACTATGTAAAATATATATAAACCTGGATAATAACTAGGGTTGTAATTAAAATGATATCTGTATTTTAGATCGCAATATTTAGAGTTGAATTGTATGTATTTCATTAGTCAAAAATCTGAAGAACGATCTCTTAGTATTTAATTTCCTCTTTAACTAAATTCTTCATACTTGGAATTACTTTTTAATATATTAGTTAACCAGTACTTAACCTCAAAATGAAGGTGATTAGTGAGTGAGGTGTGATTTAGATAAAAAAAACATAACAAAACAAATTACAACAATCTCATTGAGATAACACTATTAATGAACGAGTATCCTTTTAAATTTGAATGCCACAAACAATCACTGCATTAAAAATGACGCACCTTTAGCTGTTACTTTATTATCGCAATCTTTTTTCAAGCGCTGTTGCATTAAAAAGGTGGATTTTTAATTCGAAGCTTTTAAACGGCCCGTTAACGTTCATAATTAAATACAATTTGTGCGTTACTAAAATATGCAACCAATTTAAAATAGGTTATGTTCGCAAAGTTTACATGAAGCAATTTAAATTTGTATTAAAATTACCTCTTAATTCCACGCGTCACTAATTTTCCGGATTATTTTGGAAATGCTTTTCAAATGTTTTTGATACGCCATATACATGTTTATAAAAATTATGAATATTTGGGTGAAGCTCTCTATTTATATGCGTATATGAGTACGTCGATAGTGAAAGTATATGATGAAAGTTTAATTTTAAATTAATTTCGACAAGCGGGTTTTTATTTTTGTCTTAGTGATGTTTTACTCGTATTTCGAAAATTCTCTTAGTATAATTTAAACTAGGGAAAATAATGTATTGAAAAATATACGTAACATTTTCATGGCCATATTTTTAAAGTTCACAATACGTTTTGGAATATTTTTCATTTGTTCTGCTTCAACGGGTCGGATATTCTAACCTTTCAGCAATCAATTTGGTATAAATTATTATAATGAACGATTTTAATATTGACTGCAATAAATTAAGAGTATAATTCTAATGTTATTATTATTAATTGATTTACAAGTTATATTGTGTTAATGTTATTTCAGATAATTACATTTCCGTATAAAATAATTATTTGTGTGTATCTCCACATATCCAATTTATTTAAACATTTTCAACGCACAAGTAAATTTGACCTTAAAAAATTTAAAATTTTTTTTTTGTAAAATGTAAGTAGTTTTTTAAATCAATGAAATATTTAATTAAGAAAGAAGTAAAAAGTTTAAAACTAAAATAAACGAGCGGACTCCGGACGAGAAAATGTTATTGAATAAGGTTTTAAGGATATAAATAGAATATATTTGGTTTTTGATTAAAAAAAAAATTTTGGATTCATTTTGCTTTTCTTTCACTGTTTGTTCGTACAAGATTAGATTCAAACTCGTCGTTACTGTCACAAAATAACGATGATTCGCTAATTACTGTCAAGGAAAGAATTATATTTTTTGTCTTCACCTCTGGAAATACTTCTTGGAAATTATCCAATTTGGTTTTGATATAGGTTCCGTAGGATACAGGTTTAAATTTTTTGTGGCAAAACTTAAGGGAGGATAAATTTCTGAGCTTGGGAACTTGTCATTTTATGCGTTTAGCACAAATTAATAAAAAAATCTATGGTCAGTCAGATCCTCTCCTCGGATTCTATAAACATATAAAATGGCAAGTAAAAACATACACACATAAGTACATATGTATACACATACATAAACATCGATTCCTCTATGACTCGTGTCTATTCACTAACTTTTCCTTTGGAATCATCTTTCTTTCTTAACTTTCTATGAACTACTGCTGGATTCTAACACTGCGAAATTGTATGTGCCAATAAGACACGAATTAACATAATATTCTTTTGTCATAAGTTCATATATAATAAGCGTTTTAAGTCTGTCAGTAAAGCGAATGATAGCCACATTTTATATATTATTGGCTCAATGGCATTCATATTAACCAAGTTATTGGGGAGAAATTTGCTTCGTAGTCATCGACTGGGAATTAATTCGCTAAATTCAATTAATTGATTACTGATTATTTGATGGCTACTCCTGTTATGTACTCCGATTTTTAGTATTGCCTCAGAAGTTTGTCTCAATATCTATATATTTCTTATTTTCCAACAGGATTTCTCTGTATGTATCTTACAATGTGATATCGTGAAAAAAAATATTCTTATGGGATTAAAAATATTCTCGTGATGAATAACCGATATTTGCGACGAAAATTTAACTAAGAAAGTATAACCACTGATTGTTTTTTTTTTCAATGTACTATTAATGTTTTTTATTATTTTCTTCTTGCTTTTGAATTTTGTTTCAAAATATTTGCCACACGTACATAGTAAATATAAATAAAAGTTTGTAAAATTTAAATTAATTATGAAAATCTATCTACTTTTTTGTTTCTTAATGTTTATAAGTAGAAACTTGCTCAGCGTAATAAACAAGTCAATCCAACATCATAGCACTGAGATTATACTCTTATCCCTACTACTGACATCAATAAAATGAATATTAATTAAAAGTTTCCCAACGTTTTAGACGCACTCTCTATCCAGCTAAAGTAATTTGAATAAGGAGATAAGGTGGAGAGATTTAGAAAAAAGAAAATTTAAAAGCGGTTCGATTCTGCGGTTCATTTGCAGCAGTTTTGTTGGGCACTTATTTCGTTGGAATTTTTATGCTAAAATTTTTTTTCATTTATTTATTTGGTGCTTTGCAAAAAGAATAACTATCTCTATGCGTAGTTAAATTATATCTGGTTATTTTATTTATTATATTTTCTGGTTATAGTTTTAAATCTGAACATTTCAAATTTAAATTAACAAAAGTATGCGTCAATTAAACAAAAGGTATAATTTACACGTAAATCAACGGTGAAAGTTACGTGTCTGGAGATTCGCTCGTATTCACGCTTCGTAAAAATCTAATCGTATTTCTTACTCTTAGCTTCTCCAATGTTAATATCTTGGAGTTATTGTCCATAATCGCAACGCTGAGTAGACAATTTGGCGATACCAGTGTGTAGCTTCTTGCACCAGTGGCGATACTTCCGTCTCTGGTATGTGGTACTTTAGCTACGCGATTGCAAATATCACACTAATCTCGCTCTGTGAGTGACCGGGAATCGTACCGGAAAACATGTGGTGCCCATTACTATCAAAATCTGTGTTGAATTGTATACATTATGCTATGAATTATACCATTGACTAGCGACCATATTAACTTACGTTTTTATATCCATTAATTTAAATAGGAAACTGTATCTGCACTCTGTTAGTACATTGTGTGCGTACGAATATTTGTATATAAATGTGTATTTTATGTATAAAATAAATAACATACTTACCAAATATTATTAAAACCCGTACGGCAAGGGTTCTGTATATACTTATTCATGTACATCTGAACAAGGGTTTCGTATACACTTATTCATGTATATCTGAATAAATACATAACACTCGTAAAAACTATTTAAAACCACTAATACAATTTTTCACCACGTAAATGTGTAGCCCTTATTCTTTCATTGGCATAAAACTAGAATGAATTTCTTAAAAGTGAAAAACCTACGCTAATTTGAAGAAATCAGCTCTTGTGTAGAATACTGTTTTTTAAATTTTTTAATTTAATAGCTTCAAAAAATGTGAGGGAAACTCACTTTTTGGAACATGCTACTTCAGTACCGAAAAGTATTAAAAACAAAAAAAATGACGTGCTACATTAAATAAAAACTAAAAAATCAAAATATAATTTGTTCCTTCTAAAAATTTAGTGTAAATAATTCATTACTTTTTGTTGCGGGTACTAAAATTTCCACATTCACTCTCTATTTTGGAATCGACAATATATATATTATATATATATATATATATATATATATATATATATATATACATATATATATATATACATATATATTTAAATGAGAACTGGAATCATATTACACAATTTTCGTAGTTTTGATTTAATTTATTATAGCAAAGGTGCACGTTACGCATGTAATTTTTCGTAAAAACTATTGTTCTTTTATTTTTTAAATAGTCTTTTAATTTACCTTTGCATTCAATTTTTTTTAATTATAAAGACTCTCAGGGAATTTTGTTACTTATTGTATAAACAGAAATCATGTAACTAACCTTCATTAAGCACTGTCACGCTTTAATTATAAGACTTTGCTTAAACTCAACTTACAAAATTGATTTAATATCTATTTGTGATAAAATTTTCTGTGTTTAGGATACATCAGCGATTCGTGTCACATTTCGTATCTGCCCTGGTTATTCAATCATTTCAAAAGCCCCCTACAATATTCTACTGGAGGTGTCAAAAAAAAAATAATCATCGTCATCAACTACACTTTCCTTTACTTCACAACCATGTGTTTACTGTCGATCTTACGATAAAAGCGATGCAATAAAAGGAAACACAGACGTACTGACGAAAATAACGACATTATGACCGTACCATTTCTATCTTAAACTAGGAAAATCTGAAAAAGTTTCAAATTTTTCGAAAAAGTGAGAAGATTGGAAATCAGGGTACTCTGTACAATGGTTCTTTAAATAATTTTTCAGTTATTTGGTAAATTTTTTCAATTTCTAGCGAAGAATAGTTTTTCCGACCATTATTTTTGAACATAGAAATGAATGTTAAAAAATTTAACTGGAGGAATATTTTGTATATAAAATGACTACGCAGAAATAATTAATTAAAAATGTATTACATGGTATATCTTTCCCTTAATACCACTTAATTACAATGCCTTCAACTTAGACCATTTTAAGAAATAATTCGTATTGTAAAACATTTAACAATATAATCAATTATATGGTAATATTAATCAATTTACTTAGCCCTACCTTATGCTTTGTTATTTATATTTGCCTATATTTGTAAAGATTACGATCTTTGAAATTGTCCACCTGAAGATGATGTCATACAACGGAAGCTAGGTCATGGTAAAGAATTTAAATAAAATGGAAATAAGACTACATCGCTTAGTTTCATTTAGTCGCGAAAAATTAAATTAAAATGAATTTCCACAAAATTAATGCCAAATATATTCAAAAACGAATTAACGAAATGTTTCATAGAGCTTTTCGTTTGAACCTATATTTAATGATTATTATAATTAATATTGAATGTTTCATTGGCATTTTGGTTTCAGCAATCAAACCTTTCATTTTCAATGATTTGTAAAATGCCTTAATTTAGTCCGGAATAAGCATGCCAGAAGAAGCCGCACACACACTTGCCTATTCGTAACTATACATTAATTTTTAAAATACATTATTATAAAATTGATTTCGTACACATGTTTATAGTCAAAAAATATATCACTTATTTTCAGGGTAAAGTACGTACTCAAAAACTGCTACAAGACTAGTAATTTTTTGTTAATTATTCCAAGTCAGTAATGAAAATGTTCAAAGGATAGAGTAATAAAGTTTGAATAGAAGTACATATAAGAGTGTTTCATTTAAATTTAACTTTTCTGTCCATTATTATAATCTGTATTAACATTTATTGACTCAAAAACACAAACTGGAATAGGGATGTGTTTATTATGATTAAATTTACGCTCTCTATATGATCTGACAACAAAACGATTTTAAGTCGAACCAACATAGACTTTAAATGAATGACAATATTATAGTAAACTGAGTCGTTATTCAATAAAGTAATTTTAATAAATTTTGGTTTAAGTTTTCATTACAAAGTTAGATAATTTATGGAAGTACATTAAATCTACATCCACACGATGCTATGAAAGGGTTGGCTATTTTCTAGAGGCTCCTTAATCTATAATTTATGGACTTTTGGTGGTTTTGTGAAAGTTCCTTTTTTATTAGGGGGCATAATTAATGTCTATTTCTACGTCTACGTTCAACCTATAACAATTTCTCCATTTAAATTTAAACTTAGTGCCTCAATGTCCATCGTGTATTTTAAAATCTTTCACACTTTGATTCTAATAAAATTAAAAATTTACTGTTGTTAGCTGATATATTGCCATAGAACATATTTCACTTTAAAATGTAAGTTCTTTCTTTTATCTACATTTCTAGATATATGTAAAATTTCATTAAAGAAGGAAGTTGGAAATGGGCGAACCTCAGAATTATCTTTAACTATTCTTGAAGCTCAGACTCTAATACAATATTTTATTAGGAGAAATAAACAACTCCCGCTGGTTTTGATTTCATTTTATTGAATAATAATTCCTCTATATTTCCTCTATAGTCTTATTACTGGGGTGTTTGTCCAATGTCCATTACTGAATAGTAATACCATATATACGCACAAACGCACACGCCTTCGCGCGCCCTCCCGCACTTACCGCTATACCTAATATGTGTGTGGGTGTACGTGTGATTGTGCGTGTGCGTGAGCGTTGCGTGTGCGTGTTCGTGTGCATCTGCGTGTACGAGTGCGTGTGCGTGTACGTGTGCGTGGGCGTATGTGTGTGTGTATGTGTGTGCACGTGTGTGTTTTAGAGTGTGTGCGTGTATGTATGCGTGTATTCGTGTGTGCGTGTGGGTGTGGGTGTGCGTGTGCGTTTGTGGATGTGTGCGCATTTGCCCGTGTGTGTGTTTGTATGGGTATATCTGTGTATGTATTTATATAGATACATACTTCCGCCAATTTGGGATTACATCTTACAAACTATGGAGAGACGATTGTTCACTGATATAAAGTATTAGTAAACTATTCAGCACAGCAACAGCTTTTGCCTACGATTTTTTTGCATACATAATATTTTGAAAAGAAATAAGCATAGATTTTGAAAAAAGTCAGTTATTTATTTACGCCTATAACCGATATTCTATCTACCTACGTTTTTTTGTATTACAAGGAGTAGAAATACTAACTGACAATTCAGTTTCGTGTACCAATAACATATTAACAGTTAAGAATTTCTATTTCTGCCCGCTATTTACGTATGGGAAAGCGAATTACTCACTGGCTGTCCAATGTTCTACAGAAGTGACAGATGATGTTTCCCAATAACGTTTTGAGAGTTACCCTTCGGATAAGTTGGATTATCAATAGTGAGCGACTTTCCATCTATCATTGTCCAGCGATTGACGTCTATCGACGGTTGATTTCATATAAAATTATGCAAATTTTTATTAAAAACATATCAAAAATTAATAGCAAACATGTTCTCTAGCAATAATTTAGAAATATTACGACAGTCGTCAAATTAGAATAATTATTCCTAAAACGAAAGTGATAGGACCGACATGAAACTGATAATATATCAATTATATGTGTAAGTTCAATCAGCAAGATTTAAAAAGTATGTTTTAAGGATACATAATTTTTTATAAATATATGTAAAAGTAATAACAAAATTTTAAATAGTAACATTAACATCTTTTGAATATATTTGGCGTTTATTTTATAGAAATTCATTATTCACAATTAAATGAAACTACGCGATGTAGCATTATTTCTACTTTCTTTAATTTCTTTACCACGACCTAGGTTTCATTGTATTACAACATCTTCAGGTGGGATATTAGCAAAGATCTTTGCTAATTTCACACACCTGAAGGTGTTGTAATACAACGAAACCTAGGTCGTTGTAAAGAAATTAAAGAAAGTAGAAATAATACTACATCACGTAGTTTCATTTAATTGTGATTAACATCTTTGTAAAACTAAAAAAAAGTATTGTTATTTTGTTTTTTATCATTAAAATGAAAAGTAATGTCATAAAAATGTTTTTTCCACAGTAAAATTTTACTTTTTAATAGCCTTCGAAGAATGTCTTGTAATATTTTATTAATTGATGTAAACGTTCGTTTAAGAGCTAAAAATAAAAATTGCACACATCATTGCTCTTAAGCTCAACTAATGCATTTTAATTTTGTTTTTATGTAATAATTAATTTTAAGAGTAATAAAATTGTCTTAAAATTATAAGACGTTTTGTTTTTGCATCGAGTTAATGGGTAATTTCATTAATATTTAGTAATATTTCTACATCAAAAGTCCAAAAAAATCCTTTATTAAAAATTGTACACGGTGTTTAACAAACCTCCATAAATTCTGTTTTGAAAATAAATGATAATATTAAAAATAAATTTTGAACCCCACCAGGGTTTGTTGGGTTTAAAATATTGTGTCTGTTTTAATACAGATACCGATTTCTGCGTACTTGACTTTTAAACAAATGAAATTGGCCAACGTTTATATATCTCAGAAAAAATAAGAAAATTGAAATCAAGATCGCTACTCCATATTTTTGCTGTAATGTTTAAAAAAAACGGATAAAAATAAATTCATATTTTACTGAACAGTTTTAAATTAATTATTAATTAATTTTATTAACTACTCATGCTGAAAAGTTATTAAAAGGATATTTCATTGAATTAAAAGTTTAATTGGAGTCGAATTTTTGGTTATTTTAGCTTAAAAATATCGGAGAATAACCTAAATATGGTTTAAATACTTGCATTTTTATTACTTGATGATATTTATAACTTATTTTATTATTAATTGAGCGATAAAAGAAAACAGAATTCGTTAGTACATGTAGGGTATATGTTACAGAAACACGCGGTCTATGTTATAGACTTTAAAATTCGTCTTAACCGATCTTTGTTATTAGAAATTTAAAAGTGTAATGGTAACCACATGGAAACCTGAAGTTTAAAAATTGCATTTCCGTCGATGCATAAAAAAGACAATCCGTTAGAGAAACAAAGAATTCCTGTTTAAATTGAAATTTTCGTATCCCGCCTGTAATAGCAATACATTGGATTTAAAAACAATATTTCATACAATTGTTAAAGAGGAGTCTCCTTTTAAAAAAAAAAAATTTGTCATTCCTTCCATATATTTTCATAACATTCAAATTATTAATTTCCTATCGGAAAACAAATATAATGTAAAACAAGCACATTTTGTTCTAGCGTTTGAGAAGCCGTTTTTCATGTAAAGAACCGAAACTACACTCATTCTATTAATATAATTAAAAATAATTGCCGAATATATAATCAAGGTAAGGTTCTACACACTAAGTGTATGTGGTTATGTAATTTTATTATTTAAGAAAATGCCAAACGATAAATAAAACCTTTCAGGCTTTAAAACTTAACAATCATAAAAAAATACTCAACACTTTTTAACATTTTTAAAGCACGAGTGAATTAAAATTTTTTATAAAAATGACTTTAAAGTATGTTTTGAAAAACTTCAGTTATATTCTATGGTGAAGAGTTCGAATATATTTTCTTGTCCTTTTCCAATCGTAAAATATCACCAAACTTTATCTCATAGAACGCATTCGGGTGATAAATTTTAATATGATATATGCATCAAACAAGTTCAACTAATAAGTGGATTATTTATATTACTAATTTTAAAATGCCATTATCACCATTTCAATTTTACAAGTAGAAAATCCAAACCTCTTCATAAATTATTTTGTTATAGTTTGAAAAATAGAATGCAATTTCAATAAACTTCAAACAGTCTTCACATTATTGAACGTGCAAACATATTGAATATATCCAGCTCTTCTCCATTTTCCATATTCATGACGATTCGATTCAAAGGCTCGAATGAAACGAAATCTTGTCTAACAGATTATTCAATATTCATGAGTAAATATTTAAATCATAATCTATCTTGTCTGTGTAGCTCTTGTGGGAGGAAACAAACGATAAACTATTCAAATAAACAGACGGTAGAGGAAATTATATTGGATGTAACTTAATTCCTCCTTCAGGCGAAACAGTGATCAGGTGTACATTGAATGTGATCCGGTTTAATATTGTTAGCTAGAGAGTTATGTTGCAGGAAAAGTTGATTTTTAGAATATATACAAATTCGAGGTTTTTTTGAAATACTCAAATAAACTATTAAAAATTTATTCAAATACTTCAGGGGACAGGCAAATAATATAAATATGAATAACTTTTTTGTGTTTGTTTTGTATTAATTAATTAATATTGTATTAATATAGTTATCTGTAAATAAAGCAATTAGTTTAACTTAAAAATTTAGCGAATTTTTTGAGGTTATATCTTTATAATTCTAACTGTAAATATACAGAATTATAGAAAAAAAATGTTTGATAGCTAAAGTGGAACTTGAATATTTGGGGAAAATTTCAGGAAAATTAAAGATAACATCCAACACGTATTATCTTTTCTTATTAGGAAATTAAGAAATAAACGAACTCAACTCCAGATTTCCTTAATTCTACATTTTTTTTTGCAATTGTGTAAATGATATTTCAGTGGTTAATAAAGATGTCAAGTGAAAAAATACTCTTTGGTTAATGCAAAATTTAAGAATCAATTTTCTAACAGATTTTCTCAACAAGGCAAATCTTTTAGGTCTCCCTCCAAAATCTTGTCATTTCTTGCAAAATCTGTGCCTGACTTATAAATTTATCCAAAATATAAAATCTATGCATATATCATAAACTAAAACTGTTTGAAAATAGAAATATATTACTAATAGTCAACAAAGCAAACCAAAAAAAAACTATGCAACTTTAATTTATATTATACTAATTAGTATTACTTTTTGGAATAGAGTTGCTCTGCAATCGCATTCCTGATGCAATAATGTATGGATTGGGCTCATCTTGCAATACTGTGTTGATCGATGCAAGCCCGTAAAAGACGGAAAAAATACTGCAATGCGTATATATAATGAATTCGTCCTATAAGTGAAATAAGTGAAATATATAATGAATTCATCCCCTCTTGCGAAGCTGGGAGCACAATTTTCATAGAAAACTGAGATTTAATCAACACAGTGATCTGATAACTAAAAAATGCATTGTCAGAACCAATTTCCATCGGAAGTAAAGAGAAGTATATCGCTCGACTAAATATTTTTGAAATAAAGTTTTTGTTAACTTCTCATAGCATATAGTGTGCAGAATGAGGATTAAATGGTTTCACATATGCCAGTTCTGTTATAAAACATGAAATCTACGCTTGTGACCCTTTTTATTCTTTACGCAATGGATGATATTGAACTGCATATTTTTAGACTAAAAAAATTTTAATTTCACAACCATTCGAATATTATATCGAAAGAAAAATTTACAATGAATGTTTTTGATAACAGAATAATACACACACGCGCACACATTTATATATATACATATACATATATATATATATATATATATATATATATATATATATATATATATATATACATATATATAATCACAAACGAATGGATGTGTGTAAATAGTTAATGAATATTTACAACAAATATGTGCATCGCTAGACATTGAGAATGATGTGTATTCAAATGAATTGAATGAATATGATTTAAAATCCAAAAGGAGTGTAAAAATGAAATGTGTAGTGAAAAAGCAATTAATTTAAATTTGAATATTTAGATGAAATGCTTTCCAAATCATTTCTTTAGAGAACGCTCTTGACAATAAAGGTAAAGATTTTAAAAGTCGGTCATTTTAATTGGATATAAGTACGTACTCACACAACAAATATTTCAGTTTACTGAATATATTTGACATGTAAACTGGAGATTTATTTACTGTAGTTTTTTTAATAATTATATTGGTTGATTGCTTCTAAATTTGATGCTTTAGGTAAAATATTGACATATAAGGTATAAAAAATAGTGTTAAAAAGAAGTAATTTTTTAATAATTTGATTCTTTTGTTCGTCCTCGTAGATATTATATTCTACGAGGACGAACAAAAGTTACAAGC
Organism: Druceiella hillmani; assembly: GCA_039881145.1. Taxonomy (NCBI): domain Eukaryota; kingdom Metazoa; phylum Arthropoda; class Insecta; order Lepidoptera; family Hepialidae; genus Druceiella; species Druceiella hillmani. Next base: position 30,107,580 of record JAYKKI010000022.1, on the reverse strand, counting down.
ACGAACAAAAGTTTAAAGCACGTTACTAAAAAGTATGTCAAATTTCACATAAGTATAATACATTAAGTTTAAACTTTTATAATTTCACTTGTTGGTGAATAAAATTACAAATAATTATTACAAAAGCAAAACATTTCAATATAAAACTGGCTCAAACTACATGAATTGATGTGACGTCAACCGGTAATCAGATTTATTTATTTATTCAAAAACTTCACATATAATTTGTAAGTTGCGCCAAAGCGCTGGACATGTGACACAGAAACTAAAAGTAAAATAATTTATGTAACGCATAATTAAATAAATAATAATAAAACAGAAGAACCCATATCGATTCAAATTAAACATAAAACCAATCAATTATGATATTTACAATACCAACCAACTTCAAAGTGGCATTCCTAAATCGGTCACTGGAGCAAAAAATATCAATATTTGACGCCCTTCGCAATACATCGTTTATTAATATAAGTCGTTAAAAACTAGTGAATACCAAAGGATATTCATGCATACTATAGACAAGTGAAATAAATTGTGACTCCGTCTTGTCACACAACAGTCAGGAACATAAAGCGTTATCTAACCCAAGACCGACGGGTTATCAACATAACCGTTCAATAATTTCAAAAAATGCGTGATCGTAATTAATTAGCGTAAAAGTTGAAGTGAATAACATCCAACCATGCACATTATAAAATCGGAAGGAAACCTATGAGTATAGTAGCCATTAATTTGTTTAAATAAAAATATATTAAACTGTTTCAATACTTTCTCCAACATAAGTCTTTAAGTTGTTTCATGTGGAGACCAGATTGCTGCATTAGTTTGAGGGATACTGTGGAGTAAAAATAAAATAAGACAATGATACCCATACATAGGCTTCCGATATACGATAGTAAAAGCTCGTTGAGCCGTGGTATCTATTATAGGCATAAAGAATTTATACCGAATCCCCATTTTCAAGAGACCAATGCTCGGCATCGTAGTTTAGAAGCCTTTCTATGCGTCTACAAATTAACCCTTCTACGAATTAATAATATATTACTGATGAAATGCTAAGATAAGGTTTTCCGTAGTATTCTAAGATTATTTATGCTATTGTAGTCTATAAAAGATAACGGCTGATGAAAAACTGATCCATTTTCCATAATCAAGTAACAATTGGATCGAAAATGAAAAAAAATGTTGTTTTTTTAAAAAAAATTTTTTGTTCGTATAAACGATAGTATTATACAAACAACAAAAAACATTTTACTTGTGAAAACATTTTTAAAATTAAGAGGAATACCTCAAAAAGATATAAATAATCACTTTATCTATACCAAGTATCAAAAACCCTTACGATTAACAATACTGATACAAAAGAATTTGGGTTAGTTTTAATATTGCATAACTTTTATTTGCAAAAACTAAGAAAATAAAGCTACCGTAAATATCATTTTCTTAGCAATAGTTCTGCGTGTTTTGATTAGTTGGGCCTTATTCTATAACGAGTTAGCCTGGATGCCAATGAGCATTTTAGTTATAGGTACGTATATCAAAATACCTTAAAATCCACTACAATACGAACTTACCAATAACACCTGTTGGTTGATGTATGCAAGGGTATAGGAATTTTTAGTATCAACAGCCGTTTTTAAATTCATGTTCTTATTGGTAATTATCACGTAATTCCTTATACACCCACTTTACAATGGATTTTTATAATATTTGATACTCTCGATCGACGTATTGTAAAGTATTATCTGAAAAGCAATAACACAGATTTAGTTCGTATTATGAAAAAAGTGAAAAAGTCAGGCTTCTTTGACACAATTTAAAAAAAAATTATTCTGGGTCAGTTGACATCGATTTTTTCGCATATATATTAAACTAAGTGCTCCAATTCTAATAGTGGATGAAAACAGTAGTTTAGTAGAACTTAAAAAAAGCACATAGACTTACCGACAAATCAGTAGGCTACATTCACATGATAACGTGCCCCAAGCTTTAAAAATATAAGTTCTCCTAAATTTGTCTAACGTCGCTCTAAAAGAAAATTATTTTCACCCACGTATAAAACAAGATCAAATACATACACGACAAAATAAGCACCAATATACGACAATGTCATAGGGATAATACTGTTAGTGTACAAATATTAATTTAAAACTGGCCAATGCCCGGCATATGCTACAATGTACATTTAATTTTTTTTTGTAACTTGTTTGAATTTTAAAAAGCACGTTTACAAAGCAGACATATTTACCGACCTTCTCGGTGCTTTCGTTCGCACGAACTTTTTTTCAGAACGGTACTAACATTACTTATTTGTATTACTAAGATGTTTAGTATAAAGTCTCAGCTCAATCGGTCATGATAGACCTACCCGGCGACTTCGTAGCGTGGACTTTTTTTCAGAATATCAATAATTGGTTTACTTATTTTTATGACTAAGAAATTTAGTGCAAAGGTTTAACTAAATCCATTGAAAGATGCGCGAACAATTGAGATCGACCCGCCAAATGACTTCGTTCTAATAAATTGTGAACTTTCTTCTTCTTTCTTTCCCGAATGTGAACACAAATACTCACTGAAGTATAATCGCAATCGAATGTACGACGCGCGAACGCTTAAAATACGAATACACAAAAATTTATTTTTCAATTCAAGATTACTGCAGTAAAATGCAGCCTTAGCAACAATTTTATCATTTTTTTAAATTCACGCAGTACTACAAAGACAATTTTCAAATTTAAATTTAAAACTGCCACTTCACTGTCATAATTAAAAGCGATAAGTTTTTGACCGAATTCTGAAATCAATTTGAAATAGGTTATGTTCGGAAAGTTTACGTGAAGCGTTATAATTTTATGAGGAGATTACCTGTTAATTCCGAACATCATAAATATTTCCCATTATTTTGAATTGTGGTGAAATTTGTGGTGATTCGCGATATTAAATGGTTACAAATTATGGATACGTGGCCGTAGGTTATGTCAAGTATGTAATATATGTATATTTAATGTTTCATTTTAATGTTTCTTTGTAATAGAAATATGTTGCCTTGATTATCCTTTAAGATAGGAGATTAACATTCAGAAATTTATCACCAATAAATTTGTTATTTGACTCTTATCGATTAGGTTGCGTTTGTAATATCTTCATAGCATATAATTGATTATAGGAACGAAAATAGTAGCAATAATAAATAGATGTAAATATCAGATTTGATATTTTCTCTAATACTCGTATATACTCTTGCTGGGTTTATGTAATTCTAAATAAGATTAGCATAGATATCTTTTTCATATTATCTATTTTCACTTCTAGCTAAACCTTTTTCTTTTTAAAACCGATTGAATTGAATTTTTCCGTATATACGTATATATTTTAATGCTAACGAATCAAGTTCACATACCACAGAGCACCGAACATATCAAAATTTTTCTAAATTCATAATATGTGGCCTGACATTTGCAAAACGCCCGTTTATAATACTTTTCGCCTCATATATTCCTTCAAGTTGTTACTGAGTAAGTCAGACATTATATTTATCAAACAATTATTAATTCGTGGTTACTTTAAAGGATGTTATTAATTTTGCATTACAAAATATTAGATAAAAAATTTTTACGTTTCCATTTTTTTTAAAAATGATTTTGTTGAAATTTTACATTTAGTAAATATAACTTGGCGTAAAAATTAGTTACAACACAAGGCAACAAAGCTACAAAGAATATATAAAACATCCTCAACCTAACGGAGGTGGCGCTGGAATGGCCAAAGGAGAATAATATTCATCAAACCTGATCCTTTGGATGAAGTGCTGTGCAGTTTAAAACGCGTGGGCTAAATTACTGGTTTGCGGTGATCGAATCAAACAAACAAATTTTGATTTTTTGTGGAATATGAATAAAAGTTAAGTTAAAGTTGCCGTAATTAACTCATTTTAAAGCGATAATCATTTACCGACATACAATAATAATTCAGATTATACTTCTCCATTACCGGTGGTAAAAAGTGGACTACAGAATATGAAGTTGGTTGTTCAAAACCCGTTGGCTCGGAATACTCGAAAACCACTAGTTGACGAATTAAGTCAATCACGTCAAAAAATCGAAATGCCGTATTTAATGTTCACCGATACTCGATCTTATTAAAATTTGGAATATTTTAAAATACCACATCCCTTTTATTTAACATGCTACTTTGAGAAAAAAATTTACGATTAAATGTTGAAAAGTTAATTTTCAATTAAAACACATTGAAATAACCATTCTTGAAGACAATTCCGACTCATTCAATCGTATTTAAACAAAGAATTTTTTTAGTTATATAGCACACCAAGCATGTATTTACTAATATACTTCCAATACGAAGCACTAACCGACACGGAAATAAAGGAAATGAAAGTGCGTCTAAGAAAACAAAAACAGTTAGATCTACAAAGAAAATCATGTCGATGGTTTTTTGGGATTCTCGTGGTGTAATGTTCAAACATGGCCTGGAAAAAGGAGGAGTTACTGATGAATAACCTGCTTTACTAAGGGTATTAACTGAAAAGTTCTATTCGAGTTATACATCGATATGTGATCAAAAGGAAAGTGTTTTTACCAAGCCTGTGTATACATATCGGGTTCACAATTTTGAAGAAACCCTTTCCTGAATGAAGATTTGCATCAAATAATGAGATCAAAATTGAGTTTTTTACTTTTTTTATAAAACTATAATTAACTTGGGCCATCAAAATATGAAAAGCTGTTGGTCTAAATTTTTGAATTACTGAATAAAAAACGGTTCTCATAAACCAAGAAAAATTTTAAAGGAAAGGTTATACAATTGGAGTAGTCCAAAATTCTTAAACGTAGGTAAAAAACATTTCGCGTAAATTTATAAAGTGAAGGTTTGTTGAACATGGGACTTCAAACTTGCTTCGTAATTTACTTAAGAGTTAGCTTCATGTAGTTCGCTAATAATCAGAATAAGTAAACAGATGCTAAGGCTTCACTTTGACTGTAAGAGAATTTAATAAGACATTGAAAATACGAAGTGCAATTTAATTTATGCATACATACAGAATTCGTTAAAGTTCATGACATTTATAGTGAAATTCGAGTATTAAATAATTTTTATTATTTAAAATAAATTTTGTTACATATTTGGTGAAAATCATCTAAATTCAAATTATTTTATAAATTGTGATTTTTCTCCAGTCTACTCTCTGATCCAGTCTACGTATATTTATAATTAATTGCTATTTAATTATTTTTCTTAACCGACTTCAAAAAAGGAATGAGTGCCCAGTTTAACTTTATTTTTCTTTGTGATTATTACCACATATCCCCGGAATTTGTCAATCAAGTTGGATAATTGTTTCTTTTATTTGATATAAAATATATGAAAATTTGGTCAGAAATTGACTTTATATATTGAAGGTACATCGTAGAATTCGTCACCAATGAATAGCAGGAGTGAGTTTGCGTGATATAGATCTAACAACAACCTAACACTAATATTTTGAAAGTTTTGACATGACTATGAGCGACATTAATTAGCTCTTTAGTAAAATCGGAATAAAATGATGGAACTGGAAGATGGCAGCAGGAGCTCTAAAGTGATGAGGGATAAATTCATCCAGATTGCACTCACTTCACTTTCTTCACATAAGTAAGAAAATAAGAAACTAGGTAGGTAGTTAAATACATACAAGTACATACAAATGCATAAATCAACTTTGATTTTATTGATTAGATGAATAAGCCCTTAAGTCTATCCAGTAACAAAATGCGAAGTAACTAAAATATTTGTAGGTAGGAAACTAAGCACATAAGGTATATGAAAACATATAAATAGATGGCACCGATATTTAGAAAGGCATTAAGTTACCAAAATATTTTCCACCAGTTAAGTAAAATGTAAAAGTATAAACGAGTTTTGTGCATTGACTAGAGTGAAACCGAAGAGATGTGTGGGGGTTTACAAATATTATAAAGATATTAATAAAGATATTTTGATTCATAAGATACCTCTAATATCTGTTTAAATTTTAATAAATGAGTTCGTGATATTCTAAGAATAAAGCGATATCATAGCTACTAAGAAAACTATAAAATAATGAATATACAAATATTTAGATGAAACTTTTATGGTGCATTATCCTTTTCAAATATAAACCAATTTGCAAAATAACGCTCCTTCTAGAATTTTTTTGAATCGGCGCCAATGAAGCACTCACCCATGTGCATGAGGGAAAAAGAGAAGCGTCGACTTGGCATCGACTAGATCGGCTTTACCTCTAAAATGTACTCAATTGTCTATTAGACTCAACAATATGATGTAAATCACCGTTAGCTTCTTTTTCATAAGAAATATTTTTCATTAGGAATATAATTGGTCATGTTAATGGAAATATGTGAATAATACAATTATCAAGTACTATCTTCAATCTGTTTTTTATATTTTGTTCTTAGTATCTAACGGAAAATCATTTTATATTACGGAAATAATTCTGTAGCGGCATAATATTTTCAACTCTTGAGTTCCGTTTTGGTTCTTAAATTAGGTGAATCGTAATATCGGTGTTTATAAATGACATCAACATTAAAACGATGCAAGCGTCCAAATTAAAAAAAGTTCATTTAATTTAAGAGAAATGAATGGATTATAACATAAAATATTTGTCCTGTAATATTTCAAAATCACAGTAAATGCTTCGCTTTCCCGTATATAAACACCAAAAAGTGCTGTTGCAAAACACTTTTATTTGCAATGAATATTACTAAACTTTACCTGATGCTACAACATTTACTATCTTAATTTAACTATTATACATAGCTGTGCAACATTTATTTTCAATTAATAGTAATACTCAGTTTTCTATATTCATATTTCCTATTTTATATGCTCTCTTAATTCATCTTAAAGTATCCATTTTTCATAAGATCTCCCGTGAACTATGTAATATAATTTTTGCTGAATCGTTACATGGAATGATTATTTCTGTTGGAGCCAATTTATGTTTAAAAAGTTGCAATGCCCCGATATCAGATATTGGCCTATTGAAACGATCCGACCGAGTTCGTTATGAATTCCGCGGGGATCTAGTAGGTACTTTACTTTAACGAGCTCTTCTATTATTATTACTCCCCATACAAATTTTACTATGGCTGTTCTCATGTACTTCATTTGTTGCAGTAATGGAAATTGCCTGCAATTGAGGGTTCGCATGATTTAAACAATTTTGATTTTCAAATTAGTATCTTCTACTTTAAAGATTTTGAAAACGATAAAGGAAGAAGAGAATGGAAAATTATGTGACTTTTCCTGAACGGATACGTTTTGTCTACCTTATTTTGCATTTGTCCAGATATATTCTAATGAGTTTCAAACGAAAAATTTTGAGTTTTAATTAATTGTTGACATCAATACGTCACTTCTTTGCAAACATTGTTGGCTATATATATATATATATATATATATATATATATATATATATATATATATATATATATACATATGTATAAATTATATGGTTTTTTTTAATATTACATTTATAACGAAATGAAAACTTATTTTATTAAATGATGATATTACTAATTATTAAACATGTAATATGTTTATGCTCCTCAGTGAAGACAATGTTGAAAACCAAGACGAATTGAAAGCGATCATTCCCTGTCAGGCCTGATATATTTATGGCTCTTCGACTACAAAACATTTCATAAAATATATTTGTCTCATGTTTTGCAAAACATTATTACAGGAAGACAATGCCGAAGGAGACAAGTTGCGAGAATATATTGCAATTTATTAAGAGAAAATTGAGGGAATTTGAATTACTATTGATTTAAAAAAACCGGTGTATTTTTATATAAAATTGATTCAAAAACAATTTGTTAACATTCATTTGAATATCCTATTTAAAGTTTAATTTCAAGTCAGACACTTTGTTGGCAGTACGTAAAATCCCTTTTCTGATTCATCTCTTGCGCCGACGGTTTTGAGCAGGTGTGCATTATAACCATGTTTATTATGTTGATAAAACGCAATAATGTAACGAATATCTTTCGAAGTTTTATTTATTTCTGGCCTTTCATACAACAAATACACATGTTATACGAATAACGAGGAATTCAATGGAGAGTCGTCCGAGGAAATGTCCTGTCTTATAATTAACAGGTTCTACGAATAAACGGGAATAGCTCGGATGACATCTGCTCGTTGACTTGGAACGGATACATGTTGCCTGTACAATTACACTAGAGAAGTTCTATCATATCTGTTAGAGAGTAAAAAGATTATTTATACTTCATCCAAGAATACATGGAGAATAATGGTTATATATTTAAAGGTACGAAAATGGAGGTAATCAACAGATGGTCTCTGGCCGCCATTGGATCTTGGACACTCCATTGCAAATATATTATTGCCCACAATCACAACACTGGGTAGGCGACTTGGTGATCACGGTGTTTAGCTTCTCGAATCAGTGTTGTTGCTGCCCGTCACTGATCTGTGGTATTTTAGCTGCGCAACTAAAATATTACTCCAATCTCGAGGGACAGAGGAACAAACCTGGGACATTGAAGTGCTCCATGTGAGCAGAAACCGCTAGAATATACTCAATTTCAAGGACCCGGCTATTGACCGGCGATCATGCTCACGTTCATTTTTAATTCCTTTAATATAAATGTGACTTTAAAACCTCAACTCTAGCTAGCCTTACATACACATAATTCGAGCCTTTACAGACCTTTTATAGACAATTTAGGTTATCAACATGGAAGTTAAGATCTATGGAGAGAGCATCAAACATATTTTATACGGAAACCCAATTCTCCTATTTAAGTAACAGAGTATTCAGCTGAGTAAGTGAGAATCTAAGCTACTGAAACTAACATCTACATTTTGCTTTCATTCTATATTTTTTCGAATACATTATCGCGGTAAATCATAAACGTAAATGGGATACATACTTAATGAATATGTCTTATTCACAAGATTTCATGTGCAAAAAGGTCGCGCTCTTTCCGAATTCGAAATGCTTACGTAAGAGTGAGATGAGAAGTTTGTACGCGATTGACTAAAATTATCACAACAATTTTTTGTAAGTAATTACGATTTTTTCCATCAGAAACACATTTTTTTCTATTGTTTTAACAAGTACAATTAAACAATTTTTTCTTCAATTATTACTTAAACAATAGATAACTTTTTTTTGTAATTTATACATACTACCTAATTAATAGTATCTACACTTTTACCGTTTTGGCTTTTGTATGCACAATATGCCGTAGAATTTCAAAATTCACAACATGCTTTGAATTTTTTTTAATATAATATTCTCTGTTTTCACTGATCGGAAGATTACTCTTTTTAATGTTTTGACTAAACGTGTTTTTCCAATAAATGGGAAAATTTAAGAATTGTGTCATACACCTTATTGCAATATAATTTTTGTGACAATTTAAATATGAATACATAACGTAATTTTATTATTATTTTTTTTCACAATTTGTTTTCACCTTAATATTAATTGTACAATAAAGACTTTAAATATTACGTTACACAGGTAACATCAGCGAGTAAAACAAATTTTGATTAAAGCTTTGTAGAATTAAGTATTTTAAATAAATTTAACTTTCATTGAAAAGCTCTCGGTGCAAATTGTTTCACGGAATTATTCGCTTACCCTCGTTATGAATTCATCGTGTTATTTGAAGGGCACTACATTCCAATTTTCTCTCTTACTCATAATTGGCGATGCATATTTATGAGATCTGGAAATATATTCCACAATTAACCTAGTTACGATTATATTTATTATCAACAAGGTAATATTACGCATATAAATTTTCGATACGTATACATATTTTTTGTTTGGAATTTTTCCATCAGTCCTGTACCTTTGCACATAATTAGTTCAAAATGATAATAAACTATTAATTCTTCTAGTTTTGTGTAGAGTCTTTAATCATATGTTCTCAACATTGTCTTAAGAAGGTACACACACACATGCCCACACACACACACACACATATATATATATATATATATATATATATATATATATATATAAATATATATAAAAGTGAATGAAAATCAATAGTGATAAGCCATTTCTTTATTACTCGGGTCTAAAATTAAATAACATGCCGTCGTAATTTTCCTTCAAACATCATTAACCACTCTATAAAATACCTATACCTAATAAAAGTTATTTATTTTCACACAATATTTCGTAAATAGAATTTACGAAATATTGTGTGAAAATAAATAACTTTTATTCAGTTATAAATCATATAGCAGGTGACGAGGATTTATTTAAGCAATATCAAGAAAATATAGTTGAGTTAATATGTTATTACTGTGACTTAACATAAAAACACATTTTATTCATGTTAATCGGCAATTCTACTTGGATATATTTAAATTAGTGAATACATTTCAATTAGTGTATATTGAATGGTTTTTCGAAAAGAGGGGCTTTCCTGGAATCAGGTTATCAAGTGTGTTGGGATAACTTTGTAGGCCAAAGGAGCTACGCTGATTTAAAGCAACACGCGCAACACTATTTTTTCAAAAAAAGAGACGCTTGCCGCTCCTCTTTTGCTCACGATGAGATTAATTTCTCACACATATCATTGTGTCTAAGTATTACCTGATTAGCTTATTCTTGTCTTGTATTTAAGGTAGAGAGAGTGTTTGGATAGCCATATTTGTTTTAGTTTTAGTATATTATTATTAAATTATAGATATTCCCCCTCCCTTTTTCAACAATAATTTTGAATCTTGTTTAAACTGATGTATGAAGCTATTATAGTTATATCCACAATATTATAACTGTGGGCCTCAAAGATGAAAATAAATATTTAAAAAAACGGCGAAATTAGAAAAATATAAATTTGAAAGACTAGATTATATTTTTAATTCAACATGACTATAATAGGAACACTACAGATATTACTTAGGTAAAATGTAAAAAACCTGTCAAGCACCTGAGTGAGACTCTGTCTACGAGGGTTCAATGCATGTGGAGACACTTAAAAACACTTAAGGGTACATAGCATTTCCATTACACAGTTTAAATTTATTAACTTTTCGTATTATAACGTATTTGCCTACTATATCTTTCACAGGCATAAAAACAGGGTGTGCATTTCAAGAATTATAAGATCTAGGATAATTGCTAGAGTTTTCCTGCAAGACTTATTATCTAATTTTACCAGCTCTGTTATTTATATTTTTACCTCAGTACTTCCAGAAATAAAGCTTAGGGGTTTTTAAACACTATTATTGTACATTTATGGTAATATATTTAAATATCCGATATCTAATTATATAAAAAAAATATATTACATTTCTCATTAGAAACCATTTCAAAATATGCACCGCACGATATATAATAATAATATTTTTCCTTCTTTACAACTTTTATGTATTTCCTTTTCATTTCTAAATGTCAGCTAATGCAAAATATGTGGATAATATGTTATATTACTGTTATAAATTTCGAATTTCTACGTCGCACGGTTTATGAGGGAAATGGCGGTAAATATACAAGATCGTAAATGTATTCCTTATTATGTCTTTCGTAGGATTCAAAACATGAACGTCTAGAATTACAGATATACTTTTTCTACAATTTTGTAGTCTGTTTCCAACACCCCTATTTCATTCTACTTTTAAGTTTGGTAGTGTGGAAAATAAGGATGGGGTGCATAATAATTCGCATATTTTTATATATCTATGAGCATGTAGTGCCTAAAATTATAAAAATATTCTTAAGACCCTTACAAATTGCCCTTTCAAATGATATCCAATGTAATATGGGGAATGTCTGTTTGTGGTTTGTGTGGATTATTATTTTTCATTTCTGTTCTAAATTTAATGTTTTTGTGTCAAATGATCTCTGAGAATGGCTGTGATATATGGATACACAGATGGATAGTCACGTGAGTGATCGTTTAATATTTCCGTTTTCCTTTTAAAATTACTGAACTCTAAGGAACGAGGCAATATATTGGTCAAAACGTATTGAGAACAAGTATTTATTTCATTGTAGTAATTTAAGTGCAAATATTACAACAAAGTCAACAGTCGAAATTCATGCACGTTAAACTTGATCCTCAAAAAGTTAATAAATGTGTGACCGTCATACGAAACTATAAATCACTCCGATGTATATGCTGATATAACTGAGTTGTTCTATGCAAAATGCCGATTCATCCTTTATTTTGAAATAAAAAAACGTGCCAAAAACGATGAAAGTGACCTTTGATGATTCGGTCGAAATCGGTCTTTGATGATGAAAGTGACCTTTGATGATATTTTTAGGATTCGATCGCATTAAAAAAAAACGCATCTTAGCGAAAAAATTATATGTGCATATAGGAAAAAAAATATGTTTCATTTTGCTATAAGATCTAACATTTATTGTAGGTTTCGAATTCGCTAAAATAAATACTTCTTCAGGTGTAGATATATCTCTATATAGTAATAGGTAACAAATGTTAAATATTTTAGCAAGATAAATTTTTTTTATAAATGTTTTTGAACTTACGTTATATTTTTTTAAAAGGTTTTTTGACTAATAGCTAATTATAAACAATGTTCATACTACGTTTTGCGATTAGTAATTTCCTGTAAAATTGGCATAGCAAACCGACATCCTTGATTTCTTAAACACAAAAAAAACGGTTATAACCAACAATTGTTTTTCCTAATTTTTTCTATCCTCTAGACAAATCATTAAAACGTTACCGTATGGTTTAAGCGTTCTGTAGTGCACGCACACCGAGCATCGAGTGGCATCATTACAACGATTGGTGAGCCCATTGTCGGTTTTGAATATTGAGCCAGTGTTATGAGCGTTATTTTCCAGAAAAAAATTTATTGCACTGGTAATACAATGTCTTTCATATTTAAAATGTTTTTAAAGGTTTTATATTTAATGAAAAAAATTTTAAATTGACTAACAATTCGGAAAAAATTTCAAATGAAAAAAATAATTTTTTTACAGAGAAATCCATGTTTTCCAAAAATTAAAGCCCAAAAAAATATTACAAATTATTTTCGTGTCATATTTTAGAGCAAAACCCTAAAAAAATTATTCCACTCGCATAAAACAAGATACCATAGCGTCAATCATCTGTCAAGAAACTATTTGGGGTCTTTGTGGAACAGACCACAGTCTAACAGAGCGAGCGTATTTGGAATTGACTCACTGTCTGGGTAAGCGTAGATTAGATACTCAATTGGTGAATTCATTTCAACCCATACAGTCCTAAGAAATATTTCCTTACCGTATTTAACCAAAGAATTTAAAAAAAAGAAACACGGAAAACATGGCTATTTTTGTTGATGCAAATTAAAATTTGGGATTATTGTATGGGTAATACGACTTCAAATTTAATATGGAAAAACATATAATTAAAAAAAAATTCAAAACATAACTTCTACCGAGTAAAACAATTTTCTCGACTTCAGGCAAAAGCAATTACAAAACCTTTAAGAAGTCAAAGCCCCAAAATAAAAAAAATAATCAAAGAATATTTAAGTTTATTAAGAAAACACATCTTAACTGTATTGAAGAATTTGAAACGAATGGAAATTTTTTTTTTCAAATTTGTCAAAGAAAGGTTACGTCATCACATAAATGAAAAAAAAATTGTTAAAAAAATTTTCTTAGTTCTCACTAATCTAAAAGTTTCTACCTTTTACTAAAATTACATTATTGCAAAGCCAAATCGAATACAAATAAAAATTCACGTAATTGATCAATTATTTTTCTTTGTTAAAATTTGAATCAATTTTTAGTCATATATCAATTATATTGCTTACGTTTATTTTGGCTTGTTTTGATATAGTAATAATATAGATATAATTTGTTTTATTAAATATCTCAAAATTTTAGTCAGTACAAGAAAAAAATTCAGTCCATTTGCGTGATATATGAACTAACAATAAATTTAAAAAAATATTAAATACAGACATAACACAAAAAGCGTACGGAACAAAGTGCAACAAGAGAAATTTCAATAATCACATTTTTAAAAGATATAAATAATACGCAGATGGCGGCAAAAACTTCACCCAGTACATGTTGAAATAAGATGGAAAATATTCGAAAATATGTTTCATTGAGATAAAAGTAAGCACAAGCAATAATGAAAACAGTTATGTAACGTCGACTGCAATTTATAAGAGGGGCTACCCCATCCAACCCCTAAATTAAACAAAAAATAAATGATGAAAAAGTCGCTGTAAGGCTGAGTATTATTATTTATTTGAGACTTGGTTTCGAACATTGATTTACAAATATTCAAATTGCTTTTTATTTTCGTTCGTTTCAAATTCTTCGAATGTCCATTATGATAAATCAAGAATAACGTTTTCCCAGAATTTTCCTTTTATTCCATACATATTGGAACTTTATTTTTTCCCATAATATTTTAATATTTACGTTTCATGTAACTCGGTTTTTATTACCAGAAAGTGAAAATTCACTAAATGCCTATGTTTAGAATTATCTAATCAATTTTTCATTAAGTTCGCTTTGATCCCTTTAGATCACTTAATGTTTGATGGCAAAGAACAACACTATTATTTTTCATTATTAGTTATGAAAATATAAATAATACTTTAATTAACAGAAATATAAAAATAAAGTAGATAATAACTAAAAAAAATTATTAAGTATTCCCGAAATCATTTGTGAGATCTAGAATGGTAATAGGATTAGTAAAGATGTTTTCACTATTATTTAATTTCACAAATAAGCTGAAGAAACGGTAAGGTTCGAATTAAATCTCTTAATATTTAATTAATCTTAGCCGTTTATTTACTATTTAAAAAAAATTAAAAAAGATAGAAAATATGACGCAAAATATACCTGGTAGATCTTGCATACATTTTAAAAATCAATCAAAATTAGGAGTACCATAAGATTGTAATTGAAATTCCCAAGTGTATTTGCTAATTTTTTAATATCAAAGATTTATAATAAGGCCCAAATATTATTCTATCTGCCACCTACTAAAAAACCCAATTCAATAATCCTTGTGGATTTTGTATATATTTTAAAAATCAATCAAAGTTAAGAGTACTGCATGACTGTGATCTTAGATCTGATAACCACACTATGAATATAATTCAAAAGTTAATATTTGAATATCGAAGGCTTATAGTAAGACCCAAATACCAGTATGTCACCTATTGGAAATATGAAACTTAATATTACCTGTCGATCGAATCCACTTTAGGTACATAATTTTAGTAGTTTAACACAAAAAAAACTATGCCTTGCCTGTGAACAATAATAAAACTGGCAGCAGTTCAAAACATACAAAGTTTTATAAATATTGGAAGATCACATTGAATCGGTAACTAAAGTGAAAATCAGTCAAGTGTGAGTCGGACTCGCGCTCCAGGGTTTCGTGACATCAAACAATATTAAACTTATTTAGTATGCAATAAGGTATATTTTTAGTTTTGTAGGTAAAATTCTACGGCTAGAGCGGTTAGGTTCGATGACTTTAGAAGTACTTAGCTTATTTCATCATCACCTCTTAAATTTATTTAAACAATTTAAGAGGTGATGATGAAATAAGCCAAGTTCAATTTAACATTTATTTAAATGTAATGATAATGGTTAATTTAATATTCATTATTGTCTTTTATTACAAGTTGAACATAGGTTTTCAACACAAGATACCTGTAGTAAGCTTTTCTTAAAACAATGATTTTGTTATTATATACTATCATTCTATTTAAATATATTTTTGCCCATATAGGTTATGGATTTCTGAATTAAGAGTAATATGTTCCAGCTTCACGAGTAAAATTTCCAAAAATATCGTCAAGGTGTGTTTTCCACGCATTGTAATACAAGGTTGTAGTAAATATGTGTATCCGGTATTCTGCATAAATGTAAGTACGCGATTCACGTCAGAAAATCTTCAATGAAATGTCGGAAAACTCATGAGGCATAATAACTCATTAATATCTTAATCACTTTATTAAAAATGTAATATTGCTCTATTTAACTTTATTACGTATGTAATTAGGTCTATTGTACTTGTCTATATTTTGGATTTAGAGTAGAATTAATATTTACGCACGTACAACATTTATTGTAATGGCACTGGACCATTACAATAAATGTTGTACGTGCTATTTTTTCATATATGACTACCGCTAAGTAAGAGCGACCTTCTTTGAAATGGTAACTTTACTTTAGGGTAATAAAATTATAATATTATTTATAAATTAAGCATTTTGATCGATGAAAAAAAATTGAAAATGATAAAAACATAGCAGGTAATATTGTAAACAAGACATGATTCAAAAAGAAATCATAACTTTATTTGTATTGAAATACTAATTTACAATCGAAAGTTTATTTGTTACAGAATATTTTTAAAAAAATTTAAATATTTAATATATTGGTAAGTACAAATTCTGTACGTAGATAGAATTATCTGTAACATAACAAAGGAATTGTTTTTGGTAATAGCTTTTTCTTGTATTTATAAGCACAATTTTTCCCCTAAAAAAAAAGGAATGAAATTGAATATATTATTCAGATATTAAAAAGAGTAGCGCTAAAACATCATCGACATTCCAATATAGTATTATACGAAATTAAACATTTGGGAAACTGTAATTTTCTTTATTTATGTTAATGTTCCCTTATAAACAAACCAGAATGGGAAGCGGTTAAAATAATTCTGAATCATTTTTCACACCGAATCATTCATTACTTTACCATTTTGTTACTCTTATTCAGCATTTTGTTACTTTTATTCACCATTTTGTTACTTTTATTCACCATTTTGTTACCTTTATTCACCATTTTGTTACTTTCGGCGATTTTATTAATTTATATTTATTTTTCATTTAAATTAGAGAAGGAATGGGTGTCGTTAGTTTTCATAAATTGTTTCATAGTTGTATTTAATTCGTTTACTTACTTTTAAAGTCAGCATTTTAGACATTGTGTTTATTTATTTATTTGATAAAGTCCATAAATGTACATGCTTAAATCTGGAATTCCTTTATGATAATATCTAGATAATACTCCTCATCGACGCGCGGTTTGATATTTTTTTTCAAAATCATAAACTACTAGCGTTTAGTGGAACTAGATACCGACGAAATACCATAGCTCTTTATGCCCATGACTTATCCTAAATCTGTACATGCGATATCTCATCCATCAAACAATTCTGCCTATAATATGTCAGTTACAAGACACATGTTTTATTTCAAGACATACCAAAACAAAAATTATAAAGTGCTTTACCAAACTGTAATTATCCCCAATGAGAATGAACGTAACAGTTAATAATATGTAAATAAAACAAATGGTGAAATTAGAATATGAGGGTACACATTTTAATATTGAAAAAGATTCATTGCGTAGAATTACACTTTGACAGACTAAAGAGACACATATATTTAGGAACACTAATTTCGGAAAAAAATGAAATTTAAAAGAGAATAAGAATTTCAACCGGAAACAGACATATCCTGCTGTGCATTCAGAATGCGAATGGTAATATTATTTTATAGGGTTATTGTTGCCTTTTTGAAATCCATATATTAGTTATAATACTTTGGCAAAAATGTACTGTCCAGTAATGAAAAAACGGAGGATTAATTTTATTCAGAGGAATTTAAAAGAAACCTGCTTTATAAATTATAGCAGCTCAAAAATACTCGGACGAAATAACACACTTTACGTTTTAAGCAGAGAGCCAAAAACACTTGTTAATATTGATATTTTGCTCTATTGTTCTACGTTATTGACAACAATAAAACGACTCAAAAATACTTGATCATGTAATAGACTACCAGCAAAATAATATCCGGAAAATCAATATATTACCCGGCCCTTGGAATTATTCAATTTATAATAATTCAAGAATTAAAAATATTACCTGCCACCAGGAATGTCCGTGTTTCTTAAAGCGACTCGTAGATAGTTGATTTTATCTGCTGGGAATATCATAACGAAGGTATTATCATACTGAATATGACTTCACAAAAAAATTACACTACTTAGTTTTGTTGATATAAGATCCCCCGGAAAATAACAAGCAGTCATTTAAATTTTAGTGGGAGCCATCCCATGCGATTATATTATTCAGTCTTCCGAACCACTTTTATCGAGGTAAAAGGTAATAATTACCAAATTATATGATATTTACGTTTTTAGTACATTAATAAAAAATACTAAAAGTTAAATAAAATTTTTAAATAAAATTCTCTTGAAAATTTTTTTTTTCAATGAGCGAATAAATGCTAATTGCAACAAAAATTTTAACATTTTATTTGTCCCACCTTTAATTTATGATTAAATATTTTATGATACCTGCTGGTATATTTCATTCGCGTGTCAAATTTCAAGCTTCTCAGAAAATTGTTTGCACATTTTCATAAATGTCTTTAAAGTTATTTTATATCTTATTATCGTTTTATCTCTATCCTCAATTTATTTGATGTTGGGCCTCCTCGTAGTACGGCGCTTGAACAATCTATTCTGGGTTGTCATAATCGCTATGTCTGGGTCTTCAGTTTTTCATCAAACTTCAAAAATCACCACAATCAAGACAGGCAGTCTTCCTCTTCCTCTCGGTGGTTTTGGGATAATGAACACTTTATTAATGACAGGTGTACGTTTTTCTACGTAACGTTACCGTAATATATGATGCAATTTTCTTTGAGATTTCGGAATAATGGGAGTTGACTTACGTGTTACAAAAATAATTATAGCCTTTAAAAATATTAGCCTTTTCATATCATTGACATGTAGACGGATTTCACGTATTGCGTAGGAAGTACAAAAATTATATTCGTAGAGTGATGCTTGTTTATTCATACTCGTAGTTTATTTAGTACTGATTTTACTGCAGATTATTATTTTTTTGTTATACAATACACTTTTTACGAATCTCTATTTACGCCAAGCGGTTTTTATTCTAGTGCCGACATTTTTTTAAAAATGGAGATATTCTTCGTTACGATTGAGACGAGATGAATAAATTGAATATCCGAGGTGTATAATGGGGATATTTTCTAATATAATATCAATTGGGCAACTACCTCCGAGAATGTTGTTTCCAACAGCTGACATTCTTCCAACTCATGTCACATAATCTCAGTCTTGGTGGGACTGATATCTGAATCGCGTCTTTTTGATTTGTTTACCAACCCGATGAAAAACCGTTGTAGTTCAGATGTCTTTTTTGTTAGAAATGATATGTTCATTTCATATGGTATATATCTGTTTGTTAATTTATGGATATACGTGGTCCATAAATAGGTTAAATAGTAAGGGAGTCAGTTCTGATCTATGGAATATACTTGCTTTATATTTGAAAGGTTTATTTACACTTGCTCAAATTTGCATTTGTAATGTGAGTTTGTATGTATATGTTTTGGACAAAACATATATACACAAAAAGTAAATATATTCACACACACATATGTGAATGTGTATATATACATACATATATACATATATATATATATATATATATGTATACATATATATATATTTATATAATAAAAGCTGAATTGCAGAGCTATGTTACATCTAAATATTAGCTGATCTAATAAATTCGTTAGTTTGTTTTCACTATTGGCATATAGCTTTAATAATCATACTTTGTTACTGGTGTGAAAAAAGTATTTCTTCGAAATGTTCTTCATATACAAATTAACCGTTATAATTTAATTGATTATTTAATTAATTTTTTGTGGCAAATTATGATCCAGCAGAGTAATGCAGAAACTTACTATATAATGCTCATGTGCGAATTTATTACATGAAAAGTATATGCGTTTGGAAATGCGCTCCAATATGAAAAAGAAAGAGCGAAAATATTTGTAATGAACTCTCCACATAACGGAAACTAGTGAAATTTTTGAGAGGTCAGCAGTAATTATAAATGTATCTAATAATAGCTGCAAAACTATTGATTATATAACTATTATTTTAAACTATTTATTATATATTTTACTTTAAATAACTTTAAATTCATGGGCTTTTTTGACGAAACAACAACCTTAGAGAAAACTTTCTCAGGAGGCCAATCAGAGAATACACGTCAGATTCCTATAATTGCCGCTAGAGGCAAGGGAGTCAATTCAAATCGCTTCCGCTGACTAAAAGACTGAAGAACGACAATCCGTTATAAAGCTCTGCCAATGGGTTTCTCGGAAAGATTCAGACGTGAGATTATATATGATGCTATATGTGTGGACTCGTATACGGAAACGAAACAGCGATGGATGAGATTTGTGACTAATGGTGGAGCTCATATCTTTCACAAACCGGCAACCTACCGTAAAATTTAAATCAATCAAAAATATTCCTCAAAATTAAATTCAAAATACGAATCAATAATAAGGTATAAGGTACAAGGATGGGGCGCTTTCCATAAGCGCTCATTATACTGGTCCTGCAAAGAAATACCACAAGAGTGTACCCCGAAAGCGATGCTAAACATAAAAAATATTCCATTGTAGACGACCTCTTTATGGAAAGGGAAGATAGGAAAAGACTAACTTACTTTTCAAGTAAGCCCATAGAGTTTAGGTTCGTTTCACACGTCCTTTTTTTTCAACTTTTAGTTACATTTAATTTAATAATAAATTTTAAAGAAAATTCATTATAAATATTTTAAAGAATATGTATTCTAAATACGAGTACCGTACATACACATTATAAAGCACATGCTGCCACATAGGCTTTTTACAGGCAAAAGAATGGATCATAATTACATATTGATTCATTATAATTCAGATTTTTGTACAATATTATTTCCAGTTACTTTATTAACTATATTCTATGTAAATTATAACGTTTATGATATAGTTTAGTAGCATATAAACATTCACAATAAAAAAAAACTAGCCGACCCTAGTGATATGGACTCTGGAATTTATTTAAATTCCATTGTCAGATACAATTATTTCATTATATTTATATAGCCATAATTGTGTAATTTTTTTAACTCAGCAAAAAAATTACACAATTATGGCTATATAAATATAATGAAATAATTGTAAAAAAAATTTAACTTATGCAGTTAAATTTTTTTAAAGAAAAGTAATTGGATGTGAAATAATATTTTTAATTTCTTTAAAATTATTCTTTAAGACGAACTACTTTGTGTACGTGGTTGTGATTGTCCTTTAAAGCAGAATGCCATTAAAGAAAAAAAAGAAAATAGCAATTGTTTTTTATCAAAATTAGGATAATATTTTGTAACTAATTACAATAAGTAGGTTCTATTTACACAATTTAAAGCAAGATGAGAAAAATATATAATAATAGATTTACGCTGTAGTATGCATTCATAAAAATTCTAAATCACTAATTTGTTTGTTAGAATCTATGTTTAAAAAATGTCTATTTTCAAAAAGAATGAGTTCAAGAAGCCTCTCAAATATGGATAGAATTTATATTCAGCCCCTTAAAAACATTTATGGAAACGTAGATTTCTATTAAAGTGTTTATAAATACTAACATTTCACAAGATAAATATTTCGCATGATATATCTTTCACGGAAGTAGGACTGTGGCGCATATTTCATTAATTTTAAAATCTAAGATAATTGCCCCAATTTTCCTACAATCTTTGCGTAAACTTTTTAAAATCTTGTTTTTTTTTATTTTTTCATAATTTTGAGTTAAGTAAATTCCGAGAGAGTGGGACATATTTTTTTTAATATCTCTAAAGTTATACTGCCACGAGTTAGGAAAAAAATGTTGTCTGCGTTCTTATTATTAGCCCTTTCAAACCATTTCCTATAATATAAATGAAAGTAAAAAAAAATTCATATTATTTGCCGCCTTAAATTTCTGTATATTTTTGGGTGTCAACCACTGAGTGCTAGACATGATTCTTCTTTACTGCACAAAATTTCATGTTTTTGCAAAAATTATGTTATTAAATTCATCCAACAAAATTATTATTACAATAAAAGGTATGCAAAGTAACCTATATTTTCATTTATCTCCTATTTTATTCCTGACGTTACAGCAAAAACCTTTTTAAAATTAACTTTTAAAACTGCCTGTAAACTTTAATAATTAAACACAAAATATTTTTCGGTCAAACACTGCATCAAATTTAAAGTAGATTATGTTTGGGAAGTTTATATCACGCGTTTTAAATTTACGATGAGATTGCCTGTTATAAATTCGCACATTATTTTGCGTGTTCAAAATGTTTATGATGCATAATAATAAAAGTCTGAATATTACCGACGGGAGTGAAGTTTAATTCGTTGTTAAAATGTATACACGGTCTTAATTGTCCTTTATGATGGAAATCTAAAATTCAATAACTTTCTACCACAAGTCGATTTTTTATTCCACTCTTAGTTGTAAGGTCACATTTTAAACCTTCGGTATATAGAATTCATATATTGTAATGCTCAAGTTAGTAGCGTAATTTGTAGAATAAAATATCACATTTTGATATTTTCTTTAATTAGGATGTACTACCGATAAATTATAATTTTTTCTTTAGAATCTTTCAAAGTTTATTTACTTTAGATTTTTCTATTTTTCACGTTTATTCCTTTGTTTTAACACTGATTCTTCTTCTTAGTCGTTACATTCTGAGCAGAGCGGACATGGTCATCGTGTCAAGTGTATTACACGTGAGTGATGCACCGCCACAGAATATGACGACAATCCCCTTTATAAGCTCGTCTTCAGGTGCACTCGTGTAGGAGAGCGTCCATTCTATCATGTTTTATTTAAACATTCCATCTAAAATACTATCTCACCTACGTCGTGAAATATGTATAAAAATTTTGTTTTTACAAACTTGTATGATATTGGTATTTGTACAACATTGAACTTAGAGCAGTAAAATAATAAAAGACCATAGTCAATCAGACACTACCATAGTACCATATACCGAAAGTGTACATACATATGTACATGCATGTATTAAAACTCTGATGATATACGCGCGCTTTAATTACTCACGTTTTCTTTTGGCTAACTCTTTTTACTTTTTTTTTTAAAACACCATGATTTCCTTAATTTTTTGACTTTCTCCTCAATTTTTATGCAATATTTTTGTAATTTTAATGAAGATATGAAAATTTGGCATATACTTAATGAAATAAAACAAGTCCAGTGCTTGTCAAAAATGAAGGGTAATAGCCAAGTATTAGCCTCTGGTCATATATTATTGGTTTTATGATAGTATATTACTTGCGACAAATTTTTCTTCGTAGACGCTAAATGTAAATTTCCCATAGTACTTACTAAGCGCAATATGTTATTAACGATATATGCTTTACTACTATTGCCAACTTTTGTTCAGAATTTCAACATTCAACGTTCAAATTTTGCCCCTGACGGCGGACCTTCGGCTGATCCTCAATATGTTCCTTATTTTTTTATTTGACGCCTACTTCTCTGGATATATTTGATGTTGCCTTATGGTGGAATAACGTAACCTTGTCACCATGAAATAAGGTATATTATATCAAGCAAAACTAATAGAATTGGAAATATTCACCAAATGTCAGAAAAGAATTTTTTGTGACCACTTAACGCGGAATGTTTATACTTATATATAGCGTAATTAACATTTGATTCAGTATAAATCTTGACATTGTCTACTCTTGTTTGATATTAATTTTGAGAAAGGTAATAGAATAATTATTATTACAAAATTATTCAACAATTTTAATGCTCTCTCTATTGAAGTAAAGTAATTTTCGTAAAGAGGTAATATTCATAGCTTTAGAAAAAGAAATTTTAAAACTTTGTTCCAAATATTAACCATTTTAACTTCTAATATTTTAAAAGTCAGTATTTATTTCCTGAAGCTCAGTGAATTTTATAATTGTTAGGCACATATATTGGGGTGCATTTGAATCAGTGTTACTTAATATTTATGAAATAATTTTGAAAAAAGTTTAATTTGTGTGCAAAATTATTGTATAATTTATTTGTTTGATACTCAGCCAAAAGTGCACAGAAATAAAGAAAAATGGAATCTTAATTTGCTATTTTAATTCATTTATATTTAACAGGAATTAAAATAATTAAATAGCCTAATAGCAGGAAAAATCCATGTAAGATGGACTTCTAAAATCAATTCAATAATCTAATTCAATATTTATACTAATTATATAGTTTTTAATATTTATAGTTTTCCTCGCCTTTCGATGCTGGAAATCGTAATGACATTCATAAAAATTTACTGAGTTATTGCTCAGTTAATGTCACTTATTCTATACTAACGACACTGTTAATTGTTGAGAATTTTTAAACCAAATATAACATTTAAATATTTATTAATTTTAAGTGCTTTAATAATTTCAATTTGATTAAATGCATATCAATCTGAGTATTTTCTTCATAGAGGGGTTTCTCAAAAACTTAAATTAACAACTCTCCAATAGCTGACACTCTAGTTCAAGGTCGACCAGAGTAATAAAATTTTAATCTAATAAAAAATTTGCTTCCAAAGTATTGACACTTTTTGAAATACATGCGAGATTAAGCTGACGATACATATGCACAGAAATTAATTCTTTATCAATCTGTAGTTCATTATTTTGAAGGTATAAAGAAAATTGTGTCTCTATATATTGTATGTTTCCAAGAAGATCTTAATTATTAAACCACTTTTCCTAAATATTTTGGACTAATATTTCGTTGACTAAAAATTAAGTGGTAATATTGAAATTAAAAGTAATCATAGTTAGTAATATTATGTTTTATATGAACTCATCTGCAATTTCAGAAAAGTGCATTGAATTGTTTGTTAACGGCAATCACACAAAGCGAAAATATTTTGACGTTTTGTGAAATATGTTAAAAATTTAAGGAAGAGTTGCTGTAAATTCCTTTCTTCCAAAAGGAGTAACTCTGACCGATATACAAAAAGAGGTAAACTATACTTTAAAGGATTCACCTATTTTATTTTTGTGGGGAAAAGTGAATTGCTGAATTTAGACGATATTGCAAATCCTTTCAAGTCGAATCCTAAAGCTACATTGGTTTATATGAGAGATAGACGGAATGGTCCCAAAAATCTATAATGCCATATTCAATTATCACTATTATGCAATATCGTTGCTATGACGAACATCTTGAAACACTCTGTGCACTATATTTTAAACGTTGTTTCGGATATGATTAAACTTTCCGTTCAATAGTTGCTGCTTTTGTCAATAGTAGACCAAAAACGTATTCCAAGAATGTTTAGACTATTTGTATGCTATCTAGCTTAGTATTTTTTTTTGGTTTGTAACAGCACACTATACATGAATTCACAATTGTATATCAAATACAAATTAATAATCTAAACATTGGAGAGAATCAGATGCAAATATATTGAAGAAAGTAAAAACAATTACGTATGCAACAAAAGTCATGGCTGCCTTTCCCGATTTCTGGTGGTGTAGTATTGGTATATTATCTATGGAAGAGAAGAACCATTACAGACAAATTTTATATATCACGTCTGGATCAATTAAAACGTTCCATTCAAGTTATAAGTAGCCATCTGGCCAAAAAGATTCATCTTCAAGATAATAAAAATAAAATGTTTATATTCAAGATAAAAAACTCGTAAGACTGTCGGAGTTGTCGTTGCAAAATTGCAGAATTTCGATTTCATCTTATATCCACATGTTTTCTATTAGCCTTTGCCCTTAATTCAACTCTCTGTAACAATTTTGCTTCAAAATTTCTAAATAAACTTTTCTGTAAAAATGTTTGTCTTTGAGGATGAGGTTAAATATAAACTGTTACCTTATCATTTATTATATCAAGTTTAAAAATTATATTTTGTTGGAGTTATTAAAAAGTTAAGAGGTCGTATGGCCAATTTTTGTTAATGATGAGGAGTATTGAATATATTTGGTGTTAATTTTGTAGAAATTCATTATTCACAATTAAATGAAACTACGTGATGTAGTATTATTTCTACTATCTTTAATTTCTTTACCACGACCTAGGTTTCGTTGTATTACAACATCTTCAGGTGGGATATTAGCAAAGATTCAATCTTCAGGTGGGATATTAGCAAAGTGTTCCCGTGTTACATTCTCAACTTTCGGAAACAAAGAAATCTTTTTTCAATTTTCCTAAGTGAAGAACAATTTTAAAAGAAAAGCGTAATGAG
This sequence comes from Druceiella hillmani, assembly GCA_039881145.1. Taxonomy (NCBI): domain Eukaryota; kingdom Metazoa; phylum Arthropoda; class Insecta; order Lepidoptera; family Hepialidae; genus Druceiella; species Druceiella hillmani. The sequence goes on along the minus strand of JAYKKI010000022.1, from coordinate 30,081,421 downwards.
TGCAGTATTAGTGTTAGTTAGTGTCAGTGTTAGTAAGTGTCAGCTAAAATGAAGGTACAGATATGATTTCACGTTAATAACTATGAAATCTAAAGGAATATTTTAAAACGAAAGTTCAAATTTGCTTGCTAATGAAAAAATGACCTGAGAGTTCGCTTCGCAAAGTTGGTTTGGTAATGAGAATAAATAAACAGATGCTAACGCCGTTGCTTTGAGCGTAAGAGAATTTAATAACACACGTTGGCAATACGCAGAATGCAACTTACGGGAACGTCATTTGTGGATTTATATATATATATATATATATATATATATATATAAATATATATATATATATACATATTTAAAGTGGAAGTAGAACTTCATTCAGTATTACATATTTTCTCATCACATGCATTAAATTTTATTGTATTTAAAAAAAAATATCCTAGGCAAATTATAACTAAAACCGGAATTATGAATTCGTGCTCAGTATTTAACCTTGACTTCATTTTAATAAGATTTTTTTGTTGTTTTACTTATAATGCAGCGTAGGCATGTCAGGGCCTAATATTGGTAAAAAACAGGATGAAAATTAATAATTGCCACATCGCTTATTTTATTCATACGACTATGAGTGTGTACATGTATTATTGATATGGAGATAGTTTAATTAATTTAACCTTTAACTTATAAAATTAGTCACAATGCGAAACCAAACCTATGTACGACATATTAGAGAAATATAATATAATTTTTTATCAGATTAACTTAAGTACATTTACGTTTGGCTTAACGGCAAGGGGAGGAACAGCGTTAGTTTCATTTTAGTTACTGATATCTTAGTTTTATAATATATATATATATATATATATATATATATATATATATATATATATATACGTATAGTTCATAGCATTATAGGATTATAGGTTGTTTATTCAATCTCTCACGTACAAATTTTTCAAGTTTTTCGTTTTTCGTTTGAGGTAAGGAAATTTACAATGGAATTATATCGTATCGAGTATCTTGAAAATATAACTAGTTACTTGCAACGAATTAGAATAAAATTTTTGTACTTTAAAGGATTTCTCTTCACCCTAAATTTTCCCTAAATTTTCCTAAATGTTCCACTAATAACACATTTTTTCTTTACGTATATTTACATCCTTCACTATGATTGGAAAAACTTTGAAATGTTTGAATATATTAAATCTTCAAACGTATTTCTTCTAGTGTAGTTAGTACGAGTGATTAGAAATAGTCTTTAAACTAAGAAGAAATGAGGCCGAGTTCAAAACATTAGTTTTCCCATTTCATAAGAAATAAATTATGTAACTGCCACTGCCCTGACTGCAGAATTTTGATACGGCGTTATTAATATGTATACATATATATGTATATATATATATAAATATATATATATATATATACATTTACACACACGTACATGTGTGTGCTTTCGGTGTGTATGTGACAGAGTGTGCATGTGTATAAAAGTCAAGTCATAATTTTATAATCGATTTGAAAAAGTTTCAACTAAACCTCCATTCCGATTAGAAACAATTTTAGCACAAAATAGCACTAACTGTTAAAACATAAACCAATCGCCAATATTTCATGCGGGAGATTGAAGGTCTATTTTAATCAATGGACTAAGACCAATACTGTTGATTATGATACCAAGGACCATGTTTGGATTATATTTTCTATTTATAGATTGGAGCTAAGTAAGATACTCATAACATCGAACTCGAATAGCGGTATCGTATATGTATGTGAGAGATCGAAAAAACGTGAGAAAATGTGAGAGATCGATTATAGGTTATACTGCTGTAATATGTACATTTAATGAAATCGTAAAAATACCGAGCCTATGCATTGAATATTTTTAAATCAAACTAAGGGCTTCCTGCTTAGAACACCCTACTACATCTAATAGGACAGTTTTTAGAATTTTTGACAGAAGTTTACGACATCAAATAGATATTATTTCAATGGAGGAACGAAAGATTATTTTGGGTTTTGTTAACAGAATTAACGTACGAAGAAAATTATAGGTAAGCACTTTTAAACCTTTGGTCTTAAAGGCTGAAAGACTCAATTGTGAAATAAATTCGACTCTGCTCTGGAATTGATTCTTACCTTTCCTTTATATATCACCATTTTCTTTACAGATTAACTTATTTTTACTTCTTTGTTTTTCCTTTTAAATCCATAAACTGTTACACTATTTGAAAATGTAGAATATATTTTATTTGTGAAATGTAATATTTTGGTTGATCTTTGTCTTGCAAGAAAAGTTTGGCCGAATATATATTTTGTTGAAAGATATATAAAAATTAAATAAACCAATAAAAAATGTTTGCTGCGTATTATATTTAAAATATAATTTCTGTGATAATTTTGAGTTTATATATGACCAGTAAAATTTTATTTCTAGAACGATTTAAAATATTTGCATAATTTCTTAAGAATAAAAATAATATATTAAAGGCTTTTCAAATGTTTTTATATGGGAAATAACAGAGTGTAATAAATTTTATTAAAACAGTAGGTGACAAAATTTTCATTTGGATTTAATTTTATTGAAAAACCTTGGCTAATGTTGTCTTTTAGAATTCATCACCCTACATTGCCGGCACTATAATTCAATATCTTCTGTTCATTTTACAATTAGTAATATATATTTGTGAGAACTGAAATAATTTTCCACAATTAGTCTAATATCTATTGCAAATGAGCTAATATTATGTATATTATTTTTTCACCTTTCGTAAATGTAATTGTTTATTTGGCAAAGACCAAACGTTCGCATTTAACTATTAAATTTTAATTACCTTTTATAAAATTTATATTTTTATAATAAAATTAAATTTATATAATTTAAATATTATCATAGATATATTTATATCAAATGCGGAAGATTCTGTATACGTCTAAAACGCGTGTTGATACATAACAAATAAATATATTATTTTCTCAAAACCGTACATAGAAACAGTTTGGAACAGATTAAAATTGTCTTCAAAATATTGGTAAATATAATGCTTGTTTTCATTCATAGTGCAGTTTTAATGTCAGGTAATGTAAACGTTCCCGATTCCAATGGGTAAGGTGGTTTCTATTTACAAGTCCTTATTCAGTAGATAACAAAATATGGGGAAATTCTAAAAAAAGAATTCTTTAAATTTTGCAATATACAGTAATAACTAATCCTGGTCTCACCTTTTAATTATAAATAATAAAAAATAAAAAAGCCTTTTATTTCTTCCAAAATTGTTAGTTTACAAAGTTAATTTGTTTTGTTAGTACTTATTGAAAAAAGATAATCTGTAGTTTATTATATAGTTGTTAGTAATTGTAATTACAGTTTAAAATATACATATGTTAGAAAAATTATATTAAAGTATTATAATAAGGAAAAATTATATTAAGGTACAAAATTATTCTGAAAGAACCCCTCTACAGGTAAAGGCCTCCTCCAAATTGAGCCAGTTTTCCCTTGATTGCGCTGTCATACTCTTCGATTTTATTTCCCATATGTCGTGTTTCAGCTAATCATAATATGTCGTATTTAATATCTCTAAGAGCTTCGTTTAGTTCTATCAAACGTTTGTATGAAGAAAGTGTTTTAATGTTGTATGTCATAATATATAACGTTTTTTGTGAGGTTGTTACATTTATCGAAGGGTTATTTGTAGGGTTTTGGTCATGATCCTCCACGGTGACCAGCCAGCTTGGAGGATGAATTTTGTTTTTTGATAGTGGTTGTTGTATGTTGGCTTTGCGAGAGGGGGGTGGTGATTGCTATTTTTTTATGTTGTTATTTTGTTGTAGATCTGATGGGTTGTTCGTTTTCTTATTAATCAAATAATTCAGCATGCCTGGTTTTAAAACACCTTCCGATAGGCTTGAAGTTCTTCTTAATTGTGTTTGTGATTTATTTTTCTTGCAAGCCTGTGTATTTGTTTTTGTTTCGGCTCCCTTTGTGGTACTGTTTTCAGGCGAAGTTGAGAGCATTCTTTTGTTATTGACAGCCGTTTTGTTTTTTTCAATTATGACAAGCTTGTCGGATTTTATTTTTGCAAGGTTACCCTTTTCCTTTTCAACTCTAGCTTGTTCCTGAAGTTCTCTCCTCTTCTCTAAAATATTTTGTGGGAAATCTTCCGTTATGTAGAAACCGGTATTTTTCAGTGCAATTCTATTTTTAAAGAAATTAATGTTTGTGCCCAGTGTACGAAAGGTGACAATTATTGGTCTAGGTCTTTTACCTTTCTTTCCTATTCTTCTAACTTCTTGGATGTTCCAGCGATCCAGTTCTTGAGAGAAATGTTCTTTGATAAAGTTCACTACTATATTTTCTAGGTTTGAGTATGATATTTCTGTTTCTTTTATTCCGAAAAAGACTATGTTATTTTTCCTTGCCTGTTTTTCTAGAAAATACAGTCGTTTTTCGTGGTTTTCACATTTTTCCCTTAGATGTTCGTATTTCTCATTAAATAGTTGAAGTTTGTCTTCTAAAATGCAGTTTATATTTTGTGTAACTTTCTCCGTTACTTTTTCCCCACTTCTCTCAATAGCAGTTTTTTGTTCGTCTAAATCTCTTCGAATTTTCCGAAGCTCGTGTATAATTTCCTCCATTTGTTGGACTTTCTAGGTCGCTTTAAAGTTGTATTTCAATATAAGATTGATTGTTTTGATACTACTAGCGCCCTCTTGCGTACCTATTCCGACTTGCTAAGATGACAGCTAGCTCTTTGACTTTGACGGACAGATCGAAGATGGTTCGGATTTATACTAGTGATACGGGTAACTCTCCACAGATGGCGCTATGTGTAACTCGCTAATTTTTGCAAGTTACTTCTTGTTATTGGAAAAATATTATTTTATTACACTTTTATGTTTAAAAACAATTGCTGGGATTATGAAAGTTCACAATTTCATCAGTCTTAGTTTGTTTTTTCACTTCAGATGCATAAAGTATGGGGATATATCCGTATAAAATACATTCACTATTAATGTTCACAGTCGAGTCATTTACCCTCATTACATAGTTTTAGCCGATTGTTAGATGTTATCCACAATGTATGATGTAGATCACTCGTTTATTTATTCACTTTTGTCTTTTTTCACTAATTAAATGCACTTATTTTAATTTTTAGATCACTATTAATACGGAGCCGGAGTAAACATTGGCACTGCAGCGCCTACCCTCTCTTATTATTTTTAATTATAACGCGAGAAAAATAGTAGGAAAGTGCTTTGTTTGATGTGCAAAACATAGCTAAATATTATAAAAAGATTGAAAAATATTGATTAATTTAATATACGACTACAGACATTTAAATTAAAGGAGACCCGTGCAACATATACCTTATATTCTTAATTTTTATATGTAGAATAATTACTGATATTAACGAATAATGTAAAATTAGAGAAAAATTAAAGCTGGAACTTATTTGAGGTGATTTCAGAATAAAAAGATGTGTCACCACTTGCACCACCATTTATTAAATTAAAAAAAAATGTTCTGTTGAATGAAACTAACTATAAAAATGTTCTGTTAAACAAATAAATTGAGTAGGATAACAAAACGAAACTTTATTTTAGAGATTTATTAATAGGGGACATAAGTTTTAATTAACCGGTTTTAACATATTAAAATAACTTTAAGGCATATGATTATTAAATTAATTGACACTGACGAACATTCTGCTTCGGGACGTAATAAGTAAGTTTTATTGAGGTAGGGTAAGGCTTCGAGTACATAACTAATTTTTTCTATTATTAAGTGCGTCCGAGGAGTTTAATCTACATAGTTTTTTGTAAGATAAAATAAATAAAAGCTTGATTTTTTAGATTAATTATAAGGAGGTATAAGCATCAAAATAATAATTATTAAACTAGGGGAAATATAATATTAGTGCATATTATTATCAAAAGTATGGCCACTGGTGGGCATTCTTTTTGCAAGGCAATAGTAAGTATTATTGAGATATAATTACTTTCCATAGTGTACGGTTTTCTATGGGACCTTTACAGAAATTATGTTTGAAAACAATTAAAAGGTTCAGTTTGGATATTGCTCCAAAGGGTTGAACCAAACATTTACGTGCGTGAAACTTATTTTATCTTTAGTTTTAATTATATATACTGAAACAATATTGTAAAATAAATGTTAGCGTGACGGAGACAAAATATTTCATACCACTACTTACTCCATAATTAAATATATTCGAATTTAATAACATTTTACAATGTAGGTTACGGTTCGTCTTATTAAAATTTTAATTAATTTTATATTTTGAACTTTTATTACAAAACAAAAATTACAACTGTATTTAATATCCTACAACAAAATTTAATAAGACGGACTATAGACGGAAATTTAATAAGATTTAGAAAAAACATCTAATAAGTTAAAAGTCAAAAATAAAAAAAATTATCAAAACTTATTTAAGGAAATGGGACTTGATTCGTATAAAAAAGGGGTAAAACTTTATTTGAGATAATGAGAAATCGCACAATTTGAAAAGATAACGGATAAAAATACCAAAAGCATCACGTGATGGGGTAGAGGAAAACATTGCTACTCTAAATATTCTTATTCTTATTCTTCATTATAGTAAGATTATATTCTTATTCTTCATTACCGTATGAATTTGCTCTGTATAAAAACACATCAGAACTACAATCATGCATTGCAGTATAAGCGTTTGGTTTAATTTATTATAAACAAATTCACAAAAACAATTAGCACAAACAATTTGTACGGTAGAGTCCGTACGCGTTCAAAAATATGTTATACAATAAAACGTAAAACGTACTGACCTAAATACGACAAGCAAAACGCAATTAATCACATTTTTGCAGGACAAAAATATTATAAGTCATAATATCAAACACCATTAATATTAACACATTAATATCAGCTAATACATTTTGAAAAATATATTGGTCAGTATTTGAAGATATATTTCATTGAGATAAAAGTAAGCACGAGTCTGAAATAATGAAAACAGTTAAGTCACAACGACTGCAATTTATGACAAGGCCACCCCATCCAACCCCTCGCTTAAACAAAAAATAAATGAAAAAAGGTCGCTTTAAGGCTGTCTCATCATTAATAAGCGACTTGGTATTCGAACGATGATTTACAAATATTCAAATTGATTTTTATTTCCGATCGTTCCAAATTCGTCGAATGCTCATTATCATAAATCAGAAGTAACGTATTCCGCCCGTTTTTCTTTTATAATATTTATTTTATAATAGGTCATTGTAAAATTTATTTGTCTTTACATACTTTAGTATTGATGTTTCATGTTATTTCATTTTAATTATTAACAAATAAAAGTTGACTAAAAGTCTATATTTGGAATCATCTGATGGCCTTCCATGAATATGGACTTCGGCTCTTTTAGTACAATTAATTTTTAATAATAAAAGGATATACTATTTTTCTCCTTCATCGGCAATGCAAATATAAACGAAATTAAATTTAATAGAAATATAAAAAATAAGGTGGAAAATTGTTACTATATTTAAACAATAAATTAAAATTATTACTTTTGTTAAAGATATTTTCAAATAACCTTTGCTTTAACAAATATTGCGAAATAATAAAAATGTCGAAATAATAAAAATTATGTTTTAACATTTTATTTCATTTCAGTCATTTATTTACAATTTAAACTGATTGAAGGAAACAGCTCAGTGAAACCATGATTGAAATTTTATTTTAGTGATATTGTACATATTTCAAAAATCAATCTGAACTGCGAGTAATAAATGATTTGTATTAGAAGTTATTTTATAATTCATTTTTCATTCAAATTTTGGTCATTTCTTCACGTCCTTAAATATCCCACACAAAACAAACTTAGCATGTAAATAAAATACATGAAAACCCCCGTATTTTAAATAACAAAGTTTTACGTTTATGTGAAGGTTTCTTTGCTAAGGTAGCTAAAGATATATTAAACAACGAAAGAGAATAAAGAAATATAATATTATGAACATTCTAACTCATCAAGTTAATGAACGAATATGAATAGGTAGATGGTAACATTAGAGTTGCAATTTAACACTAAATAAAAACTTCATATCGCCTGTTAAATGGAAAAAGCTTAAGTGCCTCCTTCAGTCATTGGAGATATACTATACTGTAAGCTTATACAATGACATCAATACAATCGGCAAAAGAATGCAATGAACAAGCTATTACTTAGTATAAATAAACATTTATTTAAATAGATTTATCATAAATTATTACTTCTAAATTAATGCAAACTGCTGAGTTTGGAAAAAAAATTTGTAAGTGAAAATAGTACAATGGCTGGAAATAAAATTTATTTTAATAATAATGTTAATTTACTTAAATATTTCCATACAAAATTTACGTGTTAACGTAAACCGTTATTTTTATTAACGTACTAGCAGAAAATGAACATATTTAGTAACTGGTGACGACCTGGCAATTAAAGTATCGAATTGTAAATTAATTGTATTGAGCGGCACCTTATTTAGAGCAAATAAGACATACTATTACATGAAAATGAAATAGCGTGTGGTAATAATGCGATCAACTGAACAAAAACACTTGTTATTCAATTGATGAAGCGTGTTTAATTGATTTAGCATGCAAAGATTTAAATGTATATATGGTATACAACAATGTGTAATTTCATTCAATTATGAAGATATTCAATTATGAATACCTATATGTTCAATTATGAAGATATAGATATAAATACGTACACTCACTTCATTTGAATTTTGACGCTGTTTCCATGAAATAGAAAGAAGGTTTTTGTAGACCAATTTCTTATAAAATAATGCGAATTCTTCTGAAATATATCTTATTTGATCAAAAGAAGTATATATTTTGAAATGTTTTAACATCAATATTTAAAAAAAAACAAATCAATTTACAGACTTTGATGATTTTATACACTAAGTAACAAAACAGATCACGGCGAAAAATTACTAAGTTAAGACCTCGTCAAAATAAAATTACACATAATCAATCTATACCTTTAGTCATGGCCCCTTAATAGAGTATTAATCATACATTTCATGCTGTATTAACAGATTTATTACCTAAAATCCACATCCAAATAAAACAATCAAAACTAGCTAAAATTCATATGAAATTTAGGTTTTATACACAATTTTAGGTTTATAAAAAGTGTTTAGTAGGTAGATAGGTTTTATACTCAATTTTAGATTTATAAAATTTTAGGTTTATACACAATTTTAGGTTTATAAAGGTTTTATAAAAAATAAAAAAGGCTTAAGTAGCAATTCTAGTAATTATGTAAAAGTGGATTTTATCACTCGACACTAAGTAAAAACCCAGTCAGTACTAGTTCTCATAAGTGATTTAAAATAGTGAAATAGACAAATATGCCAAAGAAAAAAAAATTCAAATGAAAGAAATATAATTTTAAAAATAAAAAACGTAAATATAATTTGCAATATTTATGTTACTGACTTTAGAAAAACCACTACGGCGCGGTTATTATTTTTATCGGTAGCAAAGCGCTGAGTGTTTGAAGTCATATAAAAAATTACACGCTACTTAAAACTATTCCTGTGAAAATACTACTGAATTTTTTAAATTAATTTTTGGTGCGCGGTTGAGGAACACCATGTGATATATGAGAATTCAGTTAATGTCGAACAGTAAAAACCACATGTTACTTATTATTTCAAAATTATTGTTAGCAATGATAGCAATACAATAATTCCATTAAATACGGTTTAAAAAAAATGACGGGAAAATATACTTTTTCTCATTTACGACAATGGTATTTTAAGGGTTTTGAAACGAGAAGAAACGTAAACAATTGTAATACTTAATAAAAACTTCAATAAAAATTACCAAAGCCAAATGCTTTAGTAATTCTTTTAATATTTAACGAAAATCGCTACAATCAATATTTTTGGTTTCATATAAATTATGAGCTATCCGCCCAGTGAACAATTTTGTAATACATAAAAGTTCCTATATACATTTTCGTATTTAACTCGTATCCATGCTAAAAGTAGCCACTCTTTGATTATGGGTAATACTCGTTCGGCTCTGATTACGAGCCACCCAAATCATGAATCGTTAAATCATTGGTGACCTTATGAGAGTCACATTATTTGGAAAGTAAAGGTATTCAATTACATAAACTCTGCTTCTGTCTTCCAACGTTAAAATTGTAATGTAAATAATGATAGAATAAAAGGAAAAGTGTAAAAAAGGCTTAAGTAGCAATTCTAGTAAACTGTTTATATACATACCAACTGCATATGAATATTTTACCCAACTTGTTATATTATATCGTGTATATCTACGGGCTAGAATAATTATTTTCTTATCAGAAATATTTTCTACAATAAGTTTTTCAATAGACAATTATTTCATGTCAATGAAATATTCAAAAAAGAAACATCACTTGATATTTGTCACTTTTTCTGTTCTCTTTATTTTTTTTATTCTAACTTGAAAATTTTGGTATTATATAAAGCATTTCCGTGATGAAATCAATCAAAATTGTGCATTGTTCAAATAATAGTAAGTACATTTAAATATATTGTATCAGATATTATTTCATCTAAATCTGTATACATAACATTTATTTTGCAAATTACTACTTTCCATTTGAGGAAATCTAACCTAAAACTTAATTTTTTACCCGGATTAGGTTCATTTTTAATATTATTGCAACAACATGGCATGTGTTACGCGTAATGAATTCAGTTAATGTATTTTGAATGAAAATGTGATGAAACAAATATTAAGTATTTTGAATGAAAATGTGATGAACGTCTTCAGTTTTTTTCTAGATACTCCCCTATAATTGTTAAATTTTTCTCAATTTAATTCGATGTTTTAATTGCATCATATATTTTCAAAATATTTCATCACTCAGTTAGGTACTCTACGTTAAAAAATATTAATCTTGCAATATTTCTTTACAAGTATTAATGTCTATTATTGAAATAACTTCATTCATATTTATTTGTTATACTCTTTATAATAATTCTCTACTTTAAAAAAGAAATGTTTTATCATATTTAATTTTTCGATAAATTTTGATTTCTACTGCAATAATATGAGGGAATACAATAATATATTACACTAATATTAAAGATTGTAAGCCAGTAAAGTTAATATAGTCAATATAACTAACACATTTTCTGGGTATTGTACTATCGCTCTAAAATCCCGAAGATAATATTTAACGGTAAATAAAGGTTTGTTCATCAACCAACCGTTTTTTTTCAAAGTTATTTCAGTCTTTTACCTGCGCTTGCAACTGAACTAAATAAACGTCAGTGGTTTTAATACCTTTATATCAGCATTTTGTAGTATTTATTTAGGGCAAGACGTTGAAATAGTATTCATTACCACTTTATTTGGAACAATTAAAAAAACGAAATAATCGTCGTATTCAAAATCGATATAGGTGTTATATAAATCTTTTAGACATTACTCTGAAGAGGAACTTTACTTTAACAATATGGTTATTCTTAAATTTAAATCTTGTGATTCCAGTCAACACTTTAACATATGAAGATTTTTTTTTTAAATATGTACATACTTGTTGGAGATGGCTATTTTACTGCATTGTGCAAACAAAGAGATATATATTTTTAAATGTACCAATGAACCCGAAGCCAGATTTACACTTTTAAGGAAGTATATTAACTGTTTTTATGTTAACGAAATTTAGTTAAAAGCATTTCATATATTTAAAATAGTTAATGTACAAAAATGTTTAAATCTGACCTTGAGCTATTACAATTAGTATCCGAAAAAGAATTTTATTAGAGAATAAAGACGTACTCCTTGCAAACAAAACAATAATAACTATACATATAGACTAGTACTAAGATAAAATGGAAGAATAATCTAATATAGTGATTAATTATGACATGAGCAAAATAAAACCCGCCGATCGCAAGAGAAGCAATGCGAGACTTGTTTTTTTTTGGAAATTCATAAATCATTAGTGTTGGGCGGCGCCGGATGCCAACGACGCAACGTGGCTCGTTAGGGCAGCGACCTACTCTCAATGTGTCGATTCCATATCTCATCCATTATAATTTAACACACTTCATTAATTCGCGTGGACGTTTCCATTTATAGAAAACAAACACCTCTTACTTGCTAGACACATATTTAATTTCCGGAATTGCAGATGAAAATTAATGATGTAGGATATCCTTAATGTAATATATTAAATCTCCAGGTCTTTAAAGCTTTTTCATTTCTTTTAATTTTTATTTTCCCAATCATTTAGGTTATATTTATTTAAGAAGGGCAGTGCTTTGTTTTATATTTTTTTATATAAATTTTTAGTATCATTTTCTAGCAATGATAAAGTAGTGTTTGGCGTATGTGTCAAAATAATTAATGAAAAGTGTGAAATAACTTTCGATCCAAATATGAAACAATGAAAAATTAATTATTGTTATAAACAGGTGGATAAATATTGAAATATTTTTTTTATTCTTGTGGGAAATATAAGACGAGAATGTTATATAAATTTTTTATTTCAGCTCGATCACAGAATATTTCACTCACCTTCCAAAAAATTAATTCCCACATTTCTTTTCCCATATTTTCTCAATAAAAATTATTGAATATATTTGGCGTTAATTTTGTAGAAATTCATTATTCACAATTAAATGGAACTACGTGATGTAGTATTATTTCTACTTTCTTTAAGTTCTTTACCACGACCTAGGTTTCGTTGTATTGCATCTTCAAGTGGGCTATTAGCAAAAACCTTTACTCATGATCATAAACGGAATATATATTTATGTATATATATAAATATATATATATATGAATATATATCTTAGGCATAAAATCCGCCACATGACCAAAATCAGATATCAGAAATACGGAGACACCTTTCCCAGACGTGGTCAGCTTTTGGAGTATTCGAACAGTATTGTTAATTAGTATTCATTTTTGCGACCGATATTCGAGAAAAATCCAAGAGAAACTGATAGTCATACAGAGAATTATGGAAAGAGCAATGACATAAAAAGGGTAATAAACTTGCGACCCGATCAACACGTAAATACGGCCAAAGGCTAGAATCAAGCAAGTAAATAGTTACTGTCAGAGCCAAGCGCAAATGAAAATACGTTGTTCGAATAGACAGAGACATATGGACAAAGCTCTAGAATATAAACAGCTGTCTCGCATAAGCGCTATGCAGTTTACCATACACAGATACACACATTGTAATTCACGTACTTTTTGTTGCATTGTACTTCATCTCTGCCTTTCACAGGTATATCTACACATGCGCTCGAATGCATATACTACTCACGTGTCAGAAAAATTAATTATCTTTCATTATATTTATTTAGAGGCACGTATCTACTCGTGAGGGCAAAAAAACACACATTTTCACTCCAAAAATAAATTACGGGGTTCATAACGTAGTCAAATTTTAATCTTCTTAAGAATACAATAATAAGATAAATTCCAGGCTAAATTTTATGACCAATCATTCTATACGCCAGTTTACTTATAATGTTGGCCTTACACCGAGCACAAAATATACGCGTGAATAGAAGAGTGAAAATTTTTGGTGACCTGCAGATCCATTGTTAGATTAGCATTTGAATAAAGATTTTGACATCATCATCATGTTTTTAACATTCGTCCGATTCGGACCCCAGTCGGAGGGCCGAACGCATTTGATTGAATCAGTATTCATTTGCGTTACACAATTTTAATGTGGCAGAAAATCAGACGTCGCAGAAATATTTTCACTTAAAAAGGAAATTCTAAGGAATACCAATTGTAACAACGTTAAGCAATTACATAATCTATTAATTTTAAACTTACTATTGAACTGTTTAACATTTTGACACGTTTATTTAGGGTAGAAAATCGTTGCGTTTTTCCGAGAGCCAGTGAGGCATCATAGTTTTTTTTTCCAAGTAATGTTATATCATTTGTAAGAACGATATAGAATCAATTTTTGGTTAGGGCGCCTAAATAGGAAAATAATTAACTCCATTTGAATTTTATGTTGCTTGAATGGAGTGTCTTACGTAATATACAAAATTTTGAAGAGAAAGTCTAACTGAGTTTCTACGGGATATAGGTTTAGACCTGTCAACAGATATAATATTCCGAAACGATGACGTGTCCTATCACTGTACCTTAAACATATGAAATTATTTATAAGTAAACAAAAATTTCCCCGGGAAATAGACCAGTCTTGATGGAGTAATGTTTAGCCTCCATGGTCTCTCGAATTAAGTCCAGGTGTTTTCATAACTAGTAATATCAGCTGTAGAAATATTTGCTTGTTTGTTAGTAGTTCGTGTCCTTATGACAATTACATAAATATTTTTATAAATATTTTTTATTCACCTCTATAAGTTACTTTAAGAAATAGGAGTTTTCTCAAGAGATAGACGACTTTTAAAATATCAAAATCACATAATTTTAAAGTACTTTCACTAAGTTGATGTTGAGGAGCGGGTAATTTTATTTTCCAAGTTAATTATTTCCAATATTTTATATGGTTTATTTAAAATTTTCCTTTAATGAATATATTTCATAAACAAACAAATGAATATTTATTTCAATTGAATAAGATAAATAAACAAAATATATTAATTAATGTTAGAACAACGAAAACTTGTTAAATGTCTGCCAAATTAATTTAATGAAAGTGATTTTGTCGTAACTATGAATTGATTCAATTCCACATATAAAAACGATTCAAAAAAGAAGAAGATTTAGATCGAGGTTTTCATAAAGAAAATGATTGATATTTCAATGCGCGGATGTGTTCAAAAAATTTTAATGAAAAATTCAGGCATATTCTTAAAAATTGTCATCATTTATTACTTGTAGCAATTTCAACGTTACATTTATATGTAAATCTAGTTTTCTAAATTATTGAGAAACATCTATTGTAAATAATGTATTTCGTTTGATTTGTGATTAGATTTTTCCTCGAAGATCGATTCATTGATATTCCACACTATATATCTATATTGGTTTAAATTTTTATCATTTACTAAGTATTTAACAATTATTAAAATTAGCAATTTTTAATTTCAGGATTCAGGATAGTAAAATTGTTGAAAAAATTTATACCTGAACGAAACTTATAATAACGCCGGCTGCAATTCAATATTCATTTTATTTTTTCTCAATCCGTCCACCAGAAATTGATCCGCGACTAAATATGGAATAGCATGCGTCTCATGGCTAGCTGCGCCGCACCCTAAATTTCATTTTCATGTTTCCTTATTACACAAATATTAAAATTAGCAATTTTTAATTTCAGGATTCAGGATAGTAAAATTGTTGAAAAAATTAATACCTGAACGAAAATTATAATAACGACGGCTGCAATTCAATATTCATTTTATTTCTTTTCTCTTTGTTCATCAAAAATTTAGCCGTGATTAAATATGGAATAGTATGCGTCTCATGTCTAGCTGCGTCGCACCCTAAATTTCATTTTCATGTGTCGAACCAAATTAAACAGTCCAATGTCACTGGCAAAAGCTAATTATTTGACTCGAATATGTATTGCAGTTGTAATTCATCTTAGAATATCTGGATTGAACATATATTTTGGGATACATATTAATATTAATATTAGGAAATTCAAAATAATTTCAATCGTGATGCCTGAAATTATTTTGAATTTCCATTTTATTGTCAAATGAACAATATGTTCCTAAAAATTATTACGTTATCGGTGGATACGATTTAATAACTATGTTAGAAAAAGTATTGAGGTTCCGTATTACTTAACTTTATCATTGTTCTTGATCACGTGCTACGCAGCATTGCCTTCCTTCTAGCTTTCACCTTCTCTGCGATGTACCAAACGTGTTGATGTTTGGTGTGTTAAGCGTTCTGTATTGGGAAGAAGCGAAGTCGTACTTTTATGAAGATTATAAAACCTGACTTTCTCGTATAGCTTTGGCCTCACGTGGAGAAAATGGTTAAAAAATTGACACATTTTCACATTCCGAAATATACATTTAATATCTTTTCCGCTTCAGATTTTGCACTAGGACTTTTTCGATGTGATTTCCATCATATCTGAAGGAATTTGCTTCTAATAACATTTTTTTTTCTAATTGTAAAGGCACATTTTGATAATCTCTCGGTTTTGGGTGTAACAGTGCTTTGTGCTCCGGTCTGTTATATGAGAGGGTGAGGTCATTAATTATTGTATAAACTTAGAGCACGTACAGATATACTGCAGTGTGTATTTGCCTTTCCTCAGCTCACCTTTATCAGTGTTATTTCTTGAGATGTACTAACTCTAAATTATTTTCCTGTTCTGTTGAACACTGCAGGAATTAGTTTATAGAGTTGTTTAATTGTTTACCGTTTAACATCAGTTACTGCAATATCAATTAAAATTAAAATTTTTTTCTGTATTATTTTTTATTTACAATGTGTTTTTAAGTAATTCGTATATGTGATTTACATACATCTCAAATCTTTTTGGTAAATCATAAATTGAGCATTGTATTTAAAATGTAATAAATATATGTTTTTGAGCAAGACTTCTAGGTTTTGCATTAATTGAATATTACTTATTCATTTTAATATTACAATCATCAAATAAATATGATGTATTCAGTTTGAAATAATTTAAATCAAGAGTTTGGATCATTTGCCAGCTAGCTGCTGGGTAAAACCTATTGATTATAGTCTTTGATTTTCCTGAAGTCATTCTTAAAAACTCAAACTTCGTATTCATTAAGAAGAATCATTTTTTTTATGAACATAAAACACTTTGCTTTCATTTGAAATAAGAAAGAGCCTCAAAAACAAGGTAAGTTTAAAAAATTGCTATGGGTCGGGATAATTAAATTATTAAAAAAACGATAATTTATGTACATAAAATAAAATAAGTGTATTTTCTAAAATATCCAAGTAACTCTTTAGCAGTTTTCAAGTGAAAAATTTATGAGACATACACATTTCTTTGTAGTACGGACCAGAAAGACAGAAATTTGAAAACCACTTAAAATGGTAAGTCAAACAAATTATTGAATTTATAGATGAAACCATAATAATATTTCATTATGGTACGCAGAAGTTTATTCAAAAAAAGTATTATTCATTTATATATCATCATATATTAAGAACTGCGTTGTTTTTAGGGGAATGTCGAAGAAATACTCCTTATATAAATCCTTATATGCTTGCATATAACCATAAAATCAACTCCTACCGAAATATAACTCTATGTAAAAATATATAACAGGATTGTATTCAATATACACCGGATCACTGTATAACATTTCATCCAATACAACTTCTTCTGCAGCGCATTTTGTTGAATAATTTATCATTTACATCATCCTACAAGATCTACATCAATGACAAGATGACAACGATTTAAATATTTACTTATGAATATTGAACAATCCGTTAGGTAAGCCTTCATCTCATTCGAGCTTTTCAGTCGAACTCACAGGAATATGGAAAAGGGAGAAAAAATAGAAATACCCAATGTATGCACAAGTTCAACTGCATGCGGACTGTTTGAAGTTTGTTACATATATCGTTTGATTGCATTCTTTATTTTTAAAAAATATTACTATATCATCATTAGTACATCTATGGAAATATCCCATATACTTAAAAACATTTTATCTGACCTACACTGTAATAATATTAATCACCTATTTGTATTCTAATAAATTAATATATTTTATTAGGAAATCTTGAAGGGGCCACAAAATATATTCATAGTCTTCATTTAGTATATAACTAAATAAGTCCTTCAAAATATAATGGAAAACCCTATATATTATATTTCCTTTATTTTATCATGCTTTCAAAACTAAGAAAAAAGGTTCATAATTTCGTTGATCATTGGGTCGTAAAACTTGAAGAGTTCATCAGAATTTCATATTTACTAAAAATTAAATAATATTTTCACCTTTAATAAAGACAATTATATTCATTTATATTGCTAAGGCGGGTGTAATTCATTTTCATTATGATAATAAAACCATTGACATAAGGGAAATAAATTCCCGATTCCTTTTCAGTAAATTTTTCTTTTTAGTTTTACCAGAGGAAATAATTTTCATATCATTTTTATCAATTGCAAAATTTTGTGGACCAATTTTTGTCCGTATATTTTACAAACGTATTCTTAATTGGTCATGTTAAAAACAATAATTTTTTTTTAATCTGATGAATTATTAATACGTTCAGGTTATATGAACTCCACTTTAAACGCGCATTTTTTTAATTTTTATTTAATAGTTAACCATTGTTAGCAAACTCGATCACGAAGATCGAGTTTGCACAATTTTGAAACATTTATTTACTGGAAAATTTCTATTAGATCAATGTAATGCTGATAACAAATACGGACTATTGAGAAATTCAAATGGGACAACGAGAGATATAAAGTTTTTTGTATAAAGACACCTTGTCAGGTAACTGTAATAAAGCACTGTGTTTTGTCTTATTGTACATTCAATACTCAATTTAAATAAATAATATATGCCATACGTATTTTAATTCCGATATTTTAAATTGAATTGAACAGTATTTTTTTAAATAACTTTAAATAAAAGATATCGTAGTGAGATGGATGATTCGAGTTATGATAACTAAACAAAGCAAAATGTACGATTATAATCGAATTTTTTGTGTAACTTAATGGTTTTTTTTATGTAACTTAAGGACAAATTTTTATTTGACGTCATCTTTTTCCTAAAGATTAAAAACCTTTGGAATTTTTTTTAATTTACAAAATTATTCAAACTTTAAAAAGCCTTTTTTTAAATATATATATATATATATATATATATATATATATATATGTTTATTAAATAAATTAAATAAATTTTAAAATTCTAAACAAATTAATGGAAGTACGTTAGAAGTCATTAAAAGGACTCTTTAATTTTTTCCTTTTACTTACTAGAAATGTAATTCCCTTTGCTTCGATTATGTTTCCTCTTTCATTCATTTATCATCATTTAGCCCATTTTAGTTTTATTTAATTTCTATATTACAGATGTTAAACTAAAGGTGCTCTTAAATATTGCATCATTTTTTCCTAATCGTTATAATTTTGAATAATGCCGAGAAATCAAATAAAAACTCTTACATGTCCTTGTGTCTGCAATAATTCTATACTATATCATTTAACGTATTACTAAACGAACAAAATATAAGTCGTTCTGTGATAAGGACAAATGTATTATATGTCTAGATGAAGCCTTAAACGTGATTCATTAACTAAAAACAAATACGTCCAATTAAACATTATTTAAAAATGCACGACATAGCAAAGCAAATAATTACAATTATTTTCTTATATATCGGTTTGTCAAATTACAAACTATTTACATCACAACATTTGTGTTACAAACTCGTTAGTTCCGTCGTAAATTCCAAACAAATTTAAACACATCAGATAACTTTAGTTTTGTAAATGTATCATGAAAATTGCAACAATCTTCCCAGATCGTTTTTTTTAAATTTAATGCCATTCTTCATAATCTCGTCATTTCTTACTTCTTTACTCAACTTAATGTCTATAAACACTGATGAACACATAATAGTCAACAGGAATGAAAAGAAGTGGGATATCATAAAAATTTTTCGCTATTCTCAGACCATCTATACAAATGTACGTAATTTGAAAAAGGAAGGACTTCAAATGCATTTTATTTATGCCTTTCATTTCTTTTTTTCTTTGTTATCCTTTTCTTCATTGTACACAATATTCAATAATGAGCATTACAAAATGTTTTACAATGCTTTGTTTTTGTTGTTTTACTCACAATTTTTTATCACTACGTCAAGGGAATATTATGTAATAAAATTAAGTAAAAATGCCGAATATGTTGTATTTCTAAAGAGTCGAAAGTTCTAACTTTATTAAATATATTGAGCGTTAATTTTGTAGAAAGTTATTATTCACAATTTAATAAAACTACGTGGTGTAGTGTTATTTCCAGTTTACTTGAGTTCTTTACCAAGACATAAGTTTTGTTGTATTACAACATCTTCACATGGGCAATCAGCAAAGATATTTGCTTATTTTTACTACATCACGTAGTTTCATTTAATTGCTCTGCTCTTTACTACATCACGTAGTTTCATTTAATTACTCTAACTTTAATTGAAATTGTTTAAAGTTGCAAAGAAGTGGCTCAAACGTTACGAGTTTCCATGTTTGTGAATTTTCCTGCAGATGGGAGAGTACACAAGACGTAAATGACAAGGTCGCAAAGCTACAACCGAGAGCGTTGACAGGTTTATTGTAAACAGTGATTTAAGAAACCGCACTTCGACTTCTTACGAGGTAAGAAACAAGCTTCAGAAAGTTGCACAGATGACAGTTAACAAAAAAAACATTTGAGGAAAACTTAAATCGGTTGGAATGTGGGAACATTTTCCCACTAAAGGACTTTTACTCAACGCAGGTCATCGCACCGAAACTAGAATGTTGACTCTTGGGTAAAGGTACTCTTTATTGATGAGTCCATATTTTGTCTTAAGTCAGATATGTTGAAGGGTTAAATTGTGGAGATAATATGAAGGAAAATATGGTCAGTGTAACATTGTTGGAAGAGAGTCTTATGGTGGAGGGTCAGTAATTATATGGGTCGGTATTTCCTTAGGAGCACGTAAGAAGCCACACATCGTATAAAATGGGCTTCTGATTGCGACAAAATACGTAACGGACATTTTAGACCAAATTGTGGTGCATTTTATCAAGTATATTGAAGATGATTTTCTTTTAATGCATGACAGTGGTAGACCTAATATTGTAGCGATAGTTTCAGAGTATTTTACTGAGATCGAAATTAAAGTTTTGAGCTATACAGTATACTCACCGAACATTAATATGATAGAACATGTTTGGAATAAGCTGGGAAAATAAGTTAAGCAAAGAAATCCGGCACCATTTAACTTAAGGAAAAGGACATTGGTGGAAGAAAGGAACCTAATTGTAAAAATGTTCATTGGCGATTTAATAATAAGTATGTCCAGACGAATGCAGGAATTGTTTACAACAAGAGGAGGAAGACTAAATACTCACCGTGTCACCCATTCAGAAATAAACTCATGCAACATGAATAAGTCTGTTTATTAGTAAATTTATAATTTTTTTTCGTTCCTCTAAATATATCCATGTATGTACATACACTATATATATATATATATATATATATATATATATATATATATATATATATATATATGCGGTTTATATTGTTTCCATTCGGATGTCGAATTTTTCTTGATATTCAGAAAACATTACTTTAATCAAAAAAGGTAAATTTGTGGCAACATGGTTAGATAAAGGCAGAAGTGCTCGACCAAGAGAAAAATGTCCATTCTTGTAATGACTCTGGGCTCATATAATATACAATAAGAGTTCGGTTGAAAGGAATATTCTAAACAAAAAAACAATGACGTAGCAGTTATATTTTGAGTTAAAAGCCAGAAATGCAAAAATATTGATTTCGAAAAGATAGACATCAGGTTTATTTGAGATGATTCCATTTGAACTTATATTCCCTATGATTTATTATATTTTAATTCATACATATGTAACATAAATATCGAGGAAACTTCTTTTATCGTAAATATAGAGCAAAGAATAACATATCAGAAATATCAGTGTGCCGATCATATAATGAGATATTACGACACAGTCTGAAGCCGTATAATCCCACAATGACGCACACAATTTATCTGTCCAAGAATTGACAGAAAAAATAACCCAAGGAATTTGTAAATACCGTCCGATAGAATAGAGAACCAAAAAGCAGTAATTGATTCGAACTATCAAAGCAGGAAAAAGAAAAATATTTGTAGGAGGACGGTTTATAATGATGATGATTTCTTAGCTCATACAAAATTAACAATTCTCTTCACACTAATTTTTAATCAAAAAAATTTTAAAACATATTTAGATATCGTGCAAAATGGAAATGTTAAAGTAATATCAGATATGCGTTATTGAGTAAATGGGCAAAAGAAGAAAAAGTGTACATTACAAACAAAACCATTTCTAAATATTAAGGATAAAAAGGATTTCGAAGTTATTTGATATTCGAGTAAATTTTCAGTTTTGAAAGAAGTTAATATTTCCTAAGATTTAACAGTTGCTTTCTAAAATTCATGTAGCATGTTCAATCTGTTGTTTTACATTTGAAATTAAAAGTTAGTATGATGTCAGCGAGGTAAATAATATTTTGGCACCCGTTCTATCTTGCTGAATATATGTTCATGATATCTGAATCAGGAAAAAATTAATAAGTTAAATAATACAATTTGCAACTTCGAAAACTGCCCATCGCACTATGAAGGTTTCGTACATACTTATGTAAATATAAGCAATAAAAATTAAATAACATTTCTATCAATTTCTTTTAAATTATCATTTCTTACTGAACCAAAAATTACGCCTCCTCACGGTTATTGAAAAAGCGTTCAAATATTAGCTCATTCCAAATCCACGCCCAAATTTTCTGTCGCGTCTATTAATATTGATTTTACTATTACTATACTAGAGAAGCTCTCTACGATTTGACAGTTTCTTTTTCGAGGTTCATAATTTAATCATTTACATAGTCTGGATGCGAAGACATTATATAAAAAATGTGATGTAAAAATTAAAAAATGTATTTCACCGCGAAATAATTCAATGTAGAATTTAAAATTAACGATTTTAGAATTTTTCCATTTATTACCATGAGTTCTATGTCTATATACAACCAGCTGTTTCTGAGAAAAACAGTTTTGACTGACAAGCATCCAGAAGAACTCCCACCCTAAGAGTTACGTAATTTTTTGGATTATAAAAGACCCAACATTACCTTTGAATATAAAAAGGTAAACAAATAGCAAAAAAAACAAAAGAAGAATTTGTCACCAGAATGCAAAACGAGAAAATTCTCTCTTTAAATGTGCATATATTATGTTTTTATTCCATCAAGAAACTACAAATTAATTATAAGTAAACTACAAATTAATAATTATATCCAGTTCTTGTTTCTGTACTTGTAGGCCTACATTTGTTATTGGCTAAATTTCTTACATATTGGATAATAACATTTGTTTTATGGAATAGCATATATTCCTAACAATAATTAATTTTATACACGAAATTTTCTACATGAACATTGAATTAAATTTTTAAATATCCTAAGTTGTCAGGCCCTTTAAAATAAAATTATAAGTAATTTGATATAGGATTTTATTTATACAGTTGTGAAAGATGTGACAACATTTAAATGTACACTTGTAAAATTTAGTCATTTTAAGAAATGAGAAAATTAATTTAATTTTTGATAATATATTTTGATTATTTTTACGTAAATATATAATTAGAATCATTAAGTGGTGTTCACAATGAGTAAATTAATTTTTACTTGCTTGAATGTTAAAGTTTCGGGGAAAATTAAATGATTTACAGGTTCAGACAAAAAATCAAATTAAAATAACTAAACAAGGAACATTTTCCAGTTTTTAACATGTACTCTGGAACTTATAGAAAACAAATACATTATCTGCGAATAAAACTATATAAACTTTTATATTATTATCATATTGTCATATTTTGCAAAGAAACAAGTTTCACTATTTAACTTTTCATGGTCCATTTTTAACAAACATTCCTCTACTATAGTGTACTACTCACTACTTGATAATATAAATTACTCTATTTCTCCTTCTGCTTACTCTTTAGAACTTTTTTATTACAATTATCAAACTGTGAACATTCTGGTATTTCCATATACACTTTTTTTTCAAGAACATCATTAAGTTATGCAGTAAAAACATTAAGGTGATTCATATTTAGGTCTAGTTTAACACTGAAAGCTATCGATTGACTAAAAGGGAAATATTTTAAAGCTGGTGAGGATGTTTTATTAAAGTCTATCCTTATCTTCTGGGTGAAGCCTTTAGCTACAAGCAACGATCTATGGTGCACCCTATACTCGCTGTTATATTTATTTTTAATTACCTAACCTTATTTTTATACCTATTACCTATTACCTATTACCTATTACCCCTATTACCTACCTACTCTTTCGATCTGTCCAGTAGCTCCCACCTATTATTCTGAAGAAAAGATTTTAAAACTTCCCTTATCGCTCTCTGTTACTGTAATTTTTAAGAGAGAGTTATCGCATCAATAAGAGTAGTCTACTCACCTGATTACTTCTAGCCACATGTTCGCAATACTATAATAGTATAATTTGCATCTAACATGCTTCTTTGGTATATTTATGTTACACTGCCTATAACTGAGATTCTTGTCTCATGGCTATAAGGAATCGAAAAAATCTGTATCATCTGTCATTTGATAACTCATCAGGAAAACATGTGTCTTCTTCTGGTTTACTTCCTTTGCATCTAAGTTATCCTTATTCACAAGAGCCATTTCTCGAGCTGCACTTTCAGTTTGCTGCTTCTCTTCTACCATAGTCGTCATTGGCATACTGCAATCTATGACTACGACAACTCTTACTATAATAACTTCACGTGATGCAGATTTATATTAGCGACCGCTCTTTCGATTCCTAAAATATCTAACTAGGTATAATTTTCTTATCCTATTTTCTGTCAGTATATGAACTGGGCTGCCAAAATTCGTAAATGATAAAAACTCGGTTTTCTGCTTGTCAATGTCCTATAAAGAGTTGTTTTCTGGTTTTCTGGACGATGGTGATTTTGTTTTTAAATATGCAACTGTGCTTACGATATCTGCCAAAAAATTTATCTTTCCAGCATATAAAATAGCTCATATAAAACAGATTAGTTTTAATAGCATTCGCACTGAAGTTGAGGCCTGAATGCTCAATGATTATTATCATCAGCCAAAACTTTTTGGAAAGTCCTGTTAACATAAACAAACCGATCCATTTGTCGTTTATTTTCAGTTTCTGGATAGATTTATAGTTTTCAAGTGTATGAAGTTTGTCAGAAATCTAATTTTTCGTGAATAGCCAGAATGGTCAACTATGATTTTAAAAGTTTTCCACAAATCGTAGGTTTTACCGATTGGATTAATGTGGGTATAAAGCAAAACATAAATTGTAGAAATTAGTTTAAGCATAACGCTGTCAAATCTTCTGCTTTCTTAATCGCAGTGGCCGTGGCCGGTAACGGTTGCTTGACGGCGTCCGCCATTCCCTCCGATATGAATGCATTTACGACGCAAAACATCAATATATAACCTAATAAAACATAGTGTGAATTTTATTATCTACATTCATTTTAAATTTTATTGCATTTTATTGTAACTTGTGTCTTTAGAAGGGAAACCAAACTAATTCTACAGAGGACGCCAGTTCTCATAATAATTTATAATATTTTTACATTTATACAACAAAAATAATTTATACAAAAAGGTCAACCACCCATAGAAAAATGTGGGTGTTGATTTAATATATCTCGTAATTTAACTTACCTAGTGACCACTTTATCCAAAGTTTACTAAAATTGCTTTATTAAATAAAAAATTAATATACTATAATATAATCAATGATTTAAATATTTTATATGAATACATGTAATACTTATGTTTTTGGTATCGGATAGGGAATCTCATTTTCGGTCATAATGACATAAATCCTATTTCAGTCTATCTCGTTTATGTTTTTCTTGGTTGATATAAACATTTGTAAATATGGTTAACACTAATTAAATTAATTGACTCAAAGTGTATAATTTAAATTAAACACTCTTGCACTTATGTCAAAATAACTTCGACTGTAAAGTATTTTTTTCATCACCGTTAATA
The DNA here is from genome assembly GCA_039881145.1 of Druceiella hillmani. Lineage (NCBI taxonomy): Eukaryota > Metazoa > Arthropoda > Insecta > Lepidoptera > Hepialidae > Druceiella > Druceiella hillmani. The sequence goes on along the minus strand of JAYKKI010000022.1, from coordinate 30,055,628 downwards.
TTTTGTCATCGTCAATAGAAATTTATTGTTTTTTTTGGCAGTTGTTAAGCCCAAGGATGAACTACCTTTAAACCAAAAATAATTAACGTAAATTGATAATTTCGGATATAAGTGTTATCCCAGAATATATGTGTGAGTTTTGAAATATTATTTACCAAATTTGGATTTAAGTGTGCATGATGTTTTGACTTTTCTTGTTTTTCTGGAAAAATCACTTTAATATATAACTGAAAAAGTATTTTAAATATAATTGAAAATAACAATATTGGGTAGTCTTCCAAAAAATATTAATTGAGTAATTTAGAATTCAGAAAACAATACGAATTAAAATAATTAACCCAGAGAGATTATATTAAAAATTCATTAAAATGCTCAGAAGAAATATTATGTATTATATATTATTGACCATCCTTGTTTATTAATTGAAACTAATTTTCTCACACGTGTTTATTTTACGTACCAATTTTACTGATTAAAACAATTATTTAACTTTCTTTTGAGTTTATTTTGTTACTTTTTGTTCAGTCGATCACGAAAAGGTATAAATGTTAACTTAAGTTATCAATTTTGACTCGTGACAGTCTCAACTGAGTTAAATTACCTACCAAATAAATTCCCTTGTAAAGCTAATTCAAATGATAATTCACATTTAAAAAGAAAAGTATGACTTTTGTTTTATGAATCCCAGAGTAAGTAAAAATTATGGTCGTAAATGAAAAAGTTAGCAGAAAACCTCAGAAAAGTAACTTTAGAGTTAAAATTATTCAATGATTTGAATGCTCAAGTTATAAAAATAATTAGAAAATTATTTTTCCTTTAAACGGTAAACTTGAAACATATTATATAGAACATTTCTACATAAAGTATTGTGAAAGTCAGTCAAGAGTAATTTTTCGAGTTTTCATTTAAAGTTAAATTTATCTTTAAACTAGTGGGTCGCGTAGCAAAAATTCAAATACTTTTAATACACATATAGCTGGAATATTATATTTTACTTGTAAGAAATTACATAGCCTAGTGTTGGCGCATGTATTGGTCCGTATTGAAATATTATTTGTTAGTTATAGACGTTTCGAATATTGAGGGATAGGGGGACGATTCGATATTTGTAAAATTTTAAGATGCATGACAATTTTTTCTCTCTCTTAAATATAAACTTTTCATGGATATTAAATAAAAATATACTTTTCTTGATGAAAATGCCAACATATTTTTTAATACGTAAATTTCACTGGGTAATCATTTGTCAGCATGTTTTCGATAATATATTATTTTACACTATTATTCGAAAATGCTTTAAGATTATAACTAAACTATAAAATAGGTTTCGTATCATTAGTGAATGTTTATAATTTTTATTCAACAAAACTTATTTTAAATTGCATCTTGATATCTATATCACAGAACATGTATATGTAACAAAGACCAAACGCTCCTTAAAATAAAATTCTAATACTTGGCGGCAATAGGACAATTTGATGGATAAGTTACCTGTTAAATTTCTCGGGGATCTCAAAGAAGAATAAAAAAAATCATAACCTTTTAGCAGTCCTTCTACCCTCCGCCTGGAGTTTCTCAGTGACACAAAAGCCGAATTAATAAATTAAAAAACAAAAATTAAAGTTTGTGTCCATAAAGAATTAAACAAAATTAAATATGATCTCGTCAGACTTACTTCAATTAAGATGTCCCAACAAATTATAGTCGTATTGAAAGTGACAAAATTCCAAAATACTGTGTGTTTGAATTTATTTTCAGTCGAAGAAAAAACCAATAAATGTTTGTTATATATTTATATTCGTGCTTGACTGTATTTGGAAATAATGCAATCTTTAGCTTTTTGTATTTTTATTTAATATTTTTTAAAAATATGCGCTGAAAAAGTGTCTTCTTTAGAATTCAATAATTTCGAGCATAAAGCACTACCGAACTCATCTACATACTTCATTTTCCAAATTGTTATTAAAACTTGAAATGAAAATGAAAAATATTTTAATTCCAATAAAAATTAAATTAAATGAAATAATAAAATTGTTTACTGGCAGACATATCAAATAGGTCAAATTTAATAGACATAAGCTCCTAAACTGACATATTTTATATATTTAATACAAAGTCTGAAATAATGTGGAAAAATCTAATTGAAATACCTGTTAAATTAGTAACGATAACGAATAATACATGCTGTTAAATCTTTACTTAAAAGCATATATTTTATGATATTTTTTATTTGAATACAAAGTATACTTGAATAACAGTCATTTAAATTAATTGTCGAAGAGCACTTACTTTAAAATTTAAAGGTATCATTTATATAAACAATATTAATTTACGTAACAGTTATAAATGAGGACTTTAATAAATATAAATACATTCAAGTCTCAGTATCATCACAATTTGACTTACGAAGCATTAAGCGTTAATCTACAAGTATTCCTCAGAGTGAGTTTGACTTTTAAACTTTAAATGAGTGAGTTGTGTTGCAAATAATTATATAATTGAAAATATACATAGTCCTTGGTGATGAATTTAACTATCGCATTACTTTGAAAAGTTAGTTGTTAAAGGCTTTGTGTGATTATACCATACTGAAACAGAAAAGGTAGGTTCTATAAATTGAGAAATTTCATTACAAATTACTTATATTCTTGAAGCTTCAGTAAAATTATTTCATTTTTGCCTATTATTTAAGAAAAAAGAATAAAATATAAAGTTGATTAAACGAATTATCAAGACGTATTCACACAATAAAATTCACAGAAGTGACTCTTTCGAAATAGCCATTAAGGCAACAAAATCATAGCGGTAATCATGTCGATTGTTTTAATGGTCCATCTTCAAAGAGCACTTACGATGTGAACTCTCAGTAATAAAAGCAGTAGATTGTTATATTAAATATTTCATTGAACTTTTGTGATCTAAAAACTATCTTCATGTAACGCTAGAAAAAATTCTTTGTTATTTTAAGTAAAAAAGGGGTATTATAGGATATATTAATCAATACTTATAAAATGTATCCCGCGAAATAAAATATACCCCCCACTTTTTTACGATTTCGTTTCAGATAACAAAATAATTCAAGTAATACTAAAACTCACTTGCTTATGTAATTCTGACCATTTTTGTGACAACATTTATCGACTGTCATTGGACTCAAAATTCCATTTCTGTTTTAACTGTTAAGCTAATAATCTCCGATAAAATGGACAATACAGATTTATTTTGAAAAAAAAATACTATCATGTATTACAAAATGTTGGAAAAAATGTAGGGTCTATTTAATTCAGACTAATTTAGAAAAACCTGCTATGCAAAATACAAATTTATACAAAGCTCCCTAAGCAAAAAAGGCACTTTCCGTTTTATATAGAAAGCCAAGAACACAGTTTTAATTTTATGGATGTGTTACTATATTTTTTGACAATATTGACCTTATTATCGGCTCAGAAAAACTTGATAGTGTACAGGACAATACATTGCACGGTCCTTTACATCTCTTAATTTATATTTAACCAAAAATTAACCCGTATTTTTTGTCATTACTTCATGGACTAAATACTAAATATTCAAAATCTTATTTAGATTTGTTGCTAATACACTATGTGTTAATCCATCCCTATATTATAATAACTTAAACCACCCATAAACTAGATGTAGCTAAACCTAGTCTACCGTGGGACTTCTGTGCACTTCAAAAATTTATTAAAAACACGGAAGAAAGGCGGTTTGGCTATACATTTTTTAAACCTGACTTAAGGTAGGTCAAATGGGCAATTATGCACGATTTTGAGCAGTCGCCCTTATAATAAAATGAAACTAGAATTGATACGTATATACATATTCTTATAATTGCTTAATGCTGCTGTTAATTTGACGTACGAGATAAGTCAAGAAATTTTAGAGACAAGTAATTTCTAAACGACATAACGAATAAACGACGAATCACTTATATAAACAATATTAAAATGTTTAATATGAGTCAGTAAGGAACAAAATCTGTTAACCAAGATGAAGAAAAAGGGAATACGAGTTAAATTTTTCATCATCGAATTATAAATAATTTTTATTTTAATAGTGGTATTAAGAAACACATTTCTGTTTACAGCATGTTTTAAGAGATATTCTTAAACAACAGATTAATAAGACTTTGAGTAATAGTTTGGAGACTAATATTAATGAAATAAAAACAAAAAGCGTCAACAGCCGCTTGTTCAAGCTAAATTATTTGAAAGAGTTTATTTCCGTTTTTAAGGTTGTATTATTTCACGGTTCCTTTTGTGAACTTATTTTCGTATACTCAACAACGACATCGGACGCTAGTTTATATCGTTCGACTGAGAGTTATTTTTCATAATTTTTAATTTATTTTCAAATTAAATTGTTAAATATAGGAAACATTTATATTAAGCAAACACAGTAGAAAAAAATGAAAATGAAGTGTTAAATTTTTATCAAAATTGTACCAATCTGGAGGCGAGCTCAATCTTATGAGCCCCACTCTGCAGGATTTGAAGAAGTCTCCATAGCCCCATAGGAAAATCAACTATGACATGAAATGAGTCCGATTTTGATTGAGGTGTGTTAACTAACGTCAGTAGGTTTTGCTTAACCGTTGAAATTGAAGGCCAGTATTATGTTAATTTTTTAATTATAAATAAATTGAAGTGTTGTTATTATTGTAGATAATAGTTACTAATTTTTTGCAGAAAATAAAGAAGCAAATATCGAAGGTTTGTCTGAACTTGAGGAAACTACAGGTATAAAATTGAATAGTAATATCATCATAATTACACATATTATCATTACGTATGTTAGTATAAGGTAGCGTGGAATTAATGAAAGAGCCATCGACCTCATCTGAGATAATGACCCCACAAGCGCCACAAAAGTTACTTATAAATGTTGAAAAAGTACAGGTACACATTTATTGGTAGCATTGTCAATATTGACATAATACAAGGAGAAGGTAAAAAATTCAAATCTTATATAGATTGGATTTTCTTTCTTGCTTTATCAATACCTTATATTTCTCCTCCATAAAAAGAATAGATTCAACGATGAATGGAATAATAATAAATGTATCTTCTTTGCATATATTATTTTGCAGATAAAATGAAATGTGGAATTGACGAAGGGCCATCGACCTTATTTGAGACAACTACTCCACAAGAGCCACAACTGTTACCTGTATCTGTTGAAAGATAATTTGATGGCAAAACAAAGCGGTGAAAATTAGTTCTAATCTTTTAGAGTAAGTTGAAAAATTAAGTTTTTGTTAAATGGAGAAAATTGCATGTCGTTTTTGGAAACTGAACTGCCTAATCTTTCTGTGTACTACCTTCATTCTTTACAGGCAGGAAATAATTGGTTAATGAAATTTATAATTATAATCATTCTTAATATAATGCTATCAAATTTCTACCACTTCTCTTAAAAATTTACAGTTTTAATTTCACAGTTTTAAATCTTGATTTAAGAAAAATTATTGACTTGCCAAATAACATTATTGATTTTTTTACAGAAAACCAGAAACAATTCCAAAATGGCAATATTGAATTTAGCCAAAATATATTGGCATTTGGACTACGCGTAGAAAATGGAAGATCGTCAAATATTCAAACTAAAACACGTCATGAATGTCAAAGAAAACATATATAATTAAAAAGAAAATTTTAAAAAAGTGGATCGACTTGTAAATAAAAATGGATATTAGAAAATATGAGTTTTAATTTTTTCTCCTTTTAAAATATACATTATGACATTTTATATTCCTCTCTATTCATATATTTCTTTACAATTGTTATTTAAATTTGGTATAGTTTTCTTAACTATATATATATATATATATATATACATATATATATATTTGTACATATATACATATATATATATATATATATATATATATATATATATATATATATATATATATATATGTTTACACTATTCTATATTACTTTGATATCGGTTTGGTAAGCTACAAGTTTTGTAAAATAAAAAGGGAATTTATAAATAACGAGAGAAACAAATATTTCGGATATAATGTTTAATGTTTAATATGTTTGAATCAAGAAATATGATGAAGAGAGGGCTTAAAGTACATAACTTTAGTTTGCAATTTTTTTTAATAAATTTCAACAACATTATTTTTAATAAAATAAATACTTTTATAATTTAACTTCTATCTATATATATAAGAAGCAATACAAAACCAAAAGAATAAATAATTTATCTAAATAAATTAGATATGCCAATGTATCCATAAGTGGTTATAATTAAAAAAAATATATGGTTTTTTAATATACTTATATTTAAATTAATTCTATAACAGTGTAAGTATAATACATATTTAATAGCAGCCATTAAAATATGCATAGAAATAATTTATTAGGTTTTCAATACTTATAAAATGTTTATTTTACATCGAAGAATTTAAATAAAAAATGCAGAACTACAAGTGAATTACTTATTTTGACCGAAGAATATCATGTTTTAAAGCAAAATACGGGAAGACTGAAAATTTCTGAACCCATGGTACGATAAGTCAAGGAAATGGTCTCAAAAAAATTTGTTTTCCAATATAATCCCCTACAAGTTCAATATATTTCTCACCCCTTTTAAAAGGGGCTTATCTTCCTATGAAGAAATAGTTCGTATCTATGCCCTTAAAATGTTCTTCTACGGCTGTCTTCGATTGATCTTCGTCCTCAAAACTTTCGCTACGTAAATTATTTTTTAAAATACTAAAAAGCAATTAAACGCCTGTAGTCAAATCTGGATTATATCGTGGGTAGTTAAATTTTCTATTGCACGTTATTCAAACTGTGGGCTGACTCATGGCGTATAAATCAGGACAGTCATCTTCAATCTATAGACAAAACGTAATGTATGGATATGATTTTAGTAAGACTATCAATTATTATATTTAATATTGTAAAATATTTATTCTTAAAATGACAAAGTATACACTTCTAGATATAAATTAGAATGAAATGCGTAACGGAAGCAATATTACACTGATTATTTTTTAGACACACGTCCAAGTTCGAAATGTAGTTAAAAACTATAGTTACGGTAGAATACTGGCACGTCTGATATCGCCGATGATATTATCTTCAATTAAATATGTTCGAAATTCGAAAATCTATATTTTTGGTTGAATTAGTCGTCATTCAATGTGTTCGCGGGATTTTTCCTGCATTTGTGCAATTTCTCCTTTCGCATACGAACCACCCTTTCCAACTCTCCCACTCCCATATTTCGTGTAAAATCGATATTATTATCCGAATCCATAGATTCGTATATTTAAACAAATGAAAAAATATCAATAACGACGATCGAACTATATAACAAACGTGAAATGTCAAACTTCAAATAAGTTTTTGAGGTTAAAACCACACTTTAAACTATGGAGAACGATGATTTAGTCAAATAGGTCTTACATACTCAAGGTTTAACCTAAAATAATCTAATTCCGTTTTTTGTTAATAACAGAATTTTGTACTCCTCGTCGTAAAGTTAAATCCAGGTTGTAACTTTGTTAATTTTTATTTATTAATAAGGGGATACAGGTTTTCTCCGTCAAGTGTAATTTTTACTCTGCGACTTGTATTTATTCACTAGACAAAATATTGTGAATAGTTATTAATTTCATTACCTAGGCATAAAGACCTTTGCATAAAAAGAAGAAATTTTTTTTAAGTTTTTGAAATACTGAGGTATTTCAAACAACAAACTTTGTTATTTGAAATACTGAGAGTTTCGTACATTTCATAAGCAAGATAATGTTTTTTTGTGGTATTACATTCACATACGAAAAAAAGTTTTAATATGAAATGGATTGGTTTTTTCGGCAATATTGCATTTCACCTTTATTACTAGTAACATAGGGATATATTTAGAGCCATACTATAAGCCTTTAATACTAAAATATGCCGATTCACGATTCACAGCAATAAAATGCCCATAATTTTTATTGATTTTTAAAATATGTAAAAGTTCCTTAAGTTATGTATCGTAAGTTTCTTTCTTTTATTTGTTTACTGATTAAAAAGCTGTTATGACATAAATATTTGGATGTTTGATAAGAGAATAATAATTTCTTCACCATATGAGTACAGACGAAGAATAGTGGAAAATATTTTATTCATCATGCTCTTAACTTTTAATAATTATCCACGCAACTTTCTTTTATATTTCTATTAAATTTAACTCTCTCTTTAATTGCTCTACTGATAATGTGGAAAATTCGGGCTTTTTCCCTGTGATTAAAAATGATATAAATTTTTAAAATTGAGAGTCAAGGAAACCTCGTCAGATAATTCTAAATGCAGACCTTTTGTACAAATGTTATTTTCTGGTAATACGAATCTAATAGGGTGAAACGTATATATTAAAATAAACTATACGATTATCAAGTTCACAATGATATATTCTTCCAATGCATATGGCGTAAAAGGAAAATGCGGGGAAATTTGTAATTTTTAATTCAGGGTAAAAGGCATTCGAAGAATTTGAAAAGAGAGAGAATGAAAAGTGATTTTAATATTTGTAAATCGACGTTCTGAAACCAATTTGTTTTTAGGATAAGACTGAAACCTATTGCCATATTTATTATTTGTTTAAGAAGCAGACATAATGTTTTGGTTTTCTGTTATAAATTGCTATTTTTGTGACTTAACTATTTTCATTACTTCAGGTTGATGCTTTTATCTTGATGAAATATATTTTCAAATATTTTTTTTTATTGAGGTATATTTTTGTGCGTATCAGCGAAATATTTTCATCATTTTGGGAACTATGGTTCTTTCTCCTTATGTCTTATACCTAAATTTTTGTATGTGTTATTAGTTTGACTCTTTAATAAATGTGGTTCCTAATTCTTCCTTGGACCAAGTAATTCTACGAGAATTTTAAAGGAATAAATATTGACTAATTGACGACAAAGCACATAAAAATAAGTTTCAACCTTCTAATAAAGAGCGTAATATAGCCGTATATATAAAACAAATAACACAGAAGAAAACTTATTGATGGATTCTATCAATAGGTTTTCATTTTAAATTTGAAAAATTCCATAAATCTTTAGTCGTAGCAGTATTTTAAATTTTTTTGCATACACAAATGATATTGTTGTGCAAAATTTTCAAGTAAGTATGAAATATTGCTTAATAGGCAAACTTCTATTTTATATATATTATGATATTTAGTGCGCTTGTTATTCGGTGGTAATTTGAAATAAGTTCCTTTTTAATTTTTGGAAAAGAAGTTTTATTTAAAGATAATTTCGCTATCGCGTCTTGAGTGAATGCAGATTTGTATTAACAAAGGTGTCTTATTTTATATTAAATCAACGTCATATCAACTCAGACATATTTTTAATACTGTATATTTTAATCCCCAAAGTGATATATGACCAATATCGAATTAGAATTTTACAGCTGAATGCAAGTTATATATTTTCAGACAACCAATTCTACTTGTATAATAGTCTTGTAGCAAAGACGTTTCAAAGGAAAGTACTACTATAAATTATTTGATTTTAATGCCCTAATAAAGAAAAACTAGAAGTAAAAGTTTCGAGACTAAAAGTAGGAAATTTAGGTATTTTACGATTATAGATTCTTGTTTGCCCCAATCAACGCTGTAAATTTTTAAGAAACAAATAATTGTTGGTGCATCGCATGACATATATCTTCAGTGTCGCATTATCTCAAACGAGTTGCAGATTAATATCATCTATTACTTTATATTATTCGTAAATTCGGTAAACGAATTTGATAATTAGGGACTGAAATATTTCCATTTTTTGTTAATGAACGCATAGAAATTTTTAAAAAAAATTAACCACCATTATGTTTTTTCATGTCCCTATTTAATATATAAAATGTAAATAACGAAATTTAAGATGATTTATTATGAATATGGACTGGTCTCTTTTTCATTTGATTAGTCATGTGTTGAAGTTAATCAATTATTATTATATGACCTTATTACAAATTATTTTAAATAATTATGTTGAAAATACTCTATTGCGTATGACCGTGCTACTGTTCTTTATTTAAACGACTAGTGCCTTTTTCTTGAATTTTAATTTATTAAAATTATTTTACTGGATATCTAGAGATTAAAACGATTATTAATTAGATAAAACATGTCTGAATATTGGGATCTGCTGAGTAAAGTATGTTAATAAATACCAACAGAATCATCGACACAGGGCCGTAATATTACGTAGCTTAATTAATTTTAATTAATTTTAATACAGCTAAATACAAAGGTAATTTAAGGATAATTATTTTTACGAGTGGTAAAAATTATGTGTGTAACATTAGCTTTGCTACAATAAATAAAATTATAATTAAGATAATTGTCGGATATGATTCAAGTTCTAATAAATATGCATTGCCAATTAAAAAGAATGGAGAAGATTTTTAAAAGTAGTAACCGCAAAGTAAAATAATAAATTTTTAACGATAGAAAGCGGATAATTGAAAGAGCCAATATTAATGAAAGATTTTCATCGAAAGCGAAATATAATTAAGAAACTCATTTTTACAAAACGTTAGTCTAATTTATACTAATTCGATTTAAATTTTCCACATAAGAAAAGATTAAAAGACTATTATATGATCTGAAATCATCAATTTAATTAAACGTTTTACGTAAATCGTATTACAATTGAAATTGTGTTTAAACAAGTAAATTTAAGATTGTTCTAGTAATTATATTTTAAACATATTTATGTTGTAACACAAGTTACTTATTTGTTTATTTAATTATGGAATAATTTTCCTGAAGAAAAAATTTACAAGCACGCTGTTACAAAAGTAATTTCTCGATGAGAAACTAAATTGGATAGTACAAAAATGTGCTGCGTATTTTGAAGTTCCGTCCCCCATTGTGGATATAGCAACAAAAACATAATAATTACATACACTGAAAATAAAGTAGTGTATATAAATTAACGAAGAAAAAATTAATTGATTTTATTTATAAATTAAATTTTGTATGAAATAGCAAAAAAATATGGATAATTTTTAAGGAATGAGGCGTTCCTTAATTCTCAGTTAAAGAAAATAACAGAATTTTTGAAGTAAAAGTTTCTTGCAACTCGTTTGAGTGTGTGCACTGAAGAAGCAACTCGGCTGTGGGAATAAAGTTTATTTAACAATTTAGCAATGAAAATATTTAGGATGCAAGAGTAAAATTAAATTTTATGTTTGTCTATACATTGCGGAGAATGAGAATTGGAACATTTAGGATGCAAAAAGAAATGGAGCTGTCTTTAATCGGAAATACGGTAATATTTTCGGATGGCGGTTTATCGCGCATATGGAATCTTTAAAAATTTCTTTAATTGTTTAGGCAATCACTGATAATGTTTAGTTTGCTTGTATATAATTATTATACATTTTTAGCTGCAAAATATGCAAATTATTATGTTTTATTTTCTTACCGCAAAAATATTTCTACCTGAAAGGATTTCTGAGAAAATCGGTTGTGGCTGGCAGACGGACAGACACGTAAATGATATTTCAAAAGTTTTGTTTATACGTTGTGAGTTGAAGTAGTCTACAAAGGAATTAAAATCAGTTCGAGTCTTCTAAAAATATAACTATACTTCATTCCATCCCATAAGAGAATGTTTGTAAACAATCTAAATGATAGTTTACCACCATCCTATTTTAGACCGAAGCTAGAGTTTTAGTCTCTACAGGGGTCGCTATAAATAAAGCCGAACTGCAAATCAATAATGCCGAACTTTAAAGTTTTTCTAACATTATTTTTAAGTAATATATCTAATATAAAAAAATGATCATCGAACAATAGGAACAAAAGCTTAGCTATCATCATAAAAACACAATGCCATATAGCGTATATAAAACATGTGTTCTACACTTCAAAACAACACAAACTCTTATCTGAAAAAAAAATACCAAGTCACAATGTTTTATTTATTTCTCTATACATACGTACAATATACTATTTATGTATATTTGTATATAAGGCAATTATAAATCATCCGTGTCATATTGAAACTGACTGCAATTATTTTATTCCAATGTATTATAAAGTAAAACATATATGTGTGAGTGGCATATATGAGTATAGACTTCGTATGTGTCAAAATATCGAATATTTTTCGTTTAAAATAATGGTGTAATATTGACATTTATAAAATTTGTAATATTGACATTTATAAAATGGAAACAGTTTTCTTTTAATTGAATATGGTAACAGTGTTTCATTTAAAATGAATAGAGGAGTATTACAACAAATTTTGTAAATAGTCGTCAATTGATGAAACATATAATTATGGCAACCATACTTTAACTGTTAAATCGGTTTGTTTACAACAATTATATTTTGTAATGCAATGGAATATAGTTACTTGCAAGGAATTAGGTGAAAAAACTTATTCTTCCTAGATATGTATCGTGTCAGATAAAATCGTGTCAATTTTAAAGGCAATAAATTTAATGTGGGAAAATGAATCGATACTTTGTGTTTTATTTACAAAATTGTGTTACTAATGAAACTAAAGGTTAAACTAAAGGTTACCTTTTAACCTGTAGTCTTGAAGATTAAAAGATTAAATTGTGAAATACATTAGACTCTTGTTTCAATTAGACTCTATTCTACGTGAGTCACCGCGTCAATAAATATGCCTTTACTGAATCTCATTTCTTATTTTCGCTTTCAACGACGTATATTTTTTGTATATTACCTTATTTTTAGAGTGAATAAACTTTTGTGCGGTTGTTTTCAAAACGTATTATATTATCTGAAATGATTTTGTGCAATTTAATACATAGAATTTTAGTCGATTTCTATTTGGCATGAATGGTTTTGCCAAATAAAGTTTTTTCTTCTCAGTATTTAATAATTAAATATAAAAATAAATTATGTTAAAGAGTATATCGTAAATCTAATCTCTTTGAGTATTTCGAATTAATGCGTCTAATATAATTATAATTATAAAACCACTTAAAAAATTTACGTCATTTGCTCCGATTAAAATATATCTATAGAAGACTTTTAATCTGTTGTTATATGGAAAATATGCGAGTCTTAAAACTATTTGAAATAAAATTTTCAATGGTATTTAACTTTCATTCAAAAGATTTTATTAATATTGGGTATTTTAAATTATTCGTTTACGCTCGTAATAAATTAATCAGGTTAATTTTCCAGTACTAGAGTTCATCATTCTTTCTTTAGTTCATAATTGAAAAGGTATATTGTTGAAAACCGAAATTAGGTCCCATAATCAGCTTAGTTGACATTTAAATTATTACTAGCTCTGCCTATAACTTTGTTCGCGTGTAATCTCTTATATGTTGCTTCTGCGTATATACTATTATCGTACCAAATTTTATCAAAATACATTCATTCGATTTTACGTGGGACCCGGTCAAATTAAGGTACAAACAGAAAGACAAAATTTGTTAAAAAAGGTTTTTTGGCTTATGTTACGCTAAACCAATCATTTTTTAAATAAGTTTTAAAATACAGAACTCACTCTATGAAAGTTTTAATAATTGTATAGATAACTACGTTAATATTATGTATATCATTCTTTCCCCTTTCGCAAATATAATTATTTATTTAGTAAAAATCAAACTATTGTATTCGATTCATAAAATTGTAAATAACTCTTACATAATTTATTTTTGTGTAGATTCTCTCACCACACGCTCATTTATATTCAGGAAACTCTACGAGTATATGAATTTAAAATAATGTCGATATATAATAAATTAGTATATTATTTAGTCGCAAAGGAGTATAGCAACAAGTTGTTACAGATTAAAAATGCCTCCACAATATTGGCAAATAAAATCCTTGTTTTTAATCATCGTACAATTCTATTGTCACGTAAAGTAAACGTTCCCGATTCCGAGGGGTACGGTGGTGTCTATTGAGGAATTGAAAATTAGTTATCCACTCCAATTTCCAATGATGTCGTGTTATAGTCATTGATTAATTTAACACAGACTACATAAATATAAATGCAATGAAGATCTGTACAATTGACATCTTACATAAATTATTATTCGTAAAATAATTACCGAAATTAACGAATAATGTAATAGTATAGAAAAGATTAATCTGCAATTTATTTGCGGTGATCTCAGAACTAATGACCTGTATCATCTGTTACATCGGTATTTATTAATTTCTTAAAAATATGCTGCTTAAGGAAACCTACATGCAGTAATTATGGGCCGTAAAATATGTAAATTTTCTACTCTTAAAATGTGAAAGCACAAAAATATTCAGTCCTACAATAAATATATCTGAATTAACATGGTGTAAAACAATATGAAGCACCTTTTATTAATGTCAATTTCCATTGTTTTTAAATATATATCTCAGTAAGAAAAATGCAATACGAATTTTTTTTTTAATAAGGGTTTTTATACGGATCCATAACGTAGATGAATAAGGTGTGTATAAGATATGGCAGTAATATATTGGAGTAGGGTTGTAGTTCCAAGGAGCTGCGATGCTTTTTGGGTATCTGGCGCAAAGGGGAATGCCAATCCAAATATGGAACACAGTATCGTATTGAATGTAGTTATACCATAATGAACTACTTTGTTTTATTGTATTCGATCAACATATTGCAATAAAAGAAAATTTGTTTAAATCTTAGGGACAACTAAATATTGATGATTGGAGTTGGACAATGTCATTGACGCTCCATGAAAATTTTTTACAATTTTGTGGAAAATATCAAAGCATTTAAATATCTTGATGTAAATATTATGTAATAACTTCACTGAATTGTAAATATTAGGCTCTAAAAATACAGAACAATTAACGAAATAGCAGTGTTATGTTCAGGGAATTGTATTAAAAAGCATGCCAGTTGTTAAAAAAAGAAATTAATTTTAAAGGCGTCAGTTATATCGAAGGCCTCTCAACGTTCAAAATCTCCAAACGCTTGAGTCGCGTACGCGTATCTCGCTCGCCAGAAAATTTATAATCATTTTACATTTTAATGTCATTTACACATTTATTGGCCCTTCATCAAAATACTGAGCTAAAGCAATGTAACATATTAGCGGATATTTTTAATTTTTGTTAACAAAACTAAATTAAAGCAAGTTGTAATGTTTAACAAAAATATTTATTATTTGTATTTAAACCAGAAAATTATAATGTACACATAATTATAATTTCAAAATTTTAAATAAATTATGGAGGGTGAGGGAGAAAAGTTGAAAAGAACACAGGGTTCAATTAATTAAACATGAAAGGTTTATAAATTTATAAGGGGAATAAAGTATTAATAAAAATTATTATAACTGGCTTGATGCATTAAATTCTAGACATGTAGGCTATTTCGTGTATGAGGTGCCATTAACAGATAATAATAAAGAGAAAATATTTTCTTTCTTTCAAAGAGGGTACTCGCATTTGATTTTTGTAAAACGTGTTAACCTAACTGACTAAGTGACTAAAAAAATTATGATTGGTCTGTTTATCTGACAAAACATTTTGGAAATTATTTAACTTATGTATTATTTGTGTATGTAATTATTTAACACGATGTTCATTAAATAATTAACGATTGGTAATTTTTTTGTTAAAATGTTTTGTTATCGTACATTAACGTACTTCTCTATTGCGGATTTCATGAAATAGGTTATAAGATTACTTGAAGGAAAGTCCTCACATTGACAGAAAGCAATGTAATCAAATATCTTCGTGGATACAACATGTTTTTAAGCCTTGATTATATTATTTTTTATTTTAATTAACCATACGTATGTCTAGTGAATAACATTTAGCCAGGAGCCTTATCCAAGAGTCCAAGAGGCCCGGAAAAAATATTCCATTTTAATGAATTATTTTAAAAATCATGGAAATCATATATATCAGACTACATAATAGGTTCCTTCAAATAAAAATAATAAATTAATTTTGAAAAACATTTAACATTTTGACCATAAAAGAAACCGAAACATTTTCTTTTTTAATAAAAAAAACATAACTTTTAATTGAAAAACATGAGATAATCTAGTTATTACCTAATTATCTTCCGTGGTTAAAATTTCAGATCGTTGGTATAGCATTATCCGTAAGTTCGTAACACTACACAGGTTTGCAAAGGATGGGCCTTGTATATTCTTTGTAAACCTGTGCAGTCTCACAATCATCGTTTCGAATATAAAAGTACGCCTTCTACGACAATTATAAATTTTTGAACTAGTTCCCTATCAGCACAGGCCAAATACTTGATCTTCGACATCTCTCTGAAGCATTATTTGTTCTATTTCATCCTTTATTAGCGATCAACAAATTATTATTATATAAAAATACTAATTATGTAGCTGTAAAGACAAGTGCAAATGAATAAAATCAGTAAAACTCGAAAAAAAAGGAAAAATCCAAATCAACACAAAGAATATTACAAATGGTTTTACGACGCTGGTGGGGTCTGTTACGCCCAGTTATCAGGCAGGCACGTTCCATTCGCACTGAATTACGAAAAGCACTAAAATTAAGTAGGGATCGTCGGCGCATTTACCTAATTTAAGTCACAAATAATTTGAAATCGCTAATGTAACTTTTAGAATAGTTATAAAGTTTAGAAAACGGTTCGGGCTTCAGAGACCATATCAGCCGCACAGAAAGTTAGTTATGTTATTCACGCAAAGTGACAAATATATCAATTGTTTACCTTCAAGTCATTATTATATTGTAGAACGATTATGTACATTCCACTTCTTCAAAGTGTGAAACGTTTATCTCATTAATATAAGTCTCCAAACATGTTCAAGTTATCGGTACTTTTACCATAATGACATCAAATTTCCTGCATTACTGACGCGTACCGTTGAATCGATATCGCCATTATTGTTTCTGTTTAAAATCCGACAAAACAAATTCAAATTAATTTATGGATTACGGAAAATTCTACAATTGGTTACGTTCTTTTCAATCGACGTCAAAAAATGAGGAGGTTCTCAATTCGTCGCAACATTTTTTTTTATATATGTCCAGCGATAATTCTTCTCTGAGTGAACCGATTACAATGACTTATTTTTTTGAAAGAGGGTACTTTTAGGGTGGTGCTATTTAAACATGACTATAATCTGATGATGAAGTCTGGAAATGAATGAAACTACTTAACGAGGGCAGTAAATCAATTATGATTCAAGATATTTGTTATGGGTTAGTTTGCAAAAAACTACACCACATACCAGGTCAGTGTATTATAATAAGTTCTGGTCTTTAGCGGATGTTAGTAATCAAACGTGATTAAAGATATTTGCTACTAGTAGTTATTCCTTTTCCAAATAACTACACCGTCAATCAGGTCAGGGTCTGATGATGAATTCTACTACTGTTAGTTTCTATTTTGCAAAAAAAACTGCAACATCGACCAGATCAGGGTCTGATGATGAGTTATAAAGATGAATAATGTAACTTCTTAAAGAAGGGTAGAAAATTAATAGCGATCCAATATATTTACTATTGGTTAGCTGTTACTTTAGTAATTATTTTTTCAATATCTAATATTTAATTTCAGATATGGAGAAAACATTTACTCAAGTAATAATAGTAATAATTTGACAAATATGATATTACACTTCGAATATGGAGGACGGAACTCTTCAACCGCTAACAGCTAACCACTGGCGGTTATGAACATCGTTTTGTTTCTGCGTGTTTTTGATAATCAACTTTAGATAAAGAGGAAATAGTCTATATTCTAGCTTTTGCCGTGACTTTTAATAATTATGCAATATTCTAAGGCATAAACAAATTGAATATTAGTTATAGTGTGATGATTAAAATGATTAATCACTATAAGTTTTTAAATAAAATAACTTTAATAGACCGGTCTCAATAAAAACAACACTAACTAAAAAGCAGAAAATAATTAATTAAAAATTGGAACCTATTTATTCGCATTAACCAACTAACTTATTTATTTTTAAAATAGGTGCCACCATTATCGACCAATTTAAACAAATTTATAATTCTATTAATAACACAAATTCAAAACTCTTAACATCTAAAATACTCACAATAGTAAACAGATTCAAAAAAGGTGTAATTATAACATCGAATTTTACATTTGTTTAAGTTGATCGGCGGTGCTGGCACCGACTTCAAAATTAAGTTACTTAGTTATTTATTGTTAAGAAATTGGTATCTATTTTTCTTTCATTTTTGTATGGAATTATGTCCAAACATATATTTTTGGGCACTAATGAATTATAATGAACAACGAAGCTCTACTATTTATCGCATTCAATCTACGACTAAAATATACGTAGACGTACAGAGAAAATATATGACAACCGGATCACAACAGTGGTTTGTGTGCGTGTGCCACGCATATTTGCTATGTTAGTATAACTATACTAAATAATCTGGGTATCAAAATAACAAAAAACCCGTATGGTTCAATAGGGCATAAATATTCACTTTTACAGAAATGATTTTAAAAACAAATAAATGGAAGTGTTTTGATATTGTTTCCATATACCTGAACAAAACATTTTCGTGTGAAAAAATGATTTTACGTTCAGTTTTGTCCATGTTTACCGAAACAATGATGAAAAATATATTTTAGGTTGACGGACACCAAATATTTCATATAGCTACGTAGCCCATAATTAAATATATTCGAACTGAATTACGTGTTATTAATGCAGGTTATGGTCGGTCTTATTAAAATGATGATCTATTTTATTTGATTGTTGGAAAAATTGGGAAAAAGATGATTTGAAATATGGAAAATTTTAAAACTTTAAAACAAAAACGGAAAAAAAATTAACTACGCAAAAGAAACACGACATAGGGAAGAGAAATGAATTCCTTAAACCAAAATGTGCTCATTCTTCATCGACGTAAGAATCTGCTTTGCGTGAAAACTATATCAGAGAAAATTTAATACTAATTTAAAAAAAAAACTCTGAGTACGTTTTCGCTTTAAAAGAAATTAAAACTTATTCTTGGAATAATACAATTTTTTGGTCTTTTTTAGGTTTCTATAGAACTAAAAATTTTATTATCCTATACAATAATGTAGTTAAACTTAATTTTATTCGTTTCTATGTCGATTAGCCCATTAAAGTGTAATATTTGTAATAAAAATTTCTCACAGAAATACTAGGTACATAAAAATTCCCTACACTTTTTAAATATACGGATGTATTACGCCTTCATATATATGACACGCACTTTTAAAACGTAAAATTAATTTTTGGACTATAAAAATATTACGCCAATACTGGAATTAATATCACCTAACATATTTTCAAATAAGTCAAAAAATATTGGCAAATATATTTCATTGAGATAAAAGTAAGCACCAGTCTGAAATAATGAAAACAGTTAAGTTACGACGACTGAAATTTATGATGGGGGACCACCCATTCAGCCCGTCCCTTAAACAAAAAATAAATGATGAAAAAAGGTCGCTGTAAGGCTCAGTCTTCTCATTAATAAGCGACTCGATTTTTGAACGTTGATTCGCAAATACGCAGATTGCTTTTTATTTCCGTTCGTTTCAAATTCTTCGAATGCCCATTATCATAAATCAGAAATAACATATTTCCGTCCCGTTTTCTTTTTATGACCCACGTATTGGAATAATTTATTATTGAATATATTTTTGTACAACATATTTTAACATGTACGTTTCACGTTTGTGGATTTTTATATTATCTGCAAATAAAAGTAGACTAAAGGTTTGTATTTCTAATTAACTAATAACCTTCCATTAATCTCTACTTTGATTATTTTAGTCGTTATTAACGATGAGAAAAAATAACATTTGTTCCTTTATCTGTCATGTAAATAGAGATCAAATGAAATTTAATGGAAATATAGAAAAAAATAATGGATATTTTTAAATTTATTTCTAAAAAATTAACATATTCTCGAAATAGAGTTAGACAGCTAGAAAGAAAACAATAAGCTGAGAGCACATCTGACTATGACTATCATTATGTCTTAGTAACCTTGCACCTATCTTAAAAATCAATCTAAACTACGAGTATTACATGATTTAGATTATAACTCGAGAGTGAATACGCTAATACTTGAATATCAAACGTATATAATAAATACCATATATTAACATATCATCAAAGAAAAAGATGCAATACAATATTCCACATTAATAAAGTTCATTTAGGTACGATTTTTATACGTCCGTTAATAGCCTACACAAAAAAATCTGCCCTGCATAAGTAAGACACGATAAGTCGATATTTTAAACAACAAAGTTTTAAGATTATTTGAAAGTCTCTTTGTTTAGGCAGCTAAAGGGAATAAATATAGTATGTTGTGAACATTTGCTCTTACCAATTTATTGAATGAATATGAATATGAAACGAATATGAAATTTATTGAATGAATTGACATTAGAATGTAATTACCATATATGCAAACATTTCATGTTGTCTGTGAAACGCAAAAATATGGAGGTTTCTTTCTGTCATCAGCATAGTACCATATTGCTATATATTTTTTACCTTTGATAATGGTGAAAAATATATGGCAATATAAAAATATATAATTTTATACCTTTGATAATGGTACTCATATTGTATTGATGATAAAACATCAATACAATTATCAATGGAGCGCGACAAACGAGCTATGACTTAATACATATAAGCAAAAATGTATTAAATGGAATTATCACAAATCATTACTGGCGAACTGACGGAAACTGCCGAGAGTAATAATTTTATTTTATTAGTAAAAACAGTTCAGACGTTGGAAATAAAATCAATTTAAGTAATAGATTTTATTTATGTTAACAATTCCATGCTAAATATAAGTGTTTACGTTAACCATTATTTTATTCCCTTGTGAGCAGAAAATAAACCGAGCGAATAGTCGGTAATGAGTTCGCAATTATGTGAAATGAAACGTGTTTATCGCGGAATAAGAGCGATGCGTAGTTAGAGTTTTATTTTTAAATTCATTAATTAATTTTATTGAGCGGAATCGTATGTAGTTATAATAAGACGTACTGATTCATGAAAATAAAATAGCATATGTATTAGCGCCGTATGCATTCGGTAATTACTTTACGTTTATTGGTGATATCGACGTTAGTGCTATCACCAATAAACTGTTTATCATATTCAATTCATTCAACATGTAAATATTTAAATGAATAAATGGCACACAAATGTAAAATTTCTTTCAGTTATGAAGATTTTTAGTTAATAAAGTCGATGCCTGATCTGTAAATCAATTGATCTGTAAATCTGACGATAATTCTGATGACTTTGTCATTTGACGTATTTACCAGTCGCCAATTGTTGACGGAGAAATATTTTGAAAATATGCTGAGTTCTTTTCCTTATTTGCGTAAAGTTAATAGATGATAACTACAAGAAATTATATGTAAAATGACATAATCTTAATCGAGTATGATAAAAATTAACTTAAATGATTCTTATAAATTAACATAGCTCTTTAATACAATTTTTATCACATACGTTGCCATGTGATGATGTTATTAACATCTCCCTGTCAATTTATGAAAATTGAATAAAGTGAGGAAAAATTATACTAATCTACAAAAAAATATAAAACTAATATTAAACCTGAAGCTCTTTCCATCCCACTTACATAGATGGAAAATTTAATAAAATTCTAAAAGAAGACGTGAACGTAACATGTGAACGTAACGAAACTTTTAAAGTAATTCATACGTAATGATAGAAAAAGGGATAAAACAAATAACAAAACAAAACTTTGATCTTTTTTAATAATTATATCTGGAAGTAGATCATCACAATCATGGTATCGACCCATATTTGTCCTTCCTGGTGAGCGCTTTTCGCCCCACGGTCTCCGTTCCACGAGCTCATTACTACCAGTACCGGCATGTGGCAAGCTGGCCAATCTGTCGTTATTTAAGCTTCACAATACTTTATATGACGTTCACGATCTTTTTCTCAGAGGAGCGATTGTTTAGTGACACTTAGCCACTCGTTCCTCTTTCGTTTTCTAAGCGTGACCTCAACCAGTTTCCTTTTTATTATTTTCTAAGACACTCCGAGATTGGTGAGGACTTCTTTTGTAAACACCCAAGTTTTAGCCCTACAGGCGAGTTTTGGTAGGATACACTAAATATAATTTTTAATTTTTTATGAAAAAAATATTTAAAAATGCAAACCAATTTAGAAACTTTCAAAACTTAAACTTGTTATAATAAATCAGACCACGAAAGCACATTGACTTGGTGATGACGTCATCAAAATAAAATCAAACGGAGTAAATTATACTTTTATTTATGATAACCTTTTGGAGATTTTCAGCCGTACAACTTACACTATATTAACAGATTTATTATGTGAAGTCTGCATCCAAATAAAATAAACAAAACTAGCTTAAATCCATATTAAGGAAAAACTTAAATATTATATATATACATATATATATATATATATATATATATATGTTATTCTCAACTTATAGTTAGCAACAATCATTCCATTACATATGTATCAAAAAGAATGCCGGGAAAACATATTTATGACAATGGCCATTTCAAAACTTAAAGCGAGGAAAAATCTAAAGCAACTTCAATACTTAATAAAAATTTTAACTAAAAAATTACCAAAGACAGATGTTTAGGTGACATGACGATATTCCTAGCTTCATCTAAATTATGGGCTATTCATATAACATAGAATTTTATGGCACGTAAATAGTTATCGATATATATACATTTTGGAATTTGACTTTTATACTTGGATTCTTGCCAAAAGTAGCCCCTTTTTACTAATGAGTAGCATTTTCTTGTCTCCAAATACGAGCCCCATATCAATTCCCTAAACGATTTTTAAACTTGTCACCCCGATCTTACTTTTGTGGAAAAGCTTACTTGAAGTTTATCTCACAAATTCATTAACATTTTCTAATTTTAAAATAAGCTCGTCGCAATACTACAATTATCCAGTATTTAATAAAAATTATAATACTAATGGCAGTCACATTATTTGAAAATTAAAGGTATTTGATAACTCAAACTCGTCTCTTAGCCTTCAGCCTATCTATACATACATATAACAAAATTGTACATAAACTGAGTCTGTGCATTGAAAATTTGAAGTAAAACTGAATAATAAATACGAAAATAACGCTACTCGGGCTAATATTTAGGCGTGCCAAAATTTTAGGTTTTTCATTTACCTTTTTCATTTCAATCGTTTCACAAATAAAATAGATACGTCAATCTTTATTTTATATCCATTGTGCATGCTAGAATCATTATTGGCGGATTCTATTTGGTCGGTAACGCCATCTATTAGTGTTTTAGTAAACTTTTCAGTTTTGTGAGAAAAAAGGAAAAAATCCACCAAGCGATTTTTATCTTTTTGCATTTTTTTTTAATTTGGTCAAATTGGGACGTTTTATTTTTTAATAAAACTTAGTTTTATTAAAAAATAAATGGGATGAAATAAATTGCCGGAATGAAATCAAACTAAACTTAGTGTTGCTGAAATATGAGTGATTTCATCCAAAAATATGAACTCATAGAATACTTTATTAAAGTCTGTGAACTTAAAATTAATTTTTTACTTTGTTACTGTACATTTGAGGAAAAAATAAAAAAAACCTTATTTTTTACATTATTGTAACAAGGTAGAATCATAACCGTCTAAACCAAATAAAAAATGGAATTTCCGATAAATTAAAATAAAAAATACTTGCATCTTTATGTTACGCGTAGTGAGTTTTTTTGAGAAATGTTGCACTAGTATTTATTAATTTATAAGGCTTATTTAGGTTTCGACACATTTTTCAAAGGTCTTAAGCTTGTTTTAAAAATTGTCTTTTGACTAAGATCTTAGATATGTTAAATGAAGATCTCACATTGTAAGATGTATCATATGAAGCACAGAAATCAGCACCTGTAGACGGTTTTTCTATCTTTATATCAGTATTTTATATCATTCTTTATAAATTATACAAAAACACGTGCAAATTGTTACCACTATTTCCATAATTTTAATTTCTACAAATAAAGAAGTGACTTTGTTTGTAGAAAATTAAGTTATGCAATCGTGACTATTGCACTAGATGTTGCATGACATTTTCATATAATACACTGAGGAATAACTTTACTTTCACGACGTGGTTAATTTTAAATTTAAATCTATTAATTTTAGTTGACATTTCGAGATATGGAAACACTTTTTTTAATAAAAATGGTGCACACATTTTTGAGAATTGTAAATTTAACCATAAACTAAAAGCCAGATATTAATTTTCAACTCTTTTTATGTTTTTCTTTTAACTCTTTTTATAGTAACCAAATTTAACATAAAGAGAGTTAAGGTATTTAAAACAGTAAATGTACAAACAAATTTAAATCTGGCTTCGGGATACTCCATTTCGATTTTTGGAAAAAAAATTTAGCTATCAGAGAATAAAATTTGAATTCCTCGTATTGCAAATAAAACCTTAATTATAATCCATAGCTTTATGGGAAAATGGAAGAATAAGACAATTTAGTGATTAATTGATTAATTATGAAATGAGGAAATAAAACTGATCGATCGGAAGAGAAGCGACGCGAGGCTTATTTTTTTTTGGAAATTCATAAATCACTGGTGTTGGGCGGCGCCAGATGCCAATGAAGTAACATCGCTCGTTAGGGCGCCGATCGACCCTGAATGTGTCGATGCCTATTACATCCATTATAATTTAACACAGTTCATTAATTCCTGTGAAATTTCCCATTTTTGGAATACAAACACGTCATACCCGCCAGGCACATATTTCATTTCCGGAATTGGAGACTTAAATTAATGATGTAGGATGTTCGTACTGTAATGTATTAAATCATTAAGTCTATAAGGTTCCTGTATGTCGAATATTGTGCAACTTTCGGTGTGTACTTCATTATCAGTTAAAATGTCAGCCTGTATATTTTGCGATATTTAATAATTTAACTCGAATAATTTTACAAGCAATCTACTTTTAATATACATCTTTGAAAAAAGAATGTCTTCTCCTAAAAATTATAAAATTTTAAAAATTGTTTAACAAATAGTGTTACCAGTTTTGCCCGAGACTTCGTTCGCAAGGAATTCGGAATAGGAGAAGTTATTAGAAAATGAAGAAAATTTTACTTTAAAAAGTTCGTTTCCATCCGTCGCTTTAGTTTCTACCTATATATTAGATACGTTACAGGTCTCAATTTTTTATCTTTGGACCATTAAAAGACGGATACACATGTAATTTTTTGAAGACAAAAAATAGTCATAATGGACGTTTAAATAAATTCTATTTTTAAAACACTTTTTTTTTTATTTAATTTCTATAAGATATATTTATATAAATTTTATGCACGTCAAATTTACTGTGCAAAATATACATGTTTACTAAAACCATTATTTTTTAAATTTACGAACAGAAAATGAACCGGTCGATTAGGGGAAATTAAATTTGCATATTTCAGTGTAAAAACGGTGTATATTTAGTTTTATTTTAAATTCATAAATTATTTGCATTAAGCGGCACCATATGCGGTGCTGATAAAACCATATGCGGTGCTAAATTAGCACCTTGGCCCCAATAACACATGCTATTTAATTGACCTTTACAATATGGATGCCAGTTCAAGCAGTTCTGTTTATTCTATTTAATTAGTTAAGCATGTCAACCTCTAAGGATATAACCATGCATAATTTCATTCAAGCGCACGGCTTTTTTATTCATAAATTTGGTATGTAAACAGTATAAACTCTAATTCTTAAGATAATACCACTGGCCGTATCACACATGGCCGTTGCAGTCGCCAATTCGTGTTCCCCTTATTATTATAAAATTAGTAGATGGTAACGACATTGACTTATAATTGAAATTAAATAGTCATAATCGAGTGTTATTTAAAATTAAACCGAATGACTTTTTTCTACTTACCGTAGTTACTCATCATCATTTTTATCACACACGTTGTCAGGTGATGAAGTTATCAGTGTCTTCTTGTCGATTTAATAAAGTTGAAAAAAATAGTATAAAAATATATTAGTCTCAAAAAATATAAAATTAACATTAAAGGCACGCAGATAAACACATTAATGCAATTGTAAACGAACAAGAAAAGTACGTGTGTTTATTTAATGTTAACGTAACTTTAAAAGTCAATTATAAATAATGACAGTAAAAGGATAAAACAAAGATGAATAAACTAAATTCTGACCACTTTTAACAATTTTATCTGGTATTGCTTTATCCCAATCATCGCATCAATGCATATTAAGATTTCTTCTCGCCACGGCCTTCATTCCACGAGCGCTTTATACCACGAGTTCTGCTTTCTGGCAAGATGGCCAAACTGTTGCTATTTAAGTTTGGCAACATGTTTTATGACGTTCACGATCTTGCTCTTCTCTTAAGTCACTCGTTTCTCTTTCTTACTTTAATTGTAACCTACGAGTTACCTTTCGACTGATATCTGAACCACTCTGAGCTTTGTGAGAAATTATTTTATAAATACCCAGGTTGCAGATCCACAAGTAAGCGCTGGTAGAATATATTGGTCATATCTGCGAACTTTCTGTTCAACTGTAGTTTACATTTCGTAGGTGAATTCTATCTTAGAATAGCCTGCTCAAACAAATATTAATCGCCGGTCCATTTCTTTGGTTATATTTTTTCCCCATAGCAATTACTTGAGCAAGTTATACGTATTCATGTACTCGTACTATATTGTTTTGTTTTATCAGGTCGCTTGAGAATAAGGCAATGTGGCCAGCAAATCTTAGATTGAGACTGCGAATATTCTGAAGATGTCCCCATACACCAACGTGAAGAGTTTTCAGAGAAAAATATCTCGCTGTCTTGCCCCCGCTCCACTTTCACTGATGTCATTTCTGGTGGAATAAAGTTATTTATTATAATAGTTTAGTTATTAACACTTTCGTTTATTTCGTAGGATCAACAAAATTTAACCACTCTAATTCTAACTGAATATGAAGAATAGATGATATTCCTGTAGAATTGTCTTACTTGCAATTGAATTGCTGCAGATTTCTTTTTATTTTACATCATTTGCCTATTGACGTTTTTTTTAAAGAAACGTAAAAAGTTATATCCGATTTTAAAAAAATACACGAGAGAGTAGTTGCAAAACTCTGTAATGTCTTCAGATATTCATGGCGAAATCGAAATAGGCCACATATGGGAGCTGTGAGCTTAGGATGTATATCCAAAATAGGTGAAATGTATATAAATTTATTACTCTAAAGAAATAGTTGGTGAAACTTGCACTTTACTGTTTATTAAAAAAATGCTTTTGTTCATAACTTCTTTCGTGCAGATTAATTTCTAACAAAGAATGTAAATTCTTCGTGAATATATTTTATTTGAAAACAACAAATATATGTCGTGAACTGTATTCAATATTTTGAATATTTCAAAACAAATAAGACCACGGAATCAAAGGACTTGATAATGACATCATCGTAATAAAATAAAAAGAATTAAATTAATACTTTTAATATTGGCGATACTTTAAAGAAATTCACTCTTACGATTTATGCTATGTTAACTGAGTTATGACCAGAAATCCGCATTCAAATAAAGCTATTAGAATCAGCTAAAATCCATATCAAGTGTAAATTTTATCATTATATATATATATATATATATATATATATATATATATATATATAATTAAAAAATTACTATTACGGTAATTCCATTAAGTGCGGTATCAAAAAGAATGCCGCGAAAATAAATAATTCCACATTTATTATAATGGTCATTTCAAGTATTAGAAACGACGAGATATATGAACCAATATTAGTAAATAATAAAGAAAATAAAAATATATAATTTTTCAACACAAAATGTTTCGGAATTTTTATTATCATTGGGCACAAATTGTTACGATCACCTGACGCTATTTTTGCCTTTATCTAAATTGTGGACTATCCGCCCAGCGGAGAATTTCATAACACGTAAAGGTTTTTAAATAAATCTTTGTATTTAACTCTTATCCTTATCAAAAAAAGCTAAGAATTACTACTAAATAATACTCGCTCGGATTTAAACATGAGCCATGCATGAATTTACTAAACCATTTGTAAATGTTTCCCTTGCGATGTGACTTTTGTAATAAAGTTTTCTCGAAAGTTTTCTTGAAAATTCATTAAATTTTCAAATTTTAAGATAACCTCGTCGCAATATTACAATTATCCAATATTTAACCAAATCATGAGACTGAATAAAGTCACCTTCATTTAAATGTAAAGGTACCTAGTAACTTAAATTCTGCTCCTGTCTTTCAACGTTACAACTTTGATATAAGTATTAATTGACAGCCTGAATAGAAGGAAGGATGTAAGACTCACGGAGTAATACTAGTAATATATATATATATATATATATATATATATATATATATATATATATATATATATATATATATATATATATATATAAAACTCCTAGATTATTTTTTACTTAAATCTGTGTACGTCAAATATAATTATGTAATTTATTATTTTCCATTTGAAGGAATATATTTCAATACCTAATCTTTCACGCCTGATTAAGTTTAATTTGAACTTAGCACTATTGTAATAATGTAGAACCATAACCATCTACATCATATTAAAAATGGAAATTCCGATAGTTTGAAACAAAAAATACTTTCAACTTTATGTTACGCGTAACGAGTCCTGTCAATGTTCTTTTGAATGAAAATGTGATTAAAAAAAATTATATACTATTTAATTTTTTAGATACTGCACTATATCTATTACATAGTGTATATATATAACAGTTATTTAACAGTATTTTTTCATCGACTGAACTTTTCAAAAAAAATTATTTTTTACTTTCGCTTACTTCATTGAGCGACAGTTCAGTCTCAAATAAATGCTTTACAAGTATTCACAAAACTATAGAGCTTATTTAGATTCCCATACATTTTTCAAGGATCCTAAACTAGTTCTAAAAAAGTTAGTTTGAGAAAGATCGTAGATAAATTAAATTAAAATTTTACTTTGCAATATGTATCCCATAGATCGCAGTAAAATTCTCTGTCAGCGGTTTTTACGTCTTTATGTTAGCATTTTGTAGCATTTGATTGAAGATTTATAAAATTTGTAGCATTTGATTGAAGCTTGAAGATCATACAATGAAACATTCCAATAGTCGTCATTAATAGTTTATTTAATGTTATTACTATAACGCAATTGTCACGGTACCCAATTATTGATTTAGAGGTTGCATAAAATCTTAATATTTTACTCTGAGCAGTTACTTTACTTTTGCCATACTCATGCTAATCTTAAATTCAATATAGTTATTTTAGCCGCCATGTTAATATATAGAAACATTTTTTTCATTGACATTTTTACACCTAGGTTTAAAATTACTATTTTACAGCATTGCGCAGGCAAATATGTACCATTTATAAATTTAACATCAAACTCAAAGCCAGATATAAATTTTAATTTAAGTGTATTACCGTTAAGTTATTAGTACTTTTAAAATAATGTAATTGTCACCAGTCTTGTGATTCTGTTCAATATGAAATTGAAACGAAGTTATCGTATAATTTGCAATAAAAACTTTGAGAAAACTTTGTGACCAAAGTAACATCGCAAGGGAATTATGCACGGCTTGTGATTGAAACTGAGTAATTATTAGTTATTTGGAGCTATTTTTGGTAAGTATAGGAGTGATATACAAAGATTTATATAATAACTTTTACGTGTTATGAAATTCTCCGCTAGGCGGATGGTTTACAATTAGATAAAGGTAAAAACAGTGTCAGGTGATCATAACGATTTGTGCCAAATATTTAAAAGAATAACAAAGCGTTTGGCTTTCAAATATTTAAAAAAAATTTAAGAAAGATCGTAGATATATTAAATTAAGATTGTACATTTCAATATGCATCCCATAAATCGCAGTAAAATTAATGGAAATTGACTTTGGGGTATTTGGCTTTGGGAATATTTATACTTTCGTTTTGTATAATATCTATTAAAATTTCTTTTTATTTCTCCCCGCTTCAAATACTTAAAATGTCCATTATCATAAATGAGAAAAAATTTATTATCTCGGCATCTTTTTTGATACCGCGCGTAATATAATTGTTGCACCAATAATTTTTACATAATATATATAATAATAAAACCTACATTTCAAATAGATATAAGCTGGTTTTGATTTTTTAAATTGGTATACGTTTTTTCTACGTCGTCTCACAGAAACAGCGTCAATATCCATATGACCTAAAATTAAAGAAATCATTGGCTATTTAGTTGCAATTGAAGAATATTTTAATAAATTGGAAAATGCAGTTGTGAATAGTATTAGGGTTCTGCAAGTTGCTCCCTGGCATCATTTTGACAAAGTGCAAGTATCTTTTTGGGATCACTAGGTAGTAATTGTATACATGAGTGTGTATTAAAATAAAATTACTATAAAAATTCAATAAAATTTAAATAAATTAAAAAATTAAATTATGAATAGCGTCAGAGTTCTACAAGTAGCTCTCTGCCATCACTAGCTGATAAATGCATATATGAGTGTATACTAAAATTCCATTATCATAAAAATACAATTCAAGAAAATTTCAGTTCAAAAATTCAGTTTTGAATATTATCAGTTTTCTGCAAGTAACTCCTTGGCATCAGTAGTGTCAATTGCATTTAAGTTTGTATTAAAATACCATTACTATAAAAAACAATTCAAAAATTCAGTTGTGAATAGCGTCGGGGTTCTATAAGTAGCTCTCTGGCATCACTAGGTAGCAACTGCTTTTAGGAGTGTGTATTAAAATGCAATTATTATAAAAATACTATTCAAGAAAATTTAAAAAAATTTGAAAATGCAGTTGTGAATAATATTAGGTTTCTACAAGTAGCACTCTGGCATCACTAGGTGGCAATTGCATATACGAGTGTAGGCAACTTGTACATCTGAAAATAAACAAAAAATACACAAATACAGATATCATTTTAGAAATATTGTCGGTGAGATATATTTTGATACTTTTGTTAAAATCCTACATTTGATCGTTACATGATTATCTGATTTCTTGAAAAATTAAAAACCACAACTTTTCCTAATAGGGATCCGCACAACCAAAAATACCAATTTGTTCATGCAATAAAATTTACCAATTTGTTCATACCAAAAAATAGTATAACTAACAATTTCTTCATCCGTCTTTAAATCTAATTTAAATTATTTTGGATACATTATTCTGGATAGAACGTGCCGGACAAAGCCCACAATGATTACGCCAATGCATACAAACAAAAACTATATCTAAACTGATAATTATTTGATAATATGATAGTTTCGAGTGTATTACACTCGAAACTGTACTGTACTGTACTGTCAATTTCGCACAAAGACAATTCACACAAGTACAAATTTTAAATACTTATAAATGAGAGCTCTCTTTCATCTCTTGTGGTTGTGAGGCTGTTCGAATGGGGCTCTTCATTTCCAAAGCAGAGTTTGGAGAATCTAGAAAATTAAAGATTACATTCCTGACAGCAGACATTAAGATCTGAAAAAAGTATTTTTAAAAAGTGCTGAAATTAAAAACAAGTATTGTAGTTTTTTCTCTTCTTTCCCAACGGCTTACTTCCTATGAAGTCTGTTTTAATTTATTTGGGACCAGACGCCAGACGATTTTGATATAATGTTTAGTAAATAATAATTTTAAATAAACTTCTCTACAATATATATGCAATGAAGAATTATTTAATAATAAGCAATAATGAATAAAACTTATCAATAAATGTAATAAGCAATAATTAATAAATCTTACCAACTTTCCATTCGAGGCAACGATAAAAACGACTATTTAGGTGTTTTTCTATTAATGCAATTACATCCAAGAAAAGTACACACCATTTTGATTGGTAATTAATAATAACTAAAATTTTAAATAAACACTTAATAAAACAAATACATAATGAGACGAAGGTTACAGCACATGATACGTATAATGTGCTGTAACCTTTGTATCATTATGTATAATAAGTAACATACAACACCTAAAATATGAAATACGTAAAAATATTTAAAGTTTAATGATATCTTCTTTGCGTAATGTGTTTAGTTTGTAGTTTGTGACCTGGGTTGCAACTTACGTTTACCACAGATGGCGTCTATTATGACACATAGCTATCGCTAGAGGTCGCTTTATAACGGTTGATTCACTACCAATTTTCTGGCGTTGTTACCAAATTCTAGACCTGTTTGAACATCCCCTGTTTCGAAGCACAGAACAGATACGGAATATTAGTAATTGCGTATGTGTTGTATGGTTATTGTATAAAATGTTGTATGGTTAGAGTGTTAAATATTAAATAGTTTTATCTTGTATTGTGTACTTTTTTACCTTTATTTTTAGCTGTAACGAATTAACAAACAATTTTTATTTATTTTTATTATTCCGGGAAGGATCCATCTTTCTGTAAGGGGTGCGAGGGTTGTGGCATCTCTTTTCTCTATAGGATAAAGAAAAAAGTTGCCGCTTTTCCTCTAAATTCCACCGAATCCTCGTTGACCCTCCAAGGAATGACTACAATAATATTTTCTTCGGCCAAAATTTGATTCATCTATTTCAACAGTTTTTCCATGACCACATAAAAGAAAGTAAAGAATGAATGTTATAATTTATTAATTTATTTCATAAATAAGGAAACACTAGAGAATTTTCACTTTTTTTTACTTACCAATAGGTTTTCCATTATTTATGCAATAATGAACCACGACTTCTCTAGAAAATGAATTACAATCACAAGTTTTGCGATTGGAAATTCTGAGTTCTTCCCTTATATTGCCAACTTCTGTATAGGTTACCCAATACCGGACATACAATAGTATTTGGGTGAGGGTTAGGTGGGATTTATCAAAAAAAGTTTTATGACGAATGGTCAATTAATCTTAACACCCTACCCTTTTTTTGATTCTATTCTTATATACGGCATTTTTGCACGCCCACACAAAACCGTCAGTACAGGAAAACTTCGGTGTAAATATTTTGTGTTGGTTGCATTTTTTACATTTTATGTTACGGGATATGGCGCCCCACTCTTGCAATAATGTTATCAAAGCTGCTGGATCTCTTCCCAATTTATTGATTTTGTTTGTTGTATATAGCACAGACATTTTTGGCGTATGTATTGCACATTTTTATATTAATTCTCTTATTTCTCTTATTGTTTGTTCTCTCCTTAGATCAAGTCTAATATCAAACGAAACAAATTCTAATTAATAGAAATTTCCATTGAATTAGGCGGTAACATTTTTTTTTATTTTATGGCTTTCATTTCATTTTGTAGTTATCTAACTTTTTAATATATTTTAAATTTACATATTATTTTTTGTAATGGTCATCATTTTATTATCAATTTAATTAATAATGAAGTTTCTAATATTAATAATATGTATTGTTATTTATTTAAATTTAGCCCAACCTAGCACAGTAAGTCTATCCCAAGCCTGGGATTTCGCTTATTCTTTCAAAATACTTACAACAAATATTTTTGAGTAAATATAATTTTTTTATGGAAGTTATTTTTTTAACCATTTTTTTAATAAATTTGCCGGAAATATTTTAGTTGCAAATATAATTTGCATTCTTTTTTTATACGTTTAATTATAAATTTACATTTTAAAAGTTAATTACCATAATTAAATTTTTATAGTAATGGCAAATGCAAAACTTGATAGTCATAAATTAAAAAAAGAATGTATGTCTCTTGGCAACACATGTTATAAACATGGGGTTAAATAGCTATGGTAATTAAAATAGAACCATTCTGTTTAATATTTAACTACAATCGATTTTTATTTTATAATGTATAAAAGTAATTATGAATTGTGCGATAAAATAAATATGTTAACATCTATTGGATATATTTGGCGTTAATTTTGTAGAAATTCATTATTCACAATTAAATGAAACTACGTGATGTAGTATTATTTCTACTTGTTTTAAGTTCTTTACCACGACCTAGGTTTCGTTGTATTACATCTTCAGGTGGGCGATTAGCAAAGATCTTTGCTAATATCCCACCTGAAGATGTTGTAATACAACGAAACCTAGGTCGTGGTAAAGAAGTTAAAGAAAGTAGAAATAATACTACATCACGTAGTTTCATTTAATTATGTTAACATATATTATTGGCCAAAATATAAACTAAATGAAAAATCAGATAAATATGAAGAGAATACACAATATAACTATTCCGCATATACTTCGGCACACGTACAGTTAACAAATATATGAAGTAATACTATCTTTACTCTATAGTAATCCTATTACACAATTGACAATTATAATTAATGTATCAAAAATTCAATATATTGTTCAACCTATGTTGCCTAGAATGTATATGATACGTGTAAAACTGTCGCTTTCTCAAAATCACTCAGATTTTTAATCAGTATGGTACAAACTTACAGAGAACATGTTATTTTTGTAATTTTGACTAGAAATTTTGGAAATGTGAGGTGGAATTAAAAAAACATATTTGTTAACATTTTAGTAGCAATTGCATTGCAACTATTTTACATAGAATTTTTAATGCAAACTTTTTGTAATGCACCTGGTATGTCCTTTCCAATAGTATCCTGCGTTAAATTAAACAATTATTTCTTTAAAATGGTACTCAAATTTCCATATCATTATTTATTATTAGAATTATTAGCATAAGTGTTACATATAAATACAAATAAACATATCTCGAAAGATTAACAAAACTCTAATTTAGCGGAGAAAAAATAGGTTTTCCATTTCGGAAGACACATTATTGTTTTACACGAAAATCAGGTTACAAAGAACGCAATTATTAGGAAGTTATACGATAAGATACAATTAGTAGTCATAATGTTGATATTATACCAATAAATACGCCAGCAAACGTAAATACTGGTGAGATTTATTATTTCTTGTTTATTAAAGCAATTTTAATGGTTATCGACGATACGAAGCGAAATCGCCTGTTGACAATATCCGACCATCCTGCGACAGACATATTAACTTTTTTTTCACTTAAACACCGCACGTTGTGATTGTCTAATTTTGCATAAATATTTTTGCGTAATTTTAAAACAATTAACAGATATTAGATTATAATTACGTCCATGTTATTCAAACTCCGTCACGGCATCTGTACTGTTTACCGTTGAGGGATTACATATTCAAATTGTAGGGTAAAATTGTAACCAAATTTTAATGGTATTACATTGGAAGTTTTACCTTCCAATTAAAAAAAAGGAACATCCATATTGCTTACTAATTTCCGGAATTATGAAGTAACATATACAAATAAAAGAGGGAAAGACAATATAATTGAATTCAGACCTCCTATTTTCAAAATTGTTAATAATATAATATTTAACTACATTTTAAAGTGGAACCTTTTGAATTTATAGACATGTGATTTTACCTACATTGATAAAATTCATTGCAATGTCAAAAAAAATTAAGGTTATTGACAAATAAATGTTTACTTGTTGAAGTGAGGCTTATATGCATTCTGTTTTGGTATTAAATATGTGTCCAGAACTGAACAAAATGTTACTGTACACATCTTGTCACAAAATGTCACTAACTTATTAAAGGTAAGCAGCAGAAAAACCAAATTATAAACGAAAAAGAAAGTAAACGTTCAACAATTCATATAACCGAATTGAGCAGTATTATTGCACATATTTTAATACCTCTTCAAAGTTGAAAGTTCAAAAAATTAAATCGCGATTGAATGAATAACATAGCGTAGCAATTAGAAATGGTTTAATTTATATTTGTGAAAAAAAATTTTTTGACAGTTATCAAATCTGCTATCGTTTTTCTTAAAATTACATAATATTTTATTTTTAATTATTAAACTCAATCTTCAAACACATTAGCACCCTTATAATCTATCACTTGTCGCTAGTATGAATTTATTATTAGGTATAAACAAAATATATATATATATATATATATATATATATATATATATATATATATAAATATATATATATATATATATATATAAATATATATATACATATTAATGATTATGTATGTTCATCCCTTAAGATGGATTACATTTTTAAGGCGTCTTTCACGAATATATATACTATGTATAATATAGATAATAGTCGAAGGAAGAAAGGGTCAAATATAAAATGGGAAAAAAGCAAAGTTAATGAAATTCAAAGTAATTTTTACATTTAAATTTTGTATATATTGCTATGTAATTAAGATAAAGAGACGTTGGTTCATGGTAAACAGAATATTTCTACTTCTTCCCAATGATATAAAATTGCTTTTCTACAGCCGTAGGAGAGTACGAAAGTAACACCGCGAAATAACGTAAACATAACCTGTAATTTGTTGCAATATGGCTTCCTACTATTTCTAAATTTAATGCGGAATATTGTCCTCTATAAATATTTTCGGGAAGATCAAAATGTTATTCTTTGTAACTTTGTAAATTCTTTGGAACCAGAGAATTTACAAAGTTACAAAGAATTTTTTTGTTTGTTCTTTACTTATCAAAAGTCATTTTCTAACTGAAGAGAAGATCAAACATAGTGCTCTTTATAAACCTTACAACAATCAAGCGAGATATTTCTGTATGTTTCCTGAAATTACCGGAAAAGTAGTATGTTTATCAGTTTCCAACCTATCTACAACTAAGGGCCATGAGATTTGAGACTAAATAACCCATATTTTAAATAAGGAAAACTTTACTTACTTGTAATTTAAAAAAAAATGTTAATTCCCTAATAATACACAGAGAATACGTTGCTAACTTGGTACAAGTAAATCGTTTTTATTATTTTATGAGTATAAAATAAGGAGATTATAAACAATAAAATTTCAAATCTAAGTTAATGGTTAAATGTCGAACAATGTACGCATTTCTGTGAAGCGACACGACGCAACAATTTGCAAACTTTTATCAGGATTTAAATGTTCAAACTACTATTTCATCGAAAGAAATATTGATTGTACTTATAATAAAGCATTTTTTCTATTATTTATAAAGGTTCTATTTATGATAATAAAACTTTCAAATAATCCCATAAGGTTTAGAAAATATTGGAAATTAAATGTTGAAATTAATATTTTTAAATCTTTTGGAAAATAAATAAAATCATTTATATTCCAAAAGATGTTAAAATATTAAATATTAACAAAATTTTAATATTCGGTAATGAACCACAAATCAAAACTTTGTAGGTTATTGTCTCCATATATTTCCAATAGGAATAAAAAAAATTGCTGATTTTTTGGATAAGAGCATCCAACATCTTCATAATGAAATAAATAGTTTTTCACTGTTTCATATTTTATTCGAAAACTATTACGTTCTTTTCATTAATTATTTGATTCGTTCGCCATATATTACTTTATCATTACCAAAAATTAGTCTAAAACATTATATCAAAAAATATAATGCAAAGCGCTGTTATCGTTAATGAATATAACCGAAATGATTAAACAAATCTTAAACAAACAAAAAAGTGTCGTCGTTCACGGCCTTTGGAATGTAGATTCATACAGAAATACACAAATGAATTTTTATACAAATTTATTTTACTTTTTTATTCCATTTTCAATTATCACATAAATAAAATTTATTACAATTTACAATCCAAATATACACATTGTAATAACACTAATAATAGGTATGGTAGTGGTATTAATCTATTATTTCATACTACACATTATATTTTGTTTCATAATATGATTTCACTCCGCGGGTTTGTGCTTTATTATCGACTAGCACTCTAGTCTCAAATTTTGATCAGTTGTTATAATTTGAGTAATTTGTTTTTCAAGTAATTATCGTCTAATATATTTTTTTACAAAGAGGAAATCTTAAAGAATGTTACCATACTTGTTTTTTTTTAAATTTCTTATCATCTCCATTCATCTTTAAAAATTACACGCGTATCCGTCTTTCAGTCTTCAATAGATTAAGAATTGAGATCTGTAGCCTATTCAATACATATATAAGCATATGCCAACGCGATTAATGTAGACGCACTTTTCAAAAATAGATTTTAATCTTTTTTATCTAAATTTGATTACTCCCAATTCCACTTGAACGCATTTGCGGTCAAAATTAGCAATAAATATATTAAAAAACTAAAAATGAGACAATTTTTAGAAACAAAGTTTAAAAACATAAAGTATGTTACTTGTAAAATTATTCGAATTAAAATATCTTACTGGCGTCAAATTTCAAGGCAAGCTTGCTAACTAATAATAAAGTTCACAAAGCCAGTTGTGTAATATTTAACAAAGAGGAAAAAATTTAAAGCTCTACAGCGTTAAAATATTATTCTGTAATATAATTTTGTTCAGTTCTGGACACATATTTAATAACAAAAAAAAATGCTTATAAGCTTTACTGCAATAATTAAACGTATGTTTATCAAAAAATTTAAAATTCTCTTTAAATTGCATTGGATTTTACCCACGTAGGTAAAATCACTTGTTTATAAATCCAAGAGCTACTTATTAAGAATGCAGGGTCCATTGTTAATATTATAAATTAAATTGGCCGATTCTACTTCAAAATATAGCTAAATGATTCATTG
The DNA here is from genome assembly GCA_039881145.1 of Druceiella hillmani. Lineage (NCBI taxonomy): Eukaryota > Metazoa > Arthropoda > Insecta > Lepidoptera > Hepialidae > Druceiella > Druceiella hillmani. The sequence goes on along the minus strand of JAYKKI010000022.1, from coordinate 30,017,024 downwards.
TTAACTAAATTGATAAAAAGAAATTTTAATTTGATTATATTATTCATAATTCTGACAGTTAACAATCGATATGAATATTTCTTCTTTTTTAAATAGGAAAATGAATTTTCCAATGTTGTTTCATGAAAATCTTTATAGAATTTTATCCTGGAAATCGAATATGTTCAAAGAATTCCTCAACGACACACAGCACAGATGCGAGCGATCAAGTTTGAATGATATAGGCGTAATTGGAATCTCATAATTGTAAATTATTTTAGAATTAACCAAAAATATTTCTGGAAAATAGGTTACCCAGAACGTATAATGTCCCAGGATGGTTGAACATTATCAATAAGCGACTTGGCTTCGTAGCGTTGAAGAACACAAAATTGTTTTCATAAACATACGTCTCAACAATATTTATACTCGCTGACGTACTTATTGATATAATATCATCACTATGACTACTAATTATACCTCATCGTAATGTTTTTACCTTACTTCATTACGTTACTGTGAGTATTATGTTTATTGGAAATTATAGCATTAATGTAATCATGCGAAAATTTCAACGGACCCGACAATAAGATGAAATACCCGTATTAGTGTATACACAACTTGTGATGCACCTGTGGATAAGCCAGCGATATTGCTCAGTAATTTGAAGCTGACCAAATTCTTTAATGAAGTCATGCTCTAAACCAAAATGTTGGTATAACTTGGCTATATTTTTTGTCGTTGTCACGTCGTATATCTGAAGTATAATAGATTGTGTGGATAAACATATTTAATTATGATATGCAAAGTTATGTAATACTGTTCAGATTACGTCAATGTTTCACTATGTAGAAAACATGGGTATTTAGAATTACCCAAAAATATTCGCAGGATATCAATAAGAACTATTTCCACTGCTAGGAAATATGTACCAATCTTTTTATAATATTTTCTGACTTATCTTAACTAACATAATAAATGCAAAAATAAGTTTTTTGTCGATTTATTTAACTTACAATCCAGTTATTCAATATACTTTTGTGACATTTGGCACAGCTTTTCCAGAGAGATATATATAAGATGTTTGTTATTTCGGGAAAAAATTAAATCCGGGCAAAAGTAGGTTCTATTATATTTTCAATTATATAAAAAGTCCACCTTAATATTACCTCAAATTGTTATATATTTTTATTAAATTTTCGTACATAATAAGGATAACGCAGAGAGATTGATATTCCAAAAGGAATTAAATATTTGTCATTATAGATATAAAGTTCAAAAGTTTACCTGGACTCCGATCATTTTTACGAATTTTCTAGTGTATATAACTTATTGTTCATTTAATTGAGATGGATCAAGATGAAAATATATTCAATATATTTTATAATAAAATAAGCTTAAAAACTTCTCCAAAATAATGAATACAGGCACGCCATCGCAACGCCGCGGAATGGAGGACCACCCACCACCCGTTGTTTAATCGAAAAGCAAATGAAAAAGTCGCAATACGGCCAAATCTTATACTTAATAAGGAATTTGATATTCGAGCGTAAGTTCATAAATATGAAAGTACTTTTCATTCCTCTTCGTTTCATAACTCTCAAATGCGTATTATCATAAATATTGCATTTTCCTGGCTTTTTCGTTTGATATTATAATACGCCATTAATAATATATTTGTTAACAGTGATTCAAGTATTTATGTTGAGAAATAAAAAAAGATGAACGTCGAGTTTTTGAAACACGTGTCCGTATTTTCACGAAGACTCGTTATATCTTTTAGAAACGTTTATATTATTTTCCAAATATCCGTTTTTTTAACTTAACCTGTTATTATTAAATATTATATTCTATTTGCAATTATAATACTAGCGGATATTCTTCAAAAAGTATCTAAGAAAAAAAAATTTACTACCATGTGTAAACTATAGATAGTAATAAGTTTACTTAGCTATTAGAAAAAGAATTAAAATGAAGATGGTATCAATTAAGCTTAGTACTCTAACCTGCAAAGAAAAATACGTAAAGGACTTCAAAAAAGACCTCAATTATTTCGAATCAATAATTACCTGAATAATTACCTATAGAATTGAAAAGAATATATAAAATAAGCAGTGTAAAATTGGGAAATGGAAATGGGATATTAGAAATATAACATAAATAGAAATTAAAAGGAAGTGAAAGAGGGAGAGACAACTTCGCAGAGCTACGGAATAGCATGATATCTTTGCAGAAATAAACAAATTCTTTACCGCACTTTTTGTGCTTGTTTCATATTTATGTGTAATATAAGTATGCCTGCGTTAAAGATTAATTATTTTCACGCTTTTATTTAAAACATTTAAATACAATTTTTCAATAACACTAGTATATACCTTTCATTATATTCGAACAAATTAATCCAATTACTTCTAAATATGCAAATCAACAAATTATGTGGATTTCGATAGCGTGTACAAGTTGGAATTAGAAGCGACATTTGTGTCTGTGGCGATATACAACCTAAAACTATGAATAAAAAGCACACAGTATTTACTTTTATATACTATGTTAAAATCTAACTAGGTAATGAACTACTTGCAATTTACCGGATGGAAACGCGTTACATTGAAATGGGTAACTACGTTCGAGACAACCTGTAAAACTGCAGAAAAAAGACTAATAAATTCTATTTAATCACCGGATGCCAAGGTAATAAACTCCACCCTACACTATTTGATTAAATTGAAAAGAAAAGACCATAAACATGAGGAGAAGAAATTTTTCTATTTGCTTTTATCGACAACATGCAGTCATTTTATGTAAATATAAAATTTAAGTTAGTGAAATTTTATAACGTGAAAAGCATAGTATTCCAATTAAAACTATATTTATACTAGTTTATGATAAATTAATGACAATGTTCACTCGAAACTATTAAATAAATGATAATGTGAAAACACACGTGGACGAAACTTTTGCTATAAAAATTATTTACTACAGCTTACATGCTGACGTCGGTGAAACCGTTAGACATGTGTTGAATTTTTATGCATAATGAATGCTAGTGGCAATGCGTTTTAAGGTTAACGTTATGCGTTAAACTTTATTGATATTAAATTTATTTCTATCCATAACGTTTTAAACAAATTAAGAATTCTAATTATATATTTTGAAGTGTAAAGGCCAAAATAGGTACGAACAAAAAGTAAAATAGAAAACAAAAGTCCATATGAAATTGGAATTTTAATTTAATTAGTACTCACAATAAGATATTAAATTTAAATGTGCCAAGAAAAATGCAAAAAAAGAGACACGGCAGATATGAGATTATCAAAAGAAAAAACAAGTAAATGCAGAGATAATATAAATATCAGTGATTTTCCAAAATATTTATTAGTAAACAAAAGACTTAAAAATAAACAATAACGTTTGTAGGAATTCACTTGCATAATGAGACGAAAATTGATTGTGAAAGTTTCAAAGAAAAAAAAAGTCAGTGAAAAAGTCAAGAGAAATTTTCAAAATTTGTACATCAATGAAGTAAGAAATAGAAATATATCAAAGCTCTATATAATATATCCATAATAAACTATAACGATACAATTTAAATTGCTTAAAATTTCTGAATATTTAAAAATTTTGAAGCTAATGATTTTAACAATTTCTTAATAATTATCAAGTCTTAGAGCCTTAATATCCAGACGTCTGATATATCATCAGTCTACAACGGTTTTCAAATAAGCATGTGACATAAAATTTTGCCCTCTGTGGAAATGTTTATAAAATACCACTAAACATAAAATTCGTTACAAAAACGACTCATGTTTTTGCAAAGAATTTTATGTTGAGTGTTTCATTGCAAATAATAAAATAGATGAGAAATGTTGGAGGTAGGTTCTCTCGCTTCAAAAGTTCTTATGGTAATCAACATCATTTATTTATGAATCTAAAGAAAAAACTGAATAAACTAAAGAATAAGCTATTACTTACGTTAAATTTAATTTTGAATCTCTGTCAGTTCAAAATTAATTTACTTTTGATACAAATTGAAGTTTACAAAATGTTACACTGGAATCTTGTTCTATATATATATTATATTATCTGAAATTACAATTCAAATCAATTCACATGTAATGCTGAGAAGGGCGGCCTATAATGATTTAGTAAAACGTAGATATATTTGTGATATAATAGTTAGTGAATTGAAGGCGTTTTTTGAACTTTTGTATATAGCTGAATTTTTACACACGAATAGACAAAATTTGGGTCACTTGTGGCAAAGGGATGATTCAGGTGGTGAAATTTTTAGATTTACAATGTCTTAACTGCCTTTCTACTTTATCAATAGCTGTCTTCGTTTCGACGACAAGTCGACCCGTACTAAAAGGCAACAGCTTGATAACTTGACACCAATACGCTACGTTTTTGAAAAATTTGTCGGAGAGAATAACAATTTATTCACCTGGAGAAAACTTCACAATATTTTATATGTTAGTGAAATTTAGAGAAAAAGCAAGTTTCAATAGTACATACCTTCTAAACCCTTGAAACATGGAATTAAAATCTTTGCCGTGGTAGATTTCGAAATCTTTTATATAACAATCTTAGGATATATGTTGGCAAGCAACTTGCTGGCCTTTATCCAATCAGTAATAAACAATTCGATGTTTTGAATCGAATAGTAACACCAATCTTAAAAAATCATCGCAATTATTAATAATAATATATTTAATAATATATTTAATAATTGGCTCACTAGTTACATACTGGTATCTCATATTTTGAACGAACGTAAAATGAGATCTGTAGGCCCTTTGCGGAAAAATACCTTTGTTACTTATGAGAATGCCTGAAGAGGTATAAATTCGTCTACTTTTGGCTTCCAGAAAGATATTGACACCTTAGTATCCCATGTTCCGAAGAAAATCGAGCTTATATCATGATAATAATATCGATGAGTCTACAGAAGACCAGTGGAAAACCGAAATAATAACATACTACAATTCAACTAAAAGCGGAGTAGATGTAGTAGTTGAATCTTCTGCAACCTTTGATATATAAGAGATGACCACTAACTATTTACTTTGCCTTACTAAACGTTGCTGGGATAAATCGCTTTGTGATAAATCGAGTTCATAATAATAATTCAAAAGTGAAACGACGAACTTTCTTAAAAATCTGGGTATTAGTGTGATACACGATCATTTTTAAAATTATAAATGTAAATTTATCTTCATGGAAGAACACTTGACTGCACGCTCTCTGAAAGTAAAAGGGGGTGGAAAAAAATGTCAAGTGTGTCCTGCAAAAAAGATAAGAAACTAAGGCACACTTGTAATGAATGTAAGATTTTACATATGTCCATAGTATTTGGTTTCCTATTGTAAAGTTGTTTCATTTCAAAGTCTGTTGTAGATGAATTGAAAGACTAAATATAATCTCCTTCATCATCACGTGTTAAAATAATCTCTAATTTAGAAAATAATGTCATGTTATCACTTTTTTAAACCCAAAAATGTGTTTCGTCTCGTTTTATATTTCTGCTACTTAATAGATTTATATAACATTTTCAGGTCATTGTTTTGCGTCGTGCCCTTATACACGATGTACTGTGTAATTCGGAATAACATATATCTTTTCAATAATTCACCAAATAAAAACCATTTATGTCGAAGGACTTGAACGTACGTACGAACGTGAATATAAGTATGATATAATATATCACCGTAACATGTAAGCTTACGGTTGCCTATTACGAGACAGCTTTCTTTCTTTTCATTCACTTTCTTTAGTCTTTTAATGTTCAAACTTCTTCGCTAAATATATTATTCTTAAATAATATAATTTTATTTAATTTTCCCAATAACGGTGGACGTAGCTATTTTTAAAATTCGCTTTTTGGCAATCGTACATAGTTACGTATTCACCACATATATCAAAGTCGAAATATGTACAAAATGGAACTGTATCAAAGGGCTTTATTTCTATATGTACATTAAAGATTCATAAGGAAAAATCAAAATAAGGTACGTCAAGAGTACGAAAACCGAAAATATTGGACTAATTTTTAAACTATTTGGAAAGAAAATATTAATACTAATATACTAATTTGATCATCGAGATTAATCTCTAAATGCAATTTGTGTCAATCTAGATAAATATAATTGAAATCTATACCTACGATTTTTAAATTTTCGACTTTTGAATGCTCTTTTCGTTGGGCTATTCGATTAATAAAACGAAATAAATATTATTTAATTTTGTTTCTGTCTAATTGTGTCAACGAATTTTGTTCTTAACTGACATAATATTTTACAGATTCTAGATAGTAATCCTGGAATAAAATATGTAGTTATTGCTTCATCGAGATATCCCAAAAATTTCCGAAGTAAAAGGTTACATGGAAAATTACACGAAACCCTTGCCACGCGAAGAGTAAACAGCTACTGACTGTAGGAAGATGCAGGAACGGAGAGAGATATGGAGGGGGGAAGAGCGCAAGTCAGCCCACGCGGAATATAAACTAAATTAATTATTTATGTCCAATATAAGGCCATAAATTAAAAGCATTTAAACACAGCATTCATATTATGTAATTCTATCGGAAGAATTCGTAAAATACCGCTAATAAAAATATATATTTGGGCACCGATACGTGTACCGAGAGAAACATTTCTACAATATTAAGCATTTTGACGGTTTGATTTATAGAGATTGCTTGTATATTTTCAGTTTATATATTATTAGAGGTTGAGGCAACAGAGAAATTTATTACTAATAAAGCTATAGGATTCATATTATGCAATACGTCTATTTTTTATATCTTTTTCCTAAATAATTCTTGAATTATACCGTCCATCAGACTGTATATGTAATGAACGTATGAGCCAATAATTGATAAATGATATTATACAATTTTTTTCATGGCTTTTAAAGCCACCAATTTATGATTGTATTTGGATGAGTGGTTTGAAAACATCGATCCGGATTGCGTCGTTCCACTGTATTAATAACGAGGGTACATTATTGTAATATTTTAAAAAATGGTAAATTCAATATCCCACCTGCGACTTTTTAAAATAAACTTTATAAATATGATTTTAATGAACAGCTTTTATGCGAAATTTATCGACAGAAGCAAGTAGGAAAAAAAGGTATCGTTTATTTAATTTTTCAATTTAATTTAATTAGGGTTCGTTTGTTTTATATACTAAAAGCTTATAAGTACATCATATACGTACGCAAAATAAAAGAAAAATATAGAACAAATCATAGAACAAAACGAACAGCAAAGCATTGATTTCAAAGTTTCCAAGGAAGAAATTCTCACCCGATTTTGTGATAATTCTCATCCAGTTCGAGCTACTACGTTAAATTTAGAAACATTCAAGTCACATTGAAACAAACCTGTCTCTGTTTCCGCGACCTCGTTTTCTAAAAAAGAGCTAATCGCAATATCTCATACCGTTATAGAAATACAATTTCGTGCTTTGAGAAAAAGGTTAAAATGTTTGTTTACTTGCCGCAGAAACAAATTTTGTCATATTGTGATGGTGAGTTACTTACCTAATATTCGTGTGTTTTATATATATATATATATGTATATGTATATATATATATATATATATATATATATATATATATATATATATATACATATATATATATATATATTATATATATATATATATATATATATATATATATATACATACATATATATATATATATATATATATATATATATATATACACTCAGGGTGTCCAGTGGCAGATTTCAATGTTTGAAAAATTGTAAAAAAAACTACACCTCTAATACAAAGTAGGTTTATTTTAACTTTATGACAACAAATGGGGATTTAATTTTTTAAAAACCACGTTTTCCAAATAGCGGCCATCGAGTCTGACACACTCTTCGAGTCTAGCACGCATGTTTTCAAAAACGCGTTTGCAGAGCGACTGGGGTATCCTACTGAATGGACTTGCTACCCATGACTGAATGAGGTTGATCGATGGTTCATCACGTAATCGACGAATACTGTAACGATTATTAAATCGACGGCGGCTACAGACAGCGAAAATCCACTTAAAATGTACGCCTCGACGGCAAAAGCGCGATGCTCTCCACTCCACTGTTCCATGGCTACTAAAATATCCTCACCGCTTGCGCTTCTAACGACGTCCCCGCCGTCTTATGTGTTGCGTTCAGAAACTATGTTTATTCAAATACACATAGAAATTATCTTTTGTGTGAATTAATTTATTATGTACCAAAATAAAAGCTCACTTTCTCAAATTGTTCGTATTATCATATTACAACGGTCTTCGAGCGTGTTTTTATGGGAAAATTTAGATCTTACCCTTTATCTTAACTCCTTTGCGATATTGAAAGATTTCGCTGTAAGAAGTAGGGAAATTTGAATGCTCGTATCATTATAAATATAAATTATGCATATATGGGACGTACGTAATATATTATTAAAAAATTTGAAATACGGAAATGTTAAAGTTGATGTTTGAAAGCCCATATCTGATATGTATTTATGAATGCAAGCAATTGAAGTCTACGATTAGTATGATGATATGTTTATATATTATATGATGATATGACGCCATAGATATAAATTAATATAACGCCGATGGTACGCACCAGGCGAAAAGGCGAATTTAAAGAATGTTTAAATAAAGTGACTGCTTTATGTAAATCTGTTTATTTATTTGGTCATACAAAAAGGGGAAAAACTGAGCGAGTCTTTCGGAAGAATTTTTTTTCTTTTCTAAATTAATGGTGCTAATTTTCCTCATTTTAATGATGCAGGTAGCCTAATTTTATGTTCTATTATCTTGAATATGATTAAATATACATATTTGCCACGACGTATCTTTGGGAAATAAAACTTTTCGAAAATATGAAATAATAATTGTATTATTATATTTACATATCCATTAAAATTAAATACTACATAATTATTATAATTAAGTATAGTAATACTACATACGTAGTACAGTTAATGATTTTAAGTCGTTTTAAAAAAAATATTTATTTGCATATTATTAAAATTGCAAGTACCATTTCATTGAGCTTATATCAAATTTTATTCAATTTATCATATAATTTTTTACGTATTTCAAAGTACTACAAAGTGGTTACATGTATAGCTAATAAAGTAATTACTTTAACTGTTAAATCTCGTATAAAAACCGGTCACATGACGCCTGCTTTGTTGCATATTTTTATGCCAATGGGTTTCAAGACGGCTATAGTACGGGACGTTGTGAAGATTTTTCTGAGATATTGGCGACACACGATATATCTTTAGTGCTTGTAAATAAGTTTCATGCATGCTAAGTGATACTTTGAAAAAATTTAACGCGGTTATAATGGAAGTTGTTAAACGCAGTTGAATTAAAAGAATATATTCGTACATATTTACCAAGAGTGATGATTTAAAATAATATGTTCGTACATATTTACCAAAAGTAGTATTTTACGATTTCGTTCGCATGAAATGTTCACGTTAAATTTACCAATAATTTATTTTAATAACACGTGGACAGACTTGCACTTCCTTTACGTACTCTACTATTTTCAATCTACCCAAACAAATTGCACGCGAATGAACTACGAAATATGAAAATTCTTTAAATGAATAATGAGGTTAAGCGACAATCTGTGTTAATTTTAAGAAATAACCTAAACAAGCTAACTAGAGAGTGCGTTTGATTTTATTATGTACAAGTGCACAACAGGAGATATTAAAAATTACTTTTCGACCATATTTGTAGGATTTTTAAAAGTTTGTAAAGGAAACAGTGAATAATGTATGTATATATATATCTATATATATATATATATATATATATATATATGTATTCATACATCTATGGGCAAAATATATTTTTACCAGTCTAACTTCAAATTACTACAGCAACGATAGAAAATTTTAAAACTAAAGAATGACTGTCTGTAGTGAATAAATTTTTATTTCACTATGGTTTTCTTTATATTTATTCAAAATGTTGTCATAAATTAAGCCTTAGAAAAAAAACTTTTAACCACTCCTCTCACTTTTATGGAGCGACGGAAATTTTGTTGCTAAACTTCGAAAATCTTAATGTGAAAAGTATCATTGTAAATTTAATATAGTACTGAGAGTGTCGCGTGAAATGAACCAAAGTATTCATGTGTTATATTTTATGAATCATAAATCGCAAATATGCCGTAGAAGAATGGTGCGTCTTATTTATTGCCTTTTAAAAGCGGCCGCTCAGTATTTGGATCTCAGTGACGTGTTCGGGAGGTGACGCGGTCGATTGTCCCGTTCTGTTATTTTAAGAGGAGATATAAATTCTAGCATCCTGACACCTTAACCTCCTGAGGATGGTCATATATACAAGACATAAAAAAATATTACACCGCCATCTAATGAAATTTGCTGGTACTTATATCTTGACGCAATAGACAAACTATCTCCCCACCATTTTAACTTATGATTGGCTGACAAAATGATATTTATTTTCTTTTCTTTTTGAAAGTGAACGATAGTGTCACCGCTAGAGAGACTTGATAACTAACTTTGACTTTTTGACTAAATATGAATGTTTTTTAAAACAATTTATATTATATTGATTTTATTTTGATATACTTTCATTGAGTAACTATCAATCATTGTTGCAATATTTTTTTGTTTACTACTACGGTAGATAGAAGAATCCCAATGTGATGCCTATATGATATAGCAATATTTTATTATTGGGTTATTATATGTATTTTATTGTTGATATTTTATTATTGTTATTTTTGTTTGTTTTGCTAGGGTTAAGCAATTAGGAAATATCTGAATTATTAAACATATCGGAAATATAAAAGATAATATTAATTGAGGACGATTTTTCAGCATCGGATCGTCTTTAAAAGATGTTTTTGATGCCAAGAGTTTTCAATAAGATAAAATAAATAAGATCTCGAAAGTTTCCCCACTTTCTAATGTCATACTGTACGGATGTCATTGCCAACCAAAACCGGATAATATTAGCATTGATGAGATAATAATCCCTTTTAGTGGTCCTTGCAGGATATTCTAGATAGGCCAGAGCCACATCGGATACGTTAGCTCGAACAGATGAGACTATTGATATCACACGATGGTTAAATAATAAGCCGGTGTTAATTCTTTCTACGTACTATGCACTTCCTTTCTTTGATTAATAAAAGAGATGGTCCAAGAGCAAGAAAATTTATGAAATGGTTAGTCGTGTGGAAATGAACAAATTTACAATGTATTTATGGGTGGTGTTGATCTTGTAGACAGAATGTTGTCAATATGTCTTGCTCGCTCACGTACTAGAAAGTGGACTATTCATTTCATTTCACACATGGTAGATTTAGCAGTTTGTAACGCCTGGTTTTCATTTGGAGATTAAAACCGGGCGTTATAAACCTGCAGAATTCTTAGACGCACTGATTTTTACGCGTCAACACTTGTGGAAAAATGAGTTTGGGATAGTTTATCGAAATGAATTAAATTTGTATGTATATATCTGGCTGTTATTTGGTCACGGAAATATTTTTCAGTGTATATTTTAGTTCAGCTAATTGCCCTGTAGAAACTGAAGGTTGCTATTTTTTGGGGTATATTACAAGCGTATATTCTCATTAGTTTATCTTACCATAATATCGATTTGTTCGAGTCGTATGTATATTTATCAAAAGTTTTTTGCAAGTCCAAACAAGCGTCATCTTGCGTCAATTATTTGATCAAATTAATAGGCCTCTGCAGGAACTAAAACGCACGGAGAAGAGCGGGGGGTGTTGGTTAAGTACAATGCGCCATGATGTCTTAATTTGTTTCTAACAATCTAAACTCCGGTTTGAACGGAAGTGAATGCGATTACGGGGTGAATATATATAAAGCAAATTAATACGGAAACGCTATGAAAAGAAGTGTACGGATTATTCAGCTAGCAATAGGAGTCTTTTTAAAACGAAATAAAAAGTATCATTTTGAATTTCACTACCTAAAGTAGGTAGGTTCCTACTCTAATGCAAATAATTAAAGCAACTCACATAGGGCGACATATTTACCACGCAAAGGATAAATTTCTGTTTTCCACGGACCCAAACCTTAGTGCTAGTTGATCAATCGTTTGCTGCAGTCATCCTTTTATAACATTATTGTCTTTGCTAATATCCCACCTGAAGATGTAGTAATACAACGAAACCTAGGTCGTAGTAAAGAAATTAAAGAAAGTAGAAATAATACTACATCACGTAGTTTCATTTAATTGTGAATAATGAATTTCTACAAAATTAACGCCAAATATATTCAAAATTATTGTTGTAAGGAACATTGACATGTTTTTTAACAAATATTTTCAAAAAATCTTATATAGAGAAAATAGCAAATAGCCATGATATTGAGAAAGTAGCCATGATATTTGACTTATTTTATATTGTGCGAACAATATTTTTGTTGTGGTCCGAATTAAAAAATCGTTGTACTGAAAATATTTTTTTTTAATTTTTGAATATATATATATATATATATATATATATATATATATATATATATATATGTCACGTAACATTCTTGGTTGCGAAATATTCCATTTGTTTCCACTTATTTCAAGTTCTAAGTAGATCAAACACGGTTTGAGTAGATATCAAACTGCTATGCAAAGGCCCGGGTTCGATTCCCGATCGGTTAAGTTTTGAGAAATAAAGTTTTCTGTACGGGGCTGGAACCTAGGTGTTTTTAGGATCCCCTAGTCTGTTGTATGATCTCAATAATACAGTCTATGCTAAGTTTGTGCACAGTCGGTGTATTAGTTTGGGAAATTTATTATTATTATACAATGTCCTGTTACTTCTTACATCTATCTAAATATGATCCCGCAAAAACAATAATTTTAACTGATATGTTTTTCTTTAAGGAAATAAGTGACTCAAGCCGAAATATTTTTGATCCTGTTTGAAAATATACTCCGTCTAAATATGATACAAGGCTACATCATTTGCTATAGTTTGTTGTTGGTCTTGTAGTTTGTATCTACTTATTTAATAACCAGCAATCAAAGTGGAAGGGTTTTTTACACAGGTCTTCAAAAAAGTAACTACCAAGAATTGAACCAGCAGAGCGAAATTTCCAGAGTTTTCAGGATTAACTAACGTTAAGTACAGTAGGTGCAATAGAAATATCTAGTTAGAAAAATAATTTAACAGCAACATATTGGCAACATATTGGTGATGCTTTTGCGTGCCATCAATTTGAATGCTAAAACTTATCTCTTCGATTGGGGACAATAACCATTTACCATCAGGTGGCTTGTCAGTCAATTAGTTATGTCATAAGAAATTATGTTGAAAATTAAACACCGGATCAGGAATTGTAGTTTGATGTTATAACTAAAACTATATTCTGCTTAATTGGTACAATTTTCTCTTTTTGGTTATTTTTTTGCAGTCAGTAATAATTAATATTCCTTTTTGTCTCCAAAGGAATCTGTTTTTGGATACCACTAGAGGGAACCTACTTTGATTACTGTTAATCACCAGAAAATGCGGAAACACAATTGAATACACCATCACTCAATTGTATATCTGTTTTTAAAATTCAGTAATTTCATTAATTTAGAAAGGAAAGTAAACAACACCTGATACTATCCTTACGAACTTGATATTTTCTCTAACTTACCCTAATAGCTACATCTCTTATCAGTTTTCATTAACCTAAATATTTACAATATTTATAAAAGTTTCTCTTTTACAGACTAATACTGATGATTCTTACATGAAGCGTAGTGAGTTATCAACTCAAGCTTGCATATTTAATGAAGTTACTCAGTGTTGCGATGAATTTATTAGCCGCTAAAAGGATTCAACACCGTTCACTTTTGTCATATAAACTTAACGGAGGGCCTTTGAAATTAAACTCTAGTGATTTAAGTAACGTAAATAACTTCCCCTACAAAATTGTTACTATATATCTCATTAGTTATATAGATTCTTCTTAATACATAAGGCAGTAGAAGTATCTTCGAAACCCATTGTACCTGCCGACTTTCCAATGAAGCTATCATAATAGCGCCTAAGCGCATAATAGCGCCTTTGCGATCTTTTTTATCTCTGTATAATTTAGAAAATAATAGAATCAAGAATTGTTATTTTCTTTGGCCATATAACTGCAAGACTTGAAATGTATATAGAGTTAATATAGAAGTACGTTTTGAAGAGACTATTTTAAAGTGATATTAAAATATCAACTCCGTCCTATTATTACATATTGTATGCACCTGTATATCACAATAGATTTACATTTGAATTTAATACCAAATAAACAGCAAGTTATTCCTTAAATTAATTTACGTAGTATCAAACAAAGAGTTATTTGGAAACCTTCTTCTACTTTATTTACTCTACGCAAATCACATCGCTATAATATATTTACACGAAACTTTGCCCATAAGGTTGGCTTTAAAAATGTATATTTAAACCATATCTCTGACATTTAAGTCGCAACAGAGTTTTTTCTGTAAAGACTACGAAATTCTTAAAGAAGTTATTTCGGTAAATTTACTGGCTCTGTAAGAGCATCGCATGAAATATATATTAGTGAGCATGTATTTTATTTTATGGATCATAAATTATGAAGACGCCCTAAAAAATTGAGCGTACTATTTATCGAGTTTTAAAGCCATCCCCATCCCAATATTTGTATCTTAATGTGATATTGGAATTGTGACGAGCTGAAATATCCTGTTACACTTTCATAATAAGAGACATAAGTTATGAAGTTTGAGACTTTCTACCAATTATAAATTCAAAGCCGCTCTCCGCCAAAACATAATGTATTTGAAAATATTTTACGATAAATTATTGTAAGTATTGAAATCAAAACTAAGTACCGTTTGTGTTATATACTTTTAAAAATATTAGGTTTTATAGTGTGAGTAGAAACCAGAAAAAACGATTCGGAATAATTAATAAAGGATTTTTTAAAAAAATTTATATTTTCTAAATTTATCGTATTTTGTAAGTTGTATTGAGATACAAAATTAAATTAAATTATTTGAAATTAATTTGCTCTTTATCGATTCTGTTCATTTTAAGTCACTTAAAAAGATTGTTCCCAATATTTACCATCAGGATGCGTTATATACAGAACTTAATTTGTTCCGTATGATATACGGAACAAATTAAGGTCGCTGTAAGTAAATATAACATATTTAGTGTAATTAGTATAACACCCAAATATAATGCAACTGGTTTGTGATAAAGAAATATTTTATTATTACAATAAAATGATTACAAATTACATCTAATGAAAGCAGTTACTTTAATTTTGTTTTGTTTTATTGAACTAGTAATGGACGTAAATTAATAAATTTATTTCAGGCTGTTACAGATACTTATTTATATGATTATTCCAGGCAATTTTTTTATCTATGGCTTCATTTTTATTCTCTAAATTTGATTCATGTTTACACCGTTTTTTCATACGTTTCTTCTCTTTTGATTGTATTAATAAATTTGTATGTAGTAAATTCCAATACATATTCCACACTGAAGAAAATATTTTATAAAAATATATCAAAGATAATTGATTTCACTACCAACGTATGAGCCAGAAACAAGGTGGATAATGGCATAAATCAAAATAACTTTTAAAATACGTAGATTACGAGATTAATTTCTGTGAGTTAATGTAGTGCAGAAATAATAGTTTGTATAAAAACATTTGCCTCAAAACAAATAACTTTTTTACTATGCAGTTAGAAATTTAAAGCTTAAAGTTTTGTTTGAAAGTATCCCAGTTTTTATGTTAAACATACTATAAACACAATATCCTATTTATATTAAGTTTACGATTTGGAACTTATTATCATTTTTTATTTAATGTGATTGTCATATCTGTACTATTCAAAAAATTAATTGGTATTACTCCAATTTTTCTATTAGTGTAACTGATTCAAAGTTGTGTCAACTAAATTATACACGTACATTACTTTTGTGTTCAAGTTTTACGTTTATTGGATCATAAATCGTGGACTTTCCAGAAAACAGTGTCGGGTATATATTTATTGCATTTGAAAACCATTTGATGCTTTTATTACAACCGTTTTATATTGGTATTTGGAAGTATGGGGCAGAGCCCGTACCCGACTCTTCCATTTTGCAATAATAATCACATTTCGTAATAAAAGTTTCGTGAATATGAAATCTGACGATTTGAAAGATTTAAAATTGTTGTCGAAAAAAAGTATGTAGTTGAAAAGACTGCGTACTAACGTATAAACTTTCGAAATGAAAAAAATCCTCAAAATTACGTGTTTATTGAAATGCTCGTTATTTATAATAATTTTTTATATAACTTAAAAATTATGTTACAAGTAAAACCAGGTCATATATTTATGAATATATGGCGAAGGTTTCATCAAAATATAAGTGCAAGCCATACATACACACACACACACACACACACACACACATATATATATATATATATGTATATATATATATATATACGTGTGTGTGTAAGCATGTATGTATGTACATGTATATATATATATATATATATATATAAATATGTATATATATAATTACCACTACAAGTGTTCCGTATACAAAATAGTTCAATATACGTAGTATGTATGTAGTTGTGTAATCCTGCTACTAAAAGAAAATAAGAACCTATTAATATAATTACAAACCCAAGAAAATTTGTCAGAGCTGCCATGTCATGCCTAGTGAGATAATATTACCATAAAACTTAACTAATAACTATCGCCGGTTAATCCCAAATATTATGCGGAAAACCGTATCTAAATTGGTCAAACCGTTTGGGAGATAAATGGGAAAATTCGTTTGCAATTAAGTGTTTATTGCGGTGCTCCCTGATGACTAATCACCGTAAAAACTATGTAAGAACCACTGCCAAAGAATCAAAAATATTTTACATAAAACCGTATTTAAATGGATCAAACTATTTTGGAGATAAATGGAAAACTTGGATTGCGCACACAAACACTTACCCTAAACGCATGTACCTCCTCTGTTCCTTCGTGGCTAAAAATGAAAGCGAATTATTCACAGTTCATATATTCTATAGCTCAAGCAAATTAATGGTTTACAACATATTTGAATTGAATTAATAAATATTATTATTATACATAGATTAACATCTGAGATTATTTTGAAAATTGTCTGAGATATTGCAAGTTTAATTTAATAACTAACAATATTTATTTAGCGTCATGTCAAATATAAGCACAATTGTAATCTCTTAACTTAAAAAAAATATACAAAAAGTAAGACTTTATTAATTGTTTTTAATTTTTATTTGTTATTTCGCTACTGAAATGTTAATATTCAACATTTCTTTTGGTACATTTTCTTCTCAATATATTATTTCAGAAATTAGTATTTTGTTAGTTTTATTCTTCAACTAAATTTTAAAAAAAACAATACAAATAGTAAACCATTAAAATTCATTACACTCATCCAAGTATATACCTTATCGATATTAAAAAAACGGTAACTTAATAAAATCATCAAGCTTAATTTATTTGTGTATATTTGGGAATCGTGTATTTATTATTATTACTAAGGTAGAATTAACATAAGTTCAAATCGAAAGACATATTTTGTTGTTAATTTTTATTATAAACAATTAAATAAATATTGAATGCGTGTTATGGCGTTGTATCAAGAAGTCTGTTGTCTTGATGTAAACTTGGTACTTTAAAACCCGACTTCGTGAAAAAAATATACAAGCAGTAGAAACGAAACCAACATTTAGTATACGTTAATTAAGAAAATGCCTAGGTAATCCTTTTTAGGTTTTAATCCTTATTATGTAAATGGGAAATATTAAAAAAGTCTTTTGGGAAGCGCCTAAATAAATTATGAAAAAAATTATGTTTAAAAAATACAGTACTGGAGATAACAAAAACCTAAAATCAGCATTTTTTACATAGCGTAAATCACTTAGCTGTGATGAATATCTGAAACTTTAACAAAAGTATAAAAATACAATTCTAAACCGTACCACTTATATTAAAAACAATACACATATTTTTCGGCATAGGCTATGAAAATCTTAAAGCATTTATCTCGTAATACTTAGTGTCTTCATAAGTGTTATACATGATGTATCTAAGTGAGCATGAAATATGTTTTATGTATCGTAAGCCGTGAGTGTGTCGTAAAATAATGGCTCATATTATTTATAGCGATTTAAAATCGCTCTTCTATTTTTGTATGTGAGCGCCATGTTCGAAACGTGACGGTAATTTCCCGTTCCGCTATTGTAACAAGAGAGATAAATTGTGCGATTTGGAAGTTCAAAGCCTTTATCTGGACAATGACAAAAGGTAGTTGAGAAGATTTTGCGATATAACGTTGTGAGAGTTTTGAAATTGTGCGAGGTTTATATTAGGTAATTTATTTTACCTTCCTTTGCAAAAACCTTTAAAAAAACTTAAGCTTAAATTCTATCTTTGTTTTCCATACGGTTCTTACCATATTGAAAACAAAGATAGTATTTAAATTAATTAAAAATATTTTAAAAAATCTTTCCTAAATGATAACTACAGAATTTTGTTATTATCTTTGGAATGTTATTCTTTCTCAATATATACCTCGTATAGTCAAAAATTATAAAATGTTTGCCCTTTTAAATGAATATGTATTTTTTCACTCCATTAAGTTTTAATGGAGAAGCATTTTTGTCATTTTTAGGCTTATTTAATCTAAATCTTATATCCATAATTTGCTATAAACTAAATATGTCACATGTTGAATAATATTGCCAATGTGCCAACAAGCGTGTGTTCACTTGTTACGTTTAAATGATAATAAATCGTAAATGCAATGCAAAATTGTGGCCCCATTTTTTATAGCGTTTTAAATCAAATCTCGACTCCTTAATCTCCATCATTTTGCTTTGGTATATTTTCATTTCTACTATAATCGTATGATATTTTTATTAGAAGCCTGGGTTGAAAATCCTAACAGTGTTTTCCATTTCGCTAACAACGTAGATAAATTATGATATATTTTGTGAATAAGAAGGATTGTCGAAAATAAAGGAGGAAAACATTTCGTATTGACGTATCATTTTATTTCCACGTGTAAATTAAACAATTTTTATAAATATTCTTTAACGTCCCATTTATATTTAATGTAATCCTTATAAAATAAACTGGAAAATGGAAATTTCTTCCGAATTAGATTAATACGTTTGGAACATTTTAGTAAATTGTTTTAACCAAAATTAACAATTAGCGTTCCCAAAAAATGGTTTTTCATAATAAATCGTGAATGCCCTTCTTCAATTCCTGATACAACCTTAAAATTTTAACTTTCTCGAAATTTTCATTAATTTTATTATTTGGATGATAAGATTGATTTAAAATGTCAAAAAAATCAAATTCAAGTCTGTGATAAGATCCAATATTTTTTTTAATATGAATTATGCAATACCGAGTTATTCCTAACATAATTTTGTAACTCGATCACAATATCGTTTTTGTTAAGAAAGTAAGAAATAATTACTTCAAATAATATAAAGTAAAATTTAAAATATATTTTAATTTTCTTCAAAAAAGGAAAAAATATTCCATAAAAACGACTGAGTTTAAAATAAATTTAATTTTGAATAATTTAAAATCAACATAGAAAACTGAAAATATTTTATTTGTAGAAAATAAAATTTCATGATGGTAGGAAAAACGGATTATGCATTTCAAGATACTGGTTTCAAAAGCAAAAAGCAAACTGAGCGTATTGACTTGTAATCTAGACAGTGGTGATATGTATTAAACAATTTAAAAGAAATCGAAATTGTGGGATTAAGTTTTCAAATTTGCCCGAATTTAAATTTTAATTAAATTTTACAGTAAACCACAGAAAATTTAAAGAAAATGAAAAAGTAAGAAAAACCAAATGCTAAAAATACTGCAAACAATTCTTAACCTTTAACTACTGACGTGATATTTTTTTACATAAGTTCTGGCGTGGAGGCCTGAGCAGCTCGTGCCTTTAATCGTTGATGTAAACGATAAATGAAGATTTTAAGATTTAAATAATTACTATCTAAAATACGTATATTTAAATAAAACAAATGTATTTTTAAAATTAATTTTTATTTTTAAGTGACATATTTATATTTAATTAAAAATTAAGTAACATTTCTTGGCAAAATTTACTTGAGATCAGAAAACAGTCTGTATTTCTAATAAAACTTAACAAAGTTGATAACATTATTTGTATTTTTAATCTTCAATAATATCTCTAATAAACTATATATAATCAACCGTAGCTATTACATAAAAACAATAAAATTGCAAGGCACAAAATCTTACAAATTAGGCACAATCTGGGCAAACTTTCTTAGCGCACTGAAGGCATACGTGTTTTTTACACAAATAACATGTATGGGTGGACTTTCTTTGAAGCTTCAGTGGACATGTGTGACACCTTCTTCTTATCTTAAGTCCTTCTTCTTCAACTTCTGGAAGTTCTGGATGTCCAGAAGAAAGAATTTCAGGTCCCCAACACTCATGTCAAACTCAAGCGTAGTTCACGAGGCAGTTTTTCATTATGTACTCTGCGTTTTAAGTGTGGCAACACCAAATGACGGGCCAACTCTTTTATGAAAATACGTCTTTCTGTCATTTTTTCTTGGTGTATATCATACAAGATATGGCTATTGACAGAGCTGCAATCTAAAATACGATAAAATATTACCATCGGCCAACGTTGTGTCCTGCGGCTACATGTATATATAGAACACTTTTTATCTATTTCGTCCACTCCTTTGGTTGTATTATAGAAGTGGATTATTTCAGGCTTTCTAGTAGATTCATCAGTACCTTCAGCATGGTGCATAGATGATAAAAGAATGACTGCCTTATTTTTTTTTGGGGCATGCGAAACAAGTGTATTTTGACCGGCAAAATCATAAGGTGCAGAATTGACTTCTCTTTTTTTTGACGGTAGGAATTCTTTCGGTATCTCACGTTTGTTTTTTTTCAACGTGCCAACGCATGTTAAACCCTTTTGCGAGACGAATAACTGATTGCGTTGATACCAGGAACTTTTTTTCATCATCAATCAAACCTGCACCATCTGATCCACGTCCTGTATATATATATAACAGTTATACAAATAACCATTTTTTGCGTCACATAAGCACATTAGCTTTAATCCGTATTTTGCTGGTTTCATTGCCATGGCATACTCGCTGACGTCATAAACCTTTTGACAATTTTCCACAAATTTAGTAAAAATTTTTGAAACTGCTGCTTTTTTATCAGTCTTCCGTCGTTCTTCGCGATCAACAGGGTTGTCAAATCGAATGCAGTGCAAGATATGGAAGAATTTAATTTTTGACATAACACACCTGAATATCTCTCGACCTGTACCGTCTGTGGTGAATATGTAATCCACGTTTTCGTGATTTGATTTGAATACGGCCGTGTAAAAGAGTAGACCAATAAATGCATGAAGTTCAATGATATCTAAATTTTTTAATTCTGGGCCATCGCCTTTTGAAAATTTGGCTCTGTATTGATTTATCTTTTCATTAGTCCACTTGAGTATCTCTTGTGACATGTCATTGTCTAAAAACTTATTCCGTATTGAATAGGGGTCTTTTAAATCATTTGCTGTTAGGTTTGAAGAGTTGGTCCGTCTTATATTGTTGTGTTGAGGCGTCCTGACTGCTCTTGATGGAGGTTGCCGTCACTATTTGTATCGGTGTTTGCCGTAGTAACACCGTAATGACTATATTGGGAGTTCGTCTTCGGAAAAATCTTGTTCCGATTCCTCTTCAGGCTCTGAGTCACTCTGAGAATCTTCGTTATGCCCTTGTTGCACTGAAACAAATGTATCACCGAGGTCTTCTGTCTCTGAACCGCTAGACTCTTCATAATTCACCCAAGATAGGAGAACTGATTCAAAATCCGGGTGTCTGGTCGCAACCGACTTCCTAATTATAGAATGACGGGTATTATCTTCGTCATTAATAGTCCGTTTTTGCCCCGATGATGTACTTGGTTCCATTTTATATTACTTGTCCAACTATTGAAAGAAAAAGTTAATATTAGTAACATAAGTGATTTTAAAAAAAGTTACGTAAATACTGACGATGGATCACAGAGGCCCGAAAAAAACTTCGAAATGAATTTACTTACCAAAATTGCGAGCGCCGACACGTAAACTACCTCACACAGCCGCGGCGTTACTAAACTCGAAGCTACAGGAAGCCGCGTGTGCGCCGGGTGCGTGGGTGGGGAGTTATTCGATATTATTACTGTTGCTAGCCCGGAGCGGCCCCCACGTCAGTAGTTAAAGGTTAAAAGAAATTAAAGTACTAATACACTTTTATAATTGAATGCCAAAGAGCTCCACATTCAGAATGGATTTATTGAAACTACCCTACATAGTACTCTTAAATACAACTTCTAAAATTAAATCAACAAAATCAAATTTGAATCCTCCTTCTGATTTCTTTTATATTTTACGAATTGCATAGGGGCAAAATATAGGTAAACCTTAAGATATATTTTACTAAAAAATGTTACCTTCATATTTATTACATCACAGAGATGTCTCACACTTTTAAAAGAAAATCTTGGAGTTTTTCTCTGTAAATTGAAGCATTGATAGGAAATGTACGTCACATAAAACCTACCTATGTCTCCTTTTATACAATTTCTAGTATTATGAACAGTATGCATACCGTTTCATATAGGGATCAACACTTTATATTTTAAAACTATCGTTTTTAGTAAACTACAGTGTTCAGTATTCATATTTGGAAATGGAGATACAAACATTATAATTTGTATTGTCCTATTCAATGATCGTGTTTATTAGTATTACCTAGTTGTACTTTTTAAGCTCTGTTATATTTGTAAATATTTAATTCTATTTAAATGCGATTGACATATGTTCATGTGATAATAAGCATAAAAGGAATTTTTCCAATACCATTATAAAAATTAAATTTTTAAAATTTCCAATACCGTTATAAAAATTAAAATTTTGCAATTGTAATTCGAATTTACCAGTTTTACGACTTTTTCCAATTTTATAAATTGGTTATATCATGTACTAAAAATTTAGTCACATGAATTAAAATCAAAATATTCAGCGAAGAGAGCAAAAAAAAATTTTAAATATATTCTCGTTTTGTATGATGATTTGCTCAATGATTCCATCAAATCTTAACAAGGTTGTAGTACGTTAATAAAGCAAAATAATCAAAGCAAACGTAGACTTTTTTTCTCTTTATCGACGTTCAGATTTAACTGATGTTTTATTTTGTATTTAATTCTCTCTAGCACTATCGTCGGTTGATCTATATGGTAATTACATGTGCTAGAGAGACTCCATAGCGTGTAACTGCTTAGAAATAACAACAAAGTTTGTAATTTATATATCTTTCTTTTCCAAGATACTATGTATCTTCCAAAGTACCCTATGCATCGTTTTATTCGATGGAGCCACTGAGAGAAGTTTGCGGGACACTTTTCCTTGGACGTTTCTTTCACAGATTTTCTGAAGACGATTGTTGTTTTTCGGCTTCCGTAATTCATATTCATCATTGTTTACCTTTTATTCTTGGCAATTAATTAAAATTGCGGGGGGGGGGGGGGCGGTAATCATGGCTCTATGGTGGTCAAACTATAATTTCTGCATCCGATTGGCTGAGTACTCAGAGGTGTTGTGATGAAGAAAGATTCTTGTTGTCTTGAGAGGACGATACTCTGAATTTTTTTGTTTTTTTGCAAAATACCACTTTAAAAATTGCTGGAATGGTAGTCTGCATTAACTGTTCTATTATTTTTCGCCGCAATCTTTGCATAGTTATATTACATTCATCCCAGGAACGAGGAAACCATCTCCTTTCCAGGACTTGATCCTTACTTCGCTATGTAGTCAGCTCTTCAGAAGGATACACCCACTGCACAAACTGCCTCTCCTTTTCTAATGTACCATTTTCGTTACCTTCGATAATGTGGGTTGCGAATTTAAGTGACCTATGTCGAATTTTTTTAACATTTCGCGACACCATTCAATGGGGCCATGTTTTCGAT
Organism: Druceiella hillmani; assembly: GCA_039881145.1. Classification (NCBI taxonomy): domain Eukaryota; kingdom Metazoa; phylum Arthropoda; class Insecta; order Lepidoptera; family Hepialidae; genus Druceiella; species Druceiella hillmani. The sequence continues at coordinate 29,992,958 of JAYKKI010000022.1, read as the reverse complement.
TTGGTCGACTAATGGGATATTTATCTAGAATAAAGCTTGATTAAATATTAATGCAGAATTTTCTGTACTTAACTGACATGAATGTTAAAACTTATACTAGTCATCTCACAAGTACACTGTTTTCAGTCTACATCATAAGCCGTATGTCATTGATATTTTCTTCAATTGTGGCTGTCGGGTGATTTCTCTTATGCAAATTTTCATTGAGATTTTTTGACCACGCTTAATCTCATTACATTAATTGTTAAAAATGACATGCGATGGCGCTTAACTACGAAACGTTGATGAAAATTGATCTTGACATTATTATTGATTGAGATCACAACGAAAGTCGTTAACAATTCATGGAACCATAATCATCTAAGGTTAAATTTATTTGATACGATACACATAATTATCAAATTACCGCCTATTTATAAAAACAAATGATAAATTCAAGCAGAGTACCCTGATCGACTTCCAAAGAAATCTACTTATTATTATAACTTTTCTATTAGCATTATTATGAATGTACAAATCGATGAAATTTCAGTGCAAGATTCCTAAATGAAAAAATAAGTCTGTGAATACTATGCTTTCGGGTATATATTTTTAATATTATCTGAAGTTAATGTAAATTATAAATAACAGAAATATATTATTATTTGTTTGTCATTATAAATGACTACGTCATTTTAGAGAAACTACTTCTTGACAAAAAATGGTATTTAAAAAAAACGATAATTTACTTAATAATACCAGTTTATCTCATACCTACATTAAATGAGTTTTATTTATCGACGATTGTGGATGCATGTTATATTTCCATAAAGCAAGCAGTAGGTATGCTTAGAAAACCAACCCGATATTTAGGGCATATTAATTGAGAATAAACCTTACAGGATCCTTTTTGGATTGTAGTCCCTCTATACTGGACAGGAAATATTCAAAATCTTTATTTTAAAAAAATCACGTAGAAGAGATAACGAAATTATATAACCGACGTTTTCACTTTTGACAAAATACATCGCAATAATGGATAACTGAAAATTTGTTTTAAAGAAAATTTTAATAATTTAATTTTAAATCATACCACTTATATTAACGACACCGCAGATATTTTTCAGCATTGATCGTGAAAATTTTAAAGCGACTGGTCGATAAATTTTACGCATTGTATTAAATCTATTTCAGTGAGCATGCAATTTATTATATGCGTCGTAAATATGAGTATATCATTAAAGAATGGTGTGTATTATTTATAACGTTTTAAAGCTGCTCTTCAATGATTGTATCTATAAGCAATGTCCGAATCATGATGTGCTATATCGTTCCGTTCCGTTATCATAACTAGAGACAAAAAACACAAAATTTTAAGACCTTCAAATAATTGCAAATTTAAAACCTTTATATGAAAATCAAGAGGAATATGGATTTTCAAATAAATTTCGTAAAATTATTCCTGACATCAAAATTAAGTAAGTTTTTCATTATATACTTTTAAAAAATGTAAGCAACTAATAAGGCTTGAAAAGACAAGTATTAAAATTAATAAATTGATTTCAAAAAAGCTTTTTTCCAATCTTAATCTAAAATTTTTCGTTTTTACTCTTTTGTGTATTTAAAGTTAAAACTTTTTATTGGTTATTTATGGTGTTCTAGCTTCTATATTTATGCTATTAAACTTTTCGTAAATTATTAAGTATTTAATATTTATAGCTTATTTCTATACACTTTATGTCACTTCTATATCTTGCTATAAACTATTAATATTTATGTGTTTGAATGATATTTTCGAGATATTTCTATAAGTGTAACTGATTCCGTAATATATTACATATAGCATATGCGTATATAAGGTATTTAGTTTAGTGCGTGGTAAATTGAAAATTTATAGTAAAGTAGTCTTTTAGTTATTGTATTTTAAAGCTCTACCAGTACTCTTTCACGGCATCACCGCTTAACACGAATGTGATACAATAGTTTATTACACAAGTTACCATATATGTGGAATGTGTCAGTGTGAAATAAGTATAAGTAACCTTATACATCAAAATAGTATAAATCTTCTTCGTGATTAAAAAAATATTTTATCAGGGAAAGAGGAAATCTTTATTTATATAATCAGTGATTAAAATCTTCACAATATAGAAATGATCATTTTGTTTATGTCGCCATTTTTCCCTTTTTACGCGAGCGAAGATACAGATTATAACTGTTGACGTGCTATATTAAAGTAAAAGGTATTATATACAAATTGGTGTCTATGGACCATTGGTCCTCTTTGATAGCAAAAACCCTCTAATAAACAAATAGATGGATGGTCGGAGAGATGGAAAGCGTCGTCACAACAATATGATTCTCTTAGAAACCATTTTTCAATAAACCTTAAAAACAAACTGTATTTGCCTAACCATCCATATAACACGCTTTATATTAAAACTGAATTTTGAAAAATAACTTAAATATTATTAATAATTGATTTCCAGCACAGTACAATCTTTGCAATATAATTCGAAGCTAAATGGGCTGTTAATTTGATTTAAATAAAACACATTTCTATAGCCTCCCCGAAACATATAAATGTTATTTTATTTTGACGTATGCCCATAAGCATTATTCACTATGTTTTTTCCGAACTAAATCCCTTTTACCATAATGTTTATTTAAAATTTACATTATGGTCTCCTTCGATTCTGTTTACCACTAGGTACATAGACCTAATTTATTTTTGTTTCTTGTAATCAATTAACCTTCAACACTGATAAAACAGTATTTTTCTCTTAAACGAAAATTAATATAAATGTTTGATAAAAACACTCTGCATCCTAATTATGGGTGAGAGATTTCCCATTTATACAAAAATCAAAATTTTAAATTAAATATTGTATAAATAAATGTTTCCATGTAGTTGCCAACTTTTCATTCTTCTTTCTCTCTCGGTACATTATAGTGAAGGAAAATTAGTGATGAATACTAGAAACTATTCATACTGTCAGGAACAGTATCACTAACTTCGTATAATTAACTATTCAAATAGAATGTACGGCGCTAAAACAAATACGCACAAATAAAACGCTTTCTTCTGTTGTAAAAAGTATATTTACCTTCCAAGTTCTTTTAGGTTTTTTGTTCAATGTAAGTTAGGCCTTTTTGGTGTAGACGACAAAAAATTTAAGGACAGGTTGAAAGGTTGACTCACTTCTATAACGAAGTTTTCTTTCACAAGGATATCGGAATAAATATAAATTTGAGTTTATATTTTGTAATTGCTGAAAACCTTAAATTATTGAGTTTTACTTTACTGTTATTATCAACTTCCAAATACTTAGTTTTTTCAAACTTAAATATAGATGTATACACGCATATGCACAGGCCCACACACACGCATATACGCACGCACGCGCACTCACCCTCTTCACGTTCAATTTACGAGCGATAGATTTCAGTGATAAATTAAATACATGTGGAAAATTTTAATCAAATATTTTTTTAAATAATAAATTAGTATATGGTACACTTCCTTATCACACGTCATTTACATCACCACTTCTTTGAAATATTTTAAATAAAATAAGAGAATGTTTTTTATTATAAATATTGCAATTGAAATATTAATATTAAAATTTATTTTGGTACTTTTTGAAATGCATATTTTTTTCAATTTCAATTTTGTAGTAAATCTATCTAATAAGGACATTGTAAATAGAAAACCATCATTTATCAATACACTCACAAAGCCTGCTTGAAAATATCTATGCTTAATATATAAGGCTGGGGATATACAATTATTACAAGGTCTCAAACATCATAATTAATCATCGTATTTACGACCGCAAAATAGACAATGGAGCTCGCGCTTCACATCCTTCATTCAAACACAAATATCGAAAGGCCATGTCCTTTTACGGATATATTGTTGATTTATGGACCACAAAAAGTAATAATTGTACATCTGAATACATTATAAGTTAGATGATTTGGAACCTGGTCATTTTTACATAAGTGTTCGTGTAACAAAGAAACCACTCATGTTGTCGAGAGCGCCCAAGGTAAGTTTCAATAACAATAGTTACCATGTATCTGGAAGAGTGTATCTGAATACAGTGTATATGAAAAGAGTTTAAATTTAGAATTATTAAATTTCCTTTTTTATTAAGAGAGAATATATAATTGAGTGTAATAAAAATATAAAGTATAATTAACAATTATTTAAATTTCGTGGAAACATTTATCGAGAAATTGGAGTTATAGGATTACCTTTTTAAGTGAAAAAGAATTTCTTTTTTTTTGCTTTCTCCTACTCACAAGTCGAAGAACCCAAAATTTCAAATTAGTTTAATGAAACCACTATACTGAGTACTACTAAATTATGCTTCTGAAATTAAATCAAGTCAATTTATATTCCAAATTTTCTTTTAAATTTTTCCAGTAACCTACCTGCTAAATATTGACAAAACTTTGTCTGTTAGAAAGGTTTTCCCAGACCATTACATTACACAAATCTTCCTTTCACTGAAACTTTTAGGGACTTCTTCTTTATATACTAAAGAAATGTATTTTCTAACTCGTGTTCTCATTTTTGAAGAAAGATTAAATCCATGCCTTTCATGTATAATATTCCATTTGTTATAAATATTGAATATATCACATATTATATGGACGTATTCTTTACTACATTTTAAAGTTACAGTTCAATATTTGCATTTGGAAACGGGATTTTAGTATTGTGGACTTCATTGTTCTATTGAACGGTGGTATTAAAAGTGACAAGTTATATATTTTAAAGTAATATAATAATTTTAAATCCAAAGTTTCTTCTGAATGTAAATCAATTTTGGTTAAGCAATATCACGAGTAAAACGAATTTTAGATACCGTTATAAAATTTCCTAATTTCGCTCAAAGTTGCCAATCCCTTATAATAGTCATCTGAACTTTCTAAAACTGTCCTTTTATTTACTATGACTTTAGTTATTACCATACAATATGATATTATTATCGTATCATTAAGGAACACAAATTTTAGTATAAAAAATGAATTATTGAAAAAGATTATAATAAATAATACAAAAGTTTTTCTTGTCTCGTGTGGTGAAGTGTTCAATGACTATGTAAATTTAATAATTAATAACTCACAATTAAATGAAACTACGTGATGTAGTATTATTTCTCTTTCTTTAAGTTCTTTACCACAACCTAGGTTTCATTGTATTACAACATCTTCAGTTGGGCTATGAGCAAAGATTAATTCTTAGGAACATCCAACAGTATTTATGTTTCAAATACAACAGCGGAAGCTGGGTTTGTGTGGGTTTTCCCACTGATTATGTTAGTGAGTTTATTGTAGGGGAGCGGTGTAGGTTTTATTATATTTCCGAGAGTTACACGATATTCAAGTATTTTAATGAGTGTAATAAATTAAATTGAAGTTATTCAATGAGGTTATACAATGCGAATGTTCCGGTGTTTGTAATAAAATTAAATGGAAATTATTCTCAGCAATATATTTATACAATAGCAAGGATATCTGAAAGTTAAAACAAGATTATACCACTAATTGTACATATCTCCCGTTTTATTTATTAATTCATTTTTCTTTTTTATTTATTTACTTACTTATTTTTTTAATATATTTATATTTAAATGTGTAGTTGGGCTGAAACAATTTGAAGAGTAGCGTAGTATCAATGTTGTCTGAATATATTATATCTAGAAAATATTAAGTATTGGTGACGATATTATATTTAGTTGTTCATTTAATATATTAACCTTTGTATCGTTTTATATTTGTTTATTTCTAATGTTTCTAGAATATTAAGTATATTGCCTTTTATATTTATTTGTAAAATATAGGGGGCATTGTCAATGTGAGGTTGATGGTTATTTTCAGTGAGGTTTTTAGCAAAATGAGATTTATCTGGTTTGTTATTTCGCCAGCTGACAATGTGTTCTTTGTATCTTGTAGTAAAATCCCTTCCTGTTTGACCTATGTATACACTATTACAGTCGTTGCATTTAAGTTTATATATACCACTCTTTTTATATTTATCTATTTTTTCTTTATTTTAATAAGGGTTTTACCTATGTTATTTAAAGTACTATAGACATATGTGATATTATTTATATTTTTATTATTAGTTAAGAGTTTTCCTAATTTGAGTGATACGTTACCTATGTATGGATTTATATTTGATTTTATTATTATTTGGTACGACCAGGTATATTTCTTGCATTAGTATTTTTCGTAATGTGTTATGGTAAAGTTTTGTGACAATTGATAGGTTATAATTATTATTTGCTGCGATTTGTTTTACAGTTTTCATTTCTTTACGTAAATTAGGTTTCCCTAGAGGGATGGTTAACGCTATATCGCGTAGTTACATTTAATTGTGAATAATGAATTTCTACAAAATTAACGCCAAATATATTCAATAATTAATAATTCATTAAAATAAGAATAACATACCAATTTATTGCTTTTCGTACTGACCTTCTGAGTGAGTTCAGTTTGTCTTTTATTTATAATTCATTTTCTGCATTCACCTGACTCAAGGATTTCTGTAAATTGAATTGAAAAATACCCGATAATATTAATCCTTTACAAATTTGTCTAATACTTTTTTTTATAATCACACCGTGTTTTACATTGAGCTCTGTAATTAAAAAATAATATTCAATAATAAAATGTCAATTTAATAAAAAGTCTCACGAAGGAGAAACATTAACAGGATTGGATATATATCAACCGTAGAACTTCAGAAAAGTAAAATTATCGTAGAATGACTTTAAATTAAAAACAGAAGTATATTATTGCTGCTTTTCATTATTTTAAAAAAAAATTAGCTATTTTTAAAAACATATGGTATTTTGCAAGAATATAATTTTGCAATATTCTTATTAGATTCTCGGCCATGCTCGCATACTTTTAAAATATAACACATTATTTAGATCATAATATATGTTCGGGACGACAGGTAAAACTCAAAGCTCCGCACTTGACTGTTGCTGTATTTAATTATTCGACGAAAACTAGATTTCTCTCACTGTTGAGAATGAAGCCTGGAAAAGGCCGCTTGTTCGAATACCTGTAAATACACCTCGTCGGTGTGAGACAATGTCTGCATTAATTAAATAGAACTTACAAAGTGGGCTTCAATTACCCATTGCTTGAACCTGAACTGTAGCGAATGGTCGAACTGAACTGCGAAATGTACTGGTTTTTGCAGCGACTTAACCACTCTGCCATCCTCCCGTTGTGCGGCCGCAGGTTGTCAAGCCAGAGTTTATGAATCCACGATCTCCTGATCGTCTGGTTGATAACTGCGGTTGTCAGGAACAATGTAAATATTAATAATGTCATTGTATGCATTTTTTATATTGCGTGAATGGATATTTGTATTAAATTTTCTATACTTTTCAAGAAGTCTGCCGTTTCGATGCACCCATTGTACTATTAAAATTCGCCCTTGAGAAATAATCACACGAGCAGTAGATAAACTTCTTTGACCAAGCCAATATTTGGGACAAATTAATTAAAATAAAATAGCGCCACAATTTCCGGGATGTAATAGTGGTGGACAGTAGGTGGTATTATCCGAAAACATTTTTCTTGAGGCGCTTAACAAAATAAGAGAAAGAAATAAAATTTTCAAAAACCTAGTGTCAGTAATAAATAAAATATGTAACCTGCGTTTCTAACGCACAAATACATCGTCGTGGTACAAATATGACGCTCCGTTTTATGGAAATGGAAAAATTAAATTTTAAATCAAACCCCATGTATTAATGACACTACAGATATTTTTCTGAATAGACTCTGAAAATCTTAATGTAGTTATATCCGCAAATTGAACCTATTCCTAAGAAAGTCGCATGGAAAGTGTAGATATGAGCACGATATATATTATATGTATCATAACTCGTTTATAGATCGTAACAGAATGGTTCGTCTTATTTGTAATATTTTTCCAGTAATTTTAAAGCAACACAATATGGTTGAGAGCCATACTTAAGTGTAACGGGCTTGATATTCCTGTTGAGTTGTCACAATACCATTGATGAATCGCATTTTTGAATAGAGATTTTAAAGCTTTCCGAGGTTTTCCAATATTTATTTCGACAAAAACATGGCATATTTGTAGATTTTGCGATAGGAATTAATAAGAGTCGTGTTGAAATCGAAATTGAGTATGGTTTATATTACGTATCTTCAATTTTTTTAAAATATAAAGGAAATAAATACGATTTAAAGAAATAAATATTGATGCGATTTATCAAAGGTTATTTGTTACGACATGTCATTTGTATCATTAAAATTTGGTTTAGTACCTTTAGAATTCACATGATAATGGCCTTGTTATACTTAATTTTCGACAAAAATTAAACATTTCATTGTATTTAATATTGATTAAAGCATTTAGGTTGTGAATATTGCTATTCATTATAATAAAATATCACTTGCTTTTGCTATAGCCATTGCTGTGTAGGATCCACAGACATGAAAAAACGAAATATCTTTATTTTAAATTTATTCTTCCATAGCTGTCAATTAGTTTATATGCAGGTTGTGAATTTAAATAAAGCAAGATATTTTTCCTGTTCCATTGAAAATTAAAATGTGAAAATCATTTTTATCGTTTTTGGATTTGAGTCGTAATTGCGTAGAAATATTTTATATATCAATAATAAAATATTCGGGATCAATATCAATATTTTTTCAATTATAATTAGGTTTATAAATTTCATTAATAAAACCTGTATGAAAAAAATGTAAGAAAACACAGATGAAAATACTTTCCCTTCTAAAAATACATAATTTTCTTTTTAAATTGTATCCTTGAGAATGAAATAGAATTCAATGATTATAATGCTCTTGTCTTACATTGGGGAATCCACCACCACACGTAGTACTCGTATAACCAACATATTTGTCAGGACGCGAAATATTGGAGATATATTTATGGTCAATTTTTGAGATAGAGCTCTTAAAAATTAGTTTTAAATTTAATCCATTTCAGAGGCCCATAAAAATAATATTTTTACTTAAATAAAGAACCCAATTCTATTGGCAGATTTTATAGACAGATTAGATATAGAGATATCTTTTGAAGATATCTAAATACGCCATGTTGAACAAAATATTCGACTCGCCGTAGATACGGAAATATATAGAGATTAAATTCTGAAAGTCATAATCCAAATCCTAAATAATAATTTACGCTCTAACGTAAGTTCGTTAAAATTTTACATTTATATATGATCCTTAACCCGACTACTATAAAAGTTTTCATGTATATTTTATATCAACAATATATTTATATAGCACATTTCAAGAAAATTAATTTAATATACTTTATATCCCGAAATACCAATTAATAAAAGATATTAAACCTATACGAATTATTTTCTTCAGATATGTTAATTATACAGCAATTTGTTTTCTGAAATATTTAGATTAAAGAATAATAAATTATATTAATTTGAATTTTGTCAGGCAAAAACATGATGTGACTGTAAATTCTGGGAATAAATGCTTTAAGAGTTTTTTGAAATTGAAATTGATTAAGGTTCATGTCGTGCGTCTATAAAAACCTTGAGTTTATTCAGAATTCAAAATTTAAGTGAAGTTTAAATTAATTAAAGGCATTCCACATATCTTCAAAATTGTTGGATTAAATAAGGCCATGTAAATTTATTTTTTGTATAATTACCAAAATCCTTTCAGGAATAAGGAATTCGTTTAGCATCTGAGATTATGTCCTAGATATGCTAATATATCGTGATATAGAGTGAACCACATTAGCTAATTAAAATTACGCCTTCCTTTTCACACGATGTTTAGGAAATATGGTTATATTTCCTTAACATCGTGTAAAAAGGAAGGCGTAATTTTAATTGGTTAATGTGAGAAATAATAATTAATTAAATCTTAATAATAATTTCTGCGAGATTGCAAAATGATTCATTTGTTCTTTATTTTAATCATTAAATTCCAAATAATTTATTTATTTTCAAATTTGACTCAAGTACGCACACTAACATACACACACACGTTTGTACGTGTGTGTGCGTGTCTGTGTGTATACACACACACATGTATACACAAAATTCTTCACGTTCAATTTACAGACGATAGACGTTCCGTTAAATTCAGATCGAAAATTGAATCGAATGTTTTATAAATAAATACAATACATACGGCATTTTATCCCACACGCTGTTTGTTTAACCATTTCTTTGCATTATTTGGACTACGAGAAAAGAAACTTTAGGATCATAAATTTTTAGGTCAAAATATTGATGCCAAAAATTTATTTTGGTACATTTTCTGAATCTCGGTTTCAGTTTTAAACTAAATCTATTAAGGACATTACAAATATTAAACTCACGAAGCCGTTTGCAAAAGATTTACACCTAAATAAGGACATAGATATACAATTATTTCCAGGAGTAAATATCATATTTAATCATTGTTTTACGATCGTAGAATTAAACAATTGAGCTTGCACCCTACAACCTCCATGCGAACATAGTCGTCGAACGGCCCCGTTCTTTTACGAGATATTGGAGATTTATGATTTCCTAAAAAACGTAATAAGTGAACATCTGAATACATTATAAGTTAGACGATTCGAAATCTGGTTGTTATAAATTAAATTTTTGTGTAACAAAAGCAACACTTCGTGAATAGCAAGAACGCTCTAGGTAATTTTTAATATTATTATTAACAATTTTGGTAATATAATTTATGTAATAGAAAATGTATTTTAAACGGACCCTAATTATACATTGTATTACTTTTTTTATTAGGAGAGAAAAAATATGGTTTTCATGTTCTATAAACCATGAATGGAAAATATTTAAAAACATTATATGTGATGCGCTTAAAGAAGTAAGGAAAAAAATCGGTTGTACAGGTAAAGAAAATATATAAGTGTTTTTTTATAATATACCAATCACATCAGTGTGACGTATAAATGAAACTTTGCTATAAAATAAGTGTTAAAATGCTATTTTGGAACATACTTTTATATTAATGACACTCTAATTTTTTTTCGGTACAAATTAAAAAAATTCTAACCCATCTGTCTTGGTGAATTGAGTGTATTCGTAAGAGACACATAAAATGTTTCTAATTGAGCGTTAAATACATTTAATCTATCATAAATCGTAATCATGTCATAAAATAATGATTTGTATTTTTTGTGACGTTTTAAAGCTGCGCTTCGCTGTTCGTATCCAAATGCGATTTTTCAGAACTGACGGGCTCGATATTCCCGTTCAACAAAGATAATTTATTAGATTTTGAGGCTTTCGAAGTCTTTACGGAGACTAAAGTGAACATAAACGTGATGTAGTTATCGATTTTACAAAAAATGTTGCAAAGATATTTTTGAAATTCAAGAATTGAGTAAGATTTATATTATGTATCGTTAAAAAATTAGGAATAATAAGAGTTGAAAATGTAAGTAAACTAAAGATATTTAAAAGACAAGCTTCCTAAATGATTTGGATTACATTAGATCACATAATTTTATTTGTTGTGTTAAGACGAAACACTTTTATAAAATAGAACTAAACAAATTATTTCTAATCTATCAGAAATTTATCTCTTTTTAATATTTATCATGTAAAATTAATACAAAACAGTTAAGTTTACTGCACGGCATTTCGGTATTTTAAAGCTAAAACTGTTATGTGTTAGTATTTTAACTTATATGCATAAATATGTACACACACACACACTCATATATATATATATATATATATATATATATATATATTTATATATACATATGTATATATATATTTATATATATATATATATATATATATATATATATATATAGATATATATATATATATATATATATATATATATATATATATATATACCTATGTATATAATAAACATTGTTAATTTTTTAAATTATTAATTAGTTTATTTCTTTCTAGGTATCCTTTCTGCACTTCGATATTATTTGATTGTTGTGGTAGGTACTTCACGTATTAAATTTAATGGATCATAAATTGCGAACGTATTGGAAAAGAGCGGCGTCCATGCATTTACTGTATTTTAAAGCTACCATTTGATGCTCGTATTACAACATTCGGTATTCTTGTTTGGAAACTTGAGTGAAAGTTTACATCCTTAGTATCGGGTGTGAATTATAATGTGTTGTGAGATTTGTAATATTTTTTAAAAAGAAGAGATGTCCTTGAAAATACTAGGTAATAAATACATTTTTTCAGTTCAAAAGGCTTGTTTTTCATAAAAAAGTTTACTTATTCCGGAAATTTTGTTAAAAATTGTACACGATTATATATTATGGGACATATAATGTTTATAAACAAAACCTTTGAAATACTAGTACAATTAATACCACGAGAACCCTGTGCATAGTTCACAAAGAGTCTTTCTTAGTCCGTTGCTGGATATATGCCTCTTACATTGCGCGAGTCATTGTAAACAATGGTACAAATCACTTCCCTGGGTAAGAAGGTTGGCAATCACAGTGCGTAGTTTCCTGTACCAGCGACGCTTCTGCCTGTCGCTGGTTTGCGGTTAGTTACACTAACACAAACATAACTCCATCCATCTAGGCGTGTGGTGGGAAACCTTCACTACTACCTTCACAATGCAGTACGCCGCGCAGTCAAATATCGTAATAAATTCATTATGAACACAAGGCCCGTGTTGTCTACCTGCTTATTGATAAATAAAGTTTAAACATATGCGGGCATTCTGCTTATGTTAGACTATTTACATATATTCTCATGCCCATTATATATATATATATATATATATATATATATATATACATACATATATATATATATATATATATACACACTTATATATATATATATATATATATATATATATATATATCTAATGGCCATGAGAATAAAATACGTTTTTTTTCTGACAATATTTTTAAAGTCATGATTGTTTTTCGAATATAACTGAAATATTTTATCTCTCTGAAAAAATATCTGAAAACATCTCGTGAAATATATTCCAGACACATTTTTTTGAAAAAAATTTATAGAGGTTTCGTTGAAATCGAAATTCAATAAGATTTATATTATGTAAATTTAGATACCAGGAATCATGATAAGAATTGAAAGTTTAAAATAAGTAAAAGTATTTAAACTAATACTTTTTCGAAATTGTGTGTAGTAATACGAAATCCTTTCAGAAAAAATCAAACAAAGTCTTATTTTTAAAATTTTCGTAATGCGGTTTTTTGACTGTATCTGTTCCGTATCTTTGAAATGTCATTAAACAATTCAAAATATTTGCTCCCAAAAATAGATGTACGTTTTTTTCTACCTAATTGGGATTATAGAGTTAAAAGGTTTATGTGTAGGTATACTAATTTTAAGTATTTATTCTATCGTTTTTGTAAATTACTAAGTAAGTACTTTTTCTTTTCTTTATGGATATAACGTTTATTTAAGCTGAGTGTTATATCTTCAGTTCGTAGTAAAGACTGTGTATTATATAATTTTTCCACTGAATTATGTATGTAGCTTTCCAAGGAAATAAATATGGACTACATTACATCTCAAAATAAAGTCAATTATTATATAGTTATTGAATAAAATATTCTGTTAAAGTTAAGGGCATCATCATAAGTAGCTATGTACATTTATGTAATAAGTGTATAATATCATCATTATCTTGGAAATAATCGATTTTATCTATAATTTTATCTCTTTCTACGTGAGCTAAGCCACAATTTTAAATAAAAAAGTTATATATTTTAAGTAAATTTCAAATCTGTAAATCATTGTGTGTTTTTTACAAACAAACGGACGACCAAAAACGATAGACTCCGTCTTCACAACCATTTTATTCTGTATGAAATCTTTGATATTAATCCGTAAACACATGAACTGTATTTGTTTAATCATATTTAACGATTAATATCCATTTATACTAATTGTATGAAAATCTTTACTAATATTGGGCTCTTCTTTCATTGCGAACACATCCATTCACACTTCAAACATTCAATGCTTCTATAGCTTGTGGAAAATCATATTTTACAGAAAATTGTTAATATCTTTATGTAAAATTAGAATAGCATCATTTCAGATGTTATTAGATATATAAAAAATAATAATTATTTATATTTATGTAAACGGAAAAGAACAATTTTGAATTTATTAATATAAAAATATACTTTTCTAATTAATTGTAATTTAATTGTATAGAGTTTTATAGTTCTTTTTTAAATATTCTATATATGCCAACATAAAATTATAGAGATCCAATTATTGTCAGTATCCAAAAGCATCATAATTTATCATCGCTTTTACGACCGCGAAACCGAACAATTGAGCGCGCGTTTCCAATCCAGCATCTAAACACAAACACCGAACGGCTCCGGCCTTTTGCAATATATTCGTGATTTACGACCCATAAAATTTGAGACATGTACACGTGTATATATTATAAGTTACACAATATCAAATCTGGTTATTAAAATAGAAAAACCGCCATGTATGTGAAAGGCGACATAGGTAAGTTTCAACAAAATATCAAAAATGCCTATGATTCAACTTTTAAAAAATTTGAATTAAACGAGTTTAAAAATTATTTTACAATACTATTTTTGATAAGGAAGTAAAAATAATGCAGTGAAAAAAAAACGAACTTAAATTTAAAAATTATTAAAATCTCAATGAAAGAGGGAAACCGTATTAAAGAAGCGATTGAAACTTATAGCCTGAGACTACTATTTTGTTTTTTACTTCAAATAATTGTTAATAAAAATACGGAAATTATTTAAAGAAAAAATTAATAGATTTAAGACATTTAAGTGCAGAAGGTAACATTCTATTCATGGAGAGATTTTAGGTAATGCGTTTTATGATATTGGATTCAAAAGCAACAAGCGACCTGGACAAATTTTCCTTTCGATTCGGAACTATTGTTATTTGGATTAAAAAAATTAAAATAAATAGGAGTTATTGAATTAGCTTCCCAATTTTAACTATTGATTCATGGTAACCAACAAAACAATTTTTCGACATAAATAAATTTGCAACTATTCTGAAAAGAAATGAAAGTACAGATTCTTGTTTAACTCATTTGCCAAACAGGTTTGTGTGTGTGCTTTGTGCGTATGTTTGGAATTAAACACTTTGTATTATTACTGGCTAAACTAGACGAGAAGTTACAAACGAATTGGTTGAAACTTTTTACAGCATGCCATTAAACTCAGATTTTGGTATCAAATCAACAAAATTTCTGTTAATTTCCAGCTATATTTACTTTTACAATATAAATGTGAGTGCGTGCGAGCGTGTGGGCGTGAGTGCGTGCGTGCGTGCATGCGTGCGCATATATATATATATATATATAAATATATATATATATATATATATATATATATATATATATATATATATATATATATATATGGCTGTTCCTATTCTAGATATACGCTTGTGTAGGTATATATTTTACGATGAAATATAATAATCAGAATTTTGCACTTTTCTACAAAGATAATTACGTGTTATATTTTTGAGGACAATACAGGGATTACCTTACATCTGTAAAGTTCAAAATTGGTTACTTAAATTAAGACAAATCTACATTTAACATTTTTATTGTTTTAAATAGTTTTTTTATTTTTTATCATATTGGCGACGTTTATTATTCACAACTCACGACAATTCTGTATATGTTTTTAGAAAGAGGAAATGTGCGATTCGTTGTCTTATTCTATAGTTGTAATAAGTTTAAATTTTTAGCTTGGTTAATTAATGAATCTACAAATAAATTAAATTGCAATAAAATATGATTAAGCGATGTTACGCATAAAACTAGTCTTTAAATATTCATTATACTGTTTGGAAAATTTCGTAACTTTTAGCAAATTTTGCAGTTTTCATGAGAATTATGTTATATTTCTAATACTTTATCAAGATATAACTTCAGTCGTATGAAGAAAAATTAAAGTATTCAGTGCATGTATTGTTGCTGATTATCCGTTC
This sequence comes from Druceiella hillmani, assembly GCA_039881145.1. NCBI lineage: Eukaryota > Metazoa > Arthropoda > Insecta > Lepidoptera > Hepialidae > Druceiella > Druceiella hillmani. Next base: position 29,976,963 of record JAYKKI010000022.1, on the reverse strand, counting down.
ACCAATCTCGTTTCACTTTAAAAAATTTTTAGCAAGAATATAATCTTAGAAAAATTAAATTTTTTTTAAATTACTGGCTTGTAAAACTGATTACACAAGGTAGTATTTTCATAATAAAATAAATTATATTATTTAGAATAGTAATAACAAAAACCCCTCACATTCAATTTACAATTAACTCTTTTACTATGTACTTACACAAAAATTTCATATTCCAACAATAAAATCCTTAAGTAGTTTTCGTTTTATCTCTTTTCATCTCTTGACAATATAAAAAGTTTATATGTGAGAAGAATTTCCTTCATGAGAATTATTCAGAATAAAGAACATGAAACAATATTAATATTATGTATTTAAGTTTTCTACATTCGTTACGTATATTTTTTTATATCAATCTTTCTGAAATGCATATAGAGTTGAAACTTTTAATTAAACCTGAAATGTCTATTATGAATATTAAAGCATCATAACTCATTACATACACGAAATCTTCTTCAAAATATACTATCTATATTTGAATTAGGCTGTGGATATACGAATATTGTGAGGTTTAAAAATGTCATAATTTATTATGGTTTTTATGACTGCGGAAATGAACGATTGAGCTTGCGGTCTGAATCCCGCATCCAAACACAAACACCGAACAGCCCGTTTCGTCTACAATATACTCGCGACTTATGACTCATAAGATATAAATACGTACATGAATACGTAATGTGTAACATGATTTCATTTCCGATTCTTTTGATGTGAAACCTCTATAGGCGCAGGTATAAACCGGGTCGTTGGCGTGGCGACGCTTGCCGTGGCGACGGGTCGCCACGCTATACTAAGGTATATATATAGTCTATATGTAGTAGAGTGTATGGTATGGCGATGTGTCGCCATGCGCAACCGACTACGCAACCCCCTCCTCACTCAGTTCGACGCTGTTGTTTACTACGGTACACATAACCTGTGCTTTATTATTTTTGTATTAATTGTAAATAAATGTTTATTAAATAAAGTCACCATTTTCTGTAAGAAATTCGTAATACTTTATTTTTTCATTATGCTATATTTAGTTCCTGTAATAATCTTGTCTTTCATGCATATTACTTGTACGAACACGATGTTTCACATCTGCCAGGCGTCCCGTGACGGCTCACTGTTTTTTTTTTATTCAAGTTTTCACGCAATAACACAGGAAACATGACTGTTCCAAGGACGTTCATAGATATCAAGTGTACTCTACCTAAACTTCAACAATTTTGTAGTCGACATAACTGTAATGAAATTTGACGAAACGTTTTGAAGTTAACCTAAATAAATTTACCCGCGTTTATCCATAATTTCTTATATGACAAATGAAATGAAAATTCTAGTGTTAAAATATTTCTAAATTCCACATTCTACGGCATTAAAAAAACTACTCTAATTATGGCATGTTTGGAATATATATAATATAATAATAGAATTTATTTCATTACTGAAGTGATCTGCGAGTAAAGAAGCACATATTATTTATATTGGTTTCATTAAAGACGTTAATGACATGCGGTTAAATACCATAAAGGTTTGACAAATACAATTTCCTACATATTTTACAGTAGGTGGGAAAAGAAATATACTTAAGTAAAACGGAAAATATAATTTTTTATAAAATTTAGAACGAATAATACTATTTATATCATTATTAATTATTTATGTAAACTTTAGACAGAAAAACAAATATGAAACGCCCTTTATAAATATGGTGCTTGGGGGGTAAACTAATAATGAAAAAGTTGAAACCCCTATTCTGAGTTGTTCACCATATTTTCTGGGCCAAAATTTATGAAAAATGAATGCTTCTATCAAATGAATTTCTGTTACTACCTATCAGTGGCAAACAGTACCTTATAAGATGTACAATTAGCTATTGGATATCGGGAATATAATGACATAGAAATACAAATATTTTGAAAATGTTAATGGATATATTGTATTTTCAGGTAAGTAAAATTGAATCGTCGTGACCATGAACTTAGCTTTCTTTGGTCATAATTAAGGTCATAGTTCGATAAGTCCGGGTAATTACGTCGAATTTATTATTGATTTAAATATTGAGATACATTTTCAGTCTATTACACCTCCAATGCCGTTTTCCGTGCTATCAACGGCGATCGGCGGACGCTTACGCGTTTTCGTGTATATCTATATATTTTTCGATATGTCCGTCCCTTTGCAGCTTGGCCTTCCCAAAAAGCATGGCACGCTACTGCTATCTGGGACTATAACTACATTTGTATCCAGAGTAAACATATTACAGTGTTATTAAGAACTGCTGGCAAAATAGTTACCTTACGAAAAAGAAATTAATTAATGTCTTTAAACCTTCAAAAAAATTAAATTTTCCATAACCGCGCCATAAACTTAAGAAAAATATCTGAAAAAAGATGAAAATTTTAACAATATGTTATAGTTTATCGAATTTTTGATATGTTATATCTTATTTTCAATATGTAACTCTCTTTTTTCAAATATGATAATTAATACCTTCTGATACAGCGTTACAAAATGAACCCTGTTCTCAACGTACACTTTTTAACGTAAGAATATGTGGTATTTAATAAGATTTTGATATAATACAGTTTTAAAGCCATTTCAATATGATTTATTGAAAACTCAATTGAATAGAAGGATTAAAAAATCCGGAAATTATTGTCTAGTTATTATATTTAATAACAAGACATTAAAATCTCATATATAATAGTGAGTATAGATTTTAACATAAAGTAGGATGGAGGAATCGAAAACAAAACTATTTTTATTAAAAGTAAGTTAATAAGAAGAGTGTCACAGGTAAATAATTTTATTGTTGTTGTATTGATGTTCCAAAATTCACTCAAGAAGTAATTTTGATAGAAAACACAGGTTTATAATTAAAAATTGTACATTTTTTATTGATTTATATAGTATACAGTATAGGGTTATGTATGGAATAGCATATCGGGTAAATGGCCTCCATGACTTTGTTGGCACATACGCACTCTTTTGTTGAAATTTTCCATGATTGTTTTGCATAAATGTGGCTGAATTTCGTTGATACAGCGCTCAATTTCATCCTTCAAGTCGTGGGTGGTCGTGGGCTTGTTGACATAAACCTTAGACTTCAAAAAACCCCAAAGAAAAAATCCAACGGCGTTAAATCGCATAATCTGGGCGGCCAATTCTGATCACCAAAACGGGAAATTATACGACCAGAATTGTTTCTCGGGGTGTATGGCATGTGGCAACGTCTTGTTGAAACCGCATGCCGTCCACATCCATATCTTGCAATTTTTGCCAAAAAACTGGATTATCATGTCGCGATAGCGAGCACCATTAACCGTTATTGTCTGACCAGCTGCATTTTCGAAGAAGAATGGTCCGATGATGCCTCCAACCCAAAATCCGCACCAAACAGTTACACGTTGTGGATGCATTTGTTTCTCAACAATCACTTCTGGATTTTCTGAACCCCAAATGTGACAATTTTGTCGATTAACAAAGCCATCAAGATGAAAATGAGCCTCATCGCTGAAGATGATTTTGTTCGAAAAATCAGCATCCACTTTTTGTTGTTCCATAATCCATTCAACGAACTCTCTTCGCTGTGCGTGGTCAGTAGGCTTCAGTTCTTGAGTCAATTGAACTTTATAAGCATGAAGATGCAAATCTTTCGTGAGAATACGCTGTAGAGAGCTTCTCGAAATATCCAAATCTTGATCACGGTGCCGAATTGATGTTCCTGTACTCTCAGCAACACTCTCTCAAACTGCTTCAATGTTTTCTGTTGAACGACTTGTTGAAGGACGGCCAGACTGTTTAAAATCACTAATTGATCCAGTCTCTCTAATTTTTTTAATTAGTCTCTTTACAGTTGATGAAGTTAAATCACTATTCCGACCATACTTGGTACGAAAATTGCAAACTGTTGCTGCCAAACTTTCACTATTTGCAAAGTATTACTCAATAATAAAAATGCGTTGTTCTTTTGTGTAGCGCTCCATTTTTAATAACCCTGAACTGTCAGCAGTCACGCTGTATTTTCTTTTTGGTTGGCAACATTTTACCACACAAATGGCGCAAAATTCAAATCTTACTTGAATTTTGGGACACCTTTAAAAGAGTCGCCTCTCTCTCACGAATCAAATCTTTTAAGTAATTAATTATCCACAAATTTATAAATTATTTTTCCTCCACGTAAAATATTCATTAATTTTTACGCATTTAATATTTATTCAACACGAAAATTGTCTAATATATTCAATACTAGCTCTACCGACGCTAATACGTTAACAAGGAATTTTGCTCAAGGGTCTCAATATTACCACATAATTTCAATAAAATTAAATGTTTAGTCTGTATAGTAGATTTTGCGTGATTGAAGAAGTAATTAGCAGAGAGACAAACATTCTGAAAATGAGTTTTTGGGCTTCATTTATTATTCTAGAGGTTAAATCAATCACTCGTTTCAGTAAATTTTCAATAATTTTAGTACAGAATTCACCCTGTTAAAATTCAATAATATTATAATGATAATCACGTAATTTAATTTTATTTTTGATTTTTAAATATCGTACTAACTAATAAGTTAATAATAAATGACTTTAAGTAGAGTAAATACTTATAAATAAAAATAAAACTTAATTTATTTCAAAACCTCATATTAACATACAGGTTTTACCAAAATCATTGAAAGTTTGTCAGCACTGGCTAAACGAATAAAAATAACACATCAATTAAATTATATCCGAAGCTTAATTACTTAACACTTGTGAACTACAAAGTAGTTTCATAATTGCATTCTTAATGCGGTCAACAGGATAGGCAAACATCAAGAGTTACGTATATAATACCGCGCTGTTTAATGGAAGTGCGCAAATGTAGAAGATCACTAGAACATTCGCTCGTGCCTTTTGTGCAGGTTGTGTATTTAATTCTATACTATGTTTAATACTATAATAATTTGTACATACAATTACTACGTAGTACGCGAACTGGTCATTTAATTTTAATTTTGGATATTCCGTGCGCTCAAAAGTGCTCATAAAAAGGTAATTCAGCATAAACTGTGAATATAAAGTCTTTTCAGTACCTAACTTTATAGAAATTTAATTTCTTGAAAAACAAATTAATATACAAACTATGTAAAAGCTACCAAAAACAATATATACTCTTTTGCAAAAAAAAGGGCACTTGTAGGTATAAACCATATCAGAGTTATTTTATTATTATTTGATGCATTTTATATGGCGATATGATGAGAATATTGTTATTTATTATTGAGATATCGTTTTTATCTACTTCAGTCATTAAAAATGCGAAAAAATTTTAAAAAAAGTCCACAGACAAGCGTTTTCAAACTGATACAATAAAAGTGGCTAAAGTCTATTTTTGAATATTTTTTATTAATTTAACATAAAATTTGAAAATTTAGTAACGTGGCCTCTACCCAAAATCAATACGCTTAATCTGCTAGGCATGCTTTCGACGACGTTTTTTATCATTTCCTGAGGAATGAATACGAATACGGCTATGACGCGTCATTTGAGATTATCCCATATGTGTTCTATCGGATTAAGGTCGGAACTTCTAGCTGGCCAGTCTAATGGACGAATTACGGCCTCCTGCATATACGCATCAACGTCTATAGAGCGGTGGACGCGAGCGTTGTCGTCCATAAAAATGAACTTGCCTCCAAATGCTGTTAATACGGGTTGGACATGAGGAATAAGAACCTCTGTTATGTACCTTTGTACATTAAGTGTGCCATTATCAATAAAAACTAACTCGATACGGTCATCTGAGTTAATACCAGCCCAAAACATTACGGAGCCTCCACCGTAAGGGGTGATTTCCTCAAAGCACACTTCTGCGAAGCGTTCTCCAGGTCTTCGTTACACTTGTCGACGCCAATCCTCACCACTAATCGATATACAAGCTTCTTCGGAGAACAAAACACTATTCCAGTCTTGTTGAGTCCATGACGAAAAATTTTGAGCGAATCTCAATCTGACAACTCAATACCTACGGAGCAATGTAGGGCCGCGAGCTGGGCGATAGCTACGTATATTGACGGACTGAAGTCTCCTTCTGACTGTCCATAGGCTTACTCGCGTCCCTCTGACGTCCTCGAGGTTCTGTTTGAGATCCACGTAAGTAACTTGATGATTTCGTAACGCTTGACTAACTATGAAGCGGTCGTCCCGTGGCTCAATGTACCGTTTTCTTACAGAACTGAGCCTTCTACTGACGGAGCCCGTTTCTTGGTATCGTTGCCAGGTTCTTTGGATGGTGGAACGGTTCACATTATACTGATGAAACACATAACATTGGCTACAGCCTTCTTGAAGCAGCGCAATAATTTTACTAGCTCTTATCGTTTTTTCAACCATACTGAGAACAGCAAACAGAAGTGAACTAATGCAGAAATTTAATTAAAATTTATTCGTTAAAATAAAAAACGTAACAAATGAAAAAGAATTTAATAAGAGTTGGATTTCATTTACCGCCAAAAATACGTTTTTGCCAGTGAAAGAGAATTTTCATTCAAAAAGAATGTTTCAAATTTAGAACGTTCGTTTTTATGTGCCAGAATACACTATACCTGCCAGTAACAATTACAATTAATACAACCTCTGAATAAATAATATTTTATTAATAATATGACAAAATCAAAACTGCTCGTGTTTTATGCAAGAGAGTGTATTATACAATTACAAGGAATGTTACTTGAATATATTATTTTCGGATGTCCATGTTCTAAAGAGGAAACTGACTTTTATGTATCTATTATTATAAATAGAATACCTTCATTTAATTGTTAGTTTTTAAGTGTGTATTCCATATAAATTATTTCTATCTTTGACTTGGCAAGAGAAAAATTAGTTTATAATTTTCTTTATTACATTTTCTTCTACGTAAGGAATTAACCTGTTTTCCTCGAAACATTTCAAGAGAATTGTGTTACTATACTTGTATTATTTGAAAAGCGAATATTGTTCAAATATTCTTTTAAAAGTGGTATATTCAAAAAAATAGAATTTGAATAAGACTGTGGTTACCTAGGCTGTTGATCTCCAATATAAATTAAATAAACTTTTATATTAAATTTACTTTCATGTTTTCTTGTTTATTACATGAGGTGAAAATAACGCAACGTTATGTATTTTAATACAATGTTATGTACATTTCAATAGTTATCTGAATAATGCTCAACCATCTCAATTTATTTTCAGCTGGCATTTCGCTTTTTTGAAATCCTGTCTCAGTTTTTTACTATAATTTTTTTAACATTTATCAATTCTCATTATAAATATATTTAAGTATAATCTGTTTACATGTATCAGATTAGGTATTACAAATTGAAGTTTTATTGTTTTAAATTTTATTCACCTTATCTCGACACAATTTCTTAAAATTTACTCTTATCCATGTAGTTGTACGCTAAAAGTTCATTTAAAATATTTTTGTATAAAAAAATTATTAATAAATATGTATTAAATTTTTTTAAGTAACAACCTGGATTTATCAAATCAGAAAAAAACAGGTTTTTAATATATTTTCAAAATTCAAGGAAGAAAACAAACTTCTTTTAGAGAACTAATTGATATTAATGTTAGTTTCGTTTTATATTCATTACATATACTAAAAATTACAGCACTTGTAAAGTTTAATTCGAACAAGTGTGTCATGTGTGTTTATCAAATTAGAACCGCATCAAAAAAAACAAAAGAGGGAATATTATTATGTAAAGCAGATAACGCATAATTTTTTTTGGCAAAATATCAGTACAAGGAAATGATGACAGCATTACTTTAGTATCCAGGAAAGAGCTGAATGGAAATAAGGAAAGAAGGATGTTTAAAAAAATGTTAGTGCATAACCATGAATGGCATCGGTGTTTATGGGTATGTATAGTAACATAAGGTACATATATACATACGTATGTGTACTTTCAAAGGCTTAAAAAATCTGAAAAGAGTATGTAAATGACGGATGGACTTCTTTATTAGATAGTGTTTAGCGGATTGAATAAACCAATAATTTCCATGGTCGAAAATCGGGTCTGTATGCAAGTTACAATGTCGAAAAGTTTAAACCTATGTCCTACAGAAGCTAAATAAAGACTAAATGGCTGGAACCGAATTTATTGCAATCTATTTTGGTTCATAAATGACAAATATTGCTCTCAATTACAACTGGAAAGGTATTACCGGCGGTAAAATCTATAAAGCGAATCCTTTTTCTATGCACCAAAAAGTTGCAGGCGCGCGTCCGATAAAGAAAAATGACTCACATCGAAGTTATTCTTTTCTGTTATAGCTCGGATATATCTATTATTCGTGATGCAATATCATCTAACCTTATGTCTGTCCTAATGCGGGTTCAACAGAATATTACATTTTGAATGGGTTATTATTTTGATATTATTTTTGACACATTGACTTTAATTAAAGTTGTTTAGTGGAATTCTCTCCAGAACGCTGGTTTAAATTTCCATCCAGTTTTATTTTAAAAATATATAAATTTCAAAGTAATTTACATGTAACAACAACATAGATGACATTTGTGTTAAACGAAACGAAACTTAAAATAATGACCTTTTATTTTACACATAAAAATATTTTTTCGTCATGTCCGCTAAAAACACGGCAATTTCTCATAATAATTTGAGCTATAAAATGGATAATTGGGTCTGTATTCCAAATTTCGCATCCAAATACAAATATCGGATAGCCAATTCAAAAGGTAATGAAGAATGGAATCGTTCCGTTACGATATTTTCAAGATTTATGGCCCATAAAAAGTAATACGGTGAACGGGAAGATATGTTTCATGTGGCACGTTCTGAAATTTGTTACTTTGATAATAAAACTGCGTTAGGATTTTGATCATCATGGAAAATATTTAAATAAATGTCAAAATTATCAATATGTAAAATGTCAATATCAACAAAAGTTATACCGGTTGACTATCGTATTAAAAATGTATTATTCTTGCACTGTATACTCTGTTACATTGCACTGTGAAATTTCCGTATACATAAGCACATATAAACATTTAGTGGTAGGTACGTGGTGTTTCAAATAAACTATTCACAAATACAAATTTTTCGCCATCCAATTATATTTATAATCTACATGTCTTACAGAAGTATATAAAATAGTACATGTATAAAAATTATAAGGTCTATGACAATTGCTATGATTTTACTTTAATTTTCTGTTCAGTTTTTACCAACATGGTTTTCTTCATGGTTTTTCACAATAGTTTCGGAAAAAAGGAGCAAAATTCTGCATTTTTTGACCAAATTTTAAATTTCTACATCACTTGGTTTCTACGAAAATTGGTTGTGAACATGGAGGAACGTCAATATGTTACATAATACATCATTCGTAGTTATAAAATATGGTACATATTTAAAAATTATGAAATTTAGAAATACTGCTAAAGTTTTTCTTTAGACATTGTGTGGGCTTCTGAAAATCCATATTTTTATAGTTTTACAGGGAGTAGTTTCGAAAAAAGAGAGGGGTATATTATTTTTTGCATATTTTCCAGTATAGCTCTGGAATGTAACACCACAAAATTATGTTAAAAATATTTCTCAGCCTTTTATAACTAACCCTTTCAAAGGTATATACCCACGCTATGTATGGAAGTAAAAAAAAATTGGATACTTTATATGCCCTCCTAACATTTTCACAAAAATATTTACAAATGTAAGCGATTGAGGCTTGTCCAGGTTAATATATTTCATTCTTTTGTCAAATGTCAAGTTTCCACGTCAAGCTGTTTCTGAAAGAAACGGCTGTGACCAACAGATGGATAGACACGAATGTAACTTTATACGGGTTTCCTTTTCTATTTTGGGGTAAGAAACCTTAAAAATATTCAATACATATATATATATATATATATATATATATATATATATATATATATATATATATGGCCTGAATGAGTACATCTAGTAGACTCTTATAATAATTCAGTATGAGTTGAGGATACCAAACTAATTGCTTTCACCCCTATTTTTGCATAATTTCTGCACACAGCGCAAAAGTATTTTATTTGCTTTATTCTTGATAATTTAGAAAAAAGAAAATAAAATAGTTTCAGCTTGACTTTATGAGAAAATGTGAAATCACATTTCCTGAATATAAAACACAAAACATTTAAAAATAAAGTAACCGAGCTTAGCTAAGTGAGTTTCCTGAATCAAAACCAATTTAAATCAGTTACCGAAAAATTTCCGAGCGCATTTCTTTTAAAAATATCGAGTGATTTATAAAATTAAATTCACATTTAAAAAATTACTGATTTTTGGTTTTTTTTCCATTAAATATAGTGATAAAACTATTTTATTCGAGTGAATATTACTGTAATATATGGTTTTATAGAAAATACCTACTAGGTTAAAAACCGATATATCGATAATATGAATCGACAATTATTTATTGCTAACAAAATAATTTAATTTACTTTAAGATATTTAAAGTTATTATTCTATTATGAAAATAAATTACCATATTACGGGTTACATTTTTAAAGTGAAATGAGCAAACGTTATATTCCCAACAGAAAATTGCTTTGTAAATCCAAATGAAAGTCCAAATGAAATTCCCAAATTAAAAACCAGGCGTAATTTAATTAAACCCAGAGCGCCATCTGTCAACCAATACGAACCAAAAAACAACGATTTATCCACCTCATTTTTCATGAACTTGTGGATGGAGTTAATTGAATGAATTTCAACTTGCGAGAAACTAATAAATATTTCACGAGCTTTTGAAATACGAGAATGATGAAAATATTACTTTTGTTATTTGAAGAAAAACTTGAGAAGTTTTCAATACGATAATCAAGGCTCTTATAAAATACGTTTGTATCATGTTAAAGGTTCATGCCATCCTTCACAAAAACGATATCGAAGTATTCCACATAAGTTACAACAATTAAAGAAAAAATATAAAAATTAAGGGTCTTAATGGAATGTATACTACGGCTACGTTAACGTTACAACTGTTGTATGTGCACTTGTATATTTCTATCATAAAGCGAAACGATCACAAAAACGAATTAATCATTAAACTCTTCATGAGTTAAATACGTTAACAACTGTAATGCAACTAAGCAGCGAAACTGTGCTGGTCAAACATAAATAACATCAGCCACTTAATGAAACACGATTGTGGTCAACCACAAAATGTTTCGGGTACTATTATTTCAGCAAAATTATCTTGCTTTGAAACTGGCCAGAATTTTGTACAGTATAATTTGAAATTTTTTGCAAGAAGTAATCAATGCAAAGGCCATAGCTTCATCAAAATAATTTTATTCGAATAAATATACACAAATAATTGTTAAACTTTGTTTTAAACTTAATTGTTTGAAAATAAATAGTTAAACAAATAATTGTTAAACTTTGTATATGATATTTATAGACTATAAAATGCGTATGATTGAGTTGTATAAGTTAAAGCATTTAGTTTTATTAAACCTACTCAGTATTGCTTGTAAATATATATACGCTTAATTATACATACAATAATTAAGTAAAAATCACCCTTTTTTGCCTATCTCTTCACCAATGTTCATTTCCTGGCATTTTATTTTTATATATTTTGTGGTCTTTATAAAGTGTGTAAAAATGATACATTAAATAAAATGTTTTCAATTATTGAAACAAATAATACTATGTTATATTATTTTTACAAAGTAGTTATGTATAGAATGTTCCTGCGCGTTTCAATATTAGGTTTGGGAGAGAAAAAAAATCATTTGATACAAAAGAATAAGTTATTTTTAAAAATTGATTATAGATGATAGATGGCCAAGGACTCTTGTATTCTAGTTATTTTACACTGAACAATGCATCATTGTATACACCAGTTTTAAACTTTGTGAGCAACCCCCTTCCGCATGTAAGATATAATCTGTGCTTCTATAAATGTATTTTTGATTATGATATAATAGTTATATTAAGCCACCTGTGTACGGAATTATATTATTTTAGTCGAATGTAATTAACTTTATTTGTTATAACCTATTTATTTTGAATTAATTTATCAAGTTTTAAAAATTAAAAGTAAAAAAGTTTACAATTAAAAAAACGTCAATTATGGTTTTACTTTCTTAATGTCATTCTACGTAAATTAAGTTATATCGAGTAAAGAATATGCATATTTCATAGCTTTAATTTCATTTTTCTATTTAGAAAGTTTCTGAACTTTTACGAAACTATTTATAGGAACCCGACCGAATGTTCCCTACTGTTACAGAAAACAGTTTGTGGATACATAAGAGTGTGATGACTTGCTGGACTTGCTTACAATAAAAACGAGTAACAATGGTTTATAAATTAAGTCATTGAAGAAAATAATGCTCTTGATTATTTCCATTAATTATATGTTTAATAAAATTTATTACTTATTAACATTTTTTTTGTTCACATATTTGTTAATAAATAATTTTTACATATAAATATTTTAATATAATTACGGATTTATGTCAAAATTTTGTATCGGTAGTTACAATATTAAATTTTGGACGCAGATTCATAATGAGTAAACTTGAACGCTATTACGATCGTATTTGTCTTAAAAATTAATTACACAAATTGTTCCCTTATGGAATTTATCTTCACATTCATAATTTTTTTTTTAAATATTAAGAATCTTTAATCTAACGGTAATTTTTAAAAGGTAAGATGTCTTTAAAAGGTAATTTTTAAAAGGTAAGATGTGGTATGACGTCTTAAAAAACCAACAAAACTGGTGAAAATTCATTTAGTCAATTTATGTTCCGAAGTTTTTAATTTTTTGGGCACCTTGCATTCGACCATTAAGACAGTTTTACAAAAATGCTACCGGTGCCATAATGGTGAATATTTTACAATTAAGTGTGATAAATAAATCAAATTAAAATCCGCATAACACATCAACTTTTTGTAGCCACCTTCGTGACTCTATAAATTAAACACCTCGAAATAAGCACGAAAACACTTGTTTATTAACGTCAGAACAAGTAATCAAGTGACGCTCATAAAGAACTTTATAAGCATAGAAAAAAAAATATGTAGGTTCATGAAACGCTTTTTAGGCTTCTTCTGTAGCCAAACTAGACCCCTTTACAATTTCGCCACGTCCGTTGCACACACATATACGCACGTACGCACGCACGCACGCACGCACGCACGCACGCACGCACGCACCTCAAGCAAGCTCGCACGCACACAGGCACGCGAGCAAGCACGCATGCATGTACGCATACGCACACATACACACACTTAGGTATATATTTATAACGATATGTATATTTATAAGGCTTATAAGGTTAGGAAATAACATTAAAACAAATTATAGCACCTACCATAGCTGTCTATGATGTAATAATTATAAATATGCACCGTGTACGTACCTCATAGATATGATACAATATATAATAGACAATATATTTACGTGGTGGAAATTTAATGCTTGCTAAGACTTTAATAGAAATTATACATATCTCTATATATTTATAAGTGGTTAAAATGTATTTGTAACGTATTACGAGTTCTACACATAATTGACAGACTTTAATGAAACCGCCTTTGCCATTTCCAGAACAAATACAAAATATAAAAGCATAATTTAAAATATACGTTTTGATGTATTAATGTGAATATTATATTTTTTCACGTGATTATATAAATGTTAAGCGTCTTTTTAATTATTATTTAAGTAGAAACTTTTCTTGACGAAAAACTTTTCGTTTTTGTAACCATTATCGACGAGGAAAGCTGATCTTTACCCTTTACACTTTCCCTTTATTAAGATACTGGGAAATAATTTGTTTTAATATTGACATTTTCTGAATGGACAAAGAGACGAAGTATAGACCTGAACAGACGAATAACTGTTGAGTGAGTTAATATTTATATAAAAATTACTTTTACCATTTGAAGAAACGTAAAAATATTTTTAGAGTTTACCGAAAAGTATAAAGCAAACACTGATAATGAAATGGGCGTGAAAGTGTTTTCCCAAGAAAATCAAATATTTAATTTCAATCGCCCATAGCCCAACAGTCAACGCTGTACAACTTTCCTTCTTAAGATTTGGTCGTCTTGTTTATATTTAGGTAATGCTCATGAAATACTCTACAGTAGTTAGTTGAAAAATTAATATTTGATATTGAGCCGATCAATCTGTGTAATTTCAATAAGAAAATTTGAGAAAATCAAAATTTTAAAAGTACTTGTCACCGGCATATGAATCTATACATTAAGAAACAAATTGGTTTAAGTATAGATGACCAATTAAGCGAAAAAAATACAATATTGCAAGGCAAGTCAATCTCTCTGTTGGTGAAAAGTTCTGGTGTGTTTCACGTAGACGTGTCTGCTTCTAGTACAAGTTCCAGATTATTGTCACATCTTTAGAAACTACCGCTAGCTTTCCACAATTGAAATGAGCTGTCTCTGCTGGATACAATCGACGGTCTTCTTACTACCTTCAAAAGAGAAACATATTAGTTATTTCTTATCTCACAAACATTTGAAAAGAAGTCGGTGCCCAAAAAATGTATCAGTTATCCCAAATCTTTTTATGAGCTTAAAAACGTATTCGAGATATTATGTCCTATCTTCTTATCGATCGTACTTTCTTCTAACTTCTTTTATAATAATTGTACTTTTTTTAACTTTATAAAAGTTGACGCAAGCAGATTTTAACAAATTGATCAACACTAGCGGAATATCCTTGAGACTTGATTGTAATTATCACTTTTGTAAGCTTGATTGCATATGTTAATTTATTGTGGCTTATTTTCCAAGAGTTTGCAACTAATTTATTTTCTGTTGAAAAGGTTTTTGCATAATCCTCCTACATTCTCAATTTTAATCTGAGACCTTTTTCAACAAGCCTTTTATATATTTTTTTAATTTTATGTAATTGGTCGCTCGGGAAAAGAACTATTAAAGAGATCAAAACTTATTTTATTGATTCTTTAGAAATAATGCTTAGCTGTATCATTAAAGAATCTTCACGTATTGTTGGATATATATTGTGTACTGCTTCACTCGCTGCTTATATTAAAACAAGGTTCATAAAAGAAGAGCCCTCTATATTCACTTTGAAACCCTTACATACATATTATTTTATTTTTATTTGCAAAAACTCATTTCTTACTAAACAGAAGATTAAAGTCACACTCTTTATATACTTTACCAAGGATGTAATGAGTGATTATAAATCATTTAATGAGTGATTATAATGAATGAAAATAAATTTGTTGAAATGTGTCGAAGCTATCTTTTGTAGGACTTGACTATACAAATTATGTTTAAACTAAAAGTTAAAACTAAACTTACTTTATTAAACCATTAATTTCCTATCGTTGCAAATAGATTATCTCTAATGTGTCAATAAAAATTCACCACTTTTTATTTTTTAATTGCTCATATTTTTGGGTAGTTGTTGCGAGTTATGATGAGAGTTATATTATCAAAATATCAATTATATTTTACCCCGGTACTGATAATACGTTTTCAGTATACTCAAGTAAAACAAATAATATATCCAATGCTAGTGATATATCTTCGATTGTACTTTTATTGCCATTACAATATTTATTAAAAATTTTAATAACAAGACTTGTTATTGAATAATCTGTGTAGGATATAACATTGACAACGAAGTCATTATTTAATTTCAGCACAAAGCTACGTAAAAAATATTTTACATTCTTTTTATAAATTCAGTGAAAGCAAATTTTTAAGAGACTTTCATATCGCGAGGTAAGCAAATAAACAAAAGTGTCTGTATGCGAGCTTCCATAAATTTTAATTGTATTGTAATCAAAGTAATGATGAAAAATAGCTTTTGTTTTTCTAAAAGGAATGTTTCCGCACAAACGAAATGAAAAATTATTTAAAAAACAGTAAATTACAAAATATTCTGCATTCTTGTCTCAAATAACTTTAGCGTATTTATTATTTGAACACATTATGAATTTGTAAGATGGTGCAATTGCTAATGTTTTTTTCTTCCTAGGCAGATTTTGAAAGAACTTAAGCTTAAAAGGTACGTATGGTTTTAAAAATTTTAACTGTAAATACTCTTTTTTAAATAAAACTCTTAGAAATAAATAAAACTTAAAAGAAAAAAAGATTTGCCGCATATAAGATTAGAAATATTTTTTATTTAAAATTAGTTGGTCTTGTGCCTAAAAATCTACGTAAAATGATAAATTTTAAACCTAAATTTAAAAAAAGATATAGAAAGTCTAATTACTTACTCTTTTTATGTCCTAAATTTTTAGTTATGAAATTTGCTTATCCATTGTAATTTTGTTAGAAATCATAGCATAAATTAAAAAAGAAAGTAAAATTTAAAAAGTAAGATGACATTTTATGGAAATTTTTGATATTTGAACAATAAATTACTGATTCAACCAGTTTGATGAATATATTTAAACGTATAGAGTAATAAAATTATCGCTTTATACATTACTTTACTTCATAAGAAAAGATACGTAATTGTATCCTATTCCAATAGGGGAATTTCGAGTAAAACTGTTTTAATTACGCTGCAAAAGCTCTACGGGTAAATGACGAAACATCTGAATTTCTTTTCTTCAAAATTTAAGATTTTTGCAAAAAGAAAAATTTTAATGAACATCGAATATTTGATACCACGTATTGTTTGACTTCAGCTGCTTTCGTATTTTCATAGTTTTTTTTTCTTTTCGAAAAATGTTATATTTTAACACAGATTACCTATTATCTCTCTAAAAAACGTTACATATTAAATAGGTTACTTCTAAAAATAAGGTCGAATATCGAAATCATAATATCTTTTAAAAATGTAAATTAAACACAACAATAACATAAGTTGAACCGTGATGTTGTTTCAGCATTTTATTTTATCCTTTAATAAAATTTGTTAGATTGTTTTGGTATTTCTAAATGTCTATTACCTTTATTGACTTATAGGACTATATTATAATTTTAGAAAACAAAAAAAGCAACAGATTGCTAATTATGCTTCTTCACCATATTCACTTTGCTGCTGTTAGTGAGTAGTTAAAAATTCATACAATCTTATTTTAATATTTTACATGTGTAGATGTGAACTTTATAATGAAAAATAGCTAACAGTTTTATCTTAGAGGGTAGACGTATTCACTTATTCTCAATATTGTTACATTTTCTGATATCAAGTTATTTGTATAAATTGAATAAATGTGTACTCTAAATGTATCTCCACATATTTATAGGACAAAATAGATATTTAGCAATAATTAAAAATAATAAAGCTTCATACTTACAATGGCCCACTTATTTTGGAAATAATATTTAAAATTTTCAGGCAAGAAATTTTCTCCCTGAGTAAACACGAGTATGTCAATATTATTTCCATACATCTCACTTTCACAACATAAATCTTGGTCCATTTGTATTTACAGTAAATATTCGGGAATTACAAATTTTAATTACACTTAAAGAATAAATATCACTTAATATACTGTTAAACATAAAAAAAAATTAAAGTCCATTATATGGGGACTGTGTTTAATAGGGAAAAAAGTTTAAGCTAATTTTATTAAAACAAATATTTTTATTAGGCGTTTATGATCTCAATAAATGAATTCAATATTATTTCGTTGTAATGCATGTAAGCTGTACTTAGTGTTTTTTAAACGTTAAGATGAACTAATCATTATATTAAAAGTCACAATTTTTAGAGGGATAATGTATACGAAACTGTGCTAAATGAAGAAATGTCATATTTTTTCATCTAAGTTGAATATGAAGCAAACAAAGTTTAGTAACTTTTTTATTCATTTATATATTTGTCAGCAGAGACAAGACAAGATACATTATTTAATTTCCTAAAATACATACGATTATATTATAACTAATGCACAAATAACATTTTGTTATTAGAGCTTTGTTAGTGAAACTTTTCTATGTTGAACGTTTTCTCTTTATAGACACAACTTTATTTATATTTATTTCTACATTGACTAAGTTTTCGTTCCATATTTATATATTAAGATAAATTCAACTTATGCATTTAAAATTAACAATTAACAAAGGTGGCTGTTAAAGTAAGTGGTAGTCGATCGATTTATCTTAATAATAAACTTTGATATCAGAAGTATAATTGTTTTCAATTGATGAATGATAAGCGTATATATGAGAAGAATTATTGAAGATTATTTGTGAGACTATCCATTGGGTTAAGAAAGGAAGAATATTCAATTTTTAGTATCTTACCCCATGAATTGTTTCAAAATATGAAGAATGAATGACAAAACAGGTAATAAGAGATCTAATTGTCTTCTTTTTATTGGTTAGCACTACAACCTATTACAGGTCAAGGCTGTCTCGACAAGCTTTCCCAGCGGATCCGGTCAGCTGCAACGGCCCGTCAGCGTTGAGTTTTTAAAAGTTTAAATTCATTCTTGACACAATCGATCCATCTTGTGCGAGGTCTTTCTGATTTTCTGGTGCCTTCTACATTGCAAAGGTCATTTTCTTGACCAGGTTGTTGTCTTCAAATCTAAAAATGTGCCCAAGCCACCTGATTCGAAATGATTTAATTACTCGGACAATATTTGGTTCTTTAAATTTTCTATAAATTTTGTAATTAAATCAAATTTACCATTTTTTTTTCTTTGACAAAGCTAAATATTTTATGAAACATTTTTTTTTAAAATAAGAAGTCTATCTTCATCTGCTTTTGTTAGAGGCCAAAATTCACTGCCATACATAATTACCTAACGTTGAGTGATTTAATTAAGCGATTTTTGCACGATTGTAACTACCTAAATTGAGTCACTTGATCTTACTCTACGTGTATTGAATTTAATTTGTAATTTAAATACTTTTTTTCAACCCACATTTAATTCTTCTTCTAGTAATAATGTTTCGTGAAATGCTATATTCTAAAGGCTTGTATTGTGAGTAGTGTTTAGTAAATCAATGGGTTATAATCCCATTGATTTTACTGAGAACTACTCACGATACATGTCTTTAGTAAATAGTATTATCCGTGATGGTATTAACCGCGAAAGCTGATTACTTTGACATTCTAATATATATTGTTTAGCATAAGGTAAAATATTTTTTTCCATTAATGAATTTAAAATATTTATTAAATAAGATAAATGGTAATATTTACTGCCTGAATTTAAAAATAAACTGTTATTCTTGATGACTTCAAAAAAAGGAAGATGTTCTCTTTTTTCCTATGTATGTTCATCGATAATTCTTTACAGTGAAGATCATTTTCGAAGAATATTTTTATTTAGAAGAGAGACAATTATTTGTTGTTACTTTGCAAAATAAGTACGCCACTCATTAAACCAGGGTCCAATGATAAGTTCTGGAGATTAATAATGGAACTAATTAACGTATGCTAGTAAATTGACCGTAACTAAAGGTATTTGCAACTATCAGTTGTTACTTTGCAAAATAGCTGCAAAGTAACAACTAATAGTCGACCAGGGAAGGTTCTGATGATGCGTTCTGGAGTTGAATAATGGAACTCCTTATTAGATGAGAGAAAATTAAACGTAAAACAAGATATTTCCTAATGTAGACCATCAACTACGTCAGCCTGATAATGTGTTCTGGAGGTGAAGAATGCAACTCCTTAACGGATGGTATTAAATTAAAGGCGATTCAATATATTTGCTACAGGTACATGTTAACATGCAAAATTACTGCACCATCCATCATATTAAAGTTGATTATGCGTTCTGCAGATGAATAATGAAACTCTTCATTAAGTGGTAGTAGATCAACCGTGATGTAAGATATTTGCTACTGGTAGTTTTACTTTGCAAAATAACCACCGCCGACCAGGTCAGAGTCTGACGAGCTATGAAGAATGACAATGCAATACCTTAAGGGATGGTATCCAATAAACTGTTATTCACGATATTTGCTACTGGTTGACTGTTACTTTAGCTATTACTTTTCAAAATCTGATGATGTGTTTCGAATCTGGATAACGAAACTCTTCAATTCGTAGTTGTTACTTTGCAAAATCTGATATTGGACTTCGGATATGTGGAATGAAATACCTCCTGAACAAATATATTTCCATATGTTAATATGAAGATTTTAATGCATGGTAATATCGACTTGTAAAGATATTTTATTTATTTTCTGGATACATAATATCATAATATTTTCATACAAATTTAGTGGACAATTTAGTTTATGGACTTACAATTAGTGTATTTTCTCTCTCTCTCTATCTCTCGTTTTGCCATTTAACCCCTTATATATTTACAAGTCGAGATTTAAATCGCCAAAGAAATTTTACGTCTGTCACGTGCACTGATTTGCATGCGATCAATTTTTTTCCCCTTTCGAGGTACGATAAAAAGATCGATTTTCCAAATTATTGCTTTAAGATTTGTTTACCAGGACGAATGTTCGGCGTGATAGAAAGCCATTAGTTTATTAAGAAAAAAAATAAAGTTTCAAATTTAATATTTTAATTCAAGAAAGAAATATATTATAAACATTTTCCTTCTTTAGTTAGTCAAATTGGATGAATATTTTTTTATTTCTGACAAGAACATGAAATTTCAACCACTATGATCAATTTAACATTAAATTAAAAAAATTTAAATTTTTTATCAAAAAGCATGGCCGAAATGAAATATATATCTTTCGCAAAATAACATTAAATAATTAAAGGAAATATTATACACTGCTATTTTTAAAAAATAAAATAAACTTATAAAAAAGTATTTGATAGCTTCGCGACGAACCTCTTTCGTTCATTAGACGTGAATATTGGAAGATCAAAAATTAAATTTTGCAAAACTTCCAGAATTAGCAATAGCAATAATTTAAACGATTAAATGTCCAGTGGAATATTTTTTGGAAATTTTTCATTGACACAGATTTCAATTTATTCATGTTTAGAGTAGTGATTCGTAATTTGATAAGAAAGTAATTTTGAAAAAAGAAATTAAAATATACCCTTCTTCAAAAACAACAACGACACAATTAACGCAATTTAATATATGGTAATTTAATTTTTTTTGATAATATTTCATCCATTGCAGAATTGTTCGCAAATGATTTTTTTTCTACTTATCTGTCTTATAATTTGATCAGAATATCACTATTAACGTTGATGAGAAAAACGTGAGAATTGCATTTGGTGTTTGCCTTAATACTTAAAATTTGCTTTTGGTGTGCATAAAGAATATAACTATGATTTTCTTCAACCTTAAATAGAAGTTCGAAGTATAAAAGATGAGAAATAAATATTTCTTCTGAAAGAGACTTCAAATGTGTATAAATTATTAGTAACTGCATTTTCTATAATTGACCATATCTTAGTCATCTTTTATACGAGAAAATTTGCTTCGATTCACTTTTTTCTTTATATCTTGACCTCTATTCGATTCTATTTTTTTTAATTATGGAGGGAGGTTTGTGTTTTATTTTGCTTCATACTTTTGTCATAATTGTAAATCTAGTGTTATATTTGCTTTCAAATTAATATTGTATTCATTATTTACTAATCTTTACATAAATTAAATTAATATTAATAAAAATACCAAGAAAGAAAAGAAGTCTGAAGTGTGTATTCGTGACGATCGATATTTTATATACTGTATGTGACTGTCAGTGTACTTATACAGTATATAAAATATCGATCGTCACGAATAGCCTGTTCGAGTTCTTTACCAGAATTAGATCTCCCCAATGGGATTTCATTGGAGATTATGCCCGTAATTGTCACGCTAGGTAAGCATGTTGACGATTGCACTGTTAGCTTCTCGCACTGGTGGTGCTGCTGCCCGTCACTGGTCTCTAGCATTAGATATGCGATTACAAAATCCCGCTGGACGTGTCATGTGTGCTCGTGTAGTTTTTAGAGAAGTGTATATTTAATTTTTTTTTCAAACTTATATTTACTTAATTTCTTACCAAATTGGGAATCACCCTTGGAAACAAATAAAAATAAATTGAAAATTGTCTGTATGAAGATTTGCTGGAAATTTATCCATATATATTTAACATATATTTTACTACCCTCAGCAATTTAGGAATTATAAAATAATAATTTTTTTTAAGTAGCAGTTTTCATAGATAACAATGAAAAGAAGGTTTTCATCGCGCGGCTTTCAAATAATTTGGTATTAATATAATTTATTAGATTTACGTAAGATCGGTTTTTAATATTTCGCTGAAATGTTATATACTCTTTGCTAAAATTCTTCAAATCATTTAACATGGATCGTGGTCTCGCAACTGTTTAAATTTGACAGTCTTATTAGAAAATAAAAATAATAAACCTAATTAACTAATTAAAGGAGTAACAATTTTATAACATATATCTTCCCTGAATTGAGATGTTGGATTTTAACCTAACCCGGGAACTTTTCTATGGCCTTAATTTTTTATAATATGTTTAATATATTCGTGGCCTTTTAATCACGTAGAGAATTTTTATTAAATAATTACTCAAAAAGCGAAAACTACAAAATTTTATTCATGTTATTTATTTATAAGATTCTGTACCTCATAAGAAAGAGAAAAAAATACGATCTTTCTAGAATCACTCACTTATACGCATGTCTCTTTGCAAGATACAGAGGTTTTTCTTTTGAAAAAATTCTGCTTAGAAATTTGACACATTAGTGTAGTATATTGACCGACTATATCATATTCAAAAATATTTTCACGTAATTGCATTAAGATTTTAATTGTAGAAGGGGCAAATTAAAGAGCTTTCTTCTCAATTTCAAATACCGTGTGCAATATATTTGAAAGTGAAATTTATATAGACCCCGAAACAATTTTTTTAGAGCTTTGAATAAGAAAGTCTTGTGTAAGAAGAAATATTGTTCAAAATTATATATGTATGTATATATATATATATATATATATATATATATATATATATATATAATTTTTTTATGCAATTTTTTATTATTAATGAGAAGGATGATTTTTTTCTATATAACACAATATTAAAAACGTCACGCTCCTTCTCATTAATAATAAAAAATTGCATAAAAAAATTATGTATATATATATATACAAGTTTTAATAATAATATAGTGAACATTTATTCAATCACTCTTATGTATGAAACATATCAGGAATGAATAAATATGAAAATAAAATTGGTTACGTTTATATCGATATTGTTATTTCAAGTACACCTATATCAATTAAAACTTTTCATTAAGTGAAAATGAGATTCTAATATGTCGTATTAAAACTACTTTTAAGTCCTTTTATATTTTGAAGAAGGCCGTGGTTATAACTATTTGTATGATACATTAATATGTAATTTTCCTTTATGATTCTAAGAAAGAGTGATAGAAAAATAGATTTAAAATTGACATAACAGACTGAATAATTACATGTTAACATATTATAATAGCCTAAATTACCAACTAAATTAATAGTAAATAAAATTTTGACAATAATCTAATCAAATTACTACTATCATGTCTCACTTGAAATGGGTTTAATGTTTTTAAAAGAGTGTATTTGTTAAAAAAGCATACAATCATACAAATTTATCATTTTGTTAAAGCAAATATTTTGGATCAATCACTTCTAAACATATTTATTTTAAAAAAGTTCACTTGTAATTATTTTACGGATTTATGAATCCGCGTTATTAATTAATTGTTGACGCCTCCCGGTGCAATGACATTCCAAACGACATTACATTAATGCCTGTTCCGTGAAACCTGGTTCATCAAATAAGATACGTAGATGTGAGAGACATAAGACGTAAGTTTTGCGTATGAATGAGTAAATCCTTTGTGACAGACAATTTAATTTGACAAAAAATGGAAGTTTCGGAAATTTTTCACTTACGCTTTTTCCAATTTGTAGTTGCAAATAAGTTTTCGATCATCTGAAATATTATTTAAGTATTTTTTATTTTTAAACTTTTTAAGTATTATATCATAATTAACAACTTTTTAGTTATAAGTTCATATCTATCCTTCGATACCTTATTCTGATATTTTTGATTTAGACTCTGGTATTTCTGTTTATGTGAATCCTCAGTTGCGATAGAAGCTGCTGAATGTCGCAATAAATGTTGCACGTTCTGAAGACATTGGAGTGTGGTGTGAAAAGTTGCCAAGTTTTTTGAATGTTTAATAGGCTTATATATGAAATTTTATCTGTTCTTAAAAAATCTATTGTCGACCAATAAATGATTCTATGTGATGCAGTATTATTTCTACCTTCTTTAAGTTCTTTACCAAAACCTAGGTTTCGTTGTATTACAACATCTTCAGGTGGGCTATTAGCAAAGATTAACTCTTACGACGACGCAACAGCATTTATAAGTTTCAAAAACAATGGCGGAAGCCGGGGTTGTGTGGGTTTTCCCACTACTTATGTTAGTGAGTTTATTACAGGGGAGCGGTGAAGGTTTCATTATATTTCCGAGAGTTATACGGTACAGAAGTATTTTAGTGAGGGTAATACAATAAATTGATGTTATTCTATGAGTTTATATACGATACAAATGTTCCGGTGTATCCATTTCATTTAATAGTCAATAACGAATTTCTACAAAATTAACGCCAAATATATTAAATATTGTTGTGATTATTTTTATTGACTGACAAATGTCGTAAAAATAGCATTATATGACAATGAAACGATTCTTAACTATCTCTCAGCGTTTTATCTCTCAATTTATCGGAAGTTTAGTAATCGGAATGAATCGGAAGTAATCGGAGTTTTTATTAGATTGCACCATTAATTTTTTTGTAAGTATTAAATCGCTCAAAAGATTTTCCGATTAAGGGAATTAAATATATTTTGGACTAAAGGTTTGAGTTTTATTTATTCAGTTACTATTCTCTCCAATCTAATTCCTTTAGGAATTTTATCAACAAGCGAAAATTTACTTATTTATTATAATTATAATAAATTATATATAATTATTACGCTTATAATCAATACAAAAATAGCTGACTTTGCATATCTAAATGCAATCAAGCAATTCACAAACTAATACAAAGTGGCAAAAGAGAAAGTGATTCAGGTGAGTGCTCGCCATATTCGCAGTTATCTCCATTGCGTGGATTCTCGGACGATGGCAAACAACAGAGTACACGTGACGGGGAGATTAGGGAGGCTTCGGTGGATAATATATATGGGTCTGAGTAGATTGCTACGAGGATTAGATTGATGATTTGTAGATTGCTTCGACTTCTTACTGGACGTAAAATATTAGTGGAGAAACAGCGATTTCTGTAGCTCCTATGCTGCAAGTAAGATCGTCAGATCAGCGGGATTTTAACAATGACATGTAGAGTGGAACTATGTGTATAAATATATATATATTTATATATGTATATATATATATATATATATATATATATATATATATATATATATATATATATATATATATATATAAATAAATATATATGTATATATATAGAAATACGTAACATTATTTGGAATTCATTAATTAAGGTTCCATACATTAAGGAAAAAAAGGAACCCTTCAAAAATCCCACACACGTCTGCTGTTCGTATATTACTGCTGATTTTCTTAAAATTCATACGATATATGAAATTGAATTTTGGAGAGTAACATCTTGCTAATCCACATAATTTGCACTAGCTAAGTTTTTAAAAATATTTGCGACTTAATTGAAAACGGAGTAATCAAGTTACCGATTTTTTTTTTCATTCCATGCATCACTCAAATATATTGCCATTAGGAATCTAAAAAAAATTATTTTTTTTTCACTTATAAAGAATGTGCCAAAACAAGACATTCACGCCCCCCCCCCCTCTGCTTTCCGTAACTGCTGACCCAAAATCGTGTAAAGATATTATTACAATCTGCCTAGAACATTATGGGGAATTACCCTCGAACTTATCATTTTTGAAAATATGCACCATATTTTAACGCCTCTGAAAGCAATATTAATGCGTTCGTGTTTTTATTTTAAAACATATTTTCTGTAGAACTAGGCCAAGCTAAACTAATAATCAGAAAGGCGAAACTAATATATCGTTAGGATGCAATCGTCATAAAAGAAGAAATTACATTTATTAATAAAATATTACAGAAAATCTCAAATATCTCCTCTCTAGAAAATGGAACTAGATAAGAGAAAAATTAACGTAGTCATCTTATTTTTTACTATACAACAATTAGAATTCTGCTTGCTATAGCAATGTAACAAATTTTACATAGAGTATATTCTCATATCTTGGATTTCGTTATTTTTACGGAAACTCAATTTTTTGAAGTCGTTGAAGAAGTTGGCACATATCTCTGATTTTAGCAAAAGTAGAATTATGAAAAAAAAATAGGTTTATTATGTATGATTATATATTAAATCGCTCAAAGGTTTATATTTAGGCACAAATGTTTCGTTTTCTTTTCGTAAAACATTAAAAAAACCAAAAGTTTAATGTATTTTATCTACTTTAAATGCATTCCGAAAAGCTGGTCACCATTAAATATTTATGCAAATAAAATTTCAGTAAACTGCCATATAATTTAATGTAATATTAAGAATATTTTCTATCAAAAAGGAAAGAAATTTTAGTTCTCTCACCATTCCATCGATTTTTCAAATCTCTCAATAGTTTCGGAATATTATTTTAGATTAAAATAACCATTTTGTAACATGAAATCGATGTACATTTGTTTAAAGTTTACTCAAATATAATATTGGAATATTTTTTTTAAGTAATCCGTTCATAATATTTTTTTAATAAAAATATTTTTATTCAACACATCATTAGAGAGAATTTATATTAAACGTTTTCCTGAAAACCGCCAAGAATTGACTTTCTTTAAAAATAAATCAAATTTAAAAAGGGATATAAAAACATATGTGTCCCCTTATCGAATTTACAATATTTCGGACTAATAAATATCAAAGAAACATTTTAAAGATTTAAAATGTGGACATAAAAAACGTTAGTAAATTTTGTCTTGCCGAGAAGCCAAAAAATCTTTTCAGACGGAGGTTAGTGGAATTAAATAAGTTTTATCTCAACGGAAAAAAATATTGAAAACATTATTACCTTTACATTGCCTATTCTAAATAAAATTGTTTGCCCAAAGCATTAATTCACATTTTAAAATGAATACAAGTTTAATTTGGGACTCAGCTAATTAATCGATCTACGTCAATTTTAGTATAATTTAAAAAAATAGGACATACGTACAGTAGTCCATCCACGTACAAGTGTCAGAAATTATGTAAGTTAGAAAATCAATTCAAATCGTCGTAGATCAGGACCCAGATATAAATTTTTCTTATTATAGTATATATGGGGATATTAACTAGTTAATAAAAATTGTTCGGAAAATAATATTTAAAAAATATAAGATATAGAACTTAAGTTTGAACAAAAATTATTAAAAAATAAATAGAGTAAGAGAGCAGAGCATAATATTATTTAAAATAAATAATAAATTAGTGCACCATAATAAAAAAAACATAAAAGCTACTTAAAAAGTAGGTAAGTTAAATATTAATATAAAAATTGTACTTAACTAATAATATATGGAAATCAACTTTTCCACAAACAATGACACCTAGATTTAATTTATTACCATAATAATAAACGTTTACTCTTCACAATGATCGCAACATTATCGTCAGAACTAAAAAAACATCATATCCCCCAAATTAGCGATCTGGGAATCTGGTTGCAGGAGAATCAGGTTCTGGGTCTCACTAAATGTCCCAAAACCTCCATTGATAAATTTTTTCTAGGTTCAGTATACTTTCGAAGAGATTAATTTTTGCATCTGATGTCATAAGAAGTAAATTCAACAAGTTCCGATTAATATTAACCCGGATTGTTTCGGTGTGCGATGATATAATTTCAAATCTCTTCATGACGAGCTTCAAATGCTTCTTCTGACTTGGCCTATAAGTAGCATGCAAGTAGATATTATGTTAACACCATGAACCGATATCATGCGCACTATGTGGTATCTTAACAATTGACCGAATTTCTGAATGTTAATATTGTAACCACAAGAAATAGCATTGAAAATAACTGCAATTTTCATAATAAGTTCCACATCGATTACTGTTATTTCTGAAAAATCGTCTGACATCATTTTTTTAACCAACTTGGGAAGGTGTGCTAGTGCAGTTTATTGACGGTGTTCCGAAGCACATTATATTTCTTGTGACAGACTTAAATCGAAATATAATAATAACCATTACTATGTATCTTTTAGGATCCTCACCGATCGGTGTTCGACTTTGCAGGTGACATCAATACCTTCTTTGTGACAATGGCTGCTGCAAAATGCCTTTAAACTTGCAAGAACATAGTATGTGACAACGCTAACTCAAAGGCGGAATGGCTATTGGCTAAAACCTTCACTTTCTGTTGTTCCGTAAAAGTCGTGAAAGCTCTGTGGTTTTTTGCCTGGTCAAAGTCCTGGGCTAGGCTCTTATTCATCAATGGATGGCAATGTAATTGACGTCTCAAATGTTTCAGTCAGCTACAAATTATTTTGTTTTAAGAAATGTTTAATATTCTGCTTTGATTAGGTCCAATTTTTTATGCCGCCCTAAAAATTGAAGAACGTATTATATATAATAGTACTGTTAAATAAGATAATATATCAAAATGATTTCCTCCAAATTCGTCATCTGTTATTTCATAGTCTAATGCACAAATAGGAAAAGAAATAACTAACATATTTCTGAAAAAACATTGACCATTATCACTGATACGTATCAACGTCGTGTTTATTAAATATTTTATTGGAAGATAAAAAATCCGCGCGGCATAGCAAGATGGCGCAATATGTCGCTGTGTATCGAACTCTATCCAAATGAAGTCTTCCGCAAAGTTGCTCTATATCTTTCATCAACGAACTAAAGCACACTTTTAATTTCAAAGTTATCAGGATTCGACGGCTAAGTACTCCGCCTGTGAGCTAAATAAGGTTAGCGGAAAGATCGTTAGATAGATTTGGCATACTGTTATAACTGCATGAAAGAATATTCTACTCACCAGCCCTATCCTACTCCGTTCAAGCAGACGTCAATGCCTATAAACATATATGTAGTTACAAAGGTTTCTGGAAGAGTAATTGCATTATGGGAACAAATCTTGCGGTATCTAAATAGTGAAATAATTTTGAAGGTTTTAGATGCTCAAATTCATGCATTTATAATCAATGTTCTAGCTATTAAACGCCTCATTCTTGTTTTGTTTATTTGGTTAGATTTTCTTTATTTAGAATTTAAATCTATATTTTTCCAGCAAAAAAACGTTTTTAATGCCTTGATGGAGCTACGGCTAAAAGGTTATAAAACTTGGGCGCTGTTATTTGATAGATGAACAATCATGTCAACTTATGTATCAAATCATGTCACTTTCTTTGGCAATAGTGAACATATTAACAGAATTCATATGCCAAAAATATCCACAATCCACATTAATATTTAAGATTAGAAGCGCCGCCGTTCCATTTTTGCCTACACGCAAGTTTGATCGTCCCTAACTTTTTTATTTTTTTACTTAGGTCCATGAAACTTTTTGACTTTTAATAATTTATTGTATTTATTAAATTCAAGATGTTCTTAATTTAATAAAGTTGATGGAATCTTATATCAATAAAGGCAGAAATGTTACTTGTGACAACTTTTTTATCAGAAACCTTTTTCTCACTTTCATCTTATATGGTTTATGTTTTTACGTCACTGTATAAGATATGGCGGTATTGTGAATGGTACTGACGGTACTTAATTGGCAGCATGTTTAAAAGGTCTTTGGAAAGACGTTAGTTGTTATCGACGCCTTCTACTTGGAAATTGTTGCAATTTGCAATTAGATCTAATATCAAATCGCTAGGAAATACAAGTTTAGCTAGAATTGAAACAAAAGAGTTTAAACTCAATAAATAAAAGCATTTGAAAGGTTTAAACAAAAGCGTTTAAACCCCAAAAAGTCAATATTTAAACTGTTTAAAGTGGAATTAGGCCTAAGCCTCACGATGGTAATTTTTATTCCTTAATGTGCAATTTTGATTACAAAACGCAAGTTACCAAAGTGGAAAGAAATGAAATGAATTGTATTATAATTACACCTGACTAACTAATAACATTGAGATGTCAATAATAAAATATACAAAATATCCTTATTTAAGGGTTCCACGTACATCGTCTATAAACGCAACTTATATTTGCCACCTAACCTCACACAACAATGACAATTATAATTATGTATGTGACGTAATTTATACAAAATTGCGTGACGCATCATTAATTTTTGAAAGGAATGTATATGTTCGTGATAAACCCTTCTTAAAAGCTTCAAATTTTCATAATTTTTGAGAGTCAAGTAGTTAGACAATTATTTGTAATTGCAATGAAATAAATTTTTGAAAATTTTAAATTGATGATTATGTAAGGATATTCCGATAAAATTAAAACAAAATATTACCTCAAGCCAGTTTCAAAGTTTTTTAAATTGAGTCTGAAGGATTTTTTTGTGATACCTGTTAAACAAAGATAAAAAAGAGAAAATTCCAAAAGTTTTTGTGATTTATTGATTTTATCATGTGTCCCTACATAATTTTTTGCAAACACCTTCGGTATTCAGATAGGCCTATTCTATAGTTTTATTATATACTAGCTATGTCTAGGACTTTATTCGCATATAGTTAGGAAAAATAAATTTTTTTTTTCACATATGTTGCCCCTGAAATATTTATTACCTTACTAAATTTCATCAAAATCAATCTAGAAAATTTTGAGTCTTGTCATTCTCTACATTTTTTGAGTGGTATCACTCAATTTGTTTTTGAGAATTTTTGTCATTCTCTACATGAATTTGAGTGGTATCACTCAAAATTTTCTAGATTGATTTTGATGAAATTTAGTAGTTTTATAACCCAAGTTTTATTACCTTTTGGCCGTAGCTCCATCAAGGCATTAAAAACGTTTTTTTGCTGGAAAAATATAGATTTAAATTCTAAATAAAGAAAATCTAACCAAATAAACAAAACAAGAATGAGGCGTTTAATAACTAGAACATTGATTATAAATGCATGAATTTGAGCAGCTAAAACCTTTTTTTGATTATTTCACTATTTAGATCCCGCAAGATTTGTTCCCATAATGCAATTACTCTTCCAGAAACCTTTGTAACTACATATATGTTTATAGGCATTGACGTCTGCTTGAACGGAGTAGGATAGGGCTGGTGAGTAGAATATTCTTTCATGCAGTTATAACAGTATGCCAAATCTATCTAACGATCTTTCCGCTAACCTTATTTAGCTCACAGGCGGAGTACTTAGCCGTCGAATCCTGATAACTTTGAAATTAAAAGTGTGCTTTAGTTCGTTGATGAAAGATATAGAGCAACTTTGCGGAAGACTTCATTTGGATAGAGTTCGATACACAGCGACATATTGCGCCATCTTGCTATGCCGCGCGGATTTTTTATCTTCCAATAAAATATTTAATAAACACGACGTTGATACGTATCAGTGATAATGGTCAATGTTTTTTCAGAAATATGTTAGTTATTTCTTTTCCTATTTGTGCATTAGACTATGAAATAACAGATGACGAATTTGGAGGAAATCATTTTGATATATTATCTTATTTAACAGTACTATTATATATAATACGTTCTTCAATTTTTAGGGCGGCATAAAAAATTGGACCTAATCAAAGCAGAATATTAAACATTTCTTAAAACAAAATAATTTGTAGCTGACTGAAACATTTGAGACGTCAATTACATTGCCATCCATTGATGAATAAGAGCCTAGCCCAGGACTTTGACCAGGCAAAAAACCACAGAGCTTTCACGACTTTTACGGAACAACAGAAAGTGAAGGTTTTAGCCAATAGCCATTCCGCCTTTGAGTTAGCGTTGTCACATACTATGTTCTTGCAAGTTTAAAGGCATTTTGCAGCAGCCATTGTCACAAAGAAGGTATTGATGTCACCTGCAAAGTCGAACACCGATCGGTGAGGATCCTAAAAGATACATAGTAATGGTTATTATTATATTTCGATTTAAGTCTGTCACAAGAAATATAATGTGCTTCGGAACACCGTCAATAACCTGCACTAGCACACCTTCCCAAGTTGGTTAAAAAAATGATGTCAGACGATTTTTCAGAAATAACAGTAATCGATGTGGAACTTATTATGAAAATTGCAGTTATTTTCAATGCTATTTCTTGTGGTTACGATATTAACATTCAGAAATTCGGTCAATTGTTAAGATACCACATAGTGCGCATGATATCGGTTCATGGTGTTAACATAATATCTACTTGCATGCTACTTATAGGCCAAGTCAGAAGAAGCATTTGAAGCTCGTCATGAAGAGATTTGAAATTATATCATCGCACACCGAAACAATCCGGGTTAATATTAATCGGAACTTGTTGAATTTACTTCTTATGACATCAGATGCAAAAATTAATCTCTTCGAAAGTATACTGAACCTAGAAAAAATTTATCAATGGAGGTTTTGGGACATTTAGTGAGACCCAGAACCTGATTCTCCTGCAACCAGATTCCCAGATCGCTAATTTGGGGGATATGATGTTTTTTTAGTTCTGACGATAATGTTGCGATCATTGTGAAGAGTAAACGTTTATTATTATGGTAATAAATTAAATCTAGGTGTCATTGTTTGTGGAAAAGTTGATTTCCATATATTATTAGTTAAGTACAATTTTTATATTAATATTTAACTTACCTACTTTTTAAGTAGCTTTTATGTTTTTTTTATTATGGTGCACTAATTTATTATTTATTTTAAATAATATTATGCTCTGCTCTCTTACTCTATTTATTTTTTAATAATTTTTGTTCAAACTTAAGTTCTATATCTTATATTTTTTAAATATTATTTTCCGAACAATTTTTATTAACTAGTTAATATCCCCATATATACTATAATAAGAAAAATTTATATCTGGGTCCTGATCTACGACGATTTGAATTGATTTTCTAACTTACATAATTTCTGACACTTGTACGTGGATGGACTACTGTACGTATGTCCTATTTTTTTAAATTATACTAAAATTGACGTAGATCGATTAATTAGCTGAGTCCCAAATTAAATTTATATCCATTTTAATATGTCAATTAATGCTTTGGGCAAACAATTTCATTTAGAATAGGTAATGGAAATGAATATTTATTGGAATGTTTTCAATATTTTTTTCCATTAAGATAAAACTTATTTAATTCCACTAACCTCCGTCTGAAAAGATTTTTTGACTTCTCGGCAAGACAAAATTTACTAACGTTTTTTATGTCTTTTATTTTAAATCTTTAAAATGTGTCTTTGATATTTATTAGTTAATTCCAAAATATCGTAAATTCGTTAAGGGTTTTACACATATGTTTTATATCTCTTTTTAAGTTTTATTTATTTTTCAAGATAGTCAATTCTTTGCGGTTTTCAGGAAAATGTTTAATATAATTTCTCTCCAATGATGTGTTGAATAAAAATATTTTTATTGAAAAAATATTAAGAACGGATTACTTAAAAAAATATTCCAATATTATATTTGAATAAACTTTAAACAAATCTACATCTATTTTATATTACATAATGGTTATTTTAATCTAAAATAATATTCCGAAACTATTGAGAGGTTTGAAAAATCGATGGAATAGTGAGAGAACTAAAATTCCCTTCCTTTTTGTTAGAAAATATTCTTAATCTTACATTAAATTATATATAACCTCATAGAATAACATCAATTTATTTTATTACCCTCACTAAAATACTTGTCTACCGTATAACTCTCGGAAATATAATAAAAGCTACTCCGCTCCCCTACAATCAACTCATTAACATAAGTAGTGAGAAAACCCACACAAACCCAGCTTCTGCCATTGTGTTTGAAACATATAAATGCTGTTGGATGTTCGTAAGAGTTAATCTTTCCTAATAGCCCACCTGAAGATGTTGTAATACAACGAAACTTAGGTTGTGGTAAAGAACTTAAAGAAAGTAGAAATAATACTACATCACGTAGTATCATTTAATGGTCGACAACAAAATTTTTAAGAAGGGTAACATTTCGTATATAAGCCTATTGAGGTGATTCATGACATTTCTTTAGATATCATGCGGAACTGGAATATGTACAATCAATAAAAAAAGATATTTAAATAATTTTTGGTAATAAATCCAATTATGGCATATTATTATTTCGATATAAGTTATCCCCTACATTCCTTTCGTTTTTGGAACAGATAATAAATATACAATAATTTGTTTTTTACAATATAATTTTTTTAATTATGGTTATTTAATAGAAATTTTATTTATAATAAATTTTCATATTATTTATTAAATTGATTTCTTTGCCATGAATAAGATAGAATGAAACAGTCACTAAGAGTGGCATAATCCTATACAGGATCCGTATACAGGATCAATGAAGTGTTACCGTGAAATGACAATATTTTTGTTCTGATAACTTAAAACATGTGAAGTTTTCCGTTATTCTAAACAAAATAACGTCTCCTGTATTTGTTAACTCTGCCAATTTTCTATTGAAAATGCGAATGAAATTAATAAAAATATTTCCCTAATTTTTTAATCGCACTTTAATATTTTGTTCATTCTTTATGAAAATATAAAGAATACCTTGGCTCACATATATTTACCAGAAATTCGATGAAATTTTATCCACAATGAATATTAAGTCTTGATATTTCTTTTGATAATAGTTTAAACGTATTAAAAATTTCATTATATCCTCGTTATTATCCGCATAAAATATCATTTATGCAACCGTGTGGCCTATATTGGCCATAAAAATGTGTCAAAAATCATATATTTACTTGTATTCAAAGATTTTCCATTGGCCCTTCATATTTGTGCTAATTCAATATCTGAAATGCATAGTAATTTTAGTCAAGGAATGGTTTAAATAAAGTAAATTTACGTTTAGTAATTGGTATTTCGTAATTTCATATCAATTTGAATTTCTAGAGTTTTTTTAATAACATCCAATACAATTATTTATCTCAAAAGGGAAATTAAGTTATCTCAAAAATTATTCCCGTTTTACAGGCAATAATGTTTGATAAGGATTCAATAGGGCATTGTACAAATAATTTAATTATTATATATACTTTTCGAGGTTAAAACGTATTTCTTCCACAAAAGTTCTAATAATGATAGGAAGTTTTCTAAACTTCAAATTGTTGCTTTCATGAGAATTATTTCATAATCTACTCCCTGAATTTTGTAAAGGATACATTATAGGTTTCTCGGTATTTCCATCTTTTGATTATGGAAAGAAATATACATAATTAAATATTTTGAACCCCCCTTTCTACAATTTTTTTCTTAAACCTATCAATAGATATGAATCAAAATAAATAGAGATTCCCAATTAAAATTGGAAATTAAAATTAAAATTATTTTACTGTTATATAAACATTACATACAAATATAATATACATATGTTTTTCATTTTTATTTAATACATTGGTAACCCAGTTTCACTCTGCGCTTTATATTTTAGATTAGGCTATTTTATTAATGTGTTAGCTGTGCCTACGAATTCGTTCGCGAGTAATTAGAAAAAAAAATAATTTTTTATCTGCTGCTCCGGGTATATACTATTTATACTATTAATGTTACTCCTAGATATATACTATTACTATACCAAATTTTAATAAAAATCCGTTCAGCAGATTTTGCTTTATACTCACTCTAATTAACATGGGGACAGATAGACAAAAAATCTGAAAAGGTATTTCTGGCTCCTATTATTATTCTCCTGTAAATTAATTGCTACTATAAATAAATACTTTTTTTATAATACTTTCAATTTATAGAATTCATTTTATTTCAATTTAATTACATGTATTGATTTCCTAATAAAAATGCGACGTAATTTATAAATTATTAAACCATTCCGGAGCTGACCAACTAAAAAAAAATTAATAAATAGAATTAATCTGCTGATCAATATCTAACCTCTATACTGATATTGTTAAATGGTTGTCAAAAACTTCACTTTAACTAACGTTTATTTTTAACTGTAGTTGTTTAATTTCTTCGTATAAATACTAACAAGACCTAGTAAAATACAAACAACTTTAAATGATAAATAAATTATAGGGTATTATTTCACACTCAATAATAGCAATTATGTATTACACAACAATCTTTTCTACAGTAATTGGAATAAAATACTAAAAGTAAAAATAGCTAAAGGTTTTATTGACTTCTCTTAGTATAATGTTGGGGTAAAACAGAAACATTATGTATGAAAGAATTTTTGATTATGCTTTATTTAAATATCACAGAAAATTAACCTAATCATTGATAATGCAGTAGAAGTAATCGATTTAAATTTAATGTTCTTTGAAGGTTCTAAATCTCTATAAAAAAAATTTTAAGTTTCTCGTGTTTTTATCAAGATCAGAGAAAGTGATATATTATATTTTACATCACCCAGCTTCCTAAATTGATATAAGCACGCACGAACGCTTACTCTCAGTTGTTACTATTTCAGTTCTCACTCTAAAAATGTTAATTTAGTATTAAATTTAATGTAGTAAAGTATGTATTTGCTGAAGTTTTTGTATGTAGTTCTTGTAGCAGTAACTTCACTTTTAACATTTGCTTGCATTCGAACTGATAAATTAAAAATATATGCACAATAAATGTTAGGGAGTAGAAGTTTAAATTTAATGAAATTATCATATCATTTCGTTTCTTGGAAAAAAATCTACAACTTTCTGATATATTTTTTTTTATTAAAACATGTACTAAAAACGTATGCAAAATCGCAAAGATAAGTGCATCGTAATTTATTATTATTCTAATTTAAATAATTGCTTTTTATAAAACACACTTGTTTATTGAGAAACACTTGTTATCCACGTGATTTTATTTTTTTTTAAAATCTTTTGCACCTAAAATTTCGAAATCGACACTCGCCGATGCACCTTACAGACAATATTTTCTTAGAGCATTTTGCGTAGCGTCGTCTATCTACTATAAAGTTTTTTACCCCATTTGCGAGTTATCACGGTATATTTTTCCTTAAAATATTTGCTCCGAAACAAACATAGTGACTGTTTTAGATTACCTTTAAATAAGGTAAGGTATTAATTATCACAAAATAATACCTACGGTATATCAAATGTGGTAATCGATTAATTGTTATGCGAATGTAGTTGAAAATAACGTCTACTTACAATGTAAATCTTACTTTATAAGCACATAAAGACAAATCCTCACAAAGGACACAGCCTGGGATAAAAATTACATTGCAGGTTTTTCATTAGAAGTATAATATATATAATAGCTATTTTACCATCGTCTACTTTATAATAACACGCTACGAGTGTCATATTCCATACCAGTCGCCCTATTTTCTGTTGGATGAAGATATCAGCTTAACCATTATACGGCGCGGAACACAAAACAAATCCAACGGTTGGTTTTTGCTTGCAGCTACGGACGGAATGTCGGACGCGGCTCACTGAGCGTAAATCGGTAGTGCGCTAGAGTTTTGTCGAATTTTTTACTTCACTGCTTTACTAAACCGTAGAATATAATGTAGATGATGGAAATTTTTCGTTAATATTCATGGATGAAATCGCTGTTTTTTCTTTGCAAATCGGTCAAATTTCAGCAATTGCCTTTCTTATTACCTATTCTAAACTCTTCCAATGTTCATGAAGTAGAAACAAAGTGTTGGCTTTGATTTACGAAATAGAAGATTTAATTAGAAATGTTACGCTTTGCGATATTGTGATGTTTTTAATTTACCATATTTGCTAAGGGGAAAATAATGAAATATTTATAAGAAAGTTTGTGTGTTTGTTCGCCTCTCTACTTTTATTTTATAAGAAATTTTTCCAGAAACAGATTTATGTATAGCCTTCAAAATTTCAATCCAATAAAGCATATATTTCAACAGTTAACATTCAAAATATTAATAAACGAATTTCAGAGAATTCAAATAAAACAAAACAAATTTTTTTCTGATTCTGTAGGCCACCTAAAGTATCATTTAAATAAGATACTTATGATGGTTGTAAAATTTTTGTTTAGCTTTTATTTTGAACTTTTCCAAAAAAAAAATTAAAAGATATCCGTTAACAAATATTTTAAAACCATCCTTCTTTGCCCAAAATTACTAAAGTCTAAATTTGGAAAGAAAAAACCGAGTACTTATTGAACTATATTTGATATAAATTTTAGGGTAAACAACCATGATCCAAAATCATATTTATGATATTTACATCTATAAGTTGAAAAATCATATAAATCCGTATGCGCTTGCCATGCCCGAATCAGGATACTTTCAAACCTACCCTCAACATTTTTATTATGATGATTAGTTTGTTTTTAATACTAAATCGTAAAGTCTAATAATGAATTTATGTTATCATTGCAGCCAAATTAAAAATAATTGCTTTCTGTTATATTTTTTGTGATTGAAGTTTAGTAAATTGGTGAATCGCTGTAACTACGAAAACGTGTTTTTTTAAATACATTTACCCCAAAGCTATATTTTTACATAAATTTTATAAATATATTGTTTACTTTATGATAATTAAAAGGTAGAATAATATAGAGGGTGCTGTGCGATGTTAAAAGATTATTTATGTTGACGTCCCCAATAAGGGACAGTGGGCACGTATATAGTAATTAATATATTTTCTTTGCAGACTTACATTGTAGCAAAACCATATCGGAAAAGAAATTTGCAGCAAGCGAGGGATATCGGGGGTCCAGTAGGTTTTAGACGCTATAGTGAGAGAAGAGGACTTTGATATAGATGTGGAAAAAGTGGCTCCTCCTCCCGAACCAAGTGCTATCACAGATGAAGAACAAGACAATGTCCAAACTAATGAAATGTCTACAGATATTCTAAGGAATGTTGAGAACTTTTCCGAGAGGGATGAAAACCGTTGGATGAAAAAGTGACCGATGTAGCGATAAAGAACTTAAATTTCTGGCAACCCAAAGTTCTCCATTACTAATATGAAACCGCTTGTGTTCTGGACATACTTTCTTACATTCTTACCATTGCTAATGACTACTGCTACATCTTTGACATTAACTGCGGCAAAGACAGATAAGAGCCTACTGGAAAAGCTCGACTCAACTCCTAAAGACTAAATTGCGTTCTTTGATCATTTTAACGAGTTTTGCCCTGTTGCGGGATTTACGAGAAATCTGTCTACCGTGCCACTCGAATTGTTCGTAAGGAAAAAGCCAGCAAATGCCCTCTAATACCAATCAAGGAGATAAATAAGAAGGACTACTACCGGTTTGATAAGGCCAATCAAATATTAATAATTTTTGTTCGCTGATTAGATGTTAGCGTTTGTACGATAAGGACCAACTATGGTAATGTCCTCATACCAGGTAAAGTGAAATGATGAAGCTCAGTGTAAGAAAAGAAAACGGATGTTGATATAGAGCAAGTATCTGTAACTTACAATAAAGCGATGGGCGTAGTCAACTAAGCTGGTTAGTCTATTTCGTTGAATCGTACTCCCATCTGTGGAAAAAGTTACGGTGGATGCTAATTTCGAACATGCTTGATTTAGCAATTAGCAATGCCTGGCGTTTGCACATGCTTTGTAATGACGTGAAGATGGGCCAGTTTTAGTTTTGGCGAAGCATTGCACGTCATTACTTACGATAAAATGTTGATCGACGTTCACGTCCACCAGCCTCTCTGAAGCCGAGTTTACAGTATATAGGTCACATTTCAAAAAAGCTGGCGAAACAACTGCGGTGCGCTTTTTGTCATTGGTAGTGTAAAAACACTGTGTGTTGAGAAGTCATGTTTTGAAATTTTTTATATAGAATGAGTACACTGTCCCCATTTGAGGACGGCAATTTTTTCATATGTAATAAAAAAAATTATAATTTTGTTTTTCTTCTGCGAATTTTTCGGTGGGCGTAAATGGGTTAAAATTTCAAATAGATAAAAAGAAATTTATATGTACTCTTAAATTTGTATAAATATCTGAATGTGTACGGAAGCCTAGTGGTACGAATTGTACTCGTACTTTTTACAACCATATTTATGACGAACAGTTTTTGTTATTTTGGAGCGATTTGAGTAGTAAAGAAAATATTGTAGTCTTTAGTATTGTAATCGTCTTGAGTTTTTAATGTAAATCGAAAATAAAACATGCAAGTGTACATGTAAGTATCTGGTGGCCTAATATTTGAACTAACAAACCAATCGCAATTCAATTTTATATTTTGTTGTTTCTGTCTTCTGTAGTATTTTAAGTTATTTTTTTGCTGAAAGAAAAAGTTATAGATTTTCCATTGAAGTTATTTTAAAATTATATTTCAAAAATATTTTGTTACGGCCTTAAGGGTACTTTTATAATTGTTTCATTTAATAGTTCTTGATATGTTCATTATTATAAACCCACCAATTTGAGAAGAATCAATTAAAATAATCTTTCTTTTTTTAATTTATTACATCGTATGAGGGATGATTGAATAATATAATATTTTATATATTATATAACATATATAAAATATTGTTTTAGAATTTAATTATAGGTAGTTCCGGAGATGGTTAAAATGTCCAATGTCGCAATTCGTGTCAGGAACTCATTTTTCATCGAGAAAACTATTATTACCTACGCCACACTTATGAAATTATAACGTACCACTGAACACTAATAAGCTTAATAACGAACTAGAAAATTTATTGCTTTAATCAAAAATATCTTGATATAGAAACTTTTTATCTATCACAATTAAAAAAATTAAAAAATTAAAAATTAAAAAATTAAAAATTTGTGGTGGAACTTTTTAAATGTTGCCATTTTTTTATTCGGATTAAGAATTTCCTTTGATAAAAAAACATTGCTATTGGAGAAAATTTTAACTTTAAAGTAGGAAATATACGTAATCGAATTCACAGTCTAGTGTTAATAGGAAATAAAACCATTTAAAGCAGAATAATCTCAACAGGGTTATTTATTTAATTCTATATAAGTATTACGTTGCGTTACTCGATATTAGTCGAAAATTTTGAAAAATAAAAATTTTAAACTATTTAAGATAAGTTTTATTTGAAAAAGTTTGTATAGATTGTGTGTCAGACTTTTACATTGTTTACAAAGTTTATCTAGTTAAATAATGAAAGATTATTTCACTAACA
Source organism: Druceiella hillmani (assembly GCA_039881145.1). Taxonomy (NCBI): domain Eukaryota; kingdom Metazoa; phylum Arthropoda; class Insecta; order Lepidoptera; family Hepialidae; genus Druceiella; species Druceiella hillmani. The sequence goes on along the minus strand of JAYKKI010000022.1, from coordinate 29,935,765 downwards.
ACCATGGCTTGTGTATTTTGGTTTATGCGATTGAAATGTCACGAAATATTGATCGCCATCTTTTTTATCAAAATGCTTTTAAAAGTATAAAAGAATCTATTTCATTTGTGCCTGCTTGGCGTTCAATACAATATTGGATAAAATTAGAGTGATGATGGAAAATGTTTCCAAGGACTTGAAAAATTACATAGAGAAAATTTATAAAATGTTCTACGAAACCCGTCCTTCGAAGCAGGCAGAAAATACTTTTGTATTGACATGTACTTTGGGAGCTTAAATTATGAGTATCTCTTAAAATTAATGATGCGAGTTTTTCGAAATTACATTACTTAAAATTTATAATCAAATACTCCCATGTACAAATCTTTTAAAGTTTTCAAATTAAAACAATCCTAAAGTTAAAAATTGTAAAGCTGGGAAACAGACGGACATGCATGATGAATTCTAAGGATTATTTGTTTCACTAAGATACACCGACGAAAAGAATTCTGAAATATTTAACGCCTTTGACAAAAGTAAAATATTTCATAAAATTTGCTATAAATTTAATATTTACTTTTTTCTTTTTCCCTTAATTTTCTATTGCACCCATTTATACAAATACCTGCATTCCAAACTATTTCAATTGAAATTCAAAAAAAGAAGAAATAATGTAATATGAAGAATAAAAACTCAATGATTATCTTCTACTTAGAGGGACAAATCAAATGTAAAAATATAATTCGAAATTTAATATATAAATTTATGTCAAATTTACACGTGTAAATTAATCAACCTTGCGTTTTATTTGTTGAATTTGATTATGTATCTGGAAAACTTATTGCTACAGGAAAGACCTCTTCCGGTTAACCAGCATCATAATGTATTTATAACTGTACTGGACAGGTAAATAACAAAATATGGTAAACAAAATTTCTGAGGAAATTAAGAAAAAAAAACAAAATATTCTAATTAGTGGGGTGGGAAATGAAACAGTCAAGTGAAATGGATATAAAAGAAAATGGGATGTGAAAAGTAAATTCAGGGGAGATATGATTTTCCAAGATTTTTCAATGATTGAACGGATGGTAAAAGTCTAAGTTGGTCTTTATCATGTCTACCATAAAAATTCCAACATTTATCAGCTTCTGACCTGATCTTAATTCTTGTTTTAAAGAACAAAATTGTTCTTATACCTGAACAATTAATCGAATTCTAAACAATCTGGCAGTAAATTTAATATATCATAGCCGCGTTGTCATCACATGTATGATCAAAAGATATACGACGGCGCGGCGCGCCAGAAGGATCTGGATTTAATTCCCGGCCGCTCATCGAGCGTGGCTGGACCGGTGTTTGGTCGGCTCTAAAATATTGCTCTCGTAACAATAAGTATGCTATATGTATCAAGTAGACACATTAAAGTATATAGATGAATAAAGAAATAAATAAATACGATATAAAGGCGTTTCTTTAGCGTCTCCGTTTAAATAACTTCAAAAATTTCATGATCTTTATAACCTGCAAATAGTTGTATTCTTATAAACAAGTAAATCATGGTTTACTTAGTACATAAGTTTACTTCAAAGTATAAATATAAATATTTATGTGAAAATCTGAATTTATTCCTGCTGGAGCTGTCGATTTTATTAAGTACATAGTGGCGCAAAATTATATTTATTTCGACATAAATTAGGGATCGATTGATTTATCCCACTGAAATATTTTTCAACAGTAAATTCTTACGAATGAAATCGTTTCTTATTAATAAAAAGAACGTTCATTAATCACCAAATGTTATTAATGATCGGACATTATGCTGCGCGCTTTAATCCGCGTCTAATTATTTTTTGGCACGAAATTCACGAATACTCGCTAGCTCCGATGATTTTCTGGGTACTCGGTAGATCCGTATGAGCTCCGAGACTGATCAATCAAAATCAGCATCAGTAATCCTTCGAAGCTACGCCCGACACGAGATGTCAAACGCTCGCACCGCGTGAGTCTGTACGACGGAGATAATGGGCGTTGTAGCGAGCACTTACCGGAATGCGTTTCTACTTACGTTGTTCCGTTTTGTATCAGGCGCGTTTGTATAAGGTTTATATGGTGTTTGATATATGAGGTCGTAATGTTATGCGGCTTTTTTGTATGAAATGACAATAAATAATATGTTTCTCTAAAATTATGTTCGATATCGTTGGTAAAAATACTATGTAATATTGATATGTATATTACAGTAACATGTCAATGCAATTTAGTTATTTATTTATTTCGCTTTCCATCCAATTAAAGTTTAATAATTTAGTACCTTTGAATAAATTCGTATTAGATTAACGACTCTTATAGGATAAAATCATATAAATTGTTAATTCGCGTAAAATATTGGTTTAAGTCTTTAAAGATTTGACTAATTACGAAGGAAATGGTAAAATAGTTTTGTTATTTCAAATACTTACTGAACAATCATTACTGACATCACTACCTGTATCTACCCGCCGCTGGACATACAACTACAAACGCTCCTTTGCCTTCCGCGTTCAGCCGCTTCCCGCTAACAATTTTGGGTCGTCAGTTAATCTGAATGGGGGGGGGGCGTCCCATTTTGATGCGGTACGGGATTCGTGGTTTCCAGTTGAGAACTCATCCATCCCATCCGGTTTTCGGTTTTTTTATCAATATAAAAATATGGTGTGCTCATTGCCACCATGTTTCCACCGAGTTTACCACTTGTAATAGTTATATTTTTTTTAAACTTTATTCCACTAATATAACAATGCAAGTAATCAAAAGGATTGAAGTTTTTTGCTTCTTTTTAGATTATAATATTAATGGTTTTAGAGTTATTGGAAAGGTAATCTTGTATGTTATTGTGAAATCTGATCGGTCGCAAAAGAGATGCCTTTTGAAAAATTATGAATAAACAATTCCAAGGGCATTTTTAATGACCTTTCCATTGGTAACCCAAAAGAATGCACGAGAAAGAAAAATTATACGTAACGTGTATAGGACGACACTCGGAACTTTTTTTCCTATTTCTAAGCGTTCGCGTAATTTAGCTGCGTCTTTTTGTAAAAGTTCATCACAATCTGTCGTCGAATTTATGGTACTATGTTTTTTTGGTGGGGTTTCACGGAGAATTAAAAATATTTAATTTCTTTTTAATTAAAAGGATTTAACAAACGGTATTTTAAAGATTTAATTTTGACTGATCAATGACGTTAATTATATTAATGTAGCGATGCACTAAGTGTAATGAAACAATGCGTTAATTTTACGAAATATGTTTGAACGATTTCATATCAAGAGGCTAATACTCTTATCTAAGTTATTAACACAAACATGTAACTAAATATAACACAAACATGTAACTACATATTCCATAAACCATATTTATTGTAAAGTGTATATAACCTATTTACTTTTGATAGCTTACAATTTACCTAGTTTTACTTTTTTCCTTCTTTATAATTTTTTTTATGAATAATTTTTTTTAACTTTGCTACTAATATTAATATTATTTTTATGGTATAGATAACTGTGTCAAGTCTCCTACGCATGTGGCTCCGATATTTACATAGCATTACCCTATACACCGATACATGCTTCATCTCCACGCTGTATCCCGAAAAAAATTAATCATACAAATAAATACATATCAAACTTAAAAAATTGTTTGGACAAATCCAGCTAAATTATTATTGTTTTATTTGTCCGCTTACAATAAATTTTAATATTTATTAAACTCTGATTTTAATATAGACAGGTAGTTAAAAGCAAATATCAAAAGATTGAAAGGTACTCAAACGCGATGGGTATAGGACATCACGACGACAACGTTCAAGAAATCCTTTTTCCACCTCCATAATCAGATTTTCATGCTCATCATGGGTTGTCATCGGAAACGAGTATGTGTGCTAAGCTTCAAGTATCCATCATTAAGTACTTGACGAAGTGTCGAATGCACAATTTGTAACTGGGGGATAGAAAACACAGCGGTTTAATTCACAATAATCAAAGAGAATAATAATGACAGGCTGAAAATTGCCGGTCAAAATTTAAGGAATTGTCTACTTGTATATTTGTATACTAATTACGTAAATCTATTAGACGTATTCCGGCAGTGCAAGAAATAAAAATCGGCCAGTGCCATGACGGACTCAGCTCAAGGTAGGGTTCCGTAGTAATTATTTGAAATATCATACTATATCGTATGTGTGTATATATATATATATATATATATATATATATATAATTTATATATATATATTAATATATATATATATATATATATATATATATAGATATATATGTCTTGGAACCGGAATTTTTTTTTCCATACACTAGAAAGTTACTACTAGGCCACGTGACTGCAGCAGAAAGATGTAATTGTCGCGTTAAGGCCGTTGCTGCAATTAGGTTGTTTAACAGTTGAACAGTCCTTTGTCTAGACGTTCTACAGATGGGCTGAAAATAATCATGAAGACAAAGTTCATCGTTTTTTTTCTACAATCGTTTCTTTTCTAATATCTCGCTCCTAGGCTTCGAATATCTTTAGAGGTTATTAAGAATTCACACGACTGAAAAATGTTTTTAAAAAACCTACTACATTCTACAAAAAGTAGGTTTGATACTAGTCAAAATTAATAACTAAATTATTTATGTCTGAAGTCATTCATAATTTTTCAGTTGTAGTCATTCAATTCATAATTTAAATTTAAAGACTTGGCTAAAAATGCATATACAGTACAAAATAATTTCACAAACGCCGTATTTATATGTTAATCAGCAGTGCTGGCACCGACTGTGTCATATTGTTAATAGTAAAATAAACGATCGCTTCTTTAGTAAAATCGACGGACCTGAATTTCTTAAATGAAAACTTTCAATATTCTGTTCTTATTTCGCCGTAAATCTTTGGAAAAAAAACATGGTACAATAAATTTAATAAGAGAATGTTATGAAATTTTATAAGAAGACGTGTTTGAATTTAGATATTGAGAAAACGCTTAGAAATAAAAAAAAACAATTTTCGATTCCGAAAAGAGAATTCTGTAAAATGTAAAGATAATTTTTGTTTATTTAGGGTAATTTTTTCGGGATATCAACGAAAAATTATTTTAATTTGCAATAGAAATTGTTTAGTAATATTTTCCCAAAATGTCTCTTATTCGGAAGGTATGAGGTTTTTAATTAATGTAAAAGATCTCCCTCTTAATAAATCGTTAACCATGTGAATAATAATTTGAAAAAATAAAAAACTTAAGTTGTACTTCAAAGCAAAATAATTTTGGTAACTTGCATTGATACATTACTTTAAAAGAGAGTTAAATAAATTTATAGCACGTAGTAGGCTCCGTGGAAACTTGGTGGCATCGAGCAAGATATAATATATTAACCAAAAACTGACAACCAATGGGGTGGACGAGTTCTCAACTGGAGGCCACGAACTGTATCTGAGTGGGTTGCTTCATATCAACGATTGGTGACCTAAATTATCGGCGGGAAGGCATACTACATTTATATATATATATATATATATATATATATATATATATATATATATATGTATAAGAATTCATCGATTTCTATGTAAAAATATAAGCAAATTTGGAACACATTTCAACGAAGAAATGATTATATGTCATTTAAATTGATTTGACTGTTCCTATAGAGTTCGGTTCATGGTTCAGGTATAAGGAGAGGTTTGGTTTTTTTGGAAGAAAAAATAAGGTCAGGTCAGGTGCTGGAAAATTTTGGAATGTATATAGTAGATATCAGAAAGACCAACTTAAACTTTCAAGGTCCACTCAAGTATCCAGCAACCTTGAAAAATAATATAAATTATAATTTTTGAAAAAAAATTCAAACTTTACTATGCTCCATCGACCAATTTAGGGTCTGATGATGAGTTTTAGAGATGAGCAATGGAATTCTTTAACGGATGTTAGGGAATCAAGCGTTATGTAAGATATCTGCTGATGGTAGTTGTCAATTTTCAAAATAACTACTTTTGCCTATCCCTTTTATTGTAAGCGTAAAAGTTTTGAATGTGTTATATTCAACTTGAAAGTTTTTTATCTTTGACATTAATTTACTAAGCCTGCTAAAATGTTTATCACAACTAACACTGCAAATAATTTTATGAACTTGTGGAATTATATAAAACGAAGAATGGAAAATACGCTATTATCAGGGACGGCATTATTGTGTTTTTATTTATGAAATCGTAAGAAAAAGAACTCTTTTCGAAGGGACAAAATGAAAGAAGTTAAATGATATTTATTAAAAGTAGTGATCGGAATGAACAAAAATTTGACCACGGTCTCACGAAGTTGAGTTTTTGCCAGGTAAAATCGGTCAAATTTTTTAACAAAGAAATTGAAGTCGATGAACACGACAAGTAATAAAGATATCAAGCTGTACCTTTTACAAATTTAAGGTTATATTTTATTCCATTTGTGGGCACGCATTAACATTAAGTAAGAGTAAAAAAGAGCGTTCAGCCAGATTTAATTTTTTTTAATCAAAATTACCCCTTGAAAAGATTCGTAGTGCGTATAACCCTAAAATTCTTTGGGCTGATTGCTTTCGTTCAAAAGTTATTTCGTTTAATTGATACATAGTAGTTATTATCAACCAATTATAGTTTTTCATTTCGTGTCACTGGTAATAAAGAGATTCATGATTTTTTTTGTCAGATAAAGTTAGTGACATGGCTCACTGAGGTGTACTTAGACCACAATATGTCTATTTTCAAACGGATTGTTTTACTGTTTAAGATTGTTTCGACTTTAGTTTGTGCTGCTAGCTAAGCTATAAAAAACGAATGGTTTTAACTGTAACTTTCAGTTCGTTATTGTTAGGTCTCAAGAGGATTATTGTGGAGATAAGAATTTTTCGAAGTATCAACGGCTGTACCAATAAAGTGCTGTGTATTCGTTTATAGGGTTTGGATTATTGAACTACATGGCGTATATTCATGTTGAATTTTTGCAAAAAAGAACTCTAAAAGTCTAGGTAAAAATTAATTTTTGAAACAGAATTTCACATAACAAATTTACATTTGAAATAAAAAATCATCAACTATTCCACTATCCAACTTAATCAACTAATGATTATATATTTTGCTATAAAACGGCCTGTATCTAAATCAATAATTTTTTTCGAAGGTAATTTTAATAATATCAAATATGTTTGTAATAAACTGACGAAATTAGAATTGCAAGCCCAAATTTTGACGTCCCTTAGTTAAAGAAGTGTATAATTAATTATATTCGTTCGAAATATTGACAGTTTCATTGTTTAATGACTTTGAGACTCACTAACATTACTTTATTTCTTTTAAAAATTGATATTTTAAATGTACATAGGTACCTCTTGTAATTATTCTATCAGAATACATTATTTAAAACTACTTTTAACATTACGTCATTCCCTAGATAATGCTCACATAAGTTACTTTGTAAAAACAATTTTGATTATATCGTAAGATTAATAGAAAGAGAGAGAACCATCGTGCTGCATGTGTTGATAAAATTAGCATTGTATAGCTATCCCTGATGCCTAAGTTTTTTTTTGAAATTTTTACTTCTTAACTACTTTACTCGTAAAAATATCATAACAGCAAATAATATAAACAAAGATATATTTAATTTCGAAACGGAAAAAGTACGAAAACTGTATATTAAACAAAACTGTATATAAAAACGAATTAATTATAGGTACAGCTCGTACTACGATGTTCTGAGATACACCTATATAGATACATAATCAAAATTTAAATATTTAAGAGCGCCTAATGTTTATATTGAGCATTTTTAAAAATTTTGTTGTATTTTTCAATTAAAGTCTAGAATATCGTGCATTGTATCTGTATACACGAGTAACAACTATGTTGTGCATATTTTTAATTAATATAACAAATAATTTTACTTTGCATAAAATTATTTGAATATTTTTGGCATACGCGGTTAAAATTATTAGCAAAACATTTTGGCTACTAAAATTCCGACAGGACACGTTAATATAACTAGTACCATCACTTTCCTGTTGTTTTCTTTTTAAATATTATACTCAATGATTGATCTTATATGCTGTGTCGAAAAAAATTACACCTGGATTTTAATTTTTTACACCAAAGGCAGTTTTTAATAAATATTAGCGTCACAATTTTTGTATTCTCTTGGAAAAAAATTGTGCTGGAACTTGCTCGACATATGTTTTCATGGGCCGTAAAGAGAAAAAAATTTTTGGAAAGGATCTGTTCCGATAAGTGCAAAAACAGTTGATAGGAAAGATTGTGCTGTAATATGTCTTTTATACCTCCCTTTCCCTTCAAGTTTTCCCTCTGGATTTTTCTCCGTTGGTTCCACCACTATTCACTTTCTTTCACCCTTTCCACCCACCCACGCTTTCCCTCCTTTCAGCTCTATGTTTGTCTCAACCTACTTCCCAATTCCTCCCTACTTATCCCTCTTCTCCCTCATCTTTTTCGTTATGGCTTTCTCTTCCTTTTCATTCCTCTTTCCAATCCTGTCCAATATATGGCTCTTTCGCATATTGAATAATTAACTTCGAATTTTACATTATCGTTTCCATGTAATTTTTAACATACTAAATAATTTTTAACATAAAAAAATTAATTTTTCAAAATAAACTTTGAAGTCAAGACTTGCCGTAATGTATCATGAAATAAAATGTGTTTTGGAAGAAGAAAAATTATTTTGTAAAATTTAGATCTTTACATACTAATTTTCTAGAATCTTCTTTTCCCTAAGTTTTTTTGAACAAATAAGATATAAAAAAAATTTTAAGGCGCGTCATCTCATAAATTGTTAATAAATATTTTCCATTGTGATTTGGTAGACCTCTTTAGTGGCAAAGACTAAATTAACACCAGGGAAATATTAATTAGAATTACTTAAAACAATTTCTCCATTTTTATATGTTTATGTAATTTTACTATGTTCTCCTGTGACATTTCGTAACAATTAGTTTTATACTGAAAGAACTATTAAGTTTTGACGTAAGGCTGGGATACACGGATAGATGCACATGACAAAATTATAAGGGTTCACTTTTACTACGTCAAAGCACGGATATTTGAAAGTTATATATGTACTACAATTTTTAACATATGTACTACAAATATATGTACTACAATGTATATATGTATGATGAATATATGAAATATATGTACTACAATGTAAACAGGAAGATTATACCCAACCAATTAATTAACTGTTTATAAAATGAAATGAACACGAAAGTTTAAATATTTTTTTTCAATAATTTAGAAATAATGAGAATATGAATTATTTAAAAAAAATTACGGCTTAAATAATAACGTCCATCAATTATTACTTATTCCACAATATATATGTTCATAATTGTCTGTCTGCATAGAAAAGTTTTAGAAATTATATATAGTTATATAAAAAATATGTAGTTATATATATATATATATATATATATATATATATATATATATATATATATAGATGTATAGAATATATATAGTTATATATATAGTTGTATAGTTATATAGAATATATATAGTTATATAGAATAAATTCTTTTCATCTTTTAAGGTATTAAGCCTAGAGTTACTCCTAAATACGGTAAATGAAACAATACTTGGTAGCAAGTGATTTAGGGTTAAGTAAAAGCTCTTCCTATCGTAAATTCAAATTTAATTTTTGTCGATTAAAGTTTAAACTACAAGTAAGTTTTCTTCAAATTTGATGTCGTTTGTGAGACAATATACACATAGTATACCTATTTTAATCGGAAAATCTTTTGTGGAAGTCATCACTAATTACATTTATAGTAAAAAAAAATTTTAGTACATAAACAATACGTGGTATTTTAGAAACATTACATCAATTGAACTTACCTTAGTTTTTATAAATTTTGAAGAATCGTTAAATTTATATTGATACATTAACTGCATCTGATATAATTTTTGTATTTATACATTTGATAAAACTTGTTCGATGAGAGTAGAACCAGCTCTTCAAAGTTTGTGTATGTATACATTTAGGTACATAGTAACGGGTACATTTTATTTAAAATTTAGAAATATAAATATTATTTTCAACATGAAAATATGGTACTGCCCGGTCCACTTTAGGTAAACTTATAGTAACGTTGTTTTGTTCATAGTACTTTTAGAGACCGGGATGGGGTAGGTGGAGGAATATGACACATATTTTCTGGACATAACTGTTTAAAATAAAACGCTGGATAAAACAGTTTTGGAATTCTCACAAATATCACTTTAAATTATTGTATAACACTGTAAAAAAAATTATATTTCTGTCAATACGCTCTCATCATATGCCAAGTTTCTAAATCAAAGAGATTCTAATAAAAGCATAACTATGACTAACGTAAACTTGAGTGACCTTATTGGGAATCCTTTTTTTAACTTCTGAGGAACTCCGGGAAAGTGTAAAATTATTTTACGTAAAGAATTGAGATTTATAACATTTAACGTTTTTCTATAGTAAACATTTAATTTACAAAATTTCTAACGCTACGAGAAATTTTAGACATTTCCTGTTCTAAAAAGTTTCTTCACACTCCACAATAATTCAAACAATACTCCCTCATGGTCAAATAAAATAAATGTAGATATCAACATTTTTCAGCACTTTTACTACACGCGGTCAAGTGGGTGTAATTCCGTGCGTGACAAAAATTATGTCTAAAATTTATGTAAAGTCTTTAGATTCGTTTCAAGCTCAGTATTTTGATTGAGGAAAGAAATATGCTATACAAAGTTTAATCGTTTATTTATATTTTTATAAATATTGTCTTTAATTTCCGGCAAAAATATCTAACTGGTTTTAGTTTTGAATGCATAATACATATTTAAATTTTATCTAATTTTTTCCAAAACAGTATTGCCAAAGCTAATTTATGTTTAACTTGAAGTAATCTAAAATAATTTAACGGCACATAAAATATGTAACTCTTTCAACATTGTCATTACTTAAATTGACCCAAACTGATTTGATGGCAGTGCAATGGATCGTTATCTTAATTGTCAGTTGAGACAACCATATGATTAAAGAGTAAACGAGTAGTACTTCCTAGATTACGGAGAACAAAAAGTTTTAGATTTATTTTATTTATATTTTCAAGGATGATTTTTAACTTATCCTCATTAAGAGAAAATCTATACGAATGCAATTAACGCGAAGAAAATAAAAAAAAAACACTCGAAGACAATTAACATGATTAAATTTCTTTTCGAGAGGATTTTCCTTTCTACAGACCTTTGCACAAATTTAGGATACAAAAAACTTTAAGTTAAATTTATATTTAAATTGATATCTCCCAAAGTTTCAAAGCTTGGCTAATAAATACGCATAATAATAAATATTAGCTGGATTTGAAAGCATTTTTTGTCATGTTTGACAGGAATGGAAGATTTTTATAAAAATTTTTATCAATAAGAATTTTATTATTCACATATAATCTTATTTATAAATACGTACAATATCCTTAGTTGATATAAACAAAAATATAGAAACCGTTTGATTCAAAGTGTCAATTGGTTGGCAAGCATTTAAGTAACAATATAGAGAACCGTGATCCAACGACAGTTGCTTTATTTCAAACGAAATCAATGTGTAAATATGGTCATCGTGTCGCGAGCAAACAAACCCAACTGATGATCCGTATTCACTGATGCGAAAAAAACGCTGCACATGGCTGACCGGATATAGAGCGGGGTTAGTTTTTTTTATTATCCTTTACGTTCGCAAGTCCATTAAATAAAACGCATATGGCATCCGCAAAAGTTAGTACAGCTATTTTCAAAATAAATTTTTATTCAGAACTTCCATACAAAAATTGTTTTACGTAAATATTATTTTTGATAATTATTTAACTGTACGTCGCCTATGCGTACGATTAACGTACAGCGCCGTAGTGCATTGTATTGATCACAAAGCTTGCAGCTTTTCATAACATGGAGCATGGTGCGGTGCCGGATTTAATTCCCGGCTGCTCCTTTAAAGATATATTGGAGAAGCCTATGACCAATAGTGGACTGAGCTAGTTTGTTGATGATAACTGATGATGTATATACAGTAAAAATATATTGGTACCAGGGAAAACTGAATAAGTTAGTTTATTATAAAACTAACTTATTCAGTTTTCCCTGGTTTTTTAAAGTATACATTGACGTACATTTATTTTTTGTGAAAAACGTACTAAACGAGTAATAGAATATAAGATAAAAAACAATCTTTTTAGAGTGCAAGATGCCTAATTACCTTAATTTAAATGAAACAAAGTTTAATAAACAATAATATATAGATATATATCAAAGATGAATTGATAGAAACTTAATTAAATGACAATGTGTGAACCCGAAAAACTGTAAAATGGATGGCATGGGGAAAAGACGAAAGTTTTCCTTCAAAAAGTTCCTGTAAAATATGATTAAGAGTAAAATATCACGAATAAAATAATTTTCTGATAGATGTAGGAGTGTTATAACTTTTTTTTTCATGCGAAACATCTGTTTATCTCATCGTTTACTTCGAAATTTTGTTGAAAATTGTTGAATATTTAGAACCACAGTCATACACGTTATGTGCATTGGCTTATAATTATTGACACTGTGTAAAAGACGAAACTCAAATTTTATTTCAGTTCCTTCTAAACCACGATAATTTTTATTCCTTGAACTTAACTATATTAATGGAGAATTCCATAGTCCTATTTCAGTAAAGTATATATCAAAATTTCCTAAGTTATTCAACTTAGGCATTTTTTACAGTAAAAAAATACGAGAAAAATGATCTAAATGAGATATATTATTTAACGTATATCGTAAGCGGTCAGAGTTGTAAAGTAACATGCGAGTAGAATGAAACCAAAGTAGATAGAAAGTAACACGGCATTTTCCACTCCTCAAATTATTTCCGTGACTTGTCCGATTATTTGAATGTTTTAGACGAATTTCATGTTTAAAGTAATAGCATTAAATTAAAATTATTTAATAACTCACGGGGAACCAAACTAATACAAGATGTGGGCGGCCTAGGTTTTAATTATTTTATGATTTAATGGCATTAACTTGAACTAAGGAGTAATACAATAGGGTTTTAAATGGGAATACCAGTACATACTCATACTAAAGTATATGAAAATAATAAAGTTTACTCAATTAAGTAATATTTGGAACAAATCACAAAAATTTTAAAAAGCTTAATAAAACATAGCGTTTTTTATCCACGTAACTCCTTATCATAAAATTATTTATTTCTTTATTATAATATGGATTAACTATACACATTCGGTTATATGATATCACTGCCTATCTTTATAATTTCAACGAAATTAGTCGGCTCTGATTATATACATATATTTCACAAATATATATTTCAGTTATGCATTAACAATTGTATTTTAAATATAAATAATATTTTTGTTTATATTCTCTTAAAGGTAATTCAATTAAGCTTCATCCCGCCAAGTTTACACAATGAATATTGCGCTCTAATATTTCTCCCGCTAACAATTTAAACGCATTAGGAATTTCACTACCTCCTACACATTATCCGCCTACAATGTCCATTGTGTATCTAAAACGATTTAGCTACGGCCGCTGTTTGTTCACGCAACGACTATTATTCAAACAATACGCCGAAAATCCTTCATCACCGAGTTTCGACGCGATTCCGCCGATCCGTCATCTTTCTTCTAATTAAACAGTTAAATGGATAGTGAGTTATAAAATTTACTGTAGTGGAGGTTTGTTAAATAAAATTTATTCACATTTGTTGATTTACTTTTGAAGATTAGTCTGAAGACGATGGCAGCAATTCTTGGTGTAATTTTCATTCAAAATAAATACGAAGTACAAAAGAAAATTAATTCTTACTATTTACTTTTCCTATATATAATGGCAGATGAAAAAGAGTATCTTTATACTTTCTCTTAGTATTGTATTTTTTTTCGGGAAGAGATTTTAATAGAAATGTTTAAAAAGGGCTAAAAATATTGAAAAATATTAATTTCTCTTTTGTTTGGTTTTATTGACGTCATAAAGTTTCTGAAATCGTTTCCACGCATGGAGAGGTAAAACTATTTAAAAAATTTAAATTACGTATTCAACTATTTTGATGTAAATGACTACTCTTATTTAAACTGAATACAGAAAATGAGAATGTCCGTAATTTCATCTATCCTTTCTATGCGACTCTCGTTAGTTGAAGCATAAGTCACCTATTATTTAGACCAGTTTCTTGATAGTGTGGGCTAACTGAACTGACAATTTCATAGAACTTTCCTTGTCATATATTTTTCCCTTATAACTCTAACGCTTTACGCAACGCACACCAAGAAACCACCCAGGCTGTTGGTTTTCTTCAACATCTTCGTCATGCTAGCTACATTACACTGAATATATATGCAATATACAAGAATCTTTCATCATAATAAATATATCCATTGGTAGAAACTGGACCTTTTTAATCGTTACTTTCTTAGCCCGCATAGGTACAAAGTTGGGCTCGATGGTTGACTTTTTTTTAATGCTTGCGGTAGTGAAGATTACTTTTTCTGTGCGTATTTAAAGAAATTCCCATAACTTGTGGATTATTGTTTCAACTTTGTATTTTGAGCAATATTTATCACATTTAGACACCAAAAGTAGCTCGAATATTTAATTGGAATAAGATTAATATTTCTCACTGGAAGTACGAAACTAATTTTTAATGTTTCACTAGATGTATATTTCGTTAATTACGGTACGAACATTTTAATTTAATATTAAAATACATGTAAAATACACATTAATGCTTTCATTTGGGACTTTGTTATATATCAATTTGAGGTAAATCACATTTCACTGATTTATTAATTCTAATGATCTGTCCAGCGTAAACCAAGAAAACGCCTCGACGCGAGCGTTGATGTTTCTGCACCTTCCATGAGAAAAATCGACGGATATCGGCTAATTTATTCAACACTTTCATGAATTATATATCTAAAATTGGCTCGAAAATTATTCTATTTAATAGTAAAAATTACAATGCACCCGATGCATAGTTTCTGAGATTATCGCTCACAGACCTAAAAATACGGTGAGGAGTTTGTTTTATACTAAGTATTGCGTATGTTTGTTCAGTGTTAAGCGGACCGATGTTTATATCCATTTCAATCGAATCATGGTATTTATATTTAATTCGTCTTTCTCTCGAACGAACTCTTTTACTAAGCGACTTTTTTTGGCAACTGTTCATGTTAGGAATTAATTTTTCTTTAAATATCTGTGGTTTCTTAGAAATCTAAGAAACCGAGAATCTTTGTTAATAAAGTCAATACTTCTGCATACAAAAGTGAAGTCTGCCTTGGTCATTAAATTCTTCTAGCATCATCTGCGTAAATTTGTCATGATAGGAAATTTATAATTAAAACTTATGGCATACGTGCTATGTATTAATGATTTCCTTTGATCTCATGCTTTGTAGTCAAAAATATGTATTGAATTGAAAACTTAATACGGCAATCATTGTTGTTAATATTTAGATGACGATTTCAAATAAATTTTGGGTCAATTGGATATTTTCATCTGTTTTCACCTCTACAAAGTAAAACGAGACTTAGGAATACAAGTAGAAACCTTTTTAATTTATTATTAAAATAATAATATTTACCCAAATATTAGTCCCTTTTAAAATTTGTGAAGGTAAAATACTTGAAGTTATACTTAATCAAAAACTAAAACTAAAAGAACTTATCAGAAGAAAGGTACTAATAATACTCCATTTTCGTCTTTACTAGAGAATTAGAAGATAACTGTATATTTAGCACTTAAAGTGAAGCATTAAATTCAGTTTCCTAATGTTTAAAGCCACTTAATATTTTATTGTATTCACTACATAATGGTAACATCCTTTCCTCCCGATAATCTGAATATTATTTACGTCGCTTTGTTCGTAAAGCAATAGAGACTTAATTTTGTTCATACGCAAGTATTATATACGATCTAAACTTCACACATATGAGATATAAAATATTTACTTTTTATAAATATGAGATATAAAAATTGATCAGTAAGATTGTGTCGACTCTAAAAATATGAAATCCTGCTTATACAAATATACGAGAGGAGTCAATGTCTATACTGTCAAAAATAAAATCACAATATACGAGAGGAGCCAATGTCAACATTTGTTTATTTGTACTATATATCTTAGCTTAGGATATCGATCCTGTGCTCAATGAGAAGGTACAGCAGAATATTTCGATAAATTTCCATGGTTCTCCACGGCAGGTAATTTTCAATTCTTGCTCTTTGCGGTAGAGACGACGGCGGATGTGGTGAATGTTTAGTGATAACAATCATGATGTATATATATATATGTTTATACATATATATATATATATATATATATATATATATATATATATATGTATATATATATATATGTATTTATATATATATATATATATATATATATATATATATATATATATATATATATTATATATACACAATAAAGTCGTTTGACAAACTTGAGCCAAGTTTTTAATTAATCGCCACTTTTCCAAGTATCTTAACGTAGATTTTTATTAAAGATGTTTTGACTGCTTGCTAATGCTCATTAATTTGGTCATCATACTTGATGGTGCTCAACTTTCAATGAAATAACATTTTACCCAGCCAAATTTACACTATCACGTGATTTTTCTCTTGCTGACAATTTTAACGCTGCACAAGGTTCATCACCTCTACTAGTTTACCGCCTACATTATGTATCTTAAAGTTTAAATTTATCCGACTCTTTTATGTTTTTGGATGAATATTAAAAACATTTAATTTTTTTTGAGAAAATTTGAAGTGTATTGGTAGAAATTATTCTTTTGTTTAATTGATTAATTCTTTCGTTTAATTTCGTCATTAAGCTGTTATACAGAGACTAATTTAATGAACTCGAAATAAAATTTCCCATTTTGAAAGACAAGAGGAAAGTTTTCCTTTAAGATTCTAATGAAATAATTTTTAAATGGTTATATTACTTTGGGTATTAATTACAACGATAACTTTCAAAAACAATTGTTTGTACTCAATACAAAGTTCGAATAATGTAACGAATCTTTATAAAGCTTCAAATGAGTTACTTTGAACGAAATTCTCATACTGAAATTAATTCTATGAGGGATTTATGTTTATTTTTTGGGGTTTTGTGCTTTAAAAGGTAAAACAAAGCCATTGTAAGATCATTCACGTATCAGTCCCTTCGTTCGTTATGCTTAGATTTTTGAGAAACAGCTTAAACAGTAAAAACCTGAAATTTAAAACTTACTTTAAAACTGAAAAATATTTGTAAATTTTAGAGGGGACATAAAAATTACTCGAAATCTTTTATTTCCGTTAGTGTGAGGGCGTCGTTTGAAAGGGTTGTTTACAAGGGCTTAAACAACTTAATATCACGTTTTTGAGTATGTGTATTCAGGGACGTACTAAAAACATATACAATATATATGTTCCTAACTTTGCTATCGAAACTAATAGAGCAAAAACTGCGAGAAAACTGTAATTTTTGAAATTTTGCAAAAAAGTTGTGGGAAAATTATAATGTTAATTCTAGATATAATATTTTTCAAAGATGTACCATATTTATACACCTGCGCAAGACATGGTAGAACATATGTTTATGTTTTCTTATGTCCACTGCCGATTCATTCAAAAGTTGTGCGATCTAGGAACTTGAAATATGGCAATGTAATACATGCTGTTAACGTACACATTTCGCATTAGCTAACTTTTACAAAAATAATACTTAAGAGGCAGATGGAAGCCAAAAAAATACAATAGTAGGCGTGGCTAAGCAATAGGGGTTGGACGGTGCGTGGCAGCCAGAACAAAGTATGTTTAAAAAAGGTATATAGGACTATAATTTTTCAATTAGAGAGTGTGTGTCCTACGAAGTTTATGTAAGTACGTTTCGAAAAGGATTTTCCAGACAAAATTATTACAGTGTAAAAAGTTTTAAAAGCTGTCAAGAAAAAGGTACGTGTACATTTAATAAGTTATTTCTTTACATATTTGAATGTTTTTTTTTATTAATTTACAAACATACAAATACGTAATGAAATAGCACCAATTGATGTCGTAAATTTGTCGTGTTTGCATCGAATGTATTATATTGAATATTTTTTTCCGATAAAATGCAGTTGCATAAAAAGGCCCGCTTTTTACAAAATGGTTGTAAAATCAAGCTGCAAAATGTTTGTAAAATGGGTTAAATATTAGCAAAACTACCACATTTTATCGTATTTTCTTTCTAGAAAGGCAACTTTTAAAAACCGCAATTGCGGGCCATGTTACGAACTTTGTTTCTTAATAAACTCTGTCACACAACTATGTGTATTGAGTAAAATCTAAGTTTATAATTACTATTTGCTAAACAACCATTTAGAAGCTTCAGTTTAAATTTAACACAAACATAAAAATCTTGATTGTTTTCACCGAAATTTTTAAAAAGTTTATCGTTAAGATTATTAAGTATGAATCTCATTGAAAAATTGACGATTATTGTCGAAATGGCAGTGTGCTGGGAGTTGCACTTTTTTTATTAATGTTTACATATATGCGCTCAAAATTTAACTTATTTAGTCAATGGCAATTACGAATTTTTAAATTTGGGCCTTCGTAAGGGCTAAGCCCTGTTGGACGACATATCTTAAGTATTTCTTATAATTCTTGCAGTACACTTTCAACAAGACCTCTCTCAATGAGTGTTTTGTAAAAATGTTTGTTTCGCAAAGAGTCATGAGTGGACCTATATACACAATCGCCTCCACTCGGCTGGTGTCATTCGGTTATTCTTTTCTCAATGGATGAGATTGTAGTCGATACTACTGTTATTTCAACTTTTTGTATATATACATTTCTAAACATGTGTGTGTAACCCACAAAATATATATTCAGAAAACTGGGAAGCTCAGAAGATCCCGGATGTAAATTATTTTTCAACAGAACTAGTTCCAGCCCACAATATATTTGATGAAGAAATATAAAAGTTGTAATAGAAATATAATACAAAATAACATATACAAAATAATATAAATAATTTCATATAAATTTCGTGTTCAATAAACAACCAAGTCACGTGGTTATGAAAAGAAACCAACAAAACGTCGAAGTCAAGACAAGGCTTTTCTCGGTTAGCCGCGCTCAACATTCCTTCCGTACTGCTGACCGAGGACCTTCTATTGAATTTATTTTATTGAGCTGCGAGTACATAATGTCTGCATTATGCTCGTTCCGCAGGCAGCTGGAGAGGTCGGTATGAGAAGCGATATGTTGTAGGTATTCATATAATTATTAACGACAACTGATATTCAGGCGGTTGCAACTTTAATCACACCTTTATAACTTATTACAAAAATATGGTTCGGTGTTGTAAACACAGTATATTTTGTGTCGATCGGAAAGTATTCTTTTTCTTTGGACTTTTTTACGGAATAGTTATACATACCTCAGGGTAACCTAATTATCTGAACTACTACTAAACTAAGTTTTTATGTTTCTTCTGTTCGTGTTTTTTTTAAATGACAAAGAAAACCAATGAAATCTCTTAGGAATGAGATTTGTAAAAATACTATTAACCACGGTTCTATGATAACTACGTATTAATCCTTAATTACACCACCACCAATTCGTTATCCGCGTAGCAATTAGACATTTAAGAGTTATAATATAATTTTTCTTTGCAAAAAATGTTGTCGAATCATTTTATTTACATATAGTACGTTATTTTCGTTTTAATACCTTAAAGATATCTTCAAATTCATTCTATTTTGAAGATATATTTGTCTTATCACCAGGTTTTTGTGAACAAATTTCAAATGTGTATTGTTGAAAGTATTCATATGATAGAATTAGGATATTTAATTCATTTTGATCAGATTCATTTTTACCTAGAAGGAAAATGAACGTTGATGAACCACGATCGTAATTGTGATCGATATAGTATGTGAAACGCGATGGAGAAAAATGGTGATCTTTATTTATCAAACAGATTGCAAATATATATTCGGTATTATAAGATATTTTTATTTATCTTTTTGGAAGAAAACAATTAATCTAAATTTATTACG
Source organism: Druceiella hillmani (assembly GCA_039881145.1). Taxonomy (NCBI): domain Eukaryota; kingdom Metazoa; phylum Arthropoda; class Insecta; order Lepidoptera; family Hepialidae; genus Druceiella; species Druceiella hillmani. Next base: position 29,915,650 of record JAYKKI010000022.1, on the reverse strand, counting down.
ATTATTATTCTGCAAAAATATTTCGCTCCTTTTCTTATATTTGATTGAAAGATAAAAAAAATTTAAAAGAGTTTTAAACAGCTCTTAGACGCAATCCTTTAGGTATATGCAGAGGGAGGCCAAAAATATGGCAAACTAAAAGGTATGTATTGTGTTTGATTTAAGTAAAAATAAATTTTTAATAAAGAATTTCATGAAAAAGTAACGATTTTGGAAATTTAAAACTCATCGTTTTTAACCTGTTTCGTTACCATGGCTATTCTAATACTATGGTCAGTGAAGACATGGCGTTGATACTAAAAATATTAATTCACTCTGTAAAAAAACCATAAGTAATGTATTATATTCCACAATCATTTTCAAGTTTTTGGTTCCTTTGGATTTGATTTTCGAATGGTAGTATATTTCTCTAATATCATCGTTAATTATGGATCAATTTAAATAAAAAATCAAAATATAAAGTTTAATGATGAATAGAAAAGAAATTATTTTTATTATCGATAAAAATAAATAGAACTTTTAATTTTTATAAATAGTGAAATTTGTTTTCACAATTAAATTGAATTAAAAAATAAAAGTCTAAGAGATCTTTTGCAGTAATATTCCTTACTATAACATTATATTTTGAAACAGTCCAAAAGTATAAAGAAAGTTGTTGGCGATCGTTTTGTTTCCCTAGTATTATTAATTTTTCCGTTTTTATTCACTCACATAATGTCTAGAAAGTATTATATATAATAGTTTTAAATACATATAATTTATACAGAATCCAATGTATTTTATTTTCAACATATTATAGATATAATAAGATAATTTCGCCGTCTTCCACTTCTTTTACATTTTCTCTCAAAAAGAACCAAACTAAGAATACGAAAAATTTGTGACAAAGGATTTTAACCATATTTTAGCACATATGCTGGTTAATTTCTACCATTTACACAATCAAATTTTCCTTAATTTTTCTTTGAGATTTTGATTATTCTCTTAAGTTTTTAATAGTTCTAAACAGGTAAAAAGCGTTCAGTCTTGGACTACTGATCTTATCTGTATATATTGTCATCTATTATAACCATAAGAAGCTATAAACATAACACTTTTTAGTTTCAAAATTGTCTTTAAGATTACATGTAAGAATTTCATTATATCAAATTGTATGCTTTTATAATGTCATTTATGAATACTACAAGCCATGAAGAAAAGTAGCTTTACTCGTTAAATATCCTACTCCTGATTAAGCATGTAATAGAAGAAAATAATTTTTTTTTACTGAAAAATTAAGAAAAGGTAATAAAAACAATTATATCGGAAGAAAGACTAAAAATAAAAATATTTTTTCACTATCACAGAAATGAAATACATTACATATTAGACTCCATTAATGCCAAGAATAAAAAGTGACATGTACGTTCTTTACATCCATAAGTTTACTTACCCTACTAGATGAAAAAATAATAAAAAATGGATACGGGTCAAATGTCATTTTTACCAGTTGATTTCATTACTTGATCTCGATTCGATTTTAGTTTTTACTTTTAAATTCCTGAAGAACCTTTAATGAAATTATAGATGAAATAACGATTTTCAATTGTTTTCATAATAATATTATAAACCGTGATTTTTGGTGTTAGGTAATGTAATTGAAATGAAAGTGTATGTTTTTATTTCGTTTTTGCTACAGACAAAAAGATAGCAAATATTCCATTTTGTTTTGGTCTTTTGGGCCTATTGCTAGTTTTGATAAATTAATAAAAAAACTAATTGATACTGGTATCGAATGAATAAGTAATCGTAGGAAAAGGGCAACAATCTGCTGGCAGAACAAATTTATTTCTATACAAAAGCTTCAGAAAAGTTCACTTATTTAGACGTTGTACCTATCCCGACGCTGTCACCTGACGATGAATAATATTCTATCGCTGCCACAAGGCCTCACTTGCATCAATGTAACTCCTGATGTTAGAAAACAGATAAAATAATAAAAAAATATTAAAAAAAAATCGTTTATTATTAGATCTGATCGAAATAAACAAATAATAGGTAATTTATTTTTTTCTATTTAAATTTTTTTACAATAAGATTTTTGTTCAAATATGTGTATATTTTCTATTCGGATTTAAAAAGGTTTTGACTATATATGTGATAAGGTCTACAATAATTTTGAAATTTAAATCGAAATTAGTAAGAAAATGTATTTAAATTCAAATAACTCTCTTATTTGAATTTTTACAACCTACGAAAAAGATAAGAAAGTATATTCGTAATCATTACTCGAGTTTGAGTTATATTTATCCAATTAGCTTGATTTTTACCCCATTGGCTCATTGTTATCAAAACTGTTTATTGCCGTGTTAGAAAATATACTTCTAAACATTAATGGGAAGGGCAAAGGGATAAAAATAAATGGCCACTACCTAAACCATCTTAAATTCGTAAATGAAATTGTGGTGCCAGCCGAAACTTCAAGGGAACGTGAAGAAACGATAAATGTGTTTAGAGATGAATCTGGTAAAAACTAAATTAATGACTGATACCTATTAATGAAATAAGAACCTGAATTGAATATGAGAATAAATATATATATATATATATATATATATATATATATATATACACACACACACACACACCCACACACACATATATATATATATATATATATATATATATATATATATATATATATATATTTGGGTGAAAAGATGTCCTTTAGTCAATCAAGCAACGAAGAGGAAATAGAAAAAGAGCAAACTTAACCTGCAAAAATTCTATTCATTCAAAGAAATTTTATGTTATTATTCTATAAACATAAAAATAAAGTATTCAATACCTGTATGCTGCATTTTTATTATATGGATACCAAGCAAGGGTTTTTACTAGTAATACAAAACAAAAGATACGAACAACACAAAGAGCTAGAATAAACAAAATTCTGACATCAGACTTTCACCATCACTTCTAGTTTTCAAAAGTCGTCTGAAAAAATTATACCTTGCTTAAATTTAGTTTAAAAGTTCTATTTCCTTCCTTATCTCACTTTCTTTATTTATTTTCATTAGTCATCCTCAATCTAGATCTAAAACCCTACCAGACAAATAAATTTAGATTTTTGTTTTATTTTGTTTGTCCCCTTTTTTATCTTTTAAATATTTATGTAATGTTTGGCTTTCTGTGTATTCTTTTCTTGTCTCCTTTTTGCTTTCAATTATGTCTTTCACATATTGTTATAATGTGTATCTGTATGCCTATCCTATTTAGTTTTTATTGCACTTTAATTCGGGTTAACTGTAATAGATTGCTCCTGTAGCAATAAGTTCACCAGATAAGTCTCTAGATTCGGTTTAGTCTGGCTTTAAAGCTGGTCACAGCACCTAAAGTTTCCTTGTTAAGTTTGCTGATAATGTAGGTTTGAATATAGATAATACAAAAGTCACCGTCCTCGTGCTTTTTGATTTCAGCAGTGTGTTTAACTCTGTTGACCCCGATATTTTTCTAGCACGCTTAAATATCTTATAATATCTCAACATTCACATAAGTGATTAAGCTCATATCTTCGTGGACACAGACAATATGTTAAGTAGTCAGATATGTATGGTGGGTAAATTTTACAGCTGTTCTTCTTTAAAGAGGAGCTCTATCTCTTCTCCTTTTGGCAATATTTATAGATGATGATGTTAAAAATATCTATAGCAATTGTCATCTCTATGCCGATGACCTACAAATCTATCCAAATTGGACTTTCACTCCTTACGAAAAACCACCCATGTTCTTAATTGAAATCTGACCTCATTTGGTCAGTGGGCTCAAGAAATGGGCCTTTTGGTTAACCCAAGCAAGTTTGAAGCTATCATTATTGGTAAAAAAAGACTGATTTGAAAAATAAACTCACCTATCTTACCTAAACTAACACTAAATAGTAAAATATTATCATGTGTGTCAGCTGTTAAAAACCTCAGTCTGTTGATCGATTAAAATCTTATTTGGCACCCTCAAGTAAATGATGTTAATTGTCGTTTTTTTCGGCAGAATACACTTTTTGGAACGACTTTAAATTGTTTACCGACTAAAATGAAAGTCTACCTTTGTCAAACACTACTACTATCTCTAATTGATTATCGATAAGTATTCTATCTTGACCTTAACCAACAATATTTATACAAGTCATAATATTTTCAAAATTTATGCATCCGGTATATCTTCCGATCGACACCAACTCCGTGATCGATACCAATTCTATATACTAATAATTCTTTTTGACGTATTAAAAGATCCTCCTAGCTCAATTTTCTTACTGGCAAATTTAAATATTTGTCTGCTCACGGTCTTGGACTACGATCTGAAAGTTTAATAACCCTACTAATTCCCAAATATTGCCTCTTACGAAAATCCTTTACTGTCCAAGCAGTAAACATTTGAAATCACCTGGATCCTGACATCAGGAAAATCACATCACTAAACGCTTTCAAAGATCAAGTAACAAAGTACCTTCTCCTGAACTCCTTTTCTTTGTACCCTCGTCCTTTCCTTTCTTGCTCATCCTAATTCATGTCAACAGTTTGCATCATTAATATTTTTGTCTTTTTTTTTAATATAAGGTAAATATCTTGTATTGCAAAATCTCTTTCAGTCTGCTAATCAAATGTCAATACTTGACAAATTAGATCGTCATATGTAATACTCATTACAGTTGATAAATAAATAAATAATATACTGATAACTGGTGCACTATTCAAACAACATGTTGGATGTGACCAACAGGAAAAAGGAAGAAAGGCAGGCTAAATAGACGGTGCTAGACGGGCTAATGACATAACCGAAAGCAAAGGGAAAGACTGGTTGACCTAGGACAGAGAGAGAAAATCCTAGAAGAGCGTGGATGAGGCTTTACCTAAGGAGGGGTCCATATCACAGAAAGTAAAAATCAACTATACTAACAATTAGACAAGAAGCAAATAGCTAATAAATTCCAACTAATAAAATAGCAATATAAAATGAGAGTAAGGAATAAAGAGGCCGTTATTTTTATTACCCTATAAGATTTGTGTATGATTGCACAACACGTAAAAGCATAGAAACTTAGATGACATTAGCACCGAGTGCGTATGAGGCACGCGTATTTTCTGAATATACAGCTCTAGTATAAATGTGTTTATGTTAAGATTGTATTCATTAAATAATTATTCGAGACAAAATAAAAAATTATTGAATTTTTTATTTATATAAAGACTATATAGATCTTACCGCTGATATTGGCCTCATCACCAGTACATACCTCAGAACTAATATAGATTTCATCACTAATGTCAACTGATCACTCACTTTGTTTTTATAATTTTGTATCCGATAGTTTTGAGATCATACAATGAGTTTAAGATATATATACAACGAGTCAGAAAATATAACAAACATTTTTTTTAAATTTGTTCACTTATATTCAAATAAGTTTTTGTATGATACGCGAAGATCTTAAAAGTAATTTTTTACACTACCTTTCCATTAAAAATAATTTAACTTTCTTTTTATATCTGACTCCTAATTTTTCCACCACTTTTCACGATTTTACCCAATTGCTTTTTTTTGAGAAATATAAATCTGGTTTAATTTTTTTTATTTTTCAACCATGGCCATATAATCTTCGAGAGCAAGTTTTTTTTGAACTATCAACTATTTTATTATTTGTAAATTTAGCTTGTCTCTAAAGCTTAGCAGAAATTTAAGCAAGTTTCTTTTAGTCTGCACTTACCTTTTCCATGTGCGTTTATTTCGCAAAACTGAGTTCAGACTGCTCTTCAAAAACGTGCTTTGCATAGTTAAATAGTGACTTACGTTTTTAGTTGTTTACCAATCCTTATGAAGGTTCAAGAAATTGAAAGAAAATTTATTCATTTACTTGCTGTTTACATTCACAATGCAAGGAAAAATTAATTTAGAATTCACTGTATAATTCGCTTCTAAATTCAGTTCTGTTCGGAGGAAAGATAGTCGTGAGTGAAACTAAAACAACCAAAAGTCAATCTCATTGTTAATTAATTTTGCTTGCAGCTACTCTTGCGCATCATCGAACCTGAACCGTTCGTTCGTTAGAATTTTCTTTTCAACCCCGCATAATACAACGGCTGCATTGATATTTTTATTTTGTGTGAAGTTGAGCGGTTGGTGTATAGAAAAAATACGCACGTTGTTCTGGCATCCATGATTGAAAATTGAATGACAAGCACTTTTAGCGGTAAACAAAAGTTTACCGTGCAGGTTGGTCGCAAGGTATTACAGGTAATATTTTAAAATTATAATTTATTAATTATAAAAGGTTTCCTTATTTATATTAGCAAAATAATAGTCCTTTTTAAATAAAAATTATGAAATTATCGAAAATTTACTGTAATGAATTATTAAAGATATAATTGAATATATTTCGCGTCAATTTTGTAGAAATTAATTATTCACAATTAAATGAAAGCTTGAAAAAACTGGCAAAGATCTTTGCTAATAGCCCACCTGAAAATGTTGTAATACAACGAAACTTAGGTTGTGGTAAAGAACTTAAAGAAAGTAGAAGTAATACTACATCACGTAGTTTCATTTAATTGTGAAAGATATAATTCTAAAATGAATGTAATTTGTTTTTATTTTTATGTTCTTTTCATTAGAATTTTATATCAATCCCTATAAATTATATGTCACAGATTCCGTATTTACCTGTATTGACTTTAACGAGCTCTCGTTATTATTTTTAGGGTTCCTTATCTTAAAACGAAAAACGAAACCCTTATAAGTTTACGCAAGTATCCACCTGTGATAGCCAATTTTCACAGAAACCATTTGACATTATTTGACAAATGTATATATGAAAATTATTGTGAGTGGGGGAAGGAAGAATGCAATTACTAATTATATTCATTAATAATAGGAAATTGCAAGTACAATTTCCATAATTAATATAATTAATTGGTATAATTGCAATTGTGGGACGATTATATATACTCGGAAAAAAATTTCCTATATGATTTGAAATGTATAAGGGTATTAAAAAGTTTTTTTATAATTTTGGGCAGTATATCTTCAAAGATATACTAAAAATAAACAAAATAATTTGTGCGCCGTCTTACTTCTGAAATCAGTCTCAATTAATGATTGAAATTAATAGGTTTTTTGAAGCCTACACAAATATTGTGGAAAATTATTGGATCATTCTCGATATTAGAGCTTTTGATGATAATGTATATGCCATCCCTACTTAATTATATTACGTATGAATGAGTCATTAACCATCTAAAAGATCCACGAAAATATTTACGTAGTTACGAAGAAAATCACATGCTAAGAACTTTAACTGGTATGGTCTCTTCGGCAAGTGATTTTTATGTAATATTTACAACTGTTGACCCGTATAATTTAAACAAATATTAACCTACGGAAAGCCATTCCACAAGATAAGTTCTTAATGTACAAATTGCATGTTATTACCATTCAACTTTAAAAAAAAACACATGTTAATATAAAACGAAAAATTTATCTTTTTTTAATAGCAATTTTTTGTCTCAACTTCTATGGTATTAACTTAAAAAAATATCAAACATGTCAAGGATAACGAATCATGATATGTGGAATATCCTTTCATCGACTACTTTCAAAAAGTAATGGGGCATGACATAACTTGTTAAGAGATATCGAAAAAATACCAAATACAATTCTATAACCATAATAAAATGTTATAATCCTTATTTTATTATTCGACAATCTAGAATTTTGCTTAATTTTTTTTCAACCATGATTTGTTTTTTTAGTGCTTTTTTATGTTATCTATCGCCCATAAGTCTTTTTAGATACCGCAAAAGGAAACAAGAACCGCTTCTTTTACCGAAAAAGGAATAAAGGAATCCTTCTAGGATCATTTCGTTTTACCTCTGTTGGTCTGTCAAGATCTTTTTTTCTCGGGAACGTGTGGAGGTACCAAGTTGAAATTAATTTCTTATACTAAAGTTTACAGATATTTTGAGGTGTATAAAAATCAACCTTCTAAATCAACGCAATAAAAAATCATTTGTGCCTATAAAATACGGCCATTTGTGCTTCATATTTTGACTCTTGCAATTAATTAAAAATCCATAGGGCACTTCCAATTGACTTAGAATCATACAATTAGGTAAAAAGTAAGGTATCTTAGCATAAGCAAAGGAAATAATCCGAAAATTGTTAATTTCTAGTCATAACACATAAAAATATTTTTTTTAATATGTGTCTGTGAAGTATAATATATTTTCAGTAATTTGCGACAATATATTTTCGTCCTGAAAATTATAATTCTTAAATAGTTTAATACAAATATTAGGTAGCATTAAACGTTTATAAATACTTAAATGTATACAGAATCCTCGTAGTGCGAGTTACTTTCTTACTTTACATGGATTTTTTTGTTTATCGCCTTATGCATTTGGAAATAAATTATTATATACAAATGTGATAAAACTTTATCCAAATAAAAATTTAAATTAACATATCAAAACAATTCAGTAAATATTAACTTTGAAAGACGTACTTTATTCTAATGTGAGATATTATTTTATGTAAAATTTAATTAAATATTTACCTTTGACAAAAACGAACATAAAATTATGATTCCCACACCATTACAGAGCACGACATAGCATCAATATTAGTTGTACCTCAAAGAACTTTATTTTATTTTTTAGTGTGCCATCAAATATATATATATATATATATATATATATATATATATATATATATATACAAAGAAATATGTCCAGTATAAGTACAGGCAGAACTGAATTTTGACGATCAGAGTTAAACAATATAATCGATAGTGTTTAACTTTGATCGTCAAAATTTAACTTTTAATTACGGTTTGATTCGATAATGTACTCTTAAAAACCTCCAACTATCGAATATCAGTGTGATCATTAAAACCTTTAACTATCAACATTATGGAACACACTATCGTCATTAATTAATTTAAAGGCTTTTAAAATATCAAACTATTCATACGACTTATTGCGTTTGTTATGGAATACTAATTTACACTGTGTACCATAACCATATTTATCTATGAAATAAATAATAATTCACATTTTTAAATACACTGTACTTCACATTAAATTTTTCTTTTGTTATTCCTATTTTTTAGAGTTTCTCTTTTAGTAGGTTTTAGAGGATTCATAAAATAGAGACTACACTTATTAAAAATGATTTACTAAACTAAGCGAAAACAAATTCTGGTCATCAAACAACTTTAATAAGAACATTCGCAACATAAACTATAAAAACACATACTCGTATTTCCACAGACATAACCGAGGCGTCTTGTGCCCTTGAATTTATTTTTCACGTGGATTTATTTACTAATTGAGCGCCTTTTTGTTCTTAAAATTGAAACCAGAATTTAATATATTGTAGGCAATAAGGGGTAAGTTGTAATAATTAATAACCTTATTAATGTCAACGTTTGTTCGATTAATACACTAATTAGAAATGAATGATACTCGTGGATATTTCCCTTCATATAGCTGTAAATTAAGAGACCTGGCACATTATCGTATTTTTCATCGATTTTCCAATGTTTATCAGCATCTCACTTGAATTTTAATTTTCAAGGAGAGAATTCTATTTATACTCGATCTGTGAAACTAATTATGCGCAGCCAGACTGTAAAATCAACTAAGCAAATAAATATACAAATGCACGTTTAGCGCCGTCGTTTAATGTCTTAAAAGCTTGCATTCTCTTTATAACCTGGTGGTCAATACGTTCTTCTAGATAAGTTTGACACTGCTTCCGGGTTGTTTAAATCTAATCGAAATTTTATAGAAATAAGTCTATAAAAGGAATTAGTATATTTTTCTCCTGTATTTTTAAATCAAAAGTATGTGTTTCTTTATATTGCTTAGGGATTTATTCTTTGTAGTGTAGAAACATTCATTATTGATATATTGTCATTAATAATAAGACGTTCTTCATCTTGCTTTGAACGCATATCATATTTTTGTGGCTCGAAATTCTCAAAACACTTCCTAGATTAGAGCCAATGATTTTCAACGAGCCAGACAAATCCATGTGAGCTACGAGATCGATCATTCAAAATCAACCACAGTAATCTTTGGAAGCTTCAGGCTCATGAGATATCAAACGTACGTACCGCGTGTATCTGTACAATAGAGATAATGGGCACTGTGGTAAGTACAAAAGCTCTTGGGTCGAAACCGGTTCGACCCAAGAGCTTTTGTATAACGTTTATGTGGTGTTTATATTTGAGATCGTAATGTCATGAGACTTTCTGTGTATGAAGAGCCACTGAATAATATAGTTCCATTAAAATGTGGTTATTCAATTGTATCATAAATACTTTTGTATCAAACCAACAAGTTCTATAAGGTAAAATCATGTAAAATTTTTATTTCATGATTTTTTTTAATTGGTGGTCTTCGTTTCGTTTCACTAGTTTATTTTCGCATTTTTATATGCCCACCAATACATGATATGCATTTACAAATTCGAAAAGAAATATATGAACTCTTTTTTATTTACTTTTAATTTGTAGTAAAATGATAAACGCGTGAGTCATTTTGATTTTCTTGATCTTAACAGTCATTTATTACTCTGCGCCATCAAATTGAATTGTTCGTGGCAAATGAGATTTTTCTTACGGACCTTATAAATTTTTGAAAATATACACTACGATTTAACTCAAGTTTTAACATTTGTTTTGAAAACATTCTTGTTTCTTTATTTTATCCTGAATTCTCCCAACACACATACGCACACACAGAAACAAGCAATCCGAGTTCCCTCTTTTATTTAGTTTTCTTGCCATACTTCCGAGGCCTGCATTTAGACAGCAGTGGTAAGCTTATACGCTTACACTCGTTCCTTGGAACTTCGTTTATCCCCACCGAAAGACACACTGAAATAGCTTCTTTTGCATTACTCGTTTATTATAAACATTCTACTTTATTTTTTATAACGATTGTACTTTATTTCAAGCAAAAATGTTTATCTTTGATTTTGATTATATAATCTCCGAATAATTTCGTACACTAATAGAATTCTATAAAATTAAGGATGAGAAATATATTCTTATCCGATCTGTGTTGTTATGCTTTTTTATCTGTAGAATTACTGTTTTGTTTAAGGGAAATAAAAAAAATATTTTAACAACCAAACTATACAGATGATAAAAGTTTGTCCAATAATAGTCATTAAATCTCAAGAAATCAACCACTTCGTCCGAGATAGTGGACGTCCGAGATAGGTAAAAATTGGTCACATTTAAAAAAAAACTGAAATTTATTAACAAGTTAGGTAAGAGATGTTTTCCAGTTATATCTGCTACTATTTCAAAGTGTTTTGTACCGTATATGTTCACACGTTAATTTTTAGTAATTGTGGAGAAAAGCATTCGTACACTAAGTTTTTTTTAATGAAAAATTTCCCGTCAATTTAAATATACACTATTTTCTTTATCTTTTTCAAACTCAATACCTAAGCAAGTATTGAATATATTTGGCGTTAATTTTGTAGAAATTCATTATTTGCAATTAAATGAAATTACGTGATCTAGTATTATTTCTACTTTCTTTAAGTTCTTTACCACGACCTAGGTTTCGTTGTATTACAACATCTTTAGGTGGGCTATTAGCAAAGATCTTTTGATTTTCATTTAATTGTGGACCTAAGCAAGCATTCATCAATTCTTTTTTCACATTATTCATCCATGCATTATTATTAGTTGCTAACAATATATCATCTTCATATATAGCAATAAATTTGTGTTCATTTTGTGGCACAAATACACATGGATCTTGAGGCATTGGCTCAAAACCTATCGATTTTAACGTACTAATTAGCTTTTTATGCCATTGTAAACCTGAGTGGCGCAAACGATGTAATAACTTCTTTAACAGACATTACATTATCACATTCGTTTATATTTGTTTTCTATAATTTAGCTGTTTCGATAATCTTATCTTGGACTATTTTTCCACGTGATCCAATCTTCTTTTTAGTAATAATTTTATCCAGTACAGCACTTATTTGATCAGGTATCTCCATATAGACTCCTCCGTCCATTGTATATTTCAAGTAAGCAGTCACTACGTCCATTTGATGGATCTCTAGTCCCAACTCTGCGGATAGTACTGCTATAAATCTGATAAAAGAAGGTTTTACAATTGGGGATGATGTCTCGTAAAAATCCTCCTCTGGTTGTTGAGAACAACTTTTAGCAACCATACGAACTTTCTTTCCTGTAGTTTTACTTGTGAATACCAATCTATTGCCAATCACTCTTCGTTCATGCAGTCATGGCGCTATATTCCACCTTTCATTTTTTATTTAAATTAGATATTCATCTTTTAGCACGTTTCTCCAATCTGCTCAATCATTTATTCTTTCAGCTTCTTGCCAAGACATTGGATCAACTGTTGCCATCCCTATTGACATTTTAATTTCCGATTCTTCATCTACTGTATCACCTACTGTCAATGTTCTATCATCCTGCTGGTACTGATATTCCTTTTGGGGTCTCTTTACCAGACCTGGACGTAAAATTCTCGGTCTCCCTCTTCCTCTTTTTACAGGTTCTATTATTCTTTCATATAGTACTGTTGAAATTCTTTTTCATGTTAATCTAGCATTTGTTTGTTTCCAAATCTTTGCATATATTCTCAAAAATTTTCTCACTCTAGATTCACTTCTTATAGCTTTCATGCTTGATCTATGCTCCTTTGCTATCTCTTCATTATGGTTGTATTCATTCAAATCTATACCTATTCTTTTGTCTTCCTCATTTTCACTGTCAAAGATCTCCTCGTATTGATTATCAAATGCACTTTCTTTCCTGAAATTAACGTCTCGTGTTATAACAATTCTCTTACTTTTGGGGTCGTAAATTCTGTAAGCTTTAGATTGTTTGTCACATCCTATGAAGATTCTAACTTCCGAATTAGAGTCGAATTTACCTTTCTATGTCCACTTTTCTTTGTAGTAAATTTTCGCTCCGAATACATTCATATCAATTACTGTAGGCTTCTTCTCTTTCCATATAGCGTAACATATTTCACTTTTCAATGCAATAGTAAGACATCGGTTTTTTATAAAATTAGCAGTATTTATCGCTTCAGCTCAAAAATCTGGGGCGATCCCAGCTTGACGCATTGTGCATCGCGCCTTTTCAGTCAGCGTTCTAGTTTTTCTTTCGGAAACACTATTGTGCTGGAGTGTGTACGGTACAGTTAATCTTCGTGTAATTCCTTCTTTCTTCAAAAAGCCATCAACTTTTTTTTACATACTCTCTTGTGTTATATGATTGCAAATTTTTTATCGTCTTTCCTGTGTACTTCTCCACATATACTTTGCATTATTTAAATACTTTTAAAAACTTCACTTTTGTTAGCAATGAAATAAACTTCACACCAGTCGATAAAAATGACAAAATATTTTTTCTTGTCAAATGACTGGTGTCTCATGGAACCACACACACCTGTGTATACTATTTCTATTAATTATTCGTGCGAAATGATTGACATGTCAATCTTTGACTTATACATATCTCACACTGACAATTTTTCACTGTCATCGAACTTCCGAACATGTACTAGATTATCCTTAGCTATAGCTTTGAAGTCACGTTCATTAATATTTCCTAAGGGCTTATGCCACATGTTTTCCGTTATGCATGCTTTTCCGTCACTTCAATGTTATTGAAATACGATCCAATCTTACATGATACAAATTACCTTCACGGTCTGCCGTACATGAACTTTTTTGTTCTCATCAATAACAACGGCGTCATTCTTTATAAAATGAACCTCAAATCCACGACCAATAATTTTTGTCGTAGAATACATTTGAATGTCTACTTGGCGTTTTTCACAACTGAAATACTGACTTTGTCTTTCCGGTTATTTGCGTACTCTAGTTGTTTGCCAAATTTAATTCATTTTGCAATCGTATAAAACCTTGTATCCCGTGCTTATCATTGAACATATGTCTAATGCATCCACTGTTGATACACCCAATAAAATTACTCTGTTCACCAGTACGAGCCTCTTCGGCTATGCTAAACATTGTCGTAGATCCTTGCCGCTCAGAACTACAGCATTCTGCTTGCTTTGCGCTTTGTTAGTCTTGTTTAGAATTTTAGTTTTACATTCTCTTGCTAGCATAGGTAGCATTCTACTTAGCTCTTGTAGTTGTATAAAGTGTGATCGTGCGTGATGTTCTTTTGATGTGCTTTGTTTGTGCGTTTGGCGAACATAGCTCCCTGATCAGTTACTGTAACCATCATAATCTTCAATAATCTTTACCTTCAGTATCTCTGTAGACGGTAGATCATCACGCGATTCCATTGCAAGGAAATGAATCTGGTAGGCTATCCAATAGTCAAACTGCCAATAATTCGTCAATCACCACCAAACCGATTTCTTTGAATTTTTTAACTGTATCAAAAAAAATCTGCAATATGTTTCCTGAGATCATCTTCTTCCTTCATGCGCGTCAGTACGAGTTTCTTCAATAACGAGGCTTTGCGCGCGGGTACCCTTGATTCATATATTGATTTCAACTTATTCGATATCGTTTAGCTAACCGTAGCTATCGTAGCCGAACCGTATAAAGCTGCGAGCTCACTAGGACTGAGAGCCAACAATATATTCGATTCTGCCTTCCCGTCCATTTTCACTCAATTTGCATACTTATGATCGGTACGAGCCGGTTTCGGCGTAGTACCCGATACGCAATCCCTCAAATCGTTTTACTTCAAAATAGCTCTTAAGTGAGTCTTCCATATATCATAGTTATCTGCAGTTTATGGGTCAATTTTAATAGAAGCAGACATACTTATGTTTTCTCAACACTAACCATCTATAATCGACCAAATTGAAAACGACGTGAAACCTAAATAACTTGGGCGTGACCACGTTTCTATAGACACTAACTACTGTCAAAACGTGGAACAGGCGAGTTCATTATTTTGCTTATGCAATTCACCCCAGTTTTTCACTATATTCACTGTTCAAGAAAAATCACAGAATCAATTGTATATAGTTGTCTGGGTCCAAAACCTATTAGAATATCAGCAAAGACACAAGTATCAATAACTTATTTCCTCGTTTATTAATTAAAATACAGATTGGCAATTTGTTCGCGACTAGCAATACCGGTCCTAGCTCCCTTCGTACATGTTAACAATTTATTATGTGAATTGAAATAAAATCTGTTTCCAGAGTAAATTCAAGTTCAGTTTTTATTGTAAATTATTTATTGTAAGATAGTGTACACTACACTATCTTAATATAAATGTTAATATCATTAATAAAAGTATATGTCTACTACTAACTTTACACTTATATCTATGAAACAAAAAGGTCTAAAGTTGAATATAGCAAAGCAACGAACAAGTAATCATGACTCTCCAATATCTTGAGGAGGATAGTGAAGTCACAGTTTTATAGTTATTTATGTTCTCAAATTTATTTAAAAAGAAATTGAAAATGTGCATATCTCCAAAATTATACTAACAAAATCAACTTAATTTAATATTGGTGCTTTACTTTTTTCCGTTTGTATCTTATTGATTGCAGACATTCAAACTGTAAACTACATACCTCATAAATATGAGAGAGAAACTAATTTTATTTCAAGCTTGCCCCGCTGACGTGAAGTTACAGAAAAGTTATGGAATACATTTGGCGTAGAAATTCATTATCACTTAACTTTTATTCATATCTAAATGAAACTATCTGATGTAGTATTATTTCTATGTTATTTCAATTCTTAATCACGACCTAGGTTTCATTGTACGACAACATCTTTAGTTGGGCAATTTGTAAAGATTGCTATTGCTAATTTTGTAGATTTTTAAATAATGCTGCACGTTGCAAATAGGAAATAACAGTACGTGGTTTCGACTTAGTTTTTTATTTTTCCCCACATCTGCTCGCGGATTAAACATAGTTTGTGGCATCCACGAAAAGAAATACAGCTGCCTTCATAAATATTTTATATAGAGGTTCGAACTGTTTGCGATGTATACAGATATCGATGAATTAATAATCACATTTAGAAATTAACATAACTTTTTTTCAATCTATATTTTTGTAGAGGCGTGAGGCGAAATAATCGCTATTATATTTGAGAAAAAAAAAATTATCCAAATCTATATGTAAATATTGTTTAGGAAATGAAAAAAGTGACAGTCGTAATATGTTTAAAATTATAATGTAATCTCATTATTTCTTAAAGGGCTAAAAATGATTTATTGCCATTTATATTACTCGCATATATCTGAAAAATAGCCTTTGAATTAATTAAGGCTGAATTGCATTATACTCTACATTATTGTCGCCATCGTGTATTTGCTTTAATTTTTTTTATTTAATATACAGGAAAAAAATTAATTATTTAAAACATCTCATGAATTTCAAATGAGAAACATATTAGTTTTCTAATATTTGCAAAAGAATTGAAGAAAAAAATATTATTTCCTAATATTTGAAGAAGTATTGAAGAAGAAAAAATTTACAATTAAATATAAATTTTCCTCAAAGAAGACACAAAGCCAATACCGAAAACACCTCTAATTAAATAATAGATCAAATTAAGCTGCGACTGATTATTATAATCTACGTGCAATGCTCCAGAAAATTAATTGGGAATAAATCATTTAAAATAAAATAAAATATGTCTTCTATTCTCTGTACATCTAGGGCCTTTTGTTTAATGTAATTGGTACTTAGCATTTTTAAAATTCTGCAACCTCAAGTGACGTAGAAGATAAGCTTTCATTAAAATAGCTGGCAAGTATATTTTCAACATTTTGGACGAAATTATGCGTGCCTCGGTCAGAGGGTTTGATAGTGGACAAAAGTCAAGGAAAATTAGGCAAATCTCGTTCCGGTTAATGCTGGCATTTCATATTTGCAACATGTAATTGACGATATCGCTCAGATATATAATAGAGTTGAGACTGGAATTCTGTAAAAATTATAAACAGAAACGCTTCCATATTTTTTCCATTTTAGCCATGCTCCTTTTTTATTAAGAAAAACGTATGGGTTCTAAGGTAAATCAAGTAACGTATTTGTTGTAATGCGTAGCTTCTGCGGTGCAAAACAATTGATTACATTGTAGATTACGTCGTAAAATATGATCACAGCATTTTTTTGTCTAAATTTGCCTTATATCCTTATTCCAGTCTCTTTCAAATATTCTAATATTTATTAACTCTTAGTCATCCTTACACAAGTCCCATTTTTGCTCTGTATTACGGGCAACCCTATGTCATGAATACACGTAACCGTAAAAGAGAAAGTAAAATTATTACGACCTTTATTTAAAAATGAACTGATTTTATTTTATATAATATGGACTACACTCAGAAAGCGTGAATATGCGGCCCATTATATTAGGTGAAATCCATATTATGTGCAGTCCATATTTTTAAGAAACAATTCTAAGATTCCATTATTATAATTTTGTAAATAATTATTCAGTTTAATATTCTTGAAAGATTGCAATGTAATTGTCACTAATAAGATGTTATAGTTTTTCACGTTTTATTTTGTTTTATTTTATTTTAATTTATTTTAAGTAAAGTGTTTGGACATTTCCATAAAGAACAAAGAGAAAGAAAGGTTCAATACAAAACTTACCATAAGTTATTCCGTGTATATTTTATATAAGTTAAACAATTGATTTCTTATTTCTTAAAAGGC
Organism: Druceiella hillmani; assembly: GCA_039881145.1. Classification (NCBI taxonomy): domain Eukaryota; kingdom Metazoa; phylum Arthropoda; class Insecta; order Lepidoptera; family Hepialidae; genus Druceiella; species Druceiella hillmani. The sequence continues at coordinate 29,897,927 of JAYKKI010000022.1, read as the reverse complement.
AGGTCTCATGGGAAAAAGATTGTATTAAGGGTAAGTTTTAGTTTCGAAATAAGATTTCAGTTGAGAAAGAAGGATAAATTTAAAATGATTATTTCGACCCAATACTTTCGTGACCCGTACGTTGCAATCCCGGTTGTCCCGACCGCAAGACCATCACCACTTTGTTTATAACTCGGCAGCATATCCCTTTCTCTGCAATATGCTCTGTACCCATTGCCAATAAATTCCGAATTATATATACTTGGTAGCCTGAGTGTTTCCACAAGCGTGATTGCATAATAATTAGTTGCCGGAATATTTAAGTATAATTCGTAAAATTTTGTACTAATCCCGCTACGATTTTGATAATAAACTGAAAATATTTTACAAATAGTTGAACGTGTCATTCAAAGAAACATATTTCAAAACTTAAATAATATTGCAGATCTATTTAGAAAAAGTTTCGGTGCAAGCATCGTAAGTAAATCTAGTAAAAGACCTTCTGTAGATAAAATATTATGAAGGGTGAATACTATACTGATAGGGTGAATACAATATATGGAGCCTTGTAAATGAATCATTTTCAAAAATGGATGATTGTAAATTTTGTATTTATATATATAACAATAAATAGCGATAGTCACAAGTTAAGAATATCTTTGTAATTTCTTAATTACTATGTGCCAGCTCATTTAATGGCACAAAGAAGACAATTTTTAACACAAAGAAATTGGTAGTTTTTGGATTTGGCCTTCTTTACTTTTGCATAAAGAATTTTGTTCCGTAACGTGAGTTGCTTATTGACATAGATGCGTTGCACAGCCCTGGTGATCTGCAAAACTCAGTAGTGAATGCGCAGCGCATGCGCGCTGCAAGAATTATGTCGTCACGTAAACGCAGTTGCACGATGATGCCACGCGAACAGCCAGCGGGCGCGCGCAAGAGACATATACATATTCCTAATGTGTCTGACTTGTCTAAAATATTCATATACAGGTTAAAAAATTTAAATGTAAAAAGTTTTTGTTTTATGTATCAGGCGCCATTCATTTGAAATATTTGTTAATGAAGAATACAAATGTATTTTCTCAATTATATTTTCTCCATATATTTTCTTAGTTTTTCTAATCGAGTATTTAAAAATTTATTCCAAAAAGTATGTAGAAATAGAATATTCCCCACCTCCCTTATTTCAGAAACTAATGACTTAAAAATCCTAAAAAAAATTGTCGGTAAAATCCACCTAAAAATAATAGGGAAATTACAGCGATTTTCCTAAATCTAATAATTTCTTTATGACATTGCATGTTGTTTTTACGCCCATAAAAAACATAGTAGGAAATATATTTACGTTCATAAGTGAAAGTGTGTTAATGAAAGTGTTTGTCTATAAGAGAAAGTGCGTTATCACATGAACTTGGTTTTATGCCCGTTACAGCGGAAAATTTGCGAAAAGGTATTTTTATTGTTACGAAATTGTAAATATATGTGGTAAAAACAATACGGATTTGTACGGAGAAACATTTTTGAATTTAATGCTGAAAAAATATTTGCATAAAACTTATTCTCTCTAATTCAAACATCTTTCGTGATCCTATCTCATCACCTTTAAAAAAACAAAAACTCATCACCTTTCTTATCTTTAAAACATTTTCCTTTCTCAAACGTGTATAAACCTATTTATCTATGGCAGATGCTATCAAATTCCAAAATATATTATATATCAAGTTTTGCATATCCGACTACTCCCTGGTAAATATTTACTTTTTCCTGTAAATAAAGGTAGTTAAACCGTAACTGTGATCGTCACCGCTAACTAAAAGAAAACAAACCGTGACTGAAAAATAGTGTAGTTTTTTAACCATCACAAAAATGATGAAACTATGATCCGATTATTCATATACATAATTAAACCACAAATATTATGATTATATTCAGTTATGTTTATTTCATATTTTTGATTTTTAAATAACTACGCAATTAATTAAAAAAATGACTTCAGATTAAACTAATAATAATTCAACCAGAGTATTGAAAAAAATAATCTTTTCGGTAAAGAAAATAATTAATTCTTGTAGATTTAATAATGAAAAATAATTTATTGAAATTTTATATTTTTTTTGTTACATTCAAGTGAAAAATACAATTGTTTACTTTTGTATTCAGTTTACAGATTATTTTTTTCCAAAATTTTAAAATAACAATTTTTTAATCAGAATTGAAATAGAAAACACATAATGATAAACGTAATGGATATTTGTTAGATTAATATGCCATATTGTGACGTTATATCATATAACATTCTACAAGTGTCTGCAGAGTAAGATAGTTGTAAACAAATATTTTATTTTCCAAGAATTATTTGTCGTTCTAATTTTTATTCATTCTCAAAATATTTTATACCTATTATTAAATCGTTTAATTGAAATCACGTAGCTTTTATGAAGCCTTCAATATGTTTTATTTGTGTATGGTTATATCAGTGTCTTCGGAATATAATGAGTTAATTTCTCTGGTCCCACTTCTTTTGCATCTCATATCTCAAAAAATTAACCGAAAATATGATGAAATAGATTTTCACAGCAACAAATAGATTTCAACATTATTTTATACCCAACACTTTTTTGTATTTAGATTCTCCTTTACTTTGTTTCGAGATTTTAATTATTTCCCGAAGTTAGTAGTAACCCTAAACAGGTAGAAAGTGAGATGATTTGAATACATTTTTCTTACACTCTCTACGTAATTTTTATGTATGTTCACCCATTATAAGCTACAAATTTGAGTCGCAAATATTCGTTTTCATTTAAGTGTTGAAATTTTCTTTAACATTAAATGTACAAATTTTATTACATTATGTTATACACTTTATATTAACTATCACTCACATAACAAAGTATGAAGCTAATGGAATAGCTTTCAAATGATGGTTCGGCAGAAAAAAAATTCTTTTGCAGGCAAGTTTACTATTACGAGTCTAATTATTATAACAGGATAAATAAATAATAAACAAGAGGAAAGACAGTAAATAACGTTTCTCTTAAATTTGACTTCAGGTCCTTTTTTTAGTTTGAAATAGAAAACCCATTGAACGAATTGATCCCGATCCCGCCAAAGAAAGTATTGAGTTGAACTCTTTTCCAATATTTTTTGACAACAAGTGCTAGAAACTATTGTTATATATAAAAACCAAAACAGTACGTATAAAGTATCGATTGCAAGCATAAAAATTGTGATATGTTTGATTACTTATAATGAGGTATATTTGACTTGAAAGTTTACTGCATTTTAATTTTGCCATAAATAAGATAAAAAAATTCCCCTTTCGTAGAATGTTTGCATTCGTTGAACATATATTTCCAATATGCATATATTTTGAGATATTGAATGTAGTACCTACCACACCCACCTACATCCACTTTTTATGGCTTCAATATAATAAGCCAGTCATAGTCGTAGTCGCTTTTCGATTGCATATTATGTTTAAAGTAAGTATGAGACTAAGAGAAGTAAAATATTTAATAATAGTTAAGACTGGAATTCTTTAAAATATTCAACAAAGCAATATAAAATAAGAAAGCTAAAAGAATTAATGGATTTTCGGTGTCGGCGGCAAAACGAGAAACTTACTAACGCTACTTAGGCGTTGTTTTGCAGCTCTATCAATAATATACAATATATTTTATTTCGATTGTAGACATTTATGTTTCTGATGATAGCTGTTTTTTGGAAAGTCAGTATTTAGTGTAAGAAAAAAAATTTAAAAACTCAAATTATACACAAATTATAAACAAGTTACATAAGTGCCGAAGTACAATCTTAATGATTCAGAATGTATTAGGACAAAAGTATGATGGGAATATCAGTTGAAGTTTTTAATTCATTGTATGATATTATTTTATAGGATTTGGTTTTTACTAATAACGGCTCCTGAAATAACAATAGAATATTCACGTGAAACTCTCCATTTGTGATGGACCATTGTCTCAAAAATAATTTACATTATTAAAATAAAAACATAAATAAACAAAACATTAAAATATACTCGTGTAATTCATCTTCTATTCGTGTACATAGTTATGCTACACATTCGTGTAGTTATTACAAGTTGTATCCCTCAACCCCCTAATTATTTTTTTTTGCAAATATTTTCAATATACGGACAGATGAAGTTTACTGTCTTATTATATTGCGATTGATAAATTGCATACCTACCAAACTTATTTTCTTGACTATTTAATATGCCAGTTGTAGGTATATTTCACTAATTAAATTGATTGGTGTCATTTCTAAGTGAAATTAAAACATGCAGATCGGTTTGTAAGTACGACGCGTATTATATGTTCTTATTATTCAAATGTACATATTACTTTGCAAACTAAGTTATCGTGTATTAGGTATTTTAATTTTCCTACTACGGCAAATTATCTACATAAAGTATACGTTAGTGCAAGACAACTACAAGAAGTATCTTTACAATTTATTTACTAAATTTCTATTATATATATATATATATATATATATATATATATATATATATATATATATATATATAAATACCCTTGCGAAATCTTCGCATTATTTATTCCATTATGAAGCTCAGATGACAGATCAAACAAATATTTTACTAAAATTGACATATAGAGGCGCAAGTATCAAAAGCATTGAGCGAAAGCGCCACTTTATTTATACGTGAGTGGATTTGAAATTAAACAAAAATTTTACCGACCGTCAATCATATTGACGTTGAGCCTTTAGATGGCAGCATTGCTGTTTTGTGTATATAATTTTAATAATTAATTAATTTGCAAAAACAATAGCAATAATAAATTTTTTAGTTGTGGATGCCGGTAGAGCAAGAAATTATCTATAAAATGATATATAATTTATGTGGATTAGTTTATTTTTATTTTTTTAAAAAGGGAGAGTAACATCTTAACCTTAGCGTATTAATATATATGATGATGATGATGATGATGATATATATATATATATATATATATATATATATATATATATATATATATATATATATATTAATATCAATTTATAATTAATTTATTATTAACTTTTATGTGCAGTACATATGGCGGACTTATTGCTACATGAGCAATCTCTTTCAGTCAACCATAATATATTGACAAGGGACATAAATTTAGAGCAATTTTGCGCATTTCAATCTCTGTTTATCCATTATTGGAAAATTCGATTTTGGAGAAATTTGCGTTTTAACTATATAAAATTATGAATATTTGACTAAAATAAATAACAAACTCTTTGGAATTAATAAAGTAGAAGTTAGCAATATTGCTAGTAAAACCTTGCTACCAAAGTGTGTGATAAACTTCTGATTAACGTTGCAGGCAACTGTAATTAAATTGTCGACTATCGCATGTCAGATCGTAGCGCTTATTCCTTTCTAAACGGACCGCTCTACTCCACGTGAAATTAATGTGTCAGTGCAGCTATTATGTTACGCGTGACTGAATAAAAAATTAACGGATGAACAGTTCAGGTCGGTTATTGCGGATGAGTAGCTGCAAGCGAAATGTACCGTCAGTTCGAATTTTACTTGTTTCATGTTTCACTTAAGGCTTTTCTCTTCGAACGAAAGCCACATTTAGAAAAAATTATACAATTAAACTATAAATTGATTTTTCTTATGAATTTCCTGTGTAAATAGTAATTTTATTTTAAAATGTTTTCTGTTATATATTGTTCATTAATATGTGTAATACTTTATTTCCTATCCAATTTGACTTGAATTCATTAACTGATTTAAATTAAAAAAATGTTTGCTTTATTGTACTTATGACTAAATTGTTATAAACGTATTTAGTATATAATTAAATAAAGTACAAACAAAGTGCATTAGCAACTTTCTTTTATATTTATTAAAAAATATGTTATTCAGTAGGAGAAATTAATTTTTTCGAAATTTTTAGTTAAATTAGGTAGGAAATGAATAGTAGTTTATTCAAAACGATAAATTGACTGGCCTAATAAAAGTCTCTTGTGGCTGTTAATTTCTTTAAAACGTTTTGTGTGAGCTTCGTATTTTTATCATCAAAACGTAGACTATTCCACGTCAGTGTATATTTCATCATCATCACTGCTTTCTTTAGATGGAATTTCGTGTTTGTCATTGTTATCCGTGGTGATCACATTATACATTTCTCTTTAGAACTCCATTAAGTCTTTAGCTCCTTGTAACAAACGATTAATTCTTCATTGATTGAGTTGATCCATTTCAAACAAAAAATGGTTTCTAAATTATGAATTTCGCATAATTTTAACTTACTTAACTCATGTTCAAGCGTAATATCAATTTATCGCTGTAAATAAGAAAATAATATGAAATACGAAAAATATCACAGTTGATAACAACGATTATATTTAATGATAAAATGCATTATTTGTTCTAAACTTTAGATTTGACTTTTCATAAAAAATAAAATTTAATAAAACTTATAAAATACAAAGAAAATCTCTCCAGTTAAATAGAAATTAAGTAAATAATTTCTAAAGATACTTCTTGTAGTTGTCTTGCACTAATGTATACTTTATGTAGATAATTTGCTGTAGTAGGAAAATTAAAATACCTAATACACAATAATTCAGTTTGCAAAGTTATATGTATATTTAAATAATAAGAACATATATATATATATATATATATATATATATATATATATATATATATATATATATATATATATATATGTATATATATATGTATATAATTTACCATAGGTTACCCGGATATGTATATTGAACTTAATGAGCTCTTGTAATTTATATCTCAAAAGGAAAAACGGAATCCTTATATGATAATTAACATGTCAGATAATTGATACACGTCTGTTCGTCTGTCACGGTCGTTTTTCAAAGAAACTGCTTGACGTAGAAATTTAAAGTTTGGCAAAGTAATATAACATAATAACCTGCACTTATCTCAACAGACTACACTCAAAAATATTTATTCAGAATTTTAAAAGTAAAATAATTACATTTTTGTATATAGTATGGTTATCATTAAAAGTGGAGTTTCAAAAATATTTTTTAAGTTATATTGTAGGAGACTACAAGGATGATTCAAGAAGTCGCAATTCTTGAAGTATTTATGATAATTTATGTATCATCACTACTTTTATTAGGTACTAGCTGCGCTTGTGGCTTCGTTCGAGCAAACTTCGGAATGAGAAAAGCTAATATAATTTTTTTCTGACCTTTGTCTTTAATTTGACTATTGATAATTTTTTAAACATTGCCATTTCAAATTTTATCACAATTCATTGAGTAGATTTTGCATAATTGACGAAAAATTAACATACATAAAAAATTAATTAACATCCAAAAACCATCCATTCATCCATCTGGCTTCTATTGTCAATCTTTACGAAAAATCAATCACTTTTTTTAAATATTTTCCATTTACAGAATTTACAATTTATTATAATATAGGTAATTAAACATCAATTGGACTAGGCAGTTCTTATTCATTTCAATATAAACGAAGTACGGAACCTTCGATGCCTGGCAAGACTTGCAATTAGCAGGTTTAATTTTCATAGCTCGTCGTGGTAGTATTAATTATCGTTTGATATTATTGTGTCATGTAGTCCATCCTGGATCATTTCCTCAAAATAAGTTTGAACTATTTAAGACGCAAAACATCTTAGAACAAAATATTTTACAAGTAAACGATCCAAATAGTTGACACTTAAAATGATGACTACATATCATTTGCAGTGAATTAATAATAAACATTTTTAATGGGGATAAATGGAAAACGAGGGTGAAAGAATTTTTTTCGCACAATTTACCATCTTTTTGCCTGTCAAAATCAATTCCATGTCTCTTGTTCTTGTTCTTCTAGTTTCGTTACGTATTTTGTAGTGTGTAATAAATATTGCACGTAACTCTAAATAACCAAAAATACCAGTTTAATTATTTTTGTTTATTGTATATTGCTTATTATTACCAGGTTTGATAAGCATTTATATCATAAATTACAATTTTAAAAACTAATATTCATGAACGAATGCAAATACCGAAAAAGTTTTCAACTATACCCTACACAATGGAGGATACAAATATTTTATTTCATAACTTTGTAGTTGTTTGAGATATGTATAGCCATGCCCCATTTTAACTTTATAGCACTAACAATCTACAGATGAAAGAGCGGTGGCATGTAGGCAGGCCGACAAGAATGATCAAATTATAAGTATTCCTAGTTTGATAAAAAAATCCTAAAAAGAACTTAAAACAATGTTGAAGGAAGTATTGAGTAATTTGTTCAATAACAATTACTTACCAAAATTTTCACGCTTTCCTATTTGTCTTTGACATTAATTTATTGAACTGGATTTTCTATTTAATTTCTTTTAATTCATCAGAAAAAAAAGTTTGTATTAAAGTTACGTAACTTTATGTAGACCTTTTTCGCAATTGTGTAATCAATTTATTTAGGCATTAGTGACAGCAACACGACAGACAAAGTGGGTTCAAGACCAGCAGGCGCGCTCACTTTTTTACTACTAACAAGAATTACAATAATAACAGTTGATATGAAGCTGTGCAGTAAGTCCAATGAGGCCATATTAGATAAAGATGGCATTTTCTACAGTAAATGTTCCCAGCAATATAATTTTTATTGCGGCGGTTTTAGTGAAGCGCCCTACTCTAAATTGCTTCCCATGCATGGTGCAAAGTGGAGGTGCATGTCTTGTAAGACGCAACAATCAAAGCCCGCTATTAGCCAGCCAGAAGAACAGATGGACATGCGCCATTCCTCGCGTCGACTGCCGCTATGCCCACGTCATCTACAGGACGCGCTCCATCAGTTTCTATGAATTCTAACGTGAAGCACTCGCCACCGGTTGTTAGCAATACAAATTATATTGCGAATGAGAGTAATACCAGCTACTTGGATATTGATTCAACTGTTAGGAAACCCCCTTCAAAAGCAATTATTGACACTACCTACTTACTTTGATCGCGTACATAGATTCAAAATTTGATACACTAAAAAACGACTGGCAGTTTAATTTAAATCAGGCCATGCAAAGTATTGATACTAAGCTACAGTCTTTCTACACTGATCCAGATATAAAGAAATTCATCGAAAATATTGAAAACATGCCTACTAGTAATTTGAATAACGTCAGCTTATTTTCCATATCGTTTGAGGTTGCAGATGTTTTAAAAATGCTTACGTCATTAGACTTAAACAAAGGCTCAGGACCAGATAGAATTAAAGCAACTTTTCTCAAATATACCGCAGACATCATATGCATTCCTTTAACTCTCTTGTTTAATAAATGTATAAAACATGGGACTTTTGCTACATGTTGGAACAAAGTGCACATAACACCTGTGCATAAAAATGGATCTAAAAAACATAGTTAATTATGGACCCATATCAATCTTATCAGTAATTCCCATAGTTTTAGAGAGATTAGTACATGGACGAGTATATCCAATACTCCATAATTACATTTTACCCGAACAACACGCTTTGTTCGTGGTAGAACTACCACCACTAACCTACTACTTCACTCTCAGCACTTGTTCGAGTCATTAGATTCCAGACAAGTTGACGTGATATATACAGATTTCAAGAAAGCATTTGACAAGGTTGATCATTTAATATTGATGCAAAAACTAGCATTTAACGGTATCAGGGGCAACTTGCTTAGATGGATTATTTCGTTATTAACTAATAGGCAGCAAGCAATTAAAGTAAATGGGTTCTTATCACCATATATTCAAGTGACTTCTGGTGTACCACAGTGATCTATATTAGGTCCTTTTTTATTTATTAAATTGGTTAACGATATAAGTACCTGCTTTAGAAATAGCAATTTCCTAATGTATGCAGACGATCTAAAGCTATTTACTCTTGTAAAAACATACACGACTGTTCGAATATGCAAGCTGATCTCGATAGACTTCACGTTTACTGTGAAGAGAACGAACTGCATTTAAGTTACTCGAAGTGCAAACAAATTTCTTTTGATAAAGAAAAAAAAACAAATAAACTTCAAACACGCGACAAGAGGGAATTTACTTGAAAAAGTTGACAGCATGCGTGACCTTGGTTTCATTTTCGATAGTAAACTGTATTTTAGTTTGCATATTGTATCTAAGGCCTATGAAATGCTTGGCTTCGTACTAAGAACAGCCAAAGTATTTAAAAATGCTGGAATATACTTAACCTTATACAATGCTCTTGTAAGATCACAACTTGAATACGCTGTTGTTGTCTGGAATCCACTATATGCCACTTATTCTGATAGTATCGAGAACATACAAAAAAAAATTTTGAAAGCTCTTCAGTATCGTATAGGTGGCAGTAAACTGTCGTATAAAATATTACTTATTAATTATAAATGCGATGCCCTCTATCACAGACGTTCATGATTAGAGTTGATGATTATGTTCAACATCCATCCATCATATCCATCTCTTATTTCATGTCGTTAATGCACGAACAAACGGCGATGTTAGGGCACCGCTACGGCAGCCGTGTGACTTATACAATAAAGAGATGTTGATACTTGATATCCTTGCAAGTCCACGCCCCCAGTTTCGATCAGATGTAAAGAACGGGCTCCGTGATATTTATGCACAGCAAACGGATCAGTAATGTCATTAGCATTTTACTTTATTCATTGTTTGTCCAACTTAGTTAAATAGAGCGCCTTACATAAATAACTTGTAATCCATAATTGCAGCTTTATTTAATTGATAAGTTAATAACAAGTGTTTTCCATATTAATTTTATGTCTTAATTCCAAAAAAAAAATATTGTTTCACTTACTTCAATTAACATTGCCACATTTATGTATTGTTGTATTTAATCTTATATATTTATTATAAATGTATTTATATTGTTTGTTCTTTGTGGAAATGTTAGAACACAAACTTATTTCGTATTTAGTGTTCATAGGATATTTCAAATAGTTTGTGTTTGTTTTCTCCCTTTACAGAAAATAAAAAAATAAAATAAAATAAAAAATTAGTTGAGCTAAGAACTTGTAACTTATCATTTAAAATATGCATGAAAAAATACGTAATAATTATATTATTTTTCCGTCGCCGTTCGAAATTCGCGATGGGATCAGCTGTATAGTGCTAAATTCTGAACACAGAAGAACTGGTTTTTATTTCGAAATGATATTTTGGGTTAAAATAAATTATAATTAACTCTAAATTCTAATTTTAAATGTAGCTAAAAGCAATAATCATTCTGTGCAAGTAATCCGAGTCCATGTTTATTCTTGCAAAATTAATAATATATTGGCTACGTAAATTGAAATCATCAATAAGGACGTAAATTGAAATCATCAGTAAGGAAAACCGCATGTACATATAGTTTATTCTCGATGTACAAATATAAAAATATATTTTAACCTTCGATTCGTTTATGCAGTTCATTTCAAAAACTATTGATATATTCACTTAATTGAAACTTTACAACTTCATTTTTAAAAATTTTAAATTGAACCTTAAAATATAGGCAAAAATTTTATATTATTATACGATTAAATATAATTATATTCTATCATAAATTCGATAAATAAATGTTAGTCTTGATGTCAAATATAGATACCTAATTAAGTATTTCTTTCATAAAACCATATTACTAATTTAAAACATGAAATTGTTAATTTTTTTAGCCTTTATATATATTTTGTAAAAAAAAAATTTTGTCATTTCGTTTTATCAAGAATTGTTACGTTATGCCATCCATTTAATATATTTCCCTCTTTTCTGCCAACGTATTTCTAGAGAAAATTCATTTAAACCAAGCCAAGTTATGTAATAGACATTGTTTTGTAGCATTTTATTCTAGTAAATGATTATTTTAATGGGTAAGTAATTTACTTTATTAAATTTCATACGGTAATCGTCCACAATATCATTGTATATACCAAGCCATTAATTGACTCTGCTTTTATTTTGACGTAATATCCTCAAAACCCAAAATTCGTTTGTTCGCGGTGATTTTAGATATTAATTCTAACAATTACATAGTTATGCTTTTGTAATAAACAAACAAGTAAAGGTTTGAATTAGATACTTAAATTTTAGATATTATTTTTGTTTGATATTTGTTACTTTATTTTTTTAGGTGCACCAAAAAGTATTGAAATTTATGCAAACATGTTACAATTGTTTTGAAGAGTTAAAAATAAAACACAGAATATATATTAAAGAAATAATGTGACGGAATATAATCATGTACGACTGTTTTCTAATGTTGCAGAAAGTATTAAAATTCAGAAAAATATTCATAATTTAATTGAGAGCTGTACGTAAGTTTGCAGTTCGCAAACTTAAACGACAGATGCATGCCCGCTGAAAATCTTTGAACAAACAAAACGAATGTCGCTATAAAACGGAGGTTTGTCAACTGAATTATCAAAAAGTTATGAAAATCGGTTAAAATTTCAGACGTCTATGGAAAGTTTCATAATAAAAAGTAAAAATCTAGAATCTTCAGTAAAGTTTTGTATTATAATCGTGAGACATAAACTATAGAATATGAAAAGTATCTATTAATAAACCAAGGCTACTTAGGGATATTTAACTTAAGATAACGCTGAAACGAATATAAAATAATCATCGATAACGAGAGATAGCAGCGACAATAATAATAAAATTATTGCTTCAATTCTATTGGAAAAAATTATATTCTTTAGGGAAAACTATATGGCGAGTAAAATCAATTCGCAAAAAAAATTTAGTACTTTAGACTTACGATGCAGCTTGATTTTCTGAGTTAGAGTTAAAAATCATCATAATCCTTGATATAATAAGAGAGAACTCAATTCGATACGAATACCATCTCAGTGCTTCCCATATACTATTATATACCAGTGAAAGATCGATAATTAAAGTGGGTATTATGGAATTTACTATTATCATACTCCATACAGCTATAATATCATAGCCATAAACAGGAAAAGTTTTACAAAATTTAAGTTGGAAAAATTTACTGTGCAGAGTTTTTGATTACCTTTATATTTAATGCCGTAACGGAAATAAAATAATGAGAAACAGTATCGAAGGTAAGAAGTATTTTATAAATAGTCAAAAAATGCACTTTATAGCATATGAATATTTTTTGACAGAAAATTTAGTATTGACCACAGAAGAAAGTAAAGACTTAACTCGTAGTTAAATTTGTTGGAGGACGTTATCTCCGTACTTAATAGGTACAGACAATATATCCGTCCTGTCTAAACGAGACAAAATAAGTATTAATCGATATTTTTTAGTGAATGAACTAAAAGTGAGAATTAAGAATATATGCATAAACATATATATGTATTATTTGAATATTCGAAAGTAGTGAGCGTTATTTTATTCGCGTTATCTAGGTTCTATAAGACTTATCAACAAATCTGTTTAAAAGTTAACCACTCTTTTCGTAATAGTGTAGTTCAGTCATGGTAGTATTATCTAAGCTATTGAAATAATCTATAAGTGCATCGATATTATAGGACCGTGTATTATATTTTCGATAAGGAAGATAACATTTGTTTTATAACCATGAATTTTTAAAGATAAATTAAATTCGCATTGGGTTAAAATTGTAATAACATAAACAATTTAATTATTTTCTAAAAGAAAAATTATGTGCTTTCATAATTTACTGTTATGCAAAACGTTATTGATAAATATATCATAATTAAATATATATTACGCATCATATTATTTTAATGAGTGATAATGCTTTTAAAAAGATTAGCACACGCACAAAATTGCTTGAAATTCAGTATATTATATATTTAGGATCCAAAAATATCTCCACAGCATTTTCTTGAAAAGCACCTTTTCAAACTAATAACTAAATGTACAATTCTGCAAAGACATAAATATACTTTATATGGCATCAAGGCAAATCTTATTTGTTTTCAAATAAAACAGTGAAAAAAATGTTTTTTTTTTAAATTTACGATTGGATTCATTCAAAACTTGAAATTGTATTTCTTGCTTTATTATATTTTTTAAAATACTTAAAGTATTCTGAAAAAATTTAAAAAATAACAACACTTTACATGTACAACTAATTTTAAAAAATTAAAGAGGCATTTCTATCTAAATATTATGAAATAAATGAAAAACTAGGCGTAAGTTTTTTTGGGAAAAAAGGTAATAAAATTAGGAGATTTAAATTGCAATTGTAAACTAATTAGAAGTCATTTTCAAAAATAATCGGATCTTTAATCGAAGACCCTAAATAATTATTAAGAAATAATTCCTTGTGAATAATTTCTTATTAGGTTGGCCTTATCGTTGCCATACACGGTTTTTAATTGAATTGGTGATGAAAGTATCTTTAGCATTCGACCCTCTCATTCCGTAAATATTAATCTGTAGTATATCTTCCACGTACGAAAAGATATCGAATATTTCTTAAAATCTATGGGATTTGGAATCATTTCTCTAATTTTCCGGTAAACTTTAAATAAATGTCCATTGAGTTCTTAACAGCTTTATGGATAAAGGATGGAAATAAGCTTTCTTTTTCTAGATATTTCTATTCAGCGAGTATCGGGTTACGTACATAGTATATCTGTCACATACGTAAAAATATTGTAAAGATCTTACAGACTGTGAGATTTGGAATTATCGCTATAATTTTTATGTCAGTCTCACATAAATTTTTATTGATCTTGTTTTTTTTCAGATTCTTGATATATTTCTTTTATTGACATGTTTAAAAACATGTTGAGAATTATATGACAAAAATCTTAAAAATTATATTTTTTAAATTCTTTTAACCCACACATTCCATCTATGTGTCTAGTGAAAAATATAGGAAACACTTTATTTGCCTCTTTTTTGTGTGTTATTAACTGAGTGTGAATATGTATTTACATGGTTTATCACTGTACAATATATAAAGTAATTAGGTCAAACACTTTTTTGCGAAAAACGACTCTGATGAGCAAACAAATGAACGGAGACGTGTGTAATCTTATAAGGTACCATTTTTTGCTTGTCATTCCAAAAATTTAAAAGAAATAACTTCTACGTATTTTTCAGATTCAAATAAAAGATTGTCGACTGTTCAAAATAACATAATTATGATTCATGAAACTAATAAATTCACACTCGCTTTGCGAAAATATTTAAAAGATTACAAAACAATAAATACTTGATAAACTAGTAACTTTATCTGATGTTACCCTTTCGGCAAATGATTTTGGATATACTATTTACATTTATTGTCCCATATAAATTATAATATTATTAATCTATAGCCAATCTATCAACAACATGAAAGCTCTTCGCATTATAATGTCGTATTACTTAATGCAGACTGCAAAAGTATTTGCAATATTTAAATTAAATTATATATCGTTATTTAGAGTACTAAGCGGCATAAAAATTAAACAAAAATTTAAGGTTCTCAAGAAATAAGCAGTAACAAAATAAAAGGTTCTCAAGAAATAAGCAGTAACAAAATTATGTCCTTTGTCAGTAATTCTTACCTTTTTTTAAAAGCGTAAACTAACTTTATCCAACTTATTTAAAAATCTTAATGTAATTAATTTGTAAAATATAGCAGTATACTCATATAATATACCAGTGTACTCATTGTATTACCAAACTCTTCTTTGCGTCACGTACCGTCAAGTTTATATAAAATGTATCTATTAAACAAATTATTTTATTAAACAAATTATTTTCAATTATTTAATTTTTTAAAATTTTTATTATCTCTTTTTGACCTTCTATCTATCTTGTAAAAATGTTTGAAGAAGTATTAAAAAAAATATTTTCAATTCAATATTTCAATCAACAAAATAATTTTTTCAAAAGTATGCTTTCGAGTCTTATGAAGGAATATTAAATAACATGAAAATATATTTTGGTATAAATGCAGATTTGACATTTATTATATTGCATCTGTTTTGTTCCAATTCATTAATAAACTTTATTTATACATTTTTGCCTCTTATTAATTCAAGTACAGCGTGTCATTGCCATGCAATTTATAAAAAGTATACGGAAATTTTAATAGATAATTACAAAAATTAAAAAAAATATCTTACCTAGCCAGGATGACGAACAGCAGACACAAACTCGTCGCGTGTTGAAAGGTTTTTCTTCTATAGTTTCAATGTTTTCGGATTTGAGGTAATTTTTTAAGACAGCCACTGAAAATGCACTGCAAATATTTTTAAAGTCATAGTAAAGTTTTTTTAATCTGTATTTAAATATTCTGTTATCTATCATTTTACTCAATTAACTTTTAAAAATTTAAAAGTTAATTGAGTAAAATGATAGATAACCTGGATCATTCTTCTTCCTTCATTTAACATTAAAGTATCCTTTATACCCATATTTATTATTGATTCTTGACAAGTTTATTTTCCATGTAGCATTAAATAACTAAAAATAAATGAATGCACAAAAGAAAATTTATTTTAAATCGGTTGGATTAAAATATTAAGTCAAATAACATATTAAATTGAACATTCACAAAACATCAATGTAAATTAACTTCGACAGACAAGTCTTATTACAAAGTGTTAAAAATTTTAGTGCGTAATACCGTTTATTGTAGGGTTGCATGTGATTCACGCTGAAGTAAGAACCGAACACGGAGCGGCTGCAGGTGCATATGATGAAGGCGAAGCGCTTGCCTTCGCACACGCCACCATCAGTCAATGCCTACGATCCATGTGTGAGGTATGTTATCATATTTACACATATTACCATGAAAACATTAATCTTACAATAGTTAAGTTAATGTGACAATTAAATGATAATATTATGAAATATTGACAATTAAATATAATAAAATATGAAATTTGAAGCTTTATTAGTAAATATTGCTTTAGCTTTAACAGACTATTTTTTTCGTATATAGTATCAGTGTATATTCGATTCTACGTAATCAAACGTAAAATAAAATAGTATCTAATATAAAATATTGCGCAGATCGAAAATTATTTATGAGCAGTGACTAAAATTCGAGCCAATGCCATGTAAAATTTGAGCATTTTCACGATTTGTGTATGAATAGACTTCGCACTTTATTTATTTTTTCCATTGACGAATTACTCGCAAGATAATAGCAACATGAGCAACATCATCCCGTCAACCAAAATCCCAGTGTAGTATGAAATTTGTAAAGTAGGTAGATAACGAAATATGATAAATATTTTCTTCTCGAGGAAAAAATTTAAAAAAACAAAAGCAAATGGAACATGGAGAGTAAAGTTATGTATAAAGATATGATTTTTCATGACTTTTCCCAATTTTAATAGACGATGAATATATGGTCTGGTCTTCATGATTTTTATAATTCTCATATTTATCAGCATCTAATAGGATCTAAAATTTAGACCAAAATATTTTTATTCTACATTATATCATTACAACTATATATCACAAATCAAATCTATAATTATTACTCACCGACAACAATACATTCCTATTAAATTACGGTAATGATACACATAAATATATTATTTTCCGATCCAAAGACTAAAATTCTGCTTATACTTGAACTATGAACTGAATTATAATGGATGAGGCTGTTAAATTAACTTCGTTTAAATATACATATTATAACGTCAGAATTTTCATTGAAGTGTTTCTCAGAAATAAGATCGCCATTGCATATTCAGTATGTGAATTAATTTTATACTTATGGAAATAAATATAATGATGAAAATTGACATTTCACATGACTTTCTAATGGAATTTTCTTTCTTATGAAGTTCATAGAAACGTTAAATTAGATCTATTTCGAGGGGGTCGATTGGTACACAAAACTGAATCTTTTCCAGCAGCAAGTTCTTTCGTTTTCCGTCGTTGATTATTAATATTTAAGAATCATCCATTAATAACCAAACGTTATTAATGAACACATATTTCGCAACTCACTTTGATCCGCGTGCAATTATTTTATGGCACGAAATTTACCAGCACTCAATAATACCAATGAGTTTTAGGCAGCCCAGCGAATCCACGTGAGCTCCGAGACCAATCAATCAAAACCGGTAGCAGTAATCCTTGGAAGCTTCACGCGTTATGAGATGTCAAACGCTCGCACCGCGTGGGTCTGTGCGATGGAGATAATGGGCGTTATGGCGAGCACTTACCGTACCGAATGCCTTTCAAATTTCTTTGTTCCGTTTCGACTCAAGTGCGTTTGTATAACATTTATGCTGTGTTGAATTTTTGAAGTAGTAATATCATGGGACTTTTTATATGTCAGGGACCATTAAATAATATATTTCCATTTAAAACAATGTTCGACTTGCTAAAAATGACTTCTATTTTGTAGGTATGTTGCAAAAATTTGTCAATGAAATTAAATTATTATTTGTGTTGCTTCCACTCTTAAGAATATAGCTAAATGTAAATAGTATATTTGTCGAGTTTGGAGGTTATTCCACTTGTCTTGATTAGTTCTTTATTTATGTTTGTCTCTATTTATACATTTTAATTAAACGATTTAAAGAAGTTTCCTTCTTTTTATATATTTCAGGTCATAAGTTCAGTCCAATTCAATTATTTTACTAGCCACCTTTGAAGAACGTATTATCACTGTTCTTTACACGAGGATAATTGATATATTTTCATACAATACAACAATAAAATACCACTTCTTGTACCAGTACATTCTGGACATATTTAATATAAGTTTTAATAAACAGGCATGCAGCCTAGTGACTAGAAACTAATTATTAATATTGCTGCTCTATAATTAAGTACAGAGAAGTTACATTTGATAATAGTACTCCGAATTATCCAGGTTACATATAAATGTCACTGCTACACGCATCAGCGTTTATCTAAATCTCGCAAGATAAATTTAAAGCACCTACGTAGAAGCTTAAGTCGTGTAAATATAATATATTTTCAAACGATATACAAGAGCAAGGGCTCGGAGTTACTCTCTTTTATTTTTCCTTCCGGTTACGCTTCGTGGATCTTCATTGGGAAAGTAGAAATATATAATTTAGACAGCTAAACAGTAGAAATAAACTAGACACTAGAAATAAACAAAGGTACGCTTAAGAAGCTTCTTTAGAAATACCCATTTATTTTGAAGGTAAATCTATTGAATATATTTTATGTCACTTGACAGTTTTTGTTTTCGATACCGGCTTTTATCTGTCTAATACTTATAAATAATTTCATTAGTTCTGCAAAGCTATCAACGAGAAATGGACTATTGTCTCTACGCCGTTATCACACTTTTGGATGTGAAGGTAGTGCTTCATTCAGGAAAAAAACTTTTAATTATGTTATTATGTATTCATGGTTGAAGTATTGCTCGGGGTATATGTCTAAATGTTTAAACTGATTTCAAAAAATTAGCTCAACATGTTATAATGAACTATTATATAGTAATTACCTGAGGCTAGAGGTTTGGTCGAAAATAATTATTTAATAATTTTGTCTTAGGATATGGGTATTAGACGATAGAAACAGTATAATGCAATTAAGTATTTATACAACCCATATGAAATGTCAGCTTTAAATGTAAAGAAAAAATATAAAACTTCAACAGTTTGAAGATTGATCTTTGGATAATTCGTAAATATGTTCACGAAATTTTCGTATTTTTTAAATGTAGGAAAAACATGACAATGATGGAAATATTGAATATGCATATTTGTACCTTCACGTGACTAAAAAAACGTTAGTACACTTATTCTGAAATATCAACTGGAAACATATCATTTGACGTAAGGATTTAGTTCGCATACGGTAAAGAAATTTAAAAAAATATATTCTTATTGAAGATGAATAGACGTTAATAATTAAATGAAACTACGTGATGTAGTATTATTTCTACTTTCTTTAAGATCTTTACCACCACCTAGGTTTCGTTGTATTGCAATATCTTCAGGTGTGCTATTAGCAAAGATCTTTGCTATTACATCATCTTCAGGTGGGCTGTTATATAACTACATCAAAAAGCTCATAATTTCCATAAAACAATTTTTATAATTTTTATGAATTCATACATTCGAATAATTTACCGCAAACATAATTGCAAAATTTCCTTCATTTTCTTTCGTTTCTAAAAGTGCAATTGAAAAATTAGCACTCTCAATAAATTGTTAATTCTACTTTAATTTCTTTTAATTTTATTCTTAGCCAAAAAAAATGGAATAAATGGCTTATATCATCAATAATATACCACAGATTGCCTTGAAAGGCAGCTTCGTTTTGTGCTTTATTTCATACATTATTTTCTCTTAACGAAGACACAAAAATGACATCAATATATTTAAGGGAATTCATTAGTAAAAAATAGCGATAATAAATCTATTCACGATGCGAGCGCATTAATTAGAAAACCCCGGAAGTGTTAATGGACACAACAAGAAAATATTAATTCCCTTCCGTGTTCATTTAATCTAAAGGGTTCAGGATATAATTTCTGCTTGAGTGCGAACCGTTATTGAATACTCAAAATTTAAATGATACTAAATCATTTAAAAAAACACTCGCTCGACTAGACCTTCTATTACTGAGCGTGACTTATGATCAAGGCGACGGTGTGAAAAGCGTCTATTACGACCCGGTCGCCCGCAGGTGACTTAACAAACACTGACCGAGCGGCACGCTAATGTTAGGCCTTAATCGCCTCTAATCACGCATCACAGCCAAAATGATAAGTTTCGAAGAGGTATTGTCGTTTGTGTATCTTACTTTGTTTAGTGGATTTAATTAAGTGGAGTAACTCACAGTGTATTAGTTAAAAGTTTTGTATTGTTTGCGTATATGAATGGTATTTATTTCAGGATTCACATAATGGGGGTTGAAGTTTGTTTGCTTACGAGTATTTAGTAGTGTTTTTGCTTCGTAACGGATCATAATGAATCTGGGTAATGTATAATAAATACGGTTATGTTAGTTATAGTAATTTGTGAACGAAACATTTAGTTTTATTTTCACGTGAAATGTAATTGCCAGAAATTAAATTATAGCACGATTAATTTTCATGACAATTGTGTGATCAACATTTCTTCACAAAGTTATCCGATGCATTGTGTAAATACAACGAAAAGAGTTTTGTAAATTTAAACTCATACATAAGAAAAATAATATGACTTTCTTTTTTGCATTTGTTTATCCATTATTACATATATATTTATATTATTACATATACATATTATATTGTAGTACTTAAATATAGATTCAAATTATTATGATAAACTTCGAGAGGATTATTGCATGCAACTTTTTCATTCCACGTAAAGGGAACTGCTTGTATGAACGTTTTTATCCTAATCTATCTAACTGTGAAGACTGCCCAATATTTTCCTTTTATTTGCATATTACGTAAGCATAAAATGTTAATCTATGTGGTATTGTTACGACAATACCCCTCAAGTTATATTCAAGTCAGCTTTGATTCATTTAAACGACAATTATATTAAGTGTTTGGAAAATGCAAGTCCACTTACATTACTCGTGAAAGTAAAACAATTAATATAAGATTAGGTTAACTGTTACTTATTTGTGTTGATTATGTCGATTAAAATGATGTATTACATCTTGCTACTTCTGGGAAGGCGGAGAAATAATAGTACAGACTGAAATTAAAATGTACGGCGTACGAGTTTCGAAAGCTCTTAACAATTACCTGAGTGCTCGATGCGTGGAACCATGAATAGGTTTTTTTTTGTGTCGATTGGTAATAAAAACCGATACGCTCAATTCACTTCTATTATTTGTACTGGATACGTGAATCGGCTGGATGAAATCTACTTTAGGAAAATCTTCATGGTTTTCCAACTTGTATATGTGTGGAAGTGAGGGAGGAAATTTGAAAAAAATAATATCGATTGTTTTTTTATTTTTTTTCTATTTAATTTTAGTAAATAAATACCTGCGTACCAAAAACGCGGTAGAATCAAGTACACTGCAGATTTCACTATAATTGTTTATTGCTTGTGAAGGAAAATGGTTGAATTATGTAAGATCAACAATATGACGTCCGCTGAATTATTTATTAAGTTTACATTCAATTCGATAACTAAAACAAATATGTACTTTCATTACTTGTTCAACTGTAAACGAAATTAATACTGTTGCAAAACTGAATAGAATTGAAACATATTCTTTGCTATTCAACATTCACGTTTGCGAAACACAAATTTAAATATTTGTAAACACGACACACTCGAGCAACATGATTAGAGCTTATTTATTAAAATCGTATTTCAACAGACGCATTACACGTCCATGTGAACAAGTTATTTCACAATATGATCCAGTTCGCGGTCCAACCGATGCCGTAGCAAAAATGAAAATAGAATCAAATAATATATTCTTTCATACAAAGCTGGGTTCGCTAACAAAAAAAATCTTCAACAGATAGCGAATGTAACTAAAATCTGAGCTTCGGCGCCCAACCTCGCCTACGTTGTTTATGTGTTTTGCGCATGCAAACAGGGCACCGGGTTCCATGTGGGTGCTACTTTGTATTATAATAAAAAAACACAACGCCAGTAAGCTTTGAGGGAGGGTAAATGAAGTTGGAGTTAAAATTATTTTCGTATGCCATCATCTATCTACAGGTGTCCTCATATCATTGCAGTGACAAAATATTGAGGTTACATTGCTAAGAAACAATTGGGGAAATTACATAATCTGTAGACATGCTCTTCATTAACTTATTGTTGAAGAGATTTTATAGTTTTGTGCATAAATAAAGTGCTCGTATATTTTTTATTTCACTTGAAAATTATACTTAAGAACAAAAATTGAGAAATCGTCAAAATTTATTAAATATAGTCTTTAGATTTGATGTGAACGTCATTGGTACGATGGTTATAAAAACATTTTTATAAACTCTGGTGCCGACAATGTTTGAACTGAAATTGGTGATATAATGTTGTTCTTTCTTTGATAACCAAAACGTCCAAAAATTAATGCATTATTCACAATTATATGAAACTACGTGATGTAGTATTATTTCAACTTTCTTTAAGTTCTTTACCACGACCTAGTTTTCGTTGTATTACAACATCTTTAGGTGGGCTTTTAGCAAAGATATCTTATATCTTATAGCAAAGATATCATATAGAATCTTTGTTAATAGCCCACTTGAAGATGTTGTAATACAACGAAACCTAGGTCGTGGTAAAGAACTTCAAGAAAGTGGAAATAATACTACATCACGTACTTTCATTTAATTGTGAAGAATAAGATAAAAAAAATAAGATAATGCTTATTCTTTTAAAAATTAGTTTAAAATTTGTTTCAAATTGACAACCACAGAGAAAAAAACATTATCATTATGAAATCTTCTTTAAAAAAGTTCTAGTTAACAAATACATTGTATTAAAAAGTTTCTTTGATTAGACGGGTCCATTGATAGCGCCACCGTTGAGGTCCATTGGTAGCAACTAGGTAATCAAAATAAAAGTTTTTTTTGAAAGGTGAGGAATCAGGAACATATCATAATAACTTACACGATCTGCTAATAAAATTATTAAATACACAAAACTATGATGATACTTACATCAGTTTTTCGGTAGCTCGATTTTAATATCCCGGTTGCCCTAAACACAATTGTACACATCACTCTTTTTGCGTATCGCGGCGGGATTGAGGTTTGGCGAAGACACATCGAGTGTGACCCTATTGTTTAGCATCATGCTGGACACGTTATGACGTGCAAAGTTCTTGAAATATTTAGGTGGTCTTTACTGGAACTTTCCCCTATGCAAAGAAACGTAAATTAAAAAAACCACGTAATTATAATGTGTTTCATTTAGTATATTTTGTCCGCTCATCATATCAAAAACCAAACAACATTCTTTATACAAAAAATACAAAAAGAGTTATTTACATTCAAATCATCTTGGAAACTTTCCCTTTGTATAATTTTAAACAATGACTTGGCTTGAAACTTGTAATAGTCGCTTATAGGTCTGCTTTTAACTTTAGTCTCGTGTTCATAGCTAGATGTATTTATTTTGTGTGCTTATTACCCATAACTACCTCTCTGTTATAAAATGTAATTTCGCCATTTTTAGTACAAAACCCTTCCGCGTTAAGTTGTGCGCTGTTTGGAACTATTTAGTTAACAGATATTGCTCCATTATCTGTCATAGCTACGTTTTCACACCATCACTATGCGAAATTAATTTCTAAATATACACTCGATGAAATAAAAACAATTATATCACGAGAGTAGCAACAGTATAACTTTTCTAACCCAAGAACAGCTAACAATAAAATATTTTTTAATTAACGTTAGATTAAATTTGTCATGTCTTCCTGATTTTGATTTGAATTCTATTTTACATGGTGAGAGACGTATAGACTCTACACTAAAATAGTTATTATATACGGATTATGCAAAATTTTTAACTGTCGAAATATACAAATTAATTAAGAAAACAAAGTTTTCACAACCCTAAGAATATGAGAAAAGAGAAAATTATAGGGCCGGCTTTCTTACTTTCTTACTCCTACCGGCTTTCTATTGTAAGCCGATCATCTGTCAGACAGTTATCAATTCAGTATATATTTATTTGCATAATACATTATAAATTATAGCTATATCATTTACTAAATATTAAAAATTCATATATTACAAAAAAATCGGCAAATTCAATTATTTTCATTATCACTTTATTATTTATTAAATACTTAAAATTAATAAATTACAATAAATTGCCAGCATATTAATTTATCATCATCGTTAATTAAATTTCATTTAGACTATTAATATTAAGTATTTTGTTATTGTTTTTTTTTAAATCATACGGTATTTTTATTGTTTCATTATTGCAATTTTATAATGGAAAGTTATTTCAAGAAGATTGAAGTTAATTCTGTTCACCTTCGTGTCCACCATAAAATTTTTGTAGATATATTTTAATAATATAATAATTTAAAGATACATTTTTAAAACTTATCATTAGAAAGAAGTATGATATCTTATTCATTAATTTATCTAATTAATTTCGTTCTGCCTCTTAAATTTCAATTTTTGTACTCATCGAACTAATTACAGTTTCTAATTTAAGCTATGTTCGCAGTTTTTAACCCCTCAAGCGCCCACACTCAAAACGCACCAGCCCGCCGTTTCTTCGGTATTGACAAAATTTGATTTAACTCCGAATTTGGTATACAATTGAAATAAGTTGAAGCATTTATGACATATATATGTAGTTATGAGTTTAACAGCTAATGTAAATCGTGGAAAAAATCGAAGTTTTTGTAAGAAAAAATTCTCAAAATGTTTTTTATTAACATAATAAAATGTACATAATAAACGAAGGTAAAAATAATACTTAAAATTGTATCCTAATAAATAATTTAACTTATCTATCCATTTTGGCGAGCCAGTTTACAATCCTTTCGCAAAATACATCATTCAAAAACAAGAAACATATGAAGTCACTGTAACCTGATTGAATGCTTAAAAGTAATAGAATTACTTTTCTTTCAATCAAGAATCCTTTGTGCAATTTGGGTTAAAAAGAAGGTAATTGCCTAGAAATATTCTAAAAAAATTAACTGCGAAAGCTTCGAAAAAGTGGAAAAGAAAAAGGTTTTATACTTGTGCGATTTTTCCATATACGAATTAAATATATCAAAAAATTTAGGTAATGATTCTCACGACGATATGCTGAACAAATAGTTGCATTAAATAATAATCAAGAGAACAAATATAAAACCAGAAAATTTCAGCATGATTCGTGGATAGGCAGTGCGCCTATAAGTTTGTCTGGGCTCATTACTTTTATTTCATACATAACATAATTTGTAACTTTGCTTTTTTTATTGTTTATAATTTTATTTAGTATAAAGTCACTATGTAAACATAGTTTTTATTATATAATATGATAATTTTGTTATTTCATTACGCGAGCCAGTTACAATAAAATTTAATTATTTACAAGCTTTAGTGACAAAATTGTCGATACTTTACAAGTAATAGAAAAATATGTTGAATGAATTACGGGCAGGATACAAATTATACAGAATAAACGCAAAAGTATACCAACTAAAATAAAACAAGGAGAAATATATAACAATAACAACGTTTTCTTAAATTTTTAATAATGAACAACACTAAAGTGTACTTTATATTTATTTCTTTCATTAAAATGAAAATAAAATATTTTCGTTTATATTCACTTTTTTACTTTTTACATAATTTTTTTATATAATTCACATTTAACCTTACATGTAACCGATATATTTTAGACTAATATGCCATACTGTGACGTTATATTATGAAATAGTCTGAAAGAGTGAGTAGAGAAAGAAAGTTGAAAACAAGCATTTTATTTCCCATGAATTATTTATTGTTCTGTTTTTTACTCATTTTCATAACGTCTTGTGTATGTTATTAAATCTATTTATTGAAGTTAAGTCGCTTTTGAGAAACTTTGAGTTTATTTTGTATATTTACGGGTTATTTCAATATATTCGTGATATAACTAGGTAATTTTTCTGGTCCCATTTATTTTGCATCTTATATCTAAAAAATACTAATCGAAAATTGTAAAGAATGTGTAACAAAATGATTTCAACAGTATTTTGATATCCAAGACTTTTTCCACTAACAATTTTCATACCTTTTACGCCAGGGTTTAATTTGTTCTCATAGTTATTAGTGACCCAAAATAGGTCGAAGGTGAGAACATGTGAAGTCATAACTCATGCAATTTAATAATTTATTTTGGCTTATTTTTTCGATTTGAGTTTTATATTATTTGGACGCTTGCATTAACCCTTGTAATTAACAATGCACGTGTAATTAATTGACATCCCCTCTCACAATTTACTACCTATTTCCCGCATTCACGTTGGGATTATACGATTTTTGGTTAACTACCATCTAAAAGAAACATTTTCCATATGGTAAATTTCCTAAACTAATAAGTTGGTTTATTATGTTTATGGAAAATGTGTAATACCACCAAAAATGTAATAAAAGAGGACAAATTTGGCAGAAAAAAAGTGGGTTTTCGGCATCCCCGTTAAAAGAATTGAGATTTAAATAGGGACCAAGTTCTATTAAAGTTCCTTTAAATAAACCTAAAGCAATATACAAGATAACTTAGGCAAAATTCTTGCTTGTTTACTGCTAAATATACCACTTTTAAGTTTTTATAATTATAATACATATAAATGGCTCGTGGTGAAAATATACAAAGTTAAAAATTTGGTGAGAAGCAAGCAATAATTTTCATCCTTTATAACTGAAAACTTTTAAAACAAACTGAGCTTTATTCATCATGAAATAGAGTTTCAAGCATTAATGACTTAAAGATAATATTTCTGAATGCATTAACATTAACGTTTTTTTATCAATATATACAATTTAGCGTTAAATGTTTGGTAGTCCCTAAAATAACAGGTCACTTGCCAAATTCTTTAATTTAATCTTCATCACTGCTAATAACAAATTCAATTAAACTAGTGGATTCTGAACTCTTCAGACCATCTGATATTGACATCATGTAAAGAGCAGATGTTTTTATGAGCTTGTTAACCCTGAACAAAACTTATTAGGACAAAATTTACCAACTTTATAAAATTAAAAACTTGGTTGGTTAATAGTTTGACCATTAAGCAGCTGTGATAATAATTTAAAAATATTCACAGCAATTTAAGTGAAGGTAAAGGTAAAATTGTTTTTAAAATTCCTATCAAATCTAAATATCAAATACATGAAAAACATTTGATTAATTATAAAACTAATCGTATTATTGATGGTAGAGTTTCATATCGTATGCGTGGGTTATCCAAAATAGTAGGTAAGACATACTTTATTTCTAAATTTTGATTTCCGAATTTAGAGATCAATTTCAGTAAAAACATAAATAGGAAACAAGAGTTTAAACATTTGAAAGAAAAGGAAAATTGTAAAATTCATTAATTTTAAATAACCATGATAACAATCTAATCTTTAAAATAGAAAACGATTCAAATTCATTTAAATTAATTAAATCCAATTCTTACGTTATATTCATTAATTAATAATTGTAAAGAGAAATAATATCGAACAAAAGAAATTTTTATCATGAGATTCACCCTGCATGTAGAAATAATTAACATACGAGTAGTGCAACTTGATTTATTTCCAAATAAATAAATGTTAATTGTGTTCAAATTCGTGTTCATTACTTTTGTCACCATTAATTGAGTGGAACGGCGTGCTTCGAGTTGGTGGTCGTCTTATCAACACAAACTATGAATACAATAAACGGCATCCAGTCCTTCTTGTTAATAACCATAATTTTACGCGGCTGTTAATGGAACATGAACCTATATGACTGAAGCATGCCGATACACAATTGACTCTCAGTTCTATGCGTGAGAAATATTGGCGTTTGAAGGGTAAAACTCTAGCGCGAAGTGTAATAAAACAGTGCATATTTTGTACGCGTTTACGTTATAAGGTTATGGAGCAACTAAATTATATTAATTAAATTATGGAAATGTCCCCTTTGTTTATTTGTATGTTTTTTAATGAAATAAGCAATACATTTAGAGTTGTCTCTCGCTTTGGATGCGTTTATATTGTGTTTGCGTAGATTTATATTACGTCGAGGTAAACCTCATACTATTCATTGTGATAATGAACGTGATTTTGTAGGAGCAAATAATGAAATGGGTAGAATTATCAAGTCTTCTGAATCTGCGATAAATACTTTCGCGCATTCCTCTACGATAGACGGTTTATGAAAAACGAGCGTAAAGTCGTCAAAACATAATTTAAAACGTATTATGGACAATGCTAATTTCACCTATGAAAAATTAGAAATATTGTTCGTAAAGATAGAGGCTGTTCTTAATTCCCGTCCATTCAATCCCTTATCAACCGATCCTAAGGAACGGTCTCCCTAGACTCCAAGGCACTTTTTAATTACTCGACTTCTCACTTAACTCCTGTTGGCACCAATCCCCACGCATCCAACCAGGTACGAGCGCATTGACATTCTGGCTCAAATGGATTAGCGAATACTTTGCGGGACCGCAACATCGCAGCAAGTGGCGTCGTCAGCAGCCTTTGCTACAAATCGATGACCTAGTAGTCCTAAAGATGGATAACGCGCCTCCATTTAAATGGAGAATAGTACGGGTCATCAAGCTACTTCCCGGTTAGGGTGGTCTTTGCAGAGTGGCTGATTTCAGGACTAACAGCGGCATCGAGCGAAGGGCACTCAATCTGGTCTGCCTTCTTCCTACTGCGCTGCTAGGGGCGGAAGATGTTCGCGACACCGGCAAGGCCACGCAGACAAGGACAACGATCATTCTAGCTAATCAAAGCACAGCGCGGTGTTAACGTATTGCAGTTCTTTCCTACCGACCACTGCACTTTCGGCTCTGGACGAGGCAACATCTGCCCGGGCGCGCCTCCACCTTTCAATATCTTGATACTCTGAACTCTGAATACGATATTTTATACTTTACATTTCACATTATATGCATTATATTCAACAATCAACATTGAGTTCTCTTATGTTCGCGTGTACCCTTATTTGGCGCGAATACACTATGACGAGCGCGGACTCACCTGAACTTCAACAGTTCAAAAGCTGTGATCAAAGAAGATGTTCGCAATTATTAACACATTACGAGTGTCGGTTAGAAAAGCGGTGGCTCTCTCGATGTTCAGTTTATTTAAGTCGTTATTACTGTAAAAATTAAAATGGATATTAAAATCAATGACATATTCGGAAACCCTAAATTTATTATGTCATGAATTTCCATATAATGACTTTATCGGTACAGACAATATTATTATGATTGCAAACCTTGATTTTGTAATTAAATCAGCGTACTGAATAATTTTTATTAATGGTTTTTATTTCATTACTGAAAACCATTCAGTTCAATGGCTAAAAATATTTTGTCAAGGATTATAATTAATGTAATAAGGAAATAACATTTTCAATAAATATATATCTCAAGGACGATGTATGATATTTAATAGTATAATTTACGGTAACAAAATATTGCTGAAAATTTATCCCGTAATACTATGCTCTGATAGCTTTTATTTTGTAATAATAGTGACCTTTTATTCTCTTTTCCCTACTTTTCTTTTTAACCTACCGTATTATTAGTATTTTTGCTATAATATATCAATTATTTATTTTCTAAGTTATTTCCGAGAGTTATATTTCCATGAACTTTTATTTTTATGATTTTTATATTTATTACCATTTCCACGATTTATTCCCAAGAGACACAGTATTTAGAGGAACATAAATAAATATTTTGAGACAGTACCGTTTGCTAGCAACATTTGACGACTTGCTGCTTTATGGCAGCTAAAAAGAATGCTACAACTGAAATTTTAAATCTGCAGTTGTTCGTAAAATTTATACTAATGAAGTGTATATGAGACAGTTTATAATTATATACCATAAAACATACGTTGCATGCTTTCATGCATTCAATATGTTTGCCGTTGATTTGGAAACGTATAGCTGCATTTATGATACTTTAGTACACATACACAAACACACACATACAAATATATATATATATATATATATATATATATATATATATATATATGTACGTAATGATATAAAATAAAGAATGTTATAAATATTAATTTTTTTTATCCTTCACATTTCTTAGCCATTTCGTATAAATATTTTGTCTATATTAAATAAGTTGTTCTATTTTTAAACAACACTTTACGACGAATTTCTTATATAGATATTAAATTCGCATAATACGAAAAAGCCTCGTGACAAAACATTAAAAATCCTCAAATATCTTTCAAAATGAAATGTACTTCATTGAAAATTATCTTCCTATATATGAACTTTGGTTTATTCGATGTAAAATTTTGAACTTCTATATGCTGTCTTTCAAAGTTTCTAAAAATAGTATTTCTAATTAATAAATCTTCGGAATGAAAAAAGAAAAGTATGCATAGACCTTTATTTTGGCGATCTAAAGATGGGTTGAAAAGTTTTATAAGATATCGTGTTCCCTAGTCAAAATATCATAGATTAGGTTACGAAGATAATTTTTTTTGTTAATAAATTGCTTTCCGTATCGCATATGATTTAAGATTTTTTTTTGTTTTACATGTAAAATTGAAAATAAAAACACAATTATCTTTGTACGATTAATCGTTTTGGAGATATTCTGCGGATCACATAAACTTGTATATAAATTATTGTAGATACTACGTGTATTTAAATAAAAAAAAATTTATACGTAAGAATGTACTGGAGACTCATAAGGCTTATCTTACTCGTATTTAAGAGGTTTATTTGATCTGTTTCCACTAACAATTGTTGAAACTCGAACTATCATTACGACAGTGGACTTGGGAAATCTAAATTAACTCTGAAGAAATATTTATATTTGAGCATGAAAAATACAGTTAATAATTAAATTTTAATAAAGTTGTATATCTTTTATTTTAAAAATATTTGATCAGTTCTTTGTTGATCCTATTTAATTGAAAGTAAGTTATACCTTTTTATAGAAGAAAATAGTATATTTGAAATATATCTTAATTATTAACCACTATGAAAAACACAACTACTTGACTTAAACGATAAAAAATAAATAAAAATAAATCTGATAAATCAAGAAAAATGTCGTTGTCAAATTATTTGAAACAATGTTAGCCACACATAAAGATTAATATTATTGAATATTAAGTTTTTTGACCGATCTTACAATAAAATAACTAGCTGTCTGTCTAGGCTCTACATGAAAAAAGACTATGATCGATATAGTTTTTAATTGCTTTTTACACTATAATGATTCAAACTGCTATTTTTTTCGATATCCTCAATAGATAAGACTTTAGTTAATGACAGAATCCTACGACCTAATCTTTCAAAGTAAAATCATTTGTACTAGTTTATGATGATAAGTTTAATTATATTTTCATGTAGATTTTTATGCTTTCAACGATATTTTTTACTAATTTCAATAAAGCTGAAATGGCTCAAAAGTTTAACTGACAAATTCAAATTCACATTCACTTGAATCGTCATTGTTCATTACAAAAATGTTCTAAATAAGAATGAAACATACTGTTTTAATTGATATGCTATAAATTAAATGACAATAAAACGTCATATTAATGGAATAGTTTTTCTTGTGTGTTCTAAAATACAAACCATACGTTTTTCAAGTACTCTACTGCACTTTTTTGTAAGCTATACCATAACAAAGAAAACACATTACTTTATTTGATTAGAAAATAGTTACAAAAATCTTTTATTCATAAATTTAAACTACGATAAGAATCCTATTTCTTTTTATAATGCCTTTTAAAAAGGCAATCTTCTTAAACCTATTAAGGAAAAATCATAAAGTCATCTGTTTGTCATTAATTTTTATCGTTCTAGTTTCTCACTCTTCTATAAATTTCAAATTACCGCACTAGTACATCTTGAATACTAAGATATTCAACCAACTAGCGTGCCATCTGCGATTATAAAATAGCGAGAAACAGCCTATAGCAGTCATTTTTTTTAAACAAGTTACTTCCAACTAGATGGCATTATTATTGTTTAATAAAGAAGGTTCCGTGGTATTAAGTCTTTTTATATTGTGGACAATATTCAGTTCAACGTTACGACGTAAAAGAATCCTTAAAAAAAATTTTGACACCGAATTTTGTCACATATAAACTTCGGCCGCCAAATCATGATCTTCCATCGTTTATGAAATTGAATGGTGGTTCCGCCAGCTATAATAATCTTAGCTCGTCACAGCGAATCTCTCGCTAGCAACAGAATTAATCAATGAAGACCTGCAAAAAAA
Source organism: Druceiella hillmani (assembly GCA_039881145.1). Classification (NCBI taxonomy): domain Eukaryota; kingdom Metazoa; phylum Arthropoda; class Insecta; order Lepidoptera; family Hepialidae; genus Druceiella; species Druceiella hillmani. Next base: position 29,865,158 of record JAYKKI010000022.1, on the reverse strand, counting down.
TCCAATTAAATCTCAACTGCAGCATCATGTAAATTACGTGTATAAAATATTTTCTAGACCGCTGCAAGGATATTTCGGTTAATAAAAAAGACTTCTAACACATGACCATATTATTCGACCTAATTCTATGTACATATACAACAATTTACGTTTTTTCTTTCATGGTCTCTAATGTATTCTTCTGTAAGTTTAAGCAAGTATGTTGGCAAATAGTTTTAACATTTGTGGAGAAATAAGTTTTCTTGCTTTAGTAATATGTGGGTACTTACGGCACGGTATTATTTGTTTTTAAAAACAAAAGATTTGAAATGGTCATAGGAAACAAAGGAATAAGAAATGACTGATTTTTCTGTACATAAATAAAGTACATATGTATTAACGGATTTTCAGTTTAAATAATTTATATATTTTTTGATACATAAATAGCTCTTGTAGGCACAAGAGCTTGTTTTGAGTGAATTTATTCACTAAAACCACTGCTTATATAGTAAATTATTCTAAACGTTTCAATAATTTAAATAACTATTTTAAATTTAAAAAATAAACGGCAAGCCATTAAAAAGCCTAAAATGGAATTAATCTTCCTTGAATATGTATATATATGTATATACATATATATATATATATATATATATATATATATATATATATATATATATATATACATATACATATTTTTTTTAAACAAATCTACAAAATCATCATAACGCTGACATCGTTCTCCTAAAGTAACCAACAACATGATCCTAGTATTAAAATGATACGCCAAACATAATTAATACCTAGATGTCGCAATGTAAATGATACCGTTTTACGACCCGTTTCATCACATGCAGCTCACTAGGCGTCCTCTGTTTAGAAGAAATAGACGCTCCTCTACTAAAAATTTTCCTAATGCTATTCTTATTGAAGTTTGTTCAATAAAAAATATGTTCGCTGTTTGTCACATTATTGCAAAACATTTGGTTGTTACTACCACAGCCATTTAAAAGAAATGTAAAGAGTTTTATCTGACTTTATAACCAATATAAAAAGAAAAAAAAATCCTGTTCTCTAGGGGAATGGAAATTTCTTAATTATATGTCTTTTTCTGTTACCAAAAAAAATATGTGAAATATCTAAATTATACACTTAGTGTTTGCCTTTCATGGTCGTTGACATGTTTTTTGTCTTTATGAAAATGTCGCATCTAAAATTAAACAAAATTTGCAAGATTAATATGTTTTGTAAAACTCAGTTTTAATAGAAAACATTTTTTGTATATTAGCAGTAACTTTGTGACTGTATATAATTAAATGAGACCCATTTCTCTACCTAAACAAAAGAAAATGTAAGTCTATTAAACTGAACACAATCACAATTAGGATACATTTAAATAGGAAATTACTATTTTTTTTTATCTACAAGGCATAAATATACCATGAATTTTAGAAATAATATAAAAATTAAATTCATTTCCTAACAGTATTTTAATGGATTTTACTTTAAAAATTTCATGAATATTTTGTATCATTTTCGTACAAGGGTAAAAGTTTAAACGATTTAAACTTTAAATAATCAACATTCCGCCACTGAACTTCCCAGTCAGAATATATTGTAACCGTGAGGGTCGGCGGAGTGACCCAAACAGTAGTTAGCCTCCCACGTGTAAGTTAGTTTTACACGCGTTAGTATATGAATGACATTCGAAAGTGGTAATGCCCTTTACAGTGCACCATAAACGCGCACATGAAGTCAACGAGGGATATTAATGACGTCCATTATATATTGTGAAAATATTTCTTCTATTTTATGGACTAAGTTCATATAAGCGGCGTTCGTAAGTATTCTAAAGGGTGAAAACTTATACATGAGTACCGCGCTTTTAAACTATAATTTTTACTTCCCTTACTTTCGTGGGGCTACGAAAATTTTAAAATTTTAATGAATTTGCATGCTTGAAGATAGAAGTATCTCCCTTAATGTAAATTTCCCTATTTCAATATAAAATAATTTTTTTAATGTGTAGAATCCATATGTCTCTCTCCATGTAAAATAAAATTTACCAAACCGAAATAAGGGGGACGTGCCTAATTTAATCTAATCATAGCACAAAACAATGTAAATGCGTTTTTTGCATATAATATTAATTGAAATAAATTGTCAGGAAAGCGTTACCGTTACAATTCTCGTGATATAGCTGAGTTAATTTCAGCGAATCTACATAAAAATGATGTCAGCGTAGTCACGGTGTGACAACGTAGTCATATCAGATTGCCGAACACTATCTCATAACTAAGCAGTTCAAACATCGTTTAATTCGACGCGAAGAGGTTTGGCATTAATTATTATGGAACTTGTTTTAGTTAGAAATTATGAGGCCGTGGGGTTTAATAAGTTTTATTAATGGATTAATTTTTAGAACCTTTTGGATATCAAAGGAAATACAACATTATGTCTTCAATGGCAGTTCGAATATTATCTGTTTCAGAGAGTATATATAAATGTTTTATAGTCGTCGCATAAGTGACATTCATTTAAGCAATTATTGGCGTAGTTTTAATTTTGTTCCATGATTTCTAAATTTCTTTGCTTGTAATACATTTATAAAGAATTCTACAAATCTGTTCCACAATTATTTAATAAATCTGTTCACCAATTATTTCATGACTACAAATTATGCGGTTTTGTCGTGACGTTTCTCAACAAAGTAACCTCAACATTATTTCACTGCAATGACATTATGAAACCTGCAAGTGATGGTAGAAAAAAGAAATTTTAAATCCAACTCTATTTATCCTCCCTCTAGGCTTAGTGGCGTTGTGTTTTTCATTATGATACAAAGTAGCACGTACATAGAAACGGGTACGCTGTTTGCGTGCGCAAAGCACATAAACAACGTAGTGAAGGTCAGTCGCCGAAGCTCAGGTTTTATTTACATTCACTATCTGTTGAAGGCTTTTCTTGTTAGCGCGCCTAGCTTAGTATGACAGAATATATTATTTGAATGGTAAGAGAATATCTTATTTTCGTTTTGGCTGCAGCAAAGGTTGAGACGCAAACTGGGTCACATTGTAAAATACATTTTTCAAATAACGTGTAATGCGCCTGATGAAATGCATTTTTGATAAATAAGCCCTCATCACTTTGGTCGAGTGGGTCATATTTTCAAATATGTAAATTTGCGTTTGACAAATGTGTTGGCCGAATATAAAAGAATACGTCTCAATTCTAAATAGCTTCGTATCGGAATAATTTTTTTACATTTCAAAAAGTAATGAATATACATATGTATTTTAGTTTTGAATGTAATGTAAACAGGAAATTTTAAGAAAGCCGCATTGTAAATCGGAAATAATTCAAACAATTTTCTTCCGTTTACAGTAAAAAATATAATTAAATTCTGCAGTGTGTACTAACTTTAATCTGTGGTTTTGTATGCATTTTATTTTTAATTTCTATTCAAATGCAATTTAAAAAAAGTAAAAAAGCGATCGAAATACTTTTTTCCGTGTTTCGTTTCGCCTTTAGCGAGTATTTTATGTACTGGTATTGGCCAGTGTATTTGAAGTTACAATTCATTAAGTCGCGGCGGAACAAGATATTTCATTTCTAACAATTTAAGAAAAATTAGGAATGACTTAATCCCAACAAGATTGAAAGAAATTGTGAAGCGTACTTCAATAGTTTTCATATTTTTACATTGTTTAATTTCTGTCTAACTAAACTAAAGCAAAACTTTGTAAGAGATGATCATCGATAGGTAACAGCACTCTCCGTTACATATTTGGTAGACATGTTTATCTTAAAGTGAAAATCATAGCTGCAGTTGCAATCTAGTATAGTCGAGTGAAAGAGCAATTCGGTATGTAAAAACCACTGCATTCAGCTCAAAATTATCAAGTACAAAAGGCAGCACTACAGACGGTGTACTTTTTATTGTGATTTATTCCTATGTTAAATTACGGTTTTAAATACTCTCTGAAACCGATAATATTCGAACTGCCATTGAAGACATAATGTTGTATTTCCTTTGATAACCAAAAGGTTCTAAAAATTAATCCATTGATAAAACTTATTAAACCCCACGACCTCATAATTTGTAACTAAAACAAGTTCCATTATAATTAATGCGGATTGAACGATCTTTGTACTGCTTAGTTATGAGATAGTGTGACTACGCTGACATTATTTTTATGTACAGATTCGCTGAAATTAACTCAGCTATATCACGAGAATTGTAAAGGTAACGCTTTCCTGACAATTTATTTCAATTAATATTATATGCATTTAAATTTTTTCGTGCTATAATTAGATTAAATTAGGCACGTCCCCCTTATTTCAGTTCGGTAAATTTTATTTTATATGAAGAGAGACATATGGATTCTACACATTAAAATAATTTTATATTGAAATAGGGAAATTTGCATTAATGGAAATACTTTTATCTTCAAGCACACAAATTCATTAAACTCTTAAAATTTGCTCAGCCCCATAAATGTAATAGAAGCAAAAATTATAGTTTAAAAGCACGGTACTCGTATAGAAGTTTTCACCCTTTAGAATACTTACGATCTTCGCTTATATGAACTTAGTCCATAAAATAGAAGAAATATTTTCACAATATATAATGGATGTCATTAATATCCCTCGTTGACTTTATGTGCGCGTTTAGAGTGCACTGTAAAGGACATTACCATATATTTTCGAATGTCGTTCATATACTAACGCGTGTAATATATATATATATATATGTGTGTGTATATGTATTTATACATATATATATATATATATATATATATATATATATATATATATATATATATATATGTGTATATATATATATATATATATATATATATATATATATATATATATATATGTGTATATATATATATATATATATATATATATATATAAATATATATATATACAACAAATATACAAAACACGCTCCAATAACCAATTTTTCTAAAAATCTGAAAAATATTCACTTGGTATCATATGGAAGTATAATAAGATAATGATAAATTAGAAGACCATTTTGAGATTTCTGACTGGAATTATGGTCATCTCATTATTTCAAGAAAACTTAATAAACAATTAGGTAGAGGACTTTATCACAATCATATAAACCAATTATGTCCTATGTATAAATTGAGTTAATTTATCAAACCATATATACCTTACTACTATATATAATTAGGTCAACATTAGTAGTAAGTAAAATATGACTAAAAATTTACGAAGAATTCCAATTAATTTTAAAAATGCATGACGTAACATAATTTGTGTAACATGTCTGATAGTTACTGGTAAGTAAAAAATTGCCATTAAACGCTTTAAAAGGAATCCAACAACAGGAGTACTAGTTTATGCTACGACGAAAAAATTATTAAGTAACATAATCTCTATCAGAAATTACAATAAATCTGAATTATCGCGAAAGCAGGTTAATTATAAGCATGAACAAATTTCATGAACAAATTTTATTCACATACAAGTTACGAAAAATAATCACTACACGGGAAATGAAACCAATAGTTGGTTCACATAATACCATAACTATCATCATCATTGTCATTATTAAAATAATACCGAGGTCCATCATGATCCGTTAGGAAACAAAAGCACGACCAAATACTCAGAAGCGAACTAATTTCCACCCCCATTATTTGCACCTCGAAATAAATACCTTTCACATAAAACAATACGAAACTTTTAACTAATATACTTCGAGTTACTCCACGTAATTAAGTCCACTAAACAAAGTAACACTCACAAACGACAACACCTCTTCAAAAGTTATCATTAGGGCAGTGATGCGTGATCGGAGGAGATTAAGGCTTAACCTTGGCGTGCCGCTCGGTCGGTGTGTGTTCAGTCACTAGTGGGCGACGAGGTCGTAATAGACGCTTTTCTTGCCCTAGCCCTGATCATAACTCATGCCCAGTAATAGAAGACCTACTCGGGCGGGGTTTCTCTCTATTGATTCAGTTTCACTTAAATTTTGGGTATTTAACTATGGTTCGCAATTAAACGGAATAGATATCCCGAGCACTTCATGTTAAATTATCAGAGAGGGGAATTAATATTGATTAATTAAGCTTGCGGTCTCTGTCAGATGTTATGGGGTTTTCCGATTATTGCGCTAAGATAGAGAATATATTTTAATATTCGTCGTTATTTGCCAGTGAATTGCCTTAAAACAATGGACGTAATTTTTGTGTCTTCATTGAGAATTGAAGACATGTTGTATGAATTAAAGCACAAGAAGAAGATGCTCGTGAAAGCAATCTGCGGCATATTATTAATGGCATACATTAATCTATGTGCAATTGCTTTTTGTTTAAAACATAAATAAATTGATTTGCACGAATATCCACATTCTACATTTTTTGGTTCACAAGAAGAAGATTAAAATATTAACGATATATTAAATTTTAAACCATAGTGACAAATTAAAGATGAATTTACGATATATTGAGTGCTTAGGCAATTTTGTTATTTGATCTAGTAGAATTGAAAGAAAGTTAAAGGAAATTGTGCACCTACTTTTTTGATGAATTAATTTAATAGATGAATTTTTAAAAATAATTATTAATTACTTACAAAATTCGAGCAAAACATTTACATACATATTTTGATTTTCTCGTAATATCATAACTTTGTTTTCCTCATTATTGATTTTTCCTAAATTTGTCTTTCCATTTAATAAAATACCATAATTAGTAAAATTTCATCACGTCTCTATATTAATAAATTTTTAAATTACTAATTATGTGAAAAAGCGAAATGAGCAAAATAAATCTCAATAATGAAAGGACAAATATAAAAATAACTAGTAAATACATATAGTATAAAACATTACTATAGAATCGAATCGTCTTCACACACGTACTTGAATATAACATGTTGGGCGAATAAATCAGAATACAAACAAACTAGGTAATTGGTACAAATATATTTACAATCACCTTAACGAGAATCGTTTTTTCCTTAATGTGTATGAAAACAATCATTATTTCACCGACTTGTTTTGAGCACTTAGTGAGAGCACATACACGGCTATCCGATATGGTTATAAAAATTTGTACGTGTAATCAAACAAGTCTGTATATATACATTTCTATTCACCTTGACGAGAATTGTTCGTTTTTTTAATTCTCTTAATGTGCCCGAAGTAAATCATTAAGCCAAATGATTTATTTCTACTTGCTATTTTATGAATAGTGTATTAATTTTGTTTCGTTAGGGCCATCAGGTATGCAAAACATATGCAATATTTTTCGATATTTTGGTTATTTCCCCTATATTCATTAAATATGTAAATTTTGTAAACATTTTTTCTTGTTGTCCAAGTTTGATCTCTAAACTTTCTAATATATTTAAATGAAAAATCTAAATTATTTTCGAAGAGCTAACATTATATTTAAAGCCGTCATATCATATAACTACTGTAATTCCTTAAACACATTTATGCTGATTTTAATGCATTGTGAATAACTATTTCCATTCAAACATTCAGCCTGGTTTAATTAATTAATTATTAATAGTCCATTGCAACATATCGAACAAGTGTTTAGAGTCCAGTTTAAACATTAAGACGGATACCCAGAGCAATACTTCAATCATGAATATATAATGAAGCAATATATAATGAAACAAGGAAAAGATATCGATTGCAGCCTTTAAGGATAGAGTAACTGTTGAATTAACAATGTCCTAAAGAGACCCGATCGCGTTCGTCCTACCGGCCTGAAGATTGTAATACGATGTACTTACCCTTTATTCGAGTCCTTCTAATTGAATTACAATGTTAGTTCGAAGGTATTGTGGGTTAGAAATTTAAAAATCCTTTTGAAACTCCAAATTTGCAGTAGAAAACTACGGTTTAACCACCGGGATTAAGGTCACGGCGGTGTGAGGCTCCTTCAATGTTTTTCGTCGCTGTTTAAATTATCTTACGTTTTAGTTAAACTTCATTAATGTACCTTTTTTAATGGGGTAAAGAGGCTGATAATGGTCTAAGGTATTCGTTTCATTATGACTATAAAATAGTATTTTAGCAAATTTAGTTGTAGTGTAATAGATTAATTTTAATGTTATCAAAATGAGACGTGTGGTATTTTGTTGTAAATTTTCTTAGTCATCTTAATTTTACGACTAGCGTCCGAATAATTTTATTTAAAATTTCTTTCTTTGTTGTTTTTTTTTTCTAAAATAATATCTCTTATAATTATATTCAATCACACAGATAGTCATTCACATATTTTATCCTTGCTGCTTTCACTGACAAAAAGTCGGTAACACGTGTAAGAAAACATTTTAAGCTATGCTCCTTTTATATTTAACTTTCCTTTTAATTTGCATTAAGATTCTTTAATGAAACAAAGAATCCACATAATTTCGTCATGTCTATAAGTCACAGCACCAATTTATGTATTTTTAAAAGAGACGGGCGAAAATAGGCCTGACGTTACCGAAAAAGAATACATTTTACGAATTTTTTTTTTATGTCAGTCCCCAAACAATTCAGCGATTAACCATCAAATAAGAATTAAATTATGAAGAATCACAATGAGGAAAAAAATATAATAAAATATGTAACAATTTTTTTAGAGACGATTACAGCAGTGATTGATACTGTTTACTTTTTCTAATGTGCAACCATTGCATAAATAACAAAACTCGAAAAGAGCAAAAAGGTCGTCAAATCATCGATAACTAGAATTTAAATAAGATCATTAAATATTTTCATTTGGATTGCCTAAGTTTTCAGAAAAGTTCAATACACGAAGAATAATATATCCCTTCAAAAAATTAATTCATAATATCCATATCCCCTTCCGTTTAATAAGAACTTAGTATTGTACCACATATGCTATTATCTGTTTAATAATTATTTTTTAAATATACAATTATCAGTGAAATAGTCATAGATAAACAACAATTGGTCATAATTATTCGTATTTGGAAACCTTCTTATGTAATTTTTTAAGTGTATTCCAAATTTAATTTCATCTCTTCAACTTTCATATTTTCTATGAAAAACAATCGAGCGTGTACATTAATAAATATAAAGTTGAAATTTAAACCAGACAGACATTTCATCAAAATGATATATAGTGTCGTTATAAACCACAAATGTAAATAATATTGGTCTTCGAAAAAAAAATTAAGATAACTAATTTTTTTGACAATTTTAACAAGAGCTGATTCAAACTCTTATAAAATAATAAAGATTTAGCAATAGCTGGCAAACAAAAAACAAATTGTACCATTCCATCTCTAAATACATTTTCGATTATTACAACAAAAACACCGCGTTCTTTTTATAACGCAATCGAATATTTTTTTGGTAAACCGGAAGTTTTAATTTTTTCTTTTTAAGACGTGGGTTCAAATTTTGTGATGATAGAACACAAGACCAAAATGGATTTGATGAAAACAGGGCTCAAAGTAATATATATATATATATATATATATATATATATATATATATATATATATACATATATATACACACACACACATTCTGATGTTATTCGTACTCATACATTAACGTTTCTTTTGAAGAAAGTCGCCTCGATTTATTTAAATTTACGCTTCCCGAATGTTAACGCAATGTTTTCACCATTTCAATCTAAATATAAATATCTTAAAGAAAATGTATTTCTAATATACTGTACAAAAAAATGGAGTATTTTATCTATAAAAATAGATAATAAGAATAAGACAAAGGAAAGTGCACATTATTGGAAATAGAGCAATGAAGTGTAAGGGAAAAGGCAAGACCCTTGGATGATATAAAGCGACCATGCCAGAAAGTATTAGTTTTATTACTAACTAAAACAACTCTGATAATTTACCATCCATTTATAAGGATGGGCGGCAAATTTTTGGCACAAAATTTGATTGTTTCAAGAAATTATACAACTATTCTACAATTTTAAAAACTTGTTTCGATAATGAGCACCTTAGCCTCTGTTATAGGTTAGGTACTAAATATGTTTTTGTGAAACTGACGAAGATGACACTAATGAAGAGAGTGCAGAATAGTAAATAGTTACCTACTTAAATTATGGATTTTCTTTATTTGTTACTTTTAAGATGCAAACTAACCGTGACTATTGATTAGATAATTATTTGATGTAAAACTACATACATAATTTAGTTTCCGTATTGTCCACAACCGTAGATATAATATTTAATATTAATTATCATAACCTATAGTTTGATTTTTTTTTTAAATTGTTTAAAATGTTAATCGAAAGGGGAAGTCATAAGGATTTAAAAATGTTTATATTCAGAATTTTCCTAATATAATTCTAAAAATATAGATAAAAATGTTCACACTTTTATTTTTAGAAAGCATTATTTATAAATTTTACAGAGACACAGCAATGAATTTTATACAAATTTAAGCTAAGACATAAAAACATTTATATGCAAATTGAAAGAAGCAAACGAAGTAAAGGACATTTTTTTTATTTTATAGGTATGTCGTGTATCACATCAATTGAAAGAGAAAATTTTAAAGATATTAAAACTATTTATTGAGGATTTTATATAAGACAATTCTGAAAATATTTCCGAATACGTTCACAAATAAAATTCCCTGTCTACCAACTTCCAAAATCACTAGAAATGTAATTAGGAAAAAAAAACTGGTAGTAACAGAAATTTATTTTAGGTTTACCAAAAATATTTATTATACATCTCATAATTTTAGAGAACTCTGTTATATATAAAGTTATGAACGCAACGTTATTATATCAGTCGCCATTCAATAAAAATAAGAAAGATATAATTTTATCTTTATGTGAACTAAACTATTAATACACCGTCTCGAGAAGTCAAGTTAGTATTCATAAACAAATATTAATGAATTCCCAGACAAAAATGGTAAAACTTTCCTTACAGAGTAAATTATTCGAATTCTATTGTTCAAAACTGTTACAAATAAATACTTAGCTGTAATTTTGATAGCTCCCAAGCAATGAGAATATAATGTAGAATTTATAAATAACTAAGGCATTAATTGTAGGAATTGCCGTACACTTAAAATAAATGTTAGATGATTTCTTTTCGGTTTTTCGCTAGTAACATGGAGCAAAAAGTACTAATATGTTTACTTTAGACATCAAAAAACTCTGTCTCTTTCATATAGTTTGTAATATTCTAAAAATTCCTTTAAATTTTTATATTAAAACAACTAACTATATAAAGCCATTTTAATGTTTCCATAGCCAAATGGTAAAAAAGGAATGCTTAACTTTTTTATAAGACTGTTTTTTCGTCTTTCTATATAGTGTTTTATTAAGGTATCTAAAGAGCAATACAATAACCTTGGGGGTACTAATTCTTTCTTCACAGACTAAATCATTGTATTTATAGCAGTTGTAGTAATACAATTTAAAAATTTGTATTTTTGTAAAATACTCAACTAACTGGCAACTAAAAGTTTATTGCCGAGTAAAAAAAAAGAGTTTGACTTTTCGATAGAAATTAGATTTGAAACAATATAAAACATAAAGAGAAAGTTTAATTTTTTACGATTTATTTGGTCAGAATAAACGAAAAATTGTTACTATACAAATAAAATATTAAAATCATACAAACTTTGGACTAGATTTATAGACATCTTGCAGTAACATATTGGTGACCCGGAAGTTGGTTTTTAATTATGGAGGACGGCAAATGGGACGAGCATATTGAGAACAAAAAAACTACGAATGGCGACTCAAACTCCGACAAGCAGATTCATCATGCAAGAACTAGTGAATTAAATCAAATACCAATGGAAGCGAACAAGGTGAGTGTCAAATTACGGAATTTTTGGGTTGATCGCCCCAAGCACAAGTCGAAGCACGATTCGAAGCACAAGTTGCAGCAATTTTCCATCAGTGGAAATAGCAATCAGTGGAATCAAGAGTCAAGAAACAAAATTCAATTATTTAGTTGCTCAATTGGAGCCAAAATATATTGAAAATATCTGGGACAGTATTCAAAGTGAATCAGATAATAAATGTACAGCTGCAATAAATACATTACTTAACACATTGAAAGAAAACGAAAACTACCGCATCAAAAGACTGCTTACAGGTCTGGAACTAGCCAAAATAAAACCTAGTCTGCTGCTGCTTAAATTTTAAGCAATATAAATATCTTGATGTAAAAATGCCAAAAACCATGTTGAAATTGATTTGGTTTGACAAGATGCCGAATGCAGTGAGAAGCATTTTAAGTGCAAGCGACGAAAAACTCTCGCTAGGAACACTTGCAACAATGGCCGATAAGATAACCGAAATGACCCTACAAGTATTTGATGTATCAGCTGTGCAAATGATGCCAGTTCCAATGAAATTGCAAGAAAGCTTACTGTTCTGGAGATGAAGATGGAAGCATTGAGTGTTCGTAATTCTAGGAGTCTCAACAGAGGAAAAAGAAGTCGCAGTAATTCCGGGAGACGTTTCAATCTTAAAGAAGAGTACTCTTTCTATCATTACCGATTTGGAAGGAACTGTTATCCTGAGAAATATGTACAACAGTGTGGCTTTGTGGAGACGGTAGAAAACCCACCGCAGTAGTAGACTCAGCGGGGAGTCTTACTGCAGAAGAAGTGCATGGCCGCAAATACAGACTGTTTGTACGAAACCAGAAAAGAAAACAAAATTTTTTAGTTGACATAGGTGCAGATGTGTCCATTATTTCCCCAACCAGAATCGAAAAAAAAAAGTTGAGTACAAACTGTATGTATGCCCCAAACGGATTCGAAATCCCAACTTACGGCATAAAAATCTTAACGTCGGACCTTAGACTTCGTCGGTCATTTCAATAGCAATTAATTATGGCAAATGTGTCAAACGGCGTACTAGGCGCGGATTTCCTCAATAAATTTAAAGTATGAATGACATCCGCAACAAAAAAATAATTGACAGACAGGCAAACTTTTTCATCACAGGAGAAGTAACAAATAATCAAGAAAATCACACTTAACAAAAGAAACTCACATTGAGCATTTAGTGGTGAAAGTTTAGTTTTCAGATATCTTAAATAAATATGCTTATGTAACAAAGCCAATCCAAGTCCTTAAAAATCAATCAAAACATGGCATTGAGCACATTACCACGAAACGCCTGTTTATTCTCGTGCCATACATTCAATTAATAAAATTCAATTTTTTTTCCATTGAATCTTTGAATTTTTCAATTCAATTTTTGAAAAAATTGAAGCCAAACAAGAGTCTAATTTCATACTGGATAGTGGAATCATCAGTGGCAAATCCTTTACACCTGGTTAAAAAGAAAAATGGAACAATAAGATCCTGCAGAGATTATCGTCGACTCAATGAGCAAACACTTCCAGATAGATACTCCATTCCAAGTATTGAAGATTTCCATCTTACCCTGGGAGGTAAAACGATCTTCCCAAAGCTGAACTTGTTCAAAGCATATTACCAAATCCGCATAGCCGAGTAACATAAGCCCAAAACAGCAATTATAACTGCTTTTGGCTTGTATGAATTCGACGTTATAAGCTTTGGGTTAAGAAATGCCCCAGCTGCATTTCACAGATTCGTACATGAAGTTTTCAAACTTTGACAAAGAAGCGAATAATTCAACAGAAACGGCGCATTCCATTAGTGACAAAAGACGTATTAGTGTCAAGAAATGTAAATCAACTTCAAAGCAACTTTTAGAGAAGTATAAGTTTCATGAGGAATTCGAGGAACTGTTTTATAGATCCAGAATCACACAATAATCGGTAAATAATCGAAATCATGAATTTTTATTTATCAACCTTTAAGCAAATTTCTCTCAAAACTTAATTTTTGGAATTGGCATTTTCGATCAGTAAATATTTTTTTCCCTCTTTTTTATTCATGCACAATACACAAATGGTAAGAATATTTAATTAATTTTCTGTAATTTTTCAGATCACTATAGTAGATTCTAGAACTTAGACCATTTTTACAACTTGCGCCATAATCTTGCCGGAAGATAATGCTGTAGCTACAAGAATATTATGTTAGGTTATTCGATTATTTATTCAAAATGTCTCAAAATGTTAAAGATGAATGTCAGTACTTTTCTCAAGAAATCTAAAAATTTAACCGTTTTTTTTCTATCCGTGGACATTTTCTCTCGTTTTAATTAAATATTTTTAAAAACTTGTAATAAATTTGATCGTGTTGGTACATAAATTTAAATCAGTGCTCGTAAATAAATTTAATGAAGTTTGATATGTCCTTATTTGAAATTACTTTAGGGTAATTTTAGTAACAAGTACAGAAATTTCATAGCCAACATGCTTAATAATTATCCGATAAGTATTAATATATTAAATTTAATTCTTAATGAAACATTTCATTATAAATGGCGAATTCTTTATTTTAATCAGAAGATAGGAAAAAAATAATAATAAAATCCCTTTATTATTTTTTTGCGACACGCGAAGGAAAATAATTTTAAAGGCGAACTGTCCGATAAAAAAATATTTAAGAAGTATTTATTTGATACACAAGATAGTCGATTTTCTCATCTGAACCCCACGCTCCATTCCAATAATAATTATATTTATATTAACGTAGTATTTAAAGCACATTAAGCATTACTTACAGAAGTAGTGATTTAAAAAAAAGTTGTTCTGACTTTTAAATATACATACACTTCTATCTAACTTGGTTCCAGAATCGTATCGAATACGATCCTCGAACCATGTTTTCTGAAAATTCTTACTTTGTATCATATGGTGCTCTCATATGAAAGAATAATAAGATAATGAAAAATCGGAAAACAACTTTGAAATATCTAACTGGCATTATAGTCATCTTATAACTTCGAAAAAATTTAAAAACATTCAGGTACACAATTTTACCAAATCATATAAACAAAATAGGTTATGTAAGCTTAATTTATCAAATTATATATACTAATTAGGACAATATTGCAAGTATAATATGAGTGATGAATTACGCAATTAATTGTCAATTAATTTCTAAAATGCATGACGTAATACACTTAGTGTAACATGAATGGTAGTTACTGGTTAGTAAACATATTTGGCACAAAAACATTGAGAATAATAAAACAATTGATTCTACACGAAGAAATATTAATAAAATTATAATCTCTGTAAGTAATTACAATGAAAAATCAACAAAGTGGGACAAACAGATGAATCATGAACTAGTCGTTTGTCATTATATTTTTTAATATTATTGACTTACTCTTATTCTGGGATAGATGACATAATAAAAGGTAAATTTGGAGAAAATTTCCAAAGTATTGTGTGCAAATACATCATCTAAAAATTCAAAAGATACTTTCAATCTTTGAAACGTTACAATTTCGAAAATAATTCAACTTATACAAAAACTTAGGAGAAGCGTCATTATGTTACGATATTATGTTATACGAATATAATTATATTTTTTTTTTTTTCTTTTTTTTTTTTTTTCTGTTTGTATCCTGCGATCAGTCATTAGAACTATAAGCAGGTAGGTTGTGGTATGTATCTTGTTTGGGCGAATATAGGGCCAGTGCCCTTAATCGCTCTAATTATGAAGCACGTCAGCTCTCTTGAGTCTCTTTATCGAGTTGGGCTGCAACAGCATGTGCGAAAGTGGGTTAGGGTGGAATGTCAGACGATCTTTGTATGTGGCTGTGTAGCGTTTTGCTTCGTCTACGATGGTTGAAATTTGTAGGTATTCGTGGATTTCCGAATTGCGGGAGTACCATGGTGCACCTGATATGACCCTAAGTATATTGTTTTGGGCTCTTTGTAGGCAGAGTATGTTCGAATTACTGGCCGATGACCACAGTTGAATCCCATATGTCCAAATGGGTTTTATTACGGAGCAGTACACTCTTAGTTTGTTGCTTAGGGATAGTGCTGACTGTCTTCCTAGAAGCCATAGCAAATTTCTAAATCGAAAATTGATTTCGTTAAGCTTATTTTTGATGTGGTCTTTCCATGTCATCCTTCGGTCCAGATGAAACCCCAGGTATTTGACGCAGGACGATTGCGGTAAGGTGTTGGTACCTAAGTTGACTGCAGGACAAGTTGCACGTCTCAGAGTGAACGTGATGTGGTGAGATTTTTGGGCACTAGCTCTTATACGCCATTTGTTCAACCATTTATTTGTGTCATCGAGTTGTGCCTGCAGCAATTTACTTGCCTCTTCTGGACTGCTATTACATGCGAGAAATGCAGCATCGTCAGCATAGGTTGCTACTGTAATATTAGGTGTCTGGGGTAAGTCATTCGTGAAGATGTTGTAAAGCACCGGACCGAGTACCGATCCCTGGGGTACTCCTGCGTGGCAACTATACAAGGAAGACCTGGCGTCACGGTGTTTTACTCGAAACATTCTGTCTCTAAGGTAAGAATCCATCAAGGGGTAGAAAGAGTGTGGAAGTGCTTGCTTTATTTTGCATAGTAACCCTTTGTGCCAGACCCGATCGAATGCCTGTTGGATGTCCAGGAAAGCAGCAGAACAATATTCTTTCCTTTCCAAACAGTCTCGTATAGTACGATAGACTCTGTGTACTTGTTCTAGGGTCGAATGTTGCTTGCGAAACCCGAACTGATGATCTGGTATGACGTGATTGATATCTAGGTATGCATGTATCCTAGTAAGGATTATTTTTTCCCACAATTTGCTTAGAACTGGAATTAAGCTGACAGGACGGTGTGAGGATGCATCGTTGACTGGTTTACCGGGTTTATGGATCATAACTACCTCGGATATTTTCCAAATAGCAGGGACATGTTTTGTTCTGAAGGTTGCATTAACGAGGGTTACCAGGAAGACAATACATTTTCTAGGAAGCTCTTTGAGTACCTTCGGGGTGATCAGGTCAAATCCTGGAGCTTTCTTCGAGTCCAAGCTGGCTATTTCTTTGGACAGATAATTATATTTAAAAAAAATTATGATATTTGGTTTTTATGATATAGGGAAAATTGGGTTTATGTGGAAAGAAATTAGTTTTTTGGGTATAGAAATAAAACGATGATTTATGTTTTATTAAGTTTACTTATTGCATAAATTTAATATTTTCCTTAACCATTACCCTGTATCAAATGTATTATTCAATTAAATGATTTAGCATAAATCCCTATGGTACATATTCTAACACATTAAACACATACGTGATGATTTCAGTGTCGTACGAGTGAATTTAAAATAACTTAATGCCAAATATGTGGTAAATGAGCCTTGCTGTAAATTTTCTGTAATACATGTATTTAAACACTTGAAATCAAATAAGCGTGGAATCTTTGGAATTCCATACTTATAGAGACATAGACATAGATGGCAACAAAGGTACAAATTGAAAAATTCTGAATACCTATATTAAGTGAATCCCAACCAACCGAGTTCACGTATCCAGTACAAATAATCAATGCAACTTGAGCGCATCTATTTTAATTACCGACTGACGATACAAAATTACCTGTTCATGGTTCTACGCTCCGAGCACTCAGGTAATTGCTAAGAGTTTTCAAATCTCCTGCGCCGTTTATTTTAATTTCAACCTCTACTAATGTTTCTTAATATCCCCACAAGTAGCAAGATATAATACTTCGTTTGGTTAATTCGTTTGATCGCCGTAACCAACACAATTAGTTAGCAGTTAACCTAATATTATATAATTTTTTTACTTGCCTTGAATTTTTTAAAAACTTAATATAACCTAATTTTAAATGAAACAAAACTGATTAAAAGACAGCTTGCGGGGTATCTACGTGACAGATCGATACATATTACATTTTTTCCGACGTAATATGTAAATAAAATGGAAATATGAACCAATGTTGTTAAAGGAATTAGGGTAAAGATTATCATAAAAATAAATCCTTTAACGTAGAATGATGAATGTTGCATGCATTAAAAAAAATGTTGCATCCTGTTGCCATTTATCATTAGAATACAAATATAAATTTAAGAAATGCAATAAAAGAGTAATCGAATACAAATAGGACAGACAAGTTTAAAACTGGATTCAAAAGTCCATGAGTGTATTCTATTTACAAAATGCGCGCAGATAATTTTATGAAAAATTTTATTCTAATATTGTGTTAATACAATAATTTTTTTATGACTCGTCTGGCTGTTATAATTCGTGTGGAAACAAAAAATAGTTGGTTCACAATATACCAAAACTACCATCATCATTATTATTATTATGAAAACATTACAGCGATCCATTATGATTCGTTGCACCTAAGAAGAAATACCTTCCACATAAATAAACAATAAAACACTTTTAACTAATACACTGCAAATTACTCCACCTAATTTAGGCCACTAAACAAAGTAAGATTCGCAAACGACAATAGCTGTTCAAAGTTATCATTTGGGCAGTGATGCGTGATTAGAGGTGATTAAGTCCTAACATTGACGTGTCGCTCGGTCAGTGTTTGTTCAGTCACCTGCGGGCGAGGGGGTCGTAATAAATGTTTCTCTTGCCCTCGTCTTGATTATAACTCACGCCCAGCAATAAAAGATCTAGTCAAGCGCGGGTCTTCAGTAACACTTAAGTTTTGGGTAATTAATAATGATTCGTACTTAAGCAGAAATGATAACCCGAACTCTTTATGTCAAATAATCACGGAACGGAATTAATATTTACTTGCAGTGTCTTTTAGCAGTTCGGAGGTTTTCGATTATTACGGGGAGATCGATATTAAATTTATTTCTCTCTATTATTTACCAGTAAATTGTCTTAAAACCGTCGACGTATTTTTATGTCTACATTAAGAGCAAATAATGTACGAGATAAAGCAAAAGAGGAAAATGCTTTTAAAAGCAATATGTTTTACATTCTTGATGGCACAAATTAAGCTCGGTATACTCAGTTTTTTTTTGGTTCATATAAGTACATGTATAATAATTATTTCTAAAATGTCCGGTATTCTCAACATTTCCATATTTAAGAAGAAGATTTAAGTATTGAACAAAAATTTAATTCCAAATAATTTTGGAAAATTAGAGTCGAATTCACGATTTATTGAGAGTTTGCAAATTTTTCAATTGCTCTAGTCGAAACCAAAGAAAAGAAGAGAAAATTGCAGTTAATTATTTGGGTTAATCAAAAAACATAATTAGATGAATTCATACAAATTATAATTAATCAATAAATTGCTAAAATTAAGCAAAAAAGTCAGAAACGTATATTTAGTCTCTCATAAAATTACTGAGGTCGGTTTTATCATGGTGTAAAACAAACAATTAAGCTCCTGAAAAGAGAAATAAATTAAGTTTTCCGGATACGTGATCTCTCCGGAAAACGCTATCCTGATACAAATCTTAGGCAGTACGTAAATAAAATTTCCATCAAATTACATTTAATGACATTCGTTACATTCATTATATTATTCGATTTATTTAATAAAATATAGCATAAAGAATTACTATGCAATTAAGGCGTCGTCAGATACGTGTTTGAATATGAAATGTTGGGCGGATAAAAGGGAATATTATGAAACTAGGTACTTTTTATGTATGATTTATTCTTATGTAATCACCTTAACGCGAATCGCTTTTCCTTAAGGTGTATTAAAACAGTCATTATTTCACTGATTTGTTTTAGACTATTATTGTTTCATACACGGTCATCAGATATTAATATAAAAATATTTATATGTAATCAAATAATTAATATATTTACGCCTTTATTCACTTTGACATAAATTGTTTTTTTTATAATTCCCTTAATATGTCTGAACTAAATCATTAAGTCAAATGAATTGTTTGCAATTGCTATTTTAGGATAAGTATATTAAACTTATTTTATATTGGTCTTTAGGTAAGAATAGGCATATCCAATATTTTTTGTTATTGTTGTGTTTTTCTTACGTTTACAAAATACTTAATTTCTTCAACACGTTTTATAGTTGGCCTAAGTTCGATCTCTAATTCTCTAAGTTTTACAATAAAAAAAATATAAAATTTTCGAATAGCTGACGTCACAATTAAAGTTGTCATATCATATGGTTTACGTAATTACTTAATCTCATTTATGCTGAATTGAAAGCATTTTGAATAACTATTTCTCTGACTAGATTAATCTGTAATTATTTGCGATCAAATCTCTAGGCTGGACTAATTATTTAATTACTAATAGTCCATTATCACCCGTCCAGTAAATCTTTACAATTCAGGTTAAACATTTAGACGGGTTTCCGGAGTAATACTTTAATCATGAATATATAATAAAGCAAGCAAAAATGTCGATTGCGGTCTTTGAGGATAAGAGTATCCGTTGAATAAACAATGTCTTTTTGAGATCCGCTCGCATTTATTCTACCGGCCGGAAAAGGGTTGTACGAAATACTTACCGTTAATTCGAGAACTTCTAATTAAATTACAATGCTGGTTCACAGGTATTGTGGGTTAGGAATTTATAAATCCTTTTTAAATTCTAAATTTACACTAAAAAGCGACGATTTAACCACCCGGGTTAAGGTCACCGCGGTGTGAAATTATTTCATCGTTTCAGTAATGTACCTTTTGTAATAGGATAATGAAGATGATAATGGCCTAAAGTACCCATTTCATTATGGCCATAAAATATTACTTTCGTTCTTTGGTAAATACAGTCCAATTAATTCAGGTTTCTGTTATCCAAATAAGAAATGTGGTTTTCACCTAATACTTCTAAAAGAATTCGGTAATTGGTTATAATTCTTTTTATTTTTTTAGTCACTAGCTCCTGAAACTTTTCATTTAAAACATTTGTTTTTCTAAAATAATATATGTTATAGCTATATTCAAATACCATATACATGGCAATTCACAATGTTTTATCGTTCTTGTTTTCAATTACAAAAAGTTTGTATCACGTAAAGAGAAGAAATATAGGATGTCTTCCTATTAAATATAGCATTTTTTGACATAGTGATTTTATATGGATATTTGTAAAGTTCGGTAATAAGATGAAGACCGCTCATAATTTCAAAATATCTGCTTATCTGTCGCATTATCCCTTTCTGTAATTTTGGAGAGACCAATGAACCTGATCTTAGAAAAATAGAATGCAAATTGCATTCTATTTTTCTAAGATCAGGTTATAAATTACATTTAAAACCTATTAGGAAAAATTACCTAATTTTTTTTAAAAATAGACGTAAGACAGTGTGATTGACGATTTCAATAAAATTTATAAAGAGCTTTTTTATTTCGTTCTCTATAAAAGTGCCATTTTGATCTTTGTAATACTCAATTGTTTGGAATTCTGCCAGTCTCCTTTGCGTACATGCAATTTCGTATGTGAATACTTCATAATTTGTTGATGAGAGTTTATATGTAGCAATATTTATAAACAATTCATTTTTATTAGTAACGCGATTTAAAAAAGAACCATTTTGGTTGTATAACGTTTAAGTGACATATCTACATTTTGTTTACATTATTTACATAGAAATTGCCTGCCTAAGCATATTCTATATAAATAATAATATAAAGGGTATGAATAGTATAGTCCTTGTAGGAGCAAGACTTAATAAATTGAGTTTTAGCGTGGTAAAATAATTCTTTCCATGTTAACTACGGAATTTAAATTAATTATGTATAGGTGAATAAGACGTGCATAATGAAAGAGAGATGTGAGACACAACGAGTAATTATTACAATAATTTCTAAGAAAATAGTTACTTAAAACCAACAAAAGTAATAATTTAAAATATACTCCTGAATAAAGAAACACATATAGAAAAAAAATTTACATCTCTTTCATTATGTATAATATAAATGCCCATAATATTTATCTCATCTCTCATTCATTATGTATATAATAAATGCGCATCAAATTTATCTCATCTTTCTTTCATTATGTATATAATAAATGCTCATAATATTGAGCAAAACGACAACAAATTAGCAATAAATAATCATAGTATATAAAACCATAATGAAACCAAAGCGATATACATAATGAAAGAGAGATGAGATTAATATTATGGGCATTTATTATATACATAATGAATGAGAGATGAGATAAATATCATGGGCATTTATTATATTCATAATGAGAGAGAGATGAGATAAATTCGATGACATGAAAAATTTAATAATTTTGGTATGAAATTAAATAAATTAACAGGAATATTTCATAAATATGTAAATTAGCCAGATTCATTTGGTCGAAAATAGGTAGTAATAAGGTTTGTAGGGTGGCATTAATTTTAAGATTTTTTTCTGATTAATATACACAATAACCAAGAGGTCACTTTGGTATTCACAAATCGTTTGCATCTAATATAGTGCAAAGATACTAAAGACTATAGAAGCCGAAACAAAAAAGTAAGAAAGTTAACAACATTGTAAAATTTTCTAAGTACAGTAAAAAAACATTAAATAGGTTGCGTGCTGAATAACATTATTTTATATTTGCGAGGATTTTGAATAAGATGTTCTCAGAAGAACATAGACTGTTTCAAGTTTTTTCCAAAATTTGGTTTTAATCGCTTTATATACTATAATTATTTACTGCTAATTTGTTGTCGTTTTGCTCAATATTATGGGCCTTTATTCTAATTTCGCCAAACATAGAACTCTGTGGAATAATCTTACAATATAAAACCATTTTTAATAACCTATAATAATAAGTTCAATTATATTCCCATGTACGATTGAAAAGAGACTTTGTAAGCAAAGCAAAATGCTAGTTCAAGGTTTGTTAACTTTTTTCTTGCGTTCGCATTTGCAATATAATATTAATTTATTTGGTATTTGTGATTAAAATATATAATTGTTTTTTGGTAGACATATTTATTTTGTATAACATTATACCAAAATTTGTTTAAATAATGAGAAATTTTGACATTAACGTTTTTTTCTATTTTTATTAATATTGACATTATACATATTTAGCCTTAGAAATGAACATCGATAACATATAATCAAATAAGAGCAAAAACTTAACTATTGTACAAAAACACTATCTACCATTAATTGAAAATATGTTAATTTTTTTTTATGGCACCTGTGTTGTGTCTCATTTAGTTCTCCGTTTTTCTTCTCTAAATTTAACAAATATATTTTTACTTTAAAAATATGTATGTAATATTTACATTTATAACAGTATTAAGCAAGGCAGTTTATTAAGTTAATATAGTGATTATAACAGATGATTTAATAATACCATTGGTGAAATACCATGTGCTTTGTGAATAGTCGTCGACTGATTGAATTGACATTTTTGGCAGCCTTATTTTAAAGGTCAAATTGGTTTGTTTAGACACATTCTCTTTTGAAATGGAAAAGAGTATATGCACTTAAATTAAATAAGAGTGAATATTTCGTATTTATCGAAGTGTTGTTTTGATGTAAAATAATTTACAAATACACAATACGTTCTGGCCGTAATCTACTGTCGCTTATCCAAATAATGCCAAAATATAGAAAAGACGTTATTTTATTCGTTAAGCATATCACTAAACATTTTTTTATATTTATAATTTCAAAGATCCTCCTATATACTTCTTTTCTACATGCAAATACTTCAAACTTCATTAACCCGCCATTGGTAACGTATATGTCTGTAAGACCGGGCGCTTTGATGAAGTCAAATAACTCTTTCGCCTGGCATAGATTAGTGTTTTGATTTCGATTAGCTGCTTTATCGCGTATCCCCCATCATCAGTCCTTGCCACAACGGTGACGCGGGCACTCGTTCCAGAGTTTTGGCGCCAACCCGGTGCGCGAAACCGGCGTCACAAACTACGTAAGTCGAAAAGTTATTTTTTTTATTCCACGTGTTTGCAAGTAATAATAATTTATTAAGCTATTATTATTACTTGCAAGTTAATTTTATTGTGTTATTTTAATACTGAGATCAGTTAGCCTTTTGCGTGTGTTTATTGATATTTCACAAAGAAAATATTTGCGTTTGTTTTTCAATTTATCTGCCAATTTTGTTTCAGCATGTATCATGAAAGTCAACAGCGGAGAGCGCGGATTTTTGTATCCTTAAAACCATTTTAATTTTAGTGCGTTATGTGCAATTATGTAATGCCTAATAAACGATCTGTATTTTATGAAACCCTTATGCTTTATTGTCAAAAAACTTGTACTTTTACAACTTATCCAAAAAAAAAGTACCATGTATAATTAATTAATGTAAAATCTTATGTTAAAAATCTTGGTACGTGGACCGGCGTCACCATTTTTGTAAAGCAAATTAACGTCACCAGTGAGGGGTTAAGAATATTTTTTTTTCCTTTTATCGTATTTTTTGAAAACGTCTAGGTTTCCTTATTTCTCATTCGAATATTTAAAATGTTTAAAGTGAAATCATCTGTTTCAAATCATGTTTTATGGTTTTGATTTCTTAACCTCCTTTAAATTTTTTCCGCAATAGCGCATGTGGGATAATAAGATACCTAGCGGTTCATCTGAATTGAAGCATTTGTTTCAGTCATTTGTTAAAAAAAGTTTCGGTTACTTCAAACTTGATTGCAATATTATTATTTATATCATAAAAAAAACAAATCGTCGTATTAATTCTATTGAAAATTGAAAAACTCTAAGTTTTATAAAATATATTTCTAATTTGTTAAATAGGTCAATACACTAAGAATTCGTATTTTGAAAAAAGTATTACACAAATTCACCAATCAATTTGGGCCACGCAAATCGCTTCTTGTAATACAAATTTCTTATTTTATACGTTCAAAAGTAAATTTTTACCGCCAATATCGTAATCTTTAATTTTCTATAAACCATCATAATCTTCGATTCGTACTATTTCTCTACATTGAAATTGCGATTTCCGTCAGCTCTAATAATCCTAGACCAACACAATGGATCTCTCGCAGGCAACAGGCTCAATCAATCGAGACCTATGAAAATAATCCCGTAGAACCTCTCCTGCCGCGTGCGGTCAAACGCGAATTAGTGAATTTTTGTTCGGAAAAGAAATAATGGTCAATGTTTTATACTTCAGATATTCGTTTCATCGTAGTATTTTCTTTGGTAATATTTAATCTTTGAGAGATATTCAGTTTTTTACTATACTAGATGATATACCGGCGAATTGGAATAAAATCAGACTGGACTTTCTTCATGACAGTATTTAAAAACTTAAAGCCAGTTATAAATAAATTTGGTCTTTGATTAAAAAACTTTAAGCACACTGTTTTTTGTTTTGTTTCCAAGTCCTAGTAAATGTAAAAAAATATTATTTAGCAAACAACTCGTTTTATTTTTACTTTACCTCCATAAATAATTTTCAAATTAAATGTAACTTAAAACAATAGTTTTTAATCACACGAGCAAAAAGTTTCCATTTTTTCGGTAAAACTTATTATATTGTTTGAAGAAGTTAAAGTTTAAATGGAAATGAAGAATTGAAATTCAAAAACGTATCACGTTGTTCGTTTCGGTGAATACTAATAAATAAAAAGTTTCGAAGTCAATTAAAAGATCACGTCAGATTTTTTAAGACTTTGAAAGTTCATGTATATACGTACATATACGGACATTCATGATACATGCTTACCCACCAACATTTTCTTTTAAAACGCCTTTTTGTTCTTACTTCCATTGACCCCTTTTTAACTGACTGTCGCAATACTGTCATCATATTGAATTAAATAGAAAATCACCAAAACATTTTTCTTCAAATAGACGTTGTAAGGTTGTTATTTATCTGATAATTTTAGAAGCCACTTGACAATTTTGTATTTTAAACAAGAATAAATTTGATAACAGACACTTGTTGCTCTCGCTTATCGAATATTTTTTGCGGCACTTACGGTTATTGACTCAATCACCAAGTAAGTTAGTATGGATTTTACTTTACATTTATTAACAAAACTCCGTTCCATTTAACTTTTAAAAAAAAATCATATATATTTAAATGTACATCAGAGAGATAGAAGAGAAGAACTTCTTGTAAAGGTTGAAAAAATAAAAGCAATAATATGTAGCTAATGTTAGAAACAAATAGAAGAACTGAGTTATTTCAAATACTAAAATAAACAAAATTAAAAATTTATAAAAATATATTTACGGCAAAGCATAATTATGTAATAATGGATATAAAATGGATAAGTTGCGAGGAATTTTTGGATTGATAGCAAAATCTGGAGCAAGAGTACAGTTTATGCGTTACATAATACTACAAACAGATGTTTTAAACAATTTATGTTTTTATTTCATCGCTTCCAATATATTTTTCTGTCAGTTCAATTGTGTTGGAAAATGCAGAGCCGGTGTTAACTTTGGCAGGGAGACACCTTTTTCAAATTTTAGTAATGTCGGTGTATTTGCAACTTGAAAGTCGTTTTCCTTTTAAAAAATAACAAATGTAAAGTAGTTACGTTTTCAGCTATCTAAGGAACAAATAATATGAAATGATTGAGTTTAAAAAAAAAATTTCTTATCCGCAGCATTACTAGAAAAGGGAAATACTATGTATGAGCTTAGTTCGTTTCCATTTTCGGAGTAAATAGTACTGTTTATCTTCACAATTAGACAACAAGATATTTGCTGCTAAGATCTTTGCTAATATCACACCTAAGGATGTTGTAATACAACGAAACATAGCTCGTGGTAAAGAAATTAAAGAAAGTAGAAATAATACTACATCACGTAGTTTAATTTAATTGTGAATAATGAATTTCTACAAAATTAACGCCAAATATATTCAATACTATTTTTCTTGTTAATATTCACTTAATTAATTGTTTTCAGATACCATACATGAAATATAATTATTTGCTCTTTCATTGATATAAACAAATTTATTTGCTCTTTCATTGATATAATCAAGCACAAAGTATTTATGTTTTTATTTAATTTATTGTTTTGTTTAATTTTTTGGTGTTGATAACGTGATATGACGACTAGAATAAATATACAAAACAAAATGTATTGCAATTATGGTTTCATTTTGTGTATTTGAAAATTGAGCAAACCAATATGAAAATAATGTTTATGTAGGTGTAAAAATATGTATGTGTATACATATCTATATATATATGTATATATATATATATATATACATATATAAGATAACTGTAACAAACGGTTAACTGTAATAAGTTGAGTATGTAAATTTTAGATGCGAGTTTTTAGTTATGAAGGCTTGAGGTTTTGATAAGTTTAATTAATGGATTATTTTTTTTCATTTTTCAGTTATTAAAGGTGGAAAAACATTCTGTTCTCAATGGTAGTTCAAATATTGTGTGCATCAAAGTTTACTGAATTTTTTTAACTATTGTTCAAACGGCGTTCACATCAGAAATTATTGATAGCATTTTAATTATTTCGAAATTTTAATTATTTCTAAATATCCTGTTAATAAATAAGGTTGACATATCAAATGTAAAACATAAACTCCATTTATGAAAAAACAAAACTATAAGTATTTCAAACAAATATTTAATAAAGAGCATGCCTACAAATTATATAATTTCCCCGTGACGTTTCTCAGTAAAATAACTTCAGCATTTATTCACTGCAATGACATGACGACACCTGCAGATAGATGACGGTAAACAAAAGTCATTTTAACTCCCACTTCAGTTACCCTCTCGCAAGGCTCAGTGTGTTTTTCATTACAATACAAAATAGCCTGTAATAGACACCAGCACCCTTTTTGCGTGCGTAAAGCACATAAACAACATAGGAAAGGTTGAGCGCCGAAGTTCAGATTTTAGTTACATTTGTTATCTGTTGACGGCATTTTTGACTGCATTATTTTAACTTCGCATAACAGAATATATTATTTGATTCTATTTACATTTTTGCTACGGTATTGGTTGGAACGCGAACTGGGTCACATTGAGAAGTAAATTGTTTAAATGGACATGTAATGCTTCTTAGATAATGTGGTTTTGATATATAAGCCTTAATCAATTTGATCGAGTGTGTCGTAATTTCAAGTGTTCGAATTTGTGTTTAAAAAGATGAATGACGAATATAAAGAAATATGATTCCATTTTATAAAAATAAGTATATAATATATGTATATATATATATATATATATTTGATTATATATTTGTATTTGATTACATAAAATTATTACAAAATTTTGCAGTATCTTCTAATATTTACCCGTCTGCTTCGTATCCATGATTGTTTTTAAGAAAGTTCTATTTAAAAAAAATAAGTTGTTATGAATTATTCTAGGTTTTCTTTTTCATTCCGCGAGTATTTTATGACATTTTAGTGTTTTTGTTAGCAAATATATTAAAGTTTGGGTTTCTAGAACCCAAAGTTTAGGGTGGTATTTGAATAAGAATGCATTTATAAAAGATCAAATTTATCCTAATTTAATACTTTAAATTATGTATTTTAATGCTCATTCATTAACTCCTCCATCAATGCTTATACTTTCCCTCGAAATCTGAGCTTAAAGCAAGAAGAAAGGTCTCATCGTAAGAGTGGAGGTAAATTTGAACCAATGATGATTTTGACCCAACATTTGTATCACCAGCGAAATAATTAATTTTTCATTTCATGTAAAAATCCAGTTTGTCTCTTATAGCATTTTAACTAAGACCGGCAACGCCATCTGTGTATAAAACTTGGAAGTACTTCATTCAACAATTAGTAGGAGCTCTAGGTGTTTGTAAAGTAAATTTTCTTTTTGTTTTCAAAACTTAGATTGAAGCACTTCGCTATAACAACGATGTCTTTCATATATCTAGAAAAAATAAAAACAGGCAGGATTAATTAAAACAGATATCAAAACAAGAGAAAAAACTGAAGCCGGACAATAAAAAAATAACTGAATAAATTACTGACCAAATAAATTTATATTGCCTGTGAATTTCATACAGGGTTCCACGCTCCGAGCACTCAAGTAGTTGCTGAAGCGCTCCAAGCTCGAGTGCCGTATATTTTAATTTCACTTTATGCTATTTTTTCTCTGTCACTTTCACTTTATGCTATTTTTTCCCATAGTAGAAATATGTAATAAGTATTTTTTTAAATTCACTTGTTTGACAAAATCAATAGAATTAATTGATAGTTAAACTAATTTAAAATAAATTGTTTCACTTTCCATGAGTACAGCAAGTGATTGAAGTAAATAAATGAAAATGTGAAACAATTTTTACATTAGAAGAATTCGGATAAAAACGTGTGCGACAAACAATTGCCTTAACATACAATGATGAAAATTGGACTTAATAATCTTTTCGCAGTTTTTCATTAGGACGGTAAATGAAATTAAGTGATGCAAAAAACGTAGAATTAAATGCAGGAAGGAAATACACTATTCACGTCGAATTTAATCGTACACAAGTGTCTTCCGTTTACACAATGCACACAGATAATTCCATGAACAAGTTTTATTCACAAAAGAGTCATATCCTTTCAATTCGTGTGGAAACATCTAAATATTTGGTTCACAAAATACCATAAATATCATCCTCATTACCATTATTAAACCTTTGCTGAGATCCGTCACGAAACAAAAACACGACTAAATATTAACAAGCGAACTATCTTCTACCCACATAATTTGCATTTCGAAATAAATAACTTTCACATACGCAAACAATGCAAAGCTTTTAATTAACACACTGCAAGTTACTCCGCCTAATTAGGTCGGTTAACAAAATAAGATTGACAAACGGCAATACCTCTTCGAAAGTTATCATTTGGGCAGTGATGCGTGATTAGAGATGATTAAGGCCTAACATTAGCGTGCGGCTCGGTCAGTGTTTGTTCAGTCACCTGCGGGTGATGGGGTTCTTACCGACGCTTTTCTCGCCACCGCCTTGATCATAACTCACGCCCAGTAATGGAATGCCTAGTCGAGCGAGCTGTTTCGAATGATTCAGTATTACTTAAATTTTGGGTACTTAATAATGGTTCGCACTTAAGCTGAAATGATATCCCGAATTATTTATATTAAACGATCACGGAAAGGAATTCATATAATCTCGTCGTTATTTACCAGTCAATAGCCTTATACGTATAATCGTAATTTTTATGTCTTCATTAAGAGAAAATATTGTATGAAATAAAGCAAAATAGGAAGATGCTTCCGAAAGCAATCTGTTTCATTAATGATGACTTAGATTAAGCTATGTATACTTAGGTGTTATTGTTTCAAAATTGTATATATGTATATATATATATATATATACACATAATTGACTACTTCTTAAATTTATTTACTTCCACATAAAACTTTTTATGTGATTAAACCATAAATAAATATCGTTCACTTTTTAAAGGTTATATCTAAATAATACTTATTTTAGATTCGATACAAGTGTGTTAATAATAAAAAAGGACTTAGTTACACGTCTTTCAGTATGCTAAATACTTCAATTTACTATGTACCTACAATGAAAAAAAATGATACTGGTTCAAACAAATTTCAGCCGCCCATATCGTATTTTTTAATGCAAAGTTCTTGTCTAACATATTTATATAATAGGGTTATAATATAAAAAAGACATGGTTGTCTCGATTCTATTGTAATGAAAAAAATCGAGTATTTTAACGAGACTTATTAAAAGGTTCTTCAATATTCTCAGTATTTAAATTTAATAATTTAACTATTATTAAATTAAATAAAAGTTCAATAATAAATGTCGACCGTTCAGATGGTTATTTCTTATTATATAACTCAGTATATTTCTCAATATCTTAGCATTAAAATTTCGGTTTCCGCCAGCTATAACAATTCAAGACCAATACAGTGAATCTCTCGCTGGTCATGGGATCAATCACTCATGACCTACGAAAGCAATCCCGTGGAGCCTTTCCTGCCGCGGTATGCAAACAAAAAGTTGTGGCGGTTTGTTCCAAAAATCAGTGATATTGGTCAATGGTGCACATTTCAGTTATCCGTTTTATCATTTAATTATATATGATACTACTTAATAGTTAAGAGTTTCAAATATATTTTAGTAAATGTGAACTATTTTAAGATTAGTCATTTAACGTGGACTACGTTAAATGTATAATCCGATGAGATTTTCTAAAATGTCAAAAGTATAATTATAGCTCTCACATAGTTTAGTTCTCCATAATTATTAAAATTGTTACTACTATTATTTTGAAATCTCTGCTTCTTCATAAATTGACTTTCTAAATGAAAATATTTACCAATATCCAGTTATATTCAAATTTATTACGTGTGTAAAATAATTCTCTAAGCAGTTGCTAAGATGTTTAAGATTAGGTAAGGTAATAATTAGGTAAGGTCACATACATTAAGGTCACATAATTTTATTGATATATATTTTTAACAATATAGGTTTACATTTCTTCCTATCCAATGTATTTTTTTGTTAGTTTAAGAACGTTGGTAAATACAAGACTGTTTTCTTCAAGAGGGTGATAGCTTTTCCAAGTTTTAGTAATATCGGTGTATTGACGGCAAAGTAGGCATTTTTCATTTAAAAAATAAGAAATGGAAAATGGTTACGTTTTCAACTTATGTAGTAAATAAAAAATATGGAGTAGTTGAGTTTTATCTCCTTGAATATATCATCCATAATTTTTAAGATAAGAAATGCATTGTACGCAGCATTGCTAGAATAGTGAAGTAGAATTTATGAGATTAGTTTGACTCCATTTTCTGAGTAAAAATACTGTTTACCCTATTAATATTTATACACAGGTCTCATTAACTTATATAATTCATTTTTGAATTTGATATTTAAGAAACATCACTAGCAAAAGACGCATTCAAAATTCCTTGGATACTTGATACCCATTTATATAAAAAATTATAACATCATCAGACACTGATATCGTTACCATAAAGTTGTTAGTAGTGATTCTGATGTCATTATGATACGCAGAATATAACTAATACCTCATCATCGAGAGGTAAATTGCACTGTTTTGCTTCCCGATTGTAAAGATAAAATTATATAAGTAACTAATGGAATAGTGAATTAGTAAATGAACTTCCTCTTGATCGACACACGGATCTGTCAGTCGTTTGTGTCTATATAAAAATATCGTTACCTGTTCTGAAAACAATCCGCAAATTATACAATTGCTTTTTAACAAAATATGATGTCTTTTTATTAACTATGAAATTTATGATTTTATATCTTTAAGAGACCCATCTCTCCATGAAATGCAGAAAAGGCTAGGTTTTGAATATTGAATATATTTGGCGTTAATTTTGTAGAAATTCATTATCACTTAATTTTTGTTCACATTTAAATCAAACTACATGATGTAGTATTATTTCTACATTATTGAAATTTTTAACTACGACCTAGGTTTCGTTGTATGACAAAATCTACAGGTGGGCAATTTGTAAAAATTCACTCTTAGAAAATTCCAACAGAATTTAAACATTATGTAAACAATAGTGGAATTGGGGTTTGTGCGGGTTTTTCCGCTGTTTACCTTAGTGAGTTTATGGTCGGGGAGCGCTGTAGTTTTTATTATATTTTCAAAATTTATAATATATATGTATAACTTTCGAAAATATAATAAAAACTACACCACACTCCTGCGGTGTTATGTAAGCGATGTTCGTTTGTGTAAGGTGTGAAAACTTATTTACTTATTTATGGACATTAACGTTGCTACGAAAGCAATCTCTTGCAGCCATCCAGAACGCTAGTCCAGCCCCGCTCGATGAGTGGCCGGGAATCGAACTTGGTTCCCCGCAGTGCGCCACAACTTCAAAGGCCGTATGCTTTGTGATCAACCCTTGTGATATTATTGAAAATTACGCACAGTCAATTTAAAATAAATATTTGAATGTGCAGAGTGTATACCTCTCTCTCAATAAATATATAATTTAAAATGAAATCAGGACAACGTACCAGATACAATCTTATTATATAGTGAAAAAATTGTTTAAAAATATAAAATTAATTAAAATAAATTGTGTTGTTAGGAGTTTTTCGGTCGGAAATTTTACTGTTAGTAATCTTAAAGATTTGAAAATAACTATTAACATTTACAAGCCAAGTCAGTATCACAAATTACTAAAATTGTCCATTTTCAAAATTATCTGGATGTCAATAATTCTTTTTGTCTTTTTTACTAAGCACGCAAAATATAAAATTAATTTGAAATGACTTTGTTCTTTTTAGTCATGTATAGTTATTAGGCTTATACTATTGTTTTTATTTCGTTCTTTTTTCTGTGCTGGAAACCAAATATGAAGGATTCATAAAATATATAGAATAAAATAGATTGTAGTTACATATGGTTTTTACTGTATTTTTTTATTTTATCATATTTTTGGAAATGAAATAAAAAAGAAAAAATATAAAAAGTATGTATATATATATATATATATATATATATACACACACATATATATAATTGTATTTGTGTATACATAAATTAAAAGGAATATATCGTATAATTTACAGTCGATTGTAATAAAGGAAGAATAACATTATGTCGTCAATGGCACTTGAAATATTGTCGGCGCCAAAGTTTAAAAACCGTCATGGAAATAACATTCACATAACAATTTATTGACGGTTTTTTTCAATTAGCTTGAGATTCCTAATTTCTTTTTATTGAATATAATTTGAGTGTGAAGTAAAAAATATACACTCAATACATTTATAAATTAAAAGTCTGTTCAACAATTATTTAATAAAGAGAATGTTTCATATAATTTCCCTATGATATTTCTCAGTAAATTAGCAGCACAATTTATTCACTGCAATGATATGATGGCACCTGCATATAGATAATGGTAAACAAAATTAATTTTAACTCACACCCCATTTACCCTCCCGCGAGGCTTAGTGGGGTTGTGTTTTTCATTACAATACAAATAAATACGTATATAGATACCGGCGCCCTGTTTGCACGCGCAAAGCACATAAACAACGTAGGCCAGGTTGGGCGCTGAAGCTCAGATTTTAGTTACATTCGCTATATTGAAGGCATTTTTGTGTTGGCGTGCCTAGCTTCGTATGACAGAAAATATTATTTGACTCTATTTTAATTTTTGCTGCGGCATCGGATAAGACGCAAAGTGGGTCATATTTTAAAATAAATTTTGGAATAGAATTTCAATGCGTCAGATGAACTGCATTTTTAATAAATAATCCCTCTTCACGTCGATAGTAGTGTGGTGTTTTCAAATATGAAAATGTTTTACAAACGTGAATATCGAATATAAAATTAAATGGTTCGACTCTATTCTACTTTGTATCGGAATTAACTTTGTTTACAAGTAAGCAAATAATCATAATACACACACACACACACACATATATATATATATATATGTATTATTTTTCAAATGTAGTATAAACTGCATAATTCATTGAATATCGCATTGTAGATCTGAAATAATTAAAACCAATTTCCTTTGTATGCAGTCATCAATTATTATATATCAATATATCAATTATTCTAGCTGTCATTTCTCGTTCCGTAAATAATTTACGAAATGTCAAAAGGTTTGAAAAATTTACGAAATGTGAATTGTCAAATATATTAAAATTTTCGTTTATAAAACCAAAGCTTTAGGGGTGTTGTTTCACTAGTCGGTAATGCAGTTACAAAGAATCCACTATATCATATTTACATAACTTAAACGAGACTCAAGTCTAATCAAAAAATTCAGATTTCCAGACTTAATATTTTTACCTATGCGTTAAGGTAACTCTTTTGTTTAAAATTCTGTACCACAAAATTAAATAAATATTACTTTCACAAAGTTACTTTATTGTATGGCTATGTGTTGGTTTCGGGCATTATGTAATATAGAATTCTAAGATTTAGTAGATATATAATTACTTAATATAGGTAATTAAGCGCTTCAATCGCAACTTGCAAAATGAATACGACATCTTTAATATTCAGATTACACCTATCTAGAGTTTCTATTAATTTGGAATGAAGTATTTCCTATTTTCATGCACGGATTGCGTTTTCTGTCATATTCGAAAATTCGGAAAAAAAGGGAAACCAAAAGAAAAAGTGCGAGGTGCAAGAAAACTGTTTTCCATTCACAGTGAAAATATTTGGAAATGTGTTTGTACGGTTTGTCGTTACGGAAATGTGTCGTTACGGTTTTATCACATTTTTAAGTTTTTTGACTTAAACATTTGATTTTTTATTGCGATTTAAATAAATTGCATTCAAGCTACAAATCAAAACTTCAGTTTCAAACTTGTACTAATATTATGCCACTCTAGTATCATTAAAATCAATTTACTGCTTGTTAATGGAGGACATATTCATATTTTAAGAAAAATAGATAGCTTAAACATCGTAATTGGGAATCAACATAAAATATATGTTGACAAAGTTGACGAAAAGCGAATAATTCGATAGTGACGGCATTCCCGTTTAGTGATACAAGACGCTCAAAAAGCAATATATGGGCTCGGAATCAAGCACTAATCGGTAAATAACCAAAATAATGAATTTGTGTTTATAGGAATTTAAATGCATTTTCCCAACACTTTATTTTGGGAATTGGCATAATACTTAAGTAAAAAAAATGATGCTTCTATTCATGCATGCTATGCGGTTGGTAGCAATAATTAAATAAAAGCTTGCTACTTTTTTAGATTACTAAAATAAATTCTAGAACTTAGACCAATTTTACAACTCGTATCAAAATTTTACAGGAACATAATGCTAACAATTTATTTTAACATAGGAACAAATTATTTTTACGAAACGTTTCAAAATTTTGGACCGACCATTCTTTTCACCAAGACATCTTAAAAATTAAACCATTTTCTTTTATCTAAAGTTATTTTCCTCTAATTAATATGGTTTTTATCAGAAATTAAATACATTTATTCATATTGTTACTTAATTTTTAACCAGTGCCCGCAAATCAATTTTGTTGAATTTTAAAAGTCAATATTAAAAATTAATAATAATTTTTGGGAATAATTTTTAAAATTCTGTAGCCAGCATGCTTAACCCTCATCACATAAGTGTTAATATTTGAATTTTAAATTCTTTAAGAACCGAAAATATAAAAAAATCATTAAATTTCTCCATTAATTTTTGGATGATACTCAAACAAAATTTAACATCAAAAACGACTTACAGAAAAAAAATTATCACTTGTAAACGTGACAGAAGTGAAACTTCTTTGGGTATCTAGACCTTGATTTGTAAGTATATAATAAGAAATATAACTGGAGACAGAGAGAGAGAAAGAAAAAAAAGAGGAAAATATTCTAAAAGACTTGAATATTTTCTTGAAACGAGATATGTATGAAGTAATTAAATTTAACATGTAATTCAGATATTACGCAGATTTCATCATTTAAAAAATTTCATTATTAAAAAGATTGACCAATGAGTATATTTTTTGTAATATAAATACCTTCACACGCATACACACACACACACACACACACACACGCGCGCGCGCGTGTGTGGGTGTGTGTGTGTGTGTATTTACCTTTAATTAATATACATTTACTTAGACAATTGTCGATTAAATTAGCCAATGTGATAAATCACTATTAACCACGTTAAGTAGGCATTAAACATGAAAGAAAAAATAGCCGCGATGCTCGTAAGAGAACACAGCTAAGTGTAGCTATATTACTCTTGTTGTAAATTATATTTACGACAACAAAATGTGTGGGTTCATTGGCGATTTATAAATAAATCAAATACATATATTGCTAGCCTTGTAACATATAAAATACGAGCAAATTCAGGAATAAATCAATCATAAATTGATTTACAAATCTGCAACATTTCAAGAGATTGCTTTTGACAGACATAACGCGCAAAATAGCTGATAGCATTAATGAACACCATTTTTGTTTTTTGTTGCCCAAAAATTTGGTAGTTTACTTTTAACACGCATATCATACCAAACAGCTGATAGCATTAATGAGTATCTTTTTGTTTATTTTCGCGTATAATATATTTTTGATATACGGCATACAAAAAAGCTGATGCTGATATCGGCATAGTGAGGTCCATTTTTGTTTGTTTTCAAGCATGCATACATTGTTCTTTTGCGTTCTTCTTGCTATAGATTCGTGTTATTCTGACGTCATAATTGTTGCAAAAAGGCTGCAAAATCGTAACAAAAACGCTGCATGTTAAACACTTCCCATTTTACTTTTATCGCACCAAAAGAAGTGGCACTTATTGAAATCTTTCATTGGTATTTTAATCGTGACATTAGTTTGAGAAAATTTAATATATATTAAGGTATACCTTTTATCATATCCTATATACCAATTACGGTGAAAATACAAGTAAAATATATATAAGGATGCATCGAGAATTCTAATTAATTTCAAAAATGCATGATGTAGTTTTGCACAACATAAATGTTTGTTGCTGTTCTAAAAGATCGCTTTAGGAGGTATAAAACAATTAATTCTACTACAAGAAAAAATATTTATTAACATTGTAACCCACAACACGTAATCAAATATCTTTAAAGCTGAATAATCGATGAATAAAACAAACTAGTTTAAAATTATATTTTCTTTATATTACACATTTAATCTTATTAAGGGGGAGGCCACGTAATAAAGGAAAATTTGGGAAAGATGATAAGGATAGGGATAATAAATATAACTAGGCCTAAAAAGCCAAAAGGTAGACCCATAACGTGACCAAATAGATGGAACAATAGGTTAGACAGAGAATTTCGAAGTGAAACGTATTGCAACGTTTCACTTCGAAACATTTCAACTTATGCAAGTTTTAGGAAAATCTCTAAATGATGTTGATAACATATCACACGCAAATGACAATATTCGAAAAAAAAATACTTTATAAAATACGGTTGTTTTGGAAAACATATATTTTTTCTTGGATTTAAATAAGTCGAAGATTTGTGTTTGATGATTTTAATTTCGAGCGTAAGTTTTGCATTTTCCTTAGAAATTATCCTAAATCAAATTTTTTATTAAACTTTCCCTAAATTGCATTTTATAATGTATTAAATATATGCCTAATTATAACGTTGCCCAAGTTAATTTGAAATTATTTAAGCCGAGTATGTAAGTAAATAAGCCTTATTGTAAATTTTCAACAAAATATATAATTAAAAATTGTAAATCAGATAAGATACGTATAATATTTGTAATTCTATGATTATAGAGAAACGTACGTACATGTTAATAATGGTATTATACGGAAATCTACACTGAGTACATGATATTAATGATATAATATGAAGATCTACACAGAGTTAATTTCACCCCGCTGACTTCACGTATCTAGAACAAATAATCAAAGTAACTTGAGCGTATATATTTTAATTACTAACCGACAATACATAATTACCTGTTCATCGTTCCATGCTCTAAATACATAGGTAATTGCTAAGAGCTATACCAGCTCGTGCCTCGCCTATTTTAATTTCAACCCATGCTACCATTTCTCTGTGTTCCCATAAGTGGCGAGGTGTAATACGTCGTTTTATTAATTCAATTGACCTTCATAATCAATGTAATTAGTAAACAGTTAAACTACCCTTAAATAAATTGTTTCACTTTCCATAGGTAAAGGAAATGGGCTTACATTTTCAATATTTTTAGTACAATATATAATATAGTTAAAATGAATCAAAGCTGATTACATACAGCTAGAGTAGTATTTACGTGACATATTGATACATTTAATTAAAAATTTATGCGCGGAACATTTTACACTATACGTCCTATTTTTTTGCACGTAATATGTAAATAAAAACTAATAAAAGGCGTTCACACTTAGGAGAATTAGGGTAAAGACCTTTATATAAAGAATTGCCTTAATATAATATAATTAATGTTGCAGGTAATAATCTTTTGGCTTTTTTTCATTAGTGTATAACTAGGAAATTAAGTAATACAATAAAAGTATAAATAAATACAAGAAAAAAAGGCAACACTCAGGTTGAATTTAACATAAGTGTCTTCTATTTACACAATTCACAAATATAATTTTACATACAAATTTTGTTCACACAAGAGTCATGGAAAATAATTGCGTTATGGTTTCATTTCTGGCTACTAATGTTCGTGTGGAAAAAAAACAAGTAGGTGGTTGACATAATATCATAGATATCATTATCATTATAATTGTTAGAACATTACCGAGATTCGTAATTGTTCGTTACGAAACTAAAACCGTATTAAATACTCGCAAGCCACTAACTTCAACCATTATTAGTGCCTTCATTATTTGTACCTCTAAATAAACAACTTCTATATACGTAAACCATACAAAAATATTTGGTCAATACATTGTAAGCTACTACACCCAATTAAGTCCATTAAACAAAGTAAGATATACAAACGACATTGACTTTTCGAAGTTATCATTTAGGCAGTGATGCGAGATAAGAGGCGATTAAGGCCTAACATTAGCGTGCGGTTCGGTCAGTGTTTGTTCAGTCACCTGAGGGCGACGGGTCGTAATCAACGCTTTTCTCGCCCTCGCCCTGATCATAACTCACGTCCAGTAGTAGAAGGTCTAGTCGAGCGGTAGCTCTTTCAAATGATTCAGTATCACTTAAATTTTGGGTATTCAATAATGGTTCACACTTAAGCGGAAATAATATCCCAAACTCCTTATGGTAAATGATCACGGAAGGGAATTAATATTTTCTTGCGGTGTCCATTAATAGTTCTGAAGTTTTCCGATTATTGTGCTAGGGTCGAGAATAAATTTATTACTCGTCGATATTTGTCATTGAACTGCCTGCTTACACTATTAACGATATATTAAATTTCAAACAATGTTGAAAAATTAAGATTGAATTTACTATTTATTGAGTGTTTGCAATTTTTTCAGTTGCTCTAGTGGAAATGAAAGAAGGTCAATAGTAATTGTGTTATTATAATTGTAGTAAATTAATTGAATATACGAAGTCATACAAATTAAAATTAATTAATTAAATACAAAAATTAATCAAAACATTTACAATCATATTTAGAGATTCTCACAATATTAGTGACTTCGGTTTTCTCATGCTGACCGGCCATTAGGTTCCTATAAAGAGAAGAATACTAAGTTTTCGGGACACGTTTCCCACAATATTACCTCTTCGAAAAATGGAATTCTGGTACACATATTTGGCAGTACGAGTATGTAATTAAAATTTCCATCGACTTGCATTTCGTGGTATTTGCTACATTCACTATGTTATTCGATTTAGTTTATGGATGAACATATATACTAGTATGTGTAGAGAAATGTAGCATGGAGTTTCTATAATTGTAACTGAATGAAACCATAAATTAATATTAACTACTTATTACATGTAACATCGAAATTAAACTTATTTTAGGTCTAATATAAATTTGTTTTCCCACCTGAAAAGAATTCATGGTATCTCATTCCAAAAATTCCAATAATTTAGTTATGAACATATAAAATACTAGCAATGTCATACAGTAAAATTAAGTTATTTAATTAAGATATTACGATACGTATTTATATTCATTTACTTTATTTTAATTAAGAAAAATATAATAACATATCGCCGAATTATTTCATTGCATAGTATTATTTATATTAAATCCGAAATGCAATTTATTAATTTTCCTTGAAAAGTTTATTAAAATGAAAAGTGCTTTATATTAAGCATCCAATATACATACATACCTAATTTATTGAAACTCCATAATAAGACGTTGCCTAATAAGAAACCATTTTGTGCAAAAAAAATGTGAATTTTTTAAAACGTATGTTACATTGATATGTGCTTCTTGTTATACAAATTATTTAAAATATTTAAAATTATTATGAACTTCTTGAGTTAGCTTAAGTTTAAATAAATAGAAAAAAATATATAACTTAATATTTAGAAAAGAAAATAAAGCAAAAAGCATTATTACAAAATTAAATCGTCTTCAGACACGTGCTTGAATATAAAATGGCGGGCGTATAAAACAGAATAGAATCAAACTAGATACTATGAACATATGTAGTTGTGATCACCTTAAAAAGAATCAATTTTCCTTAATGTGGATGAATATAGTCATTATTTTACCTTTTTATTTTAGGCTATTATTGTTTTATACACGGCCATCAGATATGGCTATAAATATTTAATCCAACTAGCTTATGTATGAACAGTACTATTAACTTGGCAAGAATTGATTTTTGTTTCCAGTTTTGATTTTAGGACAAGTGTACTATTTTAGGACAAATGCACTAACTTTGTTTTGTGTAGGGCCATTAGATGCAAATATATACATCCAATATTTTTCATAATTTTTAGTTTCCCTGCATTCAAAAAATATATAAATTTCGTCAACATATTTTCTAGTTTTCCAAAGGTTGACCTCCAAACATTTTAATATTTTTCTATGAAAAACATTTAAAATTTTCAAATAAATCACGTTATATTTAAAGCCGTCAAAGCATATGACTAGTGTAATTCATTAATAGAATTTATACTGAATTAATTACATTCTAAATAACTATTTCTATTGTGTTAAACCCCTACCCTAAGATTCGAATAATCTAAAAATATTTCCAATCAAACCTTCAGCTTGGGTTAATTAATTAATTATTACTCGTCCATTATAACCCGTCGTACAAGTCTTTAGAATCCAGTTTAAACATTCAGATGGATACTCGGACCAATACTTTAATATTGAATACATAATGGAGCAAGTAAAAGATATCGATTTCAGCCTTTGTGGATAGAGTATCTGTTGAATAAACAATGTCCTAAAGAGACCTGCGCGCGTTTATGCTAACAGCCTGAATAGGGTTGTACGAAATACTTACCCTTTATTCGTCCTTCTAATTAAATCACAATGCTGATTCGCAGGTATTTTGGGTAAGGAATACAAAAATTCCTTTGAACTCTACATTTGCAATGAAAAGCCATGGTTTAAACTCAGGGATTAAGGTCACGGCAGTGTAAGATTATTTTAGAGTGTTTCATCACTGTTTATATTTTCTTACATTTTAGTTGAACTTCATTAATCTACTTTTAGTGCTAGGATAATGAAGCAGATAATGACTACTTTGACCAGTTTCATTATAACCATAAAATATTACTTTATTTCTTTAATATACAAAGTGTAATAAATTACAGTTAATGTTATCCGAATAAGACTTGTTGATTTCACATAATACTTTAAAAAGTTTAGGTATTTTCTTGTAATTCTTTTTAATCCTCTTGAGGTTATGACTAGCCCTTGAATCTTTTTGTTTTAAAATTTTCTTTTCTAAATTTTTTTTTCTAAATCAATATTTCTTATAATTATATTCTCATATCATATACAGATCATTCGTATGTTGTATCCTTGCTGTTTTGAATGACGAAAAGTTCGTAACAAGTAAAAGAAAAAAATGTGCACCGTCTTTATTTTAAACACAGCATTTTTATATATATTAATTTTATATAAAAATGTTTAAGTTTCATTTTTAAAATACTGGTATTTTTAGAACATAGGAAATAAAATTATTCAGCGATTGACGATCAGAAAAGAACAAAAATTAAATTAAATTTGTGATCATAATAGAAATCAATAGAACTTGTATTTGTAAATGCGCATATATTAGAATTTTAAAATATCAAGAATTTTTATTTAGAAAAAAAATTATTAAAAGATCTAAAAAAATATATAATGAGTTTTTAGAAACGGTTACACAAAATAATAAATATCGTGTGCCTTTTCAAAAGAGCAGCCTTTACCTAAATGCATTGGAAGTAATCTGTTGACTGACATTGACAATGGTTTTATTGTTGCCAAAATGAATATCTTTTTTGCTCTTTTCGGGTTTTACGTAATTTTTTTTTATGATTCTGGATACAACCAGACACTATCTGCACTTTGTTTCATTTTATTAGTCTAAAGAGTGCCGCAGAAATAACATTAAAAACTTTTTATGAAAAATAACCTAATTTTCCATAAAAAATATAAGTTTTATCACTCGTATAATTGGTGGTTTAGATCAAACTCATGAAGAGCATTTTTGTTTTTTCTCTATTGTAATACCCAATATTTGTAGTACCTAACACTATATGGACTTCTGCCGGTCTAATTTGAGTTCATAAAATTTTGTAAGTGGGTACTTCATATTATGATGACTTCAATTAGTACGTAGCATTTCTTTTATGCCTTCTCACTATTTAAACTGGCCATTTTTACTTTTATTTCGGCATCCTATTGGTGAGATGCAACGGTGTTTTAAGGCATGTTTAGGAAATAGCTTATATAAAACCTTCATTCAGTGTGTCACCCCTGCCAACATTGAAAACCTGGTTGGAAAATCTGAAGCAAGTTTTAAATACTAGGCATTTTATTACGACTTGAAAATCATTATTTTGGTCGTTCTAAGAAAGCAGATTTCGTATATAACTACCAACCTAATTGCTTTTTTTTGTTAAGTTTTATCAAATCCGGTTTAGATTTAATAAAATAAAAGAAATTCTAATCATAATCAAATCTTTATTTAGAAAATCTCTTGAAATACTATTTCCAAATCAATTCCATTATGATTTTTTAAAAAGGAAACTAAAAAGTTTTACAGTAAATTTCCATTCAAGATTGTAATTGTTTCTAATGCATTGGTGAACAAACGCCACATGAAAGTTAAATTAA
Organism: Druceiella hillmani; assembly: GCA_039881145.1. Lineage (NCBI taxonomy): Eukaryota > Metazoa > Arthropoda > Insecta > Lepidoptera > Hepialidae > Druceiella > Druceiella hillmani. The sequence goes on along the minus strand of JAYKKI010000022.1, from coordinate 29,821,693 downwards.
TCGAATATTATATAATGTAACATTATATATATATATATATATATATATATATATATATGTGTGTATGTATGTAGCTATCAAAATAGTGAAATACAAATATATCAATCTCCAAACTTGTATACAATCAGTTTACTTGTTTTGGGCAAGAAAGTGAAATCTAATGCTTGGTTGCTGTGTTGAAAAAGTATAAATGACATATACAAAGAAATGATACACAATGGGGTGAACGAATAAAAAAACAATGTAATCCCTTCTAACATGGTAATTGAAGTACATGCAATATACACGATTTATGTGTGATTCCTGAAACTTTTCCGCAAAATGAAGCTGAAAATTATATTCAGTTTGAATTATATTCATTGCCTAAAGTAAATTCAAATAAGAATTTTTAGAATGTTAATTTAGAAATCATCTGTTCCTTCTAAATACAGACAATTATTCAACTCTAACTTAAATCTTTTAGTAAAATTCGAGTATATTACTCCAATGTTATTCTATCCACATTCACAACATTCTCAAGAAAGCAAGCATTAAAACCACATGCAGCATTTACAAAGCGATCGATCGAGGAGCGGCACAGTCGCACCCGCACAGCAAATAAAACGTACTGACTCTGAATGGAAAACAAAACAGACGTCGACCCGAATGAAATATTTGAATAACAATTAATAAAATGTAATAAAGTAGAAAAAATAGTGTTTTCCTGCCGACCCTTGTTTGAAGTTGATGCGTTTGAGTCACGCAACGACCGCGCTCGCGATGCTGAAGGGACGATAAGACCGACTTTATCACACCGCCACCTTATTGAGCTTTTACTGCTTTCCTTCAGCTTTTTCACGAAAAACTGATTTTTCGTAATTATTCACAAAAGCGACCGACCGGCGGCTTTAAACTGTATTAGCGCGGTGATACGTCGAGGTGGGTATTATTCTAGAGACGTTTACACGGATTGGGTCGGCTTTGCTATCCGGCGTTACTTTTGAATTTGCGAGCCTCATCCATTTGCTCTTTATGGGATTGTCTTAGTCTTAAAATTGAAGGTGGATCTCGTTCGGTTATTATATGTACCTGCTTTCGTGATTTCAGCGTAGATATCTTTTATTGTAATAATTTATTAAGGAATTATAATGGAGATTTAAGGACTGGGATTGTAATATCTTGCCGACAAAGGCATTAAATAAATTTGAATTAATTGCAAATACTGCTGAAATTTTCACCTGTGTTCGACTATTTGATCTATTTTTCCAAAATTTCTCATTATCTAATTCGGGAAATTTTAAAATTTTTCCATTAGAAACATAGGCCAATAGACACTTTATACGTGGTGAAAAGTACTGAAAATTAAAGTTACAAATTGCAACGCTTCATTTTAACAAAGAAATATATAATTCACGTAGGTTAGTTTATCGTTTTTGAAAATGAGATAAACGGTTTAATGTAATAAAATACAGTATTTCAGCAAACCTTATTTTGTTCAAAAATACAAATACAACATACTTGAAATCTTATCCTTTGTACAATATTATACAGAGGAATTTTTAAACACCTTACACCCCGGAATTTCTATCCTAGTCGTGAACCGTTTACAATGCAAAAGATTTAAAATTATGACAAAATGAAAGAAATATAACGCTTGTGGATTTTTATTGTTGATATAAATTTTGATTATTGATCGGTATTCGTTATTTTCGAAGTACTTGGGAGAGAGTGCTTTTTAGTTTTACATATTCAAAAATTCTGAGCAATTTTTCTTTAAGCTTTAAAAACTTTTAATTTATTAAAGCGTAGTTTGGAACTGTTGAACAAAAATATTGTACGTTACTAAAATTAAATATTTAATATGTTGCACAAATTAGGTAAAATGAAAAACAAATATTGACGTTTTCGAAATATTATGACGTACAACATCTAATATTTTATTTATTTCTGCTATAAGAGCCATCTATTACAGTGAACCAAAACACCAATCCAGCCCCGTTCGACTAGCGGCCGGGAATTGAACCCGGGTGTCTTGTGATCAATCCAACACACCACGGTGACGACGATATTTTAATTTACATACATATATATATATATATATATATATATATATATATATATATATACATATATATACATATATATATATATATATAAATATATATATATATATATATATATATGTATACACGTATATATATATATTAACGTAATTAAAGAAATACTTGAATTTTTTTTCCAAATGCGCCAATCTTTAATAAAACGACAAAAGCTTGAAAAGAAGACTACATTTTAATTTATATGAACGTAAAAATAACAAAGAGAAAAGTCTTTTTTTATTTTAAAAGTTATTACTAAAAAAATTAAGGAATAATGATACTTCATGGCGTCCACAGTTAACAAAATTCACCTGATTTCACCAAATGACCATTAAATTCCAAGGCACAGTGTTGAACGCTGCTCCATGTAACTGAAGGGGTTGGTTGCTATTCTTTTCCATCTATACCAAAAGTTTGATTATTAACCTATGAAGATATGAATACTTGATTATAACAATTACTCGATTAGCTTGTAAAGTTAATATCTATAATATTTCCCGAATTATTTGATACCAAAATCATCAATTTGTACTTCCTACACTTACTGAAACACCCACTGACAGATCAGAAACCCCATATGTAGTTTTTCGGATACTAATGAAGGAAAGAGTTAAATCTGGTAAATTGTGACCAGAAATAAGCATACAATTTACATAAACTTAACTCTCGATTTTCTCATATGCTTAGTAGGTTCTTACGACTCAAATTATACATTACACAAGATCGATCATCTTATAACATTTCCATTCAACATGGAAGGCGCTGACTCCTTTTGAGGGTTCAGCAACTGAAAAGGAAAAAAGTAACTACTGATTGTTAATAGATATAATAGAGATATTTTCTTACTCAAATGGTGTCATTAAAATTATTCGTATTCGCCCGTCGCTAGTTTGCAAATTCCTAAATATTTACGACGAATCATATTCTTGCTCGACAGGTTTACATAAACTCACTTTGGCGTTGTTTTATAAATTCATATAGGTGACTTAAATGCTCATTTTCCCGTTACTTACGATCTTTTTTATTAATTAATTTTATACACTACTGTTCATATTATTTAGGCTTTTTAAACACCAATTTGTGTTTGAAGTCATAGGAATATAAATGGTATTACGTGGTATGAAATACCTGAATATTGAAATACCTAAAACTACTTTCCTTTCATTAAACGAAATTTTGTTCTTAAGAAGAAAATTGGTTTATATTTTAAAATGCAATATTAGATGTGTGTGATATAAAAACCTACCTCCTATAAAACTTAATTGAAGAAGATACTTATGATGAGGTATGGGTCCATAATGACGAGTTAATAAGTTATAGTTATGTCATTATATGTCCTCTTTACATAAGTCCTGAATATTAAAAACTTCTAGAATCTGATCAAACATTATGCAACGTGTAGAACGTCAATGAAAAATTTACGATTGTGATGTGCAAGCGACCGAGTACTGCTAAAATTCTTGTGCTTAAAATAGTAAACAGAATGAGAAATTAAATCTGATAAAAATAATGATATTATCGAATCTATTTCAGATTGCAGAGAAATTCAGATTAAACATCGGTCAGTTACAAAAATTTGAGAGGTAAAATGAACCAAGTCCTTACAGAAATTTGCTTCAGACATGTAAATGACAATCTGAGGGCAAGTGTAGTTCAACGACACGTATCAGTAAACCATATGAAGAAAATTACATATATTTTGTTTCAACATACTCCTGATTCCCGATAATACGTGCTATGGTTTTGCTCAATTTTGACTGGGGCATGCTTTATCCACTTAAATATATTTTTTTCATTCGATTCACCCTTTCAGAATCACAACTGTACCGTATTTTGATTTCCCGAGGCTCTGTAAAAACGTCTAATGTTTTTGTTGCTACTCGTTTAATGTATGAGCTCATAACAATATTGATAATATATTTGATATTTAAAAATATAATATGTAAATTTTCATAAAAAATTATATGCAAAATAAACTTAAATAAAGAAGGTCTAGCATCTATGAAGATATTAATATATTTATTTATTTATAGATTTTAAAACATATAATTGATACGTTTATGGAAAATTTGTTACTACGAAAGCATTATCTTGGAACCACAAAGAACATTAGTCCAGTACAGGACCGGCCGGACGTAGACCCCGCATCCCAGCTCTTTAAATATCAAAAATCTTCAAATATCAAGCGACAATATAATACGTAAATATTTATTTTCCATCAAAAATTTTACCAACCAGGTATTATGAGTTTTATAACTAAAATATAATGGATGCAAAATTTAAAAACGAAACAACAGTGTAAATGAGGCCAACCAATCTCTTTCATGTTACAGCCAATTTAAAATTTTGCTAATTTATCTATATTCATATGTTAGACAAGTTCAAGAGATTGTATGGATTATCCGAATAGTATGGCTTGTGATTACAATCATTATACCGCAATATATGATCATTACCTAGGCTATTCATATTCATATTGCACCCAACTATCAAACTGCTTAATCATGAATCTTTAAACATTGGCTGTTAAAACTAAATTTTTTGGAGTTTACACTTAAGAATCTATTTTCATATATAGCGTCCGGAATGAAGTTTTATGAAGAGTAAAGTCAGAAGTTCAGAGCATTAAAAAAGTGTAGCAATTAGGTGCTGATCGTACGGAATTCAGAGCGTTAAAAAAGTATAACCGTTAGGTGGCCTCTCCCTGCAACATCTTACTGCGCATCTTTAGGTTGAGATATCAATATGTTTATTTGGTATTTTCTTACGGCGTAATCGTAAAGACAAAATGTGACACACATATTGGTATTTTTTATGGCGTAATCGCAATGATGGAGGGTGGCACACAAAGTTTATTTTGGTTCGCTTATATGAAGATGTTATCCTTAAATATTGTTATGTGTGAATATTTAGTGTCTTTACTCCTACAACATTAAAAAGTCTCTTATAATTTTAACTACTTAGTTTGATATCGATATTTAAATTCATGTACAGTGTTATAAATTTTATACATTCCAAGACAATCGTACTTAAGGAGTAAACTCCAGTCGCTCATCGAAGCTGATACGTACATTTTTTTTAATCTACATTACTTATTACTTATTGATGTAAGAAGCAGAAATGAACATATTATATTATCTTTCTTGCAATTTAATAATTATACTAACGGTTTCCACAGAGATATCGTAATGGCAAAAGTGGTAATTATTGTTCTGTATAATGACATTTTTACGAAGAATAACGAAGAAATACATCATTTATATATATACCTTTCTCCAGCTATCCAAGTATGACATATAATTTATATCAGCAATTAAAAAGCTTCCACCGTCTACATAAATACTACACCTTTTAAATAATTAACAATATGTTAAATTATTTTTAACCATGGTCTGTATGTTACATTCCCATTAATCAAAACATCTAAATATACTTCATAATCAAAATATAATCGTATGTCTAAAAATTGTTTTTTGCACTAATCTAATTGAATATGGTACTCAAACAACTTTTTAGGTTCGCATATTTTCAATACTAAATCTAAAACGAAACCCTTATAATATCCTTTACTTTTGTCTTTAATTTTTTTTCAATTAATCTATACGTTTGGAAACCATTTTTTTCAGCAACTGTTTGATGTAGATATTTCGCCTAGTAAAATTTGGCATCTTAATTTATTTTTGGTTTGGAAATTTTAAAGTATACAAAGCATGAATTTGAGTTTTACTCTTAAATTTTACGTGTCACGTGAGATCTCTATTTTAAGAACGAGCTATTGGACTTCTAGAATTATCTTATATTGTTGATACCCTATCGAAATGATCCACAATTTATATATGAAAACTGAAAAAAATTCGAGTTCCAAAATAGAGCCCCTCCTCTTCCTCCCTTTTCCGAATAAATATTTGTGAGTGTACCTATTGAGATATTTGTAGATTATTATAATTTATTACTTTGCCAAATTTCAATTTTCTATATCATTTTGTATCCTACCTACGAAGTGAAACGTCATTTTGAAAATATCAACACGAACTTTTACCGCCATACTCAAAACAAACTGATACTGGTCGGAAGTCAATCTCACTATTGTAACTTTTTTAACAAAAATCTCATCGTAGCTACATTGCAATGAAAATATGTAGCCCAGAATTTGTTCGCAAACGTGTTATTTTACATTTATTATACATTTCTCCCATAAATCGAATTAAAAAAATTATATACTTATCAAAATATATATATATATATATATATATATATATATATATATGTATATATATATATATGAACTTACTTAACCTATGAAATAATATAGTCGGATATTTTATTTTGAAAGCCATATCATTCCAATCACGAAGTCCACACATCAATAACAGGAAGTAACATCATTACAGCGTACAGCGATCACCAACCCGCCTACCCGGTGTGGCGATTATGTGTAATTACCTCTGATACGCGCATTGGAAAGGCCTATATCTAACGTTAGACTGAAAGAGACTGTTGAAGATTTCAATATCTTATTTCTAATATTTATATACATAATGGTTAATTATGAACCAAAAATAATCTTTTAATATCACAGGCGAGGTAAGTCATAATTAACATAATAAAGTAAAATACAAGCTGTATGGCATACACCATACACGTAATATTAAGATATTAACGTATGCCGCCATAAAGTGTGAAATTGTGAGTCGACGCGGGGTAATGTTACTTGTTTTAACGGCTGCAAAGTTTGCAGCTAAGCACCATCGCGGCAGTGTTATGGCGCCTTTACCTGGTACTGGTTAAATTGTCGAGGGGGTGGCTGTCAGCTTCCTGCAGACATTAATCCCGTTTTAACATGAGTTCAATGTTTACACTTTGTATAATCAAGATATTGAATCCAAACTAGGCTTTTCCTTGTGTTTATCCATGCTGTTTTCTATCTCAGCGAGGTAAGCGAGTATTATAGCGAGTACTACAAGCATCATTACAGCTATACCTTATCCTCATATATTGTCATACTTATTCTATACTATACTATCCGGTCTGTGACAGGAGTTTTTCTCAGAAATTGTTTGATCTTAAAAATGTAAATTTGGTATGGCGGTGAAGCATATTGGCCATTATATATTTAAATAGTAAACACTCAAATATTTTTGGACAGAAATGGGAAAAAGGGTACATCAAGGAAGCAATTGTTTCTACTTTTACATATCGTATCAACTGAAAGAATAGTATCGATTGAAAAAAGAAGATATAATGAACTTAAAAATATTTCACACAACTTAAGTAAGAAAGTTTTCATTATATTTTTGAAAACGATCAGGCAGTTCTTTCAGTACGTAGCAAGAAATCACCACGATTTTAAATATGAATTTTTTATAATGGTAAGTGATAGGTATGCCGTGTCGCAAATGACGAATATGAAGCTTTCGAAGAGTTAAAGTAAATACAAATCTACATTTGATTAGCTAGCAAACTAATCAACGAGGCCGAGTTTTTTCCTCCGTTGTAATACTAGACCACATACCAAAATATATACTCGCCAAAAAATAACAGAAAAAGGCACAGTTCGGCTAATAATGTGGTAGCACCTTCGTCACTAGACATTGCGCTATATGGCCATCATTTTCTCAGAGTTCTAAGCCAACGTTTACAGAAAAAATAGGATAGTTTTTTGAAGGTATCCTTATACCTTTAAAAAGACCATTTCAACTTTTTACGACAACGTCAAAGGAAAAACAAAGATCGTGCATAAATAATTGGATTTCTTAATAATATATATGTATATATTTTAAAATATTTTTTGTAAGGAAAACTTACTAGCCAAATCAATATTTTAAGTAAAACAGGAAAATACCATCTAAATTTCTTTTTTGTTTTAAATTTAATTTATGTCAACAAAAAATACCAAAATGTTGAAAATTATATACACTTCCGTTCCTGTCAATCAAGATAGAAAATTTAACCCTGTTTTACCATACTGCTGAATCATTAATAGTCTATCGATTATATGCATGTTATCTTTAAGTTGTGTGCCTCTTTTGTTGGAATCGTCCCGATGAAAATATATATGAAACGTATTTAACATGCAATATAAAAGGCTGTTTTATAGCTCAAAACTGGAGTCTAAATGAATGTCTGAAATCTATTTCTAACGAAAATCTTTGTTATATTCTTTTGTTTGACACAAAGATTAAATTTATTAACCCCTAAAATGAAAAGAGCAGGTTTTGCAGTTTTTCCTGAAATCTTTCGTTATATTTTTCTGTTTCGAGTCACAGTAAGGAATCGAAAAATTAGGCATTTTAAGCTGGTCTTTGAAGATACATTCATGGTATAACTTATGTTTCAGAATATCGTATCTTCTGAGATAGCTTGCTAAATAAATGTTAAGTATGTTATAAGATACTTAACAGTTATTTAGCTAGGTATCTCAATATACAGCACTATAATGTACTGTATAAGATATCTAATATGATAATATACAGCAGTATAATAAGTAATACAGCAGTATAATATACCGTAACACAGCATATTACCCAGGCAAAACTATTCATAATTTTCTAAATATAACATTTTTTCAGCGAGGAATAGAAAATAGCGTATACTATATGACAAAAAAAATTGTATCAAGAAAAGTGCGGAAAAAAATTATCTTTCCGCCAAATGAAAACTTGTTGATATCTGAATCTATCCCGCTGTGGTTAAAAAATACATAAAAAAATGTGATACCTTCAAGGCTAACCTGCCAGTTTAAGGGTATTTTCCAACTGCTTAGGGAAAAGAAAAATATTTTACATAAATATATCGATGGAGTATTAATACACATACAAATAAATAAGGTGTTAAAATGCAGTTTGCTGTATTCCTTTTTTATTGAAATAAAATACTTAAAAGAGCTAATAAGTAGCCTGAAACGAATAAATTTTAATTGAATAAAATTAAATTAGCACGTTGAAATTTTCATTATATTTTACGAAAAGTTGTGAAGAATGATTTCCTAATACAAAACTTGAGATAAAACTTAATTTTGTTGCAAAGAAATTTCATTCAAGGCTTCAAACTTTCTTCTCTCAAACAAACTTCTCTTCAAACATTCCATATATTGAATTAAACGCACAATCAATCGAGTGCTAAATTGATCACAGTTATGCTTAACCGTAAATTCGCGAGCCGACAATTTAGGTCGCCTCTAGTCACTCGGCTGAAACGGTGGTCGAATTGCTCACTACACAAGCAGTACGGATGTAGTAGCTTGTATACTATGCGTCCGACTCACTGAAGCCGAACAAACCTGTAATGATGTAAGTTGCTGTGTCTTATGTAATCATTGCTATGTGTGTATGGGAAGCCGGAAATAGAGTTGTAATTTTTATTCATCACGCGCGCCGTGTTTATAATTGCTTATTCAAATGTCAGCAACAACCTTTGATGGTGGCTTTCGGTACGGTGCTTCGACCATTTTGCTATGAGGTTATAAACTAAAGCTTATCTGCATTAAAGCATCACTTTCCTCTTTTGTTCGTCTTTACGATTAAAGGAAATAGAATTTAGACCGGGTATACTTGACGATATACCACAATTTAGTAGAGGCAGACATTAAGACCGATTCGAAAGAAAATTTCAAAAATGCAAGTGTAGATGAATGGTTTTTATTCTGTAAATTTGTTTCTAGATATAAATTACATAACTTTAATTTTTTTTACGAATAAAATGAAACCAAACATTTATAAGTGCGTAGTTTTGAAAATATTATTGAAAATGTCTTTCAAAATCAAAATGAATCTAGATTTTAGTTTTAAAATAATAAATAATCTTTCATGCATAGTTAGAAATCGACGAACATAGAAATAAAATTTAAAATTATTTTCAATCGCACACATTTCCCACTTATCTAAAATCATCTAACTCTTTTAACAGGACTGGAAATTGGTAATACCATAAATTTCACCTTATAATAATATAATGGGATCAAGTAAGGTATTTTTCGTTTATTACACCATTATTCTGAAAATATCAATGGTTGTCATTTAAATTTGTTTTTAATATTTCATTATCCTAAAGCCGTGATTGAATTAAATCAAATCTTTAATTTAATTAAATACTACATTTGTTCATTATATAAATAATCATTTTCTATGCGAATTCAAAGTATTTATATATATTTTTTACATTTATGTAGTACGTTCGATATGTGAATGGATAATAGTAAAGCTTGCCATTTCTGCTGCGAGTTTAGAAAGAGAAATTTTCGTGAATTATTTACTTTGACGCTTTTAGTTTTTGTGACTAAAATTAATAGCATCTCTATATTACTAGTTCTAAAAAATGCAAAGAAGCTTGTGATACTCAAATTTATGTCGCATAACAGAACTTTAAAATAGTTTAAAAAATAATATATCTATTAGAGGTGTAAAATATATGTCAATAAAGAGAGGCCAACAGGATAGAAGATACATGTGTAGATAAATGTGTAAATGATACTCTTAGATTAAGTACAAATACAAATATTAATAATTAAAATATTTGTATGTTACATCGGTATATTTTGTTATTGAATATATTTGGTGTTAATTTTGTAGAAATTCATTAATCACAATTAAATGAAACTACGCGATGTAGTATCATTTCTACTTTCTTTAATTTCTTTACCACGACCTTGGTTTCGTTGTATTACAACATCTTCAGGATCTTTGCTAATATACCAAAGATCCTGAAGATGTAATACAACATCTTCAGGATCTTCCGTTGTATTACAACATCTTCAAGTGATGGCCATATAGCGCAATGTCTAGTGACGAAGGCGCTACCACGTTATAAGTCGAACCGTGCCTTTTTCTGTTATTTTTTGGCGAGTATATATTTTGGTATGTGGTCTAGTATAATAACGGAGGAAAAAACTCGGCCTCGTTGATTAGTTTGCTAGCTAATCAAATGTAGATTTTTATTTACTTTAACTTTGAAAGCTTCATATTCGTCATTTGCGACACGGCATACCTATCACTTACCATTATAAAAAAATCATATTAAAAATCGTGGTGATTTCTTGCTACGTACTGAAAGAACTGCCCGATCGTTTTCAAAAATATAATGGAAACTTTCTTACTTAAGTTGTGTGAAATATTCATTATATCTTCTTTTTTCAATCGATACTATTCTTTCAGTTGATACGATATGTAAAAGTAGAAACAATTGCTTCCTTGATTTACCCTCTTTCACATTTCTGTCCAAAAATATTTGGGTGTTTACTATTTAAATATATAATGGCCAATATGCTTTATTAAATTTAGATTTTCACGATCAAACTCTGAGAAAAACCCTTGTCACAGACCGGATAGTATAGTAAATAATAAGTATGACAATATATAAGGATAAGGTATAGCTATAATGATGCTTGTAGTACTCGCTATAATACTCGCGTACCCCGCTGAGATGGAAAACAGCATGGATAAACACAAGGAAAAGCCTAGTTTGGATTCAATATCTTGATTATATAAAATGTAAACATTGAACTCATGTTAAACGGGATTAATGTCCGCAGGAAGCTGACAGCCACCCCCTCGACAATTTAACCAGTACCAGGTAAAGGCGCTATAACACTGCCGCGATGGTGCTTAGCTGCAAACTTTGCAGTCGTTAAAACACGTAACTTTACACCGCGTCCGGCCCTAACGTCTTCTGTGAAGTCGCCTCACAATTTCACCCTTTACGGCGGCATACGTTAATGTGTTAATATTATGTGTATGATATATGCCATACAGCTTGTATTTTACTTCATTATGTAACTTAATTATGACTTACCTCGCCTGTGATATTAAAAGATTATTTTTGGTTCATAATTAACCATTATGTATATAAATATGAGAAATAAGATATTTAAGTCGTCAACAGTCTCTTTCAGTCCAACGTTAAATAAAGGCCTCTAAAATGTGCTTACTTTTTATTTATCTTTAGTTGACTTAACTTTTATTTATCTGTTTTAAAGAAAAATTACTAAACATCAAGAACAACATTACATCAAGAACAACATACATAAATATATAATCACATGAATATCAAAAAACAGAACAACATACATGAATATCAAAAAACATTTAAATCGAGAAAAAACTGGTAGTAAATGACGTATATTAAAAACATAATTCGTTTACATATTTATTCTGACCATAGTACTTCCACAATTAAGACCTTATATAAAATGTGTCAAACCAACACATGCTCGTATATAGGGGTTTGTCCTTGTGAATATTTATCGAGAGAAGTTTTGTCGTCTACTTTTTATTTGTCTGTTTATTTATTCCATTAATAATCACGTAAAATCTATCAAATATATTTATTCCAAATAAAACTTCCTCCGAGATAATTCTTAATATATATATCAAAACCTAAAGTATATTTCTGGTCAAATATTCTGTAAGTATTTCGAACCGAATTATTATCACCCATGCAATAAAACTGAGCGTATGGGCTTAAAAATTATAAAGAGGAATTATCAAGCTTATTAGAGCGCAAGGTTTTAAGTTCTATTTGAGACATAAAATGCTTTTATCTTGGTCATGGTTACTTTTAAAATGCAAAAATTATTCAAGCTAAAATTATACTAAATTTTTAAATGTATTTCCTGAATTCGTATGTGAAGGATTTGCGTGGCAAAAGACTTATTCCACTATCCCTTAACTATAATTTACCCACTTATATTTACGACTCTGAGATAATAATTTTGGAAATATTCATGTTATGCCAATAATTTTCAAAATATTTGAACCTGTTGGGAAATGGAAACGATAGGTTGAGAACAGCTAAAATGTATATTTTTTCAAACTACGTTATAAATATGGATTTATAAATAAAATAGCTATTTTTTAGATGAGGTTATGTTAGGTTAAGTTGAATTAGGTTTGGTTGCCTTGGGTTGGGTTAGTTTAGGCTAGGTCCAGTTAAGTCATGTTGGGTTAGGATGGGTTAGCTTAAGCTAGGTTGGGTTAAGTTGGGTTAGGCTGAATGAAGATGGGTTAAGTTGGGCTGTTAAGATATAAGTTTGGTTAGGTTAAAACTAGTTAAGTTTGATAAAAGTGTCTTGAAATTTAATTATTAGCACGCAGACAATAACACTGAGGGCGTGAACATGAACACGATGCACACAATTTGTCGATACTACTTCCGCAATTCAGCTTAAAATTCAACATATAATATAATAAATATTTATTCCGATTAAAAGTCCTTTTGGATAAAAGAATTGCTACTGGAAAAAAATTAGTTACAAAAATTAGAAACATACACGTGAGCTAAACCACAAATAAAAGCTAGTATACCACATACATTATAATACCGATATGTACTGACCATATTTAAAACTTGTTTTAATTACTTATTGTTATGCAGAAATGTTTACTTTCAATTATTTTATTAACGAATGACGCAAATCAACAAATTTTAAATGAAAAAAAATACTTCCAGAACGTGCCCAAGTCGAAATTCAACTTTCTGACACCCAGACTAAGTGTCGATTCGCATGTGGGCGAAGCGGTGCGTACGTCACCACTAAAGAGTATTAAACATAATATATTGCGTGAACCGTTCTAATTAATATCGCAAACTGCTGTATGACCGTTTTCTTTCCACAGAATGCAGTACTTAAGCGAGTACCATGTCGGTAATTATTTAAATATAATGGTCAAAATACATGATTACTGCAAATATACCAAATAAAGTGGACATTTTCATTGCGAGACAAGATTCATATTACAATCTGTTGTAAAATGGATTGCGAATATTTTTAAGCCCGTTAGGTAACTGACTTAAAAATATTTTTACCGAGCCAAATTGAGTTTTCGGGAAATAATATCCATCAGGTAATAAATATTAATTATATAAAACATTTAAAGTAGACAAAAGAGGGTTGAATAATTTTTTTTAAAAACTGTTATGAAAAGCAAGATGATATAACAAATGAAAAATTTGCTTTACTACTAAAGAAAGATTATTGATGCGGTATAAAATAAAACTAATTAATAGATATGAAAGAATTTTAAGACATAATATAATTGTTGTCATGTTTACAGTAAACTCTAAGTGCAACCAACGATTTTTTGAACACAATTTTAACAACGAAGGCGGTGTGTCTCTATACCACTATACCAACTTGCAGTTAAGTCTCTCATGATCGGATTGATAGTCTGACTGAAGCAAAACGTTACGTTTCCAGGTGTAATCACACCTTGAAACACAATATCTCCCGTCTAGCTTTCACATGAATTAAAGTGAGATTTAAATTAATTACCTTTGTTGATCATTCCTAATTTTTTACATTGCTTGTTACTTTCCCCTCAAATATTTAACCACATCGTCAAATTGTTAGAACGATTAGCCACCGCCCGCTTTATTGCCGGAGCGCATTTTGGAAATTTCCCGAAACTCTATTTTTATTTAATTTTACAGATGCTGAGACTTTAAAATGTTATACGGGTTGTAGACTTTATAATTTCTGTAATGCACTAAAATACAGTTTTTTTTAGTACTGACAGACTGCTTTAAATATTACAATTTGACAGTGTTTGTCATCATTTAAAAATTTACAGTTAATGTAGAATGTGAGTGAAACTAGTTCAAAAATGGTTTCCTAGAAAGTTATTTTATTAGATGACATTAATTATAAAGGAAGATTTTTGATATATTCTATATTTAGTAATACCGGCTCTATATAAGAGCTACGTTGAGCAATTGTTTGTATCGGTTAATAAACATGTGTAGGAAAATTGAAGAGAAAAAAGCTTAAACTCACACAATTTATTTATAAAGTAGTCTTGATATAATTAAAAAACTAATTCGGTACAATATTCTAATGTTGAATTTAGTTCTATTTCTGATGTAATATATCTTTACGTACGTTGGAATTTAATATAATTCAAGATGCGTAGGAAAAATATGGGTCGGAAGTAATGTGGCAGAAGTGGAAATAGTACGAGTGGAATAGTAGTACAGTCGAACGTCGTGAAGTACTGGTTTAGGGACCGGGCAATAAGATAAAGCACTAAAAGTTCAAAACTTATTACGGATTAATAATCTGAGCCTTGACTGGACTAAAAAAATCATGAGGCGCATTTATTAAAAAGTCTCCTTTTGTTGGACATTGGAAATCATATAGCGTCTCCTAGATATTATAGTCAGGTCGTTTTTTCTAACATGCCATAAAACTGCATTATAAAATAAAACAGAGCAATGTCCAATTTCAACAAAAGTCAGTTTCTCATTAAATGCACCTTGTGATTTTGTTTTTTTGTGAACAAAGCCCCGAATTTCTTATTTACATCTATTTCGGTCTTCAGTATATTATCGATTATTAATTGCAGACAATTAATATTTTTATAGATGGAAAATGGTTGTGGACAAAACCTTTCATTTGTATGTGCATTTTTTATTAATGATGAAAATATTAATTGTATATATCTATTTAAGTGAAAAAAAGTTTCTTATATTTTACTAAAGCAAAGTGAGAGAAACCACGGACAAAGAAAATATAGTAAATATAGGAAAACATTTTAAGGAATTCACCATCTTGAAATATATATTAATCACACACGTACCCAAATGAAGACGGTCACTATAAATACTCCAATAAAATAAGTAGTTATTTTTAATAGTTTAATATATTCTCTAACGATGGTCAAATTTCTATTAACTTTAAATACCCCATGATTCCAGTCGCGAAGCTAAAATTTCACACATCAATAAGGAGCAGTAACATCACTGGTTCAAGGCGATACGCAATGCGATCACCAACCCGTCCCAGCGTGATGATTATGTGCAATTACCTCTAATGATACACGCATTGGAGAGGCCTATATCCAACAGTCGGCTGAGACAGACTATTGATGACTTAATGACTTATTTATGGTTAATTGTGAACTTAAATAATCCTCTAATATCCCAGGCGAGGTACGTAGTAATTATATTATATAATGAAGCTATATACAAGCTGTACGGCATATACCATACATATTATATTAACACAGTAACCTATGCCGCCGTAAAGGGTCAAATTGTGATTCGACCTAGCAGAAGACGTTGGGACCAGACGCGGGGTAAAATTACTTGTTTTAACGACTACAAAGTTTGCAGCTAAGCACTGCCGCGGCGGTGTTATGGCGCATTTACGAGGTACTGGTTAAACTGTCGAGGGCGAGTGCTGCCAGCTTTCTGCGGGCATTAATCCTATTTTAACATGCATTCAATGTTTACACTTTGTATAATCAAGATATTAAATCCGAGGAAAGCTTTTCCTTTTGTTTATCTATGCTATTTTCTATCTTAATTTTAGGAGTAAGCGAGCATTATGGCGAGTAAACTCTAATAACATATACATACACCTTTGTACCAATTCCTTATCCCTTTATCTATAGGATTCCATATCTACTATCTTTACGATTTGGTGTATTTAGTGGAAAAAAGAGAACCCTTTAAACTCATATACTCGTCCATATATTCGTATATCCATCTGTCCTTCAATCGCAGACATTTTCTCAGAAATAATTTAGGCATATTAGTTAACATTTATTTTAATGGCAAACACTCAAATATATTCGTAGAGAAACTTAAAAGGGGGTAAATTATGTAAGCAATTGTTTATAATTTCACGTATCCTACTACCTGAAAGAATATATCGATTGGAAAAAGTTAGAATGGTTCTAAAAATATTTTTACATAGTTTAGGTAAAAACGTGTTCAATATATTTTTAAAATAACGGTGCGGTTTTTTCCCCACAGAAATCCTTTAAAGTAATAATTTGAAATTAACACATTGATAAAGAATATTATTCTTAAATATTTCAACAGTTGTATTTATTTTAAAAAAAATTATTTCATGCAGGTTTGAGAGATTTACGGAATAACGATTTTTTGAAATTTTATTTCGAATAACAATTGAAAAAGTAAGTTGCAAGGTTTTTAAAACTATCCTTTCCGAGTTTTATTTTGATGGATGTGTTTAAAATAACCTCAAAAATATGTCCTTCCCTTGCCTCTCTATCCCTAAAACTGCACAAATTTAAATTATAAATAACAAGATGAAGTTATGTGAAGTTTATTAAAAAATTATATCTATGTTTTTGAGTTTCATAATTTTTGGAATAATTCGCGATTTTATTTACACTTGTTAGAGATATCCAAGGCAATGTAGATATGTACTCGGTGAAAACTGGTATTAATATTTGTAATATTAATACCAGTTATTATTAATTAATATTTGCCTATTGTCATCATAGAATTCTACTCAGACAAGTAGGTTTATTAAATGAAAAAAATTCGATTTTGTAATAGTCACCTTGTAGGTTCTCGTTCATGCAGAAGGTAAAAAAAACAATCAAGAGTAAAGATTAGAGATCTATCATACGATGGAAATGGCCCAAGACATGAGAGAATATTTAGAAAAATTCTGAAATATTCATTACTTTCTTATGCTTTTTGATGCAGATATTTTAGGAACAAAGAAGAATTCTATATTGTTAGGGTCTTGAGCTTCAACACTGCGGAGTTTGATGATAATGGATTTAAGTACGTAGCAAGTAATCACCTCGAATTTGTATAATGATATATTTGAGTTATGCCGTATCTTAAATGGCGAAAAGTAAAAAAAATCTCATTGTTGAAGGCATTAATAGGAGAAATGTGGCTTTAGATCATTAATAATTAAACTCTCTTTGCTAGTCACACAGAATTTATACTTATAAAAGAATGTTACTCGCATTTCATAAAAAAATTAATATTCGAGGTCGTTTAAGATATAGAGTCAATATTTGAGGTCGTTTAAGATATAGAGTCGTTTAAGATATAGAGTTCTAGACAAATCTTGTATCGACAGTTTGTCCATGTACATAATCATTTACAATTTACCCTAAATACAAACGTACATATTTAATTAAACTATGGTAAAGGGCTGATTCAGAACACCCCTAAAAATTCCAATATTTACAAAATATTTTTACAAGATATAAATATTCTGAAGTGCGCTTCGTTGATAATAGCACCATGCTTTGAGGAAACAAAACAAAATTAAATAGACATTGAGTATAGACTCTTCCGCATCACGTACAAATTTTTCTCAAAAATTATTGACATTAAAACCTAAACGTTAATTTGTTTGAGCACTAGTAAGTGATATATAGAAGTATGTTACATACGTTAATCATAAACATAAACGCCAATGGTTTAGTGCCAGATGAACAGGAGTTCCAATGTTCAAATTTGAATACCGGAAGTCGAATATCGACAGCGTCATCCATTCGTAGGTGCATCCTGTTGTGGAGAGGCCTACAGTTGGCTAGCTATAGAACTAATCAACCATATCGAGTTTTTGCTCCATTAAAACACTGAACCACATACCATTAAATGTTATCGTCCAAAAATAACAGAAATTGGGCTAGATTTTGCTATTATGTTTGCAGCGCCTCCATCACTAGATTTTGCACCCTTATTTTGAGCTATAATCAATTATTCGCTGAAATATATAGGTTAGTGAAAATACGTTCAAAAAGACCTCTTAAGGGTTGATATTTTTTTCAATTGCTCTATGAAAATAAATACATAAGTGCATGGATGGAATGTTAATACACAAACAAATGAATATTGTGTAAAAATTCAGTGTTTTAAATTTTAGTAAAAGAGCTAAGATAGTTAATAAGTCATCTGTAACGAGTATTTTAAATTAAATGAAGTTAAAGTGAGACATTGAAATATTAAAATTTAAATATTCACTTAAATAAACAATCTAATCTTATTATTTAGTTTCGTTAAATTATATATTTCGAACAGTTGAGAAAATGTAATTGCCTAACACAAAACTTGAGGTAAAACTTAATTTTATTGCCACGAAATTTCTTTCATGACTTTAAACCTTATTTAGTTTCATGAATCACATTCAGTATACTCAACTAAACGCACAATCAATCGAGCGTTAAATGGATCACAGTTATGCTTAACTGTAAATCACCGAACCGATTACTTAGGTCATCTCTACTCACTCGGCTGAAACGGTATTCGAATTGCTCACTATATAAGGCAGTCCGTATGTAGTGGCTTGCGTATTACGTGTGCGACTCAATGGAACCGAACAAACCTATAATGATGTAAGTTGCGGTGCAATATGTAATAATTTTTATGTATTTATATATGAAGCCGAAAATGTTATTGTAACTTTTATTCACCGCACGCGCCGTCTATATAAACAAATGCCAGCAATAACCTTTCGATGTCGGCCTTTTGCACGGTGCATCGACAATATTCCTAACAGGTTATAAAAATGAAGCATATCTGTATTGAGGCATCACTGCCTCCTTTTGTTCGTCTTTACGTTTCACGGAAATTGTACTCAGACCGCGTATACTCGATATTTAATGACGATATAAGATAGTTTAGCACAGGCAGACATTAAGATCGATTCGACGGAACACCTCAAAAATGCAAGGGCAGATGAAATAAATCGGTTTTCATCCTGTAAATTTTTCTCCAATTGTCAATTGCTTAACTCAATTTGTTTTAAGGATACACATGAAATCAAACATTTAAAAGTGCGTGTTTTAAAGTATATTATCGGTAACGTCTTTCAAAACCAAAATGCATCTAGAATAAAATTTTAAAATATTAAACACATTTATAATGTAAAATTATAAATCAGTAAACATAGAAGTTAAAATTAAAATGATTTTCAAACGCACACATTCTCCACATTCTTAAAATCATCATACTCTTTTGACAGGACCGGAAATTGGTAATACCACAAATTTCAGCTGATAATAGAGCCAATGGGATCAAGGGAGATATTTTTCATTTATTACATCATTATTCTGAAAATGTTAGACTTTGTGTGTTTTTTATTTTCATTTGCTTCGAATTTACAAAGAGAAATTTTCCCAAATTATTTACTTTGACCATTTTAATTTTAGTTAATAAAATTGATGTCATCTTTATATTGCATGTATTAAAAATTCAAAGAAGCTTGTTGCACTTGAAATAATATCGCATAACGGAACTCTAAAACTTTTGAAAAATAATATATCCCCTGGAGGCATAAAATATGCTTCAATAAGGAGTGGCCAATAGCCCCTTATTTTGATAGCCCCCTATTTGAGTTCCCCTATAATAGCCCCCTATGGAGACTATTTTTAAAAGATACTTCTGGGTTAAGTACATATACAAATATTATTAATTCAAATATTTGGATGTTACGTGGGTATATTTGTTAAACAATAACTCTGCAACTAAATAACAATTTACTATTAAATTTGGCATACTTATCTGTATATTTATCTGTATATATATATTTATAAATATATATATGTATATATATATATATATATATATATATATATATATATATATATAAATATATATATATATATATATATATATATATATATATATAGGTGTGTGTGTGTGTGTGTATTATGTAATGACGTAGAGTACCTGAAAAAATAATATTAGAAAAATGTGTTACCATATATGTACAACATTTTTAAAACGAATAAATTATATAGAGTAAATTCTATATATGTTTCAGAAAAAAATTTTTGTGTTGAATCACAACATAAAATTACTTGAATGTCTAAAATCGGATAAAAAGTACGATGAATATTGATTATAGTTGATACCAATAAGAGGAATTTAATTCAGCTTCTACATTTTTTTTAATATTTGAAAACATCTAAATCTATTGAGTTAGCATTGGTTGGAATTATGTCTTGCTGAAAGTTGCTACTTATTTTCCTGAAGTTATGTCTCTTGTTTGTAGCCAACGAGGATTTTATATGCAGGAATTTCGCTTTTTGAATTTTTTTATTATAGTCTATTTAAAAAATAAAACATCCTACAAATATACTGGTAATACATGTATATATTGGAATGTATAATAAACATATTTGTAAATACCTGAAATGTCAGATATATTTCATGTATTTACAACCCTTGTTTCTTACCCTTGCTGATTTAGCTTACTGACCACGATCAATGAATACTTTTGTTTTTCACAACGGGTTTTAGACTTAGTCTTAGAAGTTATCGATTGATAAAACATGTTGTACCAGGTTAAGTAAAATTATTTTTACGGCCGACCCAGAATGGTTTCGTATGTAAATAAGAAATTGGAACAAGCCTAATTATTTATTATTGTGGTTACGGTTAATGAGGAAAAGCGTTTTTTAAACATTATTATTTCCTCTTACTTCTCCTTACTGTGACATAATACCATAGTACTGGGAAAGACTGATATGTGGATTTAGTTGGTATTAAAGGTATGAAATTTCATTAAAAATAATTATTATAGGACAAGATAAAATTGTTTTAAAGTTATTCATTCCGGGCATCATTAATATTTCTACAAATCAGTATAGTGAAAATATGGAAAATTGTTTTGATTATTTTGAAATTATTTTCATTCGTGAATAATTTAATCCTTCTCGACATACTGTTAATTTTTAAATACAAAATTTTTATTAGATGACGTACTAATTACCCGACCGAAAATTGTAAAATGTACACAAGGCACTAGCTTTTAAAACTAGAATTTTAAAATTTTTGCAACCTTCATAATCCTCTCGTCTACCACTTCAACCAATTTATTTCATCTACTACTTGTTGTTACTATAAAGTCTATATAACTCATGTGATATTTTTGTTTTTTTTCTTGGAATGTATCACTTATTAGGAGCATACTTTTATTCTCTTAATATACCATGGCTGGCTTATAATATTCCATGTGTTCTGTTGTAACTTTCAGAAGGATAATTATGTTGCAGATATGTGGATACCTACATTTTCAAAAAATATTTGCACGTTTTCTTTCAAGGGAAACTGCTACCTCATGCATTTCTCGTAATTGATTTGTTTATTAAACAATAAAAAAAGCGATTACGAGAAATGTATAAGGTCGCAGTTTAATATTTAACTTCACATTCTTCTAACCAGAATTTTCTCTTTGAGATATAATGAACTTAAAACTTTAGATTCATCAAATCTGTCTGAATATATTATAGTTAAAGAAATTTTAAAAAAAATTATATTTTTTATTTCAAATATTGAATATATTTGGCGTCAATTTTGTAGAAACTATGTGATATAGTATTATAAAAAAGATAATCTTTGCTAATATCCCACATGAAGATGTAATACAATGAAATCTAGGACGTGGTAAAGAACTTAAAGAAAGTAGAAATAATACTACATCACGTAGTTTCATTTAATTGTGGATTCTTTATTTCATAAATGATACAGAAATAAACATCTATGTGACTATCAACTCATTTTATGATAAAGAATTAATCTTGCTAAGTCTACGGAAATAAAATATGAGTAAAGCCGAAAAGAAATAAAATTTTTATTTTCTTGTCAATATGGAAAAAGTTCAAAGAAGAGTTCAGGGAGTAAATCTAAAAATTTCTATTTAGATTTACTCCCACTCTGTTTTTTTTTTGGGATGATTATTTATCCACAATAAGTGAAACTAATTGATGTAGTATTATTTCTACTTTCTTTAAGTTCTTTACCACGACCTAGGTTTCGTTGTATTACAACATCTTCAGGTGGGCTATTAGCAAAGATTGTATAGTAGCAAATCAATAAATGATTATTTATATTGAGGAGTTGCTATTTTGAAAGAAAAGTACAATAGCGGTAATTTATAACAAGAAACATATTTTTAACTGAGAGCAGAATTCGCAATACAAGGTTTTCACGTGCATTTTCGCACATGTAAATATTTAAAGATGCATTACGTTTATAATAAACCACTTTTAAGTATTGGTATTATTTTTCCACACAAATATATTGAAAATATAACTTTCATCATCGTAAAAAAATACCGTGAATTTTCCAAAAAAATATGTGATTTAAATCATAGTTTTAGTTTTCCCGTACTTTAGTTGTATTCCTTTTTTACGTAACTATATTTATATTTAAACTATTTCAGACATGGAGGGACAGGGTATAAATATTTTCGCCGCCATCTTTAACAATACCTCTAATAATGGCGATATCTTTGAGACAATTACGAAAACCCCCAATAACCAACATTTTCTTTTAAAACCTAATTTGTTCACTGTAATATTTTATTAAAAATAGTTTTGTGTCAGTAATTTATTTTAAAAATAAGTCAAATTGAAAATTTCAACTTAAAAGCATTTCAGAAAAAAATAGCTTGACCGACAGATACACACAATTGAACTTGTGAGGAATCTGTTATTTTCCTTTTGAAGTTCAAAGTCTTTAAAACGTGAAGACGATTTTCCATTGTTTAGTCAACATTCTATGACGTTGGTATTAAATTTACAATCCTAGAAAATTGTTTTATGCCTAATAAATTCTTACTAATTTTCAATATTTATTTTGTGTTGTTTAAACTACGAGTGTGTGCCTAACAAAAAATAATATGTTTAAAGATTTTTGGTAGAACATTATTTAAACCCAAATACTATGTAGTTTGCGAAACATTAGTCGCACATAGTTATATATTTGTAGAATTATAAATTGCATCAAGTAAAGTGAGTAATATTCATAGAAAAATACACAAAAAAAGTATTAAGCTTTTAAAAGTAAATAGTTCGATATCAAATATCAGGCAATTTTGTGGTCGATAATTGATTTCAGGTAAATTTAATTTTACAAATCGAATTGAAATAGGATAGTATCGAATAGGTACACAAGTTGAGGACTGTTTGGTCTATAATTATACAGTTTTTAATTTTAGGTGCGTAATTGCGTAATTAAAAACTGTATCATTATAAACCAAACAATCCTCAACTCTATTCGACATTATCCTATTACAATTCGATTTGTAAAATTGAATTTCCCTGAAATCAATTATTGACCATTTAAATTGCCTGAAAATTGATATCAAATTATTGAATACTTTTAAAGGCTTATTACTTCGGTTATATATTATTTTATGAATATTATTCACTTTACTTGATGCACTTTATAATTCTACAAATATATATTTATGAGCGACTAAAGTTTTGCAAAACTACATAGTATTTGGGTTTAAATAATGTTTTGCCAAAATCTTTAAACATGTCATTTTTTGTTAGGCACACACTCGTAGTTTAAACAATACAAAATAAATGTCAAAAATGAGTAAGAACTTATTAGGCAAAATACAATTTTCCAGGATTATAAATTTAACGCCAACGTCACAGAACGTTGACTAAGTAATGGAAAATCGTTTCCATTTTTTAAAGATTTTGAACTTCGAAATGAAAATAATGGAATTCTCAGAAGTTTAATTGTATGTAATTATCGGCCAAGCTATTTTTTCTCTGAAATTGTTTTTAGTTGAAATTTGCATTTTGACTTATTTCTATAGTAAATTACTGATACAAAACTATTTTTAATTAAATATTACAATGAAACAATTAAGTTTTAAAAAAAAATTTTGGTTGTGGGGACTTTCGTAATTGTTTCAAAGATATCGTCATTATTAAATATATTGTTAAAAATAGCGGCGACAATATTTACACCCTCCCCCCATGTCTGAAACAGTTTAAATAGAAATTTAGTTACTTAAAAAAGGAGTACAACTAGAGTACGGGAAAACTAAAACAATCTTTTAAATCACATTTTTTTTTGGGAAATTCACGGTATTTTTTACGATAGTGAAAGTTATATTTACAATATATTTGTATGGGAAAAATAATATCAATACTTAAAAGTGGTTCATTATAAACATAATGCACATTCAAATGTTTACATGCGCCCAAATCTACGTGGAAACCTTGTACTGCGAGTTCTGCTCTGAATTAAAAATATTTTTCTTTTTATAAATTACTACTATTGTACTTTTATTTAAAAATAGCAACTTATCAATATAAATAATCATCCCAAAAAAAACAGAGTGGGAGTGAATCTAAAAGTTGCTATGTCTCTGGACTTTTTCGGTAATAGCAAGCAAATAAAAATTTTGTTATTTTTCGGCTTTACTCATATTTTATTTCTGTAGACTTAGAAAGGTTAACTCTTTATCTTAAAGTGAGAAAAAGTTTTAGGCATAAGCGAAGGATCTAGACAAGTTAAGTAATGATAATAATAAGGTAAGTAATACATAATAAGAAAATTTCAGAAAAGTCATAAAATAATCCATTTCTATAAATTAATGGTATATAACTCGTAAACTGTAGATAATTAAAAAAAAGAAATATAAAAACTTGTATTGTTAAATGTTTGTGTTAGATCATTTTATTAAAATCGAAAGAGAAACGTAAGTATATTATTTGTAATTATATGTGTGAAGTAAAAAATTAAATTAAAAATCTAAGAATCTGTTCGACAGGACAAAAATCCAAACTCCAAAAGTGTTAAGGGTAAGGTTGTAATTATTTGTCTTAATGTCTCCAAATACACAAAGGTATTAATTAATAATGCCGGCCTCCGACTCTATATCAACGCTATTTATTAGCACCGTTAGATACACGCAGGAAGAGAATCTGTCGAGGTTTACGATAATTTTGCAGTCTGGTTTCTTCATTTTTTTGTTCACATAATAAAATAAGTCGAATTGTTAGAGTTCCATAGCCAAATGTTAAAAAGGGAGTATGTCACTCAGTCTGTCTATCTGTCTTTCTGTTCATATGTCATATATATTTTACTATCACTCGGAGACTATTGGCTGTATATAAATTAAATACGAATGGTCGGTTTCCTCTATGTAAAATAACATAACGTAACAATTCATACAGCTAACTGACGGATGAAAAAAATAAAAATTGTTTGAATGTGAATAATTTAACTTACTACTGAGTTTGTGATTTTTTTCAAAATATTCTCCATGGAACTTTATCCATTGTTTTGCCCGACGGAACCATTGAGAGAAACAGTTGGCACACAATTTCTTGGACATTTTTTCACGGCCTTTTTGAAGGCAGTCACCGCCATTTCGACGTTTGAGAATCGTATTCCTCGCAGTTTACATTTTATTCTTGGAAAGAAATAGAAATCACATGGCTCAGATTTGGAGCTCAATGACCGATAACCTATTATTTCTAAACCCGACAGTCAAATATTCACTAGATAATTAGACTATGGGGTTAAAGGTGTTGTCATGATGAAAGAACACTTTTGCTTTTAAACATTTTTCAAAATAACAGGCAAATAATTCTTGAAATGGTTGTCTGAGGTAACTGTTATTTTACTTTCTGGGGCTTCTTATTAACATATCTGTCTAAAGAACTAGGAGATTTCAGAAGGAAACACCGAACGCGCAGACGCCAACTAAGGAAAGTTTCGTGTTCCTAATGTTATATTAAGCTTTCGTCACTCGTGACCATATCGAATACAGTAGTTTAATAATTTCCGTCGACTTTTTTGTCATTTCGCAACATCAGACAGCAAATTTTTGTGATTTGGTCAAATCGTGAGTATATATCTAGCGCAAAGCTTCCTGAAGTTTAAATATTTACGTAGAACATTTACACTTGATTTATATGAAACAATTTAACTTGTCTGAATTAACTAAGACTGTTCTTTATCATAAATAGCACAGCATCAATATTAACTTCAGTTGTGACATCTCCCACGCAGATCAGCACTGAGATCGATACGCCACGCTCGAACTTTTAAACCAGTCGTAAGAAGTAGCGGGGGATAGGGCTCAGCATAAAATTCCCATCAAAAATAGTGAATTTATTTCAGATTAAAATCACAATGAATATTATAAAAAATTATTGACCGATAATTTTCTTGTGTGAAATTCGTTTTGTTACAAGTCAAGCTTGTAACAATGTGTCCCCAATTTGTAAAAACAATGACAAATCCAGGCAAAGTACCTCAGTGATGATTCAGATGACGGAAGTGTTTGATTTTCATAATTTTAATTTATTTTTTACCACCATTACTTCAAATGGCCAATTCTTTGAACTTTCTGTGCTATCCTCGTATAGATCAACTACTACAAACGAATTTCTGCGTGTAAGGAAAGTGATTATTTGAATTCCGAAGAAAGACACTCTGTATTTAAAAGATATTCGGATGCATATAAACCAATGGTTATTCAGAAACACCGAAATGTTAAAAGTTAAATATGTTCATTAACTCCTACCATAATCCTTCAATGGCTAAAGCAAAATGTATCTTTGAAGATGATACAGGCCTTAGAGTTGTGGTAACAACATAATATACAGGTAAGTAAAAGAAATAAATTTGAAGTTTCATAACATTAATAGATTTTGAACTAATAAAAAAAAGCAAAATGGCCGCGGGTGAATGGCATAGTGATTTTTTGAAATGCCACATAGTCTCCGTAACTGCCAGAATCAGGACGAATCAAAAGAAAATTTATTTATAAAAACACAGAACTTTTTAGATTTTTTGAGAAAATAAAAAACTCGCCTAGGACAAATATGAATCCTGAATTTATAGTTCTCCTTTTTATGCATTCGTGTGAAAATATTTACAATATAATTTACTAATTTTTTAAATACTTTATTTTTTCGGTAAGAAAGAGTCATAAAATCATGTAACATTGAATGATATTTTAGGGTTCTCTTTTTCAATAAAAAAATCATAACCACATTTAATTACAAAAATGTTACTCTTTCTTAATACAATTGAATATTTTTTAACTTCCACCAAGAAAAAAATTCTAGCAAATGACGTATATTAACATGCAATTCGTTTACATGTTTACTCTGAATATCTGACTTCCCTGATTAAAACCTTATCTCAAACGTGTTCAGACTATGGCTAAACAACAGTTGGTAGTAGATATGTATATGTTCTTTTTGCATATTCGCTGAGGGGTGCTTTGATGCCTGTCTACTTTTTATTTATCTGTTTATCTATTTCCTTAAGCGTCATGTAAAAGCTACTAAACAGATTTATATAATTTTTTCCTGAGATAATGCCTGAAGTATATATTAAATCCTAAAGTACATTTTTGGTTAATTTTCGCAAGGATTTTGAAACTTAATTACAAGTGTACTAAAGTACAGAGCGTACGGGCTTAAAACTTATAAAGAGAAATTTTCGAGATTATTAGATTGAAAGACCTAAAATTTTAGTTAAGATATAAAATGCTAGTTTCCTAGTCATAGGTACCCTTGAGATGCAAATATTATTCAAGCTATTATTACACTCAATTTTTGAAATACACTACCGGAGTTTATGGGTGAAGGATTGTAGGAGAAAAAGTTATTCCACCATCACAAAACTACCACTTTCCTTCGTATTTTTACAAGTCTGAGGAAGTAAAATTTTTAAATATGCATATTGTGCTAGTAATATTCAAATGTATTATATTCTAAATTTGTGTTTATTATTTTTGCGTTCTGTTGTTATATCTAAAATAAACTTAACTTTTTAGATATAACAATAGAACTCAAAAATAATAAACATAAATTTAGTATATATAGAAAAGACACATTTTCAGACTCCATAATTAATGGTCAATCTCAACACCCTTGGTCCCATAAGTTAGCAGCCTTCCATTCCATGATTCACAGAGCTTTAACCATCCCTCTTGAAAAACCTAACCTACGAAAAGAAATAAAAACTATAAAACAAATCGCAACAAATAATAATTATGACCCATCAATTGTCACAAAACTGTACCATAATAAATTAAGAAAAATACTAATACAAGAAATATACCCGGTCGCACCAAATAAGACTAATATTTACTATAAATCTATCCCATACATAGGTAATGTATCAGTCAAATTAGGAAAACTCTTAACTAATAATAAAAATATAAATAACATAACATGTACGTATGGTACCTTAAATAACTTGGGTAAAACCCTTATTAATAATAAAGAAAAAATAGATAAACATAAAAAGAGTGGTATCTATAAACTTAAATGTAACGATTGTAATCATGTATACATAGGTCAAACAGGAAGAGATTTTAATACAAGATATAAAGAACACATCGCCAGCTGGCGTAATAATAAACCAGACACATCTCACTTTGCTAAACATCTCATTGAAAATAACCATCACCCCCATACTGATAATGCCCCCTATATATTACAAATAAATACAAAAGGCAATAAACTTAATATCCTAGAAACATTAGAAATAAACAGACATAAAAAAGATATCAAGGTCAATATATTAAATGAACAACTGAATATAATATCATCACCCATTCTTAATATCTTCTAGATATAATATAAATATAAAACATTGATACTACAGTACCCTAGAAATTGTTTCAGCACTAATACACATATAAATATAAGTATATATAATAAAAACAAAAAAAAATTAAAAGAAATAAATAAATATATGAATACACAAAACCGGAGATATGTAGAATTAGTGTATTACCTTGTCCTTACTTTCAAATACCCTTGCTTTTGTATAAATATATTACCGATAATAAGATACGTAGAATTAGTATATTACCTTGGCCTTACTTTCAAATACCCTTGCCTTTGTACAAATATATTACCGACAATAACTTCCATTTTATTTTATTACATACACCCTAAAGTTTGCATTGTATAACTTCACATAATAACAACAATTGAATTTATTACCCCAACTAGAATACTGGTATATTGTATAACTCTATGTAATATAATAAAACCTAGTCTACGCCCCTGTAATAAACTCACTAACATAAACAATGGAAAAATCCGCACAAAGCAGTCTTCCGCTATTGTGTTTGAAACATATAAATGCTGTTGGTTGTTCCTAAGAGTTAATCTTTGCTAATATCCCACCTGAAGATGTTGTAATACAACGAAACCTAGGTCGTGGTAAAGAAATTAAAGATAGTAGAAATAATACTACATCACGTAGTTACATTTAATTGTGAATAATGAATTTCTACAAAATTAACGCCAAATATATTCAATACATAAATGTAGCCAAATTGAGTTGTTGGGAAATAAAGTTGGTCAGGTAATAAATATTAATTATGTACAACATATATAGTTCACAAAAGAGGGTTGAATTATTTTTTTAAAAAATATAATTAAAAAATTGATGATAACTAATTAAAAATTTGCTTTAGTACTTAGGAAAGACTATAAATGTGGAATGAAATGAAACGAGTTAAGGAATAAAGGAGGATTTTTAGATATAATGTAAATTTTCTCGTATTTATATTAAACTCTAAATGCAACTAAAAATTTTTTTGAGCACTATTTTATCAAGGTAGGCGGTGAGCGTTCCTCCTCGCAGTAAAGTTTCTCATGATCGCATTAATAGTCTGGCTGAAAGAAACGCTTCCAAGTGTTAGCAAATTAAACGTCTACCATCTAGCCCTACATGAATTAGAGTGAGATTTTAAATTAATTACCTTTTGAGAGATTTTAAATTATTAACCTCACCGTCAAATTGTCAGAACATTTGGCATTGCGCCAAAGCGCAACATACGAACTTTCAGAAACTCGATTTTTATGTAATTTTATAAAAACTGATATTTTTAAATATTGTTTCAATTGCAGACTTTATAATTTATATAATATATGGACGTTATGTAGTTCCGAAACACTGCTCTAAATATTACAATTTGGCAGTTTTTTTCCATTACTTAAAAATTTCCAGTGATTGTGTGGGAAAGACTTACACGAATTAATACGTGGTTTCCCAAAAAAATATTTTATAAATGTATTTATGAAGGAAGACTTTCTATAAGTTCTGTACTTATTAACACCGGCTGTACATAACAGCTATATTGAGCGATTCTTTTGGGTCGGTTAATATATGTGTGTAGAATAACTGAAGAGAAAAAAAAAACATACACATGCAATTTACGTGTAAAGTAGTTTTGATAGAAGTTAAAAAAAAATAATTCGGTACCATATTCAAATGTTGAAATCAGTTCTATTTCCGATGTAACATTTCTTTACGCACAATAAGATTTATTTTACTTCAAGTTCAATGGAAAATCTGTGCTGGAAGTAACGTGGCATGAGTGGAAATAGTAGGCTACGCTACAGTCGACATTATCAAGTACTAATTTAGAGATGTACACGTATAAATCGAGATACATATTTCATATAGTATATAAGTTAAAAACACGTAAACATTCCATATGATTTTATGAATTATTGTAAAGGGTAAGAAGGCAGAGGCAAACAGTTTCTTTCTTTCTTTAAGACAAAATCGGTTATGGGTAAGCACTTACAATATATATTTTATTATGTACTGACATTCTTTGAGTTTGAAAGTATTTATTTAACTTTTCGTTCCATATATTTTTGTTTTGGA
This sequence comes from Druceiella hillmani, assembly GCA_039881145.1. NCBI lineage: Eukaryota > Metazoa > Arthropoda > Insecta > Lepidoptera > Hepialidae > Druceiella > Druceiella hillmani. Next base: position 29,790,434 of record JAYKKI010000022.1, on the reverse strand, counting down.
TCAATTTTTAGCTACTTTTGCCCTATCGATCATCAGAAAATTCACTTGTATTCAGTCCCCATGATAATATAAGATTATGATAGTTAAAATTTTTGATCCTTAAATCCTGATACTGGTTACCGGTAAGAATTGAGGATATGCTCTTTTTAAATTACTATTGTGGGCCTCGTACAAAACCTTTGTCATTAAACTCCTAATTTAACTCCCCAGTTCTCATGCTACAGTGGTCATGCTACAGCCTAAACTGTGAGACTTGAGAATATGATGGCTTAAATTAATATTTTGTCGGTCCCAAGCAGAAATTGATATTGAACTTCGAGTTCTAACTCGTCCGTCCTAAAGCTGCATTGTGCTGTCTGCCTAAGTTGTGAGATTTGAGAAAGTTCTGTGTTCAAATTAGCATTATGGGCCTCAAGCATCTGCTGTCTTTAAATTAGTGTTGTGGATCTCAAGTAGAGACTCTACTGCTGAACTTCGAAATCTAATTCTTCCCATAATAATGCGACATACGGCCTATTTAATGGAGAAGGCTTGACAATCTACTATTTTGAAATTAGTCAGCAGGTACTCCGTTATTTAACTCCGAATTTCATTTTCTTAGCTTGAGGTTGCAGCAGTAGGTCTCAAAGATAAAGCACTAAAAGCTTAAAAAATAATTACAGGTCAGCAATCTGAGCCTTGATCAGAATAAATCAAATCGTGAGACGCATTTATTAGGAAACTTTCTTTTGTTGAACCTTGGAAATCATATCGCGTCTCCTCAATATTTTAGTCAAATATTTTGATCCAACAAACGGTGGAAACGCATTTCGTTAGCATGGGAATTTTCGACAAATTATAAAAATATACATCATCATGTACCTATATCTATGAAAAGAAGTTTTTTTTTACTTTCCTAAAGCGAAGTAAGAGAAATCGCGGAAAAAAATAATATAGTATATAAGGAAAATAACTTAATAACGTCACTATCTTGAAATATATTTTAAACACACAAACGCGCGTGCACACACACACACACACACGAACGTATTGCGTTAAAGTGAAATAGTTGCCATTAAATAAAGTACCATCAAATATGAAACTTAGGTAGTCAACTTATCTGCTTTTTAACGAATGCTTGTGGCTATACTTTCCGGTAAAGTGTGAATGATTTAACTTGTACTGAGGGAATGAAGTACCTCCGTAGTAAAAAAAATTATAAATCAGTTTGGCCATGTTAGTAGTAAAACCTATTAATATAAATAATACCCAATAGAGATATTAGTAGTAATACCTAGTTATTACATCAAAAAAGTTACAAAATATAATTGTTTGAAAAGTTTTATAGGTACCTCCCCAACATGAAAAGCGATTTTTATTAAAACCTAACCTACAACCTTCCATAGGATATTATTGAAAAATTCTTACAAAAATATTGGGGGGCATGACATGAACACTTTCCGTTAGAGGAATCCATTTAGGAAATATTAACTTTAAAGTGGTATTTTCTGTAGGAGTTACGTATCCTACCAGTTAAATGGCTAATTTGGTGTATCTGAAAATATTTACAACAGTAGTTTATACAACGAAATGAAAAGGAAAATTATCTTAGTTAAGTAGATTCTATTAGCATATGAGTGACATGTGATTAACTTGAAGGAACTTTGTCTTTTTAAATATATATTTATTGCTTGTGTGATATGTCATATTAATATATTAACGTTTTTTCATGGTAAAAATAATATTCTTTTATATATGAACTAGTTTTTTACGCCACTGAAAGGGTGTAACAACCAATTCGTAAAATTCATGAATATATATCCTTAAATATATAGTATATAAGTTTATAAATATCTAAGGAACTTTCGTATTGCGAGTTCTACTCGTACTTTATAGGTTTTTATTAACTTTGTCGTCAAACATTATTCATTTGTTAAGACGTTTATTTTGCTTTTATAAGTAGTTTCACTAAACATTATCCAAACTTACCGAAAGCCATATTTATTTTAACAATCTTCTACAATTGAATTTTTTGGCTCAATATTGAATTTCAACAAACATAATGACGTTAATGACGTCACCCTTGATGGACAAAATTACTTCAGATATTTATTTTATCCAACTCCTTTACCATATAGAAGTAGGCCCAGGCCTTTTATTTCATTTATAATTTTAAACAACTTTCAAAGGAAGAAACTGAAGAGCCAGGAAGACAATAATTTTATTATTAGAACAATGTCATTGCAACGAAAATTAATTAGAATTTACGTGTAAATGTAAAATTTAGTATTCAGTAATTTTTAATTATACTGACTAATTTAAACACAGCGCTTTCTCAAATCTCATGACTTAAGCAGACAGCAATATGCAGCTTCAGGTCTGACGAGTTAAACTACGTGTTTGAATATCAATTTCTGCTTGGGACCGACAAAATATTAACTTAAAACAGCAGATCTTCAAATCTCACAGATTAGGCCGAAAGTTTAATGAGAAAGGTTTAATGACAAAGGTTCTATACGAGACCCGCAAGAGTAATTTAAAAAGAGCATATCCTCAATTTTCACCCATAAACATGTATCAGGATTTAAGGATCAAAAATTAACTTAATCATAACTTTATATTTTCATATTTTTGAGAAACATGGGGTCGTATATACTTCAAGAAAAAGGTTAACATTTTAGATTCATTACAAAATTAATAAGAGTTCTAAATTTTGTGATAAAATAGATTGAAGATTCCTTGCATACTGATTTTATTAAACACTTTGGTCGACTCGCCAGTTCATGGAAAGCTTCAAATAAAAGTTCTCATTTCGTCTTAACCAATTTTATTTTGAACCTCATTTTGGGTAAGATGTAAATGAGGTAAAAAAACTTTTTTTTGGATTTATATAATTTAATGTACCTAGCATGTTCTGACATACACAATTTTTGACATCACATTTGCAATAGAGATTGCTACTACGAATATCTTCTTTTTTAGTTTGAGTTCCAGGATAATATAAGATGAAAGTTCACTCGCTTAAGGCAATCGTGTACTTTTATAATTCTAGGAGGAATTTAATTTTTAAAATTAATTTTATACAACAATTATTATTGATGAAACCATCAACTTTCAAAACGATCATGAGGACATTTTTAGATATTACGAGAACGTATCATTTTGGGCATTTTTAGCAAAGTCAAAAATTGAATTTAAAATGAAAATATACTCACTTCCTATATAATGTTTATGTCATACTATTCAGGAAATAAATATATTTTCATTTAAGCGCAGTCTGTAATTTTTTCAAATTTATCATAAAACTTTGTGCGATAATTATTATTTCAATTCAATATGTTTTACAGCCTCGTAGTGGATAACAAAATATATAACAGAAAATATATATCGATATTACATATCGCATTTGGCCACTATTCTATTTCATTCCACGACTGCCCTTTCACTCTGTTCGGTTTTGTAGCCGCCGCTCGCTCGCTTTGCAACGTATCGTATTCGGATTCGACAGTAACGGTACCTCTTCTGCTATTTACTACATTCGAAATATCCAGATTAAATAGGGTATCTAGTGTTTTGTACGATATATAGTTTCAGTTCAGATCGATATATGGTTTTACGATACCCGATATATGGTTTCAAAATCTATATTTACTTTTGTGTCGTTTAATCTTAGTAACATCCATTTTTATTAAGAAATTATAGTTAATATTCATAATGGGTGAAGAAATTGTTCAAAGATTGTCAAATAATCTTTACTGATAAATTATAATACAAAAGAATAAACTAACTAGAAACTAGAATACAAATTTCTGAGACAATGAAATTTACGCTCAATATTTTTAAGAAACCTATTAAATTAGACCCTACGCAATGCAAAAAAATCACCTCACTTTAAGTTTGGCTACGGAATCCTAAGAATCAAGTCGTCTTTTCCGAATTTCATTCAGTTGGGATAACGATGAATATTTTGAGTTTCATGTTTAATTTTTAAATTTTTTTTAATAAATTTCCTTTACTACAGATGTACTTCAGTACCTCTGTATTAGTTAAATTATTTATACTTCATCAATATGTATAGCTACCAGCATTTATTAAAAATTGGCCAACCTGGACAGGTTAACTAGGTAAGTTAACTACATTTTAATATTATATATAAATATATATATATATATATATATATATATATATATATATATGTATATATAAATATATATATGTATTTATTCTGTATTAGCTCTGGGCCGCGGCTACACACACTTCTTATCAGAAAATGTAAAAAGATCTTTTTTTTAAACACAATTTTTCAACAGATTTCAAGCAGGCCAGTATTGTAGATACGAGGTTAGTATAATTTTGAATATAATTTGCCGCGCCTGACACTTTATGATATGTGTTGCGCAGCACACCTATTAGTTATAATAGGTGTGCTGCGCAACGCATATCATAAAGTTATATGCCTAAGAGTTATGCGATAGTAGTCTAGACAAAAATACAATACATTAAATCTTGAATTTCGCATTTTTAATTAAATAAGTTGTTCTACTTTTAAAAGTGAAGTTAAGAGCAACGCATTAGTTTTTCATGTGCGGGCATAACTTTCTTAGTTATGGCACTAAATATACTTGCACGAAGGCGTTGTGCAAGTTTTTCAAACTCTGTGGTAATTATTTTCTATGAAAAATGTGAATATTTGTATTACCAGATGCCATTTTGTGGAGATAATGAAATTTATCGTATTCAGATTTAAGGAAAACCAAAATATATACAAATTGGCATAATCTCATCAAATAATACAAATTAGCATAGTCTCTAATTATATATTCACTATTATGAGAAAGATAAATAACGTACTAATGACCTGAGTCATTGTATATGTGACAAACAGTGGCTGAAAATCTTATAAGTGTACATATATGTGTATATATATATATATATATATATATATATATATATATATATGTATATATATATATATATATATATATATATATATATTATCATATCTTTTTTAATTTGTGGGAAATTCCCATGCTAATGAGATATTTGCACTCTAATATTTATAAAGACCTCATTATGCTGTTATATTACGTGTGTTTTATTTGTTAGACCCAACGATCAGAGTATAAGATTAAGGAGACGGGAAATGGTTACTAAGGTCCAACACAATAAAATTTCCTGCCAAATGCACCTCACGATTTTATTCACTGTGATCGAGGCCCGAGATTGCTGACCCGTAATAACTTTTTAATTTTTGGTACTTTATCAATTGCATAAAAAAATCTTTCATTGTCTTTATTCAATGAAGGAAGTCATTTTCTAGGGCTTTTTTTTAATCTAAAACAAGCAAATCGACATGTCTCGTTATTTAGGCAGGTCATACGACTGCAACATCAGGCCGAGGAATATAAATCAGGATTTTTATGATATCGTATTTCTTAAGATCCACAAAAAAAAATTAAAAATAGTAGATCCTCTAGTTTCAAGATTTAGGCAGGCAGTAACCCTCAGCTCCAGGACTGAGGATTTGGAATTCGGAGTTCAGTGGCAGAGTCTCTACTTGAGACGCATAGTATTAATTTAACAACTGCAAATCCTCAAATTTCACGGTCAAGGCAGACCATATTGCTGTATCATATGGCTGAAGAATTGGAATCATCATTCAAGAACCAATTCAGAAAATCGCAATTCAAGAACTTGAGGCTATAATACAAATTTTAAAACGGTAGGTACCCCGCAGTAACAGGACTAAGAATTTGGAACCCGGAATTGAATTACCATCTCTACTCGAGATCCATAAAATACTAATTTAAACGTCTCAGCACCTCAAGTCTCACTCTTGAGACAGGTAGTACCATTGCAGCATCGAGGCTGTAGAGTTGAAACTCCGAGGTAAATGACGGAGGTTCTGCGTGAGAACGATAAACTAATTTGGAAATAGCAAACTCTTAAGTCCCACATTTTATGTGATAGTAAAATGCAGCATCAGCATTTAAGGATGAAATGTTATGATGATTTCACCTTTGATTTAACATTTTGTATGACATTTTGCAACACAGGTTTTGTGAGAATCTGTTAAGTAAAATTAACCAAAACATTTATTGAAAATTTTAATACCCAAAGTGAAATCAAATAAAACCGTTTAAATACGAACAATAACGGTAAAAATAAAACCAACACCATAAGTAATATCCCATAACCAATTTTGTCTTAAAGAAGGAATGAAACAGCTTGCCTCTGCGAACTTCTCTTTTTGCCTTATTATTTTTTCAGTTATTACTATATCCCTGGACTAGTACCTGATAAAGGTCGATTGTAGAGTAGCGTAATATTTTTACTTCTTGCGCGTTATTTCTATCACGTGTTTTCGTAATACTTCTAGAACTAAATTAAATTCCATTGTACGCAACGAACTCTTACATCAGAAGTGGAATTGAATTTGGCATTTGAATATGGCATTGCATTATTTTTTATCTTCTCTTAGGGCTGTTTTCACAAGCCGCGTAAGTTTATATTTCGTTCTTTTCAATTATTTTTGTGCACATTTATTAACCGACTCAATAAATCATCGAATTTGATAATATAATATTGAAAAATCTTTTGTCATAGCTCTTATGTAGTACTAGGGTTACTAAGTATATCATATATCAAAGATCTTACATATATATTAATGCCACCTAATGAAAAACTTTCTTTTTTTCCTCGTTTTGCTCGCATTCCACATTTACTATAAATTTCAAGTAGCAATATTTAAAGCAGTCTCTCAGTACGACTACAGTTACATTTCAGTCTGTCAAAGGTTATAAACCTTTACAAGTCATAAAAATATTAAAATATCAGCTTTAATAAAATTATACAAAAACCTAGCTTATAAAAATTCTTATATTGTAGTCTGGTAATAACATCAAATATATTGACAATTTGACGGTGATGTTGAATATTTGACAAGAAAATAACATGCAATACCCAAATATTGAAAACCATAAAATAAAGTAATTCACTCGAAATTTCTCTTTACTTTATACGAGAGATTGGCGGCAGACATTATATTTTCAAGTACATTCACAGCTGGAAACGTAACTTCTTCCGCTAGCCAGACTGAAGTTTAATCATGATACACTTGACTACGAAGAGTTATGCTCATTGCCTGCCTTGAAAAAATAGTATTCCAAAAAATCTTTGTTTGCTCTTAGAGTCTACCGTAATATGAGAATAATTCTATTATGTTTTAAAATCCTGTTATACCTATTTACTCATTTATTTATTCTACTTCTATAGCATTTCTTAAGTATTACGGCAAATTTTTTGTTAGTTATCATTAATTTTTTTTAATATTTCTTGATTATTCATATGTTTTTGTATCATTGAATCCTCGTTAGTTTACTATAAATGATAAACATTTATTACCGAGGGACTTTATATACCGACAACTCAATTTGGCCAAATTTTTTTACGTTACAAATATTTCTAACCAATTCAGGTGTTCACTATCCATTTTACAATGATTTTAAAACAAATTTTGTCACACATTAAAAATTCTGTCTCCACTTCTTCTGATATATTTGAAGTTACTGCTGAAACGGTGCTTGCTTAAGTACTCCATTTTGTGGAAAGAAAACGGTAGTAGAAACGGCAGTTTGCAATATTAATTAGAACGGTTCACGCTATATGTTGTGTTTAGTATTCATTAGTGACGCGTGCACCACCTCACGCACATGCAAGTTGACACTTTTTCTAGGTATTAGGAAGTTGAATTCCGACTTACATCGCGTCCTGGAAATATTTTTTTTTATTTAAAATATGCTGATTTGTTTCAATGACTAATATATTGAAAGTATGTAAATATTTCCGCATAGCAATAAATAATTAAAACATATTTTAAATATCGATCGTTATTTTTCAAACTTTTCTCAATCTCACCTAAACGAATCTACGTCAATATAACCCTCTTAACTAAATATCATTCAAACTAATCCAATTTAACCCAAACTTAACCGTTGTAACCCAACATAATTCAGCTTAACCAATCTGAACCAATCTTACCCTTCCCAAACCAACTTATTCCAACATAACCCAACCTGACACAACCTAATCCAAGTTAATCTAATCTCATCTACCCAAATAGTTATTATATTTAAAAGTCTATATTTAATACGGAGAGACAAAAGGGGCATACCTCATATGTGTCCTTACCTTATAGTTTCTCCCTCTCAACAGTTTTAAAAGCATTTTGAACATTATTGGCCATAATATTAATATATCTAAAATTGAAAATACCCGCGGAAAAATAATACGTTTGAGATGGTAGAATAACTTTTTCCCCACCATTTCACCCCGCAGATTCAGGTAGTATATTTCTAAATCTAAAATAAAATATTTGAAATTTTGGCTTGACTAACGTTTGCATCTTAAAGTACACTTGACCTGGATAAAAGTATGTTATGCGTTAACTTGAATCTTCATTAGATTTAAGCTCGCATGCTCGGTTTTATTGCATGAGTGCTAATAATAGAGCTTCAATACTTTTAGAGAACCTTTAACCCCAAATGTACTCTAGGCTTTAGTTTATAGGTTAGGAAACGACACGTCGGTTTAGCAAATTTTACGTCAGCCTTAAATATTCAGACAAATAAAAAATATACACACAATCCATTCTTCCTTAAATATTCAAAAGGCACAAATTCCTATGTGCTATTAACTGTTGAGAATTACCGTAACTTGCATTTATTTCAGATAATTTATGTAAATTAACTACAAATTTCTACTTTACGTCATTTTGTACATACTTTTCCCGATTCACTCGTCGTAGTTAAAACAAGCGGTCGAAAAATATTTTTTTAATAAATTAATTTATATCACCTATGCTGAAATTTCTTTATTTAAGACACTTATTTTACGACACCACATATAATTTTCTTGCTCGTGATTTTTTGATATTTTTTATAACTATAGTTTGCTTCTATGATAACTGTCACCGAATATTAGGTATATCTTAATGAAAGAGGATGACTAATATAGCTTAAACCAACCACATAAATTCAGCATTATTGTAAAATTTAAGTACATTATTATTAAGGTTCCTTTACATTATTAACCCTGTTTAAGGGTGTAAAATTTAGAAATAAAAGGTTTCTTTGCCAGTTCTGCAATCCACTTTATATATGATATCTGTGATTCTATTAATCCACATATCATAAAAGAGAAGAAAGATATTTTAACAAAAAGGTAGCCCTCGAGTCGTTTTTCCATAATAATACCAAAATACTTTTTGACGTAATTATTTTGAAAATTAATTAACTTGTCTTGTGCCTACGATATTACACGGTATATTAGTGCCAAAAAGCGAAGCTAACTAGAAATTATTTACAAAAAAACACTGTAAGTATCGGAAGAGGAAGTCGCAACGCAACCGTTTTTGTAGGATAAGCCTGTGTCAACATAAAGCGTTCGCGTCATGCTTCTCGAGATTATCCCCATTACGATCCTGCCTCCTTTAGCCCTCCCTACCTACAACGCCATATTACGTTAAAAATTTATTTTCTGTGCCTTCTTGTTTTTGTATTATTTAAATTATTACAGTCTTATTTCCGCTACGGGAAGGAAGAGGTTTCACGTAATACGTTATGGCTTCACAGCAAAGATTTCCTTCTTCCAGTGCCTCTTTTGGCGGCTTTGCAAATTCAGTTTTTTTATGTACTTTTTATGGGTGATGAAGTTACAGTGGCTTTCGGGTGCAAGAATGGGTAAGATTTTTATTTAAACTAATGGTCTAAACAGAATAAGAACACAATTTCTTTAAAGCTTCCCCAGGATCTGACATATTTATTTTTGTTTATATTAGAAGCCTTAGGTGTTTTCACAAATTTAAAAAAATAGTCAAAATTTCAAATTTTTAAGAATGGGCAGTATTTTAATCCGTTTAAATAAAATCCGAAAAATAAAATTTCAAATTATTACACGGTTTTTTAAAATAATTTTCGAAATGAATAATATCAAAATAGGCAAGAAAATTAAAAGCATGGAAAATGAAAATGAAAATAGATTTAATTTAACTAAGAAATAGTAAAATTTTTGTAATGAAAGTGTTATGGTTTTTTATTGAAAGCGAGAACGATGGAATATCGCTTTTTTACTTTCTTACCGTCCCACTTGAAAAACAACGTCGTGAAGAAATTTATAAATAAATTTGTGAATATTTTTATGCCACTACGTAGAAAGAAGTGCTATAAATATAGGAATCATATACGAGTGTGTTATATGCAAGTTTCTTTATTCCTTGTGGAAATTCAAACAGTTTAATGGGTCTTAGTAAATGAAGTGTAATTTTTTTCGTCTTGATCCTAAAACATCTGAAAAATTCACTACGGCTATCGCTGGTGTTCTTTTTTCTTTGTTGAAAATCTGTTAATGAAGTTATCAAACGAAAGGTCTCAGCAGTACCATTTCAAACGGATATACATTTATATATATATATATATATATATATATATATATATATATATATACATATATATATAAATGTTTCAAACGTACCACCGATGGCCGGTATCGTCGAGGGATTATGGGTCTAGTAAGTGAATATATATAAATTTTAAAGTTTTGATGTTATTGGGTCATACTATAAATATATGTAAACAAAAAACTTTTCAAATTCATGGTGAGTTTCTACGGAATTCATGTAATAAAATTATATACGCGCGGTAATTAATTTTCATCATTGATCCATACGAAGAGAGCAATGAAAATGCTTAGAATTGACCATTTTAAAAAATAACAAGTAGTAATTAATTATAATTCGGAATTCTCATTGATAATTGAATAACTTTGCTTGAATTTGTGATTGTTTTTGTAAATTGGCAGTAATTTGAAAATTGTATGTCAAATACTGCGTCAAGATTAATCCACGCTAAACTATTTCCGTTCTATATTTTTTTATAATAAATCAAAATAAGTAATAAGTGGGCAATTGTTGGATTTATCATAAAATTCCAACAATGGTCCATTGTTCATTAGTTCCAAATTACCAACAACCTTTATTGGGATTTTATGGTAAATCCCCAATGGGCCACTGTTTACGATTAGTGCACGGTAGTCGTATTAACCTCAATGCTGCTCTGCGTGGGGAAGGTCGATCAACGGTAACAAACTGAAGATAGTACCAATGATCTGTAATTCATGCTTAAAACAGACTAACGTGTTGTCCAATCTGGACAAGTTTAGGCATTGGCGTGAAAGGAAGCTTTAAACTGGGTGGATCTCCCTGATTTGACCGAAGCGCAAATCACAAGAGCACTGAATAATGATAGAAATTTCGACTGATATCACGAAAATGCTACATTTGACATAGTTATGAGTAACGAAAGCTTAATATACTATTAGGAATACGAAACTGAGAAGCAGTCTGCGTGTTGAATGTTTTTTTTTTATTTGTGAATAAATGCCCATCAGGGCGAAGAAACGAGGAAGTCCTCTAAAAAAGATCATCGCGTCGGTTTTCAGACAAATAGGATGTTAAGATATTTTTAAAAAATAAGACAAGAGTTATCGCAGACGGTTATAGCAGATATATATTATTTTAATTATTTGCCTGTTGTATTCGAAAATGATCGAAAATAAAAGTGTTGCTTTCCTACGTCAATTCCTTTAACTACAACTCGACGAGCTACGGAGTATTTGACTATATAGGTATACAAATGACAGGCTATCCATCATGCAACTCTAGTCCTGCACCGTCGATTGTCATTTCTTGCCAAGAATAAAAGATGGACTGTAAATAATACGATTTTCAGACGTTGAAAAAGCAGTGATTGCCTTCCAAAAGTCCGTGGAAGAGACGTCCAAAAATAATGGACTATTTTAGTCAGAAATTTCATATCAACATAATTTCTCTAATAATAAAATTATTTTACGAATAATTTTAAAAAACCCCAATAGCCCGTGCCTGTTTTAAACTTAACTTGATCCTTATAATATTTCAGTATAAATATTTTTGTGTGATCTCTCTTCTGTGCTAGTTTTCAAGCTTCCACGTACTGGAGGTTCTGAGAAAAAACGGCTTGACAAATAGTGAACTTGTAACATTTCCGTTATTTTCCCTTTTGACGTACGAAACTCTTAAAAAACATGTCGTTAATTTGATGAATTTTAATATGAAGTTTATGTTCCTGGAAAATTTTCATATTTTATGTAAGTTCATAGTAACTTTTATTATGTGATATCCAAATTACAATTGTGCATTAAAGAAAATAATAATAAGTTTAGCTAAAGATTTTTAGCACGACAGTATTTAAACCCATATGCTATGTAATTTTATGAAATCCCCGTGGCTTATAGTTAAAATTCATAGAATTATAAATTGTTTCAAGTGAAAATTAATAATATGCAAAGAAAAATATATGATGGTAGTTTTAAACCATTAAAAGTTGAAGTATGTTTTTAAATTTCAGGCAATTTTTGACGTGTGATTGGTTATAGGTCAATTTTATTATAAAAGTCGAGTTGAAATAGGATACTGTCGAATAAACATCTAAGTTGGGGACTATTTTGTTTATAATGATACTGTCTGCGCTTTTGGGTCGGAAAACTTTTGAAACGAAATTAATTTTATTAATATGTTTTTATTTTTGGAAAAAAATGTAACGTTTTTTGTGAAAAAAATATTGAGTGAAAGAATTGAGTGTAAGATAAAGGGAGAAATAAATATTCTAATTCAAAAGGGATTCTAGTTCGCAAAAACGTAAAAAAATATTTTTTTAGTGTTCTCACGGATTTAAAGAATATTTTATTAAAGATATTAGGAATTCTCCTTATTTGAACTAAAATTCAAAACGTACTCATGGTTGCTAAAGTACTGGCCTGCCTAAAAAAATAATAAATATGACCATATATTATTTAAATCGTCGAACAACGTCTTTAACGTCCGTAGAAAAATATTCAATAAATCTATTTTTGAAATATAGATTTTCAAAGTTTTTAAAATTCCTAACTTTATATTATATAAGCGAAACAGATTTAACGATTTTATAGCTTTAAATTTATTATACCTAAAAAGAGTAAAATCTGTGAAAAAACAATCAGAGGCTTCTACATTCAATTACATGCTAAGTAAAAAGAGGTCACCAGAAACTTAAATATAGTGGTGTGTTTTGGAAAAATACGTACATTTTTTTAAGCCGCTTTACGATCTCAAAGTAACATTCAGGTAATAAACGATTAACGTTAATTCGTTTGGTATTCCGTATATAATAACAGTTTCAAAGTTAAACAATTCAGTCTGTCGAAAAAGACATCTGTAAAAAAAAGTTTTCCGTATATTATTTTCTCAATTTTACCCATGTAGGGAATAAAATTGTTAGCACCTTTATTAAATACAAGCTCACAATTTTATGTGCAACCAAGCTGTATTTTTTATTATATATTAGATATTAGAGACTACTAAAGATATTTTATTTAAATATAATACGGTTTATATATTTCCTGGATGAAACATATACGCGTACAAAATTACGTTGATGATTTTCACAGCTGGATGAAATTTATTATTTCGACTTTATTAACACTGTGAGAAAGGATATACTTTTCAATATGGAGCAAAACATATTTGTAAAAAAATGTCGTGAGAACTGTACATCAAACCTTCTTGACTGTGTGTACTACTATATATTTTTTTTAGATATCTATCATTTAGCAAGACGCGCCATAATAATAGATTTACACAAGCAACATTTAGGATTTATACTTTAAAAAATTGAAGAAAATTTTAATATTGGATCATCACATTAATCGTATCCTGACTACAATGTACCCGATTTGGCTATTTAAATAAACATTTAAAACGAAGAAAAACAAATATTTTGTTACTCAAAGTGACGAATATCCATGATTTAACAAGTTTATTGCAAAATCAAATTGATGTAATACGAAGCGACAAAAATTATATGAAAAATCTGGAGTCCTGGCCAATAGTTGTTATCCTAAAGTTTCACAGTCATCGTATTTTGCGCCTTAGATGGAAGATATGCTTTGTATTGTAAAAAGCCTCCACATGAAAATTAAAATAGCAATTAAATAATTCTTTTAATCGTGTTCTGTCAATTAAATATCCAAAGAAGTATTCAAATCAGATAAAAATATCCAAACATATTGTACCAATTTGTAGACCAATGTTTGGATCATAGATTATTTTTTTCTAAAAAAAGCATAAAATATTGTATTATTTAATTTGATAAAATGTAAAACTCGCTGAAAATCTCAAAATCAGCTGACGAATTTGGTAAAAATATTATTCAAGTGACAATTTATTTTATTGAAAATAAACAATAATCGATCTACATCAAGATTGAAGTCTTTTATTTCATCTAAAACTTGAATTTTAATCTATTAAACCGATTAGAGGCCATCATTATTCCTTAATATAAAATTTTGGAAACTATCTCGAGTCAGGATAACATTAAATTTGATTTTATTGTTATTCACATTGATGGAAAATTATGGTGCAAACATTTTTAATGTTTTTGCACCATAATTGTCCATCAATGTAATAACAAAACAATGATGGGAACGCTTTTCTTTCTGAGTTGGTTTGAAGTCATCACATTTTCATAGAAATATAACTATAAAAAAACTTTTTCCAGAATTTCATTAGTTTCGACATAATTATTTGTTTCTTATTTTATTTCATAGTTCAATTTAATTTTGATATTAAAACTTTAAATTATTCTGCATACGAATTGCTATCATCTCGTTTTCAAACACGGCAAAGGAAAATAAGAAATGTCGAATAAAGCCTTTGAACGCGCGGGCGAAAACGTTTTATCTATGAATGCCAAGTCGACTTAATTCCTCGCGGATTGCGTCACGATAATGCGGGGCGCGCGCAGTCGTGCGACGCTCCCCGTCGGCGAGTCGTTAGTATCAGAGGGCGACAGCCAGCTGGCTTTTATATCTATATGTTATATATTTTACATCTATATGTTATTTATTCATACCGATCTTAACAGTGCAGCGTTTTTAAAAAAAAATAAACTGTGCTTTTAATAATATAAAAAAATCTTAAAAATGTGTAAAAATGGTAATTTGGATATTAAAAACTGTTTTAGTTAATTCACCACCTCTTTAATTGCTTGATTGTGATCTCTTGGGGTTTAATTTTTTATTATCCTTGCACTGTTTTCAATTCTCAATTTTGGTTTGTTTGATTTCAATTATCGAATTTCAAATTGGGGTTAAATATGTAGTGTATTGAATACTATTTGGTCTATATTTTTATTTGATTTGAGATGATTTTAAATTTAATTTTATTCAGTTTCGATTCAGGACGGTATTTGATTTGGGCTTGATCTTATTTCAACTGGGTTTTGAATGAATTGGGATTCATTTCTATTTTAAAATATTTAGGTTAATTTAATCTGAGGTGGGTGTCATCTCGTTAGTTTTATCGCAATGAGCCAGCTTGTTTTTTGGTGGAGCTCCAATGTAGCAGGTTTATTTTTTATTTAAGTGTCGTTTGGTTCTATGTGAGTTAGATTCTATTTAAGTTGGATTTGATCTCTGTCAGTTTATGCGAGTATTGGGTTATTATATATTTAGGTTGAGTTTTATTTGGATTTGTTTTTATGTAAAATTTATGATTTCAATTGAGCTAAAATTTAATTGGTTTTGTATAATTTTATTTATGTAAGTTTTAAATTAGTTCACATTCAAGTACACTGAGTTTTCGGTTTGGTTTTAAGTGATAATAATGAATAAGAACTTGTTAAATTATCACGTAAAACGTCATGGCTGTCAATGGCTATTACAATAGATTCATTTAATTTGTCGAAATTAAATAACATCGAGTATAGTAGTATTTAATTTGTTACCAAATGGAAACATAACAAGATTTTATCCATTATATGCGAAATTCCGTTATCGGAGTGTATGAAATAGTTTTTATTTATTTTTTCTTCTGTGTTCTTCCCATTATTGCCACATCTCTTATCAAGGCATAATAAACACAATGTTTAAACATTATGTTAAATTGTAATTAAGTCTTAGGTGTACATTTTGTTTGAGAGGGAAAACCAAAAACAAACGATGATTTAAATATTTAACAGTTACATCAGGGTCGTTGTGAAAAAGATAAAAAAAGAAAATCGTAGAGTTTTATTAAAAAGTTCATTTCGGGATAACGCAATCTGAACCAAAGTGTCACACAAAAAAATGGTGGTGAGATGGCTTGATCATGCTAAATTTAAAGACCTGAGTAATCAAGAAATTTAGTTAAGTCCAATAATCAATTAATTCCAACTCGAATCTTGCATCATGAGTGTACTGTACTGAAATATGCAATTTTAAAATGGTAACGTTACTGAAATTTTACTGTTCAGAAGTAATCTTATCAAATCGAAGAAAACTTGTATGCACACATAACGCACGCAACTTTTTCGTCTATAATGTTAGATTAAACCATGTTATGCTGACTTTATAATAACTTGATAAACATTTAGGAATACTTATGTTAACAACTCCATATGCGCAAATTACTGAAGAACGTACCAATGTCGTTTTTATCAGTATATTTCAACACATCTCTTCAGTCCACGGCTTTTTGTTCGTTGTGTGTTCAAATGGAACAATTTAATGAACATGTTCAAATATGTGTGGCGCCATCTATTGACGTACATTAGTATTCTATAAATTTGTGTAATATAAGCGGACATTTGTGTTATATATGCGACGAGTAGCTAGACACTTCCCTGTTACTTTTGCGCTAATGAAATATAAGTGAAGTTGTTAAAATATTTAATACTTATGTCTTTTGATTCAGTTCACCAACGGCAAGAAAATAATAACTGAATGTTACTTCTAGTTGAGACCAACAGTTTTTCGAAAATTTCATCCAAAATGAGTTAAAAATTTTGCGTGACGCGTCATTTAAAAAATGTCTTCTATCATTTACACTTCATCTCTCCAATTATTTTTCATGCAAGTATATTCAATGTACACTCACGATGGTTTACAGTTTTACTAAATGTACCGACATGAAAGAAACATTTTTTAAGAAAAGCGTTGGCCACAAAAATGAGCATGGGTGACAAACGGAGGCCAGTAACGTAATCATCCTCGGCCACTCTTATCGCCATTAAAATAACGGGTTTATGCCTGAGATAACTCAAAAGCGGATGAATCGTAAAAGGCATATAAAATGGGGCAACAATGGAACGGTTTGAATAAATGTAACGTGCTAGAAAGATTATGAAAGGGTTATAATTAAAAAAAAGGTATTAAAACATTTTAAATATAAGGAACTTAAATCGTTACGATCAGTCATTTCTAGGTAAATTATATTTTGATGATATAGAGACCATCGTCTGGATTTGTTGAACAAATATGTCAAAAAATGTATATGATGAGATTAGATTATTTCTTGAATGTTAACCCGCATTTCCTTTGGAAAATATTTCGATTAACATCGTGAAATTTTTAAAGTTCAGGCAAAATGTTAATGTTTGTTTTTAATTTCTTTATTTTTATTTAGCGACCCGGGTTCGATTCCTGGCCGTTCGTCGAACGGGGCTGGACTGGTGTTGTGGTTGCTATAAGAGATTGCTCTCATAGAAATAAGTCAGTCTTATATATCAATTAGATACACTAAAGTAGATCAATAAATCAATAAATAAATTTACTACTGAGTTCATTTTCACTTTAGTTTCATTCAGTAGATCACAAGTTGCGTTTGAAAAGTATTTTTTTTACTCTTAAACATTTTTAAAAACTAACATTAAATATTTCCTTGAAATAGTGTTACATTAATAAACTCATATAAAAGGACGTCATAAAAACGTCACCAAACCGTATAAAACATATAAAATAAAGAAAAAAGTCAGGGTCGTAAAACTGAACATATTTTTAAATAAGAATGCACAGAGCAAAAAAATAGAAGAATGTAGAATTTTATAATTAATAAAGTAAAGAATGTGGCATTGTTTATTTCGCTTGGGTCGAAAATTGCATGGCTAATACCAACAAATTAAGTAAAAAAAACAAAACAAGAAATGATGCGGCAGAAAAACTTTTATTAAATTCCTTAATATTACGTGGTGTTTTTATCTTATAATATTTTAGACACTTTTCAAGAAATTTACTTTGTCATCAGCTCCGCAAAGCTGAAGAGTTTGCGTATTGCTAATTACGCAAGCTAGCGTACATTGTTAACTTCCATTTTCTTAAAGAAATTTAGATTATTTTTATATACGTAACGATATATTATGAGGAAAGATTGATACGTTCTGACATACTGTAGCTGCACATTGTTGGTTGGTAGTAATCATCCAGAAAATAAATATATGATGAATTTGTTGTAACAATATGACTCAGTGATGCGTCGATGCGCTCTCTGCGTCATCCGTCGCCAAACAACGGATCCAATAGACCCTTTGAATCAAAATAGTTATCTCCAATCGATTATTTTTGGTATTTTGCTAAAAAAATATAATTAAGAAATTCATTGAGTCAGTTGACTTGTCTATATAAAGGAAACTCAAATTTTATTTCTTCATTTTGTAGTAGAAACACTTTATCCGAGTTACTTATAATGAATTATCAAAGGAGATCTAACTGCCAAGTCAAAATGTCGCGAGAAGAAGAACCGACTACAAGCACGAAAGGTGAAAAAAAAGTGTCTGCAATTTCATAGAAAAGAATGTAAAGAAAAATTGTCAGGCTGACTCCAAGAATGTTGCAAATGCCTATTGCAAGAATTGTAATAAATGTATTATTACCACTTGAAGAAAAAATGCATCCAAGGAAGATAGTTCATCACAAGCACACTCAGTATCTACAAGGAACATAAAATCCCAAACAAAATCTTTATTTTCTAACACAAAAACAGAAAAAACCAACATACAAGTTAAACGAACAAAATTTAATATACAACTTTATTTTATTTATATCCATGTATAATAGATATACCTTTTATAATTTATTATTTATTTCAGATAAAATAAAATTGGCTAGGTTTGTTTCTGAATATAAACTACCATTCAGAGAAGCATTTATTGGAATAGATGCGGTCCGTTTGTCATAATTTGAATTTATAGAACAAATAAAATGTTCGACTAAGATAATTCATGCCATATTTGTTCTTCATATAGGTAACAAAGTCGGGATAATTTATATGAAAATCTTCGGCAAACTATGTTTTCACTTACTATTGACGAGTTTACTGATCTTAATACCGCCAAATATTAATGTGTTATGCAAAATAACATCACACCAGAGATTGTTTTTTAGCTATTCTTTTGAAATTTATGAATATATAGCTTTGGTATCTGAAGAGGTAAATCATAGATCTAATAACCACTGGATGTGCCATACTTGGACAACTCTGCTAGCCGTATGACGGTAAAATCAGACATATAGGCTATTTTTGATAATTCGAATGTGTCAGATGAATATAGCTCACAATCCCGAACGCTCTGTGACAAAAAAGGCCAAATTTATAAAAGATGGCAAAACATCGCATTTGCCAGTATACCTATAACATTTATATAACATCTTTTATTTCAACGCTAATAGTCATTATTTATAAAAGAAGCTGACACGTCCTTCTTACGACATTAGAGAGGTGTAAACTAAGTCCCGATGCTTTATTCATAAAAAGTATTTCAGTTGTAAACGAAATGTAAAAAATTCTAAACAACATTATTACCATCTCCTTAGAGTTCATCAAAATTATATAAAAATATATAATTAGGGACCATAAAAGTAATTTGAAAACAAAATGTAAAGTTGTTATGTTAAAGAGAAAAGTTTAACCATGTGAAATAATAACCTAATCATTACTGATTTTATTATTTGTATAGATTCCCAAAGGACTCAGCTACAAAAATTTAATGGATGGAAGCTACTCAGCGACCAGAAAACTGGGTACTCGCAAAATATAACTGTATATGCTCAAAACATTTTACCAATGACTGCAAGACTCTAAGAATAAATAAACGAAAAAGAATTTTTCCAACCGCAATTCTCACAATATTTTTGCTATTATGTGTAAAATTATGGTACATTTCTAATACCATTTATAAAAACACTAGTTACACTTAGAATTAATTACCTATATGTATATTAAATTACTTGTTTCATTACGTCATAAACATATAATATCCTTTGAAAAAAGATTAAATACTTTCCAATGTATACTTAAATAAATTAAAATTATTCATGCATATGTAAAACGATAATACAAAAATTGAAAACTAAAATTTACACAAGTCTGCTTATATTTAAATAAAATTTGATATTCATTATTTATATAAAATTTGATATTCAAAATAGGTAAATTGCGAAATAGAATTTTTAATCAAATATATAGATTATATTTTTTAATTGAAATTCATTCAAATATTTTGGTTTACAATTTATCTAATTTCACATTTATTTTGTTTTTATAATTTATTTATCAATACGTTTAGTGTGAACTATTATTTTCTAATTATGTAAAAATCATTTTAATAAAAATAAAATTTTGTCACTGAACAATATGCAGCTTATACCACAGGATGACTCTAGCGTTCGATAAGAACCCATAAGAATTTTAGTAAACTACTGTGGAGACAGAAAAAAATAGAATAGCTTTACATAATTCCACGCGGATTATGTTACGTGAATCAACTTATATCTAAAATAATCATCACAAAATTATAAATTATTTAATTTTGAATTTTATATCATAAACATTTAGAGCAATCGCATTAAGTTTGCCGCTAATTTCACTACCATTAATAATGAAGGTGGAATTAGTGTCAAATGGAGAATTTTTAATTAATATTGGTTTTTAAATCAAAAGTTTTTTAAATCATCTTCTACACTGAAATCATTTGCTGGACTTTCTTGTACGATGTAGACATGCGTTAAAATATTTTCCGACAAACGTTCGTCTTTGTAGAGTAAACAATTAAAATAAGCTCAAATAAATTTAGTTGTATATGTTCATGGTCGTATGAAGGTAACCAATAATCTTGAAAAGCACTATGGTATTTCCTCTCGATATCAGATTAATTCATCTTTACGCAGATTTTTTTTCCGTAGCTTTATGTCAATATTCCGTCGAGGAAAACGGTATTCGCGATTGTTATATTTAAAAATTAGTCCGGAAACGAAGAACACAAGAATATATGTTAAAGGGATTTCACTTACCTCATATATGAACACGATTAATGTAATTAATCTGTATTTAAATTTAAAGTTTCAATAATACATTGCCATGAAAAGCATTACAAAATTGTTTAGAATTCGAAATCTGACATAAAATTTAAATAGAGATTACGTTTAATCGTGTTAATATTTGAGGTTAATATTTGATGAAAGTTTTGTTTTACAATAACTTAAATCATGAACAATCTAAGAGATGCAAGATATACATTACTTTATACCAAGGTCATAAATATTGTATTTTACATGTTACAGTATAACTTGTTTACCGGTATCGCATAACACCTTGACTACGACTGATGACAACACGTTAATAGTACCCATATATTAAAAAATATAGTTCCCGCATATGGTATGTCTATTAATTACCTACTTCGTAATGAGGATAATATTAAAAACTTTTATTTTTTTAGTAACTGACTCCAAGAATAAATTTAAATTTCCAGATACATAATAGATCATTTATATATCTGGTAATTTAAATGGACATATATTTATAGTTATAGTAAATAAATGAAATTGAAATGTGAATATTTTACCTTATGCCGATCATGTACATTTTCAATTATAGACTTTAGATAAATGTACTAAAGTATTGAGTCACTAAAATGTAATAATAGTCTTAGGTGTTGATATATTTGAAAATAATTTATATTCTTAAAGTATATCTCAACACGATTTATACTTTCTAAATATAAAATATTATTCATAAAAAAATGTTTTATTTTCTGGCTTACTTTTTTTATTACCGATTAGGCGATTTTATACTTAAATTTGAATGATTTAGTTTTGCCTGTACATTGGATAAATTTTATATTCATCTACCTAACAAAACTAGTCCACGCAAATGTATTATGACGATTAAAATGAATAAGTTTTTTCTTTACATAGAATATCTTCAAGTACACTAAAATTATCATTAATATTAGTTATACCAAGTTTAAAGATTAGAGTACGCATTACAAAAAATCATCTTCGATATTGCGATAGTACGAGCTCGGAAAATAAATACTATCCAACAATATTTTACCGATATTATTACAGCCCCAAGATTTATGATTTAACGAACATGTGATTGGCGCGTCCGCTCACCAATTACAATGAAATGTGTCTCTTCTAATTAGCCAACATAACGTGCGTTAGCCAATTAGAAGCGAATACTATCCCCTCGCACCCCTCAAATGTTTACTCATTTTGTTTTATAGTAAGTCTGGTCCACGGGGCAAATGTAATGACGGGACATATTAATTTGGTTGAAATATTACTGCAAAACGAAATATCCGATATTTTTATAATATAGTGTATGTAAAATTAGCTTCATCTTTGCGCTTTGTATACTTGTATAATACTGCCACCCCGCACAGGGGACCTTATAAGGGGCATTGACAATTTCTTTTCTTCCAGCCCACAAAGATCTGCAGAGGTAATAAAAACTCTCAAATTTTTTGTGACTTGAAGGTCCATAAAATACTTCAATCGTCTTAAATAAGCTGATTATCAATATATGCGGCCGTAAAAAAATCATGGAACAATTTTTCACTGAAAATTTTTTTTCATAGGCCAATTATCTAATAATGGCCATATTTTAGCTGAATAAAATATATGGTAAAATTTTAGAATTCAACTATATAATTAATTTTCAAAGTTTTAGATTTTTTGTTACTTTTATTTTAGGATTTTAAAAAAAAAATTAGGCATGACACGCAAAAATTCATATTTATGTGGAAAAGTAAGTCAAAAATTAAAGACCCTTCTTGAACGCATTTTAAAAAGAGAATACTCAAAAAGTATTTGAATTAAAAATATCGATTTTAAAAATCCTTTAAAATAGTTTGAAGTTTTCCCGATTTTGTTCAAAATATTGATTTCTAACAGTTTGGTACCGATTGGTGAATTTCAAAGAATTGCGAACAAATGAAAACATTTCCTGATGAAATAAATATATTTTAGGACCAAGTCTGTTAATTTAAGTGGAGCGATGACACTCAAATATTTTCTACTTTTTTAGTTATTATTTTCCCATTGTCCCATTCGTCTGCTAATATTGAGTGCATATTATCTCACCTATATATTATGAAAAATAGATAACAAAACAGGCTGTCTACTGAGTCATTCACTTGTCTATTACATACAAAACGACAATTAAATAAAGGTAATTTTTACGACTTCGATATTAGTAAAAAGATGAAGGTTATGGCCAGCAGTGAAAGCATATATATATATATATATATATATATATATATATATATATATATATATATATGTATATGTATATGTATATGTATATATATATATATATATATATATATATATGTGACTAAATTAAAACATAATGTATTTTCCCAAAGAATTTTCCAGGTCACATCGACACTTTGGCATAAATTGATTTTATTTTTCAATTAGAGGCAAATAATAAAAAAACAATCATATTCCTCTTTCATGTCATAATACGACACGAGTCTCGCATAAAAGCCAAAAGCGAATTTTGATTTATTTATAAATATATATATATATATATATATATATATATATATATATATATGTATATATATATATATATATATATATATATATATATATAGAATATAAACGCATATTCGAGCTAGGAAATGCTTGCAGCAGAACACTGTAACTGTGTATACGCAGTTTGCTCAAAGCATCATATAAATGAAGATTTTGGGTTATTATGGTCTATTAGAACTTAAATTGATATCAACGTATTCGATACTCTAAAAACTGTAACGCGGTGTGGATAATTCAACAAAAGAATGGGCTTACAATATCCTGCTTCATACGTGTAGATAAACATATCTTTATTTTTTTTAAATAAACTTATTAAATAATTTATTTTACTTTTGATTAGAACGTAAAACGTTCTAATAACGTTAACATATAAATCGATGAATAGGAAAATTTTGAATTATTCCCTTCCTTGTTTTTCGCGACATGTGCAATTGCATAAGCTTTACTTCGATAAAAATTTCGCTTAACAATTACTTTTCGCAGAGGAAAACCGATAAAAGTGTTCCGATCTGCGCACAAAGGACAAAGGCTTAGTCGGGCTTAAGCTTAAGTCCAGCCGACTGGGAACTCTGCCACACGGTCGTCGTTCGCAGAAAAGAATTAGTGTTTATAACGAGTTACAAAAGGATTGGTTAGATATTTTCATTTCATATTTTAAGAATCCTGTAGAACTTTGCACGGCTAAAATTCACAGGCTTGTTTGAAAATAAAATAGGAAAGGATAAAAAGTTTTGTTAATTTTTTAACAAATTCAGGAAAATGTTTCGAGAAATTATTCATGAAATATTTTTTTATTTTTTCTTTTCAATTAGTCACTTTTAACTTACGAATTGTATTTTATCTAAAAATTAAATAGAAATGTTATACAATATTTGAACTCAAAACATTAAAATAATTCTCCAGTTGGTATGTACCGTCATTGGTTCATTGAAATATAATTTCTTTGAATTTAAAACATTATTCCCAATTACACACCAATTTACGTATCGTAATTATATTATATCAGAACTGCCGTTAGTAAATAACCTTTGTGCTACTTTGATAATAATATTCCTCTCTTCGATGTTATGTTCAAAACAATTTCAATACTATAGATTGACATTCGATTTAGTTATAACAAGACACATGGAGACCACAATAACTTTAGTGTACACCACATTTCCATAATATAAAAGATTTGAGAATTAAATTAGATAATGTGAAATGTTTACTCATTTCAATTGAAAAGTAATATTTATATGGACAAATGATATTATAAATTAAATATACCAATTACTTTACGATAAAAAGTCATATAAAACAAATTACTCCCATAAGATTAACAACTGTCATAACAAAGAGACAAGAAAAAGATGATCATATAGGTTTTTTGGAAACCAGACGATTTTAGAGATAATGTTTCATTACCACGTGAATGCTAGTAGTAAAAGTATAAAATTTAATTTGCAAGCATTAAAAAATTTCATTAACTCAAATACCATAAAGGATTTATTTAAAGCAAAGGTTTGTGGGACTTCCATATTATAAAAGACAAAGTAATCTTGCAAAAAAGTGCATTTTTTTAAGTGCATTCAAAATCGAAAATTTTGAAAAAATGTAAATTCTCAAGTCATTAAATTAGTTATCGTGCTTATTTAATGGAACATTGTAAGATTTAATTTCCTACTAACACAAAACCAAATTGCAAATTGATAGCTGATAATTTTACAGTCACTCAAATTTTCTGTAGTAAATGTTTTATTAAAAATTATGATTGAAAATAATTTGAGGATATGTAGGAATTTATATTATCCTGGTCCTTAACTTTTGCTTTCATTCTATAATTTTTAATTGATCGAAAATTAGTTTTTAGAATATTACGTTCTTAATAATTTTTGGATATATTCCATTGCTTTTAAAAATATTATGGTTATGATAATTTTTTTAAATCCGAAAAAGTAAAATATCGGTAACTGAAAAATGTTGTAACCACTTCAAATTTACGTATGACTACCTCTATATAACATTCTACTAAGTGCGAGTTTTACTAGAATACAAAATATGAAAACAATGGAAAAAAAACTGCAAAATATGTTAAAATTATTATCTGCTACTATTTTGCATACAAATGTGACTTACCCATATCGCTTACAAACAAATGGTCAATCCCCACGTCGAAGTTCAATTTGCGATTTGTTTCCAAATTCCGTTACGAAATTCTATAAATCTGAATTCTCTAGAATTCTATTGAATATTGAATCATATTGTAAATCGCGACTGTAATAAACGACTTAGAAAAAAATCGCAATTTACTCGATTTAATATAGCAATAACCTGAATCATTGGTATGGGGTTTATTGACAAAAACTGGTATATTTAATACTATTCTGACGATATATACCTTATGTATTGAAATTTAGTTGACTGACTTTATTTTCTATTAAATTTTTGTCTAAATAATCAATCTAAAAGAAAGAAAATATTCATTTACAACGTAATAAAAAGTATGAATATGGCAACTATTTATGTGAGTAATGTAAAAAATGACTTGGTAGCGAATTTTGCCGGTATTTCAAATTTAAATGAGGATTTTATAGCTCAAGAATATTTCCATTTTATAAATTTTAGTATTTAGATGGGTTCCAAAGTCATTTTACAATTTGTAAGTAATAGTTATAAACTATTTAATATGACGTTACGGCTATGATGTATCAAAATACTAAATGAACATTTTTTAGTTCACATGAAAATTTTTGAAAAAAATTCTTCTGGCTTCTAATTTGCTCTGAAAGAAGTCATATATAATAAGTTAATTGGGGAAAGATATCAAAATTCCCTTTTATTGCGAAACATATAATTTGTAATAATCATTAAATTACTTTACTTCCGTATTGACCACATGAAACCTGAGTTGTTTGGACGCGAAACAAGGATGTATATTCGTGAATATCAACCGGAACTTCCTAAGAGAAGATTATTAGACATATATACTCAAACTTGGCCATATAAAAGGTCAAATTTTAAAAAATTATATAAAAAATATTTAATTTTTTCAAGCCGACATAGGTTCATTAATCTTAATAGTTGATTTGTAATATTATTACCTACTGACGTCACATGAGAAAATAATATTATTATTTTCTCATGTGACGTAAGTCGATATGTTATTTAAATTAGATAATAATGTGTTTTGTGAAGATAACTTCGAACAATGAAAGGGAGGTGTTTGCTGTATTTTAATTGTTAGATTTCTATTTTTTAAAGCATTTTTTCTCATATCAAAGCACTACTTTAAACGGCAGTTTTTGTATAAAATAAATAGAAAATATGTACATCCCGTGCTCTATTGCTCATTACTTTTTTTGTATAATACATATAAACAATACAGTTTATAAAATATTTAACAAAAACATTCTTCCTGACTACTACTTGCTATGGGTTTGATTTTTTTGAATTAATGAAGCGCCTGCAAAATTTGTATAAATTAAAATAATCGAACTTATCAAATTAAAATATAACTTTACTTATCTTCAGAATATATAGCGTCAATACATATATCTTATAATCCTTGTGTTTTTAATACAATATTCAGATTCTATTTTATTTTTCTTATGTTAAATTTATCACTACAGAATCAATATTGGCACTGATATCACTCTGGCACAATAAATGTAAATATTTGCTCTATTCATTCCTAGCATGGTGAGAAACAAATTTATTGTGAAATGTCTGTGTTATTTCTTCAAAATATTAAAAATTAAGATTAAAGAAATTGAATGATTCGGTCATTATCTAAATAGTATACAAATGGAAGTTTGTAACAAATAATGAAGTTCGTGTCTGGAAGCTTGCTTCAAAGATTACTTTGGCTAGAATATTTTTTCATTCAAATAAATGCCTTAAAATTAGAAATTATTTTCTGAATCGTAATTACATTTTTGAATTTCATTTTCTTTGATGGAAATTGCATGTAAAATAATTTGAGAATAACATTGAATTACCAAAAAAATTAATCTTTCATCCCGAAAAATAATATTCACATCGCTTAATATTTAAGCCAGATTAAAATGCGTGCCGTGTCTCTGTGATGACGCGGCGCGCCGCTTGATGATCCTGCATTGTATGAAACTGGACCCTTACTTTAACCTTAGAATGATAATATTAAATATTTTACTTAATATTATATGAACGAAATATTAAATATTTTAATCTTATTATTTAATGATGGTCCCATACAAACTGGCTTGGTGTAACAATTTAATAACACTTATATAGAACTAATTTTAGGAATGCCCGTCATAAGACAATCAACAAATGAGAATAAATTTTTCAGTTCTGGCTCCGTTGTTCGTTGCCAATTCCTTCCCGCTGTTTATAACATTGATTTATTTATCAGCGACCTGTATTTTTTTTTTCTTGGAAGTTTATTGGTCTAGTTGAATACTGAATTAAATCTGACGTGAAGAAATTGGGCTTAATTTTGTACATCATGATACTGAATCTTTAGTGCAGACGTGACACTTAACCAGGGTTTTACTAAACATATGGTTGAACAGCCTTATCGATTACTTATATATGTGAGTATTTAAGATCATGTAAAGAAGAACTTTTAATATATAATTCCTTTAGAAGTCTTAATAGTAGAGTATCCCTATAATATTCCTAAAATAAACTTTTCAGGGAAATATAATAAATGAAAAATATCAGCAATTTACTGAATAATATAAAAATTAATGCCATTATTTTGAAACAGCCCTTCAAGTTTAAATTCGGCGTAACCCGCTTTTAGTATTTAAATCATTAAATATTCACGACATTCACAGAGATTAAAAAAAAGTTTCAATATTATGAACGAATATAAGACTTCCATTATATCTTCATGGTATTTCGAAAGCATGGAAATATCCGGGCTCCCTACACGAATTTCATTTAATTACAAGCAGGTCCTTCATTTCTTCAAAAAAGACACGGTAAAAGAATAGTTTTGAGTTCATCGATATGTAGTTAAGTGCAACTAGTCAGTCAGTCTTTTAAGTTTTACTGTATTTTCAATCTTGCAACCAATATAAGTTTCAATGTAGCTAGATTTATTTATGATGGGTTGAGCCATTTCCTATAACGATTAAAAATAATTAAATTTTCGGCTTATTTTCAGACCTTACTTGATTTCAATATATATATATATATATATATATATATATATATATATAAATAAATGTATATATTAGTGAATTGTTTAATTTGCGTACCAATTTTATAAGGTATCTTTCAATAGCTCTTTCAATAATAGGGGGAGGGGCATGTTATGAAAACATTTTGTGGATAAGAATCCGTTTACATCTCTCCAACCTCAAGCACCTAAACTGCTATTATTGAATAGCTGAAAATAATTAATTCACTCAGTGGTATATACGACACAAAGAAATAAAATACAAATAGGGAAAAAGTGTAATTTAAGAAAAAAGTTTATCCAAGGCAATAGGATAAATATTAATAATTACATAAAACGACATAAATTAAGACCTCCTATTACCCAAAGGATACTGACAAAAATAAACCCGATTCTACCGAAAAGAAATAAACAACTCAGTAATTAAAAATCAGCAATAACCAAAGCATAAAATACAATTTATAATCATACTATAAAACAAAAGCTACCTTCACAAATATGAATATGCTTTATTTAAAATAAATGCATCAATAATTATTGATAAGGAATAAAGATATTAGAAATCTAATTTTTTTTATATTCATTATAAGTTTTTTAGAAACTATAACGTGAAACCATCAAGACGCATGAGGGCAGGTGAGATGTTTGGTAGATTTTATAAAATTTTTCAATGTTTTATTTATTCATAGTAAGTTTGTTTAATGCTTCTATTGGGTTAGAATTTGAATCTGCTTTAAATATTCGAGATTTAATTGTTTTAGGAGGTTCAGTTCTAAACTTTACAAATTTAACTTTTACTTTTTTTTGGTCTGTATATGAAAGAAAATCATAGAATTATCGATGTTGTATATTAAGAATAATAAAAAAAATTATTACCTATACAATGGAAAAAATAAGTACTACATTCATGATAGTTATTGAGGTATTTGTGTATACAAAACCCGTCTTTTATATTCATACAAATTGAGGTTAAATCTGTGCTTTTATATAATAATTTTTTAATTGAAATTAAATTGGTATATATAATAAAAATGTATTGTTAATAAGCAAGGTTAGCCTCCGGTATGTATATGTTTGCGTTATAAATTATAATTCATTTAAAATTTAATTATTTTATTGAATTAAGAATTCAACAACTGTGTTTATTATGACTTGTATTCCTTTTATTACTATATTTCCATAAAATTTTTGCATGCCACATAAAAGTATTCTTGTATTATGCCAAAATATATAAATTCTGAGGGACGTAAGTAAGTACACGCACATTTTTTTCTCAATTATTCGCGTTAAATGTCCTTGAAAATAACCAATTACTAAGCCTTCAAAAATATATATTTTTCAGAGTTGAGTGGTGTATCCTCACATATTTTCCATTCCTTCCATTCCTTCATATCCAAAGTAATGAACAAAAATTAGGCAAAAAGATTATATTGATTGAAATTGACCACAAAATTATAGGAAAAATTTAAGGGTAGCGGTTATACGGAGACTTATTATTGTTGAGAAAGTCACGAAAATTTAACTTCTTTAAAAATATTCTTGGGCTATAT
Source organism: Druceiella hillmani (assembly GCA_039881145.1). NCBI lineage: Eukaryota > Metazoa > Arthropoda > Insecta > Lepidoptera > Hepialidae > Druceiella > Druceiella hillmani. Next base: position 29,760,044 of record JAYKKI010000022.1, on the reverse strand, counting down.
TAACATAAAAAGAAATAATATTAATATTTATGAACAATTTTCATACTTCGTACGTTTACATTTTTAAACATTTATATATATACGGTAGAACTCTTGTCAAGGAAAGCCTTTGGTAGGAATTCTATTCTTGCTTGACGTGTTTTTTGTAATAATCAATATTCGCATTGGCAAATTTTCAATGTCAATATAATTTTTATTAAAATTACGATAACAATCTTTCATTGTAGTTAACCGTATTTGCATTAATGATTGTTTAATCGACTTAAGATGAAATTGTACTTCAGCTTGACAGAATCATCCTCGTAAATAAATATATGTGGTTAGTAAATAAATGTAGGGGATATTTTTCCTCAATGATCGTTCTTTGTCACCTGAAATTGCGACAACAAATCAGACGGTAAATAAACTCCTTCAATATATCGGAAAGGGGAAAATATGTACCGTAGGTGAATTATTGTGGTTGGCGCTGAGATAACTATCAGTACTCTGTTTGATTGAATTATTTGTTCATTGTTTTCAATGTGCTTGATCCTATTAATACGGTAGTTCTTATATTGTTACTTGAACTAGTGACTTCAATTTTTGTTAGTAGGGTTGTAATTACCGTTTTAGTAAAACATTTTCATTTATGAATATTGTTACCTTAATCTAATGTGTTTATTCTAACTAATATCATATATGCAAAAGTTTGTACCGTAACTCATAATTTTTATGTACATTTTTATTGTATCTCTTAAGACATAATATCTAAATTAATATGATGTAATGTCTAGTACTTTAAAAAATAATATTTTAGATATATTTGCTGCAAGCTCTTCTAAGAAAAAATTAGAATTTTGAATAATGGTATGCTGCACTACATACGAAATTCTAAATTATTTTCGTAAAATATTATGCAAATAAAATCAATAAACACAAATGTTTTTTGATGTTATGTAAAAATGGGCTACCCAATACATTATATATATATATATATATATATATATATATATATATATATATATATATATATATATATATATATATATATATATATGTGAAATACCAACGCTTCGGTTACTTAATTTATAATTTACTACCCATCAAAAACCGATCTTTAATCAACTTCGGCAATACCGGTCTTTAAAATCAACTGATACAAGGATCTCATCCATCGTAAATATGGCTAAATGTTATTGGAAGACTTCCCTATTTAATTATTTTATCGTTTTCTTTTTTTCAAGTAAATTCGGATAAATTTAAATTATATTTTAAAATCTTTTTCCACTAAATATAATGTATGCACGTATTTATATTTTTTTATTGTTTTTATTTTTTTAAATAACATTTTTACAGTTATTTTCCACTCTCTAGCCATAAATCGAAAGGTGGTGGTTATCGCCAATCTACACTCCTTTTCCTATGCACGTTGGATAAGTCTAAAAAATACCCAGCAATATCTAACACATACATATATAATTATCTAATAAACTTAAACCATTTCATAATTAATCTTTCCAACCGTATTTTTATAATTGTTAAGTAGAGATAGGCTCTTTAAATTCATGAGGTTACAAATGGTGGCAACATCACAAGTGATAAATTACAATGAATCATATTTTACAAAAAAAAGAAACTCAATTAAAATTCAAGTAGATATTACATTTTGTTGTTCCCCTTTCTTTGCACGGACGTAAAATTAAATTTTTTGTTCCTTAATGAAAGTACACAAATTCGAATTTGTTATCAACTAACGGCAGTTGAACCTTCTTTCTTTTTGATTTTTACTTTCATTATATAATAAAAGTCAAAGAATGGATTTCAATAACGCAAACTTTTTTGATGTCTTTCATAATTAAATAATTGATAAAATTAATCTTTTATTTTCCATAGCCTTTACATTTAAAGATTTTAGATCACCTAAAATAGCGTATTGTTAATTCTTGTCCTTAAATGGTAATATGTAAACTTACTTTCTTGTACACAATTCAAATGATGATCTTTGCCATTATATGCCGCTACCGTAACGAAATACATTTACGTAAAACGTAAGTTAACGTAAAGTGAAACAAGGAGAATATGTGTTATAATACATTGTCTTAATTAAAAATTAATAATTAAATAAAATACAGACCTGAGCTTTACAAACCCTCTTTACTATTATTTCAAATTTAGTGTATTAAAAAGCCCCTTTAATTATTTAATTCTAAAGAGAACAGACTAAGTTAATTACTGCTGAGGGTGGTAGTAATAGTTTAGACTTCACGGGGCACAAGGGTAATTCTTTTTTCCAGTATGAAAAAACAAAACAAAATCTCAGTTTAAACAGCCTTTAGAACGGTCTCCATTGATATTGATTTACTTTCTGCCTTTTTTTAAGTTGAAGGAAGAAGAAAGTAATTGAAATTTCTGTTATTTTACATAAAATTATTTAAAACGGTATGGAGTAGAAGTCATAAATTTTACGTCACTTTCCCCACTGGTTGTGCTTGTTTTATTAGATATTGGAATATTAATTGGACTACATATTTATTTCATCCCCACTGATGCCCATTAAAATCATATTCAAAAATATTTTAATTAACATTACTTACAGTCTTTCGAGACAGAAGTCCAAATTAGCATTCAGCATCATTTTCGCATGGATGATATTTGTCTCGTCGCAGACTGGATTACTAATCGGACTGCATCAGAATACACAGTCAGTAGCATTCTTTCTGAAGCTCAACAAGCTTATGGATTTGAATAAATATAATTTTAAACATCTCGGTTAAATTCAGTAAAATATAAGCAAAACTGCCCAAATTCTTATAAAATCGATCATGCCTTTCCCAAGAATTGCTCTGTTTGCGCGAAATATATTCTGTCACTTAATCCCATCGAATATGAGTACTAATTGAAATGAGAATTTGCTTTGGTAATAGAAAGAAAACATTAAAGACTACCGTCTAGCTTCATTGTGTACGGAGATATAAATTTATCGACATCTAAAAACATCTCAAAATTGGGAGCAGAAGCCAGACTTGCTGCTACTTCAGAAGAGTTTGGATGGAGGCGCATTAAAAAAAGTGTTCTAATTTATTCCTAAATAAACAGAATTACATACATTCTACTTCTTATAACTTTGTAAATTCACTTGTCGATAACATTTTGAAAAAAGTCGGACACTGTTATAGAGCAGGGTCGATAATTTTTGAAACCAAACAAAATCGTAGTAGAATGAAACCTATTGGAAAATGTTGAGAATATTACAAAAATGAAAGGAAAAATAAATTACAGTCGATTCGAGGTCGGGAAGTGGGAGAGGGTGGGTTTTTAAGGGTTAAAATCGGTTTATCTCGATTTCCGGCAAAACTACAAGTCTTATGGAAAAAAGTCACACAGAAAAGTTGTAGGTAATAAAAAGATCTACAACTTTTGTATTTACACTTTTTTCTCATAACCTCAAAATTCACATGAAAAACTCAAAAAACCACGTTTTTGGTTTTTTATTTTTATCTTTTACAAAAATATTTTTTTTTTCATGAAATTTGGTGAGAACTTACCTTTGTATATACCAAACACACAAGAATTTTTTGGATTTGAAAAATTAATTTTTTCTCCTTACTTTTAATCCAAAACCGAAAAAGCACCCTAATTTTCAATCGAAAATTCACGCGTCAAAATATTAGCTTTTTTAAAAAAGTTGGTGGTCTTTTTATTCGTTGGAATCTCTACTTTCTGATAGTGTAATAAAAAATATACGTCACTATGGAAAATATTTTCAAAAAATATAAAAAACGAAAAAAACTCGAATCGAATAATTATTTTTCTATCATTATGTACAAATTGGAGCTATTTATTAATATTAACGCTGTAATTACTCATTCAACGTATGATTCAAAGTTCCATTGATGAACAAACAAATTTTCAATTAAAAGATACTACTATAATTAACAAACAACTAAGTTAATAATGTGTATATTTGATAAAACATCTACAATATTATAAGAAAGTCATAAAATTTTCTTTAACTTAAATGCGTAGATGCTTATTATATTTATTGTCGATTCTTTTCTTGCTGGAGATGACTAAACGGTTCAAAGCTGTTTTTTTTATTTCACACATTGGCTTATCATCTGCCTTATTGCAGATTATACAAACAGATTCATCCATACTGATAATCTGAAAATACAAAATCAAATTAATAATGCTTTCACAGTTTTATCATAAGTATAATTAAATTTGTTTGTGCAAAATAAATAAAATTATTATATTTTAATCTTGTACTGAATTATCATTTGATTTTAATTTTGTAGGTTATGTTACGGTAAATACGTTTATAAATGATGTTGTTCACTGCTCTGTATCTTGTATACTAGCAATACTAACGGTTCTTACAGCTGCTACGAAAGAAGAGGTATAGTAATAAGTCCGACCCTCCTAGTCCCTTCCCCACTTCTTTACGAAATATCTATTCATGGACTAAAATTTTCTGAAGGTCACTCAGGTATATAAATTATCTTCAAATAGTAATAAATAAGCATCTACGCATTTAATTTAAAGAAAATTTTATGACTTTCTTATAATATTGTAGATGTTTTATCAAATATACACATTATTAACTTAGTTGTTTGTTAATTATAGTAGTATCTTTTAATTGAAAATTTGTTTGTTCATCAATGGAACTTTGAATCATACGTTGAATGAGTAATTACAGCGTTAATATTAATAAATAGCTCCAATTTGTACATAATGATAGAAAAATAATTTTTCGATTCGAGTTTTTTTCGTTTTTTAAATTTTTTGAAAATATTTTCCATAGTGACGTATATTTTTTATTACACTATCAGAAAGTAGAGATTCCAACGAATAAAAAGCCCACCAACTTTTTTAAAAAAGCTAATATTTTGACGCGTGAATTTTCGATTGAAAATTAGGGTGCTTTTTCGGTTTTGGATTAAAAGTAAGGAGAAAAAATTAATTTTTCAAATCCAAAAAATTCTTGTGTATTTGGTATATACAAAGGTAAGTTCTCACCAAATTTCATGAAAAAAAAATATTTTTGTAAAAGATAAAAATAAAAAACCAAAAACGTGGTTTTTTGAGTTTTTCATGTGAATTTTGAGGTTATGAGAAAAAAGTGTAAATACAAAAGTTGTAGATTTTTTATATTACCTACAACTTTGCTGTGTAACTTTTTTCCATAAGACTTGTAGTTTTGCCGGAAATCGAGATAAACCGATTTTAACCCTTAAAAACCCACCCTCTCCCACTTCCCGACCTCGAATCGACTGTAATTTATTTTTCCTTTAATTTTTGTAATATTCTCAACATTTTCCAATAGGTTTCATTCTACTACGATTTTTTTGTAGTTTTTACCTTTTTTGAAGGCTTCGACACTGGTCTATTAAAGCAGGATAAGCAAATTTCTTAAGCAAGATTTTAGTGTTTTCTTTATATATGTAAATATTTATATATATATATATATATATATATATATATATGTGTGTATATATATATATATATACATATATTTATAATTATAATCAAACATTTTACGAAGCATAAACGTTCTTATTGAAAAAGTGATAAAAATGTGCAGTTCATTAATTCAAATACCTTAACTTTTTTCTAATAAAGCTTTTGTAATCAAAACTTGACAAAGTAGAAAATCTGTTTCAGGAATGCTATATTCTGATGAGAAAATTGATCAAAAATCAACGGATACTTGAAAAATTTCCTAGTAACCGCTTCGCTTTTAATTATTTTAATACAATGCCACTTCCATGGATGGACAGAATACTAATGATTATAATTAAGTAAATAATTGAGACTCATAAACTCTTGCAAACCATATGTTACTAATATTATATCCATATGGAAGTAACTGAATAGCAACCTTCATTTCGTACATCCGCCTTCTAATTTGGTGCAATGCAGTGATAGTGAAGCGTATTTCATACCGGCAAGTTCTCTTCGAATCGAGCGGGAAAATACTTTTCTGATTAGATATTTTGTGATATAATGTAAACGATGTATGGAGAGTTATATGGACTAATTTATGGAATTGTTGTTGATATTATTTATTTTGTTAGTTCGGCTGTAGTCATATTCTTCTTCAACTTGTCACTTTTCGATGATTTCTTTTGAACCGACGATAGATATTGTGATATTTTTTATCAATTTCCGATTAAGGTATTTATTATTTTAAACGAGTTGTCAACAATTTTATAGTCCAGCTAATGGGATTATTATCTATATTGTTCAACTTGTGAATCGGCCTGTAGCCACTTTTTCTCGAATTTCTGACTTATCAATTAATACCCTTGAATCAACGATAAGTGTGTGATATTTTTTATCGATTGTCGATTAATGTATTCATTAAAAATATTCATTAATCTAAGAATTGTGTAGATAGTTTTATGGATTAGTTTATGCAGCTATTGTCTGTTATGTTTAAATAATTAGCCGAGTTGCAGTGGCATTTTCCTTGATCTTATCACTTATCAGTTAATGCGCTGTTAGCGCCTATTCAGTTTTATGTTCTAATATTTTTTTGTTAGATTTTTTACTAATAACTCTTGGAATCGCTAGAATTGTCCAGAGTCACTCTTTTGTAGAACATATTTTTACAGATAGTGCGCCATAAAGTGTTAGATACCAATGGTAATAATTGAAGATAACATATGTTGACTTCTATAAATAACTTGCAGCATATATCACTAATTGTACCCGATTAATTTCTGCAAGCAAATTGAAGGACTTGCTGCAATTGAATATACAACACTCTGTAAACATTTGTGTGCTTATTGTTTTTGTCGTATGAAGTTTTCAATTTCTATTGTAAGTTTCTATCATAAATGAAAAAAAATATGTTTTTAAAAAGGTTAATTACTAGTTAAAAAGGTTAATAAAATAGGTTAAAAATTTAAAAAGGTTAATTACTAGTTAAAACACGGTGCTAAACGACTAGTTAAAAAATATCACTAAAAGGTATTTGCTTAATTACAACGATGTAAAACTTATTTTAATTTGCCCAAAGATCCTCAGTAATAAGTATGAAATTCTACTATTGACTGCAAAGCAAAAAAGGAACTAAAAATGAGATCAGTACATTAGGCATTTCAATTAGTAGTACTATGAAATCGTCATCGTTATTTTTTGTAAAAACAGTAAAATTTCGTAGTAATAATATATTATTTTGAATCATGAAAATCATTTTAAATTTAAAATTACAAGATAAATAAATGAAACATACTACGACCGCTACGTAATAAAATATCAAAGAGACAGCTGACACTTGCACTTGACAAAAAATATCTTTATTTTTATTATATAGCGTTCGTTCTCTCCAGAGAGAACCTTTGCCAATGTCAAGTGTGGAAAAAAAGGCTAAGCTACACTGGTTAAGTCATATTTTGGGATATTTGTCATTGTTGCTTGTTAACAAAAGAATAAACTATACAATAAAACAGATATTAAACGAGAAGTTGGCTACAATTAAACACAAGTAAGAAAATGACATTATAATGTACAGAGAGTACAAAATTACAAATATACAAACAAACATAACAATAAAAAAAAAAATATACAAATATACAAACAAACATAAAAACAAAAATAAACAAGAATATAAATATGAAAAATTCCATATTTAGATGTTGTTCTTTCTTATGAACTGAATGATTAATCCTAAAATGGATTTGTTGGCAATAAATAAAAGTGATTTTATGTTAACGGGCAATTAAATTTTATATTTTGATAATTTGGGAATAAACGGACATAAAATAAAATTGTAATAAAATAAAATAAAAGGGGTTTTATTTGAAATAGTTTTATTTCATTTATTCTAAATAATTATGAAACCTACATAATTTTAATTAGTGACTATTTATATTCTACCCACATTATGAGAGTTTCGTTGACCTATTTAAACAAATTAGACCTATTTAAAAAAATTAGGGCTTGACATAATTATTTTATTACAAAAATTAACTTCAAAAATGCTCTTTATTTTAAAAAAAATGCTGTCAAACATAAATTTTATAACTCCTATACCATTCTATAGACCCTTTGCGCTGTTTTCATTTTTATTTTTTATTTTTTATGTAAATTCCCCAACTGTTATGTGTCTGTAAATTCTGTGTTTAGTATGGTATAAGCTTTTAATATATAGTAATCCAGAAAGTGCATATGCACAAATCTCTTCGCGGTCGCGATGAAGCCAAAAATCGGCAGAGGGGGCATCGCGATCCGCCTACTAGTGCACCACCCTACGCGCACGGTGTTACCAGCAGAATAAATTTAGCCACCAACTTCAGTAAATCGACGCATACAAATATATTTGCTTGCGGCAGTACGATTTACATTTGGATCGATTTATATGGTCATGCCTTGGCTTATATGAAGTATTATTAAGGCCGTCATGTTCTAAAATGTTTATTATGAGAACAACCAATAGCCAAAGTATTTAGGTTAAAATTATTTAAAAACTTTATATCACATTTTACTTTTTTACATTTTATTAATTAAAATGAGTATTAAAATACATTATCATTAAATATGTGTGTTCGTGAGTGTATATGTGTGCGCGCGCGCCTGTGTGTGCGCGCGTTTGCGTGTGTGCATGCATACATGTGAGTATGTGTACAAATTAGTCTACAAATTTTTTTGGTACTATGCAAATGAATATTTTTTTGTTAATACAGCAAGAAAAAATTAGCTTAGTGGCTTAAAATAAAAAGAGAGGTTAAAAATCCCACAATAAAAATTAGAAAATAACCGGTCCCATACTAAAGAAATTCAAAATAGGAAGAAAAAATTATTTATATTAATTAGCATTCAGTATCGTGACAAAATTTTCTTCTTATTTTAAACAATATTTTCAAAAAATTAATGAATGTAACATTAATTTATTTCGCGCGTCTCTGTAATCCTATAAACAATGATTATGTATGCAAATAGCTCTACCCACGTTAATAGAAAAGAAATCCTTTTTTTTCTCTTATATGTTGCTGCTATATATTGTTACCATTTCAAACTTCATTAAAATTCGTCCAGTAAATTTTGCATGATACCCGTACAAATTAACATATAGAGACAAAAATTCTAAAAAAACTTTTTAAATCATTCTGTACGCTAAATCAATATTTTTTTCAAATATTTTCATTGTACATAATTCAGTCTATTACAATTTTATTATTTGTGTAGGTAGGTAAAATATTATAAAATTGAAAAAATTTTCACAAAATTATCGAAAATATCAATACAAAAACGAACAAAAAAAATTAAGTATTAAAAAACTTTTTCTCATGAAGACTACTAATTATATATTATACTAATTATATCTTAATACACAAATCGTTGTATTTTAAATTTACTTAGATCTGTTTGGAAAGTAAAAAGGCTTGCGGTTCTAGCTGTGCGTATCACAGTTATTTGTAAATTTGGTATTATCAGTTTGATATCTCTAACATGAACCGTATCCGCATCTACAACAGCTGGGAAAATAAAAATACATAATAATCGTGTTTTATTCTTAAATAGGAAACTTTAAATTCAGTTCCTAAATAGTGCTCTCAAATTTTCTTACATAATAAACAACAGAGCTTTTTCTTAAAAACTTAACCAATACAAAATATTCATTTTTAATATTTTCAGATAGAACATTTTTTGAAACCACCGTTTCTCTATAACATTCATCTTCATCATAGCTGATTTCTGTTGTAAAATTTTCATGCAAGCTTATGTGAAATTTTTCGGAATCAGAATCACTGGTATCTAATTCTTTTTTCTTATTAGATTTATTTTTCTTTGAATGCTTTCCACTTAAAAATGACAAAGCTCGCTTCATCTCTTTGTCTTTATCTCGTTTCTCTTGTTTAAGTTTTTTCAATTCTTTTTCTCTTTGTTTCTTTTCTATTTTATTTTTTTTAGAGTATCTGTATAAATTGTTGATTTTCTGGGGAATCTCCCTTTATATGAATTGTATTTATGGTTCGACTAATATGATATTACAGTTAATAAATTTTATGACTGTTCCACAGTTTCTAAATTCATGCATTCAATATACTGTGGTAATTTTATTTTCATCCCAACTTGCTTATAGTGAGTTATAATTGAATTATAGTGAGTCCGTGATGCATTTTACCGCACCTTGAAATGTATTCTTTCAAAACATTATCCTCTTCAATAGAAAATACTTGAAGGCTGGTGTACTTCAAATTGAATGTTCGTGGGTTGGTATCAGAAGGTCCTTCTATGCTTTTATTATTAATACATTGTAATTTTTGGACACGACTCTCTAGCGTTGAGACTTTGACATTAAATTTGTCTGCAGTTTTCCGACATGATAAAATATTCCTTCCATCACATCTTTCATTGCAGAATTAATAGCTTCTTCATCTACATCAAAATTTCTTCTAGTAATTACGCATTATGGTAAATTTCTTCTGGTAATTAGGCACCATGTTTCAATCAAAAATATACAAGTTTTTATGTAGAGTATTATTTATAATACTATACAAAACCAAAACCACCCCATAACCTATAATAATATTTAAATATTTATATTGGAAAAATATAGTTGATTATTAATATTTAATCCATCAATGCATACAAAAGTTTCAATTGAACAAAAGTATACCATAAATCATCATGGCGCATGCAAAAGTGGCAATTGCAAATTTATTTGGAGCAAGCAATAATACTTGTCTTCTCCTGTCAAATACACCAGTCAGACTAGTGCCATTCTTCATAAGCAAGATGGCGGCCCGAAACTCATACGCGGACATAGTACCGAACATTGATTAAAGTATAAGATGTGAAACCTGAAGTCGAAGATTTGAAATAATCAGCTAATTTTAGCCTCCTCAGCAGATGGCATTAAACACAAACAATTTATTACAGGAGTCGCTAAAGGTCGCATAAGCCAATTAGCACTCGTTGACTCAATATTTTCTGGTACTGAATGTTTCAAATGTAATCGCATAAATTTTATGAATGTTCCCGGTGTACGAAGAGTGCCAATGTTCCCCTACAAATTTTAAACGTTTTTTCCGTCCCCTTTAAATTTTTTTCTTTCGACATTCTAACTAAGTTCGGCCTATTTAACAGATTTAATATTCGTTTGTCTGTCAGTTAGAAATTGTATTCTTGTTATATAAATTAACATTCCTAAATCACGTTATATATTTATAGTTAAGACAAGTAACAATACTTAGATCAAAAGATTTCAAGAAATAAATATAATTGAATTTTAAAAAAGAAAGAATATCAGTTTTGTAAATCTTCAAAATAATTTAACCAAATGTATTTCGAAATTTCCATAGAAATTTGACATTCAAGACTTAAGACAAAATAATGTTTTTTTTTAATATTGAACACATAATTATTTTACCATCAAATTGTTGAGAAAGACATATTATGTTTCTTTATACAACTTAAATATGTTCTCTCTAAAATGTTATTTTCATAATATTGAATAAACTTATAATCATTATATTAAATAAATAAAATACAGATGCAGATCTAGAAATATATACGTTTATTTAAATTGAAAATGTTACAATTGGGAAACATAACAGTTTACTATGTATTATAAAGTAGAAAATAAATCAGCCAATAATGTTCTCTTTTCAAATATTGTTGTCCAACTCTTTCTCGGCCTGCAAAGAATATTATATTGTTTAGTATTAATTTAACCTTGTAATATCAAAATAATGAATCATTTAGTCTGTTCATATTGAGTTTTTGGATACTTTCAAGTCTTAGCAACGAACAAGTTTTTTTTTTAATTGAATCTAAATAAGTTGTTAATGGTATTTATGAAATAGTTCATTGGCCAGGTACAAAATGTAAGATTCACAATTAAATGAAACTACGTGATGTAGTATTATTTCTACTTTCTTTAAGTTCTTTACCACAACCTAGATTTCGTTGTGCTACAACATCTTCAGGTGGGCTATTAGCAAAGATTAACTCTTAGGAACATCCAACAGAATTTATATGTTCCAAATACAATAGCGGAAGCCGGGTTTGTATGGGTTATTCCATTGCTTGTGTTAGTGAGTTTATTGTAGGGGAGCGGTGTAGGTTTTATTATATTTCCGAGGGTTATACGATATACCAGTATTTTAGTTAGGGTAATAAATTCAATTGTTGTGAGGTTGTACAACGCAAATGTTCCCGTGTATGTAATAAAATTAAATGGAAGTTATTGTAATATATTTATACAAAAGCAAGGGTATCTGAAAGTTGGTACAATGTTATACCACTAATTGTACATATCTCCGGTTTTATTTATTCATATATTTATTTATGCATATATTTATTATATATACATATATATATATATATATATATATAAATATGTATATATATATATATATATATATATATATGTATATATATATGTGTGTATATTTTTTTTATGTTTATTTATTTTTATTTTTTATTTTTTTTATTATTTTTTTATATACTTATATTTATATGTGTATGTGTTCTGAAATATATAGGACGCATTATCAGTATGAGGGTGATGGTTATTTTCAATGAGATGTTTAGCAAAGTGAGATGTATCTGGTTTGTTATTTCACCAGCTTTTAATGTGTTCTTCATATTTTGTATTAAAATCTCATACTGATAATCACCCTCATACTTATAATGCCTCCTATATTTTACAAATAATTACAAAAGGTAATAAACTCAATATACTAGAAATATTAGAAATAAGCAGACAAAAAAACACTAAGGTTAATATATTAAATGAACAACTAAATATAATATCATCACCCATACTTAATATCTTCTAAACATAATACAACTAGAAAACATTGATACTACAGTACTCTTCAAATGTTTCAGAACACATACACATATAAATATAAGCAAATAAAAAATAATAAAAAAATAAATTAAAATAAATAAGTGTAAATATATATATATATATATTTATATCTATATATAAATACATATATATATATATATATATATATATATATATATATGTATATATATATACATATATATATATATATATATATATATATATATATATAAATAAATTTAAATATGAATAAATAAAACTGAAACTAAAACTTTCAGATACCCTTGCTTTTGTATTAATATATTCGTATATCTCAGTAATCCGAAAATAACTTCCATTAAATTTTATTACATACACGAGAAAATCTGCATTGTGCAACCTCATATAATCACAAAAATTGAATTTATTACACTCAATAAAATACTGGTGTATCGTATAACTCTCAGAAATATAATAAAACCTACACCGCTCCCCTACAATAAACTCACTAACATAAGCAGTGGGATAACCCACACAAACCCGGCTTCCGCTATTGTGTTTGAAACATATAAATGCTGTTGGATGTTTCTAAGAGTTAATCTTTGCTAATAGCCCACCTGAAGATGTAATACAACGAAACCTGGGTCGTGGTAAAGAACTTAAAGAAAGTAGAAGTAATATTACATCACGTAGTTTCATTTAATTGCGAATAATGAATTTCTAGAAAATTAACGACAAATATATTCAATATTTAAAAAATGTAAGATGGCATGGGAGAATAGAAAATGGTACTTGCTACGGATAAAAAGGGAAACAATAATTGCTATTCCGTCAAATGCATGCGTTTAGTTGCAAACAAAATGAACTTTGTAAAGATATGAGTTAAAAATCGGCAATCATTTTTATTAAATACCATGCTTATATGTTTATTATTTCACTTAAAGATGGAAAGTTGACATAGCCGCTAAAGTTGCGAACACTAAGCAGCGTTGTCATCAAGCAGCCAGTAAATGTATAACACCACTAATTTAAGTACAATATATTGAATCTTTGTTACTCAATCATATTTAAATGACAAAGATAAAGTCCATGATTAAATTTAACATTTATACTCCTTTAAATCTGAAATTAATTTTAACATGAAACTCAGTGTTCTTATTCAATAATAAAAATTGATTACTACAATCTATCAATAGATGGCGCAACTTATATGTTTATTTTTATTGCGGCATTACTTTTATCACAAGCAGCATCAAAAAGCTAATTCTTCAATTTTTGTACTTAAAATTGTATAATTTTGCTTAAAAAAGATTTTATTTGTCATTCTACTGAAATATAAATAGTTATAGTAGATGACAGTGTTTATCGTAAATAGATACACCAAAGCTTACTGTCAAGAATCTAATGAAAGGATAAATAGACAATATGAAAGAACATCTTATATTTCATTTTAAAATTAAGAAAATAACAAAAATCAATACGTCATTATACTCATTTTGTAATATTTCATGTACATAAAAATCTGCATGAACTATCATAAGTATTTTAAAAGGTTATACGCTTTAAAGCCATTTATTCAGTGATTTTCCATTTGGTGACATATGATAGTAGGATATCACCAACTGAATAATATTGTGTTATAGAAATATCTATCAAAGTGCAATGAGAAAACTATGTCTTATATTTTTTCATTCATTTATTCTTTTACTTACCTCATAACAAGGCATTTCTTTCAGTACAGACTCAACAAAACCCTCTACAACTGAAGATGCTGCTGAGTAGGAACAATCCTTCAACGTATTATGGATACATGATTTGAATTTCTTGAACATATCGCAGTACTCTTTCTGCAAATTATTGACAATAATTTATTTTATTTCAAACTTGCAAGCATATCTCATTTATAATAATTAATTTTAGGAGTGTTTAAATTAAAATTTGGACTATATATTGGTTATATTTTGAAAGGTGAAAGGTAAAGACAGATGATGTTTTATAGTTTCATTTTAAATAAACCTTATGTGAAATTATTATCACAATATTTGTACTAATACACCACTATTAAATAAAACTATCCAATAACGATTACGTTACTAAATAATACTAAATATATATGTGTTATTATTGTAAAAAATAACAAACAACTTTAAAAACATTTGTGAAATAAAGAAAATAAAAATACTACGCTACTTATTTTGAAATAGATTTTCTGATTGTGTTTAAAAACTAAAATATAAATATAGAGAAAAATTGTGATAAACAATATTTACAGTTATGACGAAATCAGTATCTTCATCACTCTTCTCGTTACTTTTCTCACTGCTTTCATCCAGTACCGAACCAAATGCTGAATCGACACAAGATTCTAATTCTGTTATATTTTGTTTAAAGCATTCAACGCCACCATTCACCATGAAATCTATATACATCAAAAGGAATTTATTAAAAAACCAATCTCTGTATATATTCAACTTACAAACCCTTCCCTTAAATTTTATTTTATGGAATGTAACAGTTTTTTATATTTAAAGTGTATAAAACTATATAAAACTGTTTGAAAAAGTAATATTTAAGATTTTTTTATTTAAGTTTATATTTGAAAGGATATATTAGTGACATCGTTCTCTTTTAGTATAACAATAAGTAAAGCAGACAAATTAGCACAATTTTTTAAGCTGTTTAAAAAAGTCAATTTTGTTATCTTATTTGGGATCTTTCAGCAATATATTATAAGTTGGAATGGTTATAGAAATAAAAAAAAGGAATGTCCAATCAATAGAACCTGAAAATGTAAAATTTGAAGAGATTCACTTTAAGTACAATTTCAAACAACAATAACACCCAGATTACACCTACAAATAGTTCTTCTAAACTTGTTTTTCAATGTCTAAGTTTAATTGGTTTTTATTGTTCAAAAATGAAAATTGAAAATGAAACTCTGTATGACATTTACCTATTATATCACTCCTATTGGTAACACAAGAGTAGTTGATTAAACCATCAAACATATCGTACGTCGATTGAAGAGTCTTCATGTCTTCCTTCTCGAAACAAGGAATAAGGTATCCAGTTAAATTAACATAGACATTTTTAATTTGATCTAAGCCTTCGCACATCCTGCAATTATTGAGGACTGCTATTAGAATATTATATTAGTTCTGTATTATAAAACTAGTCTTACTTTTCTAATTTGTAGAAAGGACT
This sequence comes from Druceiella hillmani, assembly GCA_039881145.1. Classification (NCBI taxonomy): domain Eukaryota; kingdom Metazoa; phylum Arthropoda; class Insecta; order Lepidoptera; family Hepialidae; genus Druceiella; species Druceiella hillmani. The sequence goes on along the minus strand of JAYKKI010000022.1, from coordinate 29,744,074 downwards.
GGTGTTCATAACAGTGAAAAATTATGGTGTAAAGAAAACGTAAGTGAAACCATAAAGCCGCAGTAATGAATTTTGTTGACACTGAACTATATATTCCACATTCTATGAGATATTAGAGCATATTGTTTTAAACTGTCGAAATAGACCATTTTCAACACATACTTCAAAAATAGTCTATTGTCGTCATTGTTCACGATCACTTCAAACACATGCCAACCTGGAAATCGACGTGGATCATTGCGGTCGTTTATCTGTCAATTTGACTTTGGCACATTAACATTTAATGTTTAAGTAAATAAATTTATAACGCCTTTGAAGATTGAACATGGTTACAGATAAAATCTTTTTATGCTACTCTGAGAAGTACCTAATAGAAGTAAAGGTGCACTTCAAGACGCAAAATGTGCAGTCATTAAATTTTTATAAAAATTAAATTGCAATTTTAAAATCACTGTAAGCATAAATTATTTTTGAAACGATTAATACATTATAAAAATACAATACTATAATCTTATTATTTTCGTTCAATACTTGCCATTTCCTCATAGTTACTAATACAAATTGTATATACATATATATATATATATATATATATATATATACACATATGTATATATATATATATATATATATATATATATATATATATATATATGTATACATAATGTATATCAAATTACTTCAATTTATTTATTTTTTTTTGAGTAAAATAACTCCTGCTCAACACACCTACTTATATATATATATATAACCAAAAACTCTATATCTTTAAGAAAAAATACATCTACTTTGGGGATACCCATGTGTTGTTTGTTAATTTATGTGCTGCTTAAATACTTCAAAATTTCTTTTAAGTATTTATAATCAAATTTGTGTCATTTTGAATATTGAAATTGATCGTAAGACGCTGGAAACAGTCCACAACCATGTGTCGTAATAAAAAATCTGCAGGGCCAAGAAAAATAAAATTATTTTTTTCTCTAATAACATGAAATATGTCTTCGTAATATTTTTTAAAAACACATTTTTTTAATATTTTTTAACATCATTTTAACAACATATTTTTTATCATTTTTTTCAACATGTTCAGTGCGGCACATGATTTGACTATGACGAAATTAACATGAAGAAACCTTCACAGTAAATTTGATTTGGTTTTTTGCTTAAATTACCTTTAATTGTTTTACTTTTAATTAATCTTTATGAACAAAAATTTTGTTTTGGAATGGACTCGGTATGCTGACAATTTGTCAAAATCTGTCAGACAAAATGAACTTCTTATATTGATAACGTTTCAGCATCCACATAGAATATTTTAATCAATTAACATCACTGTCAGAGTTGTTTATATTGAATATTATAAAATTTGTGAAGTTTTTAAATTTTCATCAATAACTACAAAAATATTTGTGTTCGTTTCTTTGTTTCAATATATGGTTGGAAAAATACTTTGAGAGGTTATTTATAGTCTTCTCTCTATTTTAAATTATAAATATAATCATATGAAAAAGAAAGTTTAAAAAAACATACTTGATAAATTATATAACAAAAACCAAGATTAACACTTATCTTGTAGAAATGTCAAACAAATTATAACCTTTTAAATCGATACCCTTAAATAAATAACAATTTCTTAAATATAAACATTACCATATCCATTAACTTTAATTCAATCACAAATAAATTACTTACGGGGTTACAACATCATCATCGCCTTCCCTGCTTGTGTTAGTTAGCACGTCTTTAAATTTTTTTTGAAGATCTGGTTGTACATTTGTCTTCACATGAGCAGAAGCAGACTGTCAATAATAAAATCTGCTTTAATGCCTATTATAAAATACATTATTCAATAGATGAGAGTGTTTTAGATGGGAAAATTTATTTATTACCTGATATATCCTACTTTAAAAATAATAATGATTTTTTGTCCCATTGTACCCATACAGAAATGTAGCGTTACATAAATATTTCTTTTATAATATATTTAAATTAAGTAATAATTCATACATATTTCCATTATTTATAAATTAATTTATGAAAATAAATACACCTTTTATAATTATTAATACTCGTGACATTTTTTTTAAAGTGGCATAAAATTAAGAAACAAAGAACAATGGAAGTATGCATTAAGCTAACTGTGTGATTGACTGAGCATTAACAATATGTCACTTAACATATTGTTAATGCTCAGCAATATTTCTAAAAGCACCACGCCAGCCAATATTGCCCAACCAGCACCATGCCAGCCGATATTCGAAGAATTTTTGTGAATTGTTTTAGCAATTAGTCAGGTAGATGGCTTATGCATTTTAACATTACAACTCAAATGTGTAGCTCCTAGTTGTAAACAGTATGAAAATTGGTGTAATTGGGGGATATCAATAGTGTTTCCACTGGCACACTCTGGCCATATTAGCCAACAGGACGTTTTTATGAGTTGTATTTTAAGCCGTTTCTATCAATCTCAGCTAGGCAGATGATGCATTTTAAAATTACTACTCAAGTGTGTAGCCTCCAGATACAAACATTACGAAACATGGTGTGAATGAACCAAATTTTGAAAAAACATGGCAATTAAATAGAAACAAAAAAAATAATTGTGATTTTTGACAGAAATAATTATTTTTATTAAAAAAATGTTACTTTTTACACTTTATCTACACATAAAACAAAATATTTCGGAGCCCAAGAAAGGAAAACAAAAATTTAAACCAACCCCAAAAATTACACAAAATGTGACCAAATTGACACAATATAGAATATCTTTTGCAATAAAAAAAAAGATTCTATTCTATACAGATTTTTACAAATTCGTAAAGTTGGCCCTGAATTTTACATTTATTATTTATTAGTCTATGGGATGAGTACAAATATTTGAAAGACTATGTTAATTTACCAAATTTCTTTTTATTCATTTCGTATTTTTTCTAAAAAAATTTAAAAGCCACAAATCTGTATTGTAGACTTCTACCTTTCAAGCGAATTTTTATTTTATCTTATACTAGCTATCGTTTTGCTTATTATTTTAAGAATTAAATATTATCCACGATTTTCTAGCAATCATAAAAATTTTGATAATTAAGCAATAACTTTCTTTCCTTCAATTTTTTTTATATTGTTAATTGTAAAAGAAGATTAAATTTTATTTATCGAATTCTTTTTTCCTCTCTTATTACAGATTGTCTCTCTTCCTTAGAAAGGTAGTTCTAAATGTCTTGAGATTCACAAAAAAATTTTAAAAATTACTCACCACTAGATTGTCTACAGCAGCAGTGTCCTTTGCACATTCATTTCTTATAGCTGATAATAAAACATGAAGATCACTCAATATTTCTTTAGCTTCAGCCGATTCACTTTTACTTTCATCATCAGCTGCCCCAAATGCTAAAATATTAATAATTATATGTATTTATATATATATATATATATATATATATATATATATTAATTAAACTCCAAACTAAAAAAAATTGTGACAGTTACAATGAATAAAAAATACTATTTATTTAACAAATGATGGCATGCGATATCGCTGTATCAAGAAAGAATTACCAATATCTTTCCAAATGTATTTAATTTACAACTGAACTAAACCATGATTACATTAATTGTAATCATGGTCTAGTTCAGTTATCTAGTAACTTACCAACAAGCTAGTAACTTACCAACAAGCAGCAAAAACAAAACACCGTATTTTAACATTTTGTACAGAGAAGCACAAGTGAGTACCAGTCAGTTTGAAAGACAAGCGTTGTTTGATTACAAAATACTTCATATGCTACTAAGACGTAATCTTTCACAACTACACAAAGCCAAAGGTTACCTGATAAAATATATATGACACTAAAATGAATTTATTACCACTATCTCATTTAGAAATGAGATAATATTTATCAATCACAAGGTTAATAGGTCAATAAGTGGACATAATATTTACCGTTACACAGTATGGATAGATTATTGTATATTTATAGCTGTAATATTTTAGAAATTAATTATCTTAATGCGTTCGTTTCATTCGTATAAGGTAACAATTGCTTATGTAGGTATAAACATTACCACACAACATAATCAACATTTTATCTGACTGTGTCTTAAGATCTGTTATAACTTATTGTTGCTATGTACCGGTGTTTATATTCTGGAAATTCGGAAAGATCAGAAAGAATCAGGAAAAGTTAGTGCAATTCAGAGAGTTTAGGGAAACTCATAGATGGTGAGATGTGACGTGATATTCTCGAACTTTTTATGTTACGGACTCAAAAGGTCTGAAACATAAAAATACAGAAATTAAAAACACATATCCAAAAATGCAAAGTATATAAACAACAAAAGAAAAAATAACAAGTGACCCAAAAAGAGCCGTAAATTCAAGAAGTTTGTCATGTTACTTTAAAATTATTTATAATAATTGAGGATGCATAACTTAGAATGAAATATTGGGAACATTAAAAGCTACACCGTGTATAACGATGGGATTAAAGAGATGGGAATTAAAAAGGAATAAAATCACGAACAGAACCTCAATTTCATTTTGGACAAGATGTGGCACTCCACTTGAAGTGAAATGAGGAAAAAATGTCTGCCCCCATTTTACATGCACAAAGAAGTTTAATTTTTTTTTAAATTTTCTTCTAAATATACTATGAGCGACACATATATGGGCATGCTGATTTTAGAAGTATTCCTTGTATCTCTATGAAATTATTATACTTCGTAATTTCTAAATAGCAAATCTAATACAAATAAAATGCTACGATTTTAAAGGAAAAGGAGAAGAAAAGAAGATTTTTAAAGTTGAAGAAAATTAATATTTTATATTGGTGTCCGTGAAAGAAAATCCATTCTGAGAAACGTACCTTGGAAAGTGTTTTATAATTATACATTTATAATTATACATTTATGAATATGAAATAATTTTAGAAATATTTTACTTTTAGTTTTGTTATTCTTTCAACTTTAATTTTACAATGAACAATCCTTTTATGTCATATTACTGATCTTTTACTATGTACTTTTTTTTAAAGCTATTTCTTGAAATATGTTCATGCTGCGGCATTTGTGTCAGTTACTTACTTCTAAAGTAAATTCTCCACACAATTGTAAAGATATTGCTCGAAATATCAAATAATATTAATTGCATCAACATTATGTTAACCCTTGAAGGAAAGCATAATGTTTATAATACTGATGAATAATAAATTAATTATAATATACTTGTTTATTATTTCAAGTCTATTTCTAAATACTGTAATTACATAATAATAAAACAAGTCATAACAACACATAAATAATATTACCTAACAAGTTATTATTTCTATAATATTACCTAACAATAACATTACTTAACAGTGTTAGTTATTCTGTCTCACTATAATATATAATAATTTGAATCAAAAATCACTGGCAGCAGTGACATAAAACACATATTATGATTGATTCATAATAAAAAGTGCTGTTGTATGTTGATGATAACATATGTAAACACACTTCAGTACGCAGCTCATGTTTGTTAGTATGTTTGCCCTTTTTCTTATGACTCTTCTATCATTTGTTTATTAATATTCATACAGGTACTGACTTAAGTACTACTTTTAGTTTTATATTAATATTTCTTCGCAGTATATACTACCTTTACAGAATCAGTACTAATCAGCAAATCTATTTATTATATGACAATATTTTATCTATTTCAACTCTACGTTCATTTATAAACAATAATTGCTTGTTAATTAAATGAATATGGCCAAAACTACTTAAAAGGAAAATCAATATTATATACATTATTTTTCTAAGACTGAAGTTACCCTAAAATAACAAGTCTTATTGACTGTCTTATGGTAACGTGGTGGTAAACTTTAACGGAAAAATATGTTCAAAAATTTATTTCCTGTCTGCAATATTTCTCAACTGTTCTTGATAAGAATATCAGGAAAAAAGTTGTCAAGCGCATTTAACTCACAGCACGAGGTTCCGTACTCATTTAGGCATTTATAAGTAAATAATTGTACACAGTGTTTATATTGAAGTATTTACAAATATTAATTTTTATGACGTAAATAAATTTACTGCTTCACAGATGTAAAAATATGGTACATATTTCAAAAATTTTAAGACCTAGACACTCATTTACAGGGTTGGTAAATTCTAATATACTCTATATCAAAATTTAACAACCTTGTTTTTTCATGGTTTCTTTTCCTCAGTAAATTCAAAAATAAGGATGGAGGGGGGAATGCTCTATTATCAAATAATTTTTGGAATATCTTTTGAAATATATGATTGAAAATTATGAAAAAATAATTTTGTATTCCTCATACGAATTCCTGATTCTCCTTGTTATTATATATTTATTGTGAGGGAAGGAAAATAATTTTGAAAATGCTTATAACTGCGTGACTTAATATATTTTTTTTACAAAGCAGAATTAAATTCTTTTTAATGATTGGAATTTTTAATTTACAAGATTTAGTTTCCTTTAATTATAATTTAATCTTATGATTTACTTAAACTAAAAGTGAAGAATGATACAGATCTATCATATTACAAATTAAAAATGTCACAATAAATTTCCAATATCTAATTATTAAACTGACGTGTTGCAACAGCGAATGGCTCCCACGTAACTGGAGCAACTCCTGTCCGTGAGTTGTTGCACATATATCCTCACTGAGTAGTACACTGTTAGCTGACCATTGATATTGGCAATGCAGTACTGTAAATCTAGACGCAGACAAACTGAAAATAATATTTTCACGATAACTTTTTAAAGTGTTAAGTAAATATTCGTGTTGCAAAACATTCGTCCTACTTTTGTAATACAATGTGGTTACCCATAGTCACCTAAGTGTGCGTTATTCGTGTATACTAGCGTTAGTTCCCACTTCTGCACCTGCCTCGCTTTGAAGCTGTAAATTGAGGATAAAATTACAATCCATACAAATTCTATTTCCGATTATTGGATAAAGGCTTTTTTGCACAAGTTATATGGAAATATGGACAAACAACAAATTGCAACAGCTTTATTTATTCATTGAAAACTTTAGTTATATTGAAAAAACAATGAATTGCAAATGATTTTAACAAATATTTTGTCCATATTTGAATAAATTACTTCTTATATAAATTAACAAAAAACTAAATATTAATAAATATTTAATGAATTTCTCTCCAAAGTAAAAATGATGATAATATTTTCTATGATAGTTTAAGAAATTGCCAATTCCAATATTGCTGCCATCCTCATCAACAGGACTTGTAATCTAATAAATTTAAATAGCTCTATGTCATTGAAACAGTAACTCTTTAACACTGGACTAAATGTAAGTAATTTTATATGCTCTTAACTATTAATTTATTTTTAACAAATTTATATTTATTAATACATACAGTAACACCCGAACTCATACAATACTAACTAACGTAAAATCGGAGTTACGTAATTTTTCGCTCTCTACTTCGCTTACACGGTACACAAATACATCTACATTTTGATGTAAATTCATTAACTCTTTAACTCTTTAATTCTTCATTAACTCAATAATTCTCAATACAACATTGGCACAAGCTATTGCATCCTTAAAGCCAATTGTTTAAATGTTTTTAATGTTCTGTATATTATGTTTTGTTCATTAACCTGCATTTTATTATCAATTTGGAGGTCAACTGAGAAGACATCAATGAGCTCTTGGAAACATGAAATGAGTAGTTTACACATGATGAACAATCAAGATGACATCTAGAATAATATTTGGACAATAAAATATTGAAAAACTGTACGAGCTCCGCTGTAAAAATATATGACATCTACAAAATTAATAAAGGATCTTGAATTGTTTGAAATGAGTCTTCAGATTTTAGAACAAATAATAAAATATTCATAATATCTGTAAGTCAAATCACAACAATCAATTGCTTGTTATAAGAAAATCTTAAACAAAAAGAAAATATCTTCAAATTGCCCAAACAATTTCCTTGATTTTATGAAATAATCCATTTCAAAAGAACTTGCTTAGGTTTTGTACTTTGTATGTTTGACATGTAAATAGTGTACAATTTGTTTACAGATTTGGTATTTAAAGGTCTTTAATTCAAACTATAACATTCGTCTACAGGAGACTTAAAACGGGACATTGTTACACATTGGTGAAAAAGTATGCTAAAAATAATTTTGATACATTTACAATAAGATATATTTATGTCTAACTTTCAAAAAAAATATGACCCTAAAAGATAACTCTGTTACTATAATTTGTACTTACAAAAATTATAATCAATAACCCCTACAATGTGTATTATCACCTCTAATTACACACAATAACAGTACCAAGAGGTCTTCATCATCAAAATAATGTTAACTTCATCATCAAAATAATGTTTTCGGGTGTTAACAAGTATTCATCAAAAGAATGTAGCACTATAAATTATTTTTAAAAATATATTTAACATTAAATACAAATAATTTTCTAGTAAAATTTAACTCTTACGGCGTTCGAGAAAAGCTCATTTTCCTAAATCTCAAAAAAATCATTTTCCTAGCTAGTTTTAGCGACAAATATGGACAACTAGTTTCAAATGAGACACAAATAACTGCATAATAGTATCAAATAAAATTTAAAAACAAAATATGTCTTAATCTCATATTTATACCCAATGTGAACATTCAATATCTTCCCTTTCTATTTTATTTATAGCAGGAAATACATTCTTAAAGTTATCAACTTATTTCTTTCAATTTAAGAGTTTATTTTACACTGCAAATGGAATATTATGAAAAAATTAAATTTCACCACTAATTTAAATTCTACCTGTTACCATTTTTTTTTATTAAAACCCCATCAAAATATTTTTATCAAATCACATACATACCTACATACAATTTTAAGGAGGATAAATTTTTATTTGTAGTTCGTAACAAACCAAATTTACTGCCTCTATTATGACTAGTTTGACACAGCTTCCCAAGGTTACTTTCCACCTCAAGCTACACACACACCAGAGATAGAGAATTATAGCAGCCACTTATTTACACATTTCTTTATAACTTACTTTTTCTTACATCTGACATATTCAAACTAAATAAAATAATGTGAGTGTTAATATTTATTTATTTAGTTAATTCTACCAGGATACCGCACCTAACTAATGTGTAGTTATGGTAAATTTATATAAATAAGGCAAAGAAATAAAGAATGTATGTAATTTATTTATTTAATATTAGATTTCCACGTATACATTAGGGGAACTTATTTCTACATGAGTAATCTCTTCAAGTCACGCAAAATACTGTAATACACTGTAATAGAATGTCAATAATTGTTATAAATGTAACAAATTCCACATTCCTCAAATAATTCAAATATTAATATGTGTAGGTAAGGGGAATAAGATAAAACAGATGGTCCTGAAGTAGACTATTACATTCTTACGACAAATGTTTATTTTCTAAGCTGAAATAAATATTCATTTGAGCTCTTCTAAGAAAATTTGTGTTACGCTTTACTCACTTCCCATTTTGTTTGGGTGTCTAAACAAGTTTAAGGGTACCCCCCGCCCTTTACTTTAACAGATGGAAAACATAGATTTTATAGCATACAGTTAAAACACACACTCCAGCATATATCTATAAAATTTTACGTTAAAGTTTGCAAAATTGGTCATAGTGGCGGAGTGCTCCAATTATAAAGAATTTCAAACTCCATTCTTTTGTCAAGTTTATTGTACTGGAAACTATCAAAATTTGTATTTAGTCATAGGCATAGCGCTCCGACCCAGCTTCTATTGTATTGGGGGCATTCCAGACTCCGTTCTTTGGTCAAGTTTATTGTTATTGTATTGTATTAACAGTTAAATTTATATTTAGTCGTTGGTCATAAGGGTGGAGCATTTTGACTAAGCATCCATTGTATTGGGAGAATACCAGACTCTATTCTTTTGTCAAGTTCATTGTGTTCCACACAGTCAAATTTATATTTAGTCAATCGGTATAAGTAGTATCCGTATTTAGTCGTAAGAAAACCTTCAATATAGTGAACTTATTTTAAAGTAATTGATGATTATTTTTCTAAAAATCCCAATATGATCGACGACTTGTACCATAGGTTTTTGGCGACATTAAGCCATAAAATTTTGACACTAGGAAATCCTCGTTATTATTTATACATGTAGATTCATGATGCAGATTTTAGTATGCTTGATTATACAAAATATGAAACCATACACCGATAAACCCCAAAACCTAAAGATATTTCTGCAGCTGTTACTCCCATGTATGAAGATTATTTAAAAAAGAAATTATTGGAGAGGTATTACAACAACTACATATCAAAGTTGATCATAATCTAGATCAAACGAGATAATAAGCAACTCGTGCTGATTCCTGCACGAGCAGTATACTTTACAGAGCCCAATGGCAATTTTGGTTTTAGATAACAAGACCTGAAGTTTTATATTGGCCTTGAAGATATATTTTTTTGAAGGTTTTTTACTTACGTAAATGTCTTTGATATATGGTTATTTATTTTAATGAAACTTGGTTTAAAGCTAGTTATAATATGTCCAACCTCCGAAAACCTTCCGTTTTAAATCGTCAATTGAAAGAATTTAAAAAAAAGCTTTTTTTGGCTATCGAAATGACTTCCCCCAGAACAAACTCGACTAGAAGGTTTCATAATTCTTCAGAGATTGTTCAGAAACAGACGTAACTAACAGGATATGGTTAATTAAAAGAATCAATATACTTCACTGTTCACTAAGCCAAAATGACTTCAAATTATATATATCTATTTGACTGTTTGATTCAGACACAATTTAAAATTATATCTATTTTTTGACTATTTGGTTCAGACGTTGATACAAACAACATTTACCTTAGCGAAGAAATTGTTTACTCTTTGATACAAATTAGTTTTTTTTTTTATTTTGTTCATCCCTTTCTATTTTGTAAACAACCATGCAGAGAGTGGAGTAAACTGATAATACTAAAAGTGTTATGTTATTACACAAATACATGTGTGTATTTGATTGAGAGTCCTGAGCCTGCAAGGACGTAGGAAATTCAATCAGTTACAACTAATTTTGCAATTTAATTAATATATTGAATGTAGTGCAAAAGTCACTTGATGCAGAATGAAATGAATTTCGAAATATCTACTTTGGCACAGCTCTACTGACTCATTACAATTATTATAAATGATTAAGATGAATTGATTCATTTTACAGATTAAAATTCAGTGAGTTATTTCACTTATGTGATTCAAGATTACCCACAAATATTAAGAAATTATTTAATAATATGATATTTCAAAAAATATTAATATACAGCTTCAACCTCTCAATCAACCTCTTTAACTCTTATTTTCCTAATCAACCTCTTTAAAAAAATATATTTTATGAAAATAGTATCCATACAAATTATCACACATTGATTTATTACAATAAGAAAAACACCTTTGTAACAACATTGCCATTATTTCAAATAAAATCATGTGAAACGGCTATGTGTATCAAATGCATTCACCATTAAAATGAATACATAATTTGAAGGAAATATTACTGGTCTTGACACTAAACAAAGTCACCAGAACAACACAGCTAAGAAGACAGCAAGGAAAGCACGATATTGTTCTGCTAAAACAAAACAAAAACTTTTTGTTTGTAAATTATTCAAAACAGAAGTAATGAAACTTTGTTTGCTTGTAAATAAATGTTTCTCTAAGAGTTTTAAATGATACTAAGAAACTAAAATGTTCTTTTTGTAATGGAGTATTAATTTTTTACTTTTGATTTTAATAATTGAAGTCCTTAATAGCACGAAAAAAATCAAAAGACTGTAATGAGGAATAATTTATTACATGAAGAAATTAAACTTTCAATGACTAATTAACGGATTGTGCAACATTCTCAAATCAGATCGTATCCTTTTGTAACTATAATGTTTTATCTCAATTGCTCGTGTAATGTCCATTAATAATAAAAGATGGTATATATTCTACAAACGCATCAGTGTACTAATTAAATGGCGGGTTTTCAATAATTGTTGTATGACCTTGTTTCCATTTTGCGTAGTCTTTAAAAGAAAGAGAAACGAAGATTTAAATTTAAAATACGGTAATATTATCTTCTCGTTCTTTGAATTAGGTTCCCCATTACGTGATTTTTATATCATAAGTTACTTAATTATATAAATTATATTAATTTATTTGAACTAATATGTAAATTTCCATGAAACAAAAAAATCAAAAGCAAAATTTGACCGAAATATTACTAAATTCAAAGTTCAAGGAAATAATTATTTTGTTGAAATTAAACAAGAAGTAAAATGTAGCATTATGTACTTTATAATTTTGGAATGACATTTCTTCAGTCTTTTTGAAAATCTGACTCAACATGAAATCTCAACCTATTGCACTGAACGGTAAAACATCGATTCAATCAATTAAAAAGTTAGGAATATTTTTCAACATTTTTACTAATGGCTAAATTCAGACAACCGTTTCTAAGCACCTCAAATATTGCTTCAATGGTTTTTTAATTACCTAAATATTCACCATACTTTCACTGTTAGAGATGTAGGAATAAAACGGTTTCGTTGGTTTTGAAATGATTTGTGTCTTGTTATATTTCATAACTTAACCTCGTCCTGATCATAAAACTTTAAAATATTCTGCATATCAATACTATCTTCTTGTTCTCAATCCACCAAGGAAAAATAAGAAAATGTCATCTAACGCTATTGAATGTGCTGGCGAAGACATTTTATCTATGAATACCAAGTCGATTTAATTCCTCGTGGATTGCGTCATGATAATGCGGGCGGGCGCAGTCGTGCGATCCTTCCCGTCGGCGAGCAGTTGGTTGAAGAGGACGGTTACATGCTTGCTTTGAAATTTTATGTTTATCCATTATTTATTCATATTGCTTTTAGCAGCGCTACGTTTTAAATAAAAGTAAACTTTGGATATAAAAGTATAAAAACGATATTTTATTTTAATTTCGATACTCAGATCGTTTTAAACAAAATTGGAAACCACGTGGAAAATTTGGAAATATTCTCGGCTTATAGCAACCAATTCATTGTTTCCAATAAAAAAAGATTGTATTCAATTTTGATTAGCTCATTGAAGATGGTTATTTTAAAATGTTTATTTGCTTCGTAGAGTTTCGATTTAAGTTTTCTCTGCTTGCACAGTTCGGATTATATTAATATTTCTTAGCATGATTTGAATTATGGAATTGTGGATTTGAGTTTGTGTTTTTGTATAGCGAATTATTTGGATTATTTTTTATTTGGGTTGATATCATTTTAGACTGGATTTCGTTTGGGTTAGTTTCAATTTGGACCGAATATGGGCAGGATACTATTTTGCTGTGAGTTTAAAATGAAATAACTTTTATTATATTTATATCTATTATGATATCGGTTAAATATCAGCTTATTAATTTGATTGCGTTGAGTTAGTTCATATTCCCTTGAGTTATTTTATATTTAGGTTGAGTTGTCTCTAATTTAATTGTACAATTTGTAATTTTTCTTGTTTTAAATTGCATTGATTTTGATTTGGGTTGAGGTTATCATAATCCCTGGGTAACTTATCAATGAAAAAAATTGTGTAGTTTTATTAAAAATGCGTTTGACCTGATTGCAATTTTAAACAAAGTGTAAAATAAAGAAAGCAATGATACGACGACTTAATAACGCCAAGTTTATATATATGAGAATTCAAAAGAATTCCATCGAGCATAACCAGAATCTCGCACCATGAGTGTTCTGGCCCGAAACATGCAATTTAAAATTTGTAGCATGTAGAACACACTTTTCAGAAGCAAGCTTAAATATAAATGTAACGCACACATATTTACAGTTTATAAAATCTGATTAAACGATGGAGATATTGTAATAAATTGATAGATATTTAGAATTAACTATGCCCGCGACGATGCTCTTTTAGAGCATATTTCGACATTTCACTTTTGGCTGATTTAAAATGCACGTAATGCCACCTATTGATGAACGTTATACGCTAGTACGATTAGCGCCATTTATTGATGAAAATTATACATTACATTATGTAATTGCTACGCATCAAGTAGCTAGGTAATCCTTTGTTGTTGTTGTACGAATGAAGTATAAATGAAGTTTTAAGAATATTAAATTTGCATATCTAATAATTTTGAAAACCCATTGGGATGAAGTAAAAACTAATATTATTTCAAATTAATGTCCATATTTTCTTTAAACACTTTGCAAAATTAGCTAGTAATATTAACATGATGCGTGGACAAACAAACACCCGAAGAGATAAACCACCCAAAGAGTAATTAAAGTCCATTTCTGAATTTTTAACTAAATATGTTAGGAGTTTTAAAAGCTTTGTTTTAATTATTCCTGGAATGTTGATGGGAATATTATTTACCTGTTCACATTAAAGTTTTGGATTTCAACAGCAGAAGAATATAGAGTTTGATGATAGTTGTTTATTTTGTTTGGGTAGATAAAACAAAATAATAAATGGTGTGCCAAAAAAAGTGTATTAAGTTTTTAAACTCAATCTTGCGTAGTACTACACAAGTAAAATTCATACTTTTTTATCAGCCTCATAATAGTAAACACTCTCTATAAACGTGTTAACGTCGTACTTACAACTGTAAGTGGGGAATCTTCATAATTTATATATATATATATATATATATATATATATATATATATATATATATATATATATATATATGTATATATATATATATACATATTGGTGTATTATTGAAAAGGATTAATAAATTCTATCTTATTTTAGATTTATCTAAAAATACAAGGAAATTCTTTTCGACCAACAATATCGTCCAATGCGCTCTCTGCGTCATCCGCCGCCGAGCAACGAACCCGATCGACCCATCGAATCGACACGGTATCCCATTCTCGATATTCAGTATATATGTAAGTACAGAAAAACGGTCGAAATAGGAAGTCATTACGAAGTAGCGAAGATTGCAAGCATGGGGCTCGAGGACGTGCACTCAGCATGCAATCGGCCATGGAAAGAGCGTGCCTTGCGATGCGGTATAATCATAGATTCGGCCACGAGGAGCGGATCACAAACCAACGTTTCGCTGTTTTCTGTCTCCGTATGAATTTCCTTATCAGTTTTTAGTTTAATACATTTTTTTATATTATATTTTTTCTACAAATGGACCGATTTTTGCTCCTGACCTTTTTTAAATATCATTTACTTCAGTTCATTGCTACACTACTAATAACGGTTTTATTCCACTTCACTCCTTCATCACAGTCACATTCCACAACACCAAGTCACTTTCACATTAATAAAATTTCATGTTCAGAATCAAAACTTAAATTTGACTTCAACATGTTTCAAGATTGACTATTTATTAGTTAGCGATCTAGGGAGATCATTTTTGTTTGGAAAGACTAGTTTTAGTGAATAATTTTTTAAGATTCTTCAGATTCTTTTAAATGTCTTCTCATTCTTGAGAGACTTGCACTAAGTGAACTAGTATTTTATTAGTAGTTCCTTTAAACTGAAGAGTTCCCATAAACTGTTAACTTTTCTGCTTTATTTTACAAGAATATGTATAATTATTTTTTTATGTAATAATATATTACAAAAACGGGTTATTAATTATATCATACTAAGTCATTTTAGGATTAACTGAAGAAGAGAAATAACATTAAGTCATTTGCGAAATGACAGTATTCAGAACGATAACTGAAATTGAATTTCGATGTGGTGGTTCTCCACTTGTTTGCGAGCGATGTAGATAAATTAATTTGCATAGAAAAACTTTCCTACGCAATTTTTAACGTTTTTGAAGTTTTTTTTTTCAAACGACTTGCACTAAGTAAATAAGTATTTGGAAATGGTAATGCAGTAATATGTAATGATATTAATATTTTTTAAATAACTGATTTTCAGTTATCATTATATACAGGCGTATATCATTGTTGTAATATTTCAATTAATAATTTATTATTACGTAGAATCGTTTAAGAGCGTATTATTTGAAATTATTTTCCTCCATTGAAAATAACGGAAGGAAAGATGCAGGATGAGAGCAAGAAATTGTTTAATAATTTATTTGTATCCCCAAATTGTTATCTATAAAAAAATTAAATAACGAATTTACTAGGCGGAATCCGAGTGACTGCGAAAATAAGTACGTTATATGAAGCATTGAAGTGTTTTTTTTTCTATTACCAAATGTTTCAATTCTTACAATATTTTGCGACTCGTATAATAAATATGGTAAACATTTAACCATTTAAACTTCACATATTGCGTAATTTTTTATAAAACTACAAGTATATACGAAAACTACGTTTTTCCCACTGGAATCTGAGGTCAGTTATAACGATATCGTTTCGTAAATGTCTGCTTAAAAGATTATTTATTTATGTGACACAACCTATGAAATATTATTTCAAAATATATTACATTTTTTTCTGCAATTCGTTTAAGTTTCTTTTACTAATATCCACAAGGTTGTCAAGCGTTATCTTTTAAATCTGCAAGTTTTAAAAAAGGTCTATGTTATCTTCTTTCCTTAGTCTCCTTTTATTACATTTAATGGTCTTATTACACTAATTTGGAGTTTATTAATTATTCATTACTGTAAAGTTATTAATTATTAATTGCTGTAAAATAGTGGGCACTTTTCTTCGCTTGAACCTCGCTTTTGGATTAAAATTAATGTAAATATATTATTTCAAATTTAATTTTCTAACCTTGCGATTTCTAGAAATGTAGTGGTTATTTTCATGGTCTTGTTCTTGTTGCCAAACAATCAATAGTCAATAATTAATTCTCAGTTTCTTATGTGCAATCATTACGACACATAAATTTATATCTAATTTGATACGTAAAAATAATACTATAATGAACCAGCGACGGCATAAAAACTGATGTGAGTGAATGATTTATATATATATTTTAGTGATTAAATATTTATAATGACGGATTGTTTTCGTCATTACTTGCAGCGTGTAATATTTATAAGCTAATCAGAAATAATCAATCTACTTTTACAAATTCCCATTATTATATTCAAACATCGTCATTTCTATTAATATTTTTTAAAGAAAATAAATATTGATATTTAAAAAGAAACTAATGAAGAGCACAAATGTTTAAGGACAAATTGTAAGAAAACCTTTTCAGTATATGTTTCAAAAAATATTAATAATTTTTTATGCCTTGTTAACCTTATTTAATTTTTTTAAGAGAATATGAATTTAAAACGAATAAATTCACACAAAATGTTTTGAAATCTAAAATTAAAATCTTTAATGAGTGTCTTTGTAATTATTAAACCTTAATTCCGTTCTGCAAATGGCAACAACGACGAAACTTTTGCAATTCCCAATATTATGTGTCAAAAGAAATAAATAAAAGAAATAATTTGTGACTTTTTCTTTTAATTTCTTTATTTTTCTAACCCATCACGAAGTAAAATAAATGTCACCGAATTCTTATAAATAATTCACTTAGTTTTAATTACAAAAAATATACATGAAAAAGAATTTTTTTTTACTATATCTATGAAGTACACTGTAAGTCCATTTTTTAAGTTGAACTATCCACACCGCCTTGTGGTATTCAACATGTGGAATATATTCATATTTATTCAACTCCCAATGAACCAAAATTGTCAAAACTTTAGTAACAATTTATGTAAATTGTATATCTTCTGCGAGCAATTACAGAGGCGAGTACGCGCAGCGTGGCGCATCTATAAATAGTTGGCGACGATAAGATTATCTCACATTTGGCATCCAGACGCTCCAGAGAAAAGCGAGATGTTATAACTAGAAGAGCTGTGTGTACTATTTGGTATTTGAGTGTACTTACTTATGTATTTAAAGTCACTTCTTTTTTACCATGCTATGAAAGTCAAAAAGGAACGAATGATTTTAAAATCCTTTGCATATGTGTATATAATTGTGGGTATAAATATTCCACATCAGCATCCAAACTACTGCTTTTAGTGAAAATGAATCAACGTAATTAAGGAAACATTAAAAATAATATCAAATAAGGAAACAACATCGAAAAAAGAAAATGTAAAACTTATTAAATGTACTTATTACTTAGTATATCATTCAATTTTATAAAACCCAATAATTTTCTTGTAATTTTTGTTCATGCTTCTAAAAATCTAATTATTTTTGATACATTTGTTTCTAAATATTTAATATATTTGGCGTTAATTTTGTAGAAATGCATTATTTACAATTAAATGAAACTACGTGATGTAGTATTATTTCTACTATCTTTAATTTCTTTACCACGACCTAGGTTTTGTTGTATTACAACATCTTCAGGTGGGATATTAGCAAAGCTCAAATCTTTGCTAATATCCCACCTGAAGATGTTGTAATACAACGAAACCTAGGTCGTGGTAAAGAAATTAAAGATAGTAGAAATAATACTACATCACGTAGTTTCATTTAATTGTGGACATTTGTTTCTATCTTATTGACTTATCTGCCCCCTCTCAAATATGAATCCAAATAGTTTTGAATTCTAGCTATTGAGTCTCACAAAAAGTAAAATGCTTAAAAATGCCGTTAAGTGACGAAATTTCAGGATTCTACTTTAAATTATCTGTGAGAAAACGGCTGTGACAGACGTACTCAAAGATGAATGCGTAAGTTCACAAGGGTTTAGTTTTTATACTTTTAAGGTACGAGATCCTAAAATATCTGGATAGTAGCAAAAACATACGTAGTTTTAAAAGTGAAGATAGAGAAGGAAAGAAGAAGTTAGACAAAAAAAGAGCGACATTAATACTGAATATGTAGGAGTGGCTGCTATTTCCTCTTTTAACTCATTTCCAGCCAAATTGTTTTGATAAACAATGAAAATGAATAGAAATATATTGCTAAAAAATGTAGCAGAATGATCTGAGTGAAGTATCAAGATCTGAGTGAAGTATCAAAAGAATCTGAGTGAAGTATAAGAAGCCAGTTATTATCAAATTATATGGGGAATAAGAATAAATAGGTAATAATTTAACCTGATATTTGTTGGAGATAAAAACATTAATTTACTTTTGGTGTTATATTCCACTTCTTCAAAATATTTATTCCGACAAACTACAAATCCTTGTTTAACGGTATATTCAAATTTAAACACGATTCATTTAATTATAGGAAGAAAAAAAAGATAATTATCAAACTCTTACGTTGATATAGGATAAAATTCAATAGAATTAATAGAAAAAACAAACAAACATTTCGTAATACACCAACTGAACTTAAAAAAATATTACAAGTATCAAACCAGTGGGAAGCTAATTTAGTCACAGACGTCAGGAAATCAGGTAACCAAATGCAATGTTCTTATTTTATTTTGCAGAATAATATTCAATGAGGAAAATTTTTCATAATACAATGTGAATGCAAATACCAGTCAAGATCTCTATTTAAAAATTTGTTTCCACAAGGGATTTGGGAAGCGTGTCTACTTAACACACCATATTACAATGATTAAGTGACAATAGCTTAGCCAATCTCACGCTAAATAAACGTTAGGTTAATATGTTACTTGTTAGTTATATTTACCAAGGTTACAGTAAAACTTATGCCATAAGTAAATTTTACAATAAAAAAAGTTTCATTTGTTCTTTTACTTCTTAAAAACGCTTTTGAAAGACATTTTTAGATGGACTTTTGGTCGAAAGTAAAAAAATTCAGTATAATGTTTCTAGTTTTATTATGAAATGTACTTCCAAAAAAGCAAAAAATAATGTAATATCGATTGAAGGCGCTGAAAGTAAAGACGAGAGAAGTTCTTATGCCAAGCGTGTGCCAAGTCCATTTTATTCCTCTCGAATTCTGCAACGATAAAACGGGCGGGGTCAATCGTGCGTTGTCAAAATCGAGCAGGGGGACTGGCAGCGTGCTTTCAAAATTTATTTTTATGCATTATTTATTCGTATTGATTTAAACTTCACTGAGATCATTTGCGAAAGTCTCATGTCATTTTATAAAACATTCGAGACGACCGATGCTTTTACCTCCTTTCCGAGAGTAAAAATTCTGTTTTGTTTTGATTATGTGTAGACTATATCGGCACTGTTATTATTGATACATAGAGAGAGAATATTAAAAAACAGTTACATGAAAACATCACGACACCACGATCTAAGTTTCGTCGTATTACAACATCTTCAGGTGAGATATTAGCAAAGAAAAGGGATTCTTTGCTAATATCCCACCTGAAGATGTTGTAATACAACGAAACCTAGGTCGTGGCAGAGAACTTAAAGAAAGTAGAAATAATACTACATCACGTAATTTCATTTAATGGTGAGTAATGGATTTCTACAAAATTAAAGCCAAATATACTCAACAATGACAAAGCAATTGAGAATACAGTAAAAATCAACGGTAAATCAAACTACATATGATTCCATATATAAAAAAATTGGATATCAGTGACCTAATAACCCTGCAACTAAGTAACGAATCACTATTGAATTTGGCATGCGTATAGGTGTTGTGGCGTAAAAACTATAGATTGCGGTATCGTGTACACGGTATGTTAACAGAATGAAAAATTTGTTTGAATATTTGTTATTCGACTACGCATAAACGGTATGGATATAGCTCGTTATATTATATTACGTTATATTATATTCGACTTATATTTATACATAGATCATTTTTAACCCGAGAAATAAACTGAATGTTTTATCAACACCTATACATGCATATATTTAAATATTTGTTATTCAATAAGGCTTAAGGACTAAAATCTTATTTTCATTAAATTTTGTAGTTCAAGATTGAATTGACGTTCAGGTCATTTCTGACTGGAGAAATAATATAATTCCTGTAGAATAAAACTTGGGTTTTTTGTTCAATAAAACTTAGTACTTTAAACAACCCGTGATAACCGATTCAATGCGATGTTAAAAAAACATTTCGCGCACACTTTTATTATGTTTTTTTTTATATTTTGATACATCTTAATTAAGATCACAATATGGAATATGTATTCAGGTAAAATTTCATTTACATAGGTCCGTAAAACCATTGTGGACAATACCACGTTCTGACAGGTGATTATGATGAAATTATAAGAATTCTTTATTACACTACGTAACTCTAAAAGGTTTCAATAACAGGAATGACGTGTAACACAAAAATAATTAGAGCTGTTTTAACTGCATGTATATGTGTATATATATATATATATATATACATATATATATATATATATATATATATATATATATATATATATATATTGATGTAGATTTATTTTACGGTCTGAAAAACCTTTTTAAAATTACTTCTATTCCACTGACCAATCGGGATGCACCATAAAGAAATTCTACTTAGCAAAAATGTTGTATATTTTCTTTTCTATTTCTATTATAAAATCCTCAAAATAACACTTCTCTCTAATGCATTACTTTTTAGGGTTAGTCAAAGGAGAAAGCAAAACCCTCCGACATTGCTCAAGTTCCGTCAGTTGGTCGTTCACAGACGTTTTATGAAGAAACTGTTTGATGTAGGACAAAAATGTTAAATGTAACAATCAGATTAAACGGTTCCTTAGAAATTTAAAAGTTAATATAGAAGTAAAGCGTATTAATCTGTATATATCTCAAAAGTTAACTACATTCGCGTAAAAAATTTAGAGGAAACAAGTAAAATACTCGATTTTTTAAAATAAGTCATGTAAATAAAGATATCATATGGGATAGTCAATTGAAAAGTCAATTATTAAAATCCCCAAATTTTTATTTTAGATTTTCACTTACGAAATGTACCTAAAAGAGTTCAAAAACATTTTATTAAAAACCTTTTACTGTGAAAGGTTTTGATTTCGCATATTGATAAAACAATTTAATCTCAATCAAAATTGAATGCAAGAAGTATTTATATGGCTGTATTTGAGGCGGTAAAAAATTAAAATTGTTTTTCCAATTCATATAATGTTCAGGATACTAGTTAAAAAGCCAAGTTATAAATATTCCAAATTTTTTTTCTCAGAATATTATGCAAGGTAGTTCTGGAGATACCGTCATAAATGTCCCCAAGAATGTGTTTCGCCTCCATTTTTGAAACTGCTATAGCCAAATTTACGAAGAAAAACAGAGATGCCAAAGTTTACTCAAAGTTTATCGTGAAGATAATATAATATTTTTTTGTTAATTAATCATCAGATTTTTACACTTCCGAAAGGTATATTTTGCAATAAATATATTTATGTTGTAAAAATAATTTACTTGAAAATGTGTTAACGAAGAATTCCGATTTCTTTAATATTAGAACCCGGATAAACCTGTTAAATACAAATTGTTAAATATTTGAACCCGGAAAACGTTAAATATGAAATGCACCCAAAATGTGAAGATGAATCTGCATGACGCAACCAATAAAAACAAATATACTACAACTTGACAAAGAACTTCTTATATCCGAAATATGTTCATAATAGGTGTATATGTGCATATATATATATATATATATATATATATATATATATGTATATATATATATGTACATATATATATGTATATAAATATATATACATATATATATATATATATATATAGACATATATACATTTTTTTTTTCGATCAAAATTTAGACTTAGTCACTAAATGAACAAAATTAATTGGAAATGACGGATGAATGAATGAATTAATTGAAGTTTCCAAAATGAGACACTATGAGAAAAATTTTTAATATTCAGTATATCTTTCTTTCTGTCCTCTGAAAAATTTTTTCGTCACTTATTCTTAAAAACAAAAATGGTCTAAAACTCTGTTTGAATAAAAACGCTCACGATACTTATAATATTTGTATACAACGTAATTTACGGTTGACGAATATTTCTTTGAGAAATAGCTTATTTAATTATAAATATTAGTGCACTTAATAAAGATTGATGGTTAATTGACTTTTTTTTGCATGTGGTATAGATAATTACGTCATCTAAACACAATAAATAGAAAACGTCGTACGAGAAAATTAATCGCAACTGATTAAAAATATTTAAAAAAAATTTACTAGAAAATGGGGCTGTGTTATTGGTTTATTAAAATTAAATTGAAATTATAATAAAAAAATAACTAATATTTCTTTTACAATTAACCAGTAGCTTTAATATTTCTCAGAATTTTTTTATTTAAAAAAATATTTTTTGCTTATACACTGTTTCTTATTATTCATTACACTTATATTTTCATCATGTAATTATATTGCATAGTATTTTCACCGTGAAAATATATTGCATGACGTACCTCTCAAATTTTTTTCTTGAAAACAGAAAAATATATTTACAAAAAAAATAAACATTTTTGTCAGACGTGGAAATAAACGAATACAAATAAAAATCTACATGTAAAATAAGATAGTGTGATATGTGTACTTAATGGGGTAAACTATTCTGCAATCCTTAAAATTATAATTCGAAATTTATTTTTCACCTTTGATGTAGAAACCGCATTCTTTTTGCACAGAATTTAATAAAACAAAATTAAAGACGACACAACATGCTATTAGACTAATTTTCATTTTTATTTCTTTCCACCAACGAAAGATATGAATTTCAATACTCTGCATACCATAATATCGACTTTTGTTTTAGACATTTAATTCTATTTGTAAAATTACAAAAATTGTTGTTTTATAATTTGAATATCTCCTTCTATGTTTTATGGCCTATTGCTATTTTATTTTTGCCAAATCAAAAATGCCTTTATTTTCGTAGCTTTACTCTATATTATAAAGAATGATCGAATGTTCGTAATTGCATGAATGTTACACGAGATATATGACTCCAATTCTGCGAGACAAATGCCCAATATTTTAAAGAATATTCACAAAGAAATATGAATTTAAAAAATTTGTTAAACCCCACATGACCCATGAAGGAGTAAGATAATAGATACTATGATGTACCGCTTTGCAAATATTTTTTTAGATTTCTCTTTTATTCTTGATTATTTGTTTACTACTCGTATATTCCGTTTCTTGAATAAATACTTTTACCATTGGCCGTAAATATGTTTCATAAAATTTCATAAATTAATTTTTTGTGATTGGCAAAGCACGATTGTTAATAATATATTCCACTTTTCATTGTTTTTCCATTGTAAATAGTGGTTATTACGCAGAAGGGAAAGTAATAAAAAAGTTTACAGAAAGTAATCTTTAGTTAGGACTAAGAATAATAATTCAGTTTAAAATAAATATGCACTAAAATAATAAATAACGTGTTTGTCACGTATCTATAATTTTTCAGGTGCGGTCTACTTTAAGTTACGTACTCAATCGTTGTAAAATAGCATTGTAATGTTATTATGTAGCAATGCGTTATTAAGAAAAGTCTATAATAATGCTGAAAGTATTACACAAATAACCGTGTTATAGCAAGTTTAAAATAAAAAATGAAGACTTCCCATGATTTCATATCAATGGGGTTTTGTAACTAAACTTATGTATTCAGTTCCTATACATCTCTCAATAATTTAGTAGTTTAGTAACTTTCGAAAGTGTATAAATATGTTGAATAATAAAAAAAAATTATAATTATCTTTACGATAAACATTGAGCAAACTTTGGCAATCCTGTTTTCTTTGTAACTTTGACTATAGCAGTTTCAAAGTTCGAGATCGGAGGCGAGGCTCATTCTTGGGGACATTTATGACGGTATCTCCAAAACTACCTTACATAATATTCTGAGAAAATAAATTAGTAATATTTATTATTTGGCTTTTTAACCAGTATCCTGAATATTAAATGAATTGGAAAAAAAAATTTAATTTTTACCCCCTCAAATATTGCCATATAAATACCTCTTGCATTCAATTTTGATTGAGATTAATTTGTTTTATCAATATGCACAATCTAAATCTTTCTCAGTGAAATATTTCTAAGAAAATGTTTGTGGACTCTTTTAGGAATATCTTGTAAGTAAAATTCTACAATAAAAATTTGTGGATTTTTATAATTGGCTTTTCAAATGAATATCTCATATGATATTTTTTTTTTTATAACATATTTGAAAAAATCGAGCATTTTACTTGTTTCCTCTAAAATTGTTATACAAATGTATAACAATTTTAGAGGAAACGATTTATTAAAATTAATTTTTTTATATTAAATTTTTATGATTTGATTCATATTAAATTTAAAATTTTTAAGAAACCGTTTAATCTGATTGTCACATTTAACATTTTTGTCCTACGTCAAACTATTTCTTCGTAAAATGTCTGTGATAGACCAACTGACTCCTTTGACTAACCCTAAAAAGTAATACATTAGAGAGAAGTGTTATTTTGAGGATTTGATAATAGAAACAGAAAAGAAAATTCACAACATTTTTTCTAAGTAGAATATCTTTATGGTGCATCTCGATTGGTAAGTGGAATGGAAGTAATTTTAAAAAGGAAGGGATTTGATTTTTCAGACCGTCAAATAAATCTACATTGTCAAGTCGCTAAGTAGCAACTGAACAATAAAAAAAGATAGGAACAAACAGCTGTTTTTATATTTGAGTAAAGGAGTTCTCGTTGAATTAATAGGAGAAAAACACGGGTTTTTTTCTTTTTTTCTTCTTTTTATATTTCCATCATTAAGAAGGAAAAAAACGAAACCTGTAAAATCATAGGTTTAAGGACAGATCTTTAACATATCTGTGTGTCATAGTTTATGAAGTACAAAGTAGATATATAACAGTTAACAGTCAAAAATACTTATACAAAAATTTCAGGGAATGTAATTTAAATACCGGAACTATGGTACGAATTTCATATGACATATGTCATATGGTTGTTTGGACAGGCTAGTTCCGAAGATCTTGAATTTAATTTTAAATATGATTTTTGTGGAGTTATTTGTAGTATATTGTCATAATATTCAGTCTATATAATACTATTCACAATGTCAGCTAAAACATTTAAAGTCAAAAAAAATGTAGAATTTAAAGTAAAACTAAATATTTGGACAGGCTAGTTCGGAAGATCTTGAATTTAATTTTAAATATGATTTTTGTGGAGTTATTTGTAGTATATTGTCATAATATCTATATAATACTATTCACAATGTCAGCTAAAACATTTAAAGTCAAAAAAAGTTTAGAATTTAAAGCAAAACTAAATTTTTCGACAGGCTAGTTCCGAAGATCTTGAATTTAATTTTAAATATGATTTTTGTGGAGTTATTTGTAGTATATTGTCATAATAACCAGTCTATATAATACTATTCACAATGTCAGCTAAAACATTTAAAGTCAAAAAAAGTGTAGAATTTAAAGTAAAACTAAATAATTTAAACTTACACTACCTACAAATATCGATCGAAACTATAGCACAAAGAAAGATAGTATCATCAATATTACGTCGATAAATAAGTACACATTTTTCTTATCGGATAATTATACTTGTTATTATTCGTCAAAATGTGATGTTCATATTTTCAAACTATATAAACTTTGCGTATGTATTTAAAGATGAATAAAAAATTATAATAAATGCTGCACATAACGCATTTTCACATCAACCATATCCTCTTCATCACAACTCTAAAACGGTTGCTCAAAAATGGAAACAAATTTTCAATTTACATATCGGATTATGTACGCGTTTTGTGTAAAAACGAAGACATTATTCTTGCCATATCAATTTAATTCCTTGCGAATTTCTTCAAATTAATCTAGTAAGGACGCAGTTGGGCGCTGTACCCCGTCAGTAAGTAACTATGAACGGGCTTACGTTCAACGAACTTATTTGCTATACCGACACAAAACCGTTACAAAATTTGTTGGCACTGGTTGAAACTATATTTTTAATTTTATCGCGATGAATAAAAACTTGGCACAAACATTGTGGAGATGACAATTTAAATTAAATTCATTGATGTACAAAATGGGCCCAATATTTAAAAATGACTGCAATTCAAAAGTCGTTAAAAACTCATTTTACAACAAAATAAATAAATTAGACAATTTTTAAAACTTTAAAATACAATAAGTTATACCTTTAAATTTTTTACTCTTACTGTCTAATATAAAATTTCCCTAAATATTCTTCCCATACATACCTGATTTTGTACATTTCTTTATATATTTTAGTGGATTCATTAACGTACATCTTGTTAATTAACTAATTAGTATTTATTTTTCCTCACATGCTTGGAGATGAACTAGATAAAAACATATATAATGTGGAGACCGTTGTGCAATAAAATGGGTTAACTTTTGTCGCGTTTCTACTTGAAGATGGGATACTTGAAGATTTACATAAAAAAATAAAATTATTTTATTAATAACTGATTTAATTTCTACTGGAAGTCTGTAGTATCATAGTGCCGTTTTTATTTTTTCATTTAGCAAAATTTTTAAAAATTTTTTTCGCACTTTGAATGTAAATTCAAAAGTGAATATTAAGATAATTTAAATACAAAATATTTATATCTCACTCAATAATTACTATTTTCTTAACAGTAGAGCAACACAGGAAATATAAAAACTGTATGGCAATTCACCTTTTTATTGGCACTTACCATTGTCTTTATTTTTTTTTTGTTAATGAAGCGATTAGTTAAAGTCTATTCAAAAATATAACATTTTACCGTTGAAAATATGTTCCTATTTGGTTTATTCATCGTTTGTTGTAATTTTGACTATTTCTTTTTCTTCAAAATATGTTTTTTCCATTATAAATTATCGATTGGGATCCATCTCTACCGACCCAACATCAGCGTTGGAATCACTCTTGCAAAATTATTTCAAATATTTGCTCTGTAAATCTCTTGAAAATTGAGAAAATACTCTTAACGTCAAACTTTTAGGTTCTTCTTTCGAAATATTATAACTCAATTTAAAACTTAAGACGATGACTAACGTGGTCGCTATCTAGAAGGCTATGGGAAGGAAAATTCATAATAAATATTGAACTTAGGGTTGAAAAGGGTACTTCGAGGGTTCCTTGGGAAATATATGTTTGGTTTCAAATATTATACTTTATCTTAAAATTACAACTAAAAAATAAAAACGGAGTTTTAGGAAAGCGAAAGGTTAACGTTTAGTAAATTGCAATGCTACATATTAATTTGTCCTTGTAAACGGTGATCATAATCATAATTTAAATACTAGAAACTTATCTACTGTAGAAATTTAGCAATATACGTCATTTTTGAACCATTTTCAAGGCGGTAGAATTAATAGAAAGAATAGTTCTCTCAATCAATACTTTAATTTTGAAAGATCAGTGAGCTGATGAAGTTGGTATATTAGTTAATTTTTTTAAGTATTATATAGTTAGGTTTTGGTATAATTATAAAATAGCATATTCTCCAAAGAAGTAATAATATTCGTCGCTTTTATCCCTAAAATTGCAGCAATACAATTACAATTCAAGTTAAATATCAATAAATCAGGTTTTTTGTTCAATCAAAATGTTAACTGAAAATGTTTAGATAATAATATCGAAAGTCGTATCTTCAACAAAATAAATTCTCTTAAGTGTCTGTAATTTTCTGAAGATAATATCTGTTAAATATTTTTATAATCTTTAACTGACTATGCAGATATATGCTCTCTTAATATTTTCTGTATCCGTATATACCTCATATAAGAAAATACAATATTATTTTTGTAAATACGGGTCGAAATATAAACAAATTCATTGCTTATTTAAATAGTCACAATTTCTTTAATATTGTGCAGTAAAATATAATTTGGTCTTCCGTAAAACCATACTTTGCTCTCGATCAAGGCAATAATTGATTGAAAGTAATGACTCACACTGCGGTAAGTCTGAAAATGAATATATATGAAAATAAATTTATGTACTTACATATACCATGAATATTACATAATAAATAAACAATAATTAAACGAAGAATTTCTTTGATTTATTATTTCAATGATGAGAAGCGTGAAACAGACCAAAAGTGTTATAGAATAACATGAAATCAAACACAAAGGCTATATTTTAAAGCAAAATAACTAAAACGGAAACATTTTTCAGTTTATTCTCTTTTTTAACTAATTTGAATGACTTTTTGAAGTGAAAACTTCCTTAGGAGTCTTGAATGATTTTTAGTAGGGAAAAATGTTAAGGTTCATGTCACCGACGTGCAAATGGTAACTGTGTATCTATAGCTATGAGTATGACATATATATATATATATATATAATATATATATATATATATATATATATATATATATATATATATATATATATATATATATATATATATATACGCTTCATTCATGCTGAAATGGGAGTAAATTAGTATCATATATACCAACATATTGCATAAACCTGACTCGAGAAGCTGTAAAAGCAGTATATCTATAGCTATAATGGTGACTTGTTGTGCAACATACAAGTAAAGTTAAATTGACTACGTGGAAAATTCAATATATGTATACTGTGCATTGTTTAAATTGTGTTTTAGTTTGAATATTATAGTAATCCTTTAATTGTAGGATTGCTGTGTAGTAAGTATCAAATGTGTTAATATTTTTCATATGGGAAAATGAAATACAAAATGAAAGAATTTATTTTAAATTGTTTCCAATATACATATCAATATTTAAGTATAAAATTTTACAATATAATTTTTTATTTTTTTAATACTTTTACACTGCAATAAATCATGAGATTAATATTTTATAGTGGCTTAAGGGTTTTATTATAAGCCTAGTTGTTCGTCCATAATTTTGTTGCGGATTTTGAAATTAACAACTATATAAAATTTTATAAAACCGCTGTTATTTCATAGATTTGATATATTTCTTCTGTCGGCCCCGTGATTGGCTATGTTTTTTATTAATTGGTAGGTTTACTATCGTTTTGATTCCGTGAAAATTTTGTTAGAATTGTACTAATGAAGATTAAAGTACATGAAAGAACTCCTCAACAATGAATAGCATAAGTGCCGCGATCGAGTTTAGGTGATGTAGGTTTAATAAAAATCTAATAACCATAGTATAGAAATAAAGTTTTTGGTAATAAAAGTAAAAAAAAAAAAAAAGAACTTTTTACTGACTTTTTTTGACTGTTTGAAAAAAACAATATCTTCTACAATTTTGTCACGACTAGAGAAGACGTAATTCTGTCATTTAACAAAATCAGGATCTGATGATGGAACAGCATATGGGGACTAAAACTTGCCAATAGTGAGGAGTGAACGGGTACAGTTTGGACTCATTTGAAATAAATATACAGGTAAGTATATTTATTTGAAATGAGAAATGCAGACATGAGGTAGCTAAAATATTAGTAGATTGTTAGATGAGTAAGTAAATACTCGTATCCATAAAGGTATGAAGCAACTACGATATTAACACGTAAGTAGGTAACTATGTTTAGGAATAAATTAAACTAACAAAATAATTTTAATATGAGTAGACAGATATGTAAGTTTAAGTAAATAATAAGGTATGAGGCAATTCATAGGCAGCTTGGTATATAATATATAGTCATATACCTGAATAGTTATATATAAAAGCAAGAAACACGAACATAGTACCGATACGAGTGGATGACGTGAGTGTACGAGAGAGAGCAAGAGTGGTATCGATTTTAAAAATCTATAGTGGCACCAGTATTATACAATTATATTTATATTCGGAAAGGACATTATAAGAAGTAAGTACTTTTAATTTTAAAGTTCTGTACTTTCAGGAATTTTTTTTCTTTGAAAGTTATTTTAACGAAAATGGCCAAAAATATTATGAACTTTTCAAAAAACCTACGAAAGCGTCTTCAAAACTTTATTTAATAAATCGTAAGTACTGCGATGAAACGTTTTATTCGGCATTTTTAAAATTTTATACAATCATTTATGTCATAAATAATGAACAACGATATCTTTGGGTTACAGCTTATGTAAAATAGAAGAAAAGACTATTTAACCATATGTCAGCATAGTATGTATTAATTTATATTGGTATATAAGATAAGAATGTGAAGAAACAAACGTTGCTCTCGTCTGACAGCGGAGGTATGATATAACTCACAAACCTGTAGGCAGTACCTAATTGTATAGTGATTCGAACTGATGGCATGGTTGGACGACCCACAGTAACTTATTTCCTACTGTGCGGTTATCTCCAGTCACTACGCACATAGTGATGATGAAGATGTGACTTTTATATTTCTGTAAACATATTTTTTATTAAAATATAAGTCGTATTTCCGTAATAAAGACCTAAATCGAGAAAAAGTATAACATTTTCACCTTTTATTTTCAAAATGTTTCGAATTTTTTCTGAACTTGTAGCTTGCGGTAGTCAGGTTTTTCGTCTTAAGGAGCATGATTTATTTAAAATCTTTTTACTACACATTTTTCTTAAATGTCTCACAATTTTTCCTCATTTAATTTAAGTTAATTTAAATTTGTTTGTGGATATGCAACTTTCAAAAATTTTTATTATGGTATGTAAACTTTAGTACATTCCGTGATGCTTAAACATCGGTTTACTAAACATCGATAATTTAATAGTCTAGTGGTTTAAACAGCTTCGTGATTCTCGATTTAATATCGTGTAGAAACAAACTTTTAATTCATGATTAATTTTGCCTTGATAATAATAAATTATTCCTATAAACTTACAAAATAAAACCTTTCAGGAAAATATAATAAATGAAACGCGTCAACAATATATTTTGTGCATTTAAGTGTATAAAAAATCCATATTTTAATGGTAAAAACTTGTCATAGCTTTAAAATTTGTTTGTAAAAGTTTCTTTTCGGCGCAACCCGTTTTAGCTTTTAAATTATTAAATATTAACAACACGTCATTCACAGTTATCCGAAAAAACTAATCTAAATTTTATGAATGAATATAAGATCTAAATTAATTTTTCCTGGTATTTCATATTAATGGAAATATACTAGTTTTCTTCACGTAGCCCATTTAATTCTTTGCTAACCCCTTCTTTTCTCAAGAATGTCACGAAATAAGGATATTTTTGCCTCCACGATACGATGTTAGGAGCAATTAGTTTGTTAGTTTGATTTTAATTTTAATTGTGCTTTCAACCTTGCAGGTAACGTAAATTGAAACTTAAACTGTTTATTCAAATCGGCTTTATTCTTTTCGTGAAAAGGCTAAGTTATAGTTATTTGGGATTATTTTCAAACATATTTCTAATAAGTTTCAATCTTTTCGATTAGGGGAATAAATATGTTTACGACATTAATTGATTTCATATTAATTTTCTTTATGTGTAAAGTAGTTGCCCTCATTTTTAGATTACATGAAATAATTATTGTTTATGTTCGTTTCAGTCTAAATTGAAGCATGATCCTAGATTTCATAAAATAATTTGTCATATGTAAATTATTGGGGGATTATTAATTTTTAAATTATGATTTATAATCCAAGAATTTTTTACCGTACTCTGCAATTACATAATATAATCGCGATTCTATTTAATAACAAGAGTATGATCGAATATTGTTGTTTTCATCTAAGTTTTAGAATCGTATCCTTGTATGGAGAATAAATATTAGCACAGTACTAGACATTTTTCAATTTTCAATAGTGAAAATAGATTAGTGGGATTTGAGACGTTTCGCTTGTTTTCTATGTTTCTATTGTGATTTAATATTCTATGCACTAGTTGTAGAAACATATGTAACGTTTTTTATTTCACATTTATTTAGGTATTGCAACTCATAATACATACCAAATAAAGACATACATATAGTATTAATTTACATTTGTGTTAAAAGTGAAATTAATTGTCTATTATTTGTAAAGTTCTAAGTGTTTCTTTATAAAATAAACATCAGTAAAAAATATTTCTGAAGAGTTTCATTTCGATCAATTGGTAATTCGCCTATATGGAAATTTGTATATAGGTTGCTTCTTATTTTTAAGGCAGTTTACTTATTTTGCTATTTCAATATGATTCTGCTAAATTGAAATTGATACATTTTTAAAAAAGTGTATATGGATTCTTTCCAATTTTCATTCTTTCGAAAATTTTAGTCTCATAAACACTAAACATTTGGATAATTATGAAAAGTTGAATAATACTAGCAAGATAGGGCAAGTAAAATATTGTGGAAAAATTCTAAGCTGTAACTTTGCGAAATAAAAAAAAAATAAAAGATACAAGAAGAGAAAAATAAATTTGATTTTAAGAAAATTTTGCAAAGATAACATATTATGTGATAATAATCACAAAAATCATCAACTTCATTAATTAAGACTTTCTACTAGCCAAATAACACATGCATAAATGAGCATGGTGTGATAGAAGCGAAATATAGTTTAAAAATCTGATATTTGACTATAAAAACAAACGATTCAACGATTAGCAATCAGCAAAGAGCAAAACATAAAGCAAAATTTATAATTATAATAAAAAGCCAAAAAATTCATTTCTGAACACACTTATTTAAATTAAAATGTCATGAAATGTAATAAAATAGAAACGTAATAATCTTTTAAAGACTATTACAATAAGTAATCAATATCGCTCACTTTTTAAATAGGCAGCCAAAACCAAAAGGAATTAAAAATAAGTTTATATTTTATATCGACATCCGTTTTCTGCTGTCAAAATATTTTCTCACTCTTTACTAAATTGGTGTGACGTTTTTCGACGACTTGGTCAGGCTTGTAACATTCATTTATTAATTTTTTGTACTGTGCATAGATGCTATAAAAGGAAAATGAAAATTTAAAAAATCAGAATTTAATTATATTGCTGCTTTAAAAACTTTCCTAGAAATGGCGTATAAACCCTAAAAATAATGTCTTTAATTCCCAGCCTGGACATTATTACATGAACTTTATTACGTACTTTTAGACCCAAAGTGAAAAGAAGGAGATATACCAAAGAACTAATCAAAATAATGGATTGAAATGAACATATAAAGGTAGTCTACACATATTTTAATATACCGATATATTCTCATAGTGCAGTAATTTGCCAGATTATGAAAATTGCAATTTTTTTTAAAAATTCCTGAAAATTAAAATGAGTGATAAGAAGATAACTACTGTTAAGAATTTCATGATATTTTTCCAAACACTTGCATTAACAAAAAATATTATTCTGAAGGAGTTTAAATATAATATATCTAGCGTAAAATCAATGTCTTTGAGATCCCGTCTACACCATACTTTACTTTTTACAATTGGCCTGGTTTGCAACAGAGCGACGTGAGCCGCATGCCATATTACTTATCTGAGCACAAAGTAAATTCACTTCTTGGTTTCCTCGATTATTAAAAAAAATGTTAAAGACGTCATATATCTTAGATGATATGTAAAGAATTGTGAAATATCCAATTTTATAAGGATTACCAAATAGGGTAAAGTAATAGTTACCCAGTTAGTGAAAGCTAAAAATATTTGTGTTATGCTTTACATTAATTAAATAACATACTAGGCTTCTTGAAAATTTACATCTATACTACACGTCCTAATTATATTACATCTATATATACATCCTAAATATATGTCGTCGCCGTGGTGTGTTGGGTTGATCACAAGGCATACGGCCTTTTGACGATGCGACGCACCGCGGCGACCCGCGTTCGATTCCCGGCCGTTCGTCGAACGGGGCTGGACTGGTATTGTGGTTGGCTATAAGAGATTGCTCTTGTAGCAATAAGTCCGCCATATGTATCAATTAGATACATTAAAGAAGATAAATTAATAAATAAATATATTTGGGATTAATATCGTTATGTATGTGTAAGCATGACTATACAATCAAATAAAAACTTGATAAATATATAACAATACTTCAGGCTTTAATAATTCTAAGGCACATTTTTGCTATTTTATAATTATTTTATTTTTGGATATTACACATGGTCTATATATCCAAAAATAAAATAATTATTACCTCTGAAATAACACGTGCATTGTACACTATACTGCATACTATAACGACCTCTACACATATATCGACGTAACCCTTGAGCTTTTGAGGCTTTAATAATCTTTTGAAATAAGATTGTTTTTAACATGTGTTTTAAATTTTGCTGCGGAATAGTTTCTTATGTACTCAGGTATTTTATTAAAAGACAAACACCATTATCCAGAAAATACTTATCAGTCATTAGTAACTTAAATATAAGATTATAACTTTTATTAATGTTTCTTGTATTATGGGTATGGATATTGATATGAGACCTTTTAAGAAAGATGTATAAAATATATTTAACATAATATTGTTTTCCTGGATATATAATAACGGCAAAGTCAAAAGGTTTGCCCCTTGATCTTGTAATGATACTTAAAATTTCATATTATTTATTATTCGGACTTTTGTATATTATTAATATGGTTCTCTGTAAATCTGCCTCAGAGATTACGTTTGAGACAAATTATGGTCATATCATTACAGAAACAGGTTTCCACTTATAGAAGTAAGTGTTCATTTCTTGGCATTCTTCTTAGGTGCCGGTGACTTGCAAAAATTTAGTACTAGTGATACTCGTAATTTTTACATGCTTTGCTTGAAGAAAAATATTTTTATTCTTAGTATCGCTATAATATTTATTTTCTTTTAATTATGCGTAAATACAAATGCTAATACTATTTTTCACCACGATATATTAACGTGGTTTACATATCTAGTTTTTTTTTCAAAATATGGAAGACCAAACCAAAAATATTACCGGATAATTACAGCTAATAACCAGAAAGGATATTAGTTATAGTTATCAGGTAATATTTTTGTCAGATTTTACTAACATTGATATTTCATCAAATATCAAAGTTCTTGTGAACACATAAATATTTTGGTTCAGTAGTTTTGGAAAGACCAAAATTAGACAGTTTTTGTTTACCTCTTAAAATAAGAGTTTACCTCTTAAATATACAAAAATAATTTAATTTTTTTTATTATCCGTTCATTTTTTCCACGCTGCATATAAAATCTAAATAAACTTGCCTACTTAATTTTCATTCTTTAAAAGATCCTGTCATTATCTTAAAGCATTATGCACTCCGATATATGACAGTAATTTAATCTGTTACTCTATCAAATTGGAAAATGTTTTAAGTTTTCCGAAAAATAACTTGTGACAGACGCTTTTTCCTTTTGATACGCGATTTTTCCTTATGAGGTGCACAATTTTTATTACATTTCAATTAGCGTTGCGAAGGGTCTCTATAGTAGATTGTAATATCCCTGGCCGTCATATATTATGTGTGATGTCTAAGAATATATAATTCATTTAAAGTCTTGATATTATCTTTTCCATGCAAGCAAAATTAAAAATTTAATTAAAAATTATCATTCGCTTCAATTTTAATAAGTAAAGGAAGTTTTAAGGAGAGCGTGTTTAGTGTAATAAGTAGTACGAAATACATACATTATATTTATAAAGCTTAGACATTTATCTCCTAATACTTATATTTTATGAAACAATATATATATATATATATATATATATATATATATATATATATATAAACTAAAAGATGTAGGATACATCACTTTATATTTCATTATATTCAAATAGCGGTTCATAATTTGCGAATAACATTTATTACAAAAATTAAAAAAGGACTCATTTATGAAAAGTGACATTGCTTTAAGTTCATATTTCTTTGGGCTATGTTTTTTACAATATTTGACGGCGCATGAAAAAACGTTCTAACAAAAATAAACATATTTCACAATGGGAAGAAATTTTGCATCAACTCTAATCAGGTAAAAATGTCATTAGATGCGGCGTGTGTTCGCTTACAAAAAATGTGGCTAAATTTGACAAACTCCACACGTTAAGTATGGGCCTCACTTTTTATTTTTGTTTTTAACGGGATTTAGACAAATTAGACAATTTTCAGATTTGAAAATGGTCTAATTTGTCTAAATCCCGTTAAAAACAAACCTGAAAAGTGAGGTAACTTTTCAAGAGGTAAGAATGTAAGGAGTGGGCATACTCCCATACTTTGCATATAGAGTTTGTCAAAATTTGACACAATTTTTGTGATAACGGTACATCATAGATATATGATGTACGTTATCGCATTTTGAGTATCAGATATGAGATTTTGAATAAATGTGACTTTGCAAACGGTTGAAGATTTCAGTCCAGCAATATTTTAATTTACTACTTGTTACACTGCTCGTCAATGTATTTATTTACTTACGTCTTATCTTGGAAGATTTCATGAAAACTAGCTAGTTCTACTTGTTTTCATATACACACCTTCCACGAAAAGTAATTTACTATACAAGCTACAATCTGTGCAATCGACAACATTTTCACATTAACATTAACTTCAATTCATGATAAAATTTCTAAATTCCTTGTTTCTGCTAGTTTCTCAGCCGTATATTTTCTTTTACCTTTTTGCAATCTTAATTTATACATATTCAATTTATATATTCTCTGTTATATTAATTTATTTCTTTTCTTTAACTTAAATCATGCGCATATATTTTGGATAAATGTTCATTTTTTGTTTCTCTTGCTGTTCACTAACCTTTACGTATAAAACTCAATGTTTGTATGCGACCATATTCTTTATATGTTACTACAATTTATAACCACTTTCTTTAAATTCTTAAATTTACTTTCTGTTAAGTAATCTCAAAGTAGTGATCTTAGTGCATCCTCCCATCCTGTATGTGGGTTGGAATTTGGCGTTATCGGATATATACAAAATTTAAAATAACTAAATTTAGGGAAGAGAAAATTGAAACTTAAGCAAACTCACTTGCCTGAAAAAATATACCAAATCCTTTTTGGACTTTTCGGCCTATAATAAAAAAGTTTAATTAAAAATCTTTGCTGAAATAAATTTTTGTATGAACTTTGTTCTTAAAATTAAAAATCTTACGAAAACTATAAAACTATAGAATTATAACTATAATATATTAGAATTTCAAATTCCCGAAAATAAGCTTGAACCTTAATTCAATATATAATAAGTGTAAAGAATTGCCAAATTCTAATTTCATTATTAAAGTTAAAATATGTGTTACTTTATTTTTATAAATGTTTAATAATAAATGCACAAAAACATATGCAAAGACTTTGTTTGGATAAGTTTTAATTTTTAATTTTCTATTATTATTTACCAAAAAGTGCATCGAGAACCCGCCACAGATTTTCATATGAATGTTTATGAATGGATTGATTGTTCTATAAACGTGTTTCGCAGTAAACTTCCTCATACGATTATTACGAATATTATGATTATTTTTCCATAATATACGATATAAACAATTAATTTTCCATAATACATTTGTATAATCAAAAGTCGAATAAAAGTCAAAGTGGAAAATTTATTTCAAAAATGGCCTATTATAACGAGAGAGTAGATCAAACAATCAACCAATAATTATATGAAGTTTGAAACAGTATTTTCAACTATATTATTATAATATAATTGTTACGCACAGGCACAACGTTTGCAATAAAATTGACGTCAGGCGAAGAGTCTATAAAGTAGTCCACAGAACTTATAACACGTTGTGGTTACTTTTCGAAGTATTTATGGGGAAAGAAACTTACTGGTGCTAAACTTTTAAGAGCTGAGAAAAGTAAATAGTCGTATATTTTTATTACCTTCATGCAAAACTGTTATTCTTTTAATGCGCCTTGGGTGGAAACTTGTACTAATTTTCTTAACATTATTTGAATGTTAAAACTACTAATATTCGTAAATATTTTCAACGCGTTTTGAAAAGATATTTCCATACCACAAAATATAGTGTAATACTGTATCTAGGATAAACTTGTTTTAACCAAATTTTTTTTTGGAAATTTCAATGATTTTTGTTCATTATTCTACCACTAATAAAACAGGCCAAAATTTTATATTTTAATAAGTATGTATAAAATTATACATACTTATTAAAATTTAAAATTTTGATTTGATCAATTTAATGTAAAAGGTATATATGAGTGAACGTCTACCAAAATTAATATATGTTTTAAATTTACAATTCTAGATAGATTTCAAACCTAAAAATGATATTGTCAATACCCAGCTGAGATACAATTACACAAACTATTAAATTCTTTCAAAACTCAAAGTGAACGAAGTTTGTCTTTCAGAAGATGAAATCAAAAGAAGAGATTCAAATACACAGGCTACAGGCTGTAATAGTATGTTAATACTATTGCAGACTGTATTTCATATATTTTAATACACTGATATATTCTCATAATATAAACAATTTGGCAAAGAGCCAAAATTGCAATATTTTTTAAAACTTATTCACTATATGCCGTGAGTTATAAAAATATAAATACCATTAACGGTAATTATAATGCCTTCGAAGTCTTGCCTAAACTATAACTTATTTTTTTACAA
This sequence comes from Druceiella hillmani, assembly GCA_039881145.1. Taxonomy (NCBI): domain Eukaryota; kingdom Metazoa; phylum Arthropoda; class Insecta; order Lepidoptera; family Hepialidae; genus Druceiella; species Druceiella hillmani. Next base: position 29,704,770 of record JAYKKI010000022.1, on the reverse strand, counting down.
TTGGCGAGATGCCCAACAGTCTAACATGAGGTGCCTGCCAGATTACTTCTCTGAGTACAAAGCAAATCCACTTTTCATTTCCCTGGTTCAATAAACAAAAAAAAATGTTTATAACGTTATTTTTACGCGATAAGTCAAGAATCGTAAAACATCAAACTTTATAAGGAATACCAATTAATTTACAGGTAATATTATTATACTTGGGGAAAGGGGAAAACAATTGTATCGTGCTTAATATTACATTAAATAACATATTCGTGTATACGAAAATTTATATTACTATTACTTGTCCTAAATATATTTGGAATAAAAATTATTATATATATATATATATATATATATATATATATATATATATAAGCATGGCTGCATAATTTACTAAAAGCTTACTAAAAGATGTAATAATGATTCTAGCGCAAATTTTCTTTGTAAACAAATATTTCTAGCGCAAATTTTCCTTTTAAACATATCATCCACTTACGATGGTACGCAGTCCGAAGACATGTGATCCACAAGAGATAATTTGGAAATAAAGCATTATATTTGGATTAAAACTATTGTTAATGATGAAACAAAGAATCTTTTACTTAATTTATTATATAATATTTTCGATCAATCATTTTGTGACAAAGGACAAGAAAAAAAATTACATTAAATTAAAAAAAAAGGTATATTACAATATTTGTATTAATTAATAGTAAGCACAATTAATTACAATATTTTATAGTCCTAAATAAAATGACAATGATCTCAATTATCACTAAAACAAAATTACATTAAAAATACATGATTAATTAATAAAAATACGGTATTGAAATTGGAGAAAAACTTTGATGTTTTTAAGCGAAATAAAATGACTACACTCAGATATTCATATTAAAACAATTACGAGATTTTCTAAACTACTAACAAATATATTACCTTACTAATTAAAAAAACGCTTTTTCTTTTCGGGAAACTTCCGTAGATTGCTAACGAAGGGGTCTGACTGTAAGTCTGTAGTCGGTATAAGTAAGTTCCTGAGACATTTTTTGAGCATAGTTCTCTCTAAATTGTTTCAATTTATTTTAGCTTCAGTGGTTTCTTCAAATAATTATCCTATATATACTAATACATGCTTTACAATTGTGGATTATGAACCATGTATTCACACTTTGTGAACGGTAGCTGGGAGATTGTACAATTGAGATTCTTGTAGCAAAATTTATGCGGTTCCCAAACCGAATTTACTAAATGACTCTACATGGTTACTCTACATTTACTACATGACTACATACTATTTTATCCCGAAGGTAAAGCTTGTAAAATTGTAGAACAATGGTCAATGAAACCTGTGATTTTGACTTAAAATTTGAATTCAAAAAGAATTTTACTCGTGTTATTTCCGCCGTTCGATATCCCACTACTGCCACTTTGTCCATCACTAATCAAGACTTAAACTGTTTTTTTTAAAGAAACGAATCCACAATTGTAGAGGTGACAAACAGAATTCAAAACCATTTTCATCGCTTTCTTTTTACCTATCTACGTTGTTCGTTTTGTTGGGTGTTGCTTCACAAATATAACACTAAGCCAATTATGTTCCACTTAACAAACTATAAATTTTACTATGGACCACAGTCATTTGCAAAGAATGCTGGATGTGGAAAATGCGTTGCGAATATTGTCGGACATAAGGAAGCACCCGTTTTATTAAAGTAATCTTATTTTAAAGATAAGATGGTTTCCATATATCCTTATTCTTAAAAACAGTAAAAGTTTCCTTCACAAATTGGAAACTAATAGGTCCACACTATCTCGTAGAAGAGGGGCGGAGATTTTTCACCAAAATATTCGTTTCACTTACTGAATTTTCTACTAACTGTAAAGGCACCTAAGAATTTACAAATAAATATAGCACTAAATATAATATAGGCTATATTATTTAAACTAGAATCCGCGAAAGACTGTTTGTACTGAATATGACCCGTTCTACCGTCATAACCCTACTTTCCTACTAAAATTTACTGACTCTACTTAAATACTATTAAAAATAAATTTCTCTGACTGTAAGATCCGTGAAGCTGTATGATCTAATAAACTTTGCAACTCGATCGCAGCTTTTAATTCCATCATTATCATATTGCTAGGAACGGAAATATATGAAAATTTATTTTAAACTTTTATTACATCTTTTTAAAATGCGTTGAAGTAATCATTAGAGAATCGTTGTAATATTAAACTCATATTTCTTAATTGGAAAAAATGAAGACGATATGAGACTTAAATTTTCTTAAAATTGATTTTATTATCGGCGATTTTTTTGTCGATTATAATTTACTAGCTTTTTGCTTGCGGCTTCGCTCGCGTGGAAGATTTCTGTTCTAAACTTCAGTAAAATGTTTGATTAACTTCAAAAAGGTTATAAATTTGATCCAAATGTATTTAATATTAAATAAAAAGTCGGTTTCATTTATATTAAATTACTACTTTTATGTTGGTAACACTATTGTTTATTTATATAAAAACAAATTCTACAAACAGTTTCTACCCAGTTTATGCAAATAATTCAGCTAAAAGGAAGTTAGAATTTAATAAAGCATTTTCTTGTGTACCACATCGGTGGTTGTATTGCCTGATGCTAAAATCACGTGAAAAGCGATACTCCTCTAAGTCAATGCCTATCACGTTTTATAAATGGCCCTAAGATTTTATCACGTTGAGAAACAGATTCTAAAGGGAAACTTTAATCGTTTGAATTTAAAAACATAATAACGAGGTATAAGCGGTATTAGCGGTATGGAAATCAATCCCCCCCTCCTCCCTCTTTGGGTACAACCAGTGAACACAGTAACACGTAAAAATTTACAATATAAATATTTTTCCCGTAAAAACAAAGCAACCAATTTTCATCCGATTAGAGACTGGATCTCGTGAAATTCTTGAATACTTGTTATATTATTTATATTGAAAATATTAAAACCAATTTTTAAGGAACAATTACCATAACAGTTTTCTTTCCATGCAAATTTAGTGACCTCTTTTTACTCCCTTAGGGGCTTAAATGCTTGTGAAATTCTTGTTATTTGTCCTGGAAAACATTAATACAAATTATTAAGTAAAAATGACCATAACAATCATCTTGATATATAAATTAGACACTCCTTTTCACCCATTTAGGGGTTGAATATAGAAATATGCTATGATGTGTATACGGATATTTGGGTGATCATAGAAAAGTTCCGTTTTCGCTTTTAAGGTATGGAATCTTAAAAAAGTGCGAGACTGCCACGCGTCAGTAACAAAACTTTTTTATATGCTACAATTCTGAATTTAAAAATTTATAATTTAAATTCCTTGGATTGACACAATCCCATAGTGTGGCTACTTGAGGTCAAATTCATATAATATATTGAAGCATAAATTTATTTTCTTCTTCAGTTTATTGATACCTAGTAATTTTCAAGAAATTTTAATAAACATTGTTGTCACCCTCTGAACCAAATTTTTAATTTGATGCCGGTTTCGATGTTTAATTTTTATATTATCCGAGGCAATATTTTATCATTTTGTCTGTGGATGTAAAATTCTGATTTTACACAATTTAGTAGATGATATCCTAAAATAAAATCTTTATCCACCCAAATAAAACATAGACTGCTAAAATCACAACCTTTTCTGTTCAGAATTGCCGTAGTCGGGTAAAAATAAAGGACACGGTAAAATAAATAAAAAATTATGTACAAAGCGAGGAAATCGTAGTACGTTCACCACACCAATATATAATCTAAAACAAAACATGTACAGGCTGGTCCAAAAGTCCGTTAATATTTCATACCATACATCTTCCTAAAGAAAAACTACTTATATGAAAGAAAAAATGTTTATTTATTCTGAAAGTACACAATTTTGGATTTTATTTGTTAAAAATCATATCGTCCATATGCGATCCTTAATTTTTTTGACACTGCTGTAATCTGGGACGGGTCCAGGTTGTTCACGAACAGACGCTCTAACATGCACTATGTTTTTGGGTTCTCGTGATATTCTAGGTCGGCCAGATTGGGGTTTATCTATTGTTGAACCAGTTTCTTAAAAGTTCTCGGCCCATTTTTTAATTGATTGAATCGATGGAGCTTTATTTTTATGCCGTATGTTGTAATGAGCGTAAAATTTTCGTCACGCTAGAGTCGAAGAATCGTTGTTTTGATAGTACTTGCGTATGCAGAACGCACATTGTTTCTCTTTGAATGACGACATAGCAATAAATTCCATACCTAGGCCACCCCACCTCTCCCTCGCTGCTCGACGCAGCTGCCGTTTCAAATGTTAACGGATTTTTGGACCACTCTATATTTAAGTAAACACAAGAGACTTCAAACGGAAATATACAAAAGTATATGGGAAAATCCTATATTATCATAGTGAATGGAAAGTTAAATAGGATTATTAATGTTACTAACTATTATTTAGGTCAATTTGTATGTATTGAATTAACTTATTTCATTATTTCACTTAAATATTTTACTGCTAGGTAAACATCCATAATTACAGTACTTAAAAAAAACAGTAACTAGTCATAATTTTACAATATAAAAATAATTTTTGACCGAATCCAATATTATCATCTCGACTGAGTTTTGACTTTTCGCCTTTAAAGCAAAGATGTCGACTTAACTACCAGAGCTAAACGTTTTATCTTTCGCTGCCGAGTCGATTTAATTTCTTGAGAATTCCGTGCTGATGATCCAAAGCGTGGGCAGTCGTGCGACTCGCCCCGTTGGCGCTGGCGAGGTATTAAAGGGGAAGAAGAATGACTTCTGTCAGTTTGTGTTGAAATTATTTTTGTGTATTATTCATCGTTGTTGTCGTTGTTGTTATGGTCGTACAGATGTAAATTTATTCAATATATAGATCGGCATTAATACAGTGATAAACAAACTTGTCTGTATATAACGTACAAAATATTAGAGATGGACTAGATTTTTTTCCCCAGGGAAGAAAAAAATTTCGTCAATGGCACCTTTCAGCTCCATCTTGAGACCTTGGCCATTATCTTTTTAGTGAGTAAAGTTACTTAGCGACTGAAGTACTTGCAAATGTATGTCAAATGAATTCAATCTTGGTATCAATTTTCTCTTGTACTCTCATTCGTCGAAGAATTACTTAGGATTCCTCCAAAGTCCGTAACCAGGCTGCAATCATATTTATATGTGGGCTTATGAAATCATTTCCTTTCAAACGGATAATAATAACGAAAATTCTATAACACGGCTCCAAGTTATAGCAGCATGTACGTAACAAAAAATAAATACGCATCAAATTGAGGACCTATTATTTCGAAGTCCGTTAAAAAGGATTGTAATTCATTGTTCTTACAGACAATTTATGATGTAGGAATTGTGATTAACTCGAAATAGGAACTAAAAAGTTACTTAGGAATATTTCTTGCATTCATTATGGTTTTCTACGAAATTGAAGTTTGTGAATTCTTAGAGACAAATGCAGTAAATGCTGTCATCAGGATGTTTTAACGACAAAATTAAACTGTCACAGAAAATAAAGGGTAGTAATATTTCTTGTGTTCATAACATTTTAATTGAGGATTGCGCCTGATGGGCAGTAAAATGGAAATAATTAAATAAATGAAGAGAAATCTATTGCGTATTTAGATATAAGTTTGTATTTCATTGAATCATATTTAGGCGTTCATTACTATGGCGAAACGAAATAAAGTTACACCTTTGTTCACGCTAGTACCAGAGACCGGGTGTGTTGAGGCTGCGCCGCCCTAATACGACTATAGAGGCGGACAATTAAAAATCACGCGCAAATTTGACGTAAGGAAAAATACTTTCATTTTTTAGACATAAACTAAACATGGATTTAATATGTTTTTTTGCTAATAATAGTTTACACAAAACACTTGCACAGAAAAACAATTTAATGTAAAAATAATAACGAATATTATTATAGTGAATATTATAATAATATTATATATTATAATAATATATATTATAATATATATTATAATAATATAATATTATTCAAAATATGTAAATAAACATTAACTTTGAACCTAAATCGTAAAAATTAAATACAAAGAAATATTCACCAAGTCATCACATAGAAAAAGTTTTCGTATTTTTTAAAGAACTATAAACAAGTAAATCTTTCTTATATTTCTTAACAAAGCCAGAGAGGTACCATCTCGCGATGGACATCACGTAAATTAATTTTTATATGAATATATTTAATAGATACTCGTCGGAGAAATGATTATTATAATAAAACAAAGATTATATTTAATCACATAATATTTTCAGTGGTACGTCAAATATCGATAGAAAGTTTCGAACTGCCAATTTTAATTTTTTCGAACTGTACATTTTGTTCCTTTTGTAAAATTATTTCACACTACAGGATGCTATCTAATCGTATCCAAGTTCATTTAAAATCGATGTTATTAACATAAGTTAGTAAAAAACTATAAATAAACTATCCGGTTTAGCATTGATAATTGACAAGATCAATGACTTTCTAGGATCATAAATAAATGTTTATTTACCGAAGTAGGACTATTACAGTATTTTTTCACATATCACGATTTACCTTCTAATCAATATAATTAAATAACTTTATAGTCAATATGTACAAAAATAAATCTAATTGATTTATTTTTGTACACGAGATCCCTCTTTTTAAATCGTGATTTGCCACTACACTCTATACCATAACGACCTCTACACATGTTTGTCATTGACGTAACCTCTGAGACTATAATCATCTTTTGAATAAAGTACGTGCTAAATATACGTTTTAAATGTCGCTATGGAAAGATATATTATATCCTCAGGTATTTTGTTAAAAAGCGAGCACCATTACCCAGAACAGACTTGTGACCCATAATGACGTTTATAAATGTTTCGGCCAGACTTAGGGGTTTCCGGATTCAGACCTTATTAGCAAGGAATTTAAATTATTTTAACGTTATTTTATTTTATGATTCTTAAGAATTCATATTATATATGGCTCGGACTTTTATATATCATTAATATGAATAATATGAGCCTTAGGAATAATATCTCTGTATGTAAATAGTAAAGTTTTTCTTTCAAAAGTCACATCGTGATAAAATTACTAAAGGGAGAAATTTGTATATACGGGATAAGGTATTTTGGATACATGACATGATTTATCAAATGATAAATTCGATCAAGTTGTAATGAGTTTAATACATAATTGATGCTATTCATCAGGAGCTATCCAGGAATTCGGGATAAAAGGTCTGTATATTAAGGATATTTATTCCTCCAATCTGTAATTGATTTCTGCGTCAAATTGATAGAGGAACATACTTTCCCATACAAAAATTTATTTTTCAATATAGATTTGGGTAAACATTATTAAGATGTATAATTCACAAATATTAATTTTTCACAAACATTTTAATAGCGTCATATAACTACTCAAAGCAATAATAAAATCAAACACAAATTTATAAGGATCAGATAAAGTGAAAGTAATCTAAAAGTAAGTCAATAAAAGAGTATGAACATTTATCTCAGCGCCAACCGCAATGCCATCCGCGTACGCTACATATTTTCCTATTGCTGATATATTGATTGAGTTTGTTCACCGCCTGATTTGTTGTCACACGTTTTGGTGACAGAGGGCTGGCTTTGAGGGAAAATATATCTTTTTCCTCCATTTATTTACTGTGCACACAGATTTATTTATGTTTGGAGGATGTTTCTATTATGCGGAAGTACTATCTTGAGCTTTCTATAAAATTATTAACACATATAGTGTTAAGTGGATTAAAAAATTATTACTAAGACTTTAAGAAAGTTGTAATAACTTACAATTAGAAATATTACTATCAACTTGTACATTGTAGTTACTGTAGATATTGATACATCGCGCTAGGAGGTTTTCGTTTATTCTATAGATGTAGTAAAAACATGCTACGAAATAAGAGAAAAAGTTTTATTAAATAATGAATGATTTTTTTTATCGTATTACGAATATTAAACCCAATACTAGTGATTCACGTTATTTGTATATTTCTTATGAATAGGAAAATATTTTTCATTCTTAGTATTATTATAATATTTATCTTTTTTGTTTATTTTGTACGTACCTACGTACAAAATATACAAGTGAAGAAGTGTTTCAATTAAACTATATAGTTGTACCAAAATAATATGTATATTTATATTATAAATATATATATTATTTTTCAACGTGCTAATGTGTTGCTTATATTACTTTTATATTACCTCAAATATTATGTTTTTTCAAAAACTATAAGACCTAAGATTTTGGCTATTGTCAGCTGGTACTAACACTGACTTTTTCTTGTAAAAACATGACTCGCTTTTTTCAGGTGGAAACGTAACAAATATGGTTCAGTAGTTTTGAATAATAGGAAATGAGGCAATTTTTGTGTATCTCTGACAATAAGCCGCTTATAATTATAGAAAAATATTTTTGCATTTTTTTATTATCAACTCTTTTAAACTATATTTCACGCTACATGTAAAATTAAAAAAAATACCTACTTGGTTTTTCATGTTTTAAAATTACCTTATCAATATTTTAAAGCATTATCCACATTTTAGTTTTCAAACGGTTAATAAAAAAAAAACATCCGCAGGTGATATACCCAATATTATCTATATGGATATTTTTGATCCCTAATTCTGGTAAAAAATGTACTGGCGCTAATTTCTTCTCTTCGCTTCTTGCGAAAATACTTTTATGCCACATAAGGAAGTTTGCTGCGAAACATCCTCATTAAATAAACAATCCAACCAAAAATAATTAAGTGAAAAAATGTTATGGTTTCTCCTTGGACTTTTCAGTCAATAAATAATAAAAACAATTAAAATTGAATTCACAGCAAAGTTCCTCAAGTAGTATAAGAGTATTTTCCTACGATACAAATTATCAATAATTATGTTGAACAATTTCCGCCAGTAAATTTCCTACTAAAATTAGTGATAAACAAATATTCAATAAATACATTCAAATACACGTAATCTATTAAGTCTTGCGTAATACGAACTCGATTAAAGAACAAAGTGGAAAATTGATTTCAATATTGGCCCATTTTGAGGAGAGTGTAGGTTAAACAATCAACAAATACTCCAAGAATTATACGAAGTCTGAGACAGTGTTTTCAAGTATTTAATTACGATATAATGGTATTGAATGGATACAGCATTTGCAATTAAATATACTTTAGGCAAAGAGTCTATAAAACTACTGACATATCGTTGCGGTTACCGTTCAAAATATTTATTGGGAAAAATGTCATTGGTGATAAACTCGCGAGAGCTGAAAAAAGGAAATATATTTGTATTGTTTCCCTGTAGAAATTGTATACTTCTAAAGTGCTTCGCTTAATATATTTGAAGTAGGAACATAATTTTTTAACATTATTTGATTTGTTTAAACGACCAATATTTGTAAAATATCTTAAATGCATTTTGCAAAGATATTTGCATGCTACAAAATTAAAATTTAAATGTGTCTTTGTTAAATTTATTAATATTCTTAATCAATAATGCATATTCATATTTCATTTATGATCCACTTATACATGATAATTTACTATTTTTTCACCAATAATTAATAGCATTATACTTATTATATTCATTCTGATGGATATATGATAAAGTGTACGAAGTATTCTTCGATTTATATTAGTCTTCCTTCTTTATGCGTAAATTTATAAAGATTAATTATTTTGTTAACTAGCGAACAACGGAAATATAGTTTTTCGATTCACGTTTAAAATATATCTCAAATTCTTAAGCCTCCTTTATGTCAATGGATTTTTTGACCAAATATTATAAAGATTTAAAAATTAAACTTTCCTTGTATGTGTATCTGCTAATAATACTAAAATACTTATACATATCTCTAATACTAGAATAGTCAAGCGGCGTTTGCATAAATCCGCGATCTTCTGCAACGACTGTATGAAAACCTTATTTGTTCATTTGTGATATTTTTTAATAGTTTCATGCTGCTTTAACTATAATAATATATTATAAATATCTTATAAATATATATTAAAATGCTTTAACTATAATAATAAATAATATATTATAATATTATTGGTAAACACTTTTCGGTATAAATATTTTAAGAGAAACTAGAAAAATCAACTTTTAATCCCCGTAGAAAAATATTACATTTTGATGGGATTGTGATTTGAATATTGTGTTATCAATAATTAAGTTTGTAACATATTTAGAATTTAACACTTACCACACTATTATAAAAATCTCTTTAATTTTAAATCAATTAAAATTCATACAGAAAAAAGAAGAGGTTAACTGACCGAAACAAATATGTACCTGCAACGATCACTTAAATAAAAAAAAACGTAAGTGAAGGTCCTACAGTCTCAAAAAGTAGGAATGTGTGGACATGTGACACGAAATTCAATATCAGCATCGTCATAACTTCAAATGATTTAAGATATCACTATGAACATGTTTCTAACAAGTATACAAATTATTTCTTATACAGGAATAAAAACTCTGCGAATTAAAAGAGGTGCCATTTTTAAATCTTTTTAATTGTTTTTTCTTTTTAAAAATTATAAAAATAAAGTTTCAAACACGTCGTTGTAATATTATTAAAAGAATTACAATATAAGTAATCAAGATTTTGGGCTCAACTGTAAGACAACAGACATGCAACCAGTTTTCATTTAATTCGGAGTGCAATGCAGTGATAGTGAATGTCTACAAGTCGTAACATAAAATTTATTACAATGCAAGTCGAAGGTCGTATTTTATCCCTGTAAGTTCTCTTTGCGTCGAGCGGTAAACTGCTTTACTCGATAAGTATTTGATGCTGTATTACAAAAGAGGTGTCGACATTTCTTTGTAATAGTTTGCAGAATTTTCGTCTATGTTGTTCATCTTGTTATTCGGGTTATAGTCTTTTTTGGACTTATATTCTATCAATTAACTGCTATGAACCAACGGTAAGTGTTGTTATCTTTTTTATCGATTATTGGTTAATGTATTCATAAAATACATTTATTAATTTAAACAACCTATCTACAGTTTTTGGGACTATATAATGAAATTGTTGTGTGTATTGTTTATATTTTTCTCAATATTCATTTCATTATATAATCTAAACGATGTGATGATAATTTTCAAATTGTTAGATTGTTGTCTATATTGTTTAACTATTTATTCGGACAATGTTGACCATTTATTGAACTTAACACTTACCCGTTTTTGCCTCGGAATCGACGAAAGGTGTTGTTACATTTTTCGTCCAATATCAGGTAATATATTCATGAAATGAAATAAATTATCAGGTTACAGTCTGTTCTGTCAGTTTATTTACACCACAATCAATAAAATTAAGTTTAATGACTTCTTCTAATGTTCCGTGGCAGAATTGTCACAATGGAACACTAATTGAGTTTGTTTGATTCTCGTTTGCCAATCGCAGGCGTATGGTGGCCCACATATACACCTCATATCTACAAATGCTCAATTTTTATTGTCAGCGTTAATTTCAGGAAGGTAATTGTTGAATTCAAAAATCAAGACTTTCATATAGGGTGTCAAATGATAATTTATTAAAGCATGAACTCAACAAAATATATGATTTACGTTTTTCTAAGAATTTGTTTAAAGTTGAATTTTCCATAAACCGGTAATTTCCATATATTATAGATACCACACCTGCATTAATTGTACTTAAAATCACATATTATCTGTACATTCATATTGAATATTTCATGAAAATAAAAAAAACCACGAGTTCTTATGTGACCATTCCTTACATTTTAATAAATTGAAAAAATCAGAACCTCCGTGTCCGAAATTTGCTTGAACCGAATTTGCAAATGAGCTTAAAGTCCAGATAAATATGTTCAGCTAATTGATAAAAAAAACCCGTGTGTTTGAGAGTGGAACTCGCACTTCGAGGGTTCCGAACACGTTTAAGCATTTATAAATATTTAATGGTATATGTTATTCTATGAAAAATTTATTGGTACGTAATATTGCTATGAAACTACAAAAATTTAGTTTTTCAGAACGAAAATATATTGCGTAATAAACATTTCACAAACGCATTTTTGCAAATAAATATTTTTTTTTATGTTATAAGTAAAAATTAACGATTTTCGGATTTTTTCTTTACTACTTTGACATTCCTTCTTGCCAAATTTCATGATACTAGGGGGATACACATTCAACAGGAAATAAACATGCGTCGTAAATGTCCATATTTTAGGGTTCTTCTAAATTGCGTTTACTTTTAAGCTTTCAAAGCTTGACTTTTTTAGAGCCCTAAGGGACCGTGGATAGACCTTAGTATTTGATGCTAACTTCAACCAGATACCTCGACGCGTTCCTGACAAAAAGGGTCTTGACAGACTGACAAACGAACAACGAAGTGATTTTACAAGGGTTTTTTTTTGTATTTTATCTGAAAACATATTAATTATAAGTCCCTAGATTATACATAATTCATATAAAAAGATTAGATTTTTATATATTCAGAAAAATAATTAAAATATCATAATAATACCAATTAGATATCTCACTAAATACTTACGTAAATTTACCTAGACGTCAATTTAAAACAATTTTTTGTAAAATTTGGGCTTTACTTGGAACCTTTTTGAACAATATCGTTTCCGCAAATAAATAAATTTGTATATTCGCCTTTTAGCCTATGGTATTTTATAATACCCAAAATGTCACGAAATTACCTGGATGCAATATCAGTTATATATAATTTTGTGAAATCCGAAACGTCTTTTACCGCATTTAATGAACGTAAATGTATTTATGTATGTACTTTCATACATGCATGTAGATATACATAATATACACATACATATAGTTTTACTGTTGGTTATAATGGGCAAACACATACATGCATGCATATGTGCGTATCGAAATGGAAATCCCTCTTTGGCTTCATCGTAGTCAGTGCTTAAAGCCTATTTACATCCGTGCTTACTACATATCTGCCAACTAATATTTAATTACTCCATGCTCATTTAAATATCTATAAATACCTATGTACCATCGTCTTATATATATGTCTTCGTATCTACCTGGAACTACTCACTCACATGCCTACCTGTGTAATAATATTTAGTCATATCATGCGTTTGTTTATACCTGTACTTACTTACCTACCCACCTACTAATAGTTTAGTTGCTTCTTTCCTTTGTAGGTACCTGTATATACTTATCTGCATATTTATATTGTAATTTTCTTACACCAAGACAAATGAAAGGAGCAAAAATTCGATGAGTTTACTGTTAATCAGTGAAGAGTTCCTATTCGAAATTCGGCTCCATCATTGTACCCTTATTTTGGTAAAGAACAGATTTATGTCACCTATTCGTCTCAAAATTTTACAGATTTTAATATAAGGTTACAAAACGGACCTATAGCAACCGAATTTGGTCAAGATACCTGTGTTATTAACGGCACTTTCAATTTTCGTTGCTTAATTTTATAGGTATATCTATGCTCAATTTTATAGGTATAGCTATGCTTAATTTTATAGGTTTAAATAGAATCATTAAAATTGGTTAATTAATTCCGGAGACACGAGTTAATATTTACAAAAATTAGACGTAAGTAAAAATCCTAATAAATAATTGAACGCTCTTGCTCCACAATCGATGATATTGAAATTAATTGCAGGTCACCAATTTGAGATTTTCATCAGATTAAAATATAATCGTAGTATGCAGTTAATATGAAACTTCCCTTTCTTGGAATTTGAAATCATATCTGGTTCTTTATGATTGATTTTTTTGTTATAACACAAAAAAATGAGTCATATAATTTATGAGTACAAAATTTTCTGTGCCACCCGATTTTATTTGAAATTAAATTCTTTTCCAACGAATTATTTTGGATGATAACAAAAAAAAGGAAGTTGAACAGTGGAATTCGAACAAAACCGCCGTCAATCCAGATTATTTTAGCAACAAACCATATCTAGATAAGTATGCACTTAAAACACGTGTAAAATAATTACTTTATCGCTGCGCCAATTACTCATCGCGCAAATAACACAATTTAAATATATTTAGTAACTCACCTGCTTCTCGTTCGGCTTTACTTACATACGCGTCATGTGCTCAATTTAGCATTGAGTATACCCTACATTGAGTGACTTTTACCATGAAGCAATTTACAATAAATTGAATCAAATAATCTTCACTTCAAAAAACACAATCGTTTCGTAAAGTTCCTATTTTTTAAGTCGGTTAAAATTAGCCTCAATCACCACTAACTGCAGTCGAAGGACGTCAACACGTGTCGCTCCTGTTAGAAATTATATTTATGACAACTATATGTGCGTGTTCATTGGGAGTTTGTAAAAAAGTAATTACATATGATGGTTGTATTATAATTAAATAAGTACACGTAAAATTAGTAGTAAACCAATTATGGATATCAATTATTCTAAGAATTTTGACAGTTTACTTCTGACAATTAATTTTTATATAACCTAACCTATTATGAAATCGATTTACATTAAGCTAATAATAATTCTTTATTTATTACCCACGACGGAACGGAGGAGGTATATGCGTTTAGGGTAAGAGGTTGTTTGTTTTTTCGTTTGTGTGTGCAATCCAATGTTCCCATTTATCTCCAAAACGATTTAACCGGAGAATTTTTAGAGAAAACGAAGAGGTTTTTAGAGAAAACCTTATCTAAGATAAGGTTTTCTCTAAAATGTTAGTAATTCATTGACGATGGTTATTAGACAGTTGTTACGGTAACAACTCATTCGGGGACATTTCCTGTCTCCGTCAGTGCATATTTAGTCGTATGTTCTATACTTTTCTTTGTTTAGGTTTTTTAGCAAGTTTTGGATAGACGAGAGTCAACTACAGTCGCACCATTTGACCACCGCGTTTTGTGGGTAGTATGCGTTAATATATTAAATGTCATACTGAATATATTTGGCGTTAATTTTGTAGAAATTCATTATTCACAATTAAATGAAACTGTGTGATGTAGTATTATTTCCACTTTCAGTAGTCCTTTACCACGACCTAGGTTTCGTTGTATTACAAAATCTTCTGGTGAGTTGTGGCAAAGATTAAACATATAATCTTTGCTCATAGCCCACCTGAAAATGTTGTAATACAACAAAACCTAGGTCGTGGTGAAGAACTACTAAAAGTAGAAATAATACTACATTACGTAGTTTCATTTAATTGTCTCATATGCCATATTTTCTCTGATTATAGTCAGTAATTTTCGTTAGATGTAAAGTTACGTTAGATAGTTACTTTAAGCTTAAATCAAAATATCATCATATAGAACAAATTATTTTAGCAACGGATGAATTCATGTAATTTGGCACATTTCGATTTCAATATCTAACGAGGTTTTGGTTTGAATTTTTGACCATTCATTACACCAAATAAGTTAAATTTTATATTGTACACATGATTCTCTGCATGTATTTACTATTCCTTTCGACCTGATAATGAAACGTGGATTTAATTTAGCTGCATATACATACAAAAAAACAGACTACCAAAAGTTTTTACCTAATAATTTCAAAAACACGTTTTATGGTTCTATGCATTAATATTATTTATCTCAATAGATTAATCCCGTATTTATATTTCTATTTGAAATCCACCGATTGAAATACAAATCACGCCACATTTCGTTTACTCTATGTACATAATTCTTTCAAAAGAACGAATTTTTTACTTGTTTCTGTTAGTACATATATTTATTGACCAGAAAGAATTGTAAATGTAAAATTGGTTAATATTCCATATAAAATATCCGACATGTGAATATTGATGAACACGTAAAAGGATCATTAGTCGAAGAGGTATAATGGCATTCATACATATATGAGACATACAAGGAAAGAATGTATGGCAACATGGTTCTTCCTGAAAATTTCTATAACAAAGGTCTCAACATAAAATATATTTTGCCTAATATGCTACATAAAACTCATATTTCAACAGTGTTAAATTATGTCAATCCTTACCGAATTTGATATTAAAATGACATTTTCAGATATATGTAGTTTAACCTTTCTTTTTGTGTAATATTTTTTATAACGAAATAGTATAAAATCTGTGAATGTTTTTTAAATAAGTAAAATTACACGCATTGTTGTGACGCAATTCAGTACGTGAAAAACTTCTGTCTCCTCGTATGATTCTGGGACAGACCGTTAGTAGAGTATAAAAAAATAAAAAACGAAAAAATCAGGTTTGTAGTAATGAAATGAGAACAATATACAAAACCATTGTATAAACACTTATTAATAATTAGGTAATTTTTCTACGCATTATTAATTTAGATAATGACTATAGAAAGCGGTTTGCAATCGCTACTTGATCATCTTGCTGATAGATTTGCAATTGCTTTCTTAAATTTTTTAGATTCATGTGGATAAATAAATTAAACTGTGCAACTAACTCCTTCACATGTATGGAGTAACGCCTTTCACAGATTTTGTCTATTACAAAATTATTAAATAGCAAACAGAGATACGAACTTGAAATTATTTTTATTTTTATTAATCTGACTTTCGCAGCAAACTTTTGTGCAATTTTTTTCGTCAATCACGCGAAATCTAACTATTTTTTTTATTCCAAATTTAACGCGAACGAAGTCGTAGTTACAGCAAGCTTTATATATGTACACATCGTTTAGACTGGATATATAGATTACGTCTTACCATAATATTAACTCCTCATTTAGTTAGTATTAAATGCCGTGATATTATTCCCCACGTTATCACCATCGATTTTTAGGTAATTGAAATGCAAGGTAATTTAAATGCAATGTTCTTCCGCCCACATTGTTTCTCATTATTATTTTTTTCTACAGTATAAACAGTATAGATTCACAAAAATTGTAGAAAATTCGCTTTTCCGACTAGTGTTTGTTCTCATTTCTATTGTATTTTAAAAACATTACTGAGTAGTTTTATGGAAAAAAAACCATCAGTTTTGTCATTTCAATAAAGCAAATATTCGAGAGAAATAATTGCTTAAATACATACACAGGAATATTCCTACGTGGTACAATAGTATATCATCTGGTGTAGTCTTTTAAATTAATAATTGTGTTAATCGTTTGCTTATTCGCAAAATTCACATGAAATAGGTTTTTTATCGTATTAATACTTAACCTATCATTGACAAATATTTTCCAAGCATATTATCTTAATATATATATTTGTTATGAAGTACATATTTTAAGCTTTATTTTATTTTACTATTAATGACATTCAGATGCTTTGCTTTACTTAATATTTAAAATTTTTTACTAAGCTACATCAAAGAAATATATTTTTGACGAATTTCATCGTTTTTATTTCATATTTACTAGTGAACTACTTGCAAAATTCCATTCTTACATATTTTGCATTTCATATATAATGTGAGTGTAAGATATGAATTAATTAAAGTTTCAACGATAATATTTTTACGCATTTTTTTTTATTTTGCCTTTATTGTTGTTTCATGTATGCTGCGTTTCTAATAAAAATATGAAACTAACACATTTCATATTTTTACTAGAAAAGGTTTAATTTGCATAATTAAATCTGCGCATTGGTACAGCATCCCAAGTATCTTATTTTCAAGATATCTACGGTATAATTTGCCGCACTAATATAAAATATGTTGTTCCAAGCCTAAGCCAAACAAATAGTTTAATGGCAGGAAGGAATCATATTTAATATTTAAATAAGATATAAACCTGTGCCATTAAGAACTCCGTTTATTAATACCGACTTTGTTATTTAATTCGATAGGCAGTAAATTAATTATTATGATCTTTAAAAGGGTTGCATTTAGACTTTACTGGAGCTCACAGGTAATCCCCTTTTGTGATATTCTGAAGAAATGTAAACGTTCAGAATGAATAAATTTTGCGGAGTGTTTCGGCCATATTTATTTACTTTCTGCATAATTTTAGAAGTCAAATTAATTACGTTATTACGTAGGGTACATGAATTGAAATTTCAGCTATCAAGTTTGATATTAATACTGTATAGTTTAATGAGGTCGACAAACATTTTTCATAACTTTCGTCATCGGTAATTTTTCTCTAATTTCCTTTTTAGTAAACAATTTTTCCAGGCTACTTATTAATAAATTATAATAAGTGGCCCGGAAAAATTGTTAATATTTTCTTTCCAAAATATGCTGTATCTTTTAGTCTTTAACTTATATTTGTTGCAATTTTTAAATAGCACCGTAAAATAAGCAAAGATTGGGACAAAAGTGAACAAAATTGTGTCACATTAAAACAAATAAATTCACTCAAATGATTCTTAATTCATATCAAAATAGAAGCAAAACTACTATGAAATTACGTGCCTAACATATGTTAGCAAAATTTAAGGCTTTCAAAATATTGTTTGCAACTATATTAAATTTTATTTTGTTTTTATGTCCGTCAGAAATAAATGTGATTGCAAATGAATCCATAATTTCTTTATGGAATATGAAAAATTAATAGACGTAATTTTACATTCTTATTTACTGTCTCCTCGTATCTAAGGGCTATATCTGCCTATATTTCTAGACTCCCAAGATTTTTTTATTCCTTTGGAATGATCCCGGAATTAGATTGTTCCTGTTAATTTAATTTTTATCGTATAATTTGAAATCAATCCAATAATTGGGTTCTATCTTTTTAAACCTTTTTAACAATGGGAAACAAAATGCAATTAATGGAAAGAACTTAATTTACGCTATCATTTACTTTATACTCTTTGTTGCTGATATTAAAAAAATAAACAAAATTTCTAGCTTTGAACAAAGGGTGTTCACCCGTCTACTATCTCATACTTTAAGGGTGTCGTACCTCAAAAAGAGGAATAAAACGCTTATAAGATAAATGTGTCTGTTTATCCGGGAGTCAATCATCTTTTCCCAGAAACCGCTTGACGTAGAAACCTGAAATTTGACGTATTACTAAAATATATTAACCAGCACTATTTTTCAATTGAAGGACTAATTTGATTTGACGTAGAAACCTAAATTTGACGTATTACTAAAATATATTAACCAGCACATAAGTAAAGGACTAAATAGAAAAAACTCAAGAACATAAATTTAGCATTTAAATAAAAACATAAAAATTACACATTTTATTTAACTAATAAACAATAATTATGTTCAATATACACTGGGGATGTCATTTGAAAAGTCTAGCAATAAGGATCTCAAATGAATTAGTCAATATTCTTTTCTTCATTTTTCGTATCTCGTCTTCAGAAACATATTAAAAAATATACATGCCCCTTATATCGGAATATACTCACCCTTAAATCATGAAAAAATTTGAATTTTTAGAAGCCGACACAAATATTGTAGGGAAACTATAGCACTGATTCTATATGTAACAATTTTCAAGTACGCGCTATAAATTTATGTCTACGAAAGTAACAGTAAGCGATATAGTTATGTTTTTCTGTATTTACAGTCAATTTCCTCAGAATCAGTGGGACATAAAAACGTGAAATTTATAGTAATAGATGTAGTCAAACATCTTTTTAACCTACGTATTTTTCACCATGTATTCCAAAAAATGCACGAAAATAGAGCATTTTCTTTTTTATTTCTTAAACTACTGGGCAGAAAAATTGTATTGTAAAGGTTGTTGACTAGAGATTATAAGAAAATTATAACACTGATTCATTATATTATAATTTTATAAATATACAGAATGTTTTACGCCGTCAGGCTAATTCCAACATAAATTACGATTTATCATAAATATTGCTTTATAAAAAATGTAATCAAATGATTTGTTTCATTTAATGGTAATACTAAATCATTGAGTTTAAATAGTTATACGAGTACACACGAAAAAAGATATATTTCTCCACATTTTACATTTCATAATACCTATTTCGAATTAAGAAATATTGTGGAATGTCTGTATAAATGGCATTTCACTCATAAGAATAATGTTGTATGTTCACCATTTGTACTAGATACGAGAATTGAATATACGGATAAGATCATGCAACAGAATTAACTTAATTTGCGCAAACTAGCACTGTAATATGTCACCATTTTGACCGTGGAGTTTTACATAACCCAAGTGCAACATTTTTTCCCCCGGGGCACTATTTCTATTTATAATTTTTACTCTCGAAAATTTTTTTAAAAAACTGCAAATAACAGAAGGCAAATAAGATGTGTCAAATTTCAAAACAATTGTTTATGACGAGATAATTCTAGGTCACGAGACAACGAAAAATAATACATGAATCAATGAAATAAACATTCACGTGGTATGAAATCGAATTGTTTACAGTTCATGTTTACACGTTTTAAAGTTTTTGAAAGTGTTTAAAAAAAAGACGATAATTAATAAAGAAAAAATAAATTCAAACTAATTTTTATTGTTTTTAATTTCTAAACAAAAGGATATTCTATATAATTATAGCATTTTATGTCACTTTCTTATTTGCAATAACACACATACACAACTTTCTCACTTGAAATGTTCATTATTATTTAACTAAATACGCATGTCGAATTATTTCTTCATTCTCACAATCTGTGCAGGCTGTTCGTGCTATAATTAATTGTTTATAAGTTTGAGCTGTTTAATATTTTTAAATTAATTTTCTACTTAATTATTTTCATGATTGGAAGAAAGGTTTTTTAAATGCTGTCACCTTCTATTGTAACCAGAACAAATACATATTAACAATTCTCATTTTTCAGTTACTTTTAATTGGATAATTTCTTTTTAAAATACTCCCCAAGGTATTTCTATTTAAAAATTTTTACTCAAAAAAAAACAGAACTCCTAAAACAATCCTCACATATTCATCCATTTGTCCGCATATTTGTCTATCGTAGTCATTTTCCTCAGAGACCGATATCAAAACGTGAAATTTTGCGCATTAAGAAAATATATTGACGTTTCAAAAATGAATCTTTGAAGATTTATATGAATACAGTGGGGGAGCAAAATAATTTGAGATTTCACTTTTTTCACAAAAGAAATAGGAGAAGATGGGGAGCGAAATAATTTGAGATTTTTTATATGTCGTGGGATATAAAAAGAACAGAAATTTATAAGTATTTCAAAACAATCAAAATCAACGTAAGATAATACTAGAAACATTGTTGAAAATGGCCGCAGGAAATATTTCGAAATTGCTACATTCACTAATTTGAAAATATATTTTTTTCTTACATTTGTTTCCTTTAAATTTATTCGTATTATATACTACGTATTTTGGTTAATTTTGTGCAAACAAATAGAAGTGAAGAAATATAGGTTTCTAGATAACAAATAAAATGTTCGTGTTCGTGCATTTTCACAACTAAACTGTAAATTCAATGAAAAATGTCACTTATTTACCTTTTTGAACAACAATCTCACTATAGCTTGATTACATAAGTGTTTTTGATGGAGACATTCAGGATTATAAAAAAAATTAAAATGAAATTTCACTAGAAAACTACCATAAGTATTTTTAGTTTTGCAATGTTTGAAAAATTCACAATAATTTTATTACTGAAAATATTAAAATAAGCAGTACTTTTTACATTTTACGAATAAAATATTAATAATTTTAAGTAGTATATATAAACAGTAGTGAATATAAACACAATGACCTTTTTAAATATATTCTTGCATCTAAGTTTTCACGGAATCTTAATATAAGTTCTACTTAACAACCCTAAATATATTTGTTTATTTATATTAAGAGGCATTTCGTTTCCTAAATTGACCCAAGTAAAATTTGCTGCCATATTTGTTTTATAGTTATTACCAATATCCGATGTCAGTAAATACTTTAATATTATAATTGTAAAAGTTTATTATTTATCAAACGAGTTCTCTTTGAAGTGTTTCGTATTATTTTTTTAAAACATGGCGTAGCTTTGAACTTTTATAAACGCAACGCCATGACATAAATGTAACGTGCCATCTGAGATAAACAAGAGTCCGTGGGTTTTCATCAAATAACCTCTGTAAAAGTTCTCCCTGTTTTCTACTCAAACTTGATCTCAGACAAAGAATTTGGAGGAGGGACGGAGACATGGCCATCCAGATAAGGAGAAGAAAATGGAGATGAATTGGACATATTCCCTAGACGAGACGAAATGCGATAGAGCAAAAATCGCTCTTCTGGATCCCTTGGCAGAAGAGGAAAAAGGCAGTTCGATGACACCATGGAGAAGAACCATGAAACGATAGACCAACAAAGTGAGAAACTCGCTTGGGAAGCTGAGTGTATTAGTTTCTAACGGAGCATCGTAGTAGACTTGTGGTGTCTTTAATAACGATGTAATTTGAATAAAGTAAATTGTGCAACATGAAGGTTCCATGTCGCAAAATTGATTATTTGCAAATTTGTACCTAAATTTTGTATTTAACCTTTTACCTTTACAACAAATGGATCAAGGACAAAGAATACCTAATACGATAAATCAGTTAGAAAGCGAAAATTAATAAATGGTAAAAATATACCAGAACAAACTTACTTGTTAAATTCATCAACTGAAAATTGTACTTACCTTGCCGTAATATGCCAGGATAGGTATATTTTCAAAAGATATCTGTAAACAATCAAAAATTAATGTTAATAGCTTTAAAACTTAAAAATATTGATCCTTCAATTTAATTAAAAAATGACAGTAAAAATATATGGAAAGGGAGGAATTTCCATCTGCTACCACTATACACCCATGTAAACAAAAAATATTAATACAAAACGCATTATATTTTTTTGGACCTAAAATTAAACCTTAATAAGCGAGCAATAATAAATACAGTAAATAATGTATCTACATAAAAATATGCCTACGTTTAAACGTACACACACCCATATATATATATATATATATATATATATATATATATATATATATATATATATATATGATTGAGTGGTGCATTAAACAGCATTGATTTAAGTTAGTTAATACTAATTTTCATTCTTAAATATTTACGTTAATCGATAGTCGATAATGATAAAGTAGACTACATTAATCTTGTTTAAATTATTTAGTACATTATTAGAAATGTTAATTAAGCATGTTGGCAAGAACTCAACTTTTCAATTTAATTTAAATAGAAATTAATAAAATGGCGTAGTTATTTCACAGTTTCCCGAGATATTACGGACGATAAAGCAGAAGTCTTTAACAGGTTCAATTTCCGTTTATTTTTTTCTTTTCTTTCAGCAGTGCGCGAAGTCTTTAAGAATCTTCCGGTGGCATCGCGTACTTCAGACTATGCTTTTGCATTTTAGCTACAAAAAGAAACATCTGACTGAAGTAAAACTTTAAAATTACCCTTCGAATGAATAAACCTATTAGTAGTGAAACTAACTAATTTAATGAAATCTTTTTTGAACACTTTTAATGTCGGGGATCAGTAAACATTTAAGCAATGGAAATAATGTATGATTTTCTACGAATAGTCTCAAACCAATATTGTGATAAACAATTAAAATTGGAAATAAACTAATTCCAAATACAGATTTAAATAATTTAGGTCCACAATAGATATAATGCAAAAAACTAAGGTTTCTAAATCTGAAAAGGTTCGGTATATAGTAAATTTCTAATATTTTCAAAGAAAACAAGGCAATAATTTGATTATACGTAGTTCCAAATAGCAGAAATTATTGATTTGACAGGATATTTTCCACATTTTGTCATAAGTCAAAACATCTATTATCAAAGCCCTCCTAGAAAGGAAAAATATTTAAAGTGCTCCTTAAAAAACCTTAACTACGAGATCTAAATTCTAAAATTTTGTTAATTTAGCTTATAACCTCAAAAATAATAAAAACAGTTCCTTAACAAGTTTGTAATACAATTTTTGTATTTGTTTTAAAATTTTGCGCTGCTATGGTCAACAGATTCAAATAAAATCTCAGCACACTTTGGTACCAAGGCATGTTGATTGCACAATATTGAAATAGAATCTTTCGGTTATCTTCAATTGAATATAATTAAATGCAAAGAGTTCGCTTGTTCTATGGAGATTATGTAGATTTTAAAGTTTTAGTGACCTTTACGAAATACTTTTTAATTGCTATGAGAATTGAAAAGTGGGAGAGGCGAAAATAATCTTATGGACATTATAGAGGAATTTTTGTATAGACATTTTTAAAGATATTTGGCAATTGGTCAAGTTCAAACGTTATTACTAGTTAGTATGGAGATATCAAATGTTGCCATATTTAAGATTCGCCTCTGTCAGTTTCAATTAAGTTTTGCATTTTTTATTTTTTTGGGATATCTTTTTTCATTCAAATAATTTTAACGGCTCTTTCAGAAAATACTTAAATGAAGAAAAATTCATAAATTAACCTCGACAGCTAAGAAAACATAAAATTTATGTTTTTGACGCTGTGTAACTTGCTGTAACACAGCGTACTTCCTTTGCTGTTCTATAATAGAGTTTACAGTGAGGTTTTCTTATCTTCGGGATGCTGATTAAGTTTTTCGAATATCTGATCAATTGTCAAATTTAGGTGTAATGAAGAAGAGATCTTGGATAAAATTTATTTATTAATTGCTTTATGTTAATGCCAGCCTGAAAATGTACTTATGCAAAAAGCATGATATATTCAAAAGTATTCTTTAAATTAGTTCTCTTTTAATTGTTAATTTTGAAATATTTTCTTCTAAATAACCTCTGCTTTGTTCTTAATATTTTTAAATATTAGAGCGATTGAAATTAAATCCAGGTACTTTTAAAATTTCGTAAATTTAGTACCACACTAACTTAATGTTTAACTGCCACTATCGCAACTTGAAGGCAAATATATATTTGTAAGTTCACTATCACAGCTTATAGTTTAATCATGTCCGTTTGTCCATCTATATGTCGCGGCATATACATATTACTTTCAGTTTAAGATCTATTATGACGAAACCATAAAAATACAGATAGGTAAAGTTGACGTAGGTCAATACTCAAGAAAAAAATATCTCACCTTTTTTTAAGTACTTCAAAATCAAACTTGCGGATAATTTATTTGTCTCACAAACTTCCTGCAATCAATGAGAGTGTCTTTTGAAATGCAATAAAAATGCTCAGTAATATTTTTTCTGTAGTTACTTCTTCGCGAGGTATGAACTTATAGTGTTATATAATGTGTCCTGACATCCAGTCGTTGCGTAGGTAAAAAATAAGTAAAAATGACTTGTTACGGTAGTTAATAAATATTTCAATACAAAATTATTTCGGTAAATTTTTATATATATTACAGATTCTATTATTTCTTAAGATATTTTTTCGTAGTTCATTCGTCCTATTATTCTGAATAGTAAAATGGATGAAAAATTTAACAGTGTGAAAAAGTAGTTAATTCATTTTTATGTTTTTCATATTAAAAATAATATGACAAATCACACCAATAATGAAAAATGGGACAACAGGGTCATATCAAGACTTTTCCAATCGACAGCCGGTTTTATTATTGATATTTAATTTTGAAAAAGTTTTCTAAGGGCGTTTAAAGTTTTATTTTCCTGGAAGTGTAGAGGAGGTTTTATGATATCAAATATTAAGTTGTTTTGGTTTTGTTTTATTCATAACATAGAAAGCGTTTTGGAAAACGATTATCCCACTCTTTTTTTTTACCAATATTCAATAACATTTAAACACTGCACAACTACATAATCAATTAACGTTTAATTAACTTTAAAAACAAATTATGTATGTAAATCTCAGAAACATTGGGAGCCTTATTAAATTATTTAACTATTGCATTTATAACCTCTATGAAATTACTTAAGTAATTTCATAGAGATTATAAAAAAAACTTAATTGTGATTATGTCAGTCACAAATTCTTTATTTGACTTGTACAGAAATTTGTGATGATTGTTATCAAATTTCGCCAAAATATTTCTAGTTTCGTGACTTTTTTATATAATAGAAAATAAATATTAAAAGGATCCGTTATAATTAAATTTATTTATAGTTTACTATTATTTTAATCCAAAACACAATTATTCAAAGTTATAAAAGTAACTTTACTTACAGTTTCAAAAGGCATATATTTTACTTATACAGTCATCCTGAAGCATTGCTCTTAATAATTTCTATTATGTAATATTTTAACTACACAGAATTTTTGTTGCCCTTTGCTGTGCTTAATATAATACTTCCCATTCAATGAAAAAGTCTGAGATCACTGGTGATTAATCAGAGCAAAGGCGGTTATTTAGTGGAAACCATAATAAAATCTATTATATTTTTTTTAGAATATAAAATATTGTTATATAATGGTTCAGTGCCGACAGGAAGATGTCTTATTATGTTTTTTTCATAAATCTATCAAGGGAAAAGTCACTTAAGAAAATCCACACAATTATTTTAGAAAGGAATGTAAAATACAGCATTTTCCACGAAATGAGAAAGATCCATTGTCATAATAAATTAATCCTTCGCCAGTTATCACGGATCGGGAAAAGCTTCCAAGAGAAATATTTTCCTGTCGGTGAGTATATCGATAAGCATTTACTCGAACTATGAAGTAAGTAGCAAAGGATCTGATTTCTCTGTAATAGATTCCGTAAAAGGCAAGCTTTATCGAAGTAATGAATTATCTTGTCATTGAGTTAAGTAAAGAACTATATATTTCAATATAATTTATATGCTACTGTGGGCAGAAATAACAACATTTTTTGTTTAATTTTTGGGAAAAACCCGACTCGCATATGTTGTAAAAGCAAAACCTAAAATACATTTTTCATGTACGAATATAGAACCATGCAAAATAGTGGCACTTTCCTTTCAAAGTTTTTCTTTACAGGACGGTAAGCCTCATTAATTTTTTCAGGGGTTGAATTCGACGAAAAGAGAAAAAGAGGCATCCAGGTCTATTCCTGTGCTATAAAGTTACAACTTGCATTATGGTTGTCACGGCATATTAGTTATAAACGAATTAGAAATTATCGTTAGGTACTTTTGGGTGACTAACCTATGATGTAAATATATAAATACACCACATGAATTCTATGTACACTTGGGTACTTACAACCTTTACATCAAACATCTAAAGGTCCGTTATATTTTAATTAAATTCGTTACAAATAAAATCAGGAAAATTAAATTTTGGAACTATTATACTGACATACTAAATTGAAAACGTATGCATGTAGATATAATGAAATACCATTTTTTATTTAGAAAATCTTCTCCATTTAACGCAAGAAAGGCGCAATGCTGTGACAGCGAATATTCACGAATTGTAACACAAAATTTATTTGAATGCGATTGAATGTGTTATATCCCCTCGGTAAATCTCTTATTTTATTAGAGAAAAGAAAATTTCTAGATAAGCACTTCATGATGTAATTTAACGATGTGTCCAGCAGTTTTATTGGTTAGTTTATAGAATCGATACTCTTATTGTTTATCTTTGGCCACCCTATATAGTAAATTCCATGATCATTCATAACATATTTCACAAATTCGCAGCAGATATAACTATACAATTTCGTCTTTGAAAGAGTTGCTGAATTGGAAAATTACAAAAATATTCTGTAAATTTGAATTTATTTAACCGTGTGTAAAAATACTCAGATAAATATATTTTTCCATTTATGAAGTATGTCTCTTATAAAAATAAAATTCTCAGTGTGAAATTCACTCATGTGAGAATATTCACTCATTTCGGTATACACTGGTCAATACGTATTCAAATATTTGTAACGTTTATCATTAAAATTTTATTACGCGCAAACCATTATGTGCCGGTGCATGTGAATAGTCTATGTATGAATACAAATTTTTACAATGCTTAGATTAAATATTTTTGAAGTCGATGTTGGTGAAAACAATCAAATAATTTGCACGATTTTTTCTAACTTTTATATTCTAAGAGGGCAACAAGAATTGTGAATTAAGTCAGATTTATAAGTTTTTAATTAGTGACAAATCTTGTAAAGTTTGCAAAAATAATTAGGATGGATAGAATGAAAAAACTTAGGGAGTTACTTTGCATTTTACTGAAAGAAGGGTTCCAAATGTTGACTTATGTCGTGTTATATGTTAAATTAATTAAGAGCAGATAAAATAAGTTGTACATATATTTTAAATTTCCTATGCATTAAAGTTTATCTCCGGTCGTGTTACGCATGAATTTTTTTTATATTTTTTTGTATAAATGGGATATTTAGATGGAACTTGGTGTCATTTAAATAGCTAAGTGTTTAATTTCCTTTCTTAAAATTCCTTAAGTGTGTGATGAACTTTAATAAAGTAACCAACAATGAAATTCAGATCTGGCTATAATTGATTTTAGAGAAACAATTATTATAAATTATATGTCCAAATTTATACTTCTCCTAGACTATCCTATTTATGATGAAGTTGACTTGGTAAAAACCAGCAACTCATCATCTCTACATTATATCTTTCTCTTTTACATGTTGAAAGACTTATATCCCAAAAATACAATTAACATTGTTATCTACAAATTCGCAGAAAATTGTATTCATGTTTTTCACATCATTATTTCAAGGATATTTTTAAATATGGGCAACATGATAATCATACTTTTATAGAGCAAAAAGCTGATGCAGTTTTGTTGCTTCTTTAGCATTGGTCTAAATACTAAAATACGGTCAAAGGAATATTAACCAAATAGAAAATAACAACGCCAATTCACGTGCACCATCTATT
The DNA here is from genome assembly GCA_039881145.1 of Druceiella hillmani. NCBI lineage: Eukaryota > Metazoa > Arthropoda > Insecta > Lepidoptera > Hepialidae > Druceiella > Druceiella hillmani. The sequence continues at coordinate 29,676,079 of JAYKKI010000022.1, read as the reverse complement.
GCAAATAAATGAAACTACTTCGCCAGTCACATGGCCGACTGCATGTGAACCGTAATCTTGTCAGGGCGTTATCTTGTTTTATTACTTTTTAATCAAATAAAGAAAAATATTCTCAATTTGCATGCATGTATATTCAAGTGACAATACTTAAACAACAACAACAACAAACAATTTACGTAAAGTAATGAAAAAAAAAATTCTTATATAAAAACGGCTAGTATAAATACAACGGCACAATACCACATAAATTGGTCAATCAACCAATTTAAAATGGTTTTAGATAGCGTTAAGATTATGTCGAGTTGTTTGCAAATATTTGAAACTAGCTGTGCCTACGACATCGTTTACATGAAATTTATAATAAAAAAAGTTATTAGATTTTTTTTAAATTTCTTCTCTCATATATTGCTCTTGGGCAAAAACTATCACTGTACGAAATTTCATCAAAATCTGTGTAGTAGATTGTGCGTGATTGACGTACAAAGTGACAGACGTCTGCCTGTTCACACAAAAATTGTGAAAAACGTTTTTCTGGCCGCTTTTACTATTCTACGAGTATATGCTAATTCAATTTTATTATATTATGCTCGTATGTATAGATAATTATTATTTGGATGTTTAACTATCTAGAAGATTTGTCGATTCTGTTTTCTAACGAAAGGCAGTGGTTTCAAAAATTAGTTACATTAATGCTTTTCGGGTGTACACACACACACACGCACACAAACACGCACGCACACATACACATATATGCATACACACACAAACATACACAAATACACACACACATATATATAGCAGCATGATTATAATTTTCCACTGATAAGATACTACTGTAGACTAATTACTAAATGACCCAAACCTATGAAAATTTTATATTTACATTTGCAGTTTTAAGTTTATTGGTATAGAATTTTTTTTAGTTATTCAAGTGACAGACATATGGACAAATACTATTTCATTTTACTTGCAAGGTTTTCTGTTTTTCCAGCACCGTACCCAACAGTAGGTTGTAGAAAGAAATGTGTGAATACGCGTCCTTAAAAGGTCGCAACGTTGGTAATCATATAGTTACTGAAAATAGAACTATTTGTTCAATAAATTTAAAAAAATGTCTATAAGAAACGATTATTGATCGAAGGTAATATACATTAACCTTTTTTAATATTCTCGAACTGTAACTTTTACTAAGCAATCAATCACGACAATCAAAATGTCAAATGAAACGAAACGCTGCTTATTTCGCCATTTAGCACCATTACTAGTGGGACATTTTTCAGTAATAAGTTTACATATCTAAGTGCTTTGGGAGGTTATAACTCATTTAAAAAAGAATCACTAAAGTTGCATTTACGTGTTTTATGTTAATTTATGTTGAATATACATAAATATGGGCAGGGTGGTATTATTGCTTTCATACAACAAAAATTAATAACGCTTTGTTTCTGCTTAAGTATTTTGGGTAATCCCAAATTATTTAATATCGTATCATTAAACCTTACACTGATTCATTTTGCGTTATTTAATATAACGTCCGACTTACAGGTAAGGTGATGTTATTACTTTTATAGGTGAAAAAGCTTTTTCCTTTGAAATTTCTTAAGTGAATGTTTTGGTGATCACGCATAGTTATTTACTATAACAATAAACGATTTCAAAGTAATATATTATCTAATAACGAAATAGAAATTTTTAACTTCAGTACAATGGCAACTGACGAAACGATACCAAGTCACTAAATACGGAATATTTAATTTCGAATGCAAATATTTATTGACATTGTTATTATAAAAAAAATTGTCTAAGAAGATTTAAAATAGAAATAAATCATGACTACTAAATTCGACCATTACATTATAAGTATATAGCAAAGCTGGAACCCTTATAATTGCGTTATGGTCCTATGTTTCTCTGTTCGTCTACGTGTAATAGCATCATAGCTCCTTCAATTATAAATTGATTTTAATAAAATTATAGGAAGACATAATTAAACAACATTATTTTTGAGATTTTAAATCATATTTTTTTCTTTTATTGTTTCCATCGAGACTAAATTACTTAATGAGTGTCACTAATAAGAAACTAAATACAAATTTTTTTACAATTTTTTTAATTCTCGACAAAACAGCAATTTAATTTATGAAATCAATTAAAAAAAGAAATTGCGCATCCTTTGCAACACTCTTCCCAGATTTAAGTCAAGCAAAAATAAAATAACCATACGTCAATTGTTCATACAAATGTAAAAGTGAATTGAAGTTATATTTTTATGCACGTTATGAAAAAAAAAATATGAGAGTGAAATTTTAAAAATACAGGATGAAGTTGGTACGATGCAATAAAAAATCGACACCATGAAGTTGCTCACTAAACAGTTATTTATACAGTTTATTTGACGGATAAGGAGTCCCCCATATTACTTTCCTGCGGGCTTTCTATTGTTAGCCAATCATCTGCCGGACGGTTTCGAATTCGGTAAGTATTTATTTACATTAGCATTTATAACTAAATATTATTAAAAACTTTAAATTAATAAATTAAAATAAATTGTAATTTCTCTTTATTTATAACTAAACTTTATTTAGATTATTTTAGTAAATTTAACAATTAATTAAATTCACACGTTTATATTAAATTGAATGCTTCGTATCCATTAAAATTTTTAAAATAATTAAAGTTAATTTTAAAATAAGAAAATCACAAAGTTGAAACGCAATAACTTTTTAACTGTTTGGCAGATGATTGGCTCACAATGGAAAGATAGCCGAAAAATAAAATAATGGACAAATCGTCTGCAAAGAAATTTTCGAACATTAATTTTTCAAATTTATCTATATGATCGAATTTATATGATACCAACCGTATATATGTTGATGCACCTATGCTTTTATCATTTTATATTCATTAATAATTTACGTGCTGAATAAAGTTATTCTTGTATTATGCCGAAGAAATATAACTTCTCACGCGCGTACATAAGTACATACAATATTTACTTGGTTAATATTTACTTGGGTTTGTACTATATTTATATGTTAATTTTAAGCATAAAACTTTGACGATACAGCAACAAAATATTTGATGTAAAAATTAGCAAATAAAACTAAAAATAGATTTGATTCCTCTCAAAATAAAAAATCTATTCCTTAATAACAATTTTCTGACCAAATTAAAAAATAAAACATCCTGTGCACATAGATATTACTTATCATTTAAAGACAGTTATATTCCTAAACACTATAATTCGGAGAATTATAGTGTTTAGGTATATAACTATTGGGCGACGTCTAGATTATTATTAAAAACGTATCTTTTTAACTATAAAAAAATATTTTTTTTAAATGTTGTAATATTGTCTCTATGTTTTTGTGAGTGAATATGAAGAAAATATCTTATTTCTGGCTTTCAACAAAAAATGTCTTATTATCAAAAATGCATTAACCACATCCGACAGCACTATCCTAAAAACAGTACCTAGCGGTATTTAGATGCCAACTTTTGGTTCTAACTTTCTAATATATATGGTTAGGCGTTGAAATCTATCATCCAGTATTTGAATATAACGTACGCCGGGAAGTGATTTAATTTAAAAATATTACCATCGAGTCCCCAAGTTATTTTTTTATTCTGATTCATCTGAGTGATTTAAAAAATAATTTTCAAAAGCTATGGTCTTTGCCTAACTTTCCTGCGTAATTGTATGTAGGACATGGATCACTTCAAGCTGAGTGTTGTTTGTTAGAGCAAGTTTAGTTATAGTGACATTTTAAAAATTTCTTCATTTTAACCATGATGGCCTTTGAATACAGGTTGATATTCAAATTTTATGAAATTGTTTCATTCGAAGTAGTTTTTTGAATAACAACGATATTTCCGCTTCCGAGACGGCGCCGCGGCGTACGTTCCGTCACCCGGTTTTTAATTGCCGGAGAGACACGTAGACAGAGGGCCCATCCCGCGATGTCACCTGAGCGTGGCCGACGTCCGGGTTGGTCTGCTTTTCATAACACATTGAACGTTGTGGCTGCATCGTTAAGGCTGCCCTGTTCTTTCTGCTTGCTTCCGACGATTAGTTGAGTCGTTCCGGCTGCCTAATTTCTAAAAAAATGCAGTTTCTTGTGGCTTCCTCCCTTGGTTGTTTCCGATGTTTACTGGAGACTCCGTGATGACACACTGACTTCCACACCGCCTTCTTTTTTCGCCCTATCCCCAACCGATGTGGCCTCCTATTTCCCCATCTGTCCACCATATTTTGTTTGTCTCGTTCCCTCTTTGCCCCCTTTTCAATAACCCGTCTCCAAGATAAGTTTGTACGCTGCACGCATTGCGTCTCATTTTTATTTTAAATAAAAGTTAAATTTTTGACAACAAAATGAAACAACTTGATGTATTATTATTTTTACATTTCTAAAATTTTTTTGCCACGACCTAAGTTTCGTTGTATGATAACATCTTCAGGTGGGCAATTTGTAAAGATAATTTAATAACTATTATATTAAATAGTTCATTAAATTAAATAAAAGTACATAACATGAACGAAAAATATAAAACATAAAAACTTAATCAAAATATAATTTTTTTTTGTACAATTTTGTGTAAAGTCTTTTACAGTTTTTGTGTAAATTGTGCTCTCTGCATCATCTGGCTTCAAGCAACGGACCTCGGCCGATTTTAAGGCACTTTGATTGTGCTTTCTACGTTGTCCAGCTTCGAGCAAGAGATCTCGGCCGGTTTCGAGACACCGCGCTATCACGGTTGTGTCGTATTGCCAACAAACACTTTGAAAAGTGCTAAATGACCCCAATTTGGAAGAATTCGGTTTCATTTTCTACCGGTATCAGATTTTTTTAGACTGTAAGTGTCATATTAGGTATCATTCGGTGGGGCTAGTTATCAGGAAATAAAAATATTTTTTTAAGTATTAAGTACTCTCAGAGGTATGCAAACAATTGTGTGAAAAAATGTTTTTTCTTTATTTTCAAAACTGCTAAATCAAATGTCACAAGGAAAGAATTGCATTGAATATGATTTTACGATTACAGGAGGATTAGCGATTATCATTTGTCTAAATTTTTTTCATTTTACGATATTTTTACGCCTCTGAATTATATATCAGCAACATATTGACACTGTGGAAAATAATAATAGCATTTATCGATACTTTAATATTACCACTATTTGACCCTTATATTTTTAAACTTCTGCATGCATACAAGTTAAAAAACTTTGTAGTGAGTTAACGTGTTTGTGCTGATAATTTCTGTTATAGGTCACATTTAAAATTATGTTATACGAAATGTGGTACACGAGTATGGAATTCCGTGCTGGACCCTCGTACATTCAAGTAAAACAATATTTTTATTTTAAAAAAATTTTAATAATTATTTTGAGTCAAAAATCTTTAGCAGATATCGTTATTATTTAAAACTTTAATTATTACAATCATTAAATTACGACTTCAATCGTCAACTCAATAAATTGATTTTCATATATATTTATCTGCTGTTAACTGGTGTAGTTAGTATTGGGTTTGTGCAATTGACTATGGAAGTTAGAATTATTTTTTTTTAATACAATTTTGTGTAATAACCATGTTTTACGATTTTATAGTACATGCAGATTTATGTAAAATATTAAATTAAAATCACCACTTACACGTGTAAATGTGGCAATGTCAACAAAATTCTTCGAATATCCTCTATTTAAAAAAAATTTTTATCAGGAGCAGCTAAACCAAAATTACTAATGAAAAAGTACCACTGACAGTGGCAAGCGACCAAAATATTTTAGAAATATTTATATTTATAAAATAATATGGCATAAAGAAAAGGTCAGAGGAAAACTAAACTTTAAATTTATTTTGATATTAGTCGAGTAATCCCGTAAATTTCAACAAGCAAATCTTCAAAAGAAAATATTTTTGCAAGAAAAAAGTTGCTTGTATACATATTTTACAGTATTCATTCAGAATACTGTCAAATATGTCAAAAAAGGGTAACATGTATTACACAAGTAAATTGTATCCACAGTCCGTCCTCAAAAACGTATTTATCGAGCAAGAAATAAATATAATTTGTCCGAGGGGCTTTCCTTCGTCACTCATAGCTGTGACAGTTGAACAGGCTGTGGACAAACTTAATCAGCATCCTGCAAAGAGGAAAATCTCACTCAAAACTGTATCGTGGTATTGGGAAAAGAAAAAGAAACAAATATTATCACCCAAACATGTAAATATGTATTTATAGCTACTAACAATTTTAAATTATACATAAATACGGTTGAAAACTTTGTTAAAATCATATACACATATCCACCATTATGGAATTATGGAAATATGAACCATGTTTTCCTTTCCACTTAATTAATGTTGAAAATTACATTCTACCTATTTTTTTATTTACTATATTTAATCGAAGCATTATAGTATATTGATATATAATAACATCAAATATATGAATGAAATAATATAAAGCAAGATGTAAAATAAAAATAACTGATTCAAATAGTAAATAAAATCAATTTAACAAAATATGATTGTGATGCGTATATGGGCAGGTTTAGCAAAGTTCATGTAAATTTATTTTTTCTATACATTAGTAATCTGAAACGTAAATTAATGTGAAGATTTGTGTTTGAAACATAACAAATGGAATTGAAAGAATATTTGATTAATTTACAGGTTTACTGTTTTTTTTATTTCGAAGCCAAAAAACAGTAAACCTGTGCAGATTACTAAGGCCCAGTTTGGAATAAAAAGACTATGATAAGGAGCATAAGACAGGTATCTGATTAATTACAGTGATGGGAGAAAAAAGGACAGATGCAGCTTGAAGAAAACATCGAAATGAAAACAAAAATAAGTTGAGAATAGCAATTACCCTTCAGCAAATATTCGAAAAAGAAACCGCAAAATTGTTAAACGATTAAGACGTCGAAAGCAGCCGTCCAAGAGCTTTGATTTATTCAACGGAGATCGTATGGTCATGTGGTCTCCTGCTTCGACGACGTAAAGAAGCAGGAAACCGCACGACCATACGATCTCCGTTGAACAAAGCAAAGCTCTTGGACGACTGCTTTCGACGTCTTAATCGATTAACAATTGATTTAAAAAAAACCTCTGCACACAATTAAAGGAAATACGGGACAAATAATTAATATTTTTACTCATTGCATCGCGCAAAATAGGATAAAGTGATTCGCGATCCATTGTATTCCTTTATGTATGTATGAGATATAAGTATGAACGTATCATTATTTTAAATATATTATTAGAAATATAGACATACCAAAAAAATCAATATATTTTATAATTTTTTTAAATTTTATACATTTAAATGGCCTCTCTCCGCTTTTCAAGCAGGACTTATCATACACATACTGGATTTCTCTTCGGCTGCTATATTTATGAGCTGTATATTTCCAGAAATGGTCGCTTGCGGAAATTTTTCCACGACGCAGGCACGTATTTTACGTATCGCACTCGTGACGCCGTGTAAACCATTTTTTATTTTAGAAAAACTTACTATTTCAAATCTCCATTTCTTACTGTTTCACCTCAATACTCAATGTTCATCGCGACTTCTTTTAGTATACAATAGTAATATGTATACAATACGATGTATACAATAGAATAGTCATTGAACGCCTTCATAAGGTTCATGCAAATCTATTTATCTATATATGGACATTGGCGTACTTAAACGAAGAAACAAATAATTTTACTTGTTAATATTATAGATTGATGTTAATAAAAATACAATTTAAAGATATCGGTTATTTCATTCAAAACTTCTGATTTCTCTATCATAAATCGTTTTCATGAACTTAATATTATTATAATGACGTGGTGTACTAAGATATCACACGAGCCGACACTAGGAAATTTATCAATGTTTTATTGAGTTCCATCAAAATAATATGATAATATCAAGCACGAAGTAAACGAAACGTGTTTTTTTATTTTAGTTTAACTATGGATATGCTTTCAAAAATAAGCTGACCCTTTTGCTCCAGCAATTATTCTATTATTACTTTCACTTGTTTGTGTCTAGTATTATTTCATATTTGATATATTGCTTCATTTAATCTTTCTTCGAGCTTTATAAAAAAAAGAAATAAAACAAATGGTGCTTTGTATAACTTTCAAATATTCATGAATAATTACTAAATTTGAGAGGAATAACCAAAAGTTTAGTGATATGATGAATTAAAATAATGATTATGTATGTGTTTCATAGCTGGGCATTTGTAGAAACAAGCAAAGATTTACGGAAGAATTTATTTTTATTTCCATCCACCAGTCTTTTATTAAAAATGGCTTTGGTTATAGTTATAAATTATAAAGAGCTGCGAAAACTTTGACAAAGTTTTATATCTTACCAGATGAAACTAAAAAAATGCTAAAATCTAGAACACAATACACTTATAAAATAAAAAAAAACAATTAAACTAAATCGCCCGAGGTGGCTCACCATATCGATCGGAGCATACGATATATTTCATACAAACATATTTCTTACAATAAATGCATTTGTAAGAAAGATTACGGTTTTTTTTGGAGCTACAATAATCGCAAGAACATATTTCGTTATTATTTGCTTCCACTATAGATTAATAAAAATTCAATTCGCATATTTCAGCAAGATTTTATCTTATCAATCTTGGTAGACACGTGTTCCCAGCATATTTTCTCCGATGTACGTTTATAAGATAACAGGGTAAATGTTCCAGAAAAAATTTGGGTTGATCAATTTACTTTGAAAACAAGCTTATTATATTTTTAGAGAAAAACAAGTTCTATATTTCTACTGGCTCCTTCAAATATTTAGCTTTGCCTTTTACCTTTGGTAGTTTAGTCACCATATTTAAATTATGTGTTGTCTCGTTGACGAATATTTTTTCCCATTTCGTTTGATTATTTTTGCCTATGTTGTAAATACTAAAAGTTGTTGAAATTCCACCTCACCTTTGGAATTACCTTCCAGTTCTGTAACATTTTCTTCTTTTTGTACTTTGATGAGATCTTCAACGTCGCTGTCTTTTCATCATTATTCCACTTAATCATGGTTCTCCTTCCCAATATCGTTCTGATACATTCTTTCTCCGTTTTTAGCTTGAAAATAATTTACAAATATATTGCATTTTGTTAACATAAAATATGAAATGATATAAATATAAAATAATACATGATTAGAGAAATTAAAAAAAAATTTACTTACTTAAAACTATGACACTTAAACCCGTGTCGTTCTGACGGACCAGCAAGTGTCGTGTGAGGAAACACGTACTGATAGCACGCACGCTCCCGCTAAACTAAAATTAAATTAGCCACTAATCATACAGCTAACAGTGAACCTAAAGTTCTCGAATTATTAGTTTAAAACGAAAACACAAATATGAGTCGTCGGTTCGAGGGACCAATGTGCATGTATATGAGGATTAAATACCCTTAAAAATATAGAGCAAAAGTAATTACAAAAAATACAGAATTTACAATACATAGTTTTAAATTCATATTTACAAGGCAGTTGTTTCTCATCCCAGGTCGATAAAATAATGAAATGTACCGGCAATATTCAATCTAATTAAAGTTACATATTTTTCTATAAATCTTTGAGCCAATAAGTCACCTTTAATCACTTTGACTCCCAGGCTTCTCGCATATCGTATACACAATTCCGTACCACATTTACCTAAACACGATATTGTCATACATAGCCCTTAAATATATTAGTTGTTTTACACATTGTGACCTCTTCTCAATTCATTCATTGCGAGTTTCGTTCTTAGCGTGATATATGCTTACGCTATTAAACTTCTCTTGCGAACATCATAATTGTAATACAGCATTATTAATTCATTCACAAAATATTTCAACTCTAAACAACACTTTGGTCGAGCGTCGGCTATCGGAGACTTAAATTTTCAATATTACAAGGGTCACATGCATCGCGAAAACGAACGACCTATGGGTATAATGATAATACTCATAGTATGGGACTAACAAATTTTCATGTAAACTGATTCATAAAACTTATTATGTCTTATTTTGATTTTAGAATTTAAATACTAAACGAAATGATGAAACTCGGAATGTAGACGAACGACTTTTGTAACTGGTGAGTGGGCAACTGATAACTGCCGACCTTTGTGGGAAATAATTAATGACTGGTTTTCCATCGACGTCGGGTCAAGATGCGCGCGGCACCAATAAAATGTCCGCCACATCCATTAGCGCACATAGGACCATATGCAAGCGCTTTTTAATGTAAGCCGAGTAATATTCAGATCGACGATCCATGTGACATCGATCACATCGTCGATCTGAATATCACGACCAGAGAAATATCACGACATTGAAATATTGTGTTTTACTTCCCTAATTATTTTTGAATCAATTTTGGTCCATTTTCTATGTTACGCGTTACAAAAACCGTTTTCATAGGATGTGTGCGTTCAAATATTTTGGGTTTTATGTTCCTTAATTATTGTCGGATAAATTATTGTCCATTTTCTAGGCTACGCAAGACACAAACAGTTTTCGTCGGACACTTGCGTAAAATATTATTTATTCTACTTTCTCTAATTATTGTCGAATCGATTAATTTCCATTTCCTATTTTGCTTGTTATACAAACCTTTTCGCTGGATGTGTATATTAAAGTGTTAAGTGTTGGGTATTCTATTTTCTCTAATTATCGTCAAATTGATTATTATCCCTTTTCTACGTTGCGAGTTATAAAAACTGTTTTTGTGAGATATGTGCGTTTCCCTAATTATAATCAGACCTATTTCTGCGTGGTGTGTTATACAAACCTTTATATATAACTTTTACTTTTACCAAAACCCAATTTTTGTACGTATTACATTTACAGAAACATCACTTCGATAAATAGAAATCACTGAATTATCTCAATAAATGACGGGTTAATAGTGATAGTTAAATTATGCAAAAAATTTAAAAACTTTTATTTGATTTGCCTCAGAACATCTGTCATATTTTAAGCACTATTTTAATGAACGAATATTAAATTTTGAAAATAATCCACATTTGTAAAAACTGAATCATAAAAACTTTAAAAAATACTATAATATTTGAATATTTATATTTAATTGACAACAAGAACGCGAATAAGCCGACTTGCTGCGTGAAGCCAAATGGTATTATGTTAAATTAATACATTATACCCTCATAAAATTAAAATAAAATTTTCAGGTTATCAAATAAACTAATACTTACCATCAAGCATCACGCAAATATTCGAATATTAAATAGGGCAGACTAAAAAAATGGGATGTCGAATGAAAAAAGTGCGTATAAAAAAGAAACAGTTGTACTTAAGAACATTTGTAAGACTTTATAATAAGTGAGAAATTATGACTTGATACGAATAGGATAGCACCACTGTGAGACAAATAGAGGTTAATCTATCTCAAATTATTATGGCGTAATTCTAATAGCAATCAAACGACAGACTTAAGTTCGATGTTGTTGTACCTGACGTCACGATACAAGTCTGAGAAGAACAAATAAATAATGCCATCTCATTCTTGATTTCTGGACAAATGCAAATAAATGAAACATTAAAATGAAACATGATTTACATGCACACTAATAAAATGATATTCTCAGGCTTTTGCCGATGATATCCGTATAACTGAAACGAATTTTCATAACGCATTTGCAACTTATCCTTCTGTGACTCGACCAATTGTGAAAGCGAGTCGTTTCTCGGTTTGATTAACCTCGCGTGACACTGACGTATTAAAAAACCTATCAAGCAAGAATAGATCCTATACTATCAGGTTTTGGCACACATTAAGACGCTTGTAAGTATAAAGGGTACATTGTATTTCTACTAAACTACTTACAAATATTAATTTTTCACAACGTAAAATTAATGTTCACAATATCCTATAAAAACACGAAAAAATGTGCATATCTCAAAAATTATAAGATCTTTAAAAACTGCCATAATTTTCTTGTAAACTCCCAGTCAGATTTTCTTAACGCTGTTTTCTTTTTGTTTTGTAAGTCGAAGTTATGTTTGTGCAATATACTACGAATTTAAAAAAATGAAATTTTTTTTTATATTTGATAACAAGCCCTTTGAAATAATAGCCCACATGGTATATAGAACCAATGGTTTTTAAGACCTTTATTTATCTACTCTTTATGGATATTTTTTAAAATTAAATTGTGTAAAATATGTAATTAAATGTATATTTGTGCCAAATTTAAATTTTCAACGTAATAAGGTTTCTAAAGAAATCGGCTGAGAATATGAAAAAATATAAATATATTGCCTTCCATTTTTTCGTAGGCCAAAAAACATCCTACAATTTGAAAAAAATTATGACATCTAGAATCATCGCTATATTTTTTCGATAAGTTTACACGACCTTGTCTACGAAACCCATATTTTTCCAAAATATTATATTGAGTAGTTTCGAGAATAATCGGAGGGGGGGGGATATATTTTGCCGCATATTTTTAGCATACCTCTAAATTTACAATATATAAAATTATGAAAAAATACCAAGGATACCCTATAAAAATAATTGTTGGTAAAATATTTTTCTTTTGCTCAATTTAGCAACATTTTTAAATTTATTTTTCTTAATTTTAGCTACTGTGTGACTATGTGCGGGTTTAATATATTTTATTACTATGCCAAATTACAAGTTTGTTCGAGTACGTCCAGAATTTTCAGATTGACGAGTAAAGATGGACAGAAATGCTAGTGATCTCATGAGTGTTCCGTTTTTCGTTTTGATGTAATTACCCCCTCTATTACCAATATTCCATAGGTCCACTCCTAAAGCGACCCCCTCTATTACCAATATTCCATAGGTCCACTCCTAAAGGGATAGTCTCTATATTACAAACACCTTAAAAGATTCGTTGCCCACGTTCAATATAAGATTCGTTGTTCACGTTCATACTGTCAATGTCAAACACATAATAGTCTGCGGTATACACAAGTAGTCGCACAGCCACTTTGTCGACAAAGAATTGTAAAATATCAGATGGACTGAATGAGTTTCGAGCTGTGAATTTTGTATGATTTCAAGTGTTCCTTTTTCAACAGTCTGTGGAGTGTATGATAATTCAAAAAAGCATTAACTTCATATATTGTAACTTGGTTTTATATATTAGAGAAGCAAAGTTTGCTTAATATACACCTGACAGAGAAATCTCTATCAAGAGGGGGTAATTCTCCATACTCAAAATTAAATTCTCTATCAACCATCTGACTACACTGGGCTACTTATTATTGTTTTCAACAAAATGAGAGGTAAGAACTTTTTATTATTTAAGTACTATTATTTAAATAATAAGTAATATGAAAAAAGATTAACTTTTTCGTAATTTCAGTTTGGAATTAGGCTTCAATATAAAACATTGATTATAAAACATTGAGTTGGATAGACAAAAAAGAAGGGATATATATTAATGCGAAAGTAGGTCGAATGGGCCAAATGCAAATTTAAATAGTGTAAATAGTATACATACGATTTTGAGGGTTATATCTGACTTATTTGTACGTGTTTTTAGCTGACGTAATAGAACAGAATTAAAAAAAATATATGCAATTGTTAAAGAGGTATATTTTTTGATAAAATATCTTCAATAACATTCAAAAATTAATTAATTACGGTCGAATTTTTATCAATGGACGACTTCCGATATCTATCATTTTAGATATTAAGTATGTAGTTTTTTTATACCTTGATTCATTTAAATTGACCCTGCATCGAGATTTAGCAATGGATGGTCACGAAATTGCTTGCAGCATAATTGACATTTGTAACTATAAGATAGAGGTGGCAAATAATAAGTTATATACATTTAAATATCTGGAAATGAGTAAAATAGGGTTAAACTTGATTTGAAATATTTTGATGTTGATACGTCACATTATGCCAGAACCTAGTATTATTAAGTTCTGCATTCGTTTAACATGATATTAATGCCCGCTTTTTCTTTGTAATACATAATCTTGAAAAGAATGTGATTTACTATTATGTATTTAATTCGGGATACCCAACGCATTTTTTTTAATTTCAGCCAGTGTTTGTCTTTTTCTTTCGTCAATATTTACGGTTACGGAATGCTCTTTTTGCCTTATAAAGTAAATAAGTATAGCTTTATAAAGAGAAGATTGTCAGTAAATTATTGTACCCTTCGTCTTTTGTACTTTTTGACGTAGTCACTGTAGACCCAAGCAAAGCTCTTTGATCATTGCCTCGAGGAAAACCATAATAATGTGCATTATGGCGTCCTTACACGATCAATAATATTTTTGTTTGTATATATTTTGTAAAAATTCTGAGTCTGTTAATAAATCAAATCTTTTTTGGTAGAATAATTCACATCTGAAACACAAAAAGTCTAACTACCGAACATAAAACCATAACGGATATGAATGGGTAACCCATAGGATGGTAAATAACATGTGGCATATTTATATAAAATTTTAAAAAAACTCCGTATTCCACCACTTTAGCAAGTGTGTCTCTCTAAAACACAAAAAATCTGAATCCATTATTGCCTGCTGATATTGTGATGATTCCAGGAACACATGTTTTCATCAAGAAAAATATATTCATTTTTAGTAGGTAATTATAAGTTTCACATTTACTTTTTCTAATATAAAATATATTATATTTAGCTTTTTTATTTCACAAGGAGCATCGTAAGAATTATTTATTTTTTTTATTAATTTATTATTTTCGCATGCAGATATTTTTTTTTAATTTTCCCATTTTATGTACCATTAACCATAGTAATATTTCAAGATGATTTGCTTGTGTTATTACATTTTTGAAGCAGGAAGTCTTGGAATTTTTTTGAAAATATTTAAAAAAAAGTAATAAAATTTTCATTTACTTTCGTTTGTGGTACAAAACAGTATTGAAATGTGCATTTTTCTAATACATTTTACATTATATTTATTAATACGAAGAACCTTTGCTCACGATTGGACCACTAACGCACATATATTTTGAGGGTGTACACACACACGCACATATATATATACATACACACGCACATATATGTATATATATATATATATATATATATATATATATATATATATATATAACACGAGCTAGTATTATCATTTTCTAGATTTTATTCTCTTTGAAATAACAAATTAAGCTATTTCGGTAAATATGGGTTTATTTGATTTATGTTGTATATTTCATAAATATTGGTGATATATTATAAAAACTTGATGAGTCGAGGTTAATAGTTCACAATGGTAACAGTTTGTTACTTCTTGTGTAGAAGAAGGGAATAATTTAAAAAACAAATACAAAAGTAAACTATACAAGGGGTAATATTAAGGACTTTACTTAACCACACCTTGAAATATTTGGCTAAGGTTTTATTTCTCCTTACTTTTCTTCACCTTTGCAATAAAAGGCCGAAATAAAGTACAGGAACATTTTGTTCCTTAATCGTCAAACCATCTGGATTCTTTCATAAACGCCAACCGTAAATTTTATTTTCGTAATCATAAGCAAAAAACAAAATGTGTTTGACGCAAACTATGCGCGAGTACCCCGCTTGAGAAATCTCGGTGTCCTCTACTGGGGCGTTATTAATTTGTGGTAATAATTTTACGTTTTACTCGTATATTAAGGGTGTTGTACAAAGTGGTTGAGTATTTTTGAAATTCGACGCTTTAATGCGTACACTGTATCTTAGATAATTAAAGACCTTACCTGTTATGCCAAAGAGGAAATTTAGGTAATGTTCTTCCACCGCAGCGATATTGTATCCGCAGACCTGTCGTTTATATGGCGTGTATTAATTTTGTATTATATTTTATGTGGTGCGAGAAAATTGTAACATATATCTCAGTTTAATTGTTTCTGAGTAGCCTTGCTTATGTTATAACGAAGTTACTTTGTAATATGTTTGCTAGCTATTCGATAAAGTTATTGTTTATAAAAGATATTCTTTTTTTGGAAGTGACGGATATATTAAGTTAGTTGGTTTTTGGATTTCGTTGTCGAATATCATACCTTATTTCTAAAACTCTAATAATTCGATCAGAATAGTTGATCTGTGGATTTGTACGTCGTAGCTTGTCCAGTTTAAGATCGATCAATATATTTACACATTAAAAATTATAACAATGTCGAAAATAGGTTAATAGGAATGGTATGTACACTTATATTTTTGAATTAATATATATTCTCAGAAAGGTTTGGCATTCTTCTAGCGTAAATTTAAATTCAAATCGTTCATGTGGGTCTCTTTTTAAAATATAATTAAACTATAACATTTAAGATTAAAATACATGTAAAGCCATCTACAGTGATCACATATCAATTAATGAATGTGCTTTCTTTAAACATTTTCAATTTGTAATCATTTTTCACTAGGCTTATTGCAATGAAATACAGCTTTTTGAGTACCTTAGGTCTTAAAGAATATGTCCGTTGAAATTCCATTGGACTTGTTAATTTTTTCTAATAATTTTTCACTGTAGTGACCAATCTATCTTCTTTTCAGATTTTTAATATTAATTAAACCAGTTTTGATACCGTAATACCAAATTTTCCAAAGTCTTAATGAAAACATTTCTTCCATACATATTACCGATTTGTGTCTTCCAATTCCACGTATACAATTGCAGTAAAATATTACTATTATTCTTTTTACACAATAGATGGTAAAATGAAAATACTTCGAACGTAATACTAAATTACAAATGATTCTTTTATTTTGTATTATAAGTAAAAAAACATCCGACATAAAAACAATTAAAAAAAAACTATTGACATGATTTGGGATTGGAAAGACAGGAAAGGACAAGGACACAAAGCGAAAGGTTTCAGGAGAGGCAGGACTTTTTCACTCGATGTTTGAAAATATTTAGAGACGTGATTTTGCTGATATCAGGATCCAGGTGATTCCAAATGTTTGCTGTTTGGATAGTGAAATATTTTTCGCAAGTGGTAGAGGTATGTTTAGGAATAAGCAGGGTGAGTGAACTTTCAAATCGTAGCCCAAGGCCGTGAGCTGACAAATCTTTAAATTTTCCACTAAGATAATTTGGGCTATGAGGATTTTTTAATATATTAAAAAGAAGTCTCTTCAGCTATTTGAGAAGTGACCGGTATTCAGAAATATGATAAAATTTTTTGAGGCCGAAGATATACTGGATGCATAAATTATGAAGACGTTCCAACTTGCACAAATATTCATCATTAAGATCAGGATAACATCACAGGTAGATTTTAGTTTTAGTCGGTAGAAAATTTTGAAGATGTTTCAAAGAGTGTATCTTGTTGACAACCCGACGACTAATATCATTTACTTGAAACGGCCAACTAAGATTTTGATCGATCTGCCGGTCCAGTTTTTCAACAGTTGACGTGCATGGTGTTATTGTACTATTTAGCACTAATTTTGGTAAACTAAGTAGGTTCACTTTAGAAGTTAGTATTTGACTACCAATGATGATAGCTTGTGACTTACTTGGGTTAACCAAAAGACCCATTTCATGAGCCCACTGACCAATTGAAGTGAGATCTCGGTTAAGGGTGTCGATGGTTTATGACAAGGAATGAAGGTTTGAGTGTGCATAGATTTGTAGGTCATCACCATAGATTTTATAATTGCTAGAAATATTTTTAACAACATCATCAATAAATACTTAGAAGAGGAAAGGAGACAGAACTGTCAACTCAGAATACGTATCTGACAACTTAACAAATTGCCTGCGTCCATGAAGATATTACTAAGCCACCCAAGTGAATGTTGGGATAACAACAATGTTGAACACACTGCTGAAATCAAGAAGCACAAGGACAGTGACTTGTTTATTATCCATCGAAAAGCATATATCATCAGTAACCTTAACAAGGGCAGTTGAGGTACTGTGGCCAGCTTTAAAGCCAGACTGAAGTGGATTTAGAGACTTATGATCATTGAAGAAAGTAACGAGTTGACCATGAATAATACGTCCAAAGACTTTAGATAGAAGCGATAGGATAAATATGGGCCGAAAGTCCTTGGGTTGCGTAGGTAATAAAATTTTAGGTACGGGCACAATATAGGCTTTTTTCCATTCCAAATGGAAGCCAGCAGTTATCAAAGAGGTATTAAAAATAATATCGATGACCGGAGCCACGATATCTATTATTGGTTTAAGAGCACGTATATTTAAGTCATCAATTACCATGGATTTCGATTTTATCGCAAGCAAATTAGCTTTAACTTTCGACTCACATCTACGTGCAATCATTCATTTTGATGTAAACATTTATGAGTTACGGTCTTAATGGATATAGTTTAAGCAAATATGTCTTAAGTTGACCTCTTTTAATAATGTGTTAAATCAGTTTGGAAATGTGAAAAGCGATGAAAGATTTGATTGACAAACTCAAGCAAGTACACGAGAGAGTAAATATAAATTAGATTGCCGCGATAGTCTACATCTTTTGAAAATGATGACGTAAATTTAACATAATTATTTTAATGTAAAATTCTATCAAAAGAGATAGGAAAATCACAGCTTTGAATATGAAATATTTCTCAATCGGTTCTTTGCTCCCTTGAATGAAACGTCAATTTCAAATAAACAAAAATTAATTAACACAGATAAAACATTTTTTTCCATTTTAAATCATTTTGTTTATCTAACTGATATTTATCAGTCTGACTAAAGAGACATGCCACTCGCCAATACAGATGTCGACAATACTTTTAAATAAGTTCTTTTATAAGCATAAGTCAAGAATGTTCAGTTTTTTATTGTCTTTAAATAAGCTTATTTACGTCACATGTATTTCCAGTGGTGATAATTTTCTGATGCGTAGTTTAAATTTAATTTTTCGTTCACATTTTATTCATAAATGCAACTAATATTATCATCAAGGAATAACAATTCCGGAGTAATAACCATGTGACCAATACTAACAAAATGAACCCATAATGAACAAACAACTTGCCTTGATCCGTGAATTTGTGATTTTTCTACTGTACAGAATTTCGTAATATTGATAAAAGCCAATAAATCTTCGACTGAATATCATACGGGTCTCATGATCAATCAATCAAGACCGACGGAGGTAAGCCCACGACACTTCACGCATCATGAAACATCAACCGCTCAGACCATGAGTGAGTCTGTGTGGAAAAGATAATGTGTAACCTGTTACGTGATACGTGTTCCATTTTCCCAAATTTACAAATGTCAACATAGAGTTTATTTATACATAATAATGGATAGATTACTATAACAGTGATAAATGTACTTCCCGTCGTTTGGTGTTCATTCTGCTTACACTGCCGAATTAACTATAAAATATTTATGTTCACTGAGTTGAAAATAGCACTAGGACTCGTAACTAACAGGCTTTGTCATAAAACCTGCACTGCGATTTCTGCTCGCACTGAACATATGTAATATATATTTCAGTAAAATATTTATGTTAACTTTGTTGAAAAAAGATTGAAGATTTCTGTCAAGGAAATCTACTGGTATTTTACAAAAGTTTCTTAGTAGTTTTATTACAAAAAAAAAATACTTGTAGCAGAATTAGTACTTGCTCTAATCAGAGTATGAGTGGAAATTGCAATGCAAGGGTTTTGTAGATACTTAAATATTTATAAATTTTTAGGGATACGTAATATTTCTATTTCATAATTTGCAAATATCAATATTATCTATTTCCCTGTAACTGATTGCTGTCTTTTACAGGATTAAAAGTATCATGAATTTTCCAAAAAATATTAGATTTAAGGTAACTTTAACATAAACTTTAAATGAAACCCTAGTAATAGCGTATTTTTCGTAATATTAATTGTAATAATTTTATAGAAGAGGTTAAGGATTCTATATAATTTTTTAATACATTTTCATCAATATCTTTTGAGCTATCTTTCCTGATATTGTAAACACAGCACATTAAATTCTTCTTACTTTTTTATCTGATACCAAAAATAAAACTTAAAATTTGAAAAAAAATTATTGATTCATTTGCTACTCCAAAATTTCAAGAAAATATTTTTACTTTTAAGCTACTAAAGTGCGTGCTATTTGATATCCATTTATTATTACATTAAAATTAAACTCAATATGTTAAACGTTTTCTTATAAATCTTCTAATTGATTCTTCACACTACGTAAAATATAGAAAAAGGAATATTTTTGATTACTTTGCTTTCCGTCAGTTTCTATAATAAACTTTTTGGATATTTCTACATGCAGGTATAAACTATTTATATCTAAGCCAAATTCAAAATTTTTATATTAAGGGGTTAGATGGAAGAACACGGAGTGGTCTCATAATGGTCCCTATTTATTATCTCCTAGATACGTAACTTTAAGAACTATATTTTTAATACCTTTCGCAAATACGCCTTTAATTTTATTTTCGGTATATTGGAAAGCTTGTACAAAGTAGATTTAAATGGTTATGATATAATAAATTATCAATAATAATGCTGTAAAAACTATTTTATCCATAAATATAAGTTAACAGTGTTAAGTGTTACTTTGTGAAGGAATATCACAAAAATCATGTAAAAATAAATTTACTTTCAACAAAAATTAAAGTAAGAAGAAGCAATTAACATTTGTTTAACTGATTTCATATTACCTTCAAAGCAAAAATTGGTTTAGGCGACAAAAACTGAAATACAATCAGTTTGGGAAACTTTTCCTGTGACTAAATATCGCTGATAAAATGCAATATTATTTATTAAATTCTTTAAAAAAAACAAATACAAATTGAACTAGCACTACGAGGATTCCGTAGATATTTAGACACAAACACACAAGGATACGTGGAAGTGTTACTTTAAGGGTACAGAACACTTCCGTTAATCTACTTACAAATAATTGTTTTTCGAAATGATTGCCTGCTATATTTTACCATGTAAACCTATAAATATATTGTCAAACATATGTTTTAAAGATAAAATAAATTTACATGTTTTTAATACAACCTTAATTCGCCGTAGTTTTCCTGTAAATCAAGGTTTCCGTATCTTGTTTGAACTGGAATTACTTTAGTTATAGTAGACATTACTTTACTTATAGTAAGTCACCACTAAATAATTCTTTCTAGCATAATCAATTAATCTCTATATATAACAAAATTGTAACAGAGTGAATTCAGCACATCAAAATTATTTAAAAAGAAGTGATTGAGTATAGAATGATATTAGAAATAAAAAATGTTTGCCTACCTTTAATTTGAGTGGGTATCATGTAAATCAACTGGACGGACTTAAATGAAATTTTGTGTGGTAATAGTATATATCCAGGAGCAACATATAAAAGAAAACATTTTTTTCCGAATTATTCTTAGACAAAGTCGTAGTTACAATAAATTAAGGGACACATATATACCGAGAATACCTCATTAAAAATACTAACAGTAATTTAGTATGGATACAATAGATAGCCCATCAAGATTTCCATTTGAACTATGAATATCATTCCTACGCCGTTAACATACAGTCGCGTCAAATTCCAAAAACTAAATTGCTATCGATTGTACCTATACATTTAGTTGCTTTAATTTTTTCTTTATTTTATACGCATATATATACATACATATATATATATATATATATATATATATATATATATATATAGTTAGCGTAATAAATGAAGTTGAAAGGAAAATATACATTTTAAATAAAAGCTATTTTTGCAATTGATTTAAATAATTTTTATGGAATTTGTATGAATTTTCCACAGGCAAAATTACACATTATAAATTCATAGACTATTACTCGTAAACTAGTAGAGATGATCACTTTCCTTTTTATTTTTTAATATAACCTATAAACTGTCAACATATTTCACATGTTCAGAAATAACGATTTAGCTAATAGTAGGCATGTCCCCAACACGTATCTTTAACAATAGCGACGACCCCGTATCGAAAAATGTATCCTTATATTTTCCCATTATTTTAGATATTTAACGATATCGAATCTATGCCTAAGGGTTTTGTTTTACCTTTCACCTTTATAGCACTAATAGTTTAGTCTGTGACATACGACATACATATTTAATAGTCTGCGACTGTGACATGCAGCAAAATTAAAAAGTTTTCTAATTGATTACGTAATTTGGAAAAGGTACTCGTCATGTAAAAAATTTAAAATTCTTTGATAAAATATATACCTTACTCTGACATCAATATACAACACTTCCCTTTCTATATATCAACTTTACGCATTTAAAGCCATTTACTTGACACTAATTATGTTCGACCAATATTATGTATATCGTTTGACGTGAAATAGTTTGCTTGAAGCTATGTATAAATGTGTGAAGAAAGGAACAACGAAAAAACATTTTCTTTTTTTGCGCTCTGAATATTGAGAGCGCAAAAAAAGAAAATGTTTTTTCGTTGTTCCTTTCTTCACACATTTATACATAGCTTCACTTGCTTGCACTCAATATTTATTACGAAAACTTTGAATGCATAACTAAAAGAACACAATTAAAATGACTATGGGTACTTAAATATAATTTTGTACTTTAATCGAATTTGTGCAGAAATTCCAATATTCTTTTCTAAATTGCTGTAAATGTTGGATACAAAATTATTAATTCATTTCATTGATATTTTTTGTTATGTATATATATATATATATATATATATATATATATGTACTTGTGTATATCAATAAGTTTAATTTTGTATATTCTGAATAGCTTCTTTATCGATACATTATTTCTGTCTACAGAATTAAATGGCTTTGTTTAAATTAAGAACAGATTGACAGATTCTTTATTTTACGTCCCAAACATTGGTCTAAACTTGGAAAATGCTTACACCCAAATGTATTTGACTCCTATTACAATTTTATATGAGTACTTGCGGATAAGTCTTAAAGAATAAAACGTAAAGCTGTGTAACGTGATTTGTCACGTAGCCAGGATCCCCTGAAGAATTATAGTTTATTTGAAGAATTCTATAGTTGTATTAGCTTTTCATATGGGAAAACATTATAATAGCAAAAAATAAGAGTTTTAGAGATTAGTAGTTAAAAACGACAGTTCTTATTTAGACACGGGAACCGTAAATATAGCATATTTAAAGCATTTTTGGAATAAATAAAATAAAACGATACAATAAAATAAGCATAATGATTATTTCACGTTTCTTTTCAAGTATATGCTGATATTATACACTTGTCTTAAAATATCAGGGCGTTTGTGGTTCTAAGAGTTAATCGTACTTTTATTGCACGATATAGCGCCTAACGACACTTGCTGTATTATTCATTTGTCAAACCTACATACAGTTTTTTACATAACCGCGTCGATATTAATTACTTGTAAGTTAACGTTTTATGTATATTTGTGCTGCTTATATTATTTAGAAATATTTTAAGTTAAATTAGTAAGATGTCTTCCTCAATATGGCCTTGTTTAAAGCATATGAATTTATTTGAACCAGCTTAGAATATACTCATAAATATTATTAGTTGTTGCGCGAAATTCCATGTAGAAATAAGCTTTTATTGTTTTAAGGTAAACTTGGTTCATTAACTTATCATCAATTACTTTGTTTATTTATATTTAACTATCAATCACTATCACGTATCTCATATCAGATTATTATTTATTTGCACACACCACAGATCTTTCTTACCATAAATAATCCTTCAACCCGTACAGGATTCTCTACAATGTTGCCTGTCCAAAAGTTTACGAAAATTCTTTTAGCCATTAGACGTAGTTCTACACATGTAAACATGCCCGTCTTTTTATCGTGCTTTAAAATTCACGCCCATACAAGAATAGTAATATTCGCACACACGTTGTCCGCGCTCATACTTAACGCTATTACGTGGCGTCGGGAGCACGAAGCGGGTTACGTAAAACACATGCCCGCAAAAGTTCACAAAACAATTTCTGCTGCCGACCGTTTCCGGAAACGTACAGCACATAAATATAGCGGAAATGTACAGCACGTAAATATAGAATGCAGTATATATATGTTAAGTTCTGCTATTACAGCGCAAAGAGACCCATTAAATATATAACGGGGAATTGTAAATTCAATAAATCAAATACTCGTGCTTTTTTATTAAATGTGTATCAACATACTCATGCGCATACGCGTATGTATATGTATATGAGTGTTTGAGATTCATGACACAGATATATATTGACGTATTTGTAAAGTATTAAATCGTTATTTATATTAGTCCAGAAAACTTATAATACACTTATATACTCTTTTAGAATTATATCCGTTTGAATTCGATGTGGTAACTATCCATGACAAAAGAAATCCAGAGAACTTAAAGTAAATTTGTATACAATTTTATCACTATCTTTATTTAGTGTTGTAATTACCAATAACAAGCAAACTCCGAATCGGTCATAACGATATATAGTAATTTTGTTAATGTAAAATTTAACCAAAAATATTAAATGTTTATCCTGTAAGATGATAGTGCATAAGAGAAATTAATTTACAGCATTTTACAATTCACAATAGCAAAAAAAAATTATTTAATAATTTAAGAATAACTTGTTGATTTGTCCATGTAATGGTTTAGGTATGTAATTTACTATATTCTGGAGATAAATCCATTTTGTTCACTCACATAAAACCTTAAAGGGAGACTGCTAAGTCTGGAAAGTTTTAAGTTCAAAAACCATTTGTTTTTCCTAATATTCTAGTATCTTTTAAATATACGTGTACATTTATAAAAATTATCAACTCATTCATTATATAAATATACGTGTAATATTTTTCATCCCTCTTATTATTTCAGATTATTTGGAAGAAATCTTACAAATTTATAAATGAGTATATCCGTATGAATCGAGAGTATCCCAAAATATTTAAAATTTATATTATAGGAAAACCACATTCATATCTATATTTTTGAAAATATAACGGGTTCCAGGAAAAGGCAAACAATTGAAAATAATTTTCCTTTAATCATTGTAATATTTTCTGCAAATATAATTTCGCACCCTCATGAAGTTTATGGCGTCATTTTATTTTAACTCAATTGTATATTTTTTTAAGCTTGTCCACTCTAGTTAACCCATCTTAATAACTAAATAAAGAAAACCATTTTTTTGTTCTGTAGGTACACATTCTTAACGAAGACTTATTACTGTTGTTATTTAAGAAACACTTGTTATTTATTAAGACACTCGGACATTTTATTTTGTATTATATTTTAGGGCACAGGCAGATAATTTTGGTAATCTAATCTAATATAATTTACTGCATTACTTAAAATGTAAAAATACCTGTTGACCAATAATAACGGGTTCTAGTTAAGACAAAAGAAGTATGACGGGTGATTTAATTTTTTAAGTCACGATAGAGCCTGTGCTCATAGCCTAATTTTATTCTTTGATTTCGTTCGATCAGTAAGGTTAAGTAACACATGCAATAGTCGGATTGGTGACCATTAATCAAACATCTTACTAATCTTATGACCAACTTTAGCAGATGATCCACGCGCTGTTATCGTCAGATATTAGTCCTTATAAGAAAATCTAGTCAAATAAGAATCCCGTTTCTTCTTAAATGTTATTAAGTGTCCAAACGCCTATGGAATCCTCACAGTCGTTCTAATTGTACTTGTTTTTAATAAATTTATTAAATAATATTGCATTATAGCGCTGATATTCATCAAAGAAAGTTTTCCCAAATATTTTCCTTTTTGATGCTCAAGAGCTTTTTGAACCATGAATTTTGTTAAAAGTAAGTTTATTGCCATGTTAGAATGTTGTTTTGCATGATATTGGCTGTCAAGTATTTTTTGCAGATTAAATAATTATGTAAGTTTGAATGTGTATATGCGGAAGATATAACACACTTTTAAACTAAATATTACAAACACGATGCGTAAATTATTTTTTCATTGTGTCCAATCGTGTTTACCCCTGTATACATACATGTATATTGGGTTGGCTAAAAGTGTAACAAATATGGAAACTAAAAGGTTAATTTAAATGAAAAACACCCTTCATCCTAAAGTAAACTAACCGCAGAAAGAGACATATTCTTTACGTGTTAAATTTACATAAATTAAAACAAATTTATTATAATGTTAAAAATTTCCTGTTCGTATAGAATTGCAAAAAAAATGAGGTCCACAATATATGAAAAAGTATTTTTATTAACCTCAAATAGACCAAAAAATTGAAAAGGGAAAGATGACACAGTCAATAACGTGCTTGGATCATGTGAATCGTTAATGGGATCCAAATTCCACAATAGGTAAAAAATACTCAAAGGGCTACTCAAAACGCTTTATTTACTTAAGGCTAATTATCCCTCGTAACACATAAAAAGATTATGAAGCTTTGTTTGCCCAGACTTATGGAGCTTAAGTGATTTAATCGAGACGTGTTCCTAAGCTTCAAAATGTGTAAAATAAAATACCACAAAATATTTGCGTTAAACCTTTAGACTTTATAGATATAATTAAAGATAAAAACATTTACAATATTAATTGAAATGATGTTCTGTATTAAGCGCAATATATTTGAAGTGTGTCAGTAAGAAATGTTAATTTTTTTTTTAATTATTATACCGTAAAAGGTAAAATTTTCTAATTCACTCTTTTACTATTTCTTTGGTATCCTTCCATCTTGAAGAAGGATGGGTTTTTATTTGATTGTTGAAGATTTACGTGCGATTCAATAATGACATGAACTCTATAATTTATTATATTAGTATTGTTTGCCTTACAGAGAGACCCAATCATTTATGGTGAATCTAATGTATGACCAGATATAAATGCAAAATCTACATGACATGTAATTAAGCTTTTGTCAATGCTTTTTTAGCCCACAGACAATTTGGAAAGTGAGTAATAAGGAGAATTGATCTAGAATTTCTACAAAAATATCTAGTATAATTATGATATCTTTACTAAATATATTCTTATGATATTTAAGATTCGATGCCATCTTTCACTCCTACAACCTTACATGTAGTTACATTAACTGTTATACAATTTGGCCCAATTATATTATTTACATATTTATTTCTCAAGTATTATCCATACATTTTAAGAAAAAAATCTAGAAAAATTGGTGATAACGTGCATAATGTCAAAATGTTATCAATCTATTAATCACAAATCAAAATTAAGACATAAAGGGCGTTACGAGTATTAAAACAGGTCACAAGGTATTAATTAAAATATTGAAATTTGATTCAAGACATAATTACCAGAGTGTGAATAATAGAAGATACTCACTAGACGTTGGTTTAAATTTTGCGCTTTGCAAAACGAATTTATATCCATATAATAATTACATTTACACATAAATATATCTAAAATGTTAGCATGTAATGTCAAAATTCTTAACTATTTGTTAATGGCTACGTAATTTCATGACACCTGAGTAAAAATTGAACTAGTTTCAAAATTGTCATTTGTCTGTCTATCTGTTTTTCCAGGCTAAATTCTGAAAAGGTTGAAAAGATTTTCAAAAAACGTGAAATATATATTCAATTTTCAATATAATGAAAATTTTAAAAACATGCAAGCCAGTTAGAGTTAACACACGAGCCAATAGAAAAATATCATATATTCATGGACTGTATGCTGGCTTTTATTTTGTCGAGAAATATCTTTAAAAATAAGGAGTCACGCCCAGGAGCGAATGATTCATCGAATGAATTTCAAACTTCAATAACTCGGTATAGAATACAAATAATGGTTGTTTTGTTTTAAAGGAAAAGCATGACAATATTACAGCGATGTATAGACAGCAAAATTAACCCATGATAGATATTTCACGCAAGGGAATACTTGTGTAGATGTGACTTTTGTAGTCAAATATTTTGAAATTTTTCAAATATTGACAATATTTTCAAAGTCATATGTATCTTATATCTCATATCACTATCCTATATTCATATAGTTTTATTGAGTATCAATACGAGTAAACTATGCAGGATAGACTTTTCTATTAAAATAACTGCACGTTTCCTTAAAATTTATTGGAAAATGATGAACTTTTCCCTAAAAATATTTGTGTAACACTGAAATTACCGCTTTTTCATCCGTAGTAAAGTCATAATATCGTGGCATCGTGAAATTGTTCGTGTGAAAAAAGGGTTATTTATAAATTTATGGGCAGTTTTGCATAATTTTGATATCGTTGTTCATTTGATTTTATATCGTCTCATCATGCAACATCGCATTGTGCTGCTAAAAAAGTTTGTTGCAAAATAATGAAATGGTGATAAATTTAATTAATACGTGTTACAACAATTACTGGCAAAATCAAAAGTACTGGCAAAATCAAAAGTACTCGCTCCGCGTTTTGCTTCTCGTTTACTAAATAAATAATTTTAAGAAATTGTTCATAATAAATAAAATTTAAAATAGTAGAAAACAGCGGGAAAGGGCAAGAAGGCTTGTAGAAAATGTACAGTTGCCTAGTATGAAAAAAGGCAGGTTTTGTTGAAAATTGAACACAAAGTAAAAGATTTGAAAAATCATTATGAAAATGAACGAGTTTCCTCTATTCTCATAATTAACCCGTCGATAGAAAAAAGAATCGCCAACATCGACTACGAATTACGACCTGTAGCGTATCCTCTTAAATACATACGTAAAGACCAACGCACAATGACGCACATCATTTTGCAATGACAAATTTAGGTTATGATAAATACATTGGACAATTCAAAAAATAGATCCTTTTTAGACCAAATTATAATTGGATTATTTGTAGGCTTACATGAGTTATATAATTACTTCTATCGTCAAAACTCGGGTCGGTATAAAAGCACATATTTGTGATGGTGTGAAATAAAACTGAATCATTTTATATTCCCTGGTTTTTATATGGTACGTTCTATGTTTAGTTATAAAGGCTAACATTATTTGGAAGTAAGTTAAATAAGAATTACTATATTCTCTAAAATGCATTTAGTAATAAAATTAAATTTTATTAAATGATGGAAACTGTTAATATTTATCCTTGTGCCTAACCACAATACGAACGGCTAAAAATACAGATTTTCCTGCTTCCGATATATTGATTAAGTTTGTTCACCGTCTGTTGCGTTGTCACACTTAAGGGTGACGAAGGTCTACGTTAAGGGGAATTATATTTATTTCCTTCATTTTATGAATATCAAAGGAATGTTGCGAGTTAAACTATTCGTAACGATTTACTAACAAAGTATATTGTGTTATAAAAAGAAAACTTTTGTCACGAAGCTTTTTTTACGAAGATAAATAGGACCTTAATTTTTTTATTTTAAAGAAATGAAAATTGGCAAATGGTAACTGATGTATTGTCCATCATTTGAATTGATGAAACGTCCATCATTTTTCAATAATTTTTTAAAGAAACGCGCAGTTATTTTAATGGAAAAGTCTATCCTGCATAGTACACTCGTATTGATGCTCAATAAAACTTTATTTTGAATTATTGAATAAAGTTTGTTATTTATATTTTATGAACATAGGATAGTGATATGAGAGATTAGATACATACGACTTTGAAAATATGGTCAATATTTGAAAAATTTTAAAATATTTGACTACAAAAGTCACATCTACACAAGTATTCCCTTGCGTGAAAGATCTATCATGGATTAATTTTGCTGTCTATACATCGCTGTAATATTGTCATGCTTTTCCTTTTAAACAAAACAACCATTATTTGTATTCTATACCGAGTTATTGAAGTTTGAAATTCATTCGATAGATCATTAGCTCCTGGGCGTGACTCCTTATTTTTAAAGATATTTCTCGACGAAATAAAAGCTAGCGTACAGTTCATGAATATATGATATCTTTATATGGGCTCGTGTGTTAACTCTAATTGGCTTGTATATTTTTATAATTTTTATTATATTGAAAATTGTGTGAATAAATATTTCAAGTTTTTTAAAAATCTTTTCAGCTCTTTCAGAATTTAGCCTGGAAAAACAGGTAGACAGACAAATGACAATTTTAAAACTAGTTCAATTTTTTCTCAGGTGTTATGAAATTACGTAAGCCACTAACAAATAGTTAAGAATTTTGACATTACATACTAATATTTTAGATATATTTATGTGTAAATGTAATTATTATATGGATGTAAATTCATTTTGCAAAACGCAAAATTTAAACCAACGTCTAGTGAGTATCTTCTATTATTCACTCTGGTAATTATGTCTTGAATCAGATTTCAATATTTTAATTAATATCTTGTGATCTGTCTTAATACTCGTAACGCCCTTTATGTCTTAATTTTGATTTGTGATTAATAGATTGATAATATTTTAACATTATGCATGTTATCACCAATTTTCCTAGATCTTTTCTTAAAATATATGGATAATACTTCAGAAATAAATATTTAAGTAATATAATTGGGACAAATGTTATAACAGTTAATGTAACTACAAGTAGGGTTGTAGCAGTGAAAGATGTCACCGAATCTTAAATATCACAAGAATTTATTTAGTAAACATATCATAATTATACTACATATTTTTGTAGAAATTCTAGATCAATTCTCCTTATTACCCACTCTCCAAATTGTTTGTGGGCCAGAAAGGCATTGACAAAAGCTTAATTACATGTCATGTAGATTTTGCATTTATATCTGGTCATACGTTAGATTCACCATAAATTATTGGGTCTCTCTGTAAGGCATACAATACTAATATAATAAATTATAGCGTTCGTGTCATTATTGAATCGCACGTAAATCCTCAACAATCAAATAAAAACCGATCCTTCTTTAAGATGGAAGGATACCAAAGAGATAGTAAAAGAGTGAATTGGAAAATTTTACCTTTACGGTATAAACAGCAAAAATTTAAAAAAAATTAACATTTTTTACTCACACACTTCAAAAATATTGCGCTTTATACAGAAAATTATTTCAATTAATATTATAAAGGTTTTTGTCGTTTCAATTTATATTTAAAAAGTCTAAAGGTTAAACGCAAATATTTTGTGTTATTTTTCTTTACACATTTTGAAGCTTAGGAACACGTCACGATTAAATCATTTAAGCTCCACAAGGCAAACCAAGCGTCGTAATATTTTTATGTGTTACGAGGGATAATTATCCTTAAGCAAATAAAGCGTTTTGAGTAGCCTTTTGAGTTTTTGTAGCTATTATTGAATTTGGATCCCATTAACGATTCACATGATACAAGCCCGTTATTGACCGTGACGTATTTAATAATTAAATTATCAGTGGACCTGAGTCATCTTTCCCTTTTCAATTTTTCGGTCTATTTGAGCTTAATGAGAATATTTTTTTATATATTGTGGACCTCATTTTTTTTGCAATTCTATACGAGCAGGAAGTTTTTAAGAATATAATAAATTTGTTTTAATTTGTGTAAATTTAACACGTAATGAAAATTTCTTTTTCTGCCGTTAGTTTACTTTAGGATGAAGCTTGTTTTTCATTAAAATTAAACTTTTAGTTTCCATATTTGTTACACTTTTAGCCAACCCAATATACATGTATGTATACAGGGGTAAACACGATTGGACACAATCAAAAAATAATTTACGCATCGTGTTGGTAATATTTAGTTTAAAAATATGTTATATCATCCGTTTTGAAATAAAATAATTTTCGAACAAAACATTCAGACTTACATAATCAAATATATATTTATAGGTACTGCACCTTAAATCTTATCTCGTCGATTAAATTAATCAGTCCCACTTACTCACTAATACATTCTGTTTCTTTAGCCCATCACCGTTATCTTAAGAAAATCCCTTAAAATATAATCTTTTTAAAATACATATGAAGAAAGCACAAATATTATAAAATAGTAAATTTCCATGAATAAAATTGTTTTATTTGTTATTTAATATGTATTTTTATCAAAACATTAGTAATCGATTTGCGAGTCTTTACTAAAATGTATTATTAATGGATTAATGAACTTTTCTGTAAAAATTAATACGTTTTTGGTTAAGATTTTTATACGCAAAATGTTAAGTATACAAATTTTCGTTGGCCGCGAAAATTTATCTGTGAGATAAAATTATGCAGTGTTTTAAACTGTCTTATTATTGATTAGAAACGTTACCTAAATAACACAAACAAATTTGATTTCGACCACAAAATTACGATGCGTCTTCTTTTAGTATTTGCATCGATATTACCTATAGACTCATGAATACGAAGAACTTTGATGGATTCATTGCTTCCTTGGTCGCACCAAAAAATAATTTCAATATCATTGCGTCATTGGAATGACAATAGTGTTTTCATAAGTAAATTTGAATTGAAAATAGGAAAAAGTATCTTGACATTTTTAGAAATGAATAATACATAAAATTTCGACGAACCTTCAAAAATTGACTGTTATAAAAACATAAACACAATATTTAGATAAAGGCAGCAATAATAAACTGCGCTACCTTTCTTAATAAGGTCAATTGTATTCAACGAGAGTGAAAGGAAGAGGGAAATATTTCTGCAATATCTACAGTTAAATTTTAATTTCACTGCTCCCTTATTTCTAAATAATTTCTCAGCAATATTGTGATATATTTATTTATATGCTAATTTTGTTCTACGAGAGTGATGAAACTGGGAAATATTCCAACTCTGCCCAAACCATTTAGTTTAGGAGTACGCAGCTTGCTTATTTTTAATTTTTTTCTTTAAATAATTTACCATTGTTTTTTATTAATCTATTTCATAACATTTTATTAAAACCAACATATTTAGGGATTGACAACTACCCTATTTATTAAAGAAATTTGAAGACGTGCCTAAATCTAAAGGATGATTGGGTACAAATATTAAAAGAAAGCACGAAGGAATGGATCAAATAGGGATACTTGGACAAATGCTAAACAAAATAGATAAAATGTGAGTTGTACAGACACATTTATGAACAACGTGATATGTATGAAGTATTGTATAAACAGCACGTAGGCTACATATATAAACACATATTACTGTAGGCTATATATATGAACACTTATTTTCTGAAATGTTGAAAATTATGTAAATTTGGAGAATGTTCCCATATTAAATAAGTCAAATATTACGTACATTATATAATTACGTACGCATATAATATAAATATAACGCAATATAATCGGCGATTTTGGGGTATGTCGGTTCTTTCACATAGTTTTCACCTCAATGAAATACTTTCGAAATATTGAATCTGCGTCAAAATATTGATTGCTTTATGTTATGTTATCGTAAAACTTAGTAAGCAGGTAAAATATAAATATCCGAAGACGCGAAATTCTGCTTACAATTAATTAATAATTTTAATTTTTTTTCTCTAATTCTAAGGAAATTGATTAATATTCTTCTAGAAGGAATTTCTTCTTTACAAATGTTAATATTCTGAGTGGATGGAACTTTTGTAGGTTTTAATGAGTGTGTACCAGAATACTTGATATTTGATAAGCATTATCTTTTCAGTAGATAAATTATCTAATATTTTTGCTTACTTCCAAAATGAAAGTATGTATTTTGATTACAATATACTGATTTCATTATAATATAAGCAAAGCTACTTAGAAATAATTAAACTGAGATATCAGTCACAAATTTCTCGCACCATATAAAATATAACATACTATTAAAATTCACGCCACATAAATGTAAGATCTGCGTGTGCAGTATCGCTTCCATGGAAGTACATTACACACATTGCGTATGAGGTATACAGGAAAGACGTTTATTCATCTAATATTCAGTGTACGCATTGAGCCACCGAATCTCAGTAATACTCCACCGCGTTATTTAACAACGTCCTGAATGGAGCTTTACGAGAAAAACGTAGAATTATTACCACAAATTAATAACGCCCCAGTAGACGGCACTGAGATTTCTCAAGAGAGGTACTCTCGCAAAGCTGCTACAAAAGTATTCTGTTTTTGTTTATGATTACGAAAACAAAATTTACGGTTGGCGCTTATGAAAGAGTCAGATGGTTCGATGATTATATAACGTAATGTGGCTACCCTTTGTTTCGGCCTGTTACTGCCGAGGCGAAATGAGGTAAGGAGGAATAAAACCGCGGCCAAATATTTAATGGTGTAGTTAAGTTTGATCATCAGTGTAATTAATTAGGAAACAAATACCGGGGTATATTTTTTTCCTAAATTTCTCTATCCTTTGCTTTAAGATTATGAGATGTTATCATTGTAAGCCAGTGGCTTCAAAATGTATATCATAAAGATTTTGCAACGTTATATGTTACAATCACTGTTTACAAAGTATACAATATAATTCTAGAAACCTAACATTAGTAAAGTAGCTTTCATTTTTATTTTAAAAGAGAATAAATCCTAGAAAACAATTATATCGTTTAACGCTGCCAGTTTATAAATTAATTTTACACACGGTGTCCGGGAACAGATGTCGGACAAAGAAAGACGCTATTGGTTATTTACATCCATAAAAAAATAAATTGTGGTAAAGAAAAAAAATATTACGCCCGACTCTTTTTAACACACCCAATAATTGCCTGAATGTACCGATGTGCACAAGTATTGTATGTATGAAAAAGATGACAAAAAAATATGAATATTTTTCTCAATTTTCTGAACAAATAAGTTGTCTTTTAAATTTTTTTTTAACTGTCAACTATTTCTCAGTAAAGGAATAAAGTTTTTCTTAGTCCGTCATATATTATGGACTCCGTATATAATAAAGACTCAGACAATAAATACAGATAATATTTATCCGTTCACGGGTTAGGTGGTGCCCTAATAGTAGACATCGTCAGTAAACGTGTTAGATTTTTTAGTATTTTTCTTCTTATAGGCGGATAATTTAATAAATGATGACGTTAGTAATAGCACTTAGTTCAGTTTTCTTCTTTTTTAATTACTAAAGGCAACAGTGTATTTTCGAACGACAAAGCCATCGTAAGGTTCAATCTTCTTGTCTCAATAATTACATTGCCTTAATTGACTGAATTCTATTTAAATCACAAAACATGATTTTGTTCCAAACAATAATATTACATATTTTATATATTTGACTAATTTATTTCCATTGGGAAGACGTATTTAAAATTGAATTACGACAAACTTCGAATTAATTTGTCGATAAATACATTTCGTGACATGCAAAAGTAGATATATGAATCAACTAATTCTTAGGTAGTGTTGAAAACCAAATAAAACTTAAGTTTATATAACGGAATTAGAACTATGAACGCCCATATATGTAAATGGTTTAATTGAAAACATATTTTTTTCTGAAACTCCATACTCATATTCTATATACAATTAAGATAACTTGTAATTAGTATGTATTGTATGTATGAACACAATTTTTGTTGCTGCAGAAGACATAACGGACTCACTACACCAAAGAATATCATAAATTATGCTCAAAACTTCTTCCAACAAATACAATAATGTCCTTACTGGAGTTTCGCAAGACAAACGACTTATGGCCGCAAATTTGAAATGCACTGGTAGCATCGGGATTATTTTAAAAAAATCTTAAGAAATAGCCATGCCAAAATGAATTTGTTTTTCTTCCATACAATTAAGATTTAGCCCGTCTTAGAAGTAGACACGGTTTTAGTTATGGAATAAATTGCATTCGCACTTTGCTACATTGAACGAAATCCGTTAGCATTAAATGAAACCATCAGTAAACAGTTTAATATGGGGATTCATTTTAATAATTCTTCGACATTTGCTTAAAACCTATTAATTATTTTCATTTGTAAGTGTAAATTGAATAATAATTTAAGTATTTTTTAAAATAATATTACGTTTTAAAATTGAAGGTAATAGCCTAATCAACGCGTGACTTTCTGTTAGAGATAGCTTTTCTATTTTTGGATTTTGATTATTTTTCCGGGACTTGTAACTGTATTTCTAGTTTAATTGTTCTTATTTGATGTAACATACGATATTTATTTGATGTAACTTAATATTGCGTTGCTTAAGTAGTTTATTTCTTAAGACCATTAATGACGTAATTCTGTATTCGATCGGTCATTTCTTCTACACAATGCAATACGTGTATTTATTTCCTATTTATTAGGAATCGTGTTTTATTACCATTTATATAAAACTTGCCTTAAATATACTTACACTTAGGTAATACAGTGTATTGAAAACGATTATATTATTAACATAGTTATATAACAATCAAACATATAATATAATTGATGTAAATTTTATTCGACGAGTATTTAAAAACTGAAAATTGTGTTATCCGTAACTAAATACTTTAAGAAGGTAAGCAAACGCAAAACTTGGACCACAGTGATTACATGTTCTCTTTAAATAATACATTTTCGAAAAACAATATATATATATATATATATATATATATATATATATATATATATATATATATATATAATATAAAAGTCATCCCCAAAAGTTATGATTAATATTAATATTTTACTTATGCCCGATGCACCACATGTGGTCAGGACTCTCAGTCAGGCTGACTGAAACATATTTCGTACGTTCCGTACACCAACAGGCGAACCGACGACCAACCAAGGCCCGTGCCTCGGCCGTAGGGTCCACTGCTTGATAGTCGGTCCGATGAAGGGTAGAACGTGAATTATCGGAAAAAAAATTTATTTAGGAAAATTAAATTAAATATGATAATGGAAGAAATTTATAAATGTAAAAATATAATAATTTAATTCCTTTTTTTCATTTTGGTCGTTTATGGTGTTCATAATCAAATTAAATAAAAAAATAATGGATATTTTGTATTAAGTAAATGACATGAGAAACTAATAATTATTACCTAAAATTAATATAACGTTTCCGTGTTCCAGTAATCATTACAATACCGACACGTAATAACAATAAACTTACTTCGGTTTGATGTATCCCTGATCGAGAAAGTAACAATATTAGTAAACAAATTGTGGAATCAAAAACAGATTTAGCTTAATGGAGTTAAAGGGGGAAACAATTACCTTTAACTGTTTCTCTCTATAATTCCATCAAGCTAAAACTTAGGAAGTGAAAAAAAAGTGACATTTAATTTTACTATCTTTCATTAGTTGAGTTCAGTTGTTTGCATTTTGGGACATATATTGCTTACTATAATATGGTAAGCAATATATGTCCCAAAATGCAAACAACTCGTTCTTATGCGTCATGGTTTTATGTTCAGTTAACTAGACAATGTTTATTTTAACTAGATTTGGCTGACTAACTTAATCAAAAATGACGCCTTGGCTTGTTATCAGACTCTGGATTGTGGCAAAATGATTGGAACTGCTTTAACTACCACGGCTAAACCGACACATCGATACTGCACGAGGCAATACTTAAGAGAGTTCTGTCTGTGACTACGTCAAACACCACGGTAGATGAGTAACGCAGTGAATTTCTCATCAATGTATAATTATAAGAATATACTTATCGTATTTGAAAGGCAGAAGAAGGATTCCATAACCGTAATTGTTGACGAAAAAGAAGAACATTATCCAACATTAAGTATCGCAAATTGAATACATACCGGTAAACAACATTATATTGTCCACCGCGTATTACGAAGTAAGATCAGACATCCATATCACATTTAACGGGTACATAGCTTACGGCCATAAGGTTGTGATATATGGTGACGGATCAACAATAAAATGTGGCAAATAAAAATTTACGCGTTTCGAAATATTTGAACGTACAATTTAAATTATTTGTGCGTTCTAAATATTCGTTGTAAATTTTATTGTTTCCATCATCACTTCTCAGTAAATTTGAAATAGGGAATTAATTTGTTCCATCGAACTACCTACCATGTGACTTGACGAGTTTATTAGAAGATATTCCATTAAAAGCCCATCAGCAAGATGACACATCATCATTCACAGAGCGTTCTAGACTCAAACCAAATTGTTCGTAGATTAGTTGCTTGGTAGGATTAACTGGCCAGCGCACTCCCCCTGTTTAAATCTGATTAGTTTTTTAGTTAAGGCTATTTTAAAGACATAGTAAATTCCTAGGAGATCACATTCCAAGGTGGCTTTCAATTGAAAATCCGAACTAAAGTTCCCATTCAAACACTTAAATCAATTTATTAGCTGGCAACGGCCAAATTTCATATTATACGGCTTTCCAGCGCCTGCACTCCTTAACACATGTCAGGTTCTTTGAATTTTGCAATTAGTCAATTAATTTCTCTTCGTAAATATTTAAGTATTGTTCTCGATAAAATTAGGTTATGAATGAACGTCAGAAAAATTATTGATGATTTCACTGTATATTTATTAATGAGCAGTTCTTTTTCATTGATTCTTCTTGGCAAACAAAATCCTTTCTTGAATAATGGTGGTGAGTTAAAAAATAATTAATACCTTGAAAAGGAAATGGTCGTAGAGTAAATTATTGAACTAGTAAATTGGAAAGGTGCTATTATTGTATTTATACAATGTACTCAGTTATATATTTGTCATTTCTAAGTTCATATTAATTTTTTTATGAACATCAGTAAAATGAAAAAAACATTTCGAAACTATTTTACATCTAAATTGAAATGCGTTTTATCGATATCATATTAGCATTCAGGCTCCTCAAATATTATTTATGATAATATTATGATTATTCCCTTTTCACGCATTTGCATTGATTATTCCCTTTATGAAATTAATGGAAGTTAATCAGATTTAAGCATGTGCTAATTTAGCTTGTTTTAAAGCTTGTTGTAAAACATACGTTTAGACGAGATTTCATGAATATATTTTTTTGTTCTCAGTAACAAAATAAACTCATTTAAATTAAATGAGTTCTGTTTGATTACTGAGAAAAAAATTAATACCTGAGAGCAATATATTCGATAAATAATACATAAGTATCAAACCTTAAAATAAATGTATGCTACAAATTTATAAAGGCTTTCGTTTTTATGTTCAAAAGACGGGCTGAAATATATCACTAAATTCCGCGGCCGCTTGTTAAGATTTCAAAAATCAAAATTGACAAAATTCGATTTTTTGCAAATATCTTACTACTTGTATTCCATATGGCGTTAGATGTTTCATAAAACTTACACTTTTCGAGGTTTTTGAAGAGCCTAAAATTTTCTATAAATTTGGCTTCACTCATTTTTTTGTATACTTAAACGTTTTCGAGATATAGCATGGAAAGTGGGAAGCAATTGACTATTTGAAAGATAAGGCTATATACACTACGTAGTTACGTAGTACACTTTACAAAGTAAACTATACAATAAAAATATAATTATCAATAATATTAACTTTAAATAATTGTTCATTTATAAAAAAATGCAAGTATGAAATAAATTAAAAGTAAATTAGTTGTGATTACTTGAAATGGAAAAATTTTAAACCAATAAAAGTAACAATAACATTGATTATTTGACTTTACTTCCTATTTTTAAATATTTTTTAAATGCAATAATAAAAGTTTTTAAAAATGTTTTACGTTTATTTTCGACAATAAAATGTATTTTGATATTTAGAACGTCAAAACTTATGTCATTCGAATGTTTTAGTATTTATTTCACAATATTCTATCTACACATCACGATTGGCTACCTAAAGATAGATTTAAAAACAATTTACAAAATATCAAAAACTCAATAATTTTCAAAATGCATAAAACTGTAAAGGCTACTATATAATAAAATGAATTAAGATCAAAAGAAATGTTAAATTGTATTTTTCATATAAAAAAATTCCAATAATTATTTTCCAACTTATATTGAAAATCTTTTGGGTTCGGGTTTCATTAAAATTCGTATTAACAAATGAGATTTCTCTAAATTTGTAAATTTTCGTTCTTAATTTTCATTTCATATAGCTAAGAAAAAAAATTAAGAATTTAACAAAAGTTAAGAAAAGAAATAACAAAAGGGGTATTTTTTATTAATAGTGAATCTAAATAACATGTGATCAAAATACATTTCGAGACAAATGTATGTAAAATTCCATTCATATTCCTAAAATTATGAATAGAAAATAAATTCTAAATATAATTTTGTATTAAATTAAAATGTCTTATTTCTTTCTATGTGTTGGATATTGTCCCGGGTCACTTATTTCCTTTGAATATTTTGCACTTTTATTAATTTTACGCTGGGTTTTTAAGGAAAAAACAAAAACAAATTAAAAAAAGTTTACCTGCTGCTTTCCCTAAAATTGTCATAACTTCAACAAATATTGTTGTTATTAATGTTATGAAGAACAATCACTTATAAAACATTAGATCTTAATCACTCATTATTAATTATTTACTACTAATAATGAAAATTATTTTAATTTCTTTGCTACTAATTTTAAAATAAAATATTTACTTCTCTATAGCAGTAAAGCAAGAATGATTTTTTAGTATTCCAAGCGTATAATTGAAATATAGCTCTGAAGTCATAATTTTTGGTGGGAATAATTTTTTTGTATGTATACAAATTTTTCAAATAGCTGAAATCAATATTTTATATAATCTAAACGGTCGAAAGAATATGATTTTAAAGCCAAGATATTTTTTGCACTTTATTATTTTCTTTCTGTACATATGTTTATAATTGACAGTAAACTAGCTGTGCCATATTGTTTCACTCGCGTGAAATTCGGAATAGTAATAAAAACTTTTTTTCTCACATGTTTCTCCTGGTGATAAAGTTTTACCATACTAAATTTTATAAAAATCCATTCAGTAGATTTTACGTGATTGACGCACAAAGTAACATGCAAACAGACAGATAAAAATTATAAGAAAAATTTTCCGGCTGCTATCATCATTCTATATATTAAATCAATCACCCTTTTTAACATGTACAGAATTTACTCTGTTACAATTTATTATTTATATAGATTTTTAGCGAACATGTTCAAGTATACATTACAGTAAATATTTTTAGGAAAAAAAGGATACGCATTTTAAGTCTCAACTGACCTCATTTTACTACTGTAACGTTACTGCATAATGCAGTAAGGATACGGTAGTAAAATGAGATATAACGATATACTAGTGAACTGACGAAAACAAATTAATTAGTGAACAATTTTTAATTAACCTTATGATTGTTTCATTTTTTACAAATTATATTTCTAGATGGATTTTATGAACAGTGTAATATCTTCAAATAATGACAACTGACGCTGTCTAGCATATGGTGAATTAAATAAAATTTCCTAAATAAAACAAGAATATTAAAAGGTAAGTCTTCAAAAGCTTCATTTAAAAGATTTCGTTTCGAAGTAATTCAAAGTAACAGCCAGTCTCGTACACGATTATTATTTCAACATTTAAAATATACATTTATGGCAAAATCGCCTTTAAAGTACTGGTATCCTATAACTGCATAACTGACAATCATTCACGAAAAATCATTTCGTGCAAGTATGCTTATGTGCCTGTATGATAATTTTATGGTTTTGTATATATCGGCACGTAGGTGAAGTTAAGTGAAACGAGTTCAAACTTAACACGTTTACTCTTCGTCATGGAGTAGTTCCTGTTATCATATTTCGTCTCTATTACAAGATCTTGGCCATCAGCTGTGACCAAAAAACAAGTGAAATAAGGCCATATATATTGAATCTACTTCAAACCATTGATGACATCATCCTATCACCATTTTCCGGGTCCA
Source organism: Druceiella hillmani (assembly GCA_039881145.1). Lineage (NCBI taxonomy): Eukaryota > Metazoa > Arthropoda > Insecta > Lepidoptera > Hepialidae > Druceiella > Druceiella hillmani. The sequence continues at coordinate 29,634,525 of JAYKKI010000022.1, read as the reverse complement.
TCATCAAATCTTCGCTACCACTTATGACCAATTGGCTTGTCAATATACGTCAAACAAGCCGAAACACAATGAAATTACTTCTCAACAGTAGAAGTACAGTTATCAACTTTGGCTTTCATCATCAGAGCCTGGACACTACATGTAACTAAAAAATTCGACAAGAAAAGTTAAACGCGCGCAAACGTGTGAAACATATTCCATTAAGGATTTCTATAATCACCACAATCGCTTATTTATCCTGAAATAGATAAAAAATTATTGTAAATTTCAACACTGAGGTCATACAACATGAACATCATACGTATACGTATGATGTTTTTATTTTTATATTTCACTGACATATTTAAAAATATTGGCTATATTTTAATACGATTTTAAACGAGTGCTATGCCGAGTACAATTTTTTTCTCATTTCTGTTAAGGCTAAGTATGCCCAGAATGAAGATAAATGTAGTTAGAAGCACAAAGTAATGTAAGTACAAAGTAGTTACAAGGAGCGAGGACAATGTAATTACAAAAGGAGAGAATTTAGCTTTAAATAGAGCCTTAAGAGAGTTGATATCGCAAAAATCCATTAAATACCACAGGGCTAATCCGAGTATCCTAAATCTAAATTAAAAGTATTAATAAGGTAATTGTGAATTAACTATTCATAACCATAAATTCATTTCGAATATTCGAACATATGCACGACTAAAATCATACACCCTCTGAATTTTGGGAATAAAAATAAGTCAAATTAAAAGGTTTTTTTAAAACAAACAAGTTTTGGTATATTTAAATAACATAGTGTTGACATTTAATTAAATCATGAAAACGTTGCACTATCCCACGGTCATATCGATAGCTGAAGAAAATCTTGGTAATTTTTCGCAAACTTAACCATATTCTAATCCCTGATAATAAATTAAAATTATTGTAATACATTTCTGACTTATAATGTGGGGGAAAATCAAATAAACTTATTATGTTATGCAGAAATATTAAGAGATAATATTTTTGTTAATTTTCACCTTTTCATATTTAATCTCGCAAATTCACACTCTACGTGTCAATTATCAACTTAAATGCTTAAAGCAAATATGAATTCATCCATATTTAATTTATTGCCAGGAAATTTGTGAACATTTCCGTAAAAATGAGCAAGCACACCGTTTGATTAAAGTCAAATAATACGTACCAATATACATAAAACAATGCCACAGAATTATTTACACGAAAGTACCGACACACGTTGAGGTTTTACAAAGCTTGTAAGAGAGTTGCTGAAAGTAAACATAGCCTTTTCGATGGTTGGAAAGGTTAAATTAGGAGATTTCGTTAAATATGCTGTTAATGATTTGCGAAATACTTAAACGTCTATATTAAATTAATGTACCTGTGTTGTATTTGTAAAATGGAAATAATTTCTTCATATTGACATTGGTATTAACGCGAATCATGTTTAGGACAGATTATATTGCGAATAATAAAACTTTTTATTTCCTTGTCGTTGTCCACAGAATGTCAAGTATGACTTCTTGTAAGTGAGAGCCTGTGTTTGTGTATGCGCGCGCGCATGCATGCGTGCGTATGTGTGAGTGTATGAGTGCGTATGCGTGTGTAAGTGCACGTATGCGTCCGCGGCAGTGCCTGTGCATGCGTATGTACAATGTATGTGTATCCATATCGATGTAAAAAAATATTTCCATTTTTGTATACAAGTGTAAAGATGAATGCGGTAAAGTCACAGAAAAGTAATTCTTAAAAGGGTTTACTGTATTCCTTTTAATATACTGAAAGGAACAAACCGTTTTTATACTCTATACAAAGGAAAAATTCACAAAATTCACCCCTTGGAAAAATTTAAAAAATCACTTCAATATATGATGTTCTCCGCTTGATATCTGCACAATATTTAGACTACACTGGAGAATATTGTAGTACCAACACTTATTTGAAAAGAAAATAATATGTCGATTTGTTTAATTATCTATAAGCCAAATATAACAAAAGTATACCTGTATACAATATAATTAAGTCTGGAAATATAGCAGCGAAAGCTGATAAATTATAGCTATCCTACTCTAACACCTTTTACAATTAATAAATAGCACTTATGCTGTAGGCGTTTTCGACGTTGAAATTTCTGTTATTTTCACGAAATGTTCCACACGCCCTATTACTATATAAATTTGACAATTCGTTTCTGTAAAATAATGTTGTAATACCTGTATTTATAAAATTATTTTGCGGTGAATCTTTCTGCAGTTCATATTTTGCTTATGTATATAGTTTAATAATATTCTGTGGGTATAATACGATGAGTTTTGTAAATAGTCGTCAGCAGGTAGAATATTTATTTGGGCCAACAATATTTTAGATATCAAATCCGCTTGTTTGAAAAGATTCTCTTTGGAAATTGAATGAGTACAATTATGTAATCATTAGCTGAGATATAAAATAGAGAGAAATATACGTTCCGTTTTCATCGCAACAATGTACCTATTACCAGCAAAACATAAAACGATATTACACGTAATATGGTTTAATAAAAATATATTTAATGCAGCTGCACTTGCTACACGTGGGAAAATTATTAAAAATCATAATCAAAAATAAAATTATTTTTGATTACGATTTTTACGATATTTTTTCAGTTTTGTGAAAGAGCTCTTAGATTTTTTATTGAATTATCGAATGGTATTATTTATTTATTATTTATTGAATTTTAAAACACGTTTATTTTTAACATTATGATACCACAGATAATTAGCTGTATGCTTAACATTGTCTTCTTCAACTGTACACCTGTTTATAACAGCTTATCATTATTATTCAGCTTACAGTTGTTGCATGCTATTATAATTCAATAAAATCAGTGGTCCTATAAATAGGGATATTAAGGGCTCTAATCATCGTTTCTTCATTTTCATTCGTTAATGGAATAAATTTTGTTTGTAGTTTATGTTGTAGTTTAAAAGACTTTAATATCCATTAGCAATTTTTATATTCATTAGTTCTCGTTAATATAATAAAAACACCCCGGTTTTTTCATTATTTTGGTTAATTTCTTTACATACAATTTGTAGTATAGCCAGTAATTTCTATTATTGTCAACAATACTATCAAGTTGAAAAACCAGGCTGTTAAAAATTTCAACATATTTAACATTTTAATTAACTCTTAACTTTAATTAATTAACATTTAAATAAGCTCGTTCACACTTGCGAACACGGCCAAGTTTCTAATAATCCTAAGTGACAACGAACAGAGAAAAAACTTTAAATTATTGAACACTAAATACGCAGATATTGATAATACTTAACTACGCTAAAAACAATATATACAAATATATGTATATATATATATATATATATATATATATATATATATATATATATATATATGTATATATGTATATATATATATATACATATATATATATATATATATATATATATATATATATTTGTATATATGCATAAACTACCAGGAGCCTATTTTATATAACTTTAATTATATGGAAACTTGCTTTTCACAGTTGGCCATTCGCAATACAGAAATCGTTGGAAGCTATAAAATTTAGGTCAATATGTTATATAATATAAACATTTGAGTGAAAATCTTATGGAAATTTGTTTAGTATTAAATGCTTGTGTTATTATTATTCTAAAAATATATCAAACAAACAATTACATGAAGAGACAAGAGAAAATTGTATATTCTATATCTAACGGCAATCATCCAAATGAAAAATTAAAGTTCAAGAATAAACATAATAAAGTGCACGAATTTGCAATCGAATGAATACTTTTTTATGGACAGACACATTATTAATATTTTTGGAATTCTAAAAAAAAATAATCTCTATTTAACTTCCATTCAATGGATTATTTAATAATTAATGGTAGATAATGGTTTTGTCTAAAATTACCAATCAAACAAACGACTAAACTCCTTTAATTTCTTTTATATCCGAGGCAAATTAAAATTTACCAGACCATCAATACGCATATTTAAATTAACAACGGAAATTCGGTGAATAATTATATCCATGTCGATTAAGAACCCAACGGATCACACATAATTAATTTTGTGGATCTTAATAACAATAATAACTTAACTATGCCCTTATTACTTTTAAATGAACGTATTGTTAACCAAAAATTAACAAAAACTGTTCCACCCAAAATATTTAATGGCCTCGAAAATTAAAAATATCTCGTAATTCTTATGTTCAACATGCAATTATTCACAGTTTCTCATGTAACAGTGTCAAATTATTCAAATCAATATATCACATATGGACTTAAACACATTCACTAAAAGAGTGTAAATAATATCAGAACGATATCGATACACGCACATATAGAAACACTTATAAACAACGCGTAGGCAGAATGATCCATGCGCCGCCGGCTTTGATCGCGCAGTGAGCATTCCCACTTTGCTTTTCGCCCTCCTCCACCTCTGATTCGAGACCATAAGTCTACATATAATCTCACCATGCCGTGGCGAAGAATTTCATTTAAGTTTCTATGGTCTAGTTACGAATAAAGTTAATAATATATTGCTGAGAAAGATCGGTGTCTATCTAAAAGAAGACCTACCTACTCGTAATATACATCCGCCACTTTTATACTAGCCACGGACTGCTCGTTTAAAATTATACTTTTCATCAGCCACCTTTTTATCTGCAATTTTGGAAGCCTTAAGAAATTGAAACGAAATAAATTGCAGATCGTAACCTGAAGTATCCATATAATTACTTCAACAGTTTATCAAAATACCTTTTAGTTTTTCCTTTTTTAAAGTTTAGCCTTGATGAATTGATAGAGAGACGACCAGAAAGACTGGAAGCCAGATAGATGAAAATTAAAAAAAATAAAAATTTGTGGTTAATTATACTACAAATAACCTACCACACAAAAAGAGATGAATTGCGAGATCACAAATAGACCCTAAACTTTTATTTATTTGGTTAGATGTGTAGATTTATTAGATCTTGGAACAATTTTACTCATAAAATCTAGACTAACGTATATCTCATTTCGTTGCCATTCATACACAGTGTATGAACGGCAAAGTAAATCAGCTATACATAAGCCACTTAATAAAGTACTGAGAAAGATTATAGTACTTTATTAACTGGCCTGTCGTAATACTCGTAATTGAATTTATTTTTATCTTTGCTTTAATTAATAGATGGAAAAACTCTGATATTAAAATGTTATCACTAATATTCCCACATTTTCATTTATATTAATAAGAAATAATTACAAAGTAAAAATGTAAACATTGTTTAAGAAAAGTTTTTAGAAATATCTACATAAAGCTGCACATATAATTTGATAATAATTAAAGATGACAAACGATTCTGAAATATTATGAGTATCTATTTATTGAAAATATATTAACATATTAAAATAAATCCATGCAACGAATTTGGATATCGGTCATGTTGTGAATTTTCGTGGTCTCTGAACTAGACAGTCGATGATAAAACTTGATTAAATGTGATGTACTGTGAATGTGCATTTGTGGCGTTGACCATTCACAACTCAGGTCCGTTACAACGACTAGATCTTTCTTCCCAACGTACATCACTAATATAATAAATTGCTACGTTTCTATCCTTATCCAATAACATGTAAGCCATCAACGTATGGACGAAGGATTGATCCTTCGGTAAAATAAACAACAATAAAATTATAAAATTACGAAGTAAAATTTAACTAACCAAGAAAATGCTCGTTAATCGTTTAAGAGCAAAAATAACATAGTGTAACAAAGAACCGCATACACAGAGTGTAAAAAATATATATTATCATTCAGGTGATTCTATGCTTCAAAGTGATTAGATTATATTGAGTATATAGTTCATATTGCAATTCTCAACCATTGCTAGAAAAATTTATGTCAGAGAAAAATTAAGGTCAAATTTAAATATGTTTTATATGGTTTCCCTTTAAATGTACAAAACTCGGGAACATGTTTTGGCTGAATCAGTTAAACTCTAAAAGTCTATTCAAACCAAGCTCAATCACTTTTTTATATTTTAAGAGAGAGGATTAGCCTTGAGTAAATACGACGTTTTGAGTTGCATTTAGAGTTACTTTGGAGTTATTGCTAAATTGTACGGCCTTCAATGATTTACACGTCTCGAGCCAATTGATAACTGTGAAGTATTTAATTATGGTGAGTACGAGTTATTTTTCCATTTTGCTTTTTTAATTTTGCAGTCTATTTGAGCACTTCTTTATACATTAGACACCTCATATTTTATGTATTTCTGTACAATTGAGAAGTATTATAGCAAATTACAAATTTAATTTAATTTAAGTAAATTTGTCATGTAAACAAAATTCGTTTCTCGCCATTTATTTAAATGAGCAACACTTTTCCCTTTAATTTAAATTCTGTAAGAAAGAACTCAAATTAACTGCTTGAATTTAATCTTTTTGCCAAATTTAGTAAACTTAATAATATATGTGATATGTATACTTAATAGTCCAAATCGAAAACGTTTTCAATTCCTGTAAGAACTATTATTATAGATAACAGAAAATAAATCGATAGTTCCCTAACATATTTCCTCGAAACTGAGTACATTTCTCAATGCACTGGAATCGGTTCCTAAAGTAGTTTTTCAATTTGACTTTTCGAATTTCGGCTCCTATTTACACCCACAATGCGAGAATTTGGCTCTTACTAGAAACAAACTTCTTACAGTACTCATAATCGTTACATTTTCACATTGTTTTCTTTTGAATTTTCTACTATTTCTCATAAAAATATGAAAAAGTTAATAATTTCCTTCGAAATATTATAACGTTTTTTAGAAATTTATTTCCAAGTTGTTAATTAAAAGGTCATTGGTGATATCTACATCAAGTTTTCGCACCGTATTCAATTAATCATTAATATTTTCGGTTCTATTTAAATGTTGAAATTTAAATTTTTTTATAGATTATACGTTTCAGAATAGACTTTATAAGGAGAGTATATACTTGAAATTTAAGCTATGAATTATATTCAATTTCAAGATAAACCTAGAAATTAAAACAAAATTAAAAATAGGATTGGCGCATATTAAGTATACTTCTAACGATCTTATAGCTGAATATGTTATCTTTCTTTAAGAAATGTCCTTTTTGTCTGTTTGTTTCTATATAATTAAATTCTACATTGTTCCATCTCGGAACCATCTAATTACCAGCAGTACTTGCTCTACGAGGTTCTTACCATAATAAAATTATTTGTACAGTGATTCCATTATAGCATTTACAAAAAAATATATTGTTTTTGGCAAGTTAAATGTATCGCCTTGTATATCTTTTTCACGCGTAAATATGTTGTTTTTCTGAGAAAAAAATGTCATTTGGAAACATGGACACATTGTAGTGCGTAAGGTTTCTTTCTTTCAATGATTCTATTGTCTTCATACTCTTTGCCAGAACATCTCCAGTATGATCTGTTTTGTGCAGAGCCTGATAAGATTTAAATTTAATATAACATTTTGTGGAATAGTCGTGGAGAGAAAGGTTGTTCGACTATTATGAGGTTTTTAGGATCAATACATATTTAACTTTTGATGTTAAAGTCGTTTTTCATGGTAAATTATTTCATAACATGTGCAAATATAAAGGAATAATCTTAATAAACAGTAGTAACGTCTAAATATACACATCACATGCTGCCTACCAGTTCGAATTTAACTTGATCGATGTCAATTTCTGCAAAATAATTTATATACAATGCTGAAGCCAGTATGGAAACGATGATCTGGTTACAAACGTTACTTTCGACGTAATCAACATAGGGCAGATCTTACTACGTTAGATGGATGATGATTATTTCATAAAAGTGAATGAAAAAGGGGTTATCACGTATTTCCTCGTTAGCAGCAGTCTACCCGCGTCATCCCGTAATTATACAAGGGAGAGTGACTAGTGCAAGGTGTTGGAAAAAAGACATCAACTAGATTGGGTAACTAAGCCTAAACTGTCCACCTATCCGTATAAGAATATTACAATCAATGTGCATATAATGTGTCCGTCATTCTGTTTCATTTATTTTGATGCTAACATTTACCCTCAACCGCACACTACTCTGTACCAAGATATCATATTGCATGTAAATCACTGCGATGTCGTCCTTAATGAAACCATCCAAAATTGTTAGAGAATCCGAAAATGCCAGCTATTTATAAGAAATTAAATAAGAATTTTTTTAGACTTTAATTTTATTATTATTAAAGTAATTAATCCTCGGTAAGAGCCAGCAATATTATATTTTATTATTAAAAGGGACTCAAAGGAAACTTCTAGGACATTGTATAGAAATAATAAAAAATAATACAAATAGGTATAATAAATTCAATTTATAAAAATTTCTTTAAGTGTATTATTATATCACCGAAATTACGAATTATTTATTTTACTCGATAGTTACTAATAATCAAATTCTTTAAAATATATTTTATATACGTATTATACTCTATATTTTTTTTACATAAGCGATACTATCCTCCGAATTTGTCTCATACTTTTTTTAGCTGTCATTTTCGTAGCATAATTAAGCAGGGAAAAATTAGGTTCATTAAACAAATTATGAAAATAATATTACACAAATTTCTTTTTGGATAAAAATTCCAAATAATAAGTTCTTTAATAGTCAGATCATCTAGGAATATTTGATTAATTTTTTTTAGATATAGTAAGTTAAATGATTCTTTCCTTGAGATATGAAAGTGGTTCCGTTATAGAATTTCCATACCAAACTTTACATCAGCGCTATTAGGGTAAGTAAGACATATTTTTCCTGTATCTCAGATAATAATTTAATAGAGTTCATAGAGTGCCTGAAAAGTTTTTCTAGATGTATAAATTATGTACATAAATTAAAATGTATCCTCTTATTATCAATTTAATTAATTTTGTTCTTTTATACTAAAATAGTTATATATTCTAATCTTTAATTTAATAAGTATTAAACCAACAGTCATAAAACAATTTTATTACTTCGTATAAAGAAAAGTATTTCCTTTTCTCTAAGAATTTTTTGAATTTATCATCGTGTATTTTACTCAGTAACTTTTAATTAACTTATTAATGCATAATCATTGGTAGATGGCTAAATATCGCGCTTATAGAGGGCTCCCGTTTTTGTCTACACACGCTTGATTAGTTGAGAATGTGTTAAAACGCATTAAAGCTACCATCCATCGTCACAGTACAGGGCGCACTCGTAAATTGCTCCGGCCGGGGCGTCGCAGTTGGGCGATTGAGCTGCAACTGTTACATGGTACACCTAGCTACCCAAGTTGGTTAACTATATTAACGAGTAACAGTTGCATATTGCCAAGTAACTCTTAGGATTCCGTAGTGAAATAAGGAACGTTTACATTTTCATCCTCTTCTTTAATCAGTCTGTGTCAAATCCTCACTTACAATTTCCATGACTTTAGACTTACGTGCGAAAAGTTTTGCTGATAGATTCTTTATTTAAAGACTCAAGTAAATATCTAACGATGGAAAAATATAACAAAAATTGTTATTAAAAGGATGAGGTGAGGTATACACTTTTTTTTGCTCATTCCTCAGATTTAACATTCCCTTCGACGGAAAGGAATACGAATTCACGGACCTTTTAAAATAAAATTGTCATTTCATTTTTGATATATAAGCTTCATTTAAGAAATATTAAAAGCTTCAAGTTAACGAATGTTGTAGCCTCCTCTGTAAATTATTCTATATCATTTCAACAGGAGTTTCAAGTAAAATTATTTCGTTTATCATTTTAAGAGCTATGGGCATATACGGAACCCCAATTTGTGCATTCTCCACATATACTCGGTTGTTTCCTTTATATCAAATCTTGCATTGTTTTTCTTATTTCTGAAAAATACCACCTATGTTGCCGGTAAGGTTTACGTTAGAACTATTCATTTGAGCTCTATTTGATAATCCTCTAAATTAATAGAGTACTTGCTCTGAATCAAAAAGTAAAGCGTATTTATAAATGTCGATGAAACAGCGTAAAAGTGAATTATATAATGTATTAATACTAAAATATTCACGTTGACCAAATTACATCTTCGAGATAAACCGCCGAAAAATAAAATTTATAATTCTGTTACTCAAATATATTAAAAAAAACCTTGGAAATATTTTAATAAATACCTTTGAAATATTTTTGCGACTATTTTCTTCATATACATATTCCTTTAACGGGAAGGTAACGGTAACGGGAGGTGCTTTTATTTTACCAACTACTACTTTAAAAGGACGTCTGCAAAATTTAACTAGTAACGGATTCATCGAATTGGAAAGAGTATATGAATGATAAGAATCGAAGAAATGCTTTCGATGTAACTTTTAAAAACATATAATCAAAAGTCATACAGAAAACATGGTATATCTTTTCAGACAAACTTTTGAAACATAAATTTTCAAGGGTCAAAAATGAGTTCAGTGATATTAAAAATCTGGAAAAGTGGAAGTCTGTCACTTGTTAGTTTAAAGCTACAGAATGCCGTACTTTTAATTACGTTGAAGGGATGCAAGTAATCGAAGAAATCTGTATCTATACATGCAATAAAATCATGGAATTCTCATGTCTATGTATTAAAGATAATTATAAAACCCAAGTCAGGTGATATAAAACAGTAAGGTTAATAATATTTTCGAATGGCCCACAAGAAATAAGTCAAGAATACCTTTATTTTAAAATAAAGGAATGGAATTGGTACTACGAGTATTCCATTCGAAATATATTTAAGCATTTATACAAATATATATATATATATATATATATATATATATATATATATAAGTTGAAAACCCTAAGTGGAATTACGTGAAAATGAAAAGCAAAAAATCATTAATGACTTGAATAGGTATATGCATACCTCTTTTATATATTTAAAAACATTTTTCATCTATTTTTTTATCTTCACTCAATTGGAGTGGATATTTGTGTAAATTGTAATCACAATAAATCTTAAAGCGAACGAGCTACGGAGTTGTGACCTACAGACTCACAGACCAACGTGAATATTAGAGTCCAGTTTTTAGCATTTGAATATAGAAACCAAAAACAAATCATTTTAACAATTATTATTGTATCAAACAAATTATTAGTTGCTAAATGATTATTCGAAATATTTGCGTAAATAAATTTCATTCATCTAGTGCGTAATTTAGTTACGCAAATAATAAAAAAGAGTAATACTATACTTAGAAACAAATAAATTGAGATGTTCGTCACAAGTTTTTACCACCAAGTAAAATATTACTCCTAGTTAATAAACTTCACATAAGCGAAAAGATCTGCTAGTACATTGTTGCTTGCGTGGAAGTACATTACTTAAATTGAGATTCCCGCACAACAAGTACATCGTTTAATTATCTAAGATACAGTGTACGTATTAAGCCGCCTAATCTCAATAAAAACTCAATAGCCTTATACAACAAGGTACGGAATGGAGCGTTATGAGAAAAAAGTATACTTATTACCACAAATTAATAACGCCCAGGCAGACGGTACCGAGATTTCTCAAGAGAGGCACTTGCGAGGAGCTTCCGCAAAATGTATTTGGTCTTCCTTTATGATTACGAAAATAAAATTTACGACTTGCGCTTATGAAAGAGTTCAGATGGTTTGATGATTATAGAACAAAATATGGCTGCCCTTTATTTCCTCCTATTTCTGTAGTCGAAAGAAAACTGCGAACATATATTTAATGGCGTAATTAAGTATGATTATTAGTTTTATCCCGGTATTTGTATCCTAAATTTTTCTTTGTTACAGGGAATAATAAATTGGACAATAATGAAGAAAATAATTGTACCTCACAGCGTCAAGTTTTTCTATCATAGGATCACTTCTTTTAAATAGAAAATATAAAGTGAATGAAACCGAATTTGCAAAGGTAGTTTATTTTTTTTCAAGAGAAATAACCCCTAATAATGTCATCGAATGTTACCTGTATGGAAATTTATTTTGTATGTTGAAGAATTAACAACTGCAGATAATATTTAACCCTTTAAAAGTTAAAGCATCACATATATCTTTAGGGAATAAGGTGTGAGTTTCTGTTCAATACCATTTGCTTTATATGCCAATAATTTACAGAAATGTACCTTGCAAATTTGATTATGAGAATTGTCAGGTTTTTCTATTTATTCATTTGTCTCTTTTAATGAATCCTAAACAAAATACATATAAATAAAGGTGAAATTAGTTCTTTAATATAATTATTTACTGAAAGAAAATATTTATAAGTTTAAAAAAAAAAATTAAGTTAGTTAAAAATTATTCTCATAAACTCTTTGTTATTTTATAAAATTTATTAAAAGAAAGAATAACAAACATATATGGAGCCAAACTCTATCACATAAAAATAATATATATGAATATTTTTCAAACATTTCTCAAAACAGAAGATTTTCTTAGGTTAGGACGAGAAAATTTCTTTAGAAAAAATGGCTAATTCATTGATATTTAACCAATTTAATAAAAAATAGGTTATATATTTTACTTGCTAATGGCAGCTCACGAATCAAACAATAATTTACTAACCATACTCGCATTAATTAGTTCTGCAGATTTTCCTGTACAATTTTATGTCAGTCAAAATTGTTTTCGTAAAATGTTACTGCTTGATATCAAACAAAACAAAGAGAAAAATGAGACAAATTAATATTCCCTAGCCACGTCCTAAATTGGGCTAGAGAAAATATTAATATTTATTCACTATTTGACAACTACGTCAGAAAAGGTCACTAGAAAATATTCCTGTTGGCTATTCATTTAGGGCACGTAAAATACTATGTCGCGGTCCTGTTGAGTTGCAACCGCAATTTCTGACTTTTGAGGAAAATATATTTTTCTAAGTCAAAATGAAATTAATTTTCCTTCGAAGTAGATATCAGTTCATGTATTCAACTTAAATTCTTTTCATGACACAACAAATGTATTAGGTCTAAAATTAAGGAAAATATTTTAAAATTCTTTTAAGCATTAAACAAAATTTAAATTACCGATATTTCACTAAAATACGATTGAAAATATATCAATTCGTTTATATTTCGGAATTACATTACAGAAATTTATTAAAATTTCACTTATTATAAACTTAATAAATACTAGCAAATATTTGAAACTCGTCGTTCAACCTCTTTCAATTTAGGGTCTTTAAATTTAATTCGATAAAAAATTTAATATATAGAAATATTTTTACTTGAGTTACTCAGTTTATTATAACTTTTGCTCACTTTATTATTTATTCCTAATTCTATGTCTCATCAGACCTGAAGTGACATTTGTAATCGCGTAGTTAAAATGTCACATACCAGTGACGGACAGCAGCCCCGATAATGACGGTGCGAAAAGCAACGCACTGTACTGAAGGCACTCGCTGAAACGAGGGATCGATTACATTCCAGGGGAAGATTAATATTTCACGTACACTATCGCAATGCGACCAGATAATGTCTATCATTTCGTATTCACTAAAGTCCTTGTACAACAAAAGTTACTTATTGTTAGATTTATATTTTCATTACTGTTATATCATACATGACGCTGTCAATTTTTCGTTATATTTAATTGTCAGTTTTAGGTAAATTTCGATACCACCTGCATTTCATGAGAAGCTTTTATATTTTAACGTTATATTTCTTTCTTTACGTGTATCGCAGTTGGGTTTTTCTACGTAATACGTAGAAAAATACTACTACGTATTAATCAAGAGAAGGTAATTGACAATACTATCTATGGCTGGAAATTAAAGAGATGATTTTAAAGGTAGTAAATAAACACTTTGGGTTACTGCATTTAAACTATAAATTAATATTCTAAAAAATTGACATAATCGTAAATATGGAAATTCTGCATAAGAAAATCGAATTTTACGACCAAATCTTGAGATTTCCGACGCAAGCACTTAAATAAAATACATTTTTCAATATTTAGCGTTTAGTCTTTTTATCTAAACCAAGTGATTATTACTAGATATTGAATCTGAACTATTTCCGTTGACGGTTTTAATTCCCATATTTAGAATACGTAACCTGAAATCATCTTTGAATTTGATAAAAAAGTTTATAAATTTGCGATAATTTATCTGGTACTGAATCATTTCATAACATGTTTTATATTCCTAATCCCATACCATTGATAATTTTATTGGTCATGGAAAATAAAACATGTGTAGTTTTTATGATTGTAACGTATTTATTACGTTTTATTTTATTCCAATAAATACTCAAAATGCCTTCTTCTAGCTCTTATGTATAAAGAGCATCTTATAAAACTACTTTTTAAACTTCGTAAGGCCCTTTCGTTGTTTTTTACCACTTCACACAAATGGTGCAATTTTTGTCTTGATGGTGTTTATTATCATCAGTATTCTCATATACCATCTCCTTGATATTCCCAAAGAAAATAGTCCAATGGATTTAAATCTAGCAAACATGGTGGCAATCCTATTGTATCGTCACGTCCTATCCATCGATTTGGGTAAGTTACATTTAAGTATTCAGTTTGCTTGTCACGAAAAGTGGGCCAGTATGCCACCGTGCTGCAGTCACATCCTGTCACGTACATCTTGTATTTTATTCAACCAATTTTCAAGTTCGTCTTTTAAAAACCCTATAACCAACTCCATTAAACTTCGATCGGAGTTCAAATGGGCCGATAATTTTGCCATTCAGAATTCCAGCACACGAATTGACTTCGAATTGATGTTGAAATCTATATTTTACAAGCACAAACAAGGTCCAATTCAAGCATGGGTCAAAACAAATAAAAACAGTGGTAGGGAAAAAAAGTAAAAAAGAGGTTGTTGGCGCCGAGTGACAAACAAGTCACTAAAGAAGAGAAGTTTTTGAGAAAAAGAGTAAAGGGGTTCGCTCGGCGGCGGAAGACAGTAAAAAGACCATACGAGCGGGAAAGAGATAGCGAAGCAATTCCGATAGGCGGTTGTTTTGATCGTAAACATTTCTCCGAAGGCGGAGTTATTTCCATAAACCGTGGTATTTTTCGAATGTATACAGAATTAATTGTAACAATGTTACCTTTTTGGAATCTATGTGATTTGTAGATGTTTTTCAAATGAAGTCCCACAAGGTTGCCTTACATTTTTTTTACACTAGCATTGTTCAAAAATAATTTTTCATGTTTTGTAATAGAATAATTGCAAACGTTTAATTTTATGTTGTCAATACTAGCGAGTGAACAACATTTAAATTAGGAAGGCGAATGTCTTCGTAAAGATCTTGGAAAAAAAAGCGGAAATAGTAATAATACGTCGTTATTGCATATGTTGCATATGTAATTGTTGTTATTGCATATGAAAAAAATATTTTTTCATATGCAATAACAACAATTTGAAAAAAATTATGTAATCACATCTTTAAAACTATTAGGTCCAGGATAATAAAACTTATTTTTTCTGTACGCAATAACCCCTTTATCATCGACATTTCGTTGGTTCACTCCTTACGGGACATCATGTATATATATATATATATATATGTATATATATATATATATATATATATATATATATATATATACATGATAACAATCAAAATTAAGTATTGGGCCATCACTTGATTTACATAAATCGAGTAATTAATCCCCTATCATGTAGATAAATTTGATGTTAACTGATTTTAGTGATTTTATACATTCGTATTCGGCGCCAGACAGTAGTAAGTGTAGTTCACTAGCTAGTTATTGATAAAAATATTCTAATTAATGGAATGATCACTAGATTTAATTTACAGAATAATAATAAATAATAATACAGGAAATAATTTTCAAATTGCTTCAGGCTATATATATTTTATTTTTAATTTTCGATAATTATTGAGACTTAGTTAACAATGACCGAATGAACAGAGAAAAATTTGATCTAGGTGACAAAAACTAGATATCATTTGAAATAGTAATTAATAATCTCTTTTTTAAATAGTAATAATTCACCATTAATTTATTAACTATTTCGTTTGTTTTTCACGGTTCATTTATCCTATCCGGCTTTAGTTGAATGTATAATTGCATAGTTCAGTTAAAGAACACAAAAACGCATGTGAAAACATTTTTTATAATAGGCCATAGATATATATATATATATATATATATATATATATATATATATATATACATACATATATGCATATATATATATATATATATATATATATATATATATAAGGACTTTTCCGTAAATTTCATTGATGTGTAAAATTCTTCAAACGTTATTTTGTATTTAATTTGTTTAACTCAAAGACCTGTATTATTCTTGTCATAACAGGTAATCTGTGATAATAAGCAATATGCACTGATGAACTTCTCTGATAAATTTTTTTATTGTTTATAATATTTTCGTACATTATCTGAGTATGATTATTATGGTTTAAATGTAGGCGGCAGGAAGTAAGTACGGTGGACAGTTTGAAAAAACTAAATCAACTCGATAAATTGTCTAAAATTTGAAATGATATTAAGGGACGACTCCACTAAACGTAAAAAGATATAAACTGCACCTATTTCAGATTCCTTTTGATAACACTCATAAATGTTTTAGAGCGATAGAAAAGAATTGCTATTCGTACAGCAATTCTATAATATTACTTTTATGATTTTGATAGTTCAACTATGCCGTCGACTTCCAGGACTATGGCGTCATACACACAACACCCCAGTGAAAAATTGATCTCATTTCGCTAATGAACCGTCTTATTTAACTTAGATTCCTATTGATACGTATATGTGTATGAGTATCATTCGCAAATAAATATTGAACGAAATAAATGTGCAAATTCAGGGTGTAAAATTTAATTAAACATTTTTTTGTTCGTATTGCTTTTCCTAAAAATTCTTACTACAAATATATTTGTTTAAAACTGAACCAAATTCAATTACGTTTAAATTGTTTTATATTGTATAACTGCACTCTAAATAACATTTAATATTTTATGTTATGCTAATTTTGTTTTGAAACTTTTTTTTTTAAATAACATCACTTGAAAGTGTGATTCAAAAATGCACTTACCATATTTAGGCTTTTTTTAAACAAGTTTTTATTCCTCTATTTCGACGCTATAGTCTTGTAAGTCAGTCTAATGAATGATTTTTATGCAAATTGCTTAAATAAATTAGTTGGAGAAGAAACATAAATCTATGTAATTTTTAAAATATTAATGTCTAGACCTTTGTATAAAAAAATCTATGTTAAATAAAAAAAAAAATTACTTATTAATTTTTTGCATATCGACGTATTAAAATAAAGCCAGAACATGTTTGTGACAAAATGCAAATAGAATGTCAAAGTTTGTGAGTTGGTGGCGTTGCTAATATCGAAAGTATTATTCATTAATAGTCATGTATTTTCAATGACTTTGAGTGTAGTTAAACTTAAATTTAAGGAGAATCAAAATAATAATTTAAGAAACATTATAGTATGTGAACAATAAGCTCAGACAGTAAAGCATCATTTGGGGTTTATTTCACCTGGAAAAGTGAAAGAAATCACGGAAAAGCGATAAAATTTACATAATAAAGAAAAAACCGTGTAATACACGGAAAAGTCTGTCAACTATTACATTACGACATTTTTAAGTTTTTTTTGTCATTTAGTCATGTCATCGAAAAATAAACCTGCAATGAATTGTATCTTAATTATTTTAAAACTATTTCCTAATAATATAATGATATAAACATTCCCCATAAAACACGAAGTTTGGCGATTAATCTTCATAATTACGCTCGTCAATAAATTACATAAAATAGAAACTAACGATTAGTAAAATTAGAACTTATGGGTACTATACAATTAACTTCCTATACATTATATAAGACACAACGTCGCTTTTAATTTTTTTTCATAACTAAAATAATTCAACAACCCACTTAGTTGTTAATTTCATACAAGTCGGTTGTTGAATTAGTCCGTCATGTTGTACGCCATGGTCTAAATTAAAAAAAATCTATTCCATTTTAAATTAAGAATTTCCAAAAATTCCCAAAAATAATAAAATGAAGTTCGTTATTACACGATTATATCATGGTTTAGTATTCAAGATACTTCATTTCCGCAAATTTTTCCTCCATTGTTAACCTAATAGCTGTGGAACAATATAATTTCAAGAGGTCATAATAGTTTTTAAGGAGACCAGACTTATTTCTTAACTAAAATTTTATTAGGGAATTATATTTAATATAAGAAACGAAAAAAGAAACAAATGGTTGATGCCTGTATTTAACTCCAGCATTAAAAAGTTAAATAAGGGTTTCGTTTTTCACTAATCATGGCTATTAAAAACATTGGACAGTCACATTTTTACAGCTGCAGTCTTTCATAACCGTCAGCCGTAAATTTAATTTCCGTATTTTTAAAGCAGAAAAGAAAAACAAAAATATTTTCGTAGCAAAATTTTCCGTGAACGTCTCTCCTCGAGAAATTTTAACACCGTCCACTGGCGCGTTATTAATTTGAAGCAATAAGTTGACGTTTCTCTCAAGGTGTTGGTGTTTGCCGCATATAATTTTCATTGATACAAAGTTGAGGTTTTATATCCGTAATTTTCATGGATAAGTAATTAATTAAACATCGTAATTTAACGACAAATATTCATTTCAAGTCATTTACTAGGCAGAAGGAAAACTTTTCGTGCAATATAAAGACTAGGGAAATGAATACTTTAAATGTGAGTTGGATTTGGTATCTAGGCACCATGATCGATGGGAAAAATTCACCTACTTCATTTACTATTTTTTACATCTCCTATGTAACCAAATTTGTAGGCTATCTCAAAACAGAATTTTATATTTGATGAAAGAAACTTGGCCAAAATATCCAAATCTAGCTCCAGTTTTTATTTGAACAAAATGGACCTAATAATTTTAGAATAGCAGCGGTTTAAACTATCAAAAGTCAATCATAAATTCACTTTATTAAAAATTACACCTATATTGTTAATAAGAACTTTTAAAATACTATAATTTTTATCTAGAAAAATTTATTACTTTTTAGAAAAAAGAAAAGCGATATAAAGGTAATTGCAACCTATCCGTTTGAGATCAATATAAAGTAATTTCATTTTTATCAATATTTATTTGACAAATAATTTACTTAATTCTATATATAAGCGATTTCATTAGCAAAAATTACGTTATTTAGTATTTAATTTTACGTGCGGCGAGGATGGGTATAACATCTAAACTATATAGGAAGATTACGGTCATGTAACAAAATGAACCGCTACCCAGATGTCTACTTGAAGATTGCGTTATGTTATTCATGTAATAATACTAAATTTAGATTTTAATGACAACCATAGATCTCTGATAGAAAATCGACTAGAAGGCGTGATGTTTTTTTTGCAAG
This sequence comes from Druceiella hillmani, assembly GCA_039881145.1. Lineage (NCBI taxonomy): Eukaryota > Metazoa > Arthropoda > Insecta > Lepidoptera > Hepialidae > Druceiella > Druceiella hillmani. Next base: position 29,615,141 of record JAYKKI010000022.1, on the reverse strand, counting down.
TAGTGATTATTTTCTCAGATTTTTAAAACGCAAAGTATCCATACATTTTGCCCGATTTTTCACATTTTCTTTTAAATTATAAATAATCAATACCTTCACAAAATTCATCTTTTCGAGTAGCTCTTGACAGTCTTTTTTAATTCATAAATTATTTATGATTACAATTTCCAAGTACATTTATTTATACATACATAGCTGTAACGTTCAGTGTAAGCATTGTTAATAGATCGTTTTTTTCTAATTTTTCTTTTAAAGATAATTAACGAATTAAAAATTGTTTTCATAATAAATCAATATGTTTATTTTGAATCACAAGCTTTCTTCAGACACTACAAAATTAAATACTATTCAACTTATTGACAGTTACTGAAGTAAATGATTTGGTGAGTAAAATGCTCTCGAGAGTTCTGTAAATGTTTCACCCCTGATTATAGTGAAACTAAGTATTTTTTAAAATGAGGATTTGTTCAAGTTTTGCAACTTTTGTATCAATTATGTTTATGTGTTAAAAATCTTTTCCCTTCACTTCATATTTATTTTAAATGACACCTCTATTGAATTCTTTAATAACAAAGATAAAACACAGAAACATTTAAGGAAATCGATTATATTAGGCCACAAAAAGTGAATCCGAAATAATCTGAAATTATTTCTTTTCTATCGTCAAATTTATGCAAGTTATTTTTTATAATACAGACATAAGGGCCCAAAATTCAAAATAAAAAGCAGATAAATTTTCATAAAGAAGAATACAATTTATTGATGCACATCTGTATCAGTCTAATTTTACTCTATATATTTTAATAACTTTATTTTTCTTTCTTATTACAGCTCTTAAATAAATTAAATAAAATTCAATGAACTTTTATAGCTTTTCTGTATAAATAAGTTGTTCGTATGAAGACTATTTTTATGTACAACGTCTTTGTACTTACTCCATCTCTTTTCTGAGAAAATGCAAAAAACTTTTCAGTTTTATTATTTGTGTACAATTTTCACACCTTGGATATCTATAGAAAATTAATAAACTGATCTATCGTATGAAACGTTCAAACCTCTATTTTATAACAATCTTAACTTTATAATAGTCCTAATTGTGATTTAATTTTTTTTTTAAATTTACCCGATTTTATTTTTAATTTTTTTAAACTTAACACAGTCTGAATTAAATCAAATTAAATTCCCTTAATTTACAACTGTTTAGGATAAAGGGATATTGTTATGCAAAAAAATTCGGAAAATTAGCAATGGAATTAGTTATGAATTTGAGACTATAGTAGCGATTATAGCAGCGTGAAAAAATTATCGGAAAAAAATATATATGAGTGTGTTTGTGTAAGTGTGCGCGTGCGTGCGCGGGTGTGTGTGTGCGTGTGTACACCTGTGTTCGCATGTGTTCGCGTGTTTGCGCGCGCGTTTGTGTGTGTATGTGTTTCTGTGTTTCTCTGTTTCTCTGTGTGTGTGTGTGTGTGTGTGTGCGTGGACGTGCACGTGCGCGTGCTTGTGCATGCATGTGCGTACGTGTGAATGCGTGTGCGTGCCTGTGCGTGCTTGTGCGTGCCTGTACGTCCGTGAACGTGCGTGTGCGTGCGCACCTGTGCGTGTGTGTGTGTGTATATATATATCATATAACTAGTGAACACTTAAAGAAGATCCATAGTAATTTCACAGACACAATTAAAAGAGATACCAACAAAACAAAACTCATATTTTAAGAACGGAAAAGTCTCATTTTTAGAACTTCAATCAGTACTTATTTATGTGTTCACCGTCAGGGAACTTATATATGCACTGAATTAAAAAAAAAAAAGAAAAAAAAAGAAATATATATATATATATGTATACATATACATATATATGTATACATATATATATATATATATATATATATATGCACTGAATTCAAAATACACCTTGAATTGGCAGAAACAACAATATCGACCGTTTCACTCGGGTAATTTGTTTTAATGTATAATATGTACCAGAAAGGTAGGGGAAAAACATAAATTGAAACTTGTCTAATTCAGTTTATAGTAGTACAAATAAAATTCGAAACTTTATTGAGAGTACAATTATTTAATTTAACAGCAGTTGGATATTAATGAGCTTGTAGTCAAAATCAGCTTCGTCTTTTAAGAAATGCCAAGAATTATGAAAAATAACTTTCTTAGAAGTTTGTACATGGTTGTAGGTAAGCTTACTATTGACGAAATAAAGGAAAATTGACTACTGATGAAATAAAGATTAATACAGCAGGCTGTAAACAAACCTTCCTCGTTATTCTCTAACATAAAAGAAAAGAGAGCATATGTTTATGCCAAGCAACGAGATATAAGCAATTTTATTATTTAACTTGTTTTAAATACTTGCAACAATACTCTTTCACAGCCGCCGTTAACTGAAATAAAAGGCCGAATATTATTCTCTTATCCTTCAACCATCTTCACTTCTTCATAAATGCGACACGTAAATTTCATTTCCGTATTCGTTAAGAAAAAAGAAACGGAAATATCTTTACGAGCAGGAAAATCTCGGCGCCGTCTACTGGTCCGTTATTAATTTGCGGTAATAAGTCTTACTTTTTTTTTGTAAACCACTGTTTAGGATGTTGCTTTATTTGGTGGAAAAGTATTGTTTGTGGTTTACTAAGGTTCAAATGCTTACCTAATTATTAATCGTTAAAAGTGTTAGGCCAAACGCGCAATTTAATCAATATACTTCATGAAATACATGATTGTATTGTAACTCTAATGGAATATACTACCCTACCCCAACATATTTGACTTTTATAACGTGCACTGATTAGAGGCTGTGATTAGTACTATGTAATGATAAATTTGCTAATTTGAATGACAATTTTGTAACGATACGGTAAAGTTTATTTATTTGCAACGAGATACTGATTCTTGTTTAACAATAAACAAATTAAGTAGTAAATCAATTTATGTCAAAAGTGTTTATTAAATTAAATATTCCAAAGCAGGTCATATTCTTTTTTGGGTATGAACTGGTACTGAAATCATAATTATATTTGCAAGATCGTAAATAATCTGTCTCTTTAAGTTCTGGTTTGGGATTTAATGCCAAGCACCGTTGGTAACAGAAGAATACAGTATATATATATATATATATACATATATATATATATATATATATATAAGTATATATATATATATATATATGTATATATATATATATATACATATATATATATACATATATAAACACGCATATACTTATGCACTAGGATGTCCATTATTTACCCAATTTGAAAAAAATTTGTTTACTAAAATGTAATAAGCACTCAAAAAAAATTATGCCTACTTGCTTGTAAACACGTTCACACAAGTTATGCAGAATAAGGCACGCATGCCCTCAATTAATAATTATAGTGTAAATTTTTGCACAATTTATCAGTAGGTATTATTTTCTTACAAAATATCGGCAGTCGAAGTACGAAGTGATAGGAAAAATATTTATTTACAAATAGTCAAGTTCTAACAGTTTTCATTTTCAATATAGGACAAGTTATAATAACAAAAAAATGAGAGTGCTAATTTTACATTTCTTCAGTGTACTTTCTTCTAAGAAAAGGCAAGAATATTGACAAGATCAAATGCAAATTATGGGCCTAAAATAAGATACTTTATAGATAGATAGAATCTTTGCTAACAGCCCACCTGAAGATATTGTAATACATCGAAACCTAGGCTGTGGTAAAGAATTTAAAGAAAGTAGACATAATGCTACATCACGTAGTTTCATTTAATTGTGAAAACTATCCGTAATAGATTGGTATTTTTTTGAAAGAGTATAACGTGATTTTAATAAAAATATTTAATAACTTTATGCTGCTCAACGTTTATTTACCAATTTAAAATAAATGTCTAGTAATTAAAATGTCTAGTAATACATAAATATTTAAAACGTATTCGTTTTGCAATTTAAATTTTTTTTTCTAAAGGGAAAATCTATTCATATAAATTGAGAAATTGCACATGAAGAATACAAAGGAAGTGACAAGTCTAATATAAAAAATTGACAACCTAATAACCTGGTTGTTTTATTTTATGGGTATAACATAAAAGAAAATATTCAAAAGTTATTCGATCTTTAATTAGGTTTTCCGAGACGATTTATTTCAATAGTCATATCTATAGTATGATTACAAAAAATGTATCTCCCATCTAATCGCCGAAAGTCTTGTAATAAATGTTACTGAAAAAAGAAATTAATTGAAATGTACTTAAAATTCATTGGTAAATTATTGCAAAAATTGTAAATTATATTTTAAAAATTCTAAAAAATATTTACATAAAAAATAAATTTTAATAAAAAATATTTTAAAAAACCGACTTCAAAAAAAACATAACGTACTAAAAAGTAACAAATAATTCATCTACTTATTAGCAATAAATAACTAAGTTACTTATTTCGGAAATCGGTGCCAGCACTGTCGACCAAGTTAAACAAATTTATGTTTTAATTAAATTTATAATGTAAATTTAAGACTTAAATTTCTTACGTATTCATAATGAAATAGATTCATAAAAGGGGAATTATAACATAAAATTTTACATTTGTTTAAGTTGATCGACGGCGCTGGCAACGACTTCAAAAATAAATAACTTAATTATTTATTGCTAATAAATAGGTAGCTATTTAAACTAAATTATTTTTTACTCTTCGGTTTTTTTAAGTCGGTTTTTTCTAAGATATTTTATTCTAGAGTTTTTAGTTATAAATAATATTAATCTTCATACTATAATTAACATTTTGTTAATTTTTTCTTAGAATATTGTAAAATTATTTAAAGTATTATATAAAATTTAATCTTTGTGTAAAATTGGTTATAAACAACACACAGAAACGAAGCAATAGTAGAAGCCTCCAGTGGTAAGCTGTCAGTCATTGAGGAGTTCTATTGGCCATGCTGAAAGTCCATATTATATTTTGCAGAGTAACAACAACCAATTGAAGAATTTCATTCTCCATAATCAAAGACCAACATCAGATATTGAACATTAATAATTAAAGTAACAATTAACCAGCCAACATCTTGAAACATGGTTGATTTCCTACTATCCCTTAAGTTGTTGCATTATTTATCCCCAGAACTCATCGTCAGATCCTGACCTGATCGATGGTGCAATTATTATGTTTAATTTATTATCATCCGTTAAGGATTTACTCCATTGTTTATCTTCAGAATGCAATATCAGCCTTTGAAATGGTCGGTAGTTCATGTATTTTGCAAGCCCACCAGTAGCAAATATGTTAAATCACGTTTAATTTACTACCATCCATTAAGTAGTTCCATTGTTCATCTCCAGAATGCATCATAAGCATCTGATATAGTCGTAGGTGTTGTTATTTTGTAAACTTACTATTATCAGTAGTTACAATTTTGAGTCACGTTTAATTTATTCTCCATCCGTTAAGTAATTCCAATCTTCATATCAAGAACTCATCATCAGAACATGACCTGGTCGATGGTGTACACACACACACACACACATAAAACTACGCGCGCGCGCGTGCTCAAACACACACGCGCACAAACACACGTGCGTACATCCGTGCACACTCGCGGACGCACACACGCACACACGTATACAAACACACAGAAATACGCACACACACAAGGACACAGACACACCACACACACATACACACATTGAATCTACGTTTATAAAATGTCGAAAAGGCTATATGTGCATATTAATTTAACGAATTTCTGCCGTAATTAAATAATTAAATCTGCAGTTAGAGCTAAAATTGACACAGTCAGCTAATGTGTTAGAATTCCTTACATAATCCCTAGCACTATCATTTACATTTAAGATTATACATAGTACCAAAGTGATTCTCTTTTGAAGTTAGTTGAGAAGGAAAATATTCTCTGACATTTTCAAAAAATGGTTGATAGGATGATAGCGAAAACTTAAAATCGCCTTAATAATCCTTTGAAATGAATATTGGAAGTTCCTATTTAAACGATATAATATCATATTGAACTTCCTGCCTAGTTTATTACAATGCCCTTGGTAATTCAAAACGATTTAATCTGCCGCAAAGGTTTGCCAGATTGAATTGTTAAAGTTTTAACGAGTTCCTAGAATTAATTGCTAACGAGATATTCTTGTTCGCGTGTAGAAAACTCTCCCTACTCATCAGTTGTGAACTTATATAAATGTGTACATAAAAACACGTTAATCAATACCATCTTTAAATATGAAAGTGTTTTTCTTTGATGTTTTGAATACGTATTCATATAAATATATATTTTAAACGAATTTTCCAGCGTTTAATGTATCTAAATGTATAATCAATGTATATTTTTAACCAATAAATCAGTCTGAATTTGTTCTATTATAATTTATAAATTACTGTCCGGTAAGTCTTGTAAATTATTAAAATGTTTGCACATTGTGAATGATCCCACAATTTTTTTCTTACATTGATACTTTTATTTTGTCATATGTTTATTTATTTAATCGCTCTTCTGATCATAGGAAATTAAAAGAAAACCATTATAGAATTAAATATTTACTCGGTAAGAGAAAAACGAAAAGTATTAAAATAAGCAAGAACAAGTATTTTATTTTATTGTTAGGTTTTCATTCAGCAAATGGCTGAACATGAATTTAAGTCCTGGCGGAAATTTAGTATCAAATCTTAGTTATTGAGCTCAGTTTTTATATTTCATTTATAATAGCCCTACAATGTTTATAAAACTGTATCGCAAATTAAATATTCTTTTAAATATAATCTTCCAAACATCGTATTTTGCTACGAAATATTTTAAATGTTGATTTATTAAAAAATAAACGCACTTCACCATTTTTAGGTATAGTAATTAGTGATGTGAGAACTTTCTTACTTTGTTCCTTGGATGTTACTTCCGAATCATTATTTTATTAAATCAATATTTAAATATTTTGAATACCTAGAGCAATATAAGGGAATCATCAATTTAAATATGCTTTTTACTGAATTTCTCCCCTTGATTTTAAGTTCATTTAGTATGAAAAAATGTTTACAAATTTCAAAGGCTATTGTTATATAATCGTTTTATATTAATTAAAATTATTTTATAAAACTGACAATTTATTAAAAATTTCGAAACGATAAGATTTTTGTCTTTCTCCCAACAAAAAATATTGTTTCTAAAGTTGCACAGAAACTTACTTCAGCGAACCTAATATTTCATTAAAATGTATTTAATTACATTTCATTGAAATTTTGTTCTTAAAGTCTAAGTGCAGCTTATGAATAATTTATAAACAATTCTGGAACACCGACTCTGAAACAATAAATGTATCAAAATTACTCATTAATTAAAAGAAATAGAATGCAAAGAAATTAAATTTTTTGTAAAAGATATTTGTCTCATTTTTCTTATATTTTTCTGTCTACGGCATAACGTACCGACAATAAACAGAATATAAGACAAATAAAAGAAACCGGAATTGATGAAAACTTTCATATCGGTTACTTCTGAGATAAAATATTTTACATGTACCATGGAAGTAAAGTCTCGAATCCTTTGCATCGTTTTCCAATTCAGTTTTTTGCTTTAGACTTGTAATTTGATTCGGTTTCTGATTTGGACTTTGCTTGAACTTGTGGTATTAATAACGACCTGGCAATTTGCACGTGCCGCATATTTTCATATGTATATGATATGCGGGTAACACTATTACTGCCCCTATGGTGACAGTCCAAAATGTAAAAAAACTGCTAAAAATTTATCCTGTTCTCATAATATATAAATAACACATTATTGAAAAGAATCATTAATAATGATTCAACCGATAATTAATATATAAGTTTAAACTTTTAAATGTAATCTTGTTGTGTACAGTCTTCTTCATATAATGTCACACGTAAGAATTTAAATGTGTTTAAAAAAATGCATATATATGTATATATATATATATATATATATATATATATATATATATATATATATATATATATATATATATTTATATTTATATATATATATATATATACATATATATATATATACATATATATGAAATATTACCTAGGTATTTTAAACCATATATCAACACCAAACCATATTTTTAGCATTCTGCTAACAAAATAGTTTGGGGTATGTTAACGGACGCAAAAACGTATACACATATATAGAACATCGATTAGAGTATTATTATATTGTAATAGTAAGTATAATAGTAGTAAGTTAAGAATAAAACAACAGATTAATTTAATATAAGCAAAGTTGGGCTCAAACAAAATGTTCATATGCACATATATCTTTTTTTTTATTTTGTTAATATTACATTCTATAATTTTACATATTTGTCGTTAGTGTTAATGATATTTTTGTCGCTAAAGCCTAAAACTGAAAAAAACAATATATAATTAAGCATGAAAGGACGATGCCAATTTTGTAACTAAATTTTCCTAATAAATGTTTCCTCCGGGATTTTCATAATAATATATTCGATTAGTGTTTGTGGTTAACTGGGTGTTGTATTCGTAAAAAATATATTTATTAATAAAATTGAGTACAAAAAATTTAATACAGGTGACTATGATGAAAAGGCTTTTGTCGTTGACAATAAAATAATGAAGTTTAGGCTTTTAAGCATAAACTTTTGAATCGATTAAAAATTAGTTATTATGAATGGGATGCGTAATAAAAGGATAGTTTAGGTGGGCATATTAGAAAAGTTAATACACAATATATTAAATTTATTCATAGAGTTAGCTTTTCTCGGTCACGATGAAAGTCATAGTTGGATAAAACGTGGTAGTTAATTTAAGTGTTTGTCTTATTTATGTGCGTATAATTCAATTATTGAGAACCATTTCAAGTCTATGACTTTTTCAAAGCCTTTTTCAGAATTAACTGAACGAAATCAAAATGAATTCATTTCCTCATTTTGTGAACTCGGTAAAATTAATTTAACAGTTGCAGAGATTAAATTTAAATTGATAACATTAAATAAAACGCATTTTATAGAAATTAACATTTAAGGAACTTTTCTTGATTTGTAAATATTGGTACCAAGGGAAGGTCTGTAAATTGAAATCATTTTTCACTTAATAAACAAGTATGAAAATAGTATCAAATTAATATAGAAATTGAAATTAAATCAAAACAATATAGAAATTCAGTATAAACTACGAGATAAATATGATTTAGCAATATATTTATTCTGTTATGCCTGTATTCTTTATTTAGCATTTTTAAAATATGAAAATAATATTGTGGAATGTAGAACAATTTTTACTCATTTCAGCGAATTAATTTCCTTTTTAATAAATCAACGAAGCAAAGGTAATTTTACTTAGAATTGTAAAAAAACGATTGTCTCCTTTCACCTGAGGAAGTGGCAATATTATGACTATGCATGAACATAAAATCGATATTATGAATATATTTCTTTTCCTACAATTAAACTCGAATAGTCGGGATAAATACCTTATCGTTTGCAGATTTTTTTGTTAAAAGATAAGAAGATTTTGAGTTTCATTTCTACGTATTATTTTTTGCTGAAATATTTGTTATTGAAAATGTACAATAAATTTTGGATTTGTAATTCTTATTATCAAATAATTGAATGATTTGTTTCTCTACAAATTATTCCTATACCCTTATCGACCGCTTATTGCCTTTTAAAGTTATTATGAGAGATTAAAAATAGACTCAATTTTATAATTTCTCATTACAGAGTTACTATTGAGAAATATTTAATGTGACAAAAAAAATAATTATAATGTTATTGATGTTACTACAGTATTAAACATTTAACTTATATTTTAATTTTCCTTAAATCACACTCGTTAAAAAATATTGAACTGCCACATTTTTAGACCTCCAGGTTTTTACAACAGACAATAGTTATTTTGATTTACCTATTTATGGAGTGGAAGAAAAAGAAAACCAAATATCCTTCTGGACCAAATATCCGACGAACATCTCGTAGGGAGATTACTTGATTGTCCACTGACGCATTATTATTTTATGGTAGTATGTCCACATTTTTCACAGGCGCTGGTGTATTTGACAGAAACACTTTTTGAGTAATACTGAGGATTTAACCAGAAAATTAGTTTGGAAAACTAATTAATTAAATGCCGTACATTCGCCCCCAGATATTTAATTTAGATAATGTAATAGCCAAATAGCTCTCGAGAAGTGGACGGACGGAATTAAGGCCGATGGCCCAAAAATATTTAATCATCGATCTGCGATAATACTAACTTACTTTTGCAACTATTATTCAATATAAGAAACTCTAATTTTAACATTGAAAACCTTATTTCAACTTTGAATTTGAAATAGAAATTGATTAAAACAAGACGAAAATATTGATTGTTGACCGTGCTAATGAAAAATTGCCGGAAGTCATAGAAATAGCAATTTCCAAAACGATTTAAGCATATGTATATTTGTTGACATTATTATACCACGATGACGGATTTACTAATAAAATGAAAAATCTCGTGACAGTCAATAAATCTGGACAAGTTGAGAAAAATATGGAAGAAGAGTAACTTCACAAAAATAAGGAAAACCCAACTCGTTTCAACATGATTTTTCCTCATTTTCTTTTACACCGTAAAGACGTAGATACTACGTGAAAGCGATAGAAAAAAATAGGTGCCTTGGAAATGTGATATTGAAGAAAAACACCTGGAATATAGTAAACGGAGTTCTATATTTATGCATCCATAATTCTAGAGATCAGAATCAAGCAGGTTTGTTCAGTAGCGCACACACTCGCTTAATAAAATTCTTCTTACATTTGTTGTAGTACAGCAACGATAGTAATGAACACCTGATGGAGAGACAGAGTAAACTGGAAGGTATCAGACCATATTAGAGCACCGAACATGCATCAAGCCTGAGATGGATAAGTCAAGGTAGCCATGCATGTTTCCATAAACTAATACATCAAGAGACGAATTAGTTAGAAAGGAAAACTTTGCGCTTGAAGTAACTACTTTAGTATTTTAAGGTGTTTTTGATTTGATGTCTGGGGACAATATTCGATAAAGAAAGTAAAACTTAAATTTATAGGCGCTTTGAAAGCTAAATGTTTTATTTATGAGCAAAACTTTTTAATTAAATCAAAATCTTAGTTAAGTTCGTGGTTCGATAAAAATTGGTCTAATAATTTAAAAATGGCAGCGGTTTTATCTATTAAAATATAAACTAAACGTGTATCGTAGGAAAAGGTACAGAGAACATGGTCAAAATAAACTTTTAAGTTTCTGTAACTTTCGCCAGGGAAGCTTAACCAATTACATTCTAGGTCACAGGAAAACGGAATAAACTCGATTTCAATCAATATATGCCCGCGATATATACGGCATGTCAATTCAACTTAATTTAATTTTTTTAAATGTGAATTTAAAAATTGCATTTTCTATTCCAAATCATTAATTATATTGATATTTATTTTTCCTGCATTGGATAGGTAAGTACACCACCTAAACAAGATACGTAGATAATGTCGTTCAACAAATTTAGCCGCTGATCTGTCTCTATTAGAAGACGACGTAATATATTTAATATAAAAAAATATTTTAAATGGAAATAAAAAACAAAGTTTTAGTAAATTTAATTTGGTTATGGTATATTATTCCGCAGAAATATTGATTGTTTTTCATCTTTCTTCAAGTGCGGATTTTTAAGAAGAAAAAATTCACATTTGGTGCATTTCACGCGAAATGGACAAGTAAAGAAATGTTGATGTTTCCCATATTAGTAATATTTGATTGTGTTATATCTATATATGTTCTCGACCCACATACAAAATATTTTTACAGTATTAAGTCTGGTTAACGAGTTAGAGGACCTTGAAGTTTTGACCAACTGCGCTATTTCGAATACAATTACCCAGATTTTACCTTAACCAGTTTAAAACTTAGAACAAAATAAATAAATCAGTAGAATTTATACTTCATTGAATGAGCTTGTAACTTGTATTTCTGGATTAAATTTTTTTTTGAAATGTAAAGTATTGTAATTTTTTAAACAAATTGTTTTATTCCTTTTTTAAAAATTGCTAATAGTGTATAGTTAATCTATGCCAAGCTTCATAATGAGTGTAAAAATTGTTTAGGAGCTAGACCGGTTAAAGTACCAAATCGCCTCCTGGACGTGCCTTTTGCCAGCTAGAGTTAGGTTATAGAAACCTTCAATCATACGAAATACTTACGTTCAGAATGTTAAGTCATATTTTCTATAGCTTTAGAGATGACAATTATATTACATACTTGCTATATTTTTAATAACTGTGTCTGTGATGTTTTGTTCTGTGTGCAATAAAGAACATATCTTTCTATCTACGCTTGAGCATACGATTTAAAAAATCTACCAATTAAATATAGGAAATAATTTATTTGTATATTTTAAATAAAATATATGAAATATGTATTAATAAAACAATTTAGGTTCTGGTGGCGCCATCTGCAAATACCAAGAAGAATTTCTTTGTACTTCAATATAGCTACTAATGTTATATTAATTACTTGCTAGAGAGTTTATTATATAACATTTCAAAAAATGCAGAATTTAATTATCGTGGCAGTTCACATGGGAAAGAGCCGTGTGATGGTGGTAACTTAAAACGCCTGGCAGCACGGGATAGTTTACACTCGACGTCCAACCAAGCCGTTACGATATCAGTGCCATTGTACGAATGGGCTATAGCATCAACGCCTCAATCTAATGTTTATTATGCTCGGAAATGGGAAATTGAAGTTAATATACTTTTTTTAAAAAGCATATTTGTCTCTTCAGTGACAATATCAAGTAAAAAAAAATATGATAAAACGTAGGTATTATGATAAAACGTACGAGTAACGGTGATGTTTACAAAATTGTAAAAATATTTATAGGAGCTTACTGGTCTAGGCATCATAGCTTAATTATCGTGTTTTATTGTATTTGGAAACACATAAAATCATTTTTAAAAATTTTATAAGAAATCTGTTTGATTGAAGGTTTCCCTAAGTTCGCATTAGCTTGCAGAAGGCGAGGACAAATGGCGCTTTGGTACTGTAAGCGGTCTAGCTCCTAAATGACTTTTATGCCCGTCATGAAACTTGGCATTTATTATTTATACACTATTATCTATGTTTAGAAATAAAAAAATTAAAAAAAATAAGTGGATAAATTTTGTGAAATTCAAGTTTAAAAAATTGAAATACTCTTAATTTAAAAAATTATTCAAATTCAAAAATGCAATTAAAACACTTATTAAATAAAGTAATAAAATATATGTAAGTTACATGAAATGAAATATAAATCCTCTGATTTATTTACTTTGAAATTTTAAAAACTAGGTAATGGTTTTAGAAATAGCGCACACCTGCCAGTCGGTCAAAATTTCAAAATATTCTAACTCGTTAACGAGACTTTATAACGTAAAAATAATTTATTTACGTTAAAGACATATGTAGATATAATTTAATCTACTATTACTAAAATCGGAAACATCAACATTTTTTACTTGTCCGCTTTGCATGGAATGCCCGATTTATTAGTTTGACTGTGATGAAACTATACCAGAATTTATGTTTTTTAGATTAGGATGGTAATAATTCGATGTTTTTTATTATATATTTTTGATTTTAATATTATATTTCACGGTTATATCTCTATCAATATCATTTAATTTATTTTAGAAATATAAACAAAATCATTTTAAATTGAAACACAAAATGCCATTAAATTTTCCTTTCATTTCTTTTTTTAAAAAGACGCCACGTATAAAAAATATTGCGATACGTTTTTAATTACACTTAAAGAGACCCTTTTAATGATTATATATTAAATAGGATTAATGAAAAAAAATCGTCTCAAAGTTCGAAGTATGGGAAGAAGGCAAAAAAGAAATATTTATTTCTGAACTTATATTATTTGATCACTTGTTCAGAGTTCTCAATATTTACGTGTCTATTGATTCTGTTATGTTATTCTTTTCACATTTTTGGTAAATATGGTTAAAAATTGAGGATATACGTCACATTGCTAGATAATTTGGGAAATAATATCTCAGAAAGAAAAGGCGATGAAAAGAAATATCACTAAATATTTTCTTTAACGAATCCTGCTCATCAGGTGCATGAAAAAAAAAGTAATTTCCAAGTTTTATGTTTGGAGGTGCATGAAAAAAGGATTAAAATATATTTTTCCCGTCTTTTATATGCTCACATAATTCAATTATATTTTTATGTAAAATTTCATTTAAAATTTGTTTGTGAAAAATCCATAAATTATCAGGTAAATAGATAAAGAACTCACGCAGACCGACAGCGCTTATGTCAAAACTATAACGGTTCTGTTTTTGCTATTTGCATATGAAGTTTATGTCAAAAATCCAAAAATAATCAGAATAACGCATTAAGTAAATACTTCTAGGTATGATTATATCGTTACACTAGCATTAAAACAGTACTAACATTAAATAACCAATTATTTTTTTCTTATATATAAAAAGCAAAACAGTTAAATATTTAACAATTATGTTACTATTTCAAGAGTAAAAAAATATATCCTCAAAACTTCAGACTTTCATGTACACATATGTATTTGCAGAGCTTTCGCAGAGAAATTTATTCGTACTCTAGCTTTTAAATATTTAGAAAATTCCAAAAAAGTATAGAATTTTATATACATGAAAGAATATGCATATTGAGAATTTATTCAAAATTTTATTTTTATTGGTGAGTCATATTCCTAAGTAAAAAAAACATTTCATTTTCGTCAGCCAGTTTAGAGAGACTAGCAAGTTTTTATAAAATGAGCGATAGATTTAGGTCACTGTTTCGCATAAAAAAATTAATATTCAGATTAGTATTTATAAATTAGAAGCCAGACTGTTATCACAAAAGAAAGAAACGTTCAGACGGACAAAGTGGGAGCTAAATTATAGGCAAGTTTCTTGTGGTATTCCAATAATTAAGTACATAATCATCGGTAGTTTGTGTGACGCATATGGTAATTGAGGAAAACTAAACAAAATACCAAGTTTTCCTTTAAGTCGCATAAAGTTATTTATGAATGTTTTCACATTTTCTATTCTTTTAATGGTTTCCACTTTAACGGAAGTTTTCCAATACATCGACATTATGTAATGTAAAATATATGAAATGATTGTCTTGTTAGCAAAATAGTTTTGAACAAATTTTTATATTTCCTTTCAAAATGCTATCTCACCTTTATCGCATCATTTCAAATAACAAGTGTAAAAAATTATGACGACAGATTCTAAAGATTTTGAAATTTAATATTTTTAATTTTTCAATTCAACATTTTTCGTTTTTTCATTTGGCTGAAATATACTTATGATACCAATTTTAGATGATATCATGGTACAGTACCGATTTGAATATTCAAAGGTCGTCTCTATAAAGTTTGCTCGCTAAGGCTATTATTCATGATTACATGTCAGGCCGAAATTCAATTGTTATTTGATACAAGGGGTTGCATGTGAAATTCAGCGGCCCCTACGGTATCGAAGGTAGAAGGGGTGGTTCGGCCCGGTTTTATTATTAAAGGAGTGTAAGCATCGGGGTCAATTGATGAGCGTATTTCTTGTTGTCGAAGCAATGAGCATGTTTTACAATTTAAGTTGTCAAAAAAGAAAATGAATATCATACCGTAAAATATATTGTATTCAGCATGTCATCCCAAATTGATATATAAGCATATAAGTAACCGAATACACATAATAACTGAATACACGTGTGTAACTAATATAAAAAAATAGATATTAAACAACAAAATATTTTTTGATTGGCGCATACCCAGTATGGAATGTAACTGAACACCTCAGCTAAACATAACCTAATAGATCTAACTATATTAATAGTCTAAATTATTAGTTTTTTAAACTAAAAGTCCTTCGAGAGATATAATTTCACTTTCATCTAATTATTGACTGATCAACATACGATATACCGAACCGAACGATAATCGATTTAAATTCCCAATTTTTTGCATTTCTTACCTCAAAATTAAAAAAAAATACGGAACACTTATAAGACCATTCACGTGTCCGTCTGTCGGTTTACCTACCACATACCTGTCGTGTCATCTAACGACGTGATATTTGGCATAACGATAAAGCATTTTTGCTCGCGCATATCTTAATTAACTTTTCATTAACACTTAAAATATTCTTATGGATATTTTAAAAAGATAAATAGGACTCAACGGAAGTCATTTTTTAATTTTTGGTATTACCTGTATTACCAATTTAATGAACAATAACTTCAAAATTTTAATTTTTTTTTTAAATTTAACGTATGCTCTCTCTGTGATGATTATTGAAAATATTGATAAACATATGGCCATTTCACGCATTTGCGGAGGCACTCTATAAAAAAATGACGTTAAGAGAAGTTTTATATGAAATTCACTGCCAAAATTTTTCGCTACGGATCAAAATCACTTAGTTATTGAAACATTCACAATATATTTATGCCTATGAATATTATACTCGGTAATAGATTTTGGCAAATCAAATTAATGTTTTTTGTTTATTCAAAATTGCATATATAAAATTAATCGGTTATACACGCGTAATGCCTGGAGACCTAACGTACTTCGAGTTCTACATTTAATTAAGAGAATTTTGTCCTTAATTCTTGGTTTGAAATTTAATATTCAACACAGTAGTTTACCAAACTATTTTAATTTATTATAAAAAGAAAGGGCAAATTTATGATTTACTTACTATGTTAATCAGAACTATTAACTAAAATGAAATTCTTAAAGGACGGCAAGATTCATTTATTTACCTTAAAAGAAGAAGGAATTAGGAAAAGGTAGACTGATTTTATATCAAAATAAACAGCTAATTAAACAACTAAAACTAACGTAAACCAATTTAGTAATAAATGTACTCCAATTTAGCACCTAACATCAAATTACCAAAATGTTATATTATAGAAATTCTACCGAGAAATTGCAGAGTAAAACTTTATAAACAATTTGTATCACATATATCTAATTAAGGTAATATAAAATACATCTATAAATTATCAGGAGTATATTTAAAGCAATATTTTTTAAATAGATCTTAATTTCCACACGAGGCTTTTAACTCGTAAGAAAAATCAAAACACGTATGTATAATCCGATTAATTTACAGTATAAACATATATATATATATATATATATATATATATATATATATATATATATATATATATATATATATATATATGATATATATATATATATATATATATATATATATATATATATAACAACACGCTACATGTCACAATTCTTAACTACTTTGGGTGATTGTTATTTTTATTGATTGACTCTCTGTGAAAATAGAAGTATTATGATTTTACAATGATATCTTAAATAGTTTAACTATTGTTAACAGTTGTATACAAAAACTCTCTGTTTTCGTTCTAAGCTCTCGATCTCCTCCATCATTGTGGGATACTTTCGCCCTTTATTTCTGCTCCTAGTTCTTTTCAAGTTATTTTTATTTATAAATTTTTCATTTAGAAAAAACATCATACATCATAAAAAAAAATACATCATACAAATAAAAGCAACTAAAATACTGAATTCTCAGCATATGTATTATATAACCGGTTAAAAAATTTTACAATTCTCAGTTCCTTGCTTATTTTCTGTTCACATATATTACAAATAATTACCAGGTTATTTTTTTTTTAAAAATAAAAAATCATCATAGAAACGGAATATTATTTATTACGTCTCGATGTTATGTCGCATTATAATTACAACTATCAAATTTTAATACGTTGATAATTTCTGCCAATTTTTTTATCAACAGAAGATTAATTTATCTTTTGAAACCTTTGTTAAAATATATAATCAAAATTTGTTAGAAACCTTGAAATGAAAATACCCTTTGCGGATTTCATATGATTATATTTCACATAACAGGTATTGAATCAAAATTTTGCGTATGTGCATTAGACAATGAAAGAAAATATTTTATAATGGATGGTTGAGATAGGTTACAAAAAAAATAACTTTTCGAATTTTTCTTTACTTAAACATTTTTCTTCTTATGTATTCATAGAGACATGGAAAAAGTATCAGAACATTTAAATATCAATTACATTTCTCTCGATACGGATACTGTGGCATATAGACTTAGCCTGCTATTTAGCGGCACAAAAACACGTTAAAATAACCATTGTAATTACGGTCTTGATGTAATTAAGGCGCGCACATTAACTTTCGATATTAATTAATATTACTAACTAAAGAAACGTTACATGGTACCAAAAATTTTAAAATTACCCATAAAAAAGTAAGACTGTTGCAAGATGTCAATTATAAACCAAAATGAAGCGGTAATTGAAATGAAACCGCCAGGTAACCTACAGTTCGATAAATATACAACTTTGAAAAAGTGGTTACAGCAGTTCGAATGATATGTAATCGCCATCTAGCCAAATAAAAGCCAGCCGAAATTTAGGCAACAAAATGAATATGAACAATTCAATAAGTTGTTAAAAAGAATAAAAACACAAAAAAGCAAAAGTTAATTTGACATGTTACTAGATGAAATATTAAGAGACAAAATAGTATTAGGAATGAAATCTAATCAAGTAAGAAAAATGGGACTGACCGAAGATAAACTCGAATTGATAAAAGCGATAAAGATATACAAAACCTGAAACAGAGCCTACACCCGCAGTAAGTCCCATGGTAGTCGTCGGACAAAAAGGGTAATTAAGAATTTACATAAATCCGTCAGACGTGAACAAACAAAAATTTAAGCGACACTCCTTCTCATTAAAACATAAAAATATCAGCCGATATAAACGGACCAGAAATTTTTCATTATTAGATTGCACGAAAGGATTCTGGTAAGTTAAGTTGTGAAAAAGAACTCAGAAAATATTAACATTTGTCATACCATGGGGAAGACATTTTTTTAAGAGACTATCTTTCTATCTTTTCTGAGACTATATTTCTTTACCTAAATTTTAGATAATTTACTGAGCAAATGAAAAAACGTAAGAGTGTTTATAGACGACATCTTCATACACGCAAAAACTAGGAAAGGCTCACGTAAAACGGTAAGCAAAGTCAACAAAGTTTTGAAGAAGCGGTCTTTAAAATATATAAAAATAAGTGTATTTTTGAAGTAAAAGAAATAAAATTTTGGAAATTTGTCTTTTCTGTAAAAGGAAGGAAATATCGACTAATAAAAAAGGGTTACAAAAACTCTTAGGAATGATAACTCTTAGGAATAAGAAGTTTATTCCAAACACATTGGACTTAACATTAGATATGTTTAAGAAAGTTATTACATCAGGACTCAAGTGTCACCTGGGAAGCCATCATAAAAAAGCATATTGAAAATTAAAAAAAATACTATAAAAGCCACCAGTACTATGATTTAATTCCGTTATAAAATCCGTGACTTTAACATTCGACGCAAGCTCAAAAAATATTGGAGTGGAACTTCTTCAAGGAGGTCAACCTGTAGCTTATAGCGTAATGGCACTGACTAAATCTGAGCAAAATTATCCTCAGATTAAAAAAGAGGCACTCGCCATATTATTCGGATGCAAAAAGCTTCAATTGTATGTGTATCATGAAGTACTAACAGTGGAATCGGACCACAAACCACACGAGACAATCTTCAAAAAAATATACAATCAGCTCTAGTAAGATTGCAATATATAATGCTTAATATTGCGCCATACGCTCCAAACGTTAGGTTTAAAAAAAGCACAGACCTATATTTGACAGATTTTTTTCAGTCGGTAGTGTGATAGCTCTAAGTTAAAATATGATTAAGAAGGGAATCTCAAAATAGTAGTCATTCCACCTATGCCTTTAAAAGCTAAAGATAATTAATTCGAGCAACCAAAGAATGACCACATTTTCAGTTGTTATTTAAAACAATAACGCAGGGATTTTCAGAAAGAGCCAATACACTTCCTGCAAAACTGCGACATTACTTCAATTTCAAACGGAAATTGACAGATTTTAAAGGTATAATTTTCAAAGGTGATAAAATTATAATACTGAAGACACGAGTACCCAGAATGCTACGTAGTATTCACCAAGGACACCTAGGAATACAAAGCTATTTAAAGAGTGTTTGACAATTACTTTACTGGAAAGAACAATATGATGACATTGTAAAACTAGTCAACGGCTATTATGTTTGTAAACAAATACAAGGAGACATTGCCAAAGATATGGTGCTAGTTAAGAAGATCGCCACACTTCACTTGGCACCAGATCTATTTGAACTGAAAGCAAAAACTCACTTTCTGATCTGTGTTATTTATTCAGGATACATAAACTTTCAGCAATTATAAAGTCAGTGATCCTATGAAGTGATTAAACAGTTTAAAAAATGGCTCTCCGTAGACAGCATACCAAAATTACTGAAAACAGACAACGGCACGCAATACATGTCTAAATAAATCATGGACTCTCAAAACAAATGGCGTTTTAATTATGTCACCTCAAGTTCACATCACAATCAAGGCAACGGCCTAGTTGAGAAATCAGTTCATACCACAAAGAATCCACTGAAGAAATACAGTATCAACAATTTCAATGTCCAACTTGCTCTTTTAAATTGGAGAAATACACCATGATTGATTGATTTTTGTTTATTACAACAAAAACGTTAATAAATTAAATTCCAGTTTTATCTTCTAAAAGCTTGAAATGTTATTATTTCAAACTTACATTTCCCTTTTATGCAAGCATAACTTGTGTTGTAGTGTGTTTACGACATCCTTGACGGATAAAAGTTGATTAAATATCATACAGGCAGGAACAAAACTTCTAAAAATGTATACAATGAGTATATTTCTTTCGACGCTTTTATGTATACGATACCTATTTTGGTACCCCTCATGAGTAAAATTGTAGTAATGTTGATTTAAAATCATGTCCCTATTCACATAATCACAAATTGATATATACTAACTCTTACATTAGTTATTTTTAAGGGAAAAACCGTATTATTTTATATTTTGGTTAATATTTTTGGAATTCTCGTAAAATGTTTAACATAACAGTTCATCCCCAAACGTTATAGTTTCAAAAAAATGAAAGAAAATAAATTCTTACTAAATTTATAAATATTAAAATGTTTGATATGATAGATAATTGAATGAAGCAAAAATATTCGGTGTTTTGTCACAGAGGTTAATCTTTTCCATTGGCTACAAATAAATAAATCGCGGAACTAAGGATTGAAGATAATGAAATGATTGAACGAAAATAATGAGGTTAAAAGAGGTTTCAATTTTAATTCAAGATACGGTTTATCTGAGTTTAAATATTTTTTTTTTAATTAATGACTAGCATTAAGAAGAGAATGCGACAGATTCTTAGCTAGATATAAACATTTTTTATTTAAGTTTTGATTTAAACTATAAAGTCAGGTGAACTAGAAAACTTACCCATAAATTAACTAAGTACAAAACATTAAAAAGTTAATAATATCTTGTGAATTTTGAAGACGTTTTTTCTTTAGAAACTTTACAAATTTTCATTTTAAGTTCAACCTAGAATCTGTAAAGTTGCCATGTATGTCAAAATTAACTCATAATATGCAGACGGTAGTAAAATATATTTTAGTAGATTTAGATAAACATATCAGATGTTGTTTAAATTAAATTATAAATAAAAGTAAAAATTCCAATAATAAACTTAATATGATTTATAAAATTTTAACATGATGAGTTTTGTTCTTCTTTCACAGAATAATTTTTAAAGTCTTGAAAACCGACGATAGACTGACGTTAAACAAATTAATTTTCTGAAAATTATTGTTAAAACTTCACATGTAATAATTTAGTAGAAAGATTGATAATTTAACTACTTCCCATATATTTTATTTTAAAAACTATACATTTTCAGTGCCATCACTTGTGGAGAATTTCTCTTTAGAAATGTTGCTACCCACATTTGATTAATATATATATATATATATATATATATATATATATATATATATATATATGAGATGCTTTGTCATTTTAACAGGGCTTTGTTTTCATGAAACACGTTTTGGAAAGTAACCGGTGCCGCTGAGATAAAATATGCAAACAATGACACCAACAAATTTTAAAAAAATGTTTGTATCTCAGCCATTTCCTTTGTGCAATATAATTCGCTATTTAATACGATGAAAAAATATTTAAAGTGTTCCCGATTTAACGTTACGACAATAAGATTTTAACTTTCAAATCTTGTAAAAGACCCCGCGAACTATTAAACTATTTTAACAAGGTTTTTATTGATAGTTTATCCTTCAGGAAAGTTTCATATAAAAATTCACAGTGTGATCAATGTACACCTACACCGAGTTAAAAAATGTCACTTTTTAACAAAATCAATCTAAAATCATAAAAGTACATTCGAGTAATTTGTCGGATGTACTCGGGTTTTGAAATATCCTGCAAAAGCAATATCTTTCATATTTGAAAAAGCTTGTTTTTCAACATTAGTACTGAATGGCTACTAACGAAAGCGACTAGGAAGAAGAAAATAATTTTATAGAGATGGATTTAATAGGATCTGTGCAAAAAATAAGAACTCAGGATCTTTATTTTAATAATAACTACACAGTCAAATTTCAAACCACTGCGTACGGTCTCTTAACTATTGCCAATTTCATTGTAATTTAAGTGAAACATATTTGCGGTTCAATCATTGAAATTATCTAAAACGATGGAGATTTTCTTACAGTTAGTATTTTCTGATGCTTGTTTGTGCATACACTCATGTCTTCTTATATTTCGAAGTATTATAATATTTATTCTGTTTATGTAGGGGTAAATGACCTGCAATGAAACTGTTTAAACAAATTCCAAGAAGAAAAGTTAAACAATAATTTTTTATCAGTAATAAATATTTTCAAATACAAATATTTTATATTTTTATTTACGATTCTTGTTTAATAATTAAAACAGTGAGCTATATCATCACTTTCAAATATTGAAAAGAAGCGAATAGCAAAAGCAAGCATACACGAAGATTTTTTAACGGCATTTGCTTATAAATTTAATCGCCACACATAGTGAGTTTTAAAGGTTTATACATTTCAAAAGAAGGGTATTAAAATGTCTTTTATAATATCTTAAATCATTACTGAATTTTTAAAATTATTTTGTAAGATTCCTACTAATAGATTCGTAAATTATGTAAAAGTTATCGTAAAGACAAAGAAATTAATAAAAACATATTTATCAAAGTGTGAAATTATCATAAATTTCCTTTTAAATTGTAGCAATGAAATGTTTAGTGTCATTCTTTTAACTTTCTGCATGTAATATTTAATTATATTTAAAATAATTTTGAATAATCCAGTTTATTTATGAGAATCAATGACATTAACTAAATTTTTCGATAAGACATATTTAAATATTAAGTGGTTAAATATTAAGTGGTTAAGATAAGTTGATCGGTCAATCGCTATTTATTTTTTTATTTTAAATATGTTCTAAAAAATACTAGTTTTGTAACATTTACTTCTATTTAACAGCAGCATAATTTTCACCGGTTTCTTTTAAGCAACGTAAATATGATGTGCTCCCTGCGTTAGATTGCCATACAGCGATTTAAATGTTCGCAAATGGCTATTAACACTTCATAAATCATATAGTAAAAGTTACCACCTGATATTGAGTTCATAAAACCAATTATTCTCTACTTTACAAGTGACTTTGAAAAGGAAATTTATTCTTAATTCGACGAGCATATATTGTTTTTAAAGTAACAACTCAGAGGCGTGATTACTAATTTTGATGGTATTTCTTTTGTTTTAAAGGTAATGGTTTGGTCGATAGTTCCCATGTTAATATGTACAAGACCTGATGAAGAACTACAGAGATATAATTAGATACTCCTCAATGGATGAAAATACATGGATGAAAATACCGGTATAAAATATAGGTTACCGGATTTAGCATTATGTTGCACATATACTATCAAAAGAATATTAAATTTTTTGTTTGATGTATTTAAATTGAATATCGTTATTAAATTTCGAGGCATGTTTCATAAATATTAATAAATTAAATATATATTGTGTATATATGTCCCCGTTATATATATATATATATATATATATATATATATATATATATATATATATATATATATATATATTAACCAAGTATGATTAAAATACATGTTCTTGGAGTTAGTAGATTGAGGTTTAATTAAAATAATAATGTGTGATTTACATACCCATGGTAAGCATTATATGATGCTTATTTGTGGATCAGTTAAAAAGGAGGACTTTCAAAGCCTTCGCTTAGATTCTGTTTTAAAAATGCATGCAAAATGTACTAATATGTTTCAAACTTTCATTTATTTTCTTTACATAGGGACAATAAACACAAATAATATTTATTAAAGTAATCAAAACAAAGTCAGAAGATAGTAGTGAACTAATGTATTTTTAGTATTTTTCGTTACCGTCAAGCAGAAATCAGTTGAATTTTTAGTAGCAAGCTGGATAATTTTACTTCTAATTACTGCAAAGGAGTATTAACATTAAATACTTAAATTAAAACATAATTGCCAGTTCCTTTAATGGTAGTTGCTTACAAATTTTGTTTCAATAGCTTGGGAGTTTTGAAAACTATATATAGAGACAAAGGATACAGGTAAATTGCAAACAATAACACCCAAAGTATGTATCAAATTTTTAAAATAATTTTATACGATAACATAGTAACAGGCTCAGGAAATGTTTTTAACGATATATTAATTAGGATTTAATATATCCGGAAATTTGCTTTCAATTTGTAGCGATAAAAACTTTAGTCATTCTTTTTATTCACCCTACATACAATTTCATTATTTTAAAAATAGCTTTGAATATATGTATCTTTATATTAAAAACAAATAGTTTTTATGTCGACAAAAATCATAAGTAAACAGTTAGACTAAATTGGTTTAAAAGAAGATATAAATAATTACTGACAAAATATAGAATAAAAAGGTAAAAAATTGAATGAAAAATAAAACAATTATCTCCAAAAGTAGAGGCTTTCATTTCATCTTGCATTTCCATCAATATTGATTATTCAGTTGATTATTTTCAACATTGGATTTTAATGACATTATTTATAATGTTCCTTCAGATTTCTCACATTAAAGCACTTCTCCCGTCCCGGTGGCCTAACGAAGGATAAACTAATCAAAATCTCAACTGGAAATAAATGTCGAAAAAAAATTGGAATCGTCAAAAAGCTTTGAACTTTAAAAGATTTAATATCTTTTCCGGTTACTGAACGGTATTAAGATCGGAGAGAGAGCTATTAGCGAGTCGATATCCAAGTTTTCTCATTTCGTTTCTGGTTTCACGTTAATGTTGGGCGGTGTGGGAAACTTAATCAGAAGAATAATGTAGTGTGCTGAGTAGAAGCAGTGTAATGGCACTCTTAAGGTTTATCAAAGTAATATATTTTGATTGTAACATTAATAACATTTTTCTAACTTCCTTTTTTTTAACGTCTCCAGATTATTTGAGTTAATGCGGATGTATATGTGTTACCTTTACGTTGCAATTTGCTTTTAATATGGGAATGCCGAATTTTATGCAAATTTTTATTAACATATGATATGCTAAAATTTTGACTGTATGTGGAATGATTTTGTTAAAATT
Source organism: Druceiella hillmani (assembly GCA_039881145.1). Taxonomy (NCBI): domain Eukaryota; kingdom Metazoa; phylum Arthropoda; class Insecta; order Lepidoptera; family Hepialidae; genus Druceiella; species Druceiella hillmani. The sequence goes on along the minus strand of JAYKKI010000022.1, from coordinate 29,589,483 downwards.
TCGACTGTACGTAGAATGATTTTTTTTACTTTCTTGGACAAACGAGACAGCTTATTACTAAGAAAATTTATATATTCGTATATACTTTATAATTCTTTATATTCTTGAACAAATTTGAACATTTCAGTATTTATGAATTTAGAAGTCCAAACGTATTAACGTATTACGTATTTATAAATTCAGAAGAACAAACATTAAAATTTTATGACTATCTCAGTATTTATGAATTCAGAAGTCAAATAGGGCAATATTTAAATGTATGTTATGTATACCCCTAAAATATATATTCCCAACTATATTTAGAGTTACAGTTTTGTATTAGAATTTAGAATTATAGAAGTTTAAAGAAAGACAAAATTTTTATCACAATTTTTTTTCTTCTGTTTATAGCTGACTTTAACTGGATCTTTTGAAACTTTGAGAGAAAATTGTAAAATTATTTTGCGAAGGGAAATAATAAAGAATATCTTTATTATTTCATATTATGTCATAATTAATACGTCCGTAACACTGGATGAAACGCTTACATCTTAAAAGGAAAGAAGTTAGGCTTAAATTTCTATTATAATTTGACCGAAATATGCAAGTTCACACTTACATATTTATTTATTTCAAATTATTTACACTGTTGACGATTTTTTTTGTATATAGAAAATTTTTTCTTGTTATTCAATAGTAATATAAAAATTTTATTACTTTTGTTACAAACTTAAATTACAAATAATTTTATGTAAACATAAATAAATAAAGCTGTTAAACACAAGTAAAACTCGCACGGAGAGGGCTTGATGCAAATATTTGGACACTTATAAACATTTAAAAGAACATAGAATTTCTATTAAAATATTTATTAATTTTAATATTTCAAAAACATAAATACATTGTTTATTATATCTTTCTCAGGATATAAAACGTATTTAAAAAGATTTGTAAATATAACACAATCGTTATAGTTTTATCTACAACCAATGCATAACCTGTTAAAAACCCTATTTTTTATAATTTTAGGACGGTTTGTATCGGAAATAAGGGGAAGCAACATATAATTTTTAGTGTTTTATGGTACATGCCTCAAGATATATTACATAGAATTATAAAAAAGATACTGAGACCGTTTTAACTAGCCGATAACCCATAATACAAGAAATTCAAACAAGATTCAATTACTTAATTTTTATTTCCCTTGTCTGTTAAAATGTTCATGTTAGTTATTGAGCTATATGATAGTTAATTTTTCAACTATTAACTTGTCTAGAAATTTTTGAGGAAAACAAATATATTAGAAGTTACCTCTGATCAGTTGCGATAGACAGATGCGAAAAAATCAATTAAAGTTCCGTTTTTCCTTTTGAATTACGAAACCCTTGAAAGGAGCTTCCTTTGTCAAACTTTGAACGTTATTTTATATTAAAATTGTAGTAAAATAAAAGTTTAAAATGTGGTATAAAATTCTAAATTTTGACAATTTAAACCTCAAATCCGTGAGGTATAATACGATCAAAATCTACTCTTAAAAGTAAAATGAATTCTGTTTCCGCACGAATATAAATATTCAACATTTACTAAAGACTGTAATTGGAAATGAAATCATTCATAGCTAAAATATTTTTGTACCGTTTTATTGAATGATTAATATTTTTCAACAAATACAAAAATACTTTGTTCTCTCACGGTCTAATACTAAGTTAGTTTGCATCATCGTAAAACAAACGACTGCCTGATGACAAACGACTACCTGATGACGAATCGATTCGGTTAGCAATTGTTAGGTGTACATAAATCTATTGACAATATACTGCTTATTTTATTGTAATAGATACACAACCAAAGTGGAATAAAAAAAAGTTTGCTAACTAAATAACATTATTTACCAACTTCGGCAACTTTTTATGCTAATCATAGATCATAGACTGGTTTACCTAAACGATAAGACGTAGAGATTCCCCAGTTTCAAATTAATGTTATGAGTTTGAGGCAGACTCTTTGTCATTAAGCTCTGAGTTCCAACTTCTCAACCCAGATGCCACGGGGGTACTGCTTATCTAAAACACGAGTCTCACGTGGATAATTTGTAGTTGAAATCCCGTTTTCAACTACTTATTACTGATACCGCAAAGATACGTCCTGCCTAAATCATGAGACTTCGCGATCTGATTACAAGCTGATAAAATAGGTCAAAAAATTAAAGTCATTTAATTATAATTAAAATTAAAACTTGGATTGCATTGAATCTACCCTAGTCAAGGTTATTTTTCCTTTTGTGTCGTGTCAAGAACTGTACAGAGTTAGAGTAATTAAAATAAGAAGGCCCCAGTCAACGTTTTTAACATGGTGAGCGCTTTGTGACACTAGGGCGGTTAAAATGATATTCTGTGCCCTAAGATAAAATACAAGTGGGAAAGTTTTTAAATTAAACAATTTTATTAATTAATGATTCTGAACTGAAAGCTAGAAAATAATTACGAGTCACAAATCTGAGGCTTTGATCAGAACATAATAAAATATCATAAGATGCATTCATAAAAAAAATCTCTGACCGAAAATCGTTTCTGGCTTCTTAATATTATAAAAAAATAGCTTGTTATAACATAAAGTAAATTGAAATACTAATGTAAAATATCACGGTATGATTTGTAAATTCAACTCTGAGGGAAAACAAGAATTAAACCAAAATAATCTGGTCAAAAAAGTAAATTAAGCACGGTAAGAATGATGTTTAATAAATTAAGAAAAATATATATCGCAATGATCACTTGCGAAACAAATATTGTACATCATCTTTTATGAATATTGATTATTTCATTTTTCCGTTTCCATGGCCAATGTCAATGACCTTAATTAAAATGTTCATTTGGCATTTCTTTTATGAAAGTGTCTCCGTGATCATTTGCCGACAAGGGTCAAAACTAATTAAACTCTGAAAGGACAATAATTGACGGAGAATCGTTCGAATTGTAAAAAACCATTCCGGTCCCTCCAAGATTAAATACCGTTTCCGCTTATTCAATATAATATCATAGGCTGGTCGATTAGTCATCCAATATCAGTGTTTCTTTCATTTCGTTTAATTTTTTTTTTCATTGTGTATATTTTTCTTCCGACAGGGAGCTTAAGAAAAACTTAAGGTAATAGGCTGGATCGATACAATGAGGAATGACGTTCGTTCATCATTCATCAAAATGAGATTTGCTGTTTGTAAAGTGAATATGAGAATTTCTTTTTTAAAATATCTACTTAATAGTGTACAACTTTCCTTTCTATGTTCGAGTTTCAATTTTGATATGGTAAAATTTTTATAAAATATCGCCAATTTGTAAGAGTATACAAAAACATGGTGATATGAACCGGTATGAAAAACAGAATTAAGTTCAAAGCTTAAGTGTCCAATATTATAAGTAAACAACAAAAATATACGGGTTAAAGAAATAGATTTCATTACCTTGATAATGTTGTGTGGTGATGATTGATAGAGGTCGTTGTAGTGATAATTGACGAGACAAAATATATAACGTATATCTTGATTTTGAATAAGCCCATTTTTTATACAAATCTCTCAGATTTATGTAACGAATATCGTATTTTATTAATTAATGAATATATTATTAATTTTATTATTATATATTATAAAATTTTGTTTTTAATTTTTAGCCATTCTTAATGAAATAAGGAAACTTCAAAAAAAATTCCCCGTGCATCTAAATGCTGCAGTATTTCTTTTCAAAATGAATTCAAAAAATATAAGTTGTTAAAATTTATATTCCGCTACTATTTACTACTTTTCACTTTTAGACTTTTTTCCAAATACCAGGTTATAAAATTATGAAAATTTAGATTTAGAAAATTAGAGAAGAGAGCGTATCTCCTAATATGCTCTCTTCTCTAATTTTTAATTTTGGATGAGAAACATTTTAACAAATACTAGATATTGACATGAAATGAAACATTTTCTTTGCAGAAAAGAATTTGCTCGTTTTAATGATTAATAATTTAAGATACGTTTAAATAAATGCCCCAGTAACAAACAATATAAATTAATCATTTTAAAATTTAGAGCTATTATTAAAATCTTTCCAATATCTTATAAACTACAAAGATTTTACACGTTCCGTTTAGAATTTAGATAAATATGTTGATATCAATAAGATACAAAATATTCCTTTAGGCAGGATTTTAAAAAATTAATACATTACAAAAGGAACATTAGTTTTTATTGCAAACATGAGAAATATTCAATCATAGATATAGTAAGAAATTCTCCGAAAATATCCTAATTGCACTGACATAAATATTTTAGTATTAATATTTAGATTTAAATTATATGAAGAGAAAACATATTGATTAGTATTAAAAATCATAGTGTAATCGGTAAAATGTCTAATATAACCTGCATTAAATAACGTTTTAATCCTGCTGTGTTACAGGAAGCAAATTGCAGCTATTGTGTGAAGTATGCATTGCATATTAATATATTTGCAAACACAAAATTAAAATCGAAAATTAAAAGTATATAAATAGTTACCAAGTTTGTATATATTAATTTTAAATTATATCGAAAGCATATTCGAAAAATCATGAAACGGTGTTTATTTAAAATCCTAATTGACATATTAATACGTAGTATTCACGCTAATTGACATATTGACATATTAGTACATAGTATTCATGTTAATTCTTTTCGGTTATTAATATTTTGTTGTTTTTTCGTGTACCGTTATCAATAAAATTTACGAAAATAAAATTGTTGGTCTTATGACGAACCCTTAAGTTATTAATTGTATTACTGCTTAAATTTTACATTAATTGGCTAAATTTTTTTGCAAAATATGTTATATTTGTCACCACTCTATTAGAAACTCTGTATGAATAAAGGCTTTTAATGAATAGTGACATTACGTTATTTACTTTTTCTATTTTCCTTTAAAATTATTATTTTAGTAGTCACTCCGGGTCATAAAGTGGGCAATATTCTGTAAATTCAAGATGAACGAAAAGTTTTCTAGATTTTTTTTGGTACATTATTTATATTCCTCTCTCAAATTAAAAAGGAAAATAACTCTGGAAAACGTTTAGAGTTGTTTGTTAATATTAGGCTGAACATTATGATTTTTATTCTAAATATTCTTAAAAAATTATCCACCACCCGAAAGACAAGTATATATTATAACATGTAAACATTTGTGATAAATATTACTAGACTGTACCAATGTCGCAATTTATTTTATACAAAATATAACTTAGACAATCTAGATTAAAATGGGATTTTTTGTTCAGGAATACATAAACTTGTATAGATAAATTTCAAACAGGAAACAAAAATATATTTTTGTGATTACGTATTAATATTACATTTATTATCCGTTTAAAACTTTTTTTTTTGGAAATAGTATTGCTTGTCCTCTGAAATTGAACAGTTCATAAAATAATTTATTTCGACCTAGCAATGTTTTGTTATTTTTAAGCAATGATATGTATAGAATATGAGTTGAACAGAAAAATTATGTTCTAACACATGTACCAAATGCATTGAGTAATTTAAAAAAGCAATACTGAAGTAAGGCGGAAATAAAGGATCATAGAAGAAGGTGGAAAAGGAGTATGTTAATTTTATGTATTTTTATATCAAATGATTATGACCAGAAAATAGAATTATTAATATAAATTTACAATTGTAGCATTTAGTGAAAAGTAAGTTTAAACAAAGTTTACCGTCGACTCTCTTTAAATTCAAGCTAATCAAGATTATATTTCAACGGAAGGACTGAGTCAATATTTCCTTGCTTTTCTTATTCCACTTAAATATCTTTATTTACAGTAAATAGAATTGCCTTATTATTTGGAAACAATTCAATACCGTAATTTGAAATAATGATAAAATTATTTGCCTACCATCTATTATCTTCACATTTTGTACGATATAGCATAAAAGAGGTCAGCTAGCTTCCTGTCTGTTACTGTCATATGGACAATCTCCTTTGAAAATTGAGTTGGATGAAAACTCTTTAACCACGGCTTTTTTTTCTGGATATCTAAGTACCGTAATTAGGCATTTTTTTTAATCAATAACAAACCGTTTCTGTTATGATCTGCCAAAAATTTGCACCTCAGCTATTTGGAAAGTAATTGTTTGAGGATTTACCTTAAGCAAATAAAACTTTTTTACGATTAATTCCACAAAATTTACGGAAAGGTATTCGTTTTAGAGATCACTTTCTTGATTCTAAAACTTTTTGATTCTAATATTTGTATTCTCGTAGAATAATGTTAATACGTCTATTGAATAACTTATATTATTTGAGTGTCTTCACAGTGTTGTCTAAGCAGAAAGTAGAAGAAAAAGGAAGAAAATTTCGTATTTAACATCCATATAAACCCATTTTCTTTGATACAATCCTCTCAATGGAGCTCCTTGGCCTCTTTATACCTTATAGTTATATAGTGGTGAGTTAGTTATATTAATAAACATTTAATTGTTGATATTCAGCTCATTCCCATGAATAACAATAACTGACAGTGCACCTAACTTTTCCAAATATTTACGTAGCTGCACTATATATAGTTGCCACGCCATGGCAATTACGTCAATCTCTGGGTTAAATATAGTGAAGGGGACAGTGATCATGGTTAAATGTGCTTCTGGTTAAATCGAGTTATCTTTCGAATTATACACAAAGCGTGTGTCGGTACGGAAGGTAAACATCGTCGATATACATTTGTCATCGTCTTCTCTAGCAAAGCAGCAAGGTGATGTGATACGTCTGTAAAGAGCATTAACCGGGGTAATTTAAAGATTAGTGGCCAAGTAGCTGCTAATTTTGACTAGTACTGTGTAACTGCTCCATCGGGTCCCGATAGTATAAGATTAGAAGATGGGTCTGCATTAGCAAGAACGCTGGCTCACTTAAAATAATTTCGGTTCAACTGAAACTTGTCTAAATTTATGTACTACGAACAAAAGTCCCATAACGAATTATTACCGTACGGTATTAGGTAATTAGCTGTCACTCGTTTGTTTTGGCGGTCGGATGAGAGTGATATTTTCTGATATCAAGTGAGGCGAGGTGGCGGGTTCAACTTATAAGGTATAAGGTTAATTATAATCACTCTGTTGACCTTTGTACATTTGGCAGCCTAGAAACCTGCTACCTCAATATTAAGCAATGGATACTGGGCACCGAATAATTGGCGCCGTAAATTACAAAAACTTAAAATTTATTTAATTTTGGAACATGGAACGTTTGGACGCTTCTAAATAAACATTCCGAATCATGTTCTGAGCGGAAAACCACCCTTGTTTTACGGGAATTGTCTAAATACAAGATAAACCTATTTACCGTAAACGAAGTATGCTTACCCGATAATGGAGAGCTTTGTCGGGACCGTGGAGGTTACACTAACTTTTTAATTTGATAACCTACCAACGAAACAGAAAGAAGTGGATTAATTTTGGCATTAGAAAAAAATACAGCGAGATTAAAAAAAGAACTTCTTCCTTGCTACAGAGTAAGTAGATGAAATTCTAGAAGTGAACTGTTACTATCTTTAGGCGCAAAATTAGGCTTCATTTTTATAAATATATTCTCTAGAATGGCTGAAGGTTTAAAACATCCTGGGTGCACTTAATCTCCGAGCATTTGCATCTCAATACAAGGCGTTGAAATTTGAAATAATCACATATTAATATTATTGGAAGATCGTCTCTGTTACAAACTTCCTTGCTGAGCGAAACACAAAACACTAATTTGGTTGACCTTAAGAAAACTTTGAATATTGAATATATTCGGCGTTAATTTTGTAGAAATTCAGTATTCACAATTAAATGAAACTACGTGATGTAGTATTATTTCTACTTTCTTTAATTTCATATCCCACCTGAAGATGTTGTAATACAACGAAATCTAGGTAGTGGTAAAGAAATTAAAGAAAGTAGAAATAATACTACATCACGTAGTTTCATTTAATTGTTAAGAAAACTTATTAAATCTAGTGAAATGCAATTACAACTTAATTCTGAACTCACTGTGCCTGGTTTTACTATTCTGGATATCCTCTTTGTAGACGGTATCAGTCTATTGGATTGATACTTGTAACTATTAGAATCGTATAGATCATTTATATAGAAGATGAATCGTATATATTTAGTTTTGTGGCAAGTTTATCCAAACATAGTTGTCATGATATACTGTGCGTTATACCACCGCAGACACTACGTCGATATATTTAAGTAGTAAGAATCTTGAGGAAGTATATATTTCTTTTATTGTAACTCGAATCTAATATTATTTAGTTACACTTGACGTCTAATTACTCATATATTGTAAAACATGTGAAGCTTAAGAAAACCAAATAAAGATATATCTAAAAAAAGGAGACAAAATGTGTTGCCATTGAGAAAAAAATATATTGTCGAAAATAGTGTCTGATTGCTAGCAAAAAGAAAGAGAAAAAAGACAAAAAAAGCAGTTATGAAAGAATAATAATGCAATTGGGAAAAAACTATGCAAAAAATATTTAGATCTTGGTAGTATGACAATATCTAAACACTTCCTGGAAATTATTAAGAAGTAATAATTTTTGTACAGTTGGCCACCGTTGTAGCATAAAAGAGGAAGCGGAGCTAAAAAATCAAAATTAAAAATAGAAAAAAAATCCATGACAATGAGCCCCGACAGATTGTCTTCGGATTGTAATTATGTTAATAGATTCTTACTTTCTTAGCGCGAGAGATTTCAAAAACATTGTTTAATCGTTTTTTTAAATTACGACTACATACTTCGTGAGTTTACTTTTCAAAATGTTTAATTTTGCTTTTTATTTTAACCTTTTTTTACCGAAAACCGTGTATAAATCAATCAAACCGTTTTGGAGATAAATGGGAACATTGGATTGAAAATCTAAACAAACAAACATCCTCTCACCCTAAATGCGTATACCTCCTCCATTCTGTCTTGAGTAAAAAGGAAAATAATTATTTAGTATGACGTCATCAAAAATCTTATGCCAGGAAAACTTCCAAAAACTGACTTGAATATACCTCTAACGTGCCGTGTCGATATCAGCAACAACACGAGGAAAAATGACAAGGTACACATGGAATGGGCTATTAAAAAAATATGAAGAAAATTAGAACCGTTAAAACTGATGTAAAACAGGAGAAATGTTAATATTTGGCGGCTATTCTCGTATATTCGATACGGTCGATGGCTATGATGCGTTTTCCAATGTAATTGTATAATTGGATTTAAAAAATGGATACAACAGAAGCTGAAAAACGTAGGTGCACTGTTTCGACCAAGAGATCAGCATTATCATCATAGATCATATATATATATATATATATATATATATATATATATATATATAAATATATATATATATATATATATATATATATGTGTGTGTGTGTGTGTGTGTGCGTGTGTGTGTGTGTGTGTGTGTGTTCAAATTGCAGCCATAGTTTTGCGAAGCTAGTCGATACATATGTCAGCGGTTATAAATTCTCCTTCGTTTATCATGCCATCTACTTCTGTCCATTTTCCTGAATGTTGGCTTAGCCAGGTGTTGCGTTATTGGCTCTTTTGTCGAAGAACAACAGTAGCTGGTATCTTCCAATCAACAAGATGATAAGCTTCTAATTTCCAATTGGTTATACGGGCAATAGTTTATCATAGTTGGTTAGGCTTCCATCTTATCCATACCCATATAACTGAGCACGTGATGCCAATTGTGGGGACTGAAGAGTGCAACCAAGTTCCTGATTCAGCTGTTTTTCTTGGTGCATAATTCTGTCAACAAAATGATACCAGATGGAAAATAAATATTAGATATGATTTTATACAGAATTAAGAACAAACAAAATTTGAAACGTGTTTAATGGAAGAGTTGGGAAGGAAAAGTAGAGAGAGAAACCCTTAGCTTCGGTACAAACCCCATCATGCGATAATGTGTAGTGTATCGAAGAAAACTATTATAAATTTTTAACTATACTCAAAAAGTGCTATGCCCAATAAGGGCATAGTGCTCGATTACGATGTAAACCTCATTTAATATAACCCGAACCAACAGAATATAACATAAAATATTCTAACCCAATACTATCTAACCCAACAAAATCTAATCTTAACTAACTTAACCTGCAAAATCTAATACCACACGACCAAAGATAATCCATTTTAACCTACAACTCAAACTAACCTAACGTAACTCAACCTAACCCAGTATAATAAAGCTTTACTAAATTTAATCCAACCTAATCTAATCTTAAACTAGCCTGAGTCGGATTAGGTTTAGATAAGATAATCTAACCTGACTTACCTTTACATGAAAAAATTGGTGCTTTTTTGATTGTAGAATAATTCTTTGCATTTCATCACTCATTTTTTAGAATATTTTTAAATTCTGCCCAAAATAATTTACATAATATATAAGGTTTTAAATTTTAATTCAGACGAAAGTATTTCCTAATTTATCTCAGCTTGAATTTTAAAGCTATTCTACTCCTTAATTTCAAGATGGCGGCACACTGAGTTCTACTACCAGAGTGCTACGAAACTATTTTCAGAGTATATATAGAACATTGAGTCAAGAGAAGTAATCTAGATTATAATTTGTATCGTAATAATTATCTCAATAAAACTTCAATGTAAATAGGTTTAGCGGAATTTAGTCTATTCTAAAATAACACCAACAATTAAATAAAAATAGATCGTGGTTCAAACCTTCCCAAATCTCAACCAATATAAACCGAAGGGTCGAGAACAACCTAGGTAAGTTGCTTAAGGATTCATGTACAAAACTCACTTCCACGAACCAGAAATTCGATAGTTCCATCAGTTGAGAGGAAGATATAACTTAGTGAAGACAGAAAGAGAGAGAGTTAGGTTTTGTATATTACTGTAGGGGCAAGAGAAAGAGGTGCGAGCACACATTTACTTTCTCTCTTTTGTTTATTACATTCACATAGCCAGTTATGTTTCGTAAATTTAAGACACAGTGCAAATCTATTGTCTGTATCACACTGTAGGAGCAAGAGAGAGCAGTGCGCCTGCATATTTTCTTTCTCTCTTCCTCTCATAGCCAGTGCATGAAACATGCGAGTATACTAGCGTTACGCGAACGGTGATTTTTTTATTATTTTGTCATTTCATTTCGTTCTTGAATAATTATATAAACTAATGTTTTGTTCAATACATTAAATATTCTACGTTTAAAGTGAATAAAATTGTAAATTCATTTTAAGTAAATTCATTTAAGTTTTACTTCAGTCGTGTGGTCTAAAGCACATTCGTTTTTTTATCATAATTCTTTTCATTACCAAACCATACCTGAATTTTTGTAACGTAATTTAGCTAAAGGGCAAGTTTATATTACTTTTAATTGTGCCATTTTAATTGTATTATTTTATTTCTATCATCCAAACTCGAACGCAACACCTGTATTTTCTAATGTTAAATTCCATAATAGATTTTTATTTGTCCTATTCATGTTCTATCAAAGGGCCCTTCGGAAAGTATAATTTTCGAAAAAAAAAAAAATATCATTCAAATATGTTGATAAATGTGTCTCTCACACTTTTTCTTATTTTGAATCTAAGTTCGTGATATTATGCAACTATATACTTTATGCAGTGATCCCAATTCCATTGGACATATTCGTTAACAAATACAACAAACAAACATATTATGGAATAAATTGTTGTATAGAGGCACTGTAAGGTTGAAATACAGTTAAGAGTAGTTTTCTTTTTTCTAATAAGAAACGAAAAATTTCATAAATGGATGTCAAAATATTATGATCTAATTTGGTCCATTTACAAATTTGAATATAGTCCGCAAAAGGTGAAAATTAGTTTCATTCTCGTATTGGTAAAATTTAATACCTCCGTGTCTAAATATAGAAATAAACGCGTTCACTCTTGGAAACCTTTGTTACTTACATAAACTGTTAAAAATCTAATGCTATATAAATAATATTTCGAAAAAACTAACTTTTTATTTCGGTTTTTGTTTTTGCATTCACCAAACATCCTAATACTTTTCGTCAACTAAAGCTCAAAACCGCCTTCGCTTCAAAAATATTAACTATTCACTCTGAATTGTAAAATTATGATTGAAATCTTAATTTTGTGTGTCGGTTTTGAATAAAAGGGCGACACGAATTTTCCTTAATAGAGTCTAAGAAGAACAGATAAATTTTTCTTTATATATCCCTAAAATTAGTATAAATTAACTTTATATGTTTAAAAAAAAGATAAGTAGTATCGCCTAAACTTTGTTTCATCTCATTTACTCATAAATGTCCTAAATCTATGAAATATTTTTAAACCGAAACACTTTCAGTACAGATATAACTAAAAGTTAATAATAATAATAATAAGCCTTTTTATTCCCATGATGTCATTTTACTGACTTATAAACATGCAGGTTTATTATATAATATTACTGGACTTTACGTTTCGTATATATTAACAAGCCGTTATTAGAATATAATTCAAGAAATATATACTTATTTTATGAAATAATTTCATTCATAAGTTAGAAAAAAAAGAGTGAAATATAGTAGCGAAACATCAATCATTTCATAAAAATTATCAAGAACTAATTCCAAATTACCGTTGTTACGTGTTATGGTACCCACTTTTGAGTAAAGACCGCCGTCCTAAAACCGGGTCTATTGGTAGATAGTGTGTCCGAGTCGGTCTGATTAATATGTACATGAAAGATATACTAGGTAATTTATTTAGTTTAAAACAAATTCTATGTACCGTTAAAAGTTTACAAATACCTAAAAGTCTACCGAGTCCTCGTTCTTTCTGATTTCGTGATTTCTACTCGTACTTGTTAAGTACCTAACCTAACCTAACCTAGACCTATTGAATAAAATCATTTTTATATCAGTAACAATCTGTATGCAATGATAAATAATAAGATAAAATCATTATAATGGGTTTATAAATTAGATTTTTTCGCAGACTTTTATCTCTTTAATTTAGGCATGTTGCGTTACTTAAGGTAAAAAAAAGTAATGTACAAAAACGGATGCGTATACGTCATATTTAGAATTGTCTAATTACCTTGTAACAAGTAATCTTTAATCTAAAACTGAACTCGTTTTGATGTCCTTTCATAAACAAAATATTACCATCTCCTTCATTCGAAATTAGTCAAAGAACAAAGAAATGTTTTCAACTGATTTCATGAAATTATTACAAAATAAAACTACAGACAATTATAATGTAAATAGTCCTTTTCAGTAAAATATGTCGTAAGCAATAGACTAGAAAAGTTTCATAAAAGTTCTTCTACGCTTATATGCTTATTGTAATATATTTATAGCATTACATCTTCGTTAAAAAAGTAAAATAATTGGCAAGTTGAAACCCTCCTACATACTGAAGCTAACTCGTCGTCCTCTTCAGACTTTCTTTTGTGCGTAATACGAGTTAGGTAATTAAGGTTATGGAGATTATTAAACGGAAACTACTTCATTTGGCTTTTATGTAATATTATTATATTTGAAATCCTTGTATGTATTATACAAGAACAGCTTTCAGTGCTTTCGTTCACTTATTAAAGATTCCGGTAGTGACGTATTTCAAACTTATGATGGATGATAATAACATCTTCTCTTAGAGTTCTATCGTAAAATTGATTCATTACGTATGATATATTACTCTTTAGGATGTAAACTATTTAATGGCTTTCTATATTAAGGGTGTTTGCTCAAATTATTTTTAACGAAGATTTTTTTACCTGATAACATATTTATATGGATCTCGATAAATTATGTTTATATTAGAATTTATTTTGTAATTTTCATGTTATAATAAGGAAATGAAAAACCACTACAAATTAATGCACTTAATTTGCATAATAAATTAAACGATGAGGTGATAAATTTACAAACTTATAATTTTTGAGGATTATTTAAAAGTTTGTTAAACTTGCAATAAACAAACAAATATATTGAACAACAAATCATTTATTTTCGATTACTTTATATATCAATATGATATTTTTTACCTTCACTCTGAAGTAAAAGTAAACAAAAACTCAATATAAACTAAGTAATTATAGTTTTATAAACATTGAACCTTTTAAACATTATTCGATTTGAAGTAAAAATTTGTTTAACAGTAAGAAATGAAAAAAAACAATCCAGGGCGTGCGCGTAATTTTAAATATTCTGGTCACTTTGCAAAATAAAAAACTATATTATATAAAATGTTTTGTCTTGCTCACATGTGCTCCTAAAAATCAACAGGAGCTGAATAAGGATTCCAACATTCCGAGAGTTTGACCTCCTAGTGATAAAAATGCTCAATAATTCATAAAAATTAATGTTATGCGCTCTGGGAAGGACAATCGCTCAGTGATTTCAACATGCGTCATTTTTGCGTACTTAAGATTTTGTTTCTAGTTCCAAACCTATTGAAGTTGAATTACTTGAAATAATTAAAGAGATTTTTTCCATATTTCTAAATAGTCTCCTTTGAAAATGAAACTTATATTTCATTTCAAAATACCTTATTGATCCGTGATACATTAAACATTTTTGCACTCTTCCCCACTTGTTAAAAAAGAGGCATCTTAAAAGATAGTAAGAAAAATTTTGCTGCCTATTAATTGATATTATATAAAATATCTGCTTACAAAATTTCACGCATAAACTATAGAAAGTGTGGTGATGTTATAGACGGATAGACACGCACATGATGAAAGAATAAGGGTTTCGTGTTTGACTACGGAACTATAAAATATATGTCAAAGTATTACATATACTTTTAGATTTCTTTATATAAAGAAAATACTCGGATTAATGATTTTTCAAACAAAAGTACATCTAATTATCATCTTCTCTCTTAATTTTCCGATTCGATAATAAAAAATGAGATTCAAATATCAATTTATTTAAAATGTTTTCTCATAGCGTGTTTATGTTAAATGGTGATATATTAATAAAAATGTGACACGATGAAAAAAATTTGTGATACAAAAATAGAATTATGGATATCTGCATATTAAAATATTACAAAGCAATAATATCTATATTTGCGAATCAAAGTAATACAATTTTTTTGAAAATTTGTATACACGAAAACTGATTATTCAAAAATCGCTTTTGTTCTGTGCAAATATTTTTATTTCATATATCTTGTTTATTTATCCATTGGTATCAAAAATGCGAATCAGAAATAAATTCGAATTCAGTTTGATCAAATTTCACTCGTACTTTTATTAAAACATTTTAATTATTATAAGCTAAGAGATTTGTCAATACTTCACATGTATGAAAATTTAAAAATGAAAAATTATGTGTCACAATCTAATAATACTTTTAAACTGAATGGGGTTAAGCTATTTTTAGCACAATATATTAACATCAACAACATATCACAATATATTACTTATAATTCGTCTTATTTTGAACCCGAATTCGAAGCTAATGACTCCATATAACGAATACTAGTTGAAAATATTAATAACACAAGAGCAAAAATATGTACATTTCTTAAATTTGCAATCAAAATATAAAAATCCACTGTATATACAAAACTAATATTTACGTATCTTTTAATAAAGCATTTATCAGAGAGCATTATCCACAACCAAATAACATGAAATCTAATGCAGATAAATATACGTTTCATTATGTTTTGTCATCAGAACCTATTGGCGAACTTTCGATTATAAAGCACCTCCGTCTGTCACTTAGTATGATTATGTAAATTGTTAAATGCCTTGTTCCGCAGCGGATCTGAAGGTTAAGCTAGCTAATTCGGAGGTGTAAATTGGGAAGTGTATCATCTAACCTAGCTGATCGGTTAATTATATGTGCATGCATAATTTCACTCTTCAGCTTATTAACGTGAAGACCGTGTAATATCAAAGCATTCGCTTGTTACTTGGCATGAAGGTGATAGATAGATCATAATCTACATTCATATATGATCGAAGGATATATTTCGTACTTTCTATGAATAAGAATGACGTAACCTTAGAATATACAGCAGAACACGCTGTTTAGGAAACAACAATATACAGAAAGAAATCTAATCATTATTGCCGTGATAGCATATATATATATATATATATATATATATATATATATATATATATATATATATATATATGTGTATATATATATATATATATATATATATATATATATACATATATATTTGGTATTTTTGCAAAGATCAAGAAATCAGCATAATTTCTCAAACTCGCTCAACTTTGTATATTGCTCAGGACGTCAATTTTAATTTTGACAATATTTTTGACTACTCCTACAATAATACATACACCCGAGTCTTACTATACGTCTTAGTTTTGAACGTCGGAATTAATATGAAATAATTGCTGTTAGTTAAATAGTTACCTACTAAATTTCTTGTTTCGTATATTTTGAGTAAAAATTAAAAACACTTATTGCTTTCGTGATTTTATTAGAATTCAAGTCGCCATTTGCTGAAATTAAAACAATTCGATGAAAAACAGTTTTGCTTTTAAATCGAAATTTGTTTATCTTTTAATTTCAATATACGATGTTTTTATCAAATCAAATGTACCTAAATGCTTATTCGCAAACGCTATTTTTTCTTTATCTATTCGCTGAGTTCGCAAGAAATAATTTCAATATAAAATATACGTCTATATGTAAATTATTCTACTGGTTTATTTTCAATACTATTTTGCGTGCTTCAAAATTTGATTTTTTTATTTAATCTAGAATATAAACTAAAGAAGATATTTGTTCATAAAGAGGTATTAAAACGTCGTGGACTATTATAATTTTCTGCTCCTGGCGTTAATTTTTTTTAATTTTAGCTTCAGAAAATAGTCTCAGTATAAAGCCATCGATGAAAAATCAATAAAATTTGAGCACAGCGTTTATCTATTCAGCTCGAAGTATTCTGTGAAAATATATTTAGGTTTATTTTAATTTTCGTTTAATTACGACAATTCCATAATGTAAAAACTGCAACTCGCGATTTATTATAACAATTTTTGTCTATATTGTAAGCATTAATTCTTTTAATTTTTTCGTGCAAGGATTTTATGTTAAATTTTAAAAAAAAATTATGAACTCATTACTTATCTAAACCGTTTATTTTTTATTTCATCTTTCACTGATATACAATTTATAATGCCGTAATAAATAAATATCATTAGGATTAAATGAATTATTGAAATCAAATTCAAATCAGGTACTAAATCCAAGATAGCCTTAAAAATTGTCCTCACATCTCTTTGGATCAAAATGATATTTGGCACAAAAGTAACTTACATCCAAATGTAGATTATGTTCAAAGGTGGACAAAATTGTGTCAATATATTCAAAATGTCAAAAAATCGCTGAAATTAGTCTTTTATGATCAAAACTATACAAATAATATATTGTTGAAATAACATATATTTATCTAATTTTACGTCACTTAAAACGCTCTAAACTGTATTTCAACCTACACGTCCATTATACAGCATTTCCTTACAACGTCATTTCATTTTGATAAATATTTCTGTGAGAAATAGTCCATTATACTCTGTATTTTAATACAATCAATATCGACCGTTTGGTCGGAAAATATTTAATATTGAAAGTGTTTATTTATTGTCCACATGTCATAATTTAATGATGTAGGTTTTAGAATATTACGGAAAGATTGCGGAAGGCTTGTAAGAGGATATAAAAATGTATTTATTACGTGTTTTAACATATAATGGGTGATTAAGCAGCGTTCAAAAAATTTACGAAAAATGTAGCTTGCATGAAGTATCGAAAACAAACGAATTAAAGTCAGCATCTAAATTGTGATGTAATGCCTTAATGGCGTATGACCATGTCATATGAACATGCAGTGCTTTAGTGGCGTATAATTAAAATATATTGTTTAAGGGGTTTATTATTTTGACTAGTGTACTTAACCAAGGCTTCTGTTAACATTTTTTTTGTGGCCACAGTTTGAGATTTTTTTACCAAAGCAAGTAATATTAAGAGCGATGCATATATAATCTAGTCGATGTCATAAATTAACGTAAACAATAATTAACGCAATTTTTCTTATAATTAATTACCATGTCACTGTTTATATAGTTCATTAAAATGAATGTTTAATTTTATGCTCTATTTATTATTTTTTTCACTCCTAAAAAATAAAATTATGAAGTTATTTTACCAACAACTTAATTCAATGATAATTTTTTAATAATTTTCGTTTACTGTATATGTAATTAATGTTTGACTGAAAATTGACAATGTATTTAAGAATTAATTATATACTATTAACATTAACGGGTTTATTTATCAAATCACGAGTTATGTGAATTTCAATGTATACGTTTAGGGCTCCATACCTAAAAAGTGGAAACAGAATCCTTATAATATCGCTCACGTTTTTGTTTTTCAAAGCCGTTTTTCTCGGAAACCGCTTGACGTAGAAAGTTGAAATTTTGCATAGTAATAATACATATTAATCTAGATATATCGATAGTTAGCACTCAATAATATATATATATATATATATATATATATATATATATATATATATATATATATATATATATATATAGATATATGTGAAGCCTTTTCAAGTTATAATTATATAAAGAAATGAAAATACTTAATGCCGACTAACTAAAACCGTTGCACGTTCTAATCTAGCTGTTACTATAACCATAAAATACTATATTTATTATGTATTCTTGAACACATACGCATGCATATTATCACATGTCCTTGCAACTTGTGGTTTTAAACCATAACAATAGTTTTAAACTTCATCATTAAAACAAGTTTTTGTACTTATAATAAGTTAAGCAAAAATATTGTGAAAAACGAGTTGTGGATATTTTATATTCGGTAATACTCGTATTGTATCTGTAAGGAATACACTTTTTTAACATTCTTCCAGCCATTCTATAATGATATATTGATTAATTATGTAAATTGGTTTATGGTTTGCTCTAAGGTGAGCCTGAAGGTGAGCGAGATTGTTTAATCAGGATGACAAGGCTTGATCTGTGTGAAAATGTCTGTGTAATTCAATTAATATTATAATTTTGCTGTTAAACTTATTGACGTATGCACTCTGTAAACGCGACTTCCAAGAGCTTATTCTATTTACGAGTCTCTAATTTATAATCTCAACTTAAATCCTTGTAATAATTTTTTATACAAATAGACCGTTCACTACATATATTCCTAAAAATTAGTGGCAGATTTGTTGTGCATTTTCGAATAAAAATGGTTTTTCGTTTTTTAATTAACTAAAAACTGTAAAACTTTCAGTTATTCTATTTCTCCAATTTAAACCACTTAGAGACTTTAGTCTTGCTACATGATTTAAGCATACTTAAGGCGTAATTCGGAGAATCGATCTGAAAAATATTATTTCGTATAAACCGACATATTATGCACGATCATTTTCTTTTTAATATGTTGTTGTGGAAGTTAGTCAAATTAAAAAAAGGAACCAATTAATTTACTTTTAACTTCCGAAACGAGTATAAGCGTAAATGGAACAAAAATAATTTGATATAAACATTTTATAGAAATATTAACATATAGTACTTAATATTGTATATAACCGACGGACATACCGACAGGTGATATTAGAGATTCGGTGATGAGGAAAGTATTCATCTATTATAAATTAGTGCAAAGGTTATGAGAGTGAAAAATTATATTTCGTTTCAATTACATAATGATTTCGTTGAGTTACTAAAACAAAAGTCTGCTTCTGTACAATTTTTAGAAAGAACAACAGCTATGCTACAAATTCTTACATCATATTTAGTATATTTTTATGAAAATGCAATAAACCAGTTAATATTGCAGAACTGAAATTTTCTTTCAAGAAATGTAATAAAACCAAATTTTTTAATAATTATTATGTATTTTTTCAAAGTATTTCATACATATTTTTTTAAAATTCAATTATTCATGCAAATTATTCCATTACATGTTTTTACAGTAAAATTTCGTTTAATTTATTAATATTTTTATATTTGTATCTTCCATTAAAAACACCTTGTTAGTATTTCATTAATTACCCTGTTGGATATGAATTACGCCAAGGATTGGTTGAATATATGATTAAGCAAGAGTCAGCCATCTTAAGAGACGAAGTGCGAGCTGTTATTAAAGATCTAAAATGCAATAAAGCCGTTGGATTAGATGAAATACCTATCAAAATTTTTAAGGCAATGGAGAATCGGGGATTGATAGAGGAGAATCAGGGATTGAAGGTCTGCTGCAAGATTTGGGAGATGGAGTGTTGGCTGAAAGACTGGTCACACATCTTATTCATACCGTTGCTTATGCAACGGTATGAATAATGTTTCAACAAAATAATAAAACAACTACAGACAGAATCCTCTTATTTCACATACTAGCAAGGTACTACTTTACATCCTTAATACCAGACTCCTCTCATGTCCTGTCTCAAATGTCAATAGAGCAAGCTAGTTTCGTGAAAAATAAAAGATTCACGAGAACAAATTTTAATATTGCGCCAGATCATAAAGAAAGTCAGAGATTTTAACACCCCACTCTACATTTGCTTTGACACGGTTAAATGGAACAAACTTTGGTTAGCACTAAAGGATATGAGAACACCTCAACATCTAATATACTTTGTATGTAGAAGATACAGCAGCTGTTCGAATGGATGAAGTCGACTCGAAAAACTTACAGATGGAAATTGGCGTCCGGCAAAGGTATATTCTGTCACCACTACTATTCAACGTACACACTGAATACATAAAGAGAAATGTTCTTGAAAACTAGAATAAAGGCATATCTATTTGAGGTAGGCGGATAAATGCTGATAATACTACACTTCTGGTACAGACAAAATAAGAAACTAAAAACTTATTATTGCGGCTAGAAATAAACAGTCTTGAATTTGGCCTAACTATCAATGGAGATGAGACAAAAATGATGATTTTGGACCGGGCTAAACAAAACAAGAGGAACATTTATAATGTTGCCAACTGTGACGATATTTCGAGTTACATGTACCTCGGATCAAATATATCCATCACAGGCGGCTGCGAGCAAGAAATCAAAAGAATGGGCCATTACACGATCTGATCTGCGAACTAAGCTCCGACTTATAAAATGTCTTGTCTTCCCAATCTTTCTCTATGGAACTGAATCTTGGTCCCACGCGTTTACAGGATCACCGAGAAATCGACACTTTGGAGATGTGGTGTTGGACGCGTATGCTGAAGAACCACTGCTGGACCACTTTCCGTACTAACAACTCTATCCTGAAGAACTCAAGGTCAGGGAACGACTAACTAAAATTCTTTGGCCACATATCCAGGAACAAGTATTCGATCAAAATACTAGTGGTGCAGGGCCACATAGAGGGTAAGAGATCTAAAGGCTGATCACATACTCGATGGACGGACCAAATTAAATCAATAACACAAACTACTGTGACTGAGTGCTATCCGGTAGAAATGGAGAAACATTGCTAAGGAGGCAGTTCAGACCGCAGACCCCTGACAATCAAACCAAGGACTTTCACAATTACTCACGATAAATTATATATTAAGTGATATTTAAGCTATCATATTCTCATCAGATTTTACAAAGTTATCTATTCTGGAATTAAATCTTATTATATTTGTACACTAGTTGAAAATCATTTTTTATTACTTTGGATGATATGATACAAAGACAAACATACTCCACTAGTATATTTGACTTTGTACATATTTATTTGCACATATACATATCTATCTTTCTATATATATATATATATATATATATATATATATATATATATATATATGTATATATATATATATATATATATATGCACATACAAATGTATATGAGTAAACTTTCACATCATGACAATAAAATATACGTTCATTTATTGCTTTGTTACCTACTTTTGGGTCTGTGGTACACCTGTAAAAAGTGCTTAAGAACCAAACTTTTGGAGAGTTAGTGTGATTAATTGATATGAAATACCGTGCTCGCGAGTAAAATTTAAAGAAACATCATTTTGATATATTGGTCCACAATTTCCTGTAACAACACCCATGTAAATTCTTACTATCCCCTATTTCCCTATAGTATTAGATACCCTTCCCCTTCCCTTCTAAAAATATCACGACCTGTTCCGTCTGTAGCCCACAAAGATTCTACGTCTTCGTGTCCTGATTTGAATACTCCTGTCAACAGCAAAATACCTATAAAAGCTTTCATCTCTGTAACAGATACGTGATTCGTCCAATATGCAACCGCAGTAGTCTTTTCCGATTTCTCGGTAATCTTTTCGTTGGTGTAGCAATTCAAACGATTCCTTAGTAGTAATATTACTTTTAGATGCAGCGGGACTAATCAAACCAGGTCTTTGCCTTATTATATTATGCTGACAAGTAGGTGAAGGTGCTGGTGGATATTTAGACTACTTGTAATTATTTTTTCCGTAGTAGCTGGATTGACTAGATCGTCCAACATTTTCATCTTCACTCTCTGAGGAAGACGTTTGAGTATCAGAATCCACATCGCCATCATCAACAGAATCAAGGGATTACTGGATCTTCACAATAATTTAAAATTTTACTATCACTACATTCGTCTTCTGGTCTGGCTACAACCACTGATTCGGAATCAGAATCTTCCTTTACGAAGGCAGGCGTTTCCGAGGAAATTTTAATTCAAGCTAATGCTATCCAGGTACTGTTTGCCAGTCGGCTCAGTTGGAAGTAGAGTACATACACACACACACACATACACATATATATATATATATATATATATATATATATATAATTTTTATGCTATTCGTAATCTTCATACATATGATACGATATATATATGTAGATAACAGAAATTTTTTCCTCTTTATTCAATTCTGCGATTAAAGTAAATAATGTAACTTACTATAAATTTTAATTTGAAACAAACACTTTGCTAATAAATATATAGCAATGCCATTCCGGGATACTTAGAAAGGCTTCATACTTATTATATGGTGTACCTACGTGAGTAAAGCTGTTCACCTTAACCTCATCTATAGAAAAAGTTATAGAATAATTAATTAAATATTTCAAATTTTCACCTATAGTAAACATTTTGTTGAAGTTCCCATAATCGCCAAAATTCCAAACCAAATCATTACGTGGCAATAATCCAAACCATGTTATTACTGTAGATATTGAGAGGAAAACAATGCAGTTTCTTTTACGAAAAGTATTAAACGATTGCTTAATTTAAATATTTATGTTAACTTATGTAGAAATATGAACTTTTTGTTTATGATTTCGTATTAAGGTATTACGTAAATTCTTGGCGGAATTCATACATAACTATTTAAATAGTTAAATACTGACGGCATAGCGTTGTTTAATGGAATACATGAATAATGAAATAAATATAAAATAAATAAGAAGGCTTTGTAAAAAAATATATAACTAGTGAAATAAAAATGTATCCATTTGACTTTGAAAAAATGTCATATTTCTTTAATTCGTCGAAATAGTTATGGAATAATTGGAGAAATAAACATTAATTTTTCATAATTTTTTATTTTATCGTATTTCATTTACCCAAAACTGTTGCCTCTTATAATGAATTCATTAATAGTGTTCTGCAAAAAAAATTAAATATTACACGGTTTTTGTCATACGTTTATTTGTTAAAAGTTTTGGTTCTTTCTGAAAATTTTGGAGAAGCAGACTTTTGTTCTGATAACTTAACTCAATATTTTTTAAGGGATATGAAATATCATCTTTTAACTCACATATCTTATAAATTAATTTATACACACTTAAATGAAACTACGTGATGTAGTATTATTTCTACTTTCTTTAATTTCTTTACCACGACCTAGGTTTCGTTGTATTGCAACATCTTCAGGTGGGATTTTAGCAAAGATTCAATCTTTGCTAATATTCCACCTGAAGATGTTGTAATACAACGAAACCTAGGTCGTGGTAAAGAAATTAATGAAAGTAGAAATAATACTACATCACGTAGTTTCATTTACGTGTGAATAATACATTTCTAGAAAATTAACGCCAAATATATTCAATTACTAATTTATAATCTACCAATACGTTCCTCACCGTCGATTCTTTAATATCATCTACCGACATGCCGTTTTACATTTCAAGTCAGTGAAGTTGTTCGTAATAATATCGGATTATGTGAATGGGTCCGGAGTGAGCTTAAATTTATAGCCAAATTAAGGTCTTCAAGCAGCACAAATTAAAGAACTAAGATAACTAATAGTATCACAGTAAGTTGGACGCATAAAGAAATAAAAAAAAAACAAAATAAATGTGCCAAGAATTTAATCAGAATATCTGTAGTGAACAGTGGTTTTGCATCAAAATTTAGTGCAGTTTAGAAATTATTAGTAACTCATAAACATAATAAACTTAGAAGTCGTACTTTCCAGAGAGCTTACGTCAATAAGTTTAATAGCCAAATTATATACATACGGACTGAGAGTTAAGGTGGTATTTACATTGGATTACACAGTCATATTAACACAAATCACACCTTATCACACTGATGAAACAGACTCTCTTGCCTTCAGGTTCACCTCAAAGCAAACCACAGACCATTATGCTGCAGATAAGGGTTATCACAGCGTCTCGAGCAAATTTATACAATGAAGCAATAATGAAATGTTTGTATAATAATCATTTTCAAAAGCTTTTTTTATTTCGTGTGTTAAAATTTTATATAAATTTATTAAAATTTCAAGGTATTAAAATTTTCTTACTTTGCTTTAAAGATGGACAACAGAAAAAATGTTTAACATTTAAAATATAATTTTTTCACTATAATTATAACAGGATGAAAAATAATTTGAAGATAATGGTATATCATATTGACATTCATTTAGTAGATATTTTTTGGTATTCTATTCCGCTTTGAATTAGAAAAAAATCGCGATATTTATGAAATTCAAATATAATAAGTTCCAATACATAATATCAATAACGAACTTATATTCAGTTGACATAAGCAATGTTCATACGTTTTCTAATATTCTCTCGTTTCTTAGATAAATGATTGCATGTTTGATACTTTAATGCTTTTATTATCATAAAATATGCATAAATTAATACTGCAAGATTCTTTTAGTTAAAGATGGACAATACAACATTCATAAATACTAGAAGAAACGCCAGGTGACATGTACACGCTATATTTATGAGCTAATAATGAACTAGAGTAGCGTATTCTCCCCCACGCTCATTAAGTTATTTTTATCAGACATTTTCATCGCGGTACGTCGACCACTTAAAAAGCATGGTAAAAAAAATTTGTTTCAAAAGAAATTTCTTAGTGTGCTATTTAAATTTTCAATTTTTTATCGTGAAAATTATTAAAAACGCAATAGAATGTAAAAGAAAATTGTCAATGGTTATTTTATAACAAACTAGAATATGTGATCATTTAATGCGTTGATAAATTATAGGATCTACAAGGTTTAAAATGGTGGAAATAAAATACAGAAAATATAATTTTTTTGTATTTCCACGGAAAAAGTCGTTTAGCAACTCTACCTACATTTTAACTGTTAATCTTACTTAATATATTGTTTTCAGATTCAAACAGAAATTATCATAGAAAATGTCACCTTTCACTGACTACAGCTTATCGCAGCAACACAAAATTAGTCTATTTTTACAGCCACTTTTTGAAAAAAGGCATTGAAAAATTGGTCACAGTAAATTTGATATAAGATTTAATATTATACCATAGTTTTGCTGGCAGCTTTAAGAAATGAAATAAGTATTAATTATATAAAGAATTTTTTAAATATTACTTCATTCAATACAAACAATGTAGACTTAATTAATTTTGATTAAAAACGATAAAGATATTGTAGAAAGGTGAATGAAATTTTACTATCTTTAAAAAAACACTACTATTATTCAAAGAATTTAGAGTTTAACATATAAAGTTTTCGCCATATTATTGAAAGAAAAGTAATAATATGTAACTAATGAGATTAGGGATCAGCTGTATCTCACACACTCACACTTTTCCTTTAATTAATGAATAGAGATTAAATTGTTTAAACAATTGTTAGTTACAAATAAAACTATTGAGTTTTCTATGAAAAGCCGTATTTTGTTTTGGCAATATAATCTCGAAATAACTTAACGTTCTTGAAAGTTTTTTTAAAATTTTGCTCGAAGAGTGATTACCGGCGTTAATTTTTTCATTTCAAATGTATTCCCTATTTATTGCAATTTTTCACAGATACTTCTTAATTATTTATTTTGAACGTATTATATTTTCTTTGCTATAATAAATACGCTACGTGAACTTAAACAAATTTTGAAATTCGTCAAAATATTAAAAAACCGTACTTTCAAATATTCATATAATCATTGCTAATTTCATTAATTAATTTTTATAAGTGGTAACTGCGTTATCAGGGTAAAATAAAACCACAAAATGAATAAACATTTATAACTAAAATATAATATCCAACTAGAATGTGCGAATAATTCGTAAGTCACCAAATGTTAGTCAAAAAGATTATAAATGGATGGCGCTTAAACATCTTTGAGAAATATTATACAAAGGATCAAAAAATTGAAAAAATATAATTATAAATATATTTTAGATTTTTTTCTCTATTTTTCGTCAGTAGTGGTGAGCACAAGCTTTTAACTTGTCTTTGAGTCATTAATTATTACGAATAATTGAGGAAGATTTAATATGGTTACAACAAACACATTGGAAAAATAATATATATGATAACTCTATTAACTAATTGGTAGTGAGGTTTAAACTTTTCCGACTTTTGTATTTTGGAATAATTAATAATCGACCATTTTGTCACCATTCTGTTACTAAACCATTCACTAAATATCCATTATTGTTACAAATCATTCGTTAGTAATAATTAAATATGGAATAATTCTCAAACTACTCAAGGCTCGTTAACTCAATGCCTAAACACAAAATATATATCGCAATTAATATTGGTTTTGAGAGATACAAACTAATGGACTTAGGAATGGAATAAAATGAATGGCATGGCATTAGTAATTTATATATTTAATTTTAAGTACTAAAGAAAAGTTCATTGTAATTACAAAAATAATTTATCGGCAATCCACAAAAGTTTGTACTGCTATTATACCAAATCTACAAAATGATTATCCTACAGAGCCATATTTAATATTTAAGTCGATCAGAGATCTCTACTAGTATTATTTTAATGAAGTAGGTACAGAAACCACTTGCACTGAATAAAACTCCAATTACGGCCCAACAAGTAATCAAGAACGATG
Organism: Druceiella hillmani; assembly: GCA_039881145.1. Classification (NCBI taxonomy): domain Eukaryota; kingdom Metazoa; phylum Arthropoda; class Insecta; order Lepidoptera; family Hepialidae; genus Druceiella; species Druceiella hillmani. The sequence continues at coordinate 29,562,193 of JAYKKI010000022.1, read as the reverse complement.
CGAGAGAGTTCGCGAGATGTCTGCAGTCTCAACTCTTCAATTTTAAAATGAAATTGCACCGCTATTACTTCGGGCGGCGAAATATTATGTTAAGTATTACATTACAAATTAAATAAACGCAAGTTAAGTGCAAATATGCCGCAATGAATAGTTTGCTTGGTTAATAAATTAAAATTTTTTTGTTTCGGGAATTACTAAAAGCGTAATATAGAACTTAAGGAGAAATGATCATAATAACTCTGGTTACAATAATTTGGTATTAACTTTATTGCTATTAGAAATTTTCAAAGTTTTTACTGCGGATTGAAAATCATATGTAAGATACATAGTTAGTTCATACTTTAGTTATTACTAAGTTATTACTTTTTATAGAGAATGAAGATTTCATTATAAAATACCTTCAAGATTAAATAAGGGTTCAGAGAGCTTTCATTATTAATTTAATTTTACTAATTATCGAAATTTTTATCTATATATTTAGCTACCTAACCTCACTTTGCTATTATTCACTGAGACATGTTAAACAACCGGTAGTGAATATCATATCTACAAATTTATTTCGACGAACTCTTTAAATATATTCGTTAATAAATGCATTTTACTTTCTACATTTTTAACTTTTTTTTTCCAAAATCTCATCTCAAAATACCCTAATATGTTATATAATATATCCCGACCATAATATAATTATTATGCACCCATTTTGTTCCATTTAGATGAAAATAAATATGGTTTCATTTTTTTTTTTCAATTTGCTTGATCAATTTTTAGGAGATCTCTTATCAATACGAAAACTTGAGGTCAAAAAAGTATAAATGCCTATTAATAACATTAATCCGAAAGTTGATTTATTTCTTAAGTCGTTTGTTATCTTCTGACTTTGCAATCAATCAAATTATCACTGATAAATTTTGCACTGTTTTGGGCTATTTTAACTATAGAAACAACTTGAGCCCAACAAGTGAAACACAGCATTTATTCATCCGTATGTATATATATATGTATATATATATATATATATATATATATATATATATATATATATATCGTATCTGAAAATCCAAACAGACGGAGCTTCGGGCTAATAATTAACGTATAATTGTAGAAAGGAATATTTTTTACAATACGGATATCTCCCAATCTATAATATCTACAATTTTTTTTTCCCAATATCTTTACGTTTTATTATCTTTTAACAACTTATTATTTTTACACAACCTTGTAATAATAATATAGGTAAAGCAGGGTTTGAATCTACACCACAAGTTAATAGGATATAACTTCACATGCATGTATGCGTTAAAGGATATAGATATACTGGTGGCCCATTTAAACTTGTCCAGAATTTTTTTTAGATAGAGAACGTCGTGATAAGTTATTTAAAGGAACACATTAGTTTCGCTAAAATCAACAGTACAGAAATTATTACTTCTGTTTTCACTTTTTTGGTAAACTTTTCTCCAATAACATAAATCACTGTTTTTAGAAAAACATTCAACTACATCAAATTAAATTTGTTATAGAAATAGAGAAGTCAAGTAGCTACCTTACTCTATGGTGATAGTTTACACAAAAATTGTAGTGATGTAACTATTGTTACTTGTTTGGAAATTATTGTCATATCACTATGTTACTGACTATGAAAGGACATAGCAGTAGGTATAAACATAATGAATTCGCAGCCAGAGCTAAATGTTATGAAATATTATATTGACAATTACTTTATTTTGTTACATTTATTTGTATACGTATTTTAACTTCATATCTATAAATTTTTGAGTAATCTTGAATAATGTCCTGAATATATTTAATTTTTTAAACTTTATTTTCTCTAAAACTTATTAGTTTGTGATCACAATTTTATTTTCATAACCACTTTTCCAACTTCAAGTATGACATGTCAACTGAATATCTTAATTATTCACCTTCCATAAAAAACCTGTTTTATAATTTCTTGCAAATGTAGTATTTCGATGGTTTTATTTAAAGAACAAAGACAGAAATTTGTCAGAAAGAAAACATACTTTTCGAGGGAGTAGTACTTTTCAGGAATGGATTTATTCAGTCCATTTAGTTTCCCAGCTTTAACTCTTTAACCTCTTGAACGTCCAGCCTCGTTGTGTGAGATAACTTCCTCACTGATCACTAACCACTAGCATATGCATACGCTGTATTCAATAGACTTCAACAGAACTGTGTTCGAATATTCTATTAATAAAAGTTTTATTTTGCATAACAAATGTTAGTTTTGGGTTCATTTTGTTTATTTATATTTAATTTTTAATATTTTTACAAAACAGAAACATCTTGAAAAATCAAAGGAGTAAAAAATGCTAGCAATATCTTTCAATTAACTTTGATCAGTTATTAACTCTTCAATATTTCCAATTGCTTGAAGTGAATCGTTTCTTGTAATAATGTCTCACAGAAAGAATTATATTCATGACATTGTCCGTGAAAAAAGTTTTCAAATATTTGTGGTATACCATGAAGCGCAGAGAATAAACTCGTATGAAGAAGCCATATGGCGTTAATGTGGATAGGGATATAACAGATAGTTCGCAAACAGATCAATCCATCATAAGCAGAAAGATTAAAATGTAAATAATTTATGTAGTGTATATATTCATCATAAGCATTATTGTTTTTTTTGGGGTGATGCCGATTTTATAAATTACCAGCGTTCAAGAGGTTAATGAATTTTGTTTCCAATCTAAAGTTATAAAGTGAACTAAACAAAAAATTAATAAATGGAGCAGATGCTTAATTATGGTGAAAGAAATTTTTATTTATAAAATTTTAACATCGTTATACTTTTAATACTCAGACGTTCCCTTCTGTTTACAAATATTTTCCCGTTTTTGGAGTGCAGTTTTTAAATATTGATGATTATACTGATAAAATAAATATAGACAAAGTCAAACAGGTAATTGAATGAAAATGAAAAACAAACAAGTATTACCGTGCAGTCCGACTTAGATTTTCCAGACCTGGAGGCAGACCTAGCAAGAGGCGGGCTGCCTTCCTTGGAAAGGAACATTCTTGGTAGAACAATTGTAAAATCGCAACTACCGACAAGTCGCTCTAGAGGAAGCACCTTGATAAGGTTTCCGCCAGGGTTCTCATAACAAAGAGAAGAGCAAAGTTAGCATACAGATGAACAGGTGGATTACCCGCAGTGGGAGACAACTGAACAATACCCATAAGTTTAGAACATTCCTTCAAAAAACCATTCTCTACTATTTACAAATATTTCCTACCACGTAACATTGAACAATTTATTTCTTTATTAGTTTTTCGACTAGTCTCTTTTCACTACGCGTTAATAGAAATTAGTCTCAAGTGTCAATATTAATACAAAAGATACTCTCATCCATTAAAGAAACGCAACGTTTAGCTGCTAAAGCAGCTTAGCGTATGCTATCATTCATTAGTTTTAAGAGTGGCGAATTTTGTTTCGAAATATTAATAAGAGATAATAAGTAACAGAAAACTAACATAAATTGGAGAACTATTTTTATTGTGCAACATATTTATAAATAATTTGATAGTCCACATTTTTGAGACAAGAAGTTATAGGCTTTGGAATGATCAATAAAAAACATATATTTAACAAAGATTTATAAGCTTAAATATTTTGCAAATAACTTATTCATGGCTCAAGCACTGTGTTACCATTAATACTAAAAAAGTTGAAATCATACAAAATATACATTGATTACGTGAATCGTCGTCAGGGTAAACTTTTCAGTTTAACCGATTTTCACGCATCAGTATTTGAATGAAATATATTTATATGTGAAAAATCCTAACTTAGTAAAAATAATACGGTTGGTCACGGGTTCGCGAGTTAAAACTTTTACAAGTTTCTTTTTTTACTGAGTTTTTGTTTACGTTATGAGTTTACACGAAAAAATGGTATACCAACACATAAGAAAATTATATGATCCGAAAAAATTATAAAGGTTAAAAGATCTGTTTTTTTTTTTAAAAACAATCTTAAACAAGCATTTGTACTGTTATCGATTTTGCGCAAAAATTACTAAATTTTTTAAAAATTATATTTTTTATTTATTGCAAGGTCGATAAACTTGTTCTAAGTAATTCAAAAAAATATAATTTGCTATGTTTATGTCGTACCTGTTAATTTTATTATTAGAAATTCAAAAGTGATTTAATACATTTTAATATTAGATAGCCATGAAATAAATTGTATAAATTTGTAATCGTTTTTCAATTGTTCATTATTACATGCAAACCTAAAAACTAATATTTTAATAGAATTTATCGAGATCCTTCTAAATATATTGCTAAGACAGAGAACTCTCAGTTTGATTTCATTTTAGCAAATATTTTTAACTTCGAAAGTCATTAAATAGTTTATATTCATGAAAGTAATACATATCTAAAAATATTGTAAAATTATCCAAAAGTAGAACTCCAAAATACGATGCTTTATTTATCAAATATAAGTTTGAAATAGGCCGCTATTAAATGAACAAACGTGCGTGGGAAAGCTACTCTTACATAATACATATAAGGCTTTCTAATCTTCCTAACTTAAATGTCGTACAACGAGCTGTTTGTCACAAAAAAATAACTACAAAATTATTTTGCTTTTTTGATAACGATTTGATGTGATAGTGTAAATGTAATAAATTAAGCGTATAAGTTGTATAACATTGTTTAGGTCTATTGCTTACGATATTTTTACCAAAAAGAACTAATTGCACTATGAATATTTTTAGTTACTTCCTATTATAAATTTATGAAATGGTTCGAAAACATTTAGTTATTTTTTAATTTATTTGGAAACATATCGGCACTTTTCTGCACCATTCAAATCAAGTAAAATTCATATGAAAGGTTTGTTAATATATCGCACAACAAAATGCATTTAGTTTCCGGTTAAGTTCATTTTTAATTACATGATAAAATTTCATAATTGAAATTTGTGCCTGAAAATTCAATTTTATGAAAACGATGTGTGCTTTCAGTAAACTGACTGCATTTACATACACAAGGCATACGGCCTTTGATGATGTGGCGCACCGCGGGGACCCGGGTTCGATTCCCGGTCGTTCGTAGAACGGGGCTGGACTGATGTTATGGTTGGCTGTAAGAGATTGCTTTCGTGGCAATAATTCCGCCATATGTATCAAGTAGATATATTAAAGTAGCTAAAATAAAAGAAATAAAATAAAATAAATTTCTTTAAAATTAAGTACCCAACGCAATGCACTTAAATTGAAAATGAAAAAGGCTTCAAATAAAAATATGCGTGCTTACCCTTTATTATGATTTTCTTCTTCTAATTCCTATTTTTATCTAACCAAATATGATTTCATGTAAAAAACCTGAAGAAATACAAGTAGCGTTCTCACCTGGAGGATTCCTTACACGTTTAGGTACTCATGAGAATTAAAGATATATATTATGTTAAAGTAAACATATTGTCAGCATATATTTCACAGGCGTAAAAATGTGGTACATATTCAAATAAGGTAAATAACAATCATTATATTATTTCACTCTCTTTAGGGTACTGACTTTCCATTTCACAATATTTTTGAGATTCAAAATGGCGGCGTCTGTCTTCCTTAAAATAAATCGAGAACGGCATTCGACTTTGCCTACCTTTAGAATGCCAAATTCGAATTTCACTTTGTTTTTGGGAATCAAGTTAGTGGCTGCTGTATCTTTTACACTAATTCGTCACTATATTCGTTTTCGACGATTTTTAGGATGCTGATTTGGAATTTCCCGTAAACATAAAATTCGTCGAAATATGAAGTAAACCCCAAAAAGAGTGAAATAATATGATTATTTCTTGCGATGTATATATATATATATATATATATATATATATATATACATATTAAACTAGATTATCAAAAGATTTTAAATTCGAATTCATTGCACTAAAAGTAGTCACCAATTAATATAGTGACGATTTGAATATGGTACTCTAAACTTAGTCGAAATTTAATACGGTGATGGCTTATCTCGAAACAGTGCCGCACGCTAAATTGATTGGTGGTAAAGAGCAGCAACCAGCGTATTTACCCGATCGTCAAGTGAATTAATAATTTTAACCCCGCTTCCTTCTTTCAGAATTTATCCTTGTATTATAGTTGTGCTGTGTTGTATGTTCATACTTTACCACTTTAGGGTGTGGCATAATGTACCCAATAATATATATAGTGTTGAAAATATGTGTAGAAAAATAACAAAAACATATATAATTGTAAATTAAAAATATGTGTTGGTATTAAACTTTCCCACTGAAACTGATTTGAACGTTGTAAGCGTTCAGCATTATAAACTCTGTACTTTTTGAAGTCGAGGTTATTTTAACTAGTTTGTAAAATATTTTCCAATACATCGTCTTTGAAAAATGGGTAAAAAATGTTTTTTTTATAGCCGTAACATAAAAATGATCACTTACATATTAAAATTTATACAAAATAAATATAAAATATTGTTAAAGAAAATATTGTTGCGTTTTTATTACAAATTTTATCTATATTCAGCATAAGTGTGAGGTAAGGTAAGTTGAACAATACACTAGTCAACATATGTGTACGTAGCCACCGTACAGAAAAAGCTAATTTTTTTTGGCATTTCCTATAAATTTTTGAATGGCTGTATATAGACAGGGAACCACCCGAAATATAATTTATAAAACACTAAGGGTAAGATATTTTTAAAATTATATAATATACCTAACTGACAGAGTATGGAGATGTATCATATAGACTACAATAACAATGTGTTGATTTTAATATCACAACGCAGTAAATGAGCTATATGCAGATACAATATTTTAAAGATCAATAATGTTATTTACTTCATATAATATTTCATAACAACATAAATAGCGTATGAACAAATTGCTTTAACGTACGCAACAATGACAAATGCGTAGCGAGATTAAATCAGTTTTTACACAAATAATAAATGATTTACTGTATTTGACCAAAAAGAAAACAAATATATCGTATTCGTAAGATAATTACTGACAAAATGTAGAATCAAAAGATAGAAAAGCAAACGAAGAGTACAATTATTTTTCTTGCGTTTGCCTCTTTTATCTTGCGTTTTCATCGATATCCGTTGTTCAGTTGGTTCTTTTCAAGTCTGATGTTAATGATATTAATTAAAATGTCCCTTTCAGATTTCTTTCATCAAAAAGTATTTCGTGCACGGTGGCCTAACGAGGTATTGAAAGTAATTAAAATCTGAACGGGTAATAAATGATAAAGAGAAGTTGAAATGTAAAAGCATTGGGCTTAAGAGAGTAAATATATTTTCCAGTTATTGAACGATGTTAATATAGGGGCAGGGCGATGAGCGAGTCGATATCGGCGTTTTCTAATTTCGTTTCCAGTTTTACGTTAATGTAAGGTAATAAGAGCTTAATAAGAAAACGGGAAAAAAGGAAGCTTGACAAGAAAATTAATGTAGTGTGCTGGGTGAATAAAGTATAATGGAACTTGTAAGATTGATCAAAGTAATATATTTTGACTGTGAAATTTGAATATTTTCAGAAATTTTCTTTTTCACATTTTTTTAGAAATGTAAGTGCGAATATTTTATGATGTGATTTTATTGCATTATTTTTATATTTGAATTACTTTATGAAACTTATTTTTTCATATTATTTAGCAAAAACTTGGACTGTATATGAGGCAATTTTTATTAAATTACTGGGCTCACAACATGAGACTATATCCGCGATTTTGTGAGCATGTTAAATTATACAGATATCTTGTGATTGTTTTATAATTTATGAATTAATTTCCATTATTGTAAGTAACTTCAAGTGCCGTTGAGAGTAACAATTTAAAAGGTATACAAAACTTTTTTATTAGGGGTGAGTTTTGTATACCTTTTAAATTGTTACTCTCAACGGTATTTGAAATAACTTGCAATAATGGAAATTAAACAAAAGGATAACAATTGTAATATAATTTTTTGCTATTCTGAATACAGTCGACATAAATAGAAGCACTTTCAACTTAGACAGATAATTATAATATTGTTTTTCCGACAAAGATAATAACAAGGTTAGGTGATAACTGCTAATACTACAGCACTGACTAAAACCTCTTCCTGTTAAAAAATAGAAATCTGACTTCAATTTTAAATTGTACTGACGAACAAAAATGTGTCTTTTTTTGGCTACTAATTAGGCATATTGAGGAAAGATGACTATTATTTTTATTTACATATTTATTTTCAACTTCATCGTATTTTTATAACTCGTCTACCTTTGAGAGCTGTGGAAAGAAAAATTAAAAAGGAAGGGGGTATATGCTACGGTAAATATAAACAATAAAGGTTATTCTAGCTATTACGCATAATACATTTAGAATACAATATTATATAGTTCGGCCGCTCTCATTATAAACAAAGAACCTATCGTCCTACATTAACTTGAGAAATTAAGAAATATTGAGAAAAACGAATATTCCATTTCTAATTGGTTATCGACGAGCACGCCGTTCCCGTTTAGAGATTAGTTTTTGCGTAGGATTAGTTTAGAAAATGATTTTCGCTTGAAAATGGTTTAAAGATCGTACAGCTCAGCCGGTTAATATTTTTTAAATTTTAGTTAGTGAAATAAATAATAATAGTTAAAAAAGTTTAAATTTTTGACAAACAAACCTGAAGTATAAAATGTGTATTGTAGTAATTTATTTTCAGAGAATATCTGTAAATTTTAGTTTCCAGATGTTCTATAAAATTGACGTCTCTCATGTTTATAAAATGTTCAAGCTTTCATCGTTTACAATATATATATATATATATGTATATATATATATATATATATATATAAATGTATATTTATTTATATATTTATATACATAGATTTGTATATAATTTTTTGACTTATTGCAGTTGTTAGTTTATTGTTAGAGGTGTTTATTTTTTAAGAATATATAACTGCCGCAACGAATAAATTAAAATTGTATTAAAATATCATTACGATAAGTTAAAAGACGATATTACACAAAATCTGCTGGAAGGTCTTTAATTTAAATTTTAAAAATGAAGGCAAAAATACGTTTAAGAACTTTCTGCCCATAAAAGTTATATCTAAAATAAAGTAATGAGAAATATATTACATTTAGTAGTTGCATTACTAAAATATTCCGTCTTAATTAATGTAAAATATCGTAATATTATTAACAACGTTAAATGTCATTTTGGATATTTGTTATTTATTTCCGTCTAAACGGCGCGACAAAATTTCGTAATACTGGATATGGATAAATTTGTGGGCTATGTGCGTGAAAATATGCAGCGATAGTTATTCCAGATATCCATCATTGCACAGCGTATACATATATTTATATTTATCGTATACATACGGAGCAGTAACGATAGTCGCCTAAATAACTCAAAATTTATTAGATGTACAACGTTTAAACTTTACGGATTAGGCAGTAACCTAGTAATCATAACGTAATAATTAGAAAACGATTTTAAAAATGTTCTGGTATCATTTAATAACGTTATGTCTTTTATAAATTAGATTTTCTTTTAAACTTTTCGGTATACATTGCACACCGTATAACTATGACAAATATGTTACTTTCTATTCTATTAAATTTTCTTATGCCAGTTTACTGCAAACTCCAATCGTACAGCACAAAAGAGTAGGGTTATGCAAATATATGTTTTAACTGTTTGCTTTGTGAATATTGTTTATGTGATTATTTTGTTGCTTTAAAAATGTCTTTTAAATTAGGTTAATACATTATTTTTAATATTACTTTAAAAAGTGCAGCCGTTAGTGTACAAACCCGACACGAGTTACTTCCCAGTATAGTATATTAAAAGACCCATTGAAAAACACCATCAAAATAAACCACCAAAAATATAACACTAGTGTTGAGTGCAATAGATCTAATTATATGTATTATTTTTTTTAAAGTAAAAATTAAAATATGGTTCTGATGCATATTGCATATATTTGTTTTTATTTCTCCTATTATTTTTATTCCTCATATCACCATGGACTGGACAACGGCTTACTCCAAAGTTAAGGAATGTACCAGCGTCGTATACATTTTTGGACATCCTGAACATTTTACGGCTATTATTCAATAGATTGAGATATATATTGATTCCATAATATTGACAGCGAAAGATTATATAGATTACTCTAAATAATTTAGGAATTAGTATTAAAGAATGTGGTGGAGCGTCAGTGACATAGCTGAACTTCAATCGTCCATATTTAGTTATCATCAAGGCGTATTTTCATTTGCATATTACATTTCTTAATGCTGATCAAAAAGTTAAAAAGATATTAGTTCTTAAGGAGACATGATGTGAAATTAAAATTAAAATCTTTTTTTGACCTCATAATTATATTCAATTCCTTTTTGCGCTAAAAATGGAGATGTTTGTTATATTTAGGATCATTTATATCTCAAGTTATAATAAATTTGTTCCATTTGATACCACGTATTTAATTAATCGGGTTGGTATGAAAGTGATTTTATCGAACTGTATATATATCATACAGCGTCACTTGGTTCGTTTTGCTTATTTATATACAATAAAGTAATGCTTTCTTATACGCATGAGCAAAGTTCCTTTAAATTACCACGAATAGCGAGACCAACAAAAAATTTAGTGTTGCGTGAAGTTTGAAATGAGTAGCGAAAGCCTGATTATAATTAATGAAATAATTTAATTTGAAAATATTTCTGGCACAAAATCACGGACTAACTTTGGTTATAACAAAATAATAATTTAACTCAATATCCATTACCAAAAAGGAATTTTATGTATATGAAATAAATACATTATTTAAATTACGAAATTTAATGTTTGAGTTGGATAAAAATTCGGATTTTTATATACTATTGTTGAATATTAACACACCTCTCGTATAATGTTTCGGTCTATTTCATTTGTTTTCGAAAATATTTACATTGCGTGTATTTTTGCTTTACTATAAAGGTACTTAAAGACACGGGCGAAAATGATCCTTTTTTGATCACATTAACTATATTTGTGGCATGACTGAAACCTATAAAGTACAGAAAATATTTTCAAAATGTATTTTTTAATAAGTGATTTTTCATATGACAAGTATTTTGTAAACGCATAGAAAACATTTCCTTTATTCTTCAGTATTACCATGTCACATAATAACATTATCCCTAATTTAATTTCATGCCGAGGAAAATATTTTTGGTCTTTATTGTTCCATAACTTGAAATACTACTATTTGTATGTTGACATAGTAATATTATTTGTCTCATAAGTATTGTTAAGGTTTGTGTATTGAATTCGTAGTCATTTATATTTAGAATAATTTAAATGTGGTTTTAATCCGTCAGTAAAGATGGCATGTCATAAATATTTATTCCATTTGATAAAGGATATTATGGTTTTTAGGCAAAAGTAAGAAAAACTATTTCTTATGAAACATTGGTCAAAACAATGAACAAATATGGGGCGCGAGAGCCATAAAGGAATTAATATTTTATATTTAATGAGCCTACTTCTATCAGCCCTTTTACCATTTTATACAGAGTATTATTAAACGAAATACTCATTCAAGTCTAACATTGAAATTGTTAAATATTGTTATTATGCCATACTCAAGATAGTAATTAATATACCCATGGTATAAAATGTATTTCGCTTTTGTCTATTCTTTATCTATATTAAATCATATAGTTTACTATCTAGTAAAAATATCCTCTAATGTGATACATGCCACAGTGTGGATGTCAAGATGTTCACTGTGTATTAAATAGGCAAGTAATCGACGAAACATTATCAAAAATTTGGCGCCCCTGAAACATTTCCTGTGGCGGAGTAAAAATAAACCATTATTTAAACCCATGGAATATTAACAACGCTAAAAGTAATTTTGGATATTTGTTATTTATTCCCGTCTAAACGACGCGACAAAATTTCATAATACTGGATATGGATAAATTTGTGGGCTATGTGCGTGAAAATATACAGAGATAGTTATTTCAGATGGCCATCATTGCACAGTGTGTACATATATTTATATTCGTCGTATACATACGGAGCAATAACTTTAGTTGCCCATCTAACTCAAGACTTATTAGATGTACAACGTTTGAACTTTACGTACTAGGCACTAACAGATATTACAGTACAATTTCAATGTTTAAATTGGAAGTTTCATAGTCCTTGAGACCTAGAACTACTGACAATTTTAGTTTTAGTACTGACTAACATTTGGCTCATCCAAACCTCTGACTTATTTCTACTCGGCTTGAAAATCTGAAATTTGGCGCGTAGGGTTTTTCATGATAATGAAAAATTTAAGAATTATTCGGTAGTGAGTTAGATTAATTTAAGTTAAGTTCAATTGGATTAGGTTAGTTTGTTTTTTTATACCATCTAAAAATTACTAGATTAATTATAGGAAACTTTTAATTTTCTCTCCATGACGTGATGTCTGTCGAAACGAATTATCTGCCATATACCATAGATGTTTTATAGATAAAGCTACATAAACGTGTAAATTTAATAACTACGCACCTTCTAATAAAAAAACATATCGATTGACTAGAAATGTGAAGGAATTTGACCTCAATATTTGTGTGTTAGTATTTCAAAGTCTCCGTGGAATTAAACTTATGTTATTTTGATAGATAGAAATATTCATGATTGCTAATACTAACTGCAGTCCACAATAGACCATAGCCTATTTGATAATATACTCCCCGAATTTATGGCTTTGCAATTTTCCTTATTGACCTTTTTTTTATATATTTAATGTAGTCTAAATTTCCTCTAATTATATGTCATAGAGTTTACGCTTTTCTTTCAGTTTCGTTTATCCCCCATTTTAGATTTGTGTTTTATTTTTTTGTTCTTTCATATTTCGTTTTTTCAAGAAGACCAAACAATTGCAGCTAACTAGTTCACTAATGCGAAGACATATTGAAGGGAATAATAATAATAATTTTTACTTAAATATCATACTTATTTCCTATCCTGAAATATTATAAATACATGTACATGTATATATGCATATATGTATATATATATGTACGTATGTGTGTATATATGTGTGTGTGTATGTGTGTGTGTGTATGTTCGCGCGCGTGTATGTTTGTGTGTATATATATGTGTTATATGCCTTATGCGTTTAATTTTCATGATCAAGAGTGAACGATTTTATAATATCAATTACTTCAACAATGATAAATCGTAGATCGTTTCATAAGGTGTAATCAGATAAATAGATATTTTGTCCACAATTGAATAAAACTACGTGATGTAGTATCATTTCTACTTTCTTTAATTTCTTTACCACGACCTAGGTTTTGTTGTATTACAAAATCTTCAGGAGCCCACCTGAAGATGTTGTAATACAACAAAACTTAGATCATAGTAAAGAACTTAAAGAAAGAAGAAATAATACTACATCACGTAGTTTCATTTAATTGTGAATAATGAATTTCAACAAAATTAACGACTAATATATTCGATATTAGATATTTTATATTAACATTAAACACTTTTCACAAGTAAATTATCAATATTAAGATTATTATTCAAACGGAACCTGATACAAAGTTACATTCTTATATTACATAATATAAATATTTATATCAGAATTACATAATTTATTTACAACAAATATGTGCGTGCAAAAACTCATATATTTCGGTTATAATAAATTTCTCCCGAAATTAAATATTAGGCACCTCTATAATATTTCTGCGAAAATGATTTTCCAGTTAACTAATAGTGGCAAGTAATGATATAATATAATATGACGATATTGTATATCATTACAGTGCACTCGCTACTAAAACATAAAATTACGAATAAGAATGCAAATGACCTCTTCGAAAAATTTAATTAAAATGCTTTTTAACATATTAATTACTCCCCGATCTTAAGAGATCGATATTTAGAAATACATAAATGTAAATAGAACAGATCATACGAGAAGACTATTCGAATTTGAATTTAGTAATTACACTAAATAAACCAATGTCAAATAACACTAAATTTAAGGATACTTCTTTTTTGTCCAAGTCATTTCAATGATTAAATCACTGACATATTAAAACCCAAAAAACAAAGTAAAGCATTTAAACCGTCATTCAGACGTATACACCTAATGAAGTCAAGTGTTGCCATTATCAGTGTTGAAATTATATCAAGTATTGAAGTCAAGTGTTGATATTAAATATTGATCAAACACTGTCCCTCGTTTGTATTATAATGATTCGTCAAAAAAAATCAAACGTGCTTAAATTCCATAGAATACTATTTGGAGTTTCCCTTAGCATCTTCCAGATCCATTGCTAGATCCTGACTACTACGTTAAACCCAAATATCTGTCCAGAGACGTAAGACTAGCCGAAAGTAGATGAATCTTCTTCCCGCCATCGATGAGTTTCTGTTGCCACATTCCTACCCCGTCATAAGACACTGTCTGTTACTCATCAAATGAAGCGACAAGAAAAGTCAAACGAGAGAAAACATGGAAAATCTACCCCTCAACCACGAAGAATTCCTGTCACCAACTTTCAATTTTAACATCAGATCCTGATGGTGGAATTGAAAGTCGTTGAGAGCAAAAAAGTTGACCGGACCTTAGTCACCTTATGTGACCAAAGAACTTGTCAAGATGAGACAAAAAAATTCAAACTCTATGAATCAAATCTTCACCAGTGAGAAGTTCTATCACCGTTTTTCAGCTTTATTAACATACTCTGGCGCTAAAGTAATTATGAAGACATGCCAAAAAAGTTCAGTCTCGGTATCAAATTTCTCAAGAGGCCTTGAATTCACGTCCATTGAGGAGTTCCTATCGATATCTCTGTATTCCGTGATTAGGTCCAAACTATAATTGCTTGGGACCTATAGAAAAATATTTCCTTTGAAAAAAAAAAGTCAAAATCAGTCAACGCGTCATTTAATAACTGATTTGAAAAAAATTCATAAGTTTCGACAATAATTCGTTGTTACTTTTGTTAAACATGAACTGTTAATGAAATTTTGTGAAATTTTAAATCGTTTTGGTCACTGTAGACAAAACATCGTAATTAATTTACCTAAAGACTAGAGGAGTTCTGCAAATAAATATTTTCATGTTTCTAATTCCGTTTACTATTTATTGAATCTTTTACATGTTATGATACCTTAAATCGAATTACTCCTATGTGATTAGTTAAACTACTTGTACAAGTTTTGCCAACGTAGATTTAAAATATAATTTTTTTTTTCTGAAGCACACATTTTTTGTTATTAATAAACAACAGTTTTAAAATTATAACATAATTTTCATTATTGCACAATAATTAAATAAAGGCACACCAATATTTTTAGAAGCAAGAATCCACGTTTATTGTAAAATATATAATTTTACCCCGGATCGAATAAAATTAAGAAAACCGCATTAAATGATATAATAAATGAAATTCTTTCTTCTCTTTATTTCAAAGAGGGTAATACGATGATGGACTGACTTTGAGATCCGGAAATGAACAATGGATTTCCTTAACGAACATCTTTTTTTTTAGTCAGCTTTTTAAGAGATATTTCATTCCTAATATAAATACAATAAATTTTTAATAACTTTTGCTTAATCCGTGAAAATTATTTTCTTTTTACGATTTCTAGCAAATTTGAAATTTACATTTTACCAAATTAATGTGGTTGAAACACCTGGTTGATTGCTGGGATTGCAACGTAATATTTTACCAAAATAAAAGAGTTTTGAATTTGTGAAAGACACACGAAATATTCTTGTACTATTCATGGATTTAGGTTCTCGAACAAACAGCGACAGGAAGTCGGAGTACCACTGAGTAGAAAATAGAAGTATAGGGTTGGAGTAACGGCTTAGTTACCTTCTGTTTTAGAAAATAAGAATCGCATAGAAGGAGGCAATCATTGCATTTTAGAAATATAATATCAGTATCTCAACACATTCACAAAATGTAAACATTTCCGAAAGATTCAATTTCTATAGACAACATGAGAAAACAATTATACAGACTTAAACACTACAAATAATGAAGGGAAATATTTATATGTAATAACAAAACTTTAGACTACAATGTCACAGAGTTATACTAAATTACAAGGTTAGTGATTACAGATAGAATATAAAGTCAGAAGTTTTTATAAGGGTATCAGCTTACAGATTGTTTTTAAAAATATAATTTAGATCAATATTATTTTCGTAACTTTCCTTTCACACATTTCATTTCTATAAATGTGAATAACCATTTTAACCCAAGGGCTTCATTGATAGTAACATATACTACCCTTAAGTTAATCTGTGCTATTATCAATGTAACTGGATGTAACTGGCGACTTCGTTCTTGCAAAATTATGTTTGGTCCCAACATCATTTGCATAATCAGTATCGCCGTTGCCAATTGATTCAATGGTGTTTGGGTTATTCAGATAACACAATCGAAATCCTTTAATTTTCTTTAATTTACTTTAGTATTTTCTTTATAGCATTCCATTGAGACTCGCAATGTAGAAATCTATTCACGTAATTTACAGAAAATATAATATAAGGTCGGGTAGTGCTGCTATAATAATAAGTGATGCCACTACTCTTCTATTAAATACATGAGGACCATTTAAAACACTGTTGGAATTGGTGTCATTTACATTGTATTAATTTAACAATTGTTCAATGTAATTGGTCTAATGAATGAAGATGGGTAGCTACATTTATATCTGTATGCTAGTCAAATTATTATCTAAACATGTCTTTATCGCCAAGATTTTCTTGAAGAGAACTTACTGTCTCTTTAACGACATATTTTTCTATAGAAAGTGAGTCATTGACTTAAATACAAAGATGGCTTGTTCTTCAAAATTTAATCAATTTTTGTGTTTCTGTACTTGGTGATTGTTTTAATCCATTTAAATATATAAATTTACCATACAAAGTTTGTATTCCAGTTGTGCGGGTAGTACCATATAGATTTTCTTTTAATTCACCATGTAAAAAATTGTGGTGACATAAAATGTAATTATTTTTAGATCTTGCTAGACAGATGTATAAGCAAACTGTTTAACACCTAATTGTAGAAGTTTTGATGTTAGTTGACGCCTTCAGTTTGCATGTATAATTTTGCACATTGTCGAGACTTGTAACACGGACTTGTTCTGCAGCTTTTCCATCAATATTCATGTTCTATTCTTATGATGACGTTCTAATTTTTTATCGATCTTTTTGCTTTCCAGAGTCACCTGATGTTGTTGCTTCATTATATTTAAGAGGAATAAAGCTGCATAATCCCTCATTAAAACATAAGTAAACATTTACTTTTATTTAAAAAAAAACATTTGTTTGTTTCTTGACTTCATCGTTGTACTTGGCTGTATTGTAGGATCGATATTTATTTAGGGTAAATACGTTCTTCAACACGTTAAATACTGTCTTCCATATGCATTGTTTATGTCTAATTATTAATAGCCTATAAAGTACGTAGTTCTTGTTGGTTTCAAATATAATTTACATTTCTATATCCTTGGATATTTTGAGGCCCAACGGAATATCAATTCTGTTGAGTGCGAATCTCTGTTTTATCATATTTGCAGATTCGTGCATTTTAAATCTGTAATTTTTAATGATCCTAATGCTCTATATGAAAAGTAGGATTTGATATTAATAAAACGTTAATGCTGTAAATATCTTGTTTATTGAGGAATTATATAGTGAACCTTCAATTTTTTGATCAAATTCCAATTAAATTTTTATCAAAAAACCAAACAAAAAAAAACAAATATTCAAATTCGTTAACCTGAGGTACGAAGTAACATACTTAAAAATATAATCGAATTGAGGACGGCCCCCTTTTTTGAAATTAGTTAAAAATGCTGCCTAGGTATTTTTGTGTCAGGAAAGTATTAACTGGATCTTAATATGGACACTAAACCATACACTGAAGAAGACTTGGTTAAACTAATTTTTTTATTCTCGTCTGATTTCCTCATGTTCATCATAAAATAAAGTACGAGCAGAAATTGGGCTATAAAGGTTTCGTGCACATTTAATACACTTAAAATATTTATAAGTATGTACTTATAAAGATTTTAAGTGTATATTTATAATTTATAAAATATAAGGGTATATAATATTTATACGTCAATAACTATAAATACCAATTTATACTAAATTAATATATCGCATACTATATCGCTCGGGTGGCCCAGAGAGAAATGCACTTTTGATTTCGCGCGCATTTTTAAACCACATGAGAGAGGGGCGCGGAGGCGGTAGCAGTGCTTAGCGCGGGCTTTGTAATTTTAGTTGCCCTGAGTCGTTACACGGGAGAGCAGCGCGCGTTTTGTGTCCGTGCATTTTATGAGAATGCTCAATCTTATGCGACTGTTCGGCGGCTTTACCGTGCTAAATTCGAAATGCGGCGCATCAGTGAGTGTCCAAGCATTAATTTAATTAAACAGTGGAACGAAAGATTTAAAAGAGCAGGATCGACGCAAAAAATGCGGCCTCGCAGTCGCCAAAGGACTTCACGGACCGATAAAAACATTCAGCGAGTTCGAGAGTCTGTACGCGCGAATCCACGAATGTCGCAGCGCAACGTTCGTCGACGTTGGGAGTCTCTAGATCGACATTGCAGCGAATTTTGCGGCTTATTTTAAAATTACATCCCTATAAGACACAGCTAGTGCAGGCACTAAAGGCAGCAGACTTCGAATGAAGATTGAGATTTGCAAATGAAATGCGGGATGAGTTCAGCAATTTCAATAACATCCTGTTCTCGGATCAAGCCCATTTTTACCTGAATGGATTTGTGAACAGACAGAACTATAGGTATTGGGCAGCAGAAAATCCTTGGTTGAAACATCAGCAGCCGCTACACTCACCAAAGGTTACAGTTTGGGCCGCCATTGCAAAATGGGGAATCATCGGACCATTTTTCTTTGAAAACAACCGTGGCCAAGCGGTGACCTTCAATTCAGAACGCTATACTGCCATGTTGAGAAGTTTTTTGATTCTAAAGCTGCAAGAACTGCGAGGCTATACCAGAAATACTTGGTTCCAGCAAGATGGGCCTACGTGTCACACCTCTAATGAGAGCATCGAGGTGGTAAGAGAAATGTTCACACAAAAATTAATTTCACGAAGGGGTGATATCTCCTGGCCACCAAGAAGCCCCGATCTCACTCCAGCAGACTTCTTTTTGTGGGGTTCCCTTAAGAGTAGAGTGTATTCTAATAATCCAACAACTCTGCAGCAACTGAAGCTGAACATTCGGCAAGAAATGAAATCCATTTCGAGGGAAACTCTAACGAAAGTTTTCAAACATTTTGAAGCCAGATCGGAAGAATGCTGTAACCTTCAAAGACGTCATTTGGACGACGTAGTTTTTAAAAAGTAAATTTCATTTAACTATCTTTGAATTATAATAAATACATTCGGACAAAAGTATATAGGTTTTTTTTCCTTGAATTTTCAAAGTGCATTTCTCTCTGGGCCATCCTGTATTTGACGTTCAATTTGTAGAAATTCATTATTCACAATTAAATGAAACTACGTGATGTAGTATTATTTCCACATTCTTTAAATTCTTTACCACGACCTAGGTTTCGTTGTATTACAACATCTTGTAATACAACAGGTGGGATATTAGCAAAGATTGCTTATATTTAGTGTTTTATTTTACAGTTAATATCGTAATCTCGTACAAGTGGGAAACTATTTTAAAGATGAATTTTCAACTAAAATAAACTCAAGGTAAACCTATAGAAACACAGACGATTATTAGGTTGGTTAAGAAAATAATATATATAGCAAGCATATGTCAACCTATATATCACTTTTACAACACAGATAAAATCCACCGCTCACACGCTCGCGTTCAATATTTATACCAAAGTGCACAATTGATGCTGGACCCAACTGTGCTTCAGGAGCGACCTGAATCCGCACCCACCTCCAAGTTCTCGATAACGTTGAATTGAAACTAGACACATAATCAAAATGTCAAAATATAAGTTTATAGGATAATAGAAGCGAGCCTTGATTACCTAAAATGATACCATCACATGACCTGCTTTGCAAAGACTACAAATGCTAAATGAATTCATAAAGGACCATAATGTTCAAAAAGTCATTTACTTAAATTTTACTTATATTGCCATTTTAACTGGTAATACTGAAAATCGAGAAAAATATTTTTTTTTCTTAATTTGCATGTTTAACTACTGGTTAGAATGGAAAAGGTTACATATGAAAATCAGAGTAAAATTTAAGATGAGTGATATTATAGTTAATTCAATTAACAATTATTTTTACAATAATATGTCAAGCAAAGAGAAACTTTAATAATCGTGGTAAAAGGTTATACAGGTCACTAAGATTATTCATATTAAGTTCATTTAACAATAAATCAAATAAATCTCTCAGTGATACTATAAAAATGCTAATAATTGATATGTCATACAAATATGTTACACATTTTAGTTAACATTTTTATGCATTCAGGAATTGCATCATGCGAAGAATATTTATAGAGCTTTATCCAGAATTAAATTCGAATGCAGAATGTGTTTATTGATAATACATATTTTTTAAATTGCATTTGACTTTGATATTTATGCTGTTTCAAATGATCGGAACTGAATCAAAATATAAATAAGTAATTTGTGTAATATTTTAAAATATAAATGTATTTAAAAATATTTCTTATAATTTCATGCAAAATAATGAGATCACAATTTCATTATATGTAAGAAAAAAAAACTAAATTTCACAAAAAGTCTTCACAAGTCATGAGAACATCTAGTTACATCTACATTTTACTGTTCATTAAATCTTTCATTAATATTCTCATCGTAACTGGCATTGAAGTGCAATAACGAAATGGAAAAGTGAGAATATTGAACTTTCGACTTTTGACCTCAGCAACAGTCAATAACTAAAAGATATTAAACCTCGGAGAGATCGAGTACCTAATCAGAATTTAAACGTTTTTACTACATTGCCTTTCATCTAGCGTTTAATTACATTCCACCTCTCTTTAACAACCATTTAGTTAAATTATTTTCTAATTTGTTACCGAAATGCACACTTTCATTTTCATTCTTGGTTTGTACAATTGTTGTTAACTTTATGATATACAATGAAAATAAGGCTGAATAATCATTGTTTACATTAAGGTACGAAAGGAACAGATACTCACAGGGAAGAAATTATTTCCATTGGAAAAATTAGGATACTGAATATTTGTTTTAGAATTGTATATATTTTTTTTTAAACAATTAATTTTTTTCGTTATTTCCCCTGTACTAGCTAAAGTATTAGAAAATAATTCTCCTCCTCCCTGGCATTCTTCTTCCCTCCACTAATTCTCATACTCGCTTTCACGAAATCATCCAATTTAATTCAATTTACGCATTTTCAATCTTTCATAGGGCACAATATCTTAATTTGGTTCAAAATAAATATGAATATTTGAAACTTATCAACGAAGCCAAGATTTAAATATATCAGTCTTCATTTATTTATCAATCAAATAAGGTTTCCCAAGTAAAAGAATTCGTATGTTGTATTTCCATTAAATTTTTTATAGATAATAATATTTTTAAACTGGTATAAATCTAAATATTTAACGTTTTACTTTTAGTAGCTGGAAGGGAGGTACATATATTTATGGTACCATTAACAACCTTCCAAAATATTGTCAAAAATGATCTTTTTTTTTAAATTATACCGCCATGTTATCTAGTAAAAGTTGAAGAGATATAATCATTTGTTCTATATTCTTTTATAATGGTATCATGACCTTCTCATTAATTCACCAATAAAATACCGTTTAAAAAACGACTTCAAAAAAAGCAGTTATTAATATGTTAAAAATAATTAACTCTAAAAATATACGTACTTATTTGCAATAAATAATAAGTTATCTATTTGAATCGATGCCAGCACTGTCGACAAACTTAAACGATATTATAATTTAATTGAATTTATAAAAAAAATTAAAACCTTAGCTTATAAATATGTTCATTATAATATGAAATTTTACTATTATTTAAATTGATTGGTGGTACTGGCACCGATTTCAAGAACAAGTAACTAAGTTGTTTATAATGAATAAATAGGTACCTCTAATTATTTTTTACTCTTTAGTACCTGCTTTTTTGAAGTCGTTTTTAAAAGGCATTTTATTTTATAATTTTTAGTGATTAGTTATTTATATATATATATATATATATATATATCATCACACTATAACTAAGTTTCAATTATTTTCTTTCCTATAATACTGTATAATTACTAAAAGTCACGGGCGTAATTATTAAAAGTCAAAGGAGTTTCGTTCTCTATATCTGAATTTCAATATCAAATTTATCATAAATTACAACTACCACTTAACGAGTTCTATTCTCCATATCCGAAATTAAACATCAGATTTCATTAAGTAATATCTAAAGTAACAGATAACCAGCATAAATATGTTTAATTCACGGTTGATTTACCACCGTTTGACAAGGAGTTCCATGGTTCATCTCCAGAATGCATCATCGGAATCTGATATGATCGATGGTGTAGTTATTTTGCAAAGTAGCAACCATCAACACCAAATATATTATATCACGTTAAATTAACTACCATACGTTAAGGAGTTCCATTACTTATCCTCAGACCTTTATTTGGTCGATAGTATATTTTGCAAAGTAACAACTACTAGTAGAAAATATTTTTAATCACGGTTGGTTTAATAACATCCGTTAAAGAGTTCCGTTTTTCATCCCCAGAACTCATCATCAGACCCTGACCTGGTAAGTGGTGTAGTGCTTTTACAAAGTTACAACTAGGCGTAGCAAAATATTTTATATCATATTTACTACCATTTGTTAAGGAATCATTTATTTGCAGATTTCATCTTGGTGATCTACCATCATAAGTATATGGGGCCACTCGTGAAGTATCCTCTATGAAGTAAAAAAAGAATCATCAAAATCAGCCCACTCGGTAAATAATTATTTATATATAAATAAAAAAAAGGTTTCGATGAATAGAGAATCTTCATTTTTTGAAGTCGGTAAATAAAATCATATTTTATTAATTCATAACATTGAAATTACTAAAATGTTTAAAGTAAATATTATGATCCGAATGAAATTTGCACTTTTATCCTTCGATTACATATCGTGTGTTTATTAAACTAAATGTACTTGAAATAAGTAGATCAAAGTAAGCGAAAATTATATCGTGAATATACGTTGGTTTTAAAAAACACACCTTTGTTAAATATTATGGATATTTAAGCTTTCTCTTTTCGTCAAATTTCAGTAAATACAGTAGAGTAAGAGTAGAACTCGAAATTCCATTTAATCGATATATGTTGTATGAGAGATACTATAATGAACAAAACAAATATCGACCAAATGTCAACATTTATATAAATACTAAATTCATACCAAGATAACAAAAATCAAATTAATATTATATCATAGCAATTTTTTTCCTAAATTAACCCAACTCTTAAATACATAGGTACCTTAAGATACAAATTAATAATCGAGTTATATTCTATGAATCTGTTAAGACGAGATTTTTTTTATAATGGATAAGTGATAAACTAATGTATAATAATGTTTGATATTAGGACAAGCAATATTTTAATATAAATTTTGTTTATTACATCAAAGACTTTATTAGCTAGCTAATATACATCTCAATAAGTTTATGACAAGGTCCAAAAATATGTTGAGTATCTTGCAAAAAAAGTGATTTGTAGTAAAAAAAACTTTTATTTTTTTGTAATTTACTATATTTTAATATACTGGTAATACCATGTACCGGTTTTCATAACTAGTAAATTAGTTTCAAGACGTTATACACACTTCGAAATTTTGAATTAAAAACGAACAATGAATTTAGAAATGGACCTCGAAACGAGTTCTACCTATATTTTGATTTCGATTAAAATTTGTTTAGATTCATCACCGTGACTTTAATTTTGAAATGGATATAAAATTAATATAAATATTGCGTCAAAGCAATTATGCGTTTTCTTCAATGTCATTTAAAAGCAACTTATAATTCAAAGTTTGTTGATCGAGAAATTTCTTTGTAAATTACTTTAATTTGAAATGAACTTTAATAAGCTTCTAAATGAACTTGAATTTATCTAATCGTAAAATTACCGCTTTGAACATATGATTATTTTGCAATTATACTCACATAATTAAAGCAATCGTTATTCTTCTACTGAGACCATTAAATTAATGTTGAAACATACATCTCAAAAAGCGACATAACATGTCGCTTTAAAGTAAGCTTTATTTTAGCATTTAGTGAAGAAGCCAATTTATATTAAACAAATTTAAAAATTACCCATTTTAACTGTTATATACATAATACTTTAATTGAAACAATTTATTCAAATCCAAATAACAAAGTACAAAAGGAAGATTGCGTAATATTGTTATCTTCACACTTAGTTGCTACAGAAAATAAATTTATTCTTTTAATATTATAAGCACCAGATTATAATGCAAAATGTGGAAAGGTATGAAATTAATAAAAAAAGCTTATGGGGATTATAGAGAAATTTTATTAATTAGGACGACAAAATGTGGAAATGTTGCTTTCAGCTTTGACGTCTAAATAAAGGAAAAAACGATTTAAAGAAGCTTATGCGCGATTACAACATTAAACAAGTATTAAATGTTTTTGATGAGGTTTTCCGAGCTTTTGTTTTAAAATTATTCAAGTCCTTTTGTCTTTCTGTGAAGGGTATAGAAATATTGTGTGTAATATACGTTACACGTTACCGAGGTACTTTTAATATCAGTAACCGAATAACAAATGAATGTAGCGAATTTTATGAAATTAAAAGCAATTTTTCTCCAGATTATTGAAAAATATAACATTCCCATCGCCTGCTCCAATTTCCAGTCTTACTAATTGTACGATTGATTTCGTCCTATTTTAAAATTAACCTTTCCAAACAATATTTTTAAAGTTATACTTCTTTAGGGGCGTTACGAAAAAATGATGAGAGTTAAATTTTAAGAATACAGAATGAAGTTGCCACAATGCAACAAAAAATCGACACAATGAAGTTACTCACTAAACATTTATTTGACAGATAACTAGTCTACCATTTTATTTTTCTACTGACTTTCTAATATAAGCGTCATCTGCCTTATAATGGAAAGTGACCGGAAAAATAAAATGGTAGACAACCCATCTGTCAAATAAATTTAAATTTTTAAAACTTAATTACTTGAGTGAATTTAGATTTTACCAATCGTATTCATAGTCATAATCCAATATTTTTATTATTTTACTTCCATTAAGTATTTGTGTCCTAAATAAAGTTGTTCTTGTATTATTCGAAAGAAGTAAAACTTTTAATGCTCTTACATTTACACATGTACGATATTATTTTTAAATTTATAATTTGTGAACTTATTAAAAAATATTAATCTGGTCATGTTGTAATTAAAAGTCATAAGGTTGAGATATCTCAATCTGGTGTTGCATCCAAATCACGAAAATATTTTAAATGCATGTATATTAATATACAATGCACGAATATGCATTACTAATATTCTGTTAACTGAATTTTAATGACATTCATATCTGACCTTTTTTTACATTTACATACTATATATATATATATATATATATATATATATATATATATATATATATATATGTACATATAAATATATATACATATATATATATATATATATATATATATACTCATATCGGAATAGCGTCATTAAAAGATGACATACTTAACTTTAAAGATCTTTTTTAATTTTTTATTGTTGACCATTTTTCATAATTCTTTGAATTCAGAGATTGAAATTTACACTAGGGAAGATTTTCTTTGGCGAAAAGTTGAATTCCTGTTTTTGATTTTGATTTTGAGTAAGTAATGTAAATATATGGCACTTTTAACTTTTTCCACTTTATTTGCACAACGAAATATTTATACCATTTAAAATTTTAGAATAAACAAAAAGAATAACGTAAGCATTTAACTAACATAAAATCACTCTATTTCTTGTGAAACTTCACTAACAACTAGCTACTGTATTGGCCCTCTAATAATAACTTTTGAATAAACATAATTGAGAGCAAACAGGTATATTTTAATTATCGTCGTTGTTGTAAGTTAAAGTTCTGTTTTCAACTTTCGATCGATGTAAATATGACTTCGGATATTTGTGTTATTCATATTTTTGATGGACAATTCATGCTGGAAATCGCTACTTACTCAAAAGTAACGATAATTAGCCATGTTGTTGGATTTGTTAACCTTTGTTATGCGTTCTAAGGGTTTATGCATGGTTCTACAAGTTTTTAATAAAAATATTATAAGGAAAGAAAAACATTTAACTGTACTCAAATTTAAAGTCGAAATTTCCCGCCACTGCACGTATAATATACTCGTAAGTGTAGATATTTTGCGTGAAATTTTTTGACTGATTACCAAATTTGCATCATTTCATTTGAACGGACGTAGTGTTCCCACACCATAGTAACACCCGTAGGAACATCACACCGTACACATCGTACTGTGCATTAAAATTACGCTAGACTAAGGTTGCTTCTATTATGCACATTTCATAATATTACTATTAAATGCTAATTTATTCTTTGCAAATAAATTAGCATTTCTAAAAATTAATTAGATTCATTCATTTCAAATCAACACGATTATTGCTCAAAAGATTGAATTTAGATTACAATAGTGTTTGTTACTCTGAAACACGCCATAAAGCTCAAGAACCTAGACGCTCATTATTTCGTTTATATATAATAATTTATATTGAGCGCATATATGAAAATTTCGACGGATTTAGTTTATTGCATAAACACGACTATGGATTTTCAAGGCATTGTTATATATTAGAGTTTACTATATTTTATTATTAATTAGGATATATTCCGTAATTCATCAAGTCTAGATACATGTAAATTCAAAAAAATGGTACATGTCCTCAAGTTTCAAATATATTTCCCGACTTCAAAAAAGGAAGTATTCCAATTTATCGTATTTTTGTCCCTTTTATGTATATTACTTCATATTTACGATATTTTCCAACAACTTTTTAAAGGGCAATCAGTGATGGCTTGGTGGTGAACATTTTATTAAATTTTCATCATAGAATTCCTCAACACAGAACAGCACTGGCGCCATAATCTTAGTTGTATGATACGACCTATTAACAATCTAATAACTTCTAAAATTTCAACCCTAATAAAAGCGACCTAACTCAACCCTTAACTAATAAGAAATTAATCGAGTCTGGGCTCGTACCACTAGTCTTGACGTAGGCAAGGAAGTAACAAAGTAAATAGGCTGGTGAGTATATAAAGTCACACACAAATGCATGAAGCAACTAAGATATTTGTACGTCAGTAGGTACGTAAGTAAGTAAAAGCATAAACAAATGCCTGAAATAACTAAATATTAGTAGGTAGGTAAGTAAGTAAATAGAGGTATATACCCATACAATAACTAGAAAATTAGGAGGTAGGTAAGAAAGTGATGAGTACAAAGGCATGAACTAACTAGGATATTAGTAGGAAGGTAATACGTACAGTTATAAAAAAACTGAAGTTATGAATACGGTATAGTAAAAGAGAGAATGTAATTTATACGTCGTTATGTTATGTATGCATGTATGTGTGTACAAAAATGCATGTATATATGTATACATGATCATATTTAGGGTTTATTAAAAAATTCGAACCAACTTCTAATAATTATCGAATATGTAGCGTATTGCAAAGTATAAAATAAAAAAATTGGTGAATAAAAGTAATGAGTCTGTGCCAAGTGAAAATAAGCACACGTCTGCTATATGGGTGCGCGAAAGAAAAAAAGGAGCGTCGACTTGGCGCTCATTCCAAAAATTCTTAATAGTATTTTGCAAATTAACTTATGGATGAAAACGATGTTGCACCCAAAAGTTCCAATTAAGCAATCGTATTTAACTTTCAGTGCGCTTCTTTGTCGAAGGTTATTTGAAGTTGGTTAAATTTTTTTTTAAATGTTAAATCGTCATTTCCAATTACAATCCTAAATTTCAAAACATGCATTAACATTTTTGAGTATTATAATTTTTATTTTTGAACTTGGCAGTTAGAATAATTTATCTCTATAACATGTTTTACTTGGCATTAAGTTTAAATATTAAGAAGCCATAGCACCTTAAAACTGTTTGCTTCACGGCAACGGCATTTCTAACTCGGTCACATAATCTGATTAACATTAGAATATTTTTTGACATTTTCTTCCGTGTTTATTCACATACACATTTTTTTTCATCTGTGCGTTTTGTGTGTATTCCAGCTAAAAGTATGTGCCTGATTTCAAATTTTTAATTCGACTAGAGGTAGGTCAGAATGATGATAGGATGATGAACGATTAGGTTAGTGCCAAAATTAGTAATTTGTTGGTAGTCTACATGTTAGGCTTTCTAAAGGTTTTATTCCTGAAACTTAAGACATAATATGGGTTGTAATCTGTTTACCTATGAGAAATTTAAACTTAGTACATTAGATGTAATTTGTATCAGGAGAGTGTCAAAATTGATTTGAAATATTTTGTGTAAATGTAAACACAACTCGCGTAAACCTGGTGAGAATGCCTACGTGCTATCGCTTGCATATAAAAAGATTTGTACATATATATATATATATATATATATATATATATGTATATATATATATATATATATGTATATATATATATATATATATATATATACATATATATATATATATATATATATACATATATATATATATACATATATATATATATATATATATATATATATATATATACAGATATGAGTTTTGTTCTTATTATGAATGTGTTACATAAAAAAAATAAATTTCTTCATTCAACATTATTTTTGCTTTTTTGTTTCACTTAGATAACTGTGTGATGATTCTATTCAGATTAACTAATATGTCACAATACTTTTGGTGTTTATACAATAGCCTTATCAGTTCTTTATCATTAATAATAGCAATTAAATGAAACTACGTGATGTAGTATTATTTCCACTTTCTGTAATTTCTTTACCACGACCTAGGTTTCGTTGTATTACGTTGTATTACAACATCTTCAGGTGGGCTATTAGCATAGATTGCTAATATCCCACCTGAAGATGTTGTAATACAACGAAACCTAGGTCGTGGTAAAGAAATTAAAGAAAGTAGAAATAATATTACATCACGTAGTTTCATTTAATTGTGAATAATGAATTTCTACAAAATTAATGTTAAATATATTCAATAATTAATCAGTCAAATATGTTGCCGCTACCCCGAATATCCTAGTATTGTCTTACGCGTGCTTGGACATTGCATTCGTCTCTGTGTTCAATATATATAGGTAATTTTTAGTATGATATTGCTAATATATAAATGTGCATATATATATATATATATATATATATATTTATATATATATATATATATATATATATATATATATATATATATACACATTAATATATATGTACACATTTATATATTAGCAATTTTATACTAAAACTTAACTTCTTAAACTTGGTAAATTATTTACATTATTTCACGGTTTGATCCAAAATTATAGAAAATCACCGTGTATGAAGGAATACTATAGAACCAGAATTTATTCCGGAATTTATGGAGATGAAAATTTCATATGAAAATCAATATTTTGTAATTCATTTATAATTATATAAAATCTAAGTGTAATCCATTATATACGAAAGGTTTTTTTTCTAAAAAACTGCAATGATTCCATAGTCTGAAAAGCACAGATTAATGTTCTTGAAATATTTTTGTTTTTGTTTAAAGAAAAACGTAATGCAATTGTAAAAACGTAAATGGGGCGTATATTGTGAGAGAGTTCTTTCGAGTTATTTGCGATACTTTGATGCCTGTAAAGAAGTAACATATTTATATGATTAAAATATTATAAATATTTCTAAGTTGTTTACCAGAAATGCTAAGAACACTTGTATGTTTATATATGCCGATTCAAGCACGGAACCCTTGTAGTGTCTGCTCAAGTAATATCTAATAAGTTTATTTTACAATAGTATTATCCATTCTAGACCAAAATTAATTAATATTGAAACAATATTTGGACACGGTTCGGAAGAAATGTGAATTTAAAGAAATTCTATAATTAATAATAACTTTTTAAGTAAATTATATACGCATAGTGAATTTTTTATTGAATCTACTAATCGCGAGAATAGCTTTCAAAATAATTGGATTTCTTCGAAATAGATACTAAATAAATTGTTACCATCAATTTTAAAATTTTATAATTATTATTTTCATTTTATATGGAAAAACTATGCTCAGTCTATGGTACCCGTGCCTTCAATATCTTTGTTTTACAAATGATAAAAATAAACGTACTACCACAAAAATATGACTGCCTTCTAGAAAAAAGTACATATTATAAAACATGAAAAGTATATGAAATGTCGTGTTGATTTCAATAATTAAATGCTCCAAAGCAAAAAATACGTTATATGATATTGACAAATTTTCGTTACTTGTGTCCTAAATACCAACAATCCCGGTTTTTTTCTTCATATTTTTACTGACAAGTAATTTTTATGATAGCGAGGAAGTATAGTAATTTCCCAAAGATTTTTGAGGGTTTTGATGTACAAGATCACACTCTTGAAACGAATATCTTAAACAATTAAACAATAAATTTCAGGAAAAAATTAAATTGGTTTTTCTAAGTACTGCGATGACCTTAAGAAAAATATCACTTCCGTTGTCTTTTGGAATTGCATTGCAATTGAAATTGATTATGGACATAAGGCCTGTATCCCGGCCATTACTTTCTACAGCTATTTTATATTTCAACTTTCTTCGTCGCGTGGTCAAGAATAATTTGTTTGCAAAATAGATATTTAGAAACCAAGGTGATTTCCTTAAGCACTAAGCTGTTCAGAGATTTTATGAAACAAAGATTGTACAGAACATTGATAAATCGATATACCAGTATAGTTCGTCTTTCAAATAAAGTTTTATTAATAATTTTATTACACTAAAGCTATATGATGTTGTTTGATTACCATCCGGAATCGATCTTGGAAGGCTTTATATTCCTGACAATCACTTGGTTCAAAATTCGACCGAAAAAGTGCAGAAAAGAAAGGTTGATAATTCGAAAACTTTACTTACCTTTTTCCAGTTAGATATATACAGGGAACTTGCCAATTGTGTGGCCATTAATGGCACTCGCCTATTACATTCAACCACCACTTGTACTTGTTGTGAGCACTTTTATAAAACTGATTTATGTTTCTCTGAATGTACTTTTTATTATATATTATTATTAGTTTTATTCTAAGTCAATTAGTATTAGTACGTTTATTTTTATCATTGGCGTATTTGATGGAGTTACGGAATACTCTTGAATGAAAAATCAATGCGACCTCCATGGCGAGTAGCAAAGGTAATACTTTTGTCGTTTTGCTATATAAAATACGTTTGATACGAAATATGAATAATACTTGTGATAATTTTTTTCTTCTTCATGCACGTGTGAAAAGAACGATCTAGAGTGAAATTGCTGATATCTTTTGCTGACCCGCGTAAACGACACCACCTTTCATAACCGTCGACGGGGTACCCATTTAAATTATTATCGATGGCGCCGCCAGTAAGCCCGCTGTACACCGGTAAGCCAGTCGTACCTTTGTATATTCAGTTATTTTCACAGTGCCATATTTTAATTATTATTTTTTTACAATAAACATAAGACAGTTAGTTGTTGGATATAATTCTATCACATGCTTGATGTAAATCTATAACATCGATTTAAACTAAAATAAATCGTTGCACTGAAAGCTGAATACAACATGATTAGTAAAGCAAGCTAATACCTGAAATAGAAAGTCTTTGTAAAACACATAAAATTGAAAGTCGTGTTATAAAATCAAAACAAGAAATTAAATCTTCAATAATTTCTGCTTACCTCATTTCACAACCACAATTATAATTCCATAGCAGAAATATATAAACAATAGCATATGCGTCAGTGATAGGCCCTAGGCGGTAGGCATAGATAAAAAACGTAATCGAGTTCTAATTAACCATCAACATTTGTAATATATATAGTAATTGCCGTGGATACGATTTGAAAAGGTGGGTTTACAAAGTTTTTAAACAATTTACCCATATTTATTATTTTTTACCATAATAATAATAATAAGCGCACTGCCCAATTTTATTATTCTTTTTTATTGTAAATATATGTAATTTTACAGTAAATTTTCTTTAGGAATTCTAAATAAGAAGGAAAGATACGTACGTCCTACACAACTACTTATAACTTACTATAAATTTCAATTTGACCATAAACATATTTTTTTAAATAATATTGTGTATTAAAATGTGGGAAAAGTATAGTAGAGATAATATATAATTCGATTTGATTATATTCCATAGATAAATAATTGAAAGAAAATATATAGGTTATGATAGCTGAAATCGATTTGACATAACTAAGTCAAATTTTCTATAATATACTTAATCTAAAACTTTACAATGACTTTTTTCACGAACTACGTTGCACTTATTGGAAATATAATATAATAAAAATATCAATGTTTCTAAATAAATATTATGTTTAGAAAATCTGCTAAATATTATAAATGAGGCAACGTGGATATTTTTTCTAATAGATAAAAATTATTTTAAATGAGACACCCGTTATTATTAAAAATCATAATTTGATTTCAAAAATAATCATTCCATTTAAAGATATCAATAATATTATTTGCTACTTTATTTCGAACATTTTCTGCGGGATAATTATTTTGTTTATTTCACTGTAAATTTTAAACACGACATAATCGTTCATTTTTTATCATGTTTCGAAGTTGCTCAAGGACAGCATTTGGCATGTACTACAATACTGTATTAAATTTAAATTATTTCCGTTAAAGATATTTTCATATTTTGTTTTATAAAAACTAAGTTCAAATGGGATAAATTAATCTGATAGACATATGCAATTTAACGTAAGTTATGAGAACGACGCTACCCACATTTATTTTTAATTTTTGTAAATAAAAATGTTTAAGTTGCCTAAAATAAATGTTTTTTGAAGAGCGACCCATGCAAACATTTTCATATTTTTTTGTTTTCCGCTCAAGAAATCGAAATTATACAGAAGCTTGTCAAAACGCAGATGTTATATTGTCCATGGAAAGCAGAACCATATTTATTAATTGGTTATAGGAATTCAAAAAAGATAAGTGAAAAATGTTAAATTTATTATAGAAATCCACCTTTCAAGGTTTCCACCATTTCCAAAGTTTCCAATCCACTTTTCGTTTTGAAGCGCGGAACGCTAAAAGCAAAAAAGTTTTAATTACATTTTGAAACAAATTCGTAAAATTAAAAATTATTCCACTTAAAGTTCCTCTTAAATTTTTAGACTGAAAATAATTGATTTGATATAAATGCATAACCTTCATTAAATTTCGTTAGTTTATACCTTTCTCACAATACTTAGAACGCGCTAATTGTTAGGCATACTCGTAATTAAAATAATTTTTTTAAAAATGTCGAACTTTAAATGTTAATATTTTAGCAATGTTCATATTTACTTTTGCGCACTTTGAAAATTAACATTTCGTCATTGCTACCAGCTAAATATTTAAATAAAAGGAATAATGGAGTAAAAAAATAAATGTTAATAATTTTGTTGATGGGAACAATGTCAGCTAATTTTTAAGCCGAAGCCAATAAATACATGGATACCATCAATGTACATAAAAGCTTAAATATACCCTTTCAAGTATATTTGGTAATGTATTTCAGAAATGGATCAACCAAAATATAAGTAATCCGCCGGAAAATCCATCCGGGTAACGCGTATAGTTTAATTAAAAACTTATTCCGTATTACTAAAAAAATTTTAGTACAAGAAAGCGTTACAAATAAAGAGACACGCCTTCATTTATTTCTATAGTTAGGTAATCAATTTATTATCTTTAGTTATGTGATCTTAATGGTTTGCGTAATGCTTGCATAAATGGAAAATAGAATTTACCAATGGATTTCCCGAATGCTTGAAAGGAAAATATTTACGGTACTGTGGATGAGTTACACGTGCATTGT
Organism: Druceiella hillmani; assembly: GCA_039881145.1. Classification (NCBI taxonomy): domain Eukaryota; kingdom Metazoa; phylum Arthropoda; class Insecta; order Lepidoptera; family Hepialidae; genus Druceiella; species Druceiella hillmani. The sequence goes on along the minus strand of JAYKKI010000022.1, from coordinate 29,528,028 downwards.
TTTCATGTTGAACTTGTGATAATAAGGATTTCCGTAGAGTAGATATGGTATAATATTACATAAGTAATTCATAGGTTTCTACTACACATCTTCGAAATTGATATTCACATTCAATTTTAGAAGGACCAATCTCGACCTTTACGTTTGTAATACTTTCGTTTAAGGTCTACGAAAATGGCTTACATGTCAACAACTATTTTACAATATGCTTATATTTATAACAATATTTTTTTATAACTTCTAGTTCATAAACATTTTATGGACTTTTATGAACTAGAAGTTATAAAAACAACTTTATCTTTATATTATCTTTATCTGTATAAAACAATTTATCTTTATATTAATTGAGATAAAAATTTATTTTACCGATAAACAAGAGGCAATATCAAGATTTCTAAAATTGGCACTTGCTTTATTAAATAAAATTAGGAAGTATCTGTGATAACGTTAAATAATTATAATAATTATCTTTGATATGTATATATATATATATATATATATATATATATATATATATATATACATATATATATATATATATATATATACATATATATATATATATATATATATATGTATATATATATATATATATATAATATATTTTTATGTTGAACTTATGTTTAATCATAGCTATTTATTATTTCTGCACATGATTTTGTACGACTCCCCAAAAAGATTTCAGTTTTTTTATAAATACCTTATATGCTATCTTATATCTTTTTTGACATACGACATGTTTTAGATATAAAAAATATTGTCTAATGCTATTCAATGAGCATACTGATACCAGTCACAATTTTGGCATATTAATAAATAAAGATTACATATCCTTAGAAGATTACAAAAAAATTTTAGAAGAAGGATCACATTATAAAACATGCGTTACACAAAACATGGTTAACATAAATTATAGCAGAAAGTGCGAAAAATCATAATTCTAACAAAAATATTTTTTTTGGAGATCTTTTGGGTACCTTAGAGAAGTGTATCGATATTTAGTATCGAAAACTTGATGTAGCCAGTTTGTACTAATTTAACAAATATTTTTTTAATAAATATAAAATCTCGTCAATATAATAAGCATTTCGCACAGTCTTACCTACACATTCAATATGTTATAAGGGAAATAATATATAAATAAAAATGTTTTCGACCAAGAATCACACTAAAAAGCGTGTGTGCTAAAAGTTTAAAAAATTTGATGTGGCCGAATTATACCAACTTAATAAATAATTAAACTCAAACTAAATCTAGTCAATAAGCACTTCACACGGCGTTATGTAAACATTTCAACATATTATAAACAACGAATATGCAAACACAAATATTTTAGACGAAGGATCACACTAAAAACGTGTGTATTGAGTGAATCATTGTAAACAGCGAGCAAAATCACAATTTCGACGAAAATCTTTTTGGAGGTCTTTTAGTTTCTTTAAACTATTGTGTCGATATTAAGCATCGAAAACTTGACATAGCCAGTTTGACTAAACTTTTTAAATATTTGCTAATGCGATTGAATTCCACATTTAATTTTCTTTATATTTTTGTCTCCTTATTTTAAGAACTCGTTATATTAAACACTTTAAATTAATGTTTAGCCAAATAAATTAATAGTCAGATACTCTGTTTATTCTCATTTATTGTAAAATATTACACGTTTTTAATGAATAGGACATAAATGATGTATTATAACATAAATATCAATTTGTATTGATGTTTTAATGTTTTAGATAAATGTAATTATTAAAAAGTCGGTCAAGTACTAATTATACCATATTTATTTGAAAGTTTTGGTACTTGGTTCAGACTGAGTTTAGGGAAATCGTTTTGTCGTTTACTATTTTGTAAATTCATGCAAGGTTTTCGACTTTCTGTAACTGTAAATTCGTGCAAGGTTAATTTAAGTTTTCGGCAGTTTATTTCGTAAATTTCATGTAAATAAAATGAAAAAGTAAAATAATTAATACGGGGACCATTCACCATTTATTTATATTATGTACTCAGCTTCAGGTATGTCCTTTTATATTTTTAACCATGGAGTTAAGAAATTTAGCCTGGAGATACACAGTATATCCGAAAGTAATATTAACAAAAATTAGGATCTTTATTAAAATAATAAGTATAACACATGAAGAATAGAGTTTGGGGTCATCTGACAATGAAATTAAAATTGCAGCCGCATTTCTCAATGTTTTTGGGAGCCTGCTTACTGACCACAGATTAGTAAACAAAATTGTACAGAAAATAAATCAATGATCATATACCGGAAACCGCCTAAAAATATTTATATATAATTACAAATAGTTTGGACTCTTGCAGAACTGTTTTCCGGAAAATCACAGCTGATGATATTGGTTTGAATGATTTTTGAATTTCTAATAACAAACAATTAATTATTTATGCCGTGGGTACCTGCCAACTAAAAAAAACATTAAGTTTTTGTGACGAACAAATCAAACAAAAATAGTTCATATATAATAGAAGTAAGAAGTTAATTCCGGAAAACTAAGATGATATTTTATCATTGTCACTAGTTCGTAGCTTCTATGGGAAAGAATTCAGTCACGTCACAGTCGCGCTCAGATAGTAGATAGAAACATATATATTATTATAAAGAGAACCTCTAGGTAGAGAAACTACCGTTGCAAATTACTACAGCTATGTGAAAAGAACGCAAACACTTGGCTGTTGCTTCCATATAATGTCCTTCATTTGGTATTTGGGATACGGCCTTCATCAAAACAATCTTACTTTACCAGCCTTTATTTCAGACAATATAATAACAAAAGAAAATGTGAATAATGAAGATGATGAATAGAGTAAGGATAGTCTGCATTTCTAACATTTTTTTAAAAACTGGTTTGAAAATTTTAAAGCCTTTAAATTATTTATTTTTGCGTGGCTCAATAAAGGAATTGTAAATACATATGGTACAATAGTGATAAAATACAAGTAATCTTTGACATTTTTCATTACGTTAAACAGCTCGCCTTTGGGTTTAAGCATCGTTTTTAATACTTTGAACGAGAATTTGCCATAACGACCACTCTTGGTGGGCGGATTGGTGATTGCAGTTGATGGAAGTTGCACTCAAATTACCGCTGCTGTCTATCTCCCGAATATTTCCCTTCATCACCTCAAAGACATCCACGGGATAATATGGAGTGGATCTATTCTTATGCCGGCAACCAAGCGGCCAAATAAAAAATATATTAAGAAATAACCATGCAATAACAAAAAGTATTATATGCTAAGGCATTAAGTCATAGATTTTAAAGATGTTAGAAATAAAATAAAAATTGTATTTCTAATTTCTTAATCTCTGTAACTCGGTTCCAACTGTGTTTAAGGGAAACTGTCCATATTAAGTTTCATTTCTTTGAACTTTGTCTATTTGAAATCCTATAGACATTAGTGGCCGCCAGGAAAAAAAGCAAGCCTATCCCATATAAAATAGTCATTTACTTTTAGATACAAAATTCAGTCATTCAATTTTAAACTTATCTAGAAAGTCTGTGTGAGAACTTGGCTACTTTGTGCCTGTGTACCTCAACGTTTTATCCCTTGCGAAAACGACCAACATGTTTTAAATATCTATTAGATGTGAGGTGTGATATATATATATATATATATATATATACATATATATATATATATATATATATATATATACACATATATATATATATATATATATATATATATATATATATATATATATATATATATACATATACATATATTACATAGGCAAAATTAGGCATCCAACATTTCTTGAAACTGAGTTACATCTGTGTCAATGTGTAGTGTCCATTGTTGTAGTTCAAAAGTTGCACCATATATTTATTAAGAATCTGATATTACATTTAAGTAAATTCCTTGTTTTCTTAGAATAATTATAAAACTAATTACCTGCCTAGCCTAAATCAATTACTTTTTGAGTAAATTAATAACGACACTACAATAAATTAAGTCCCTTTCAGCGCAAATTTCCATTTCTAATAATAATATAATCCTGAGCTATTATTTGTTCCTTTCGTTTATGAACTACGTCTCAAAATGTTTATATATAGCTGCAAAATTATTTAATTATCTTAAATTCTATTTGTAATTTTATGTTTTAATTCTAAAATAAAAGGTCAAATCTATGCCAATATAAATATTTGACCTCCTAGGTTAGAATAAAAAAATAATTAAAAATATAAAATATTATAATATGAAAAAAGTACATTATTAGATATGCGCTTCGTGAAAAGTTTCGTAATACGTGATTGGTTAATATGTTGCAGCAGGCTCATAACAGTAACACAGGTTAACTCCTAAATGGCTTCGGGTTAGAACATCGCATATTCGTACATATAACTCGTGAATAAGAAAATTATAATGCACCCAGTTGAATATCGGGAGCTCAGTTTATCTTATTATGTTGTTATTTTCTCTATTTAATATAATTTAAATTTCGTAGAGCTGCAAAAACTTATTTCGGCACAAGTAATGCTTCTCTTTCCGTTATAAATTTACCACTTATCTAAGAAAATGATTAAGTAATTAACTAGTTTACAACTTTCGATTGTGCTAAATATAGATTCGATAACATGTAAATTTTCATTTGACCTAATTAATTGGATTTTTTATTTAAATAATTTTGCAGCTATATAAATATATATTCCTATATAATAAATATATGGTATAATTTAATCGGTCTCGTATTACTAAATTTTGCGGAGGAAAATTTCAAAATACTCGTAGATGGTCGACCTAAGTTCTTACAGTCCCCAATTCTTATGACGGAAAGGGAATGAGCTGGGAAGGGCTTCTAAGTTGCCACGCATATTCTGCATGATGTATGATATATATATATATAGATAGGACGTATGCAATAGAAGTTTATTCGTAATTTAATTACACTTTTGACTTCTTTGTAGGCAAAAGGGCAAATGAATATGTCAAAATATTTATGAGATTTACACCAAGCTATAAAAACATAGAATGATCATAAAGGGTATAAGGTTTATATAAGAACTACGAAAACAAATCGAGCTCTGGACGATTGTTTTCTGAAGATTATACCAACCATGCAGTATTAAATGACAGGCATTTTATGATTGAAGAATTATCACAGAAATTCACAATATTCCGTACCGAAGGTGAACACGAGACACTTATGCTCCATCTTGTTACTTTGCTTATCCTAATAATAATTTCTATTGTTTATCATCATATTAAAATATAAATTGTGTAACTGAAAAAAGCTGAAACTTTGCACACTTGTTCTAAAAACGATATCAAATCATCCCTGCTTTCCTTTTTCATGTATATGCACATCAATACAAATACACATATACATATTTTATACGTACATACATATACACATATACATATGAGTGCAACATTTCACTTGATACTGACTCCAAACGTCTCTATCAGTAGTAGTATTTTAGACTTATGTTCGGAATAGATAATGTACTACAAAATTTCAACTACTTTCATTATTGAGAAATGTCATGCATACATGCATTTGTACATACACACACATACATATATACATATATATAGATATATAACTCACATTCTCTTTACTGCATTATAGTCTTGAAACCTGTTTATCCTTGTACACACTATGCATGTACCAACTAATATTCTTGTTATTTCATGGTTTTGTGTGTATAAACTTATTTAACCGCCTAATAAAAACATTATTAGAATTTATGTGGATGATTTCATTTTATTTTCACACAAGTTAGAAAATTATTCTGAATAAATGGTTTGAATCAAAAGTTTTAAAAAATTTAGGTCAAATCAAACAATATTTGGTTATAAAAATCAATGTAAATAAAAGTTCAAATATAATTAAAATAGATCGGGAACAGTTCCTGAAGAAATGTGATATATCTAATTGTAAAACACCTGATAGTCTTATAGAATGTAAGTTAAATGTCAAAAAGTCTAATATTTGTGAAGAAAAGTCGCCGTGTCAAAAATGAATAAGTAGTTTAATATATTGTATTTAGCCCTTCTGACACGTCCAGATATTGCTTATTTAGTCAGTTATCTCAGTCAATTCAATATTCCTATTTATATATTGCTAAAAGATTTTAAAATATTTATTGAAAACGAAAAACGTCTGTTTAAAATATTCCATATAAAAAGTAGACTTTGTCGGATTTGTGAACCCAAGATTGGGCTAGCGATACCATCGTTCATGCGATCGATTTTGATTTATAAAGTCGAGATATGTTGTTTCTTGGAAAGCAAGCAAAAGGACAAAAGCGTTGACTAGTTGTGAAGCATAGTACATGGCTTTGTCAGAAACACGTCGAGAAGCAATTTTCTTACTGAATGAAATAATAAGTTGTTTTAATAAAGTTGTACTGTGCAATGATAATCAGAGTCGACTGAAGTTGGCAAATAATCATCTGTTTCATAAACGCCCAAAACATATTAATGTGGGATCAATGTAATTTCATCAGAGATGTAATAGATAATAATATACTTACTTGAAACAAAATGTTTACCAACAGCATGCCCGCTGACTTGTTAACTAAGGAATAGTCAGGAATAAGATTGTTCAAAAATAAATTTGTTACTCCTGCTGACGTATAAAAAGGAAGAATAATTGCAACAGATATTGGATTTATATGTGATTTTGATATCCACAATAACAATATTTGCTCCACCTGAAGATGTTGTAATACAACGAGACCTAGGTCGTAGTAAAGAACTTAGAGAAAGTAGAAATAATACTACATCACGTAGTTTCATTTAATTGTGAATAATGAATTTCTACAAAATTAACGCCAAATATATTCAATATTCAATGAATTTGATTTATTGGGAGTGTTTAAAATTATATCAAAAACACATTTTGCTGGCATCTGTTATGGAGTATTTCTATTCATAATCTGTCTCTAAGTATGCACTAATTTTAAATTTAAAAATAAAATCATTTATTTAATGTCAACCCATGTGTTTCATTAGAGTTTTATTACCCAAACAAAAAGTGTACTTATAATATTTATCTCCAGTGTCTCATTAAGGATTATAATGCTTATATATATCACTGTGTACAACTTCATTATTATTCTAATTTACGTGAGACGAAAAATACAATTTTGTCTATTTATTTATCTGTTTTCTTATAAACAAAACAATTTTTTTATATGCAAATCAAAAGTGTATTTATTATTTTTAACCCCAGGGTCTCATTTCGGTTTAAGATGGTCAAGCATTTAAGAAAACTGCTGTTATATTTAGGCTTAAGATTATGATGATCACATAAATAAGGGTTCTACCTGTAGCACTGTGCAACTTCGTTATCATTCTAATAAACGTATTTAATAGTAAAATTTTGTTTATACCCTTGTCTATTTTTTTGTACACAAAACAATTTTGGTTCATTAACAAATTGAAAATGAATTTGTCATTTTTAATCCCAGTATCTCATTTAATCTTAAGGTTAGGGACATCCAGCAAACAATGGTACTACCTACATTATTGTTCAACTTCTTTTTCATTCTAATATATTTATAGTAAAGCGTAAAGTTTTGTTTATTTCTTGGTCACTTTTCTTTCTTTAAACAAAATAACTTTTTTATTACCCAAATCAAAAAGTTGTTTATTATTTCTACTCCAGTCTCTCATTTCGACTTAATATTGTGATGATCAAACAGAAAATAAAACTACCTACATTAGCTACAACTTTACATCATTCTAATTTACGTTTTATGGGGAATAAAATGTAGTCTGTTTCTTTGTCTGTTGTTTTTTATAAAATATTTTTTTTTGTTTACCCGAATGAAAAGTGTATTTATTTAGTATTTTTATCTCTTTTAAAGTGTATATATTTAGACTTAAGATTTTGATGAGCAAACAAATAATAGTACGCCTACATTACTGTATAACTTTATTATAATTGCAATACATTTATTATGAGATAAAATATTGTTTATTTTTTATCTTTTTTTAATACTCAAAAGTTAATCATAATTTTAACTCCAGTGTCTCATTAAGTTTGAGATTATGATGATTAAGCCAACAAGGCTAATGTCGTCTGTTACTTTGTGTCAATTTGTTACCATATTAATACAAGTATTGTAAAGTATAAAATTTATTTATTTGTTTATATTTTTCCTGATAAACAAGATAATTTTTTTTATTACTCAAATAAAAATTTATTTATTATTTTTAATCCCAGTGCCTCATTTCGGTTTCAGATGATCAAGCATTTCTGAGTACTGCCGTATATTACTTTGTGCAACTATCCAATTTAAATATCATTCTCATGTACCTATTAAGAATAGTAAAATTTTGTTAGTTTTTCTTTTTAATGCAAAATAATTTTTCATTACCCATTATAAAAAAATGCATTTGCTGTTTATCACCCAAGTGTCTCATTTAGGCTTAAGATTACGATGAGCAAGCAAATAATAGTACTACCTACAATACTATGCAACTCTATTATCATTCTGACATACAAATATCACTCTGAAAGAGACAATTTTGTTTATTTCTTCGCCTGTTTTTTTTACAAACGTCATAATTTTTTACTACGTAAATCAAAACTGTATTTGCTATTTTTAACCTCGGGCAGAAAATAGTACTTATATTACACCGCATGTTTTTTATCATTCTAGTATACGTATTGTAGAAAGCAAAAATTTATATATTCTTTGTGTGTTTTTTTAATGAACAATATAATTGTTTATTACCCAAATCAAAAATGTATTCAATGCTTTTAATCCCGGTGTTTCCTTCAGATTTAAGAATATAATAATCAAACAAACAATGGTATTGCCGTATAGTACTTTTTGTAACTGTGGAATTATTTTATCGTTTTAACATATATATATATATATATATATATATATATATATATATATATATATATATATATATATATATATGTAAAGAAAACCTATAGGTATACTTTCATTTAAACTTTGCCGCGTTATCTATGATAAGTTCCATAGAGGTCGCTGTTAGCTTTCGTATCAAACGTCAAAAGATTTTGAGAGGTTAGATTTGTTTTTGATTCAGTATTTTATTGTAAAAAGATTACCTGTCGAATTCAGATGATAAACCCGAAATAAGGGCTTTAAATGTTGTTTCTTTTATCCACAGGTGAGTAAATGTTTAGTTTATAAGAAAATGTTACTAGCAAATTGTAGAAGGAACGTTTTACAAGTAAATAAACCTTTTATCCACAGAAACGCAATTACGTCTTTATTTCAACAAGTTCGAAACAGAATTCAATAAAAACATTATATATATATATATATATATATATATATATATATATATATATATATATATATATATATATGTTATAAAAGGAAAATATTGTGTATTTCTTGTTAAAAGAAATAATTAAAATTGTTATTCGAAAATGGCGTAGAATATTATATAATCATCACCTTATTGATCATAGCGTCTTAATAGATATATTGAACATAATAACTTTTTAGATCCCTTATTGAATAAGACTGAACATTTCAGCAATCAAAAGGAATTTTGCATGTTTGCAAATACTCGAATAAACCATGGGATAAAAGCAAAATCTTCCATATTAAGAGAACAAAAATCGAACTAAATAGAGTTATAAACCTTTTTTGAAAATGGAAGCGAGTTCCTAATTGCACTAAACATTTATGAAGCAAATAGATTCGGGACAACATTATCTTTGAATTGTAATGAAATATATAATAACTTTTATCTAATGAAATATTAAGGTGTCTCAGCGGCGAATTCAAGCGGTATATTGAAATGATTAATATTTTTTTTGTACCTCAGCTACGTGAGAAATATGTCGACGAGTCAAATATGTGGTTTCAGCAAAATGGGGTCAGCTACGGTCTTCGTGGATATAACTAGAGCGCTATTTCCGGGAAAATATATTATTAAATTTTTATAAATACGACAATTATTTTTTTATTATTATTTAAAATTTTATTTCCGGGCTGATACACCTTTTGTAATAAGTTTTCAGAACTTATTGCAAAAAGTAACCAAGATCATTCGCAGATCTTTATTGTATTGCCTTATATTATCAAAAATAAACGGTTATATGACGATGACATTTTTTCTCTGTTTTTAATATAAGTAACGTTATTCGTTTTTTACGAGTCCAATGTGGCTTTTTTCGAGGACTCTCTCGGATCTCCGAGTGTCATGCATTAGTAAGTTATATCTGTGCGTGAGGCATACAAGAGAACCCAATAATAACTTTGTTTTTTCTGGGTGGTTCGAAGAGTGTCTTAGTGGTTCATTAACTTGACTGACGATTTAAATAAAACCTTTAATAGGCTATTTTTTCATCTTTCCTATATAAATGTGTTATTTTTAATCTTATCATGATTAACACAACACTACACGAATTTAAACGGTTTTTTTTCTTTTACCACTTCACATACAAACATTTTGTAAACATTCTAAAGTATTGCTGGAAATAGAACCTTTATATTAACCTACTATAAAACATATGCCGAAAGCATAATATTTATCCTCTAATTTCTCTTTCATGTTCATGCGCATAATTTCAACAGCCTATGTGCCAATTACAGAGCAAATGGTTCTAAAATTTAAACGAAAATATATTTAGCTTTCATGGCTCATGAAACTCATTATTATATATAGCTGATATTTCCCATTTGCATATTCAATTTGCGAGTCAACTCGCGGATGACCGGGTCCATTAAATTAATTTCGTTCGTATTTCAGTATGGTACGAACACACTGCGCGAATTAAATTTAAAATTACAATGACAATACTGAAAATTCCGACTATGAGTTAATGCTGAATTTAAGGCATGATGTTCTTTTATTACATGTATGCATAGCTTCAAATTGTAAACTTATTTATAATATGAACTTAATGTATAAATTATTGCAATGAAATTTGTAAAACAATTTCAAATATATAATTAAATATCGTCACAAAAATTTACATATATTTTCACTAACTCTAATAAATAGTTTTGTTTGATGCTTCCCAGGCTTAAATAATACTATATTGAAAATGGGTGGGGTTTAGGGTTGGTGAGTTTTTGAAGATATATATACAGGCTGTATTTTTCTTTAGGACATATTATCCCAAGGTATATTTCTTTTAATACTCTGAACGCAAGGTATTTTGGTGAAAGTGAATGTTCAATATTCAAAGTTTTTTTTAATATTTAATTTTTCTCATAGAATAACTTGATGCATTTATTCTATCAGACTCTACTATTCGCAAAAAATTAAATTCATATTACTAAATATCAGAAAAACCTTTTTAACCATTAAATCACTATAAGGTCAACTGATAATCTAGAGAGTTGATGTGACGTTTTTTAACGATAATTATAGGTCCGATGTGTCGTATTGTGTCCAATAGGAAAAAATGAAAAAAAGTCTGTCAAGACGAATAGAATTCGCACTACGAGGGTTATATACATATATATATATATATATATATATATATATATATATACATATATATATATATATATATATATACATACATATATATATATATATATATATATATATATATATATATATATATATATATATCAAAGATAATTATTATAATTATTAATAAGAATAAAAAAGAGTGCTATATGCATAAGAGACATTTCCAAAATATTTATGAAGCATGAAAAAAATTAACTTGGGTGGACTGGGACACGCAGCACATTCAAAGAAACCGCATTCTCCAGATTTTCTTATCATTTAGCTCCAGCTATCATTTGTTTCGTTGACTATCTTCTTAAACAATATAAATATATTACACAGAACATCTTAAAGTTGAACTTAACAAATTTTATTGTAAATATTATCACAGTGTACATTAAAGAGACAAAAAAAATATAGGCAATAAGGAGTATATAACGAGGTTTCTTATATAATTGAATATTGATATTACTAGTCACACAATTATATAAGTTTGAGGCTGAAAAGGCGGATTTATTAGATATGAACCTCATTTTAATTTGCAAGTTTTCGGGACTTATTAATGCTAAATAACCGAGTGAAATGGAATTTTATCTTACTTTGAATTAAATCTTTATGGATAATTTTTATAGTGCGGTATATAAGAAGTAGCAAAAAGAAATTAAATTTATTAAATTTTACTATCACAGATACTTCTTAATTTTATTTAATAAAGCAAGTGCCAATTTAAAAAATGTTGATATTCCCGCTTGTTTATCTGTAAAGTTATATCTCAATTAATATAAAGACAAAATTTTTAAAGCGATGTACATAAACATAACGTATTTAAACATTAGAGTATATACATCATCATCCACGATTCATCGGTCCTTTATTTGTTATATTTCAGTGAATGCACTCAGATCTGTATATTAAAAGTATTTATAGCCAGAGTAATTCATCTTTTCTGATCCACAAATATTAATAAAATAAGATGCTGCGATATGCCTACGTTTGCAAAAAAAATTCTCTTCTTATAAATATCTGTTTTTGTCCTTTATAAATAATGACCCAAGCAACCGGTTTGATATTGCTATTGGATGTTGCAAAGTATCTCCCTACTAAAGCAAATCTTCTCATATTTGGATTTTTCTTTTGTAAAATTTGATGGCAAATATTTTCTTCGCGTATATTATATTTGATTATTACATAGACATTTATAAGGCTTTTTATGACCAATTTACATGACAGTTTTGGTACAATATTCGCTAACAGCAGCCTTGTAAAATTTGTATGGGTTAAGGAATTTAATACTTAACACAGCCGCAATAATTTCTTCTAGCTTTTAGAAAGTGATATGAGTTACTTTACATTTTGAAATAATATTTAAAAAATAAATCTTTTCTCTCTCTGAAATTTTTTTTTAATTGTATCAACGTAAAAATTGCTTTAAAACCATTAGAACGCAGCGCCACTCAATACACGTGGCAGAAGTGAAACTTATTTGGCGATCTAAATCTCAATTTGTATGTACGGATAAACGGCAGAGAGAGGGAGAGAGAGAGAGAGAGAGAGAGAGAGAAGGTATACTAAATGTAAGTCTATAGATTTTGCTAAATTTCTATAAGAAGATTTTAACACTATACATTTAATAAAATCTTTATACAACTTGACATAGAAAATTATCAATTCAAGAAATAGCCAAGATGCCAGTTCCAGAATACGGCTAAATGCGGCTGAAGGAAGTTAGAATGTATTGATCCTGTTTTAAATTACATTTGCAACAACTATGTGTGCTGGTTCATTGTGGATTAATTAAGTATTTTTAATCTTATAATGGACGAAGGACACGCAAAATTAAGGATAAAACAAATAATAAATGAATGAATAAATCGACAAAATTTTGACTTTTTAATCTCTTCGGCCCAAAAAAGACTAACTTCAAAAATAATTTAATTTAAGTATAATTCCTAAAATATTTGGGATAAAAATCTTTCGTTGAATTTTTTGGTAAAATATTAGTTACATTTTGTTCTCAATTATCGTTCTATATAGAATATTTTTTGAATATTTGTCGAAAATGGTGATATCGATTTTTAAAAAATATACCCAGTTATTGAAATAAAAATATTTTCCAGCATTATATTTATTTTTTTGTAATATTTTGATAAGAGTAACAATATTTGGCCAAATTTGAAAGTTAAAAATAAATATCTCTATTCAAAGATGGATACTGCATGTAGAAAAATTATAATAACCGTAAGTTTAGCAATAAATAATCCAAATTCTTTTATTTATTTAAGTATATTATGGAATTGAACTATTAGAATTTTAAAGCTTCGCACCATATTCATCCACTCAAGCACCCGAAATCATCTGGACTAGAATATGATATTTTAGAATCTTTCAGAATATGAAAAAAAATTTCAGAGTATATCCATACAAACAAAAAAGGATCATCCAAATTGATAAGGAAATTATAAGGGTATGAGTTAATATAAAAAAAATGCAGTTGAATTGAGAACATCCTCCTTTTTTCAAGTTACCTAAAAATAATTCGGACCATTTGCGGGTTGGAATACGTTTAAAGAGTGGTTTCATAATTTTCTTTGTGTTTTATAAAATTATAGGTGACATTTACCTGAAATATTTGAATTGAAGGTTTTAATCAAATTAATAAATAAATATTCCTATATTTGTTGACCCCATGGCAGAAAGCGGTTGGAGGTGGGCATACTAAGTCATATTAAAATTCAATATTTCGTAAAATTAACCTAAAAATTAAAGAGGTAAATAAAACTTTATTTAAAAAAGAACAGTCTAAGCGCAAATTAAAAAACGTATAAAGAATTGTTTCGTAGTTATGTATAACTCTTGAAATGGCTGAGGGAATTCATCCAAAATTATTTTAATCGAAGGTTTTAATCAAATGAGTTAATTATATTTTTAAAACTTTCTCAACCCCGTGGTTAATTGAGGGGGAGATATATTAAGTTACATTAATATTTAATATTTTGCAAGCGGAACTTGAAAATGATAAATCGTAAATGAAACCTTATTTCAAATTAAGTGGACAACGTGCATATCGGAACATGCGTAAATAATGATTTCGTAATTAATTAAAACTCTTAAAATGGCTGAGAGAATTTACTTAAAATTATTCTTTAAATTTTTGAAGCCTTTAATTAATTAGAAGGAGGGAGGACATATTAAGTCAAACTGAAACTTAATATTTTCCAAATAGGTTAGATTAAAATTGGTAAACGAACCCACTTTTCGTTTAAGAAGGTCTATTCAATGAGATACGATATAAAATCTAATTCAGTAATTATTTGTAGCAAGTTTTTTGTTAACAAGTTTTATTTATTTTTTATTTTTAGTGCCTAATGTAGGCTTAATGTTTTTAATTCTATGTTACGCAACATATAAGTAAGTGATGTAGTGATATCTTTGATAACGCAATTTTGGCATTTCTTAAGTAAAGGTGAATCAACGATAATTTAAAAGAGGTTAAGGTGCTTAATTGTTTGATCGGAATCTATAAATAACCTCTTAGAAAATTGTAAAAATATTTGCCTATAATAACTGAACGCAAACAGGTATTTGGGTAGTGTTTAAGTTTAAATTTTATAATGATTTATATTTTTATTGGTTTTGGTTTACCTTTGTTGACATCTATATCTTGAATATGTTTGTTAGGAAGGAATGTAAAAACTGATGTATGTCGATAGATGACGAAAAAAGTACAAATATTTGAAAAACTTTTAAAAATTTTAAAATATTTTATTTACTTATATGGGTTAAATTTCAGCAAAATTCTTGTTTAATCCAAATGGTATAGAGTGTTTCTTTTCGTCACAACTATGCAAACAGGAACAAAAAAGTTATTTTTAAATTTATTTTATTCTGTATTTAATATAACTTAATACATTTAATATTTTATATCTATGCCACTAATTCCAATGTGTTAAAATTACAATAGTAATAGCATACGCGTAATCTCAGCAAGAAGAGGATATCATAAACAAAGATAAAAGTGAACGTTCAACTCAAATCCAATCGCAGCGAGGTAGTTTATCCACGAGGAAATGTTTGACGTTCCATGTCGCGACAGACTTTAGAGAATTAACTTCACCACACTTGATTGATGTATCACTGCAGCACCCTAAATGCTGATGTTTGGGAAGGACTATCGGGGTCAACAATATCTACAGGTTTCGCGCCGTCGTAGTTAGAACTGTGGTTTGGAGTGGGTTATATATGGGTTACGGAGTAATGGTTTAGAAAGCAAAGATTTGTTAGTGACACAAATTAAGGTCGCTTCGTTAGTTAAGTTTTATTGATATTATTACATTATTTTCATGCGTCTAGAAATGAATTAAGGTACGGTTAACGTAATTCAAATATATTATATTTAAAAATATAGAAAAAAATTAAAGATAAAATATCAATCCTGAGTTAAAGAAAGGCTTGCGTTGAGTACTGGTTTTTATGTAAATCTAGTGTATTACTATGTATTAAATATTATATGTTAGGCAGAAATTAACGAAAATATTTATGAGAAAAAAAAAGTTATCTATAAAAGACGAAAATAGACTCTCAACAAATGTATAGTAATTTTGTTAAAGGTATAAGTCATATCGCTTTCAAAATTATTGCGATATATATCGATTATATTTTGCTGAAAGGATCAGCAGATTTGAACTGAAAACAATTTTCTTATTTGATGAACATAGAACTTGTTATAAGGATATCGAACTTATTACAAAAATATCCAAACACATTATTTAGTTTATTGTAAAGTAATCATATAAATAAGAATAAAAGTTTTTTATAAATTTATAGGTATTTTTTAAATCTAAAATATTAATTATTTTTAATCTGGCTTTTTTTGCAGATTAAGCACCTTCGGCAAACTATTTTCGATATTTTCCTGTGTTCTTGTATTTTATTATCACATGGTATCCAAAATTAAAGTCTGAATCGACTTATATATAGGTAGGTAAGTTCGTAAAGCAATCGAATATAAAGATAAAATGCACAAGTAAAGCTTTCGAATTCATAAATCATTGTAGTTGTAATTAAATGGACATAAAGGTACGCTTAACTGCTTAATTTTGCACCGAAAACCCGTTATATAAGCCATTGTGGGTGAAGTTACTCATACAATATGGTTCAATGGATTACCCTCGGCTTGCTTATTGATTTCAGAAAGTTACAGAAAGTTAGTGAAGATAGTTAGGACCCATATGCCAGGTTACTGACAGCAGCTCTGGGCTATATTGAATCACTTGTTAGATAAAACTCTCCATTTCTCGATATTGGGTCACTTGTTAAGTAAAACTCTCACCACTCGGTTATGTTTTAAATATATAAATATATTTTAGTTTTAACCATAAAAGTTAGTATAATGTTTGTTAAGATTTATTACAAATAAATGATAAATTACATATTTGACAAACCATCATCATGTGAAATTTAATGTTTCCTGATCTATTAATCCATTATATTCTTTATGTTGGCTCAGAGCTTAAAGTAAACATGTCATTGATATTTCATGAATTTTTAATCGGAAGTCGTTGTAAATGACACAACCATACTTCTAAATTTAGTTTTCATTTTGACTGAATAGGAAATACGTGAGTTTTGACATCATCTTCTTTTTAAAAATATTAGGAAGAATATGCAAAGTTTTTAAAAACTTTACAGTCTTACATATACACCCACTGACTGGTAGAGAACACCCTGAATTGACAGCGCCTACCATAATAATTGCTAGATGGTGACGTTGGAGTTTCAGGTTAGCGAATGCTTCATATGTACAGCGACATTGTCTAAATAATTTCAGAAAACATCTAAGTAGGTAACACACTATATTAAAGCAAATACTCATGCTTCCCAGAGTAAATCACATGACCTAGGTGCATACTGTTTATAGGCCTGTCCATTATTTTATGGTCTTTCTAGCCGGATAATTGGTAGCATAAGCAGTGTTCATAGATTTGGATTTTTATAGAATTATTGTATCATAATTGTCTGGTAAAATTCTTAAAATACCTATAGATTTCTATACTTACACAATTTGCAATTAAACATATTGTTATCTCAATTAATAATTTTATATTTTTATGTTTTTTTGCAAGAAAAATGAGTAACGATAATGAACCAAACACTTCAAAGATTGGTAAAATATAGTTTTAGTATTAACTGGAAAAAAGGAATGTCTATTTGTTTATATTGCCCAATCATATTACCAGGAGAGTAAAGAAATGTTCATGCAACAGTCAGAACTAATAGACAAAATGCGTTGGCAATTTGAAACTATGATGGATAGCATAGTCGTCCGCGAATTAACAGCCAAATAGTCAACCTAATTACAGCACGCTAGATGCACTGGACGATATATATATATATATATATATATATATATATATATATATATATATAAATGTATATGTATATATATGTATATATATATATATGTATATATATATATATATATATATATATATATATATATATATACCTTAGAAAAAAACTTACAAGAAATAGTATTATACAAGCTACGAAAACCTTACCTTCACATAGATCAATAAATAATGATGATATGAAATAAACTATTCAATTGCCCCCTTGAACAACCTATTTTCAATGGTAATAGTGAAAACGGACCTGAGTTTTTCGAATCATTTAATACAAATATACATTGTAATGATAAATTAAGTGACTCGCAGCGTGTATAGTATTTAGTACGTCTAGCCGACAGGCGACTGGGTTTAATACCGCAGTCTGGCTATACCTTACGTAGGGTGCAGGCCTCCTGTCGCCTGCAGGTTAAGCGAGTTGCGGTGCACCGGCTCGCCTTGCCCCAACAACCCTTGCGGAATGGTAAGGCGGCTCATGCGCGTTCGGAAGTTTCTCACGAGCGACGCGCAGGGGCAACCGGAGTGTTCTACACCTCGGGGCTTCGGCAAAAAATAGAACTAGAAATGTTCGACTCCGCGGCGTACCTATCTTTGATTGCCGGAGAGAGACGTAGAGAGAGAGAGCCGATCCCATGATTCAACCAGAGCGTAGTCACGACCTACTTCCGATTTGGTTCTGTTCTGCTTGGCTGCTGCCAAGCACGATACATAAAATATTAATTAATGTAATTTATTATTGTATATTGTGCTCTCCGTGTCCCGCTCCGAGTAGCGGACCTTGACCGGACTTGAGGCGACACGCTATAACGGTCGCGTCGTGTTGCGAACAGTATGTAAACTTACGGACGGTGCTGTAAAGGTTATCGCAGCTGTTGTAACTACCGGCGAAACGTATGTTATAATTTGAGACAATTTAGTTGAAAAATATCAATTCACAAACGGTACAAGTTTTTAAGTTGCCAATATGTAGTATTGATATCCACACCTAATCATTTAAGTAGCAATTAATACCGTTTGTGCTGGATGATATGTTATTTCAGATATGTTATTTCAGAACGTTCGAATCAACTGAATTGAGTTCGGACATTCAACTCGAGTGCTGATAAATTGTCGAATTCAAACAAGACGTTTGCTGCTCAGACATCGCTTGCGAGTACATATAAGTCGTTCGTCGCGAGTAGTCAGAACGGGAATACTTCGATATTAGCTCCGTCTTCCGTGAGGCAATGAATCTCAACACTTGATTAATATTTGTTCTCAGTTTAAAGATTTAAATTAACCAAAAGCCCGATTTTAATTTGTAAAATCGAAATATCATAACCATATTTCGATTTTACAAATTGAAATCAAAACAATTGAAAAAAAAAATTGCTTAAGTGGATTGCACACTGTGTCGTCATGTAAATCTTCGTTACTTTGTGAGTTATGCTAAAATGGTAATCACAAATTATTACATTTTGACAAAGATGAAAACAAAATTAAATGTAATACACATATATGTGTACTTGGCGAATAAATTCTAGTAACGAATTACAAACGCCAACCCCATATTCTCTCAATCGCCCTGACATAATCAAACATAATCAAGCAACACATTGTTCGTTTTCGAAAGTCAAGAATAAATTTGCCATTGGCAAGAATGTTGTATTTTATTATTTTATCTTAAACATATAAATTGGGCTTTAAATTATTATAATAAATGTTTTATTACTTAAGCTTTATATATATTACGTCTTTGCTGGAAATTTAACATATGCGAAAAATGTAATATTTATAATGTTTGACGTTAAATTAACATTTAAGTTAAAATGAATAAACTTATCGTTGAATTTCTGATATAATTAAAAGAGAACTCGATTTATTTTCTAAATACCATTGATTATTTTATGTTCTATAAATACTTGTTTTTACGTAAATATAAAAATAATCTTTACATTTACATTAATTTTATGCGCTTGTCCAAATATAACATTAGTGAATGTATAATCAGTTTTCTTACTCCAATTGCTGGAGTATGTGATTACTGTGTATCATGATTGTGTTAATTTACCTATTCGGGTCATCGATATGCTTTGTTTGTACCAACTTTTTACAAATCATTCTTAAAGTAATTTTTAGAAGGATGACGTAGATGGCCATGGCTTTATTCAGAAAAAAACTAGAATATCACATTTATCCCAAACTCTTCCATACTATAACATTATTTTTATATTGTGTCCTAAACAATATGATTCAGTCATAAAAATAATGAAATTTAAGAAACCAATTTTTTTTCCATTTTGTAGGATTTCTTCTCCTATAGCTCGCTTCTCCCGCTTTGTTTTAAAAATCCTGAATAATTATCTATGACTATAAAAGTTTTTCGAAAAAATATATTCCAATAATAGCGTAATGGTAAATATTATATATTTAAAATAATTTGTAAAAAGAGATACAATAAGAAAATATAATTAAACTGAACACACAGTGTCATCGAAACGTTTTGCATTCTGATGAAAAGGATTTAAATAAATATGCCCAAACATCTATTAAGAACGAGCAATTTATTGATGTGAAATTGAAGATGATATTATGATATATGGACAGACAGGCAGACAAGCAGATGTGATGAATTGGAGGGTTTTTCGATTATTTTTCCATTTGGCCTAAGTACTCTAGAAATGAGGATATTAAAAATAGGTAAACTACTAATAGCGTGAGTACGATAAAGAAAATTGTGCGTTGAGAATCTCTGCAACGAAAACAGTGTAAGAGAAAACCAAAAAAATTATTAAAGGCTATTACAGAAATACAGCCAAAATGTTTTATTAGATAAATATTATACTTAAAATAATTAATAACAGTTGTTTTATGTGTGGTGTTTAACACGAATTTTACTGAATCAACTGCGTATGCCGACCTCTGTCATATATTCCATATTCATTATAAATAAAATTGACATTAATAAATTTTATAGCTCATAAGTGTTTATTAAAATATATCCATTGTAAAAAACAACCTTTTAAATAAGCTTTATTTTTATAAAGACAAAAGACGAGGTCATAAGAACAAAGTCTTTCCAAAAGCTAAGCTTAGCAATATAATAAATCTTTCAGCAATTAATTATTTCTTACCAAAGAGGTTCCGAAGACAACCAGTAAATTTTACAATTTAGGTAAGAAAGCTCCCTGTCCAAAATTAAAGTTTTTACTATTCTTTCAAAATTAAGTCATGAGTTAATTGTAAAAAGTAGAAGTAAATGTATAAAAGAAAATGAATTAAATTTTATAAAGCACAAACATTTATTAAAATTTTATCATTATTGATTATTATCTACCTACATTGAACGACGATGACAGTCTCCTGCACATATCGTGGCTAAACGTAATGGGTACATGGGAAGAATTAGAGCACAAATAAAGATTTCAACAATTAAACAAAATTCACTAAAGTTTGATAATTTCAATTCAGTTAAACTGAAATAGTACATGAATTATTTGAAAAATTCGACATGAGATTTACAGTGATTGCATTAATAATATGTCAAAGTCGAATTCCAAAGAAAATTAAATAAATAAATAAATCAATATTTACCGGCAAGATAATATTCACTTCTCGATCTATTTGTCAATTTTCTTATACAGTAATATCTTATTTTATATCATATGGATAAACTATATTCACAGCAGTTATATTTTGCAACGGTATTTTACATGAAAATTATTCCAAATTTTTAAGACTGCCGATATATTTATGCGAGAATTTACTCAGTACGAGTTTTAGTAACTTGAGACTGAAACCATGATGACCACTTCAGTAGCTCAATTATCATACCTTTTGAGACACACAGAATGACAAGATATACGTTGTTAAATAAGCCAATTAATAATATGTTACTATAAGGCCGATAATACGTTGTTCACACGACCTAACTCGTATCGACGACAATATTGGATAGACAAGAATGCATATTGCTAGTCAATTAACACTAATCTATTATTATTAGGTATTAAGTAATTTTACTCGAATAATATTTAATTATTTATTAATGAGAAGTATGAATGTATATATGCATTCCTAAATTATTCCGGGTGTTTAAACATCATGTATATTTTCATGATGTTACCAATATAAACCATTATTATAATAATTTACATTCATGTGGCCCTTAAAAATATCATTGTATAAAGTTCATATTAGAGTGAAAACGAATTTTATATAAATATACACGAAAATTAATAATCCAACTATTTATATAACCATAATATCTTACACAGTACCGGTTGCCAAAGACGGATGACCTTCATCTCAAACCGTTTTAATACTGTAGAAGTATCTGCATAACTATTTATATTATTTCACTAAACATTAAATGTTACAGAAAACTGCGTCGATAAAGTCGATTTTTAATATGAATTGAAATTTAACTGCAGTCAATTCGAAAAATATATGAATGAATGTTTAATAATAATTATATAAAAATGTTTAATTATACAAAAACGAAAACTAATAAAAGTAGAAAACAAGGGGTTTGAAAAAGATTACGAATAATTTCTGAAAGTCTTTAGTTGCGATTTAATTACAACACAGATTTCCTACAATGAAGAAAATATGAAATATTATAAAAGAAAAAGATAATAAAATAATGAAAAATTTAAACCGAAAAAGAATGATATTATGTTTATATAGAGACGTATAATTACAACATCATTATTTAAACTACATAGAATGAAGCGTAATTATTTTTCTACTTCTTATTTTTCTTTTTATAAAAAGATTTATAATTAATCTAACATAAGTTGAAAAGTAAAAAGGGATCATAAATTTATTGATTAATTTCTAAACAAAAGTAAAATACCTGAACGAAAATATATTACGTGCTTAATCTTTCCCGTGCGCATATTTTAAACCAGTATTTTTTTACGTGATATAACTACAAATTAACAATTTTCAGATGTTTTATTCTATGTTCTGTGAGACCTCGCGTTTTGTTAAATTTCATGATTCTAGGTCAACGGGAAGTATCCTATACATAAATTTTGATTTATTTGCGACTGTCAAAACATGCGGCATAAACGCCCGTATTTTATGGCTTGTTTATTACATTGACTTTAATTTTTTAGAGCTCCAAGGACCGCAGACCTAAGTATTTGATTTAGATTTAAACTGGATATCTTGATGCGTTCCTTAGAAAAAGGGTCTTGACGAACAGATTGACAATGAAGTGATCCTATAAGGGTTCCTTTTGGGGTTCGGAACTCCAAAAATATTATTTCTGAAGGAAATTTGTGTCATCGGAATTAGAGATGTAATCTACTGTGGATAATGAACATAATACAAAATAAACAGGTACGACCCTTTTCGAATATTTACACTGTGTACATTTTAATTTATTAACATTCACATTATAATATTTCTTGAATTTTGTGTTTTGTGCATGTAAATATACACAAAATACAAACTCATTTTATTTTTCAGTACTATTACGTTTATTGTTCAGTATAGTTATACTGAACAATAAACGTAGCTACAAGTATAAATATAGAAACAATTCGTGACATGTATTGAAAATCTATCATTTAAAATTATATTTACCGCTGTTTTTATTCCTTTCATTATTGACGTTGTCACGCTCAATATACGTTTGTATTGAGCGTGACCATGTCGACAATAGAGCTAATTTCTTGTTGTTATTAAATCATGTCGGACGTAAACAATATTGAACAAATAATCTAAAATTTAAATTCGTAAAAATTTTGTAATTTAATTCACACTCTACATAGTCTTTATGAATTTTCCGTTTTATCGGCCTTAAATTTTGTTTTTATTCCATACTTTTCCGTAAAAATAAGAAAACAACATGCCTTAATTTGGTATATTTATCAATAAGTCAGTAACTAATCCAATGAGAACTGTAGATTGCTTTGTGTCTTAAATAAATTGATATATTTTGCTAGATAATTGAATTGATCACATATCTCGAGTAAATAGATTGAAGGGAAATAAGACCCATCTAAAATAATAAATTCTATATTTTACTAGACGAGACCAGATTACATCTTCAGATTATGTATTTCATAACAAGTTTTTTCAATTTGTTATGTTAATTCATTTTGAAATCGATTATTTTTGGAAAATTTAATTTCTGAGGAAAAATGAACTCTTCAAGCAGATTCTAAAAGCGTCGCAGGCAATTCCAACTTCTTTCCAAATTTCACTTCATCTCTTCGAACTTAGAAAGTGAATGAACCCTAACAGTACCCTCGCGGTGCGCAAATATTGTTACTGCAAATCTGATGATGATATTTTTCTGATGCTCAATAACTCCTTCTTGTGATATTAAAATATGCGGATAGAAACATTCAAACTGCATTTGATTTATGTGTTTTGGCAACTATATGCTCACCGTTGATGTCGTTATGAATATACACTCTAGAGTAGATTATATGTACCAAGTGATATTAGGTTTGTAAATTGGCCCATGAGAATTTATAAGTTTAGGAATCGTTTTTGGGAAAAAATTAGAAACTGAGCTTCAATAATGCGGACTTCATGTTATCATCAAAATATTTAATTATATGTATAAATGGATATGCAAACGCCTGGAGACACCTAACATGTCACCTTCGAGACAATTTCTTAACAAATATGGTCAATAATTATTTACTTTCATGAATAAGTCGATAAAGTGATTAAATCTACAGTCTGAAAAAAGCTTGACATGCCTTAGGTGGCATTCATCTCATAAACACATTATTGTCACTCTCACTTACATTAGTATTTATTTTGGATTTGAATTTTGGACTGATTTTGCGCATTTTATAATTCTTCTTATTTCTTCCTTTTAAGTTCGTTGTATTTTTGGATTAATTTTTTTTTAAATTCGTTTTTATTTCCTAATGTAAATAAGGTAATAAGTGATACTAGTGGTACTTATAATATTAGTTTACCTCTATTTTATTATTTATCAACAGTTAATTATATACAAGCATTATAACGTGAAAAACCAAACTAAGCACGGCCAACTAAACTCAGATACAAAATGACTTCGCCGGATGTCTAAATATGTATGTAAGAAACGTGCAATCGAAACTGAAGATGAAATACACATGGTAGCTCCACGTGTATTATTATTATTTTTGAGAATTGCGCGAAAAATAAACAATGCCGATATCAAATAATGTCTGGTAATACAATGAACAATATATACCTAATACACTACTGAACCGAATATATAGATAATTTTTCTGACCCTTAATTGAAAAATTTCAGCAATCCAATTATTAGTTTCTTAAAAATACGTGGATAAACATATATACACATATATATGTATATATATATATATATATATATATATATATATATATATATATGTGTGTGTGTGTGTGTGTAAACACATATAAACAAACAATAAACACACACATACACACACACACACACACACACACACACATATATATATATATATATATATATATATATATATATACATATATATGTATATAAATATATCTAAATATACCCTTATGCATTTTTGTACATTGTCTTACTCTTGTCATATGTATGAATGTTTTGTAATTCCAATAATATTACACAAATACAAGTCAAATGAATAACTTCCTTCTTTTTTGAAGTCAGTTAAAGAAAGACTTAAACAGAACCTTTAAAACAAGAAGTTGCTCCCAGTATTAATTAGCGATACTTACTTATCTAATTCAATTTTATATATACTACCTTGATTTCAAAGTAATAAAAATATTGGTTAGCTGGTGTTAAAAATACTGGTTATGTCGTAAATATTTGAGCGTTACTTTTAAATAAATTCCATTTATATTTATCTGTCCAACATATATTAAACTCAATATAAAGTTTACTGACTTCGAATGAAGAAGAAAATAACACACTTTGCATTCATATCACAAGTACATCTCATGTCAGAGTTGCATTATATTTTATTGTTACAGACTTGGCTTAGTTTTAATCATCAATTTTCGCCGGAGATTTGGCAAGTATGTATGTTACGCATTACCTCTTTCATATTCTTTCACTTTAAAATATCTTGAAAAGTATTGAAGGAGAACTGCCTTTGCAGAATCCATTTAACGAAAATTATTTTGTATATGTTAGGTTACTTGTATTAAAGATGACTTACAAAGACCATAAATGTATACAAATTTTGAATTCCATATAAATTTTAATCTAAATTACATTACCTTTGCCATTAATA
This sequence comes from Druceiella hillmani, assembly GCA_039881145.1. Taxonomy (NCBI): domain Eukaryota; kingdom Metazoa; phylum Arthropoda; class Insecta; order Lepidoptera; family Hepialidae; genus Druceiella; species Druceiella hillmani. The sequence continues at coordinate 29,501,982 of JAYKKI010000022.1, read as the reverse complement.
TTCTAATAACGATATTTTTGTTCAGAGTAACTGAATTTAAATTCGCGTCTTTTTAATAGTGGATTAAATTGTTAACTACTATGTTGCAGGAAATATTTTATTAAGATATTGCATTAATGTGTTAATTATTCGAACCGACGTTGGTACGAAAATTCTGTATTTGAATCGCACTTTTCACGAGGATTTGAAATGAAGGGTAAATGCAAATAAGGAAATTTATATTTCAATCAGACTTGTACTGTTACGGCTTTGAAATAATATTTATATAATATTTCAAGGTAAATTGGAAAATCAATTTTCTATTATACACAGTCTTCATTTGTATTATTATTTTAGTGAGTATGCATAAATCAATTTACATTTCAAATAGACTTTTATTTTTATGATATGGAAATTAAGTTTTGCTTTAAATTAGAAAATCAATTTCTTGTTATAGAAAATAACCTATGTTCACAGCCTAATGCATGCTAATAAATTTACACTTTTTTAAAAGTTTTTAAGTAAATTAGTCACTTTTCGTCGTTCGAGGTAAGTAACTTTAATTACTTTTTACGATTTTCTGGCTAATTTATCTGTTGTTGTTAATTTAAAATAACAAAAAACCCGTCAAACACAAGAAGTACTTTCACTATGAAGATTTCGTAAATATTGAGGAATTTACAAAAATTTAATGCTACATAAATTTTCTACCAAACCATTTAAAACAATTTAATTTTTTAAGAAGTAAATATATTGCCTACTTTAAATATTTTTTCCAGGCGCATATTTAAAAAATATATATTAGCACATAAAATTATAAACTACTGATTATTGGATTTTTCCATTACCTGTGCTATAAGACGATGTTTTGTTTTGCTAGGTTTTGACGATGGTATAAATACGCTTCAAATAACCGGTATAAATAACCCTTTGAAGGGAATCTTACCGTTACGTGGAATAAAAAACTTTACACTTTTACAGCAATTTAAGACTACAGGCCTAATAATAATATAAATATTAATTTCAACTTGATATCCAAGCCGACAGACGGATAACTAAGTAGTCCCGTAATGTTCTATTTTTATAATTTCATGGAATGTTACCCTGATTAATTACATATTTTAAAATAACTGGTTTAAATTTCAAAGCATAACTAAAATGTTTTATGGAACATATTTATATTACTAAAGAATAATTATTTACCATCCAAAACATACTTTCCAACTGAAGACGACATTAGGAGGGAAATATTTAAAGACTTCCGAAAGAGCGTCTCTGAATAACGTCATTAATGACTAAGTCGCTGAACTTAATTAAATCTCATTTATCTCTCATAATTTTCTTTAAACTATCTCAAAGTATCTACACATAATAAATGAACATCATTTTCTTGACGTTTCTTCCTAATTTCCTGTGGAAATCCGGTGATTACTACGCTATTATATTAGTTCACTTATAATCAAGTTCCATTTGAGTATTTTGGAAATCTCTCACGTAACTATCTCTCTTTAAAATAATGACATTTTTACTTTAGTACTTAACCTCGAACTTAATATAACCTTTCACGTTAATTAAAATCGTTTTGTTCATTCTGAAATTAGATTAATTCTACCGCTTGATGTTTACGTTTTATTACATAGGTAATATTCAAAGATTCAAAGTAAATAGCAAACAATTATAAGTTTGACCATCGTTTTATGCGTACAATATTTATTATATTATTAAGTGTTTAAAATTTTTTCTGGAATCAAGACAAGCTCAACAACTCGATAAAATTAATACTTATTTCTTAAAACAAAATACTACTTTTATATACAACTAACTGAAATTTTCCATCCTTTTAAAATTTATAGCCCCCCCCCCTCCCATTTGTGAGGGTAAGATGGTGACATAGAAGTCGCCACTTCCTTAAGATTAAAGGGGTGCCGGTTTCCATACCATGTCGTTTGGAATGGAAAATGTGTGTGAAGAATTTGAGGGAAATCGGTTGAAAAGTGCTGTAATTCATAAAAATATACTACCAGGAGGAAATATCTTGACTAAAGTTAGATTTACTGTCATCCTTTAAGGAATTATATTTTTCATCTCCAGATCTCATGATTGAACTTTGCCATGGTGAATGGTATACTCATTTCGCAAAGTAATAAATACCAGTAAGATATCTTTAATCACAGTTGATTTACTACTAATTTGTTAAGGTCACCCAATATTCATTTCCGGACTTAATCATTAGATCATCACCATATTTATGGGGGACACCTCGCTGGTATACACTTCCAAAAAGAATCTCGCGAATCAGCTTATAAATCTCGGAGAAATCAGCGTCGACGTGTTATTTAAAAAATGTGAAGTCATTACTCGATTTCAACTGTCTATATAATTCTACTTATATATTTCAATCTCAACTTAGACATATGGTCTAGTGTCATTTATAAGCCACAAAATAACATGGTTCATATATATCTGGTGGTAATATAATGTTTTTAACAGAATTATTGTTTTCATCCAATCGTAGTGTCGCATTTTCGCTTTGGTCTTAAAAGTTTATTTTCACTGTCGCTAAAAGTTTAAATTTAATGTTTTAAAAACATGTTTTAATACGTACCACTATAATTAAATAAATCGTACTACAAGCAACAGACATATTTTTCTGTTAAATTAAAATATTACATAGTAACCATTAATATTACCATTTTATGTTTCGTGTTGTCAGAGTTGTTTAAATTTCATAACACAATTCAAATGGATAACCTAATCGATCGAAAAAAAGGAGAATAAAAAAATGGTTAAGTTCTTCTATATATATGTGTGTATACATCTATATATATATATATATATATATATATATATTTATATATATATATATATATATATAAATATATATGTATATATATATATATATAAATGTTACACGCAACAGCGTAAGATAAATTTCACTTCGTGCAGTCAAATTCGATGAAAATATATCTACACGTATTGACTATATATTTGGTGTTAATTTTGTAGAAATTCATTATTCACAATTAAATGAAACTACGTGATATAGTATTATTTCTACTTTCTAGTAGAAATAATATTACATCACGTGAAGTAGAAATAATATTACATGACGTAGTTTCATTTAATTGTGTTATTTATATTTACACGTACAAGAGCGATTGTGATTATATGTGAATTAAAATAAATTTTATAACTAAGTGAGGGTTATATTGTACTCTGTTTAGTTAGAGGTTAAGAATTTATGCCATCAGAATTAAAAGGATTTCTTTCCTTTAAAATGCAGTGAAGGTTATAGAAATAAACTAGCTCGCATTTCATGAACGGCTTACTTCTAAGCTTGTTTCTTTAAAATTATAACACAATAAACTTCAAAATAAATTTAAATATATTTTTGTTTACTTTAGTATCTAATATTCGTTTCAAGTAATTTTCAAGGCCAAATAAGGTGTAATCCTTTTACCCTCTGCCTATACCGCTTTGGTGACGCTTTATTCGGTGAGTAACCGTACATAGTCTGACTCCAAACTTCATTCTTAAATTTATGTTTAACTTAATTGCACAAGGTTTCCGTACACACAAAGAGTAGTCAGACATTGACTTAAACACGTACGGAACCCCCATGTACGCATTCTGCTCGCACTTAGTAATTTTTTTTTATTTTATTTTCATATATAAGGTAACTGTGTTCTGTGTTTTGTCTTAAAGTGTTCTTATGATAGCAAAACCCAAGCTATATTTTTGTTCGCGCCACAGCGTTTTAGTTTCGCCAGCACATTCTATTATTTATATGTTCTTTGATGTTGAAGTTTCTTATTCAAAGCTCAAAGTGCGCGTGTGCGTGCTTGGATATTTGCGTCCGTACGTGTACCGCCTTTATGCATGCGCGAGTTATGAGTTGCTGTACTAAAGAGACTTTAAACAAAATTTAAATTGTTCCAATTGTTAAAAAAATATATTAAATATTTTATGTACTAGATTAATCACAATTATGGCTTAATTCCAATGGCTGCAATTAAGAATTGATACTGGATGCTATCTTCATGTTGTATATGTCTTGCGAGGATTGTCGTTGGATTTTCAATGATCAGCATTGCACCTAACAGTTGTCGTTAAACACAATTCATAAAAAAATATGCTCACTCCTCCCTCATATGGCTTGAAAATAATCCAGTGTGATGGCGAGGAATCGTCTTAGGAGTTATTTGCAACTTTGACGACGATGCTTGCGGTAGGACTTTTTTTCTATAGGATTTGAACTTCCTTTACAGGACCAAAGAAAAGCAATAACGATAAATTAGAGCTTCTGGTAAAATTTGGTGGTGTTCGGTTCTGTAACATATTCTCTTGAATTCTTCCCAGTCCTTTAATATGTGGCTGTATGTCATTATATTTATGACACTTCTCCATAAATATTGATTAGTGTTGGTATTGTCTTCCTTTAAAATTATACCTGAGAATTTTAAAACACTCTGTGTCCATCAGGTAAGTTTTCTTATTAGTTTTATTTTTGATTTTTATTTTATATGTATATGGTAATGTTATTAAATATGATCCACGAAGTTTCAGGTTATATATCTGTTCAGCATAGATACTGAATATTTTGATGTTAATATTTAGGCTGATAACCTACTGTTCTGTTTCTTTTATTTGTTGTTTCCATAACCCTCTCCAAATTATTGGTATCGCTGTATAGTTATCCAGGTCTTCGTTGTGTGTTATCATTTTTATCTCGCACAGCGCATTTGTATCACATTTTACTATCGAAGCATATTGGCAATAAAATTGTTTTTTGTGACATGTATACAATATTCGTTAATTTAGATAAATCCATCTAAGCTAATTAATGCACTTCGTATTGAAAGTATGTGAAAGAATTTTTTTTTGGAATGTGAATTGAATAAATGTGGAAATAAAAGATGGATTTTTACTTGTACTATAGGGACCTCAATCAGAAATATGAGTGTCTTTAGTCACGTATGTTCTAACTTTGACGAGCATTTTTAAAAGCCCAAGATCTATTGATTTATTTCATTATTGTTACCATTAGGTATTTTTCGAATGGCTTCATACAATATGTCTAAATTCATTATATTGCTTTGCATCTTACCCAACAAACCAAATAACACATTTTCCAATATACCTAATATAATAATTAAAAGTTCCACTTTAACAAATAAATGAATATAAGAATATCTATATGGAGACTCCTTTATTTCCTTTTTCATTATACTAATAATCGAATTACTTCAGTCTATTTGACTTTCCATCGACAGTGTATTTTGTTTACTAAGTGTAACTAGTGCCGATCCTGTTAGAGCTATTTGCTATTTATTAATCCCTATATTAATCCCTACATCACTTCTTCTATTATGTTCATTTCCATTTCACAATGTTTTCAATTTAGAAATTACATTAATCAATAATATTTTTTTGTAATTTACAATAATATCCTACTAAGACAAGAAAATATTTTATATCGTTTGGCGAGGAATGTACTATGTATTCTTGAATACCTTGACTTTGAATCTCCTCACGAAACAATGCATAGTTTGTATTAATTAGACTATATGTTCAATTTTGAGACGCTCCGAATTATTCAAGGTATCGATAAATATGGCAGCGACAAACTCATTTTATGTTTGTGCACTGTGTTGGGCGTATCAATAAAGTTAACAATTTTTCTATATTTAATTTATATGTAGACTAACTAATCTATCGGCTGAAAATTTTAAAATATTTATATTTCTAGCGTCTAATTGTAATTCTAAATGACATTATTATTAACTACGAGTTATTGCTGAATAATTTTATTGACGCCTGGTGTGTTTTTAAGATTTGTTGTCTATAAGAAGTTGTTGTCTATAAATATTAACTTTTTCGCGTGGTATTAGGTATTAGGCTTTGTCCGCGTGGTATTAGGAAAACATTAAAACATTTTTTTAAAACACAATTTTATTTACAACCGTAAATCTGAAAAAATGTGTATGTAGTGTCGAAAGATCTTTTGTAACTTAATATTTTACTTGCCAACGGTGTAATTCATTTACATAAAAGTTGATAAATTTTCACAAAAACTATATGATATTGAGCAATATACGATGTTCAGCAATAATACTTTTATTTGCTATTAAAATTCTTATTGCGTTTTACCTATTGAAGACAACTATACGTCGACGCGAACTGTTTTGGTTTTGACAGTGCAATAAGTCTTTTGTGCGCGGGCTTTTTCACCGTTTATGTTCACTGATCTGCTATTATAAATGATAGCGTAATGGTATTATTTTCATCTAGATTGCATATTATGTGCATGCTTTAAGTTATATTGAAATCCGTTGGACAGTTTAAGAGTGAAAGAAAAGTAAACAAACAAATTAACAAATATTGTTTTATTATAATTGATACAACAAGAAAGATTGTCGAAAATGTTTCTTGGTTATGAAAAAATTTTCTACCCAAGTTCTTCCTAAAAAATATACAATACAACAAAGACAGAGTTTTTATTAAAAATTAACAAATATAGATATAAATAAAGTACTTATATTAAAATATTATTTGGAAATTGGTTAAAAACATATTTGCGCTTGCGAAACTTTAGTAGTAGAAGTGTGTGCACGTTCGCAAGCTATGTTTTGTAATACTCGTATGAAACACTCTTATTTTCCTAAACTTCCTTATTGGTATTTGCAAATGAAATCACTTATACACCATGTATGAAATACCTTACGGTACTCATAATTAATTCGTTTTTTAAGTATGCTACCTGATGCGATATTTGCGGACAGTTATGATTTAAGTGGTAAAAATATTATTATTCACATTTAGATGCAAGTTAAATGTAAAGTTTTAGGAAGTTAAATGGGCAATGATATCAAAAACTTATTTCGCAAAATAGTTATAGGAAAATTATATTATTCTAATCGCTTAATTTTCAACAAGTTTAAATAATTTAGATTCTTTTCATTCTCAACCTTTAATAAATTGATATTAATATATAGTAATTAGGATTTTCAAATGACTCATGACCTTAAATAATATTGTCGAAAGTAAACTTTTGAAGCTCGTCAAAGAAATGAATGATTATATTTCTTAATTTTCTCTAAGAAATATAATAAAGTAGAATTATATTAAAAAATATAATAATAATAAGAAATATATTAATAATAAGTATTATTTTGCACGACCATTTAATCGTGTTATTTGAAATTTTCTATTAAAGATACAATCTTGAAATTTGGCATTTGATAATAGATAAGTTTTTGATACTAGAGAAAATTATTGGTTGACAGTTTTTATTTAATTATCACAAAAAATAAGAATAAGTCAAAACGTAACAAGTATACGTGTATATAGGTACTAAACAGTATATTTCATCACTTATTCTTGGGAGTCTATTTCCGCAGTAGTAAAATACAGGAATTTTAATTCTAAATTACCAGGTTCGAATCTTGGAAGGCATCGTTTTTAGACCAAAATAAAAATCTTTGTCTGAATTTGTATGTTTAAGATAAGTAAAAAAACAAGAGATATCTATATTTTTTCTTAAAATATGTGTGCAATTTTTTATATGTTATAGTTATTTAATATCGTGAATTCCCAGTCTCAATTAAGTGAGTAACATCAGTATTAAAATGTATATAAACATATACAAAGAGATACATAGTTTAACTACCGACCATACATAATTTAACCGCCCTTGTTGGATTACCTGTATTATTTGGTCTCCTAGTTCATTGCTCTCCTAGTTCATTTAGAAAATCGTCACAATTCGAGACTGAAACTGAGTATTCTGTACTGAATATTTGGTTCTAAATATTTGGCCCTACATATTTGGTTAAAATTATCCCGTTTTGAGTTTCAATGCCCTTAGCAATTGAATAATAAATTGATGAATATTCATATTCATTGCTTATCTTGTCAGTACATATCAGTGGGTTCAAGTAACTAGTGGAGCAATTTGGATATTCTGCCTTAACCAGTACGCTCGGAGCATGTATCGGAGCGTTGTTGCTACGGTTGCCTGCTACTCTTTATGTAAGTTAATTTCTTAGTACGCAAATTGTGAAAATCCATATTTTATCTTTATAACGAAGAATTCTCAAATTCGTGGATTCAACACTCTTTAAAATTCTCATCTAATCCACAATTTCTGCAATTCTTGACCGCCAATGGAACTGATGCTGAAATTTTCCCCGACGTTAAAAATAATCACGAATATAATGAATATGAAAAGTGACCAGAATGGCGACAAAGATATTTATATAGCACTGTTTTCTGACATTACTTCTATCTTCTAATATGTTACAAAGAAAAGCAGATATAAATGATGTTCCTCTAATATTTATACTTTGGAGCATTACATGTGGATAGATAATGTAACGCACTTTGCTCTATGGCGGTGCCTCCAAGAACTATAAGTCGTATCGTAGGATGATATACCAAACTTGGTGAGCAGTCAAAAATGATAAGCTTGAAATGATGGTAACATTCTTAAATTACTGGAGTCTCATATTCTCCGGTAGCTTACTCGAATATGTTGCAACCTAAACTCATTTTTGTACAGCTAAACTAAAGAAAATGATGAAAATGAGAGGATATTTACTGTGTCTAAACAAGTTGAGTTGTAATGAAAACTTTATTTAGACCGGTTTATTATATTGATACTTTTCGTAGAGCTCATCTCAATACAAAATACTTGTAGGCGACTAATAGGTCAGATATATTTATAGCTACAATGTCAAGGTGAAGAGTACACCTTTTATTATGGTGTCTGTGATTTAACGATTTAATCTGACATGTGATAAGATAAATCACTATGGTAAGCCGACAACAATTAGATAGATTTTCTCCAACCTATCGCAAAGTTTCGTTATTTTATAGTAAAATACATGAAAGTCAATGAGAAACTCGAACAATTTAAAGAGAGATATTCGATTAAATAGTACATACTGGAAGAGTCAGCGGAGTATGGATTAAAATTATTTGTAATGGCTGATTAGAGTAATTATAACATCGCAAATATGAACTTTGATTACCCATTTATCGAGAATATACTAAATGTATGTGTGATGATTTGAAAAATTAAAATTTTCTCAACGACTAGCCAATTTACACTTGAAATACATCAAATTTTAAGTCAATTTCATGGAAAAAATCTGTTTCCTTGTTGCTTAGAGGAATCTTGATTGCTTTCCAAAATTAAAGTGTGATATTTTCAATGTAAAATATTATGGAAAAGTATCAAATTTTTTTATTCTTTAAAAAACGAAAGTGGAATGGAAGACTGAATAACTACTTTATTAAAATTCTTTTTGTCAGAAACTTAGTTAAATATAATTGAAATTTAATTTTAAAAACGTTTTTCTCCCCTAAGCTTTATTTAATTAATCGGTATAATCTTTTAAAGTGATGTAATTATTTGTATATATTTCAACTAGTATAGGGTTTTTAAAATCCAATGGAAATGCGTATCACAAAACGATATACAAGTCCTAACGAGTTACGTATAACTTCATGTTTAGTGCACGCTTCTTTACTCTTTAAGTTACTTTTACATGTTTAATTTCTTTCTAAGCTCATCAGCATTAAGAACAATTTAGTGATATGACTTAAATAGTGCCAAAAATATATTTCCAAATATCAAAATTAAAAAATTGACCTGGATTAATTTTTTTGAAATGTTAGGAAAAATACGGATTTGCTTGGATTGCTTTTCTTTTCTCTTTTCAGCTTTTTTTTGGTAATTTGGCAGTAATAAAAAGATTTAAAACATATTTTATATATGCAGTTCAATTACGACATTCTAGTATAATATACATTCATATATGTATTCCTGCACTCATGCACATACGCTCAAACACCCATTCACTCACACAAACACATACGCATACTCACATATATATATATATATATATATATATATATATATATATATATATATATATATATATATATATATATACGTGTGTATGTGTGTGTGTGTTAAAATTAAAATTATGCCTACCTTTAGTACATTTGATACAGCTGTGGCTTATTTAATAACAGAGACTAGTTATGTGTTAGATACCATAAAAAGAGCTTAATTTTAGATCACAGTTACTTAACAAAATATTTCGAATAGTGGATGAGTGATTTTGAGTTGAAACTCAAAAATCAAGCTAATATATGTGACCTTTAAATATATTTGGCGTTAATTTTGTAGAATGTAGAAATGCATTACTCACAATGAAATAAAACTGCGTGATGTAGTATTACTTCTACTCTAGCAAAGATAATAACCCACCTGAAGATCTTTGCTAATAGTCGACCTAAAGTTGTTGTAATACAACGAAATCTACGTCGTGGTAAAGAATTTAAAGAAAGTAGAAGTAATACTGCATCAGGTAGTTTCACTTAATTGGTAATATGTGTCTGAAAATATAATTAACTTAGCTTTTGGTTTATTTACCATGTGACTCTTGCATAATAAAAACATAATCGAATTAATATTCATATATATAAAACAGGGTCCATTATCAACTTATTCACGGAAAATAAAAACTTCGTTGCCCCTTATTTCAACACATAAACTATAAGATGAACATATTTTCTTCCAGTATGGACGAAAGTAATAATTTCTATAAAATAAACATAATATTTTTCAAATGAGAATGCCCTCACAAATAACGGAATTACTACTATTTTTTGACAATAAATTATTCTGCTAATGTACCGTAGATTTTTGCAAGCCTTCGTAGACTTCAACATAAAAAATATGAAAAATATCACAGGCAATAACCGGCCAAATAATGGATCATTAAACATCAATATGGTATTTTAAAATTTATGTAGATATTTTCGTCTTTTTATTTTAATACATAGTTTAATCACCGTGAAAATACAGCAATATTTTAATTTCTAATGCTTTATTACAATTTACCATAATGGAAACTGAACTAGATCTTACTTACGATATTTTTTTTAAACTGCCTAATAACTATATAACATCGCTTTCTAATTAATATTCTATTTCAGATAATTTTCTCATCAAGAGTTATGTAAATATTCCATTATATAGTTTCAAGTCATCTCAAAAACAAAATAAGCCTTTAAAAATAGATATGAGCCTTTAAAATAGACAGTAGATCTTCACAAGAAAATTTTCTATAATCATTTGTTTACATTAATATTACAAGATATAGTTTGGCATAGCGAACGATGTTCACTTCACGTTATTTTAAGATTTAAATCTAAATCTACGAATGTATAATCTATAAAAGAGTCTAGCATGTGAAAAATATTTACAAAAAATTATGCTTTAATTTTTTACGTATATAATCTACAACGACCAACAGCACTCACTTAAATAGCTCTATCATTAACTAACGTTCCATATTCATAATACTTCGATGCAAACGCTATAGAGACGTGAAGGGAAATTTGGGAGATTGTTCAATATTCATGAGTAAATATTTAAACCATAAATCTATCCCGTCATCGTTGTTTCCACCGGGGGAAGATACAAACAGCAAACTATTCAAATAACTACAAAGCAGATGAGGTTACATTAGATGTAATATTGTTACCCTTGGATGACAAAGTCGGAACACGGCTCTATTTGCAATTGCCTGTTAGTAACTTAGTAAGTTACATCGGAGTATAATTTTAATTTAAGTGTGGTATAAAATAAAGTTAACTATAATAATAAATTTTCTACAAGTTTACATTAAGTTAAAAATATAAGTTTACTATAAAATTTCTTTAGAATCCTTATGAACGAATTATGAAATTGCGTTTGGACAGAAAGTAAAACATGCGCTTTTTTATTTAATATTACCAAAATAACGAAAAAATATTTCAAACATTCCGGAAATTTTTTAGTCAAGCCCTTTGAGTGAAAACTTAGGAATTCAATTTTTATAATTATTTCAGTAAGAATCGTTAAAAAAAAATCGAAGAATTATAGTTTTTGATCATAATTTTTTCCAGCTCTTATTTTTACATTTGGTCATTAAATAATAAAAGTTCCTTAAAACATATTCACATACACACGTTATTAGTGAAAAGTTGATTATATTATGGTTCTGTTAATTGGTGCCCACATGAGGCCAATCACAATTTGTTGATGGAACGTGTGTAAAAGATATTCCTCCAATATCTGCTTATGAGACAGTATTGTAAAAGTGGGAGAGATGCCAATAAAATTTTTGTTAATAGGATATTAAAAAAAATGTTTGTAATAAATTGAAACGGTTTATTTCCTTATCTAAAGCTATGCTATGAGGTGAGGAAGAGATACCTTAACTGTAATTTTGTTTTTTTTTATTTCCATTTCGTAAAATTTTCTTTCCACTACTATTAAAATGTGGGACGTACATTATACACGATTAGTGAAACCATTTTAAGTATGTTCAATACTTAGTTCATTGTTTTCTTCTTGGTTAAAAAATAATTTTTCCAACACTCAGTACACACATTGTTACCATTCTCAATTGGCCAGGATTCATTTCGATGAGAAGATGAAGATAATGATACTACTGAAATAGAAACAACATTTTTCACCTGACCCTTTTAGTTTAAGCCACCTTTAGTAGCTTTGAAATTTTATTCATCAGATTTTATTGATTAAACCACATACAACTTGTTTGCCTTGTACTGTTGAGCTGGGTAGTCTTGGAATCGGGTCCTATTCTTTGAGTATCTTTACAGGGGTTTCTTTTTTCCGGCATGTCTAATTGCCCAGAAGTAGAGTATTTTGTGGCAGATTGAAATATAATATGAGATATTTGAGGCGCTACATCAATTAAATCAGATATAGTGAAAAAAATATCATCAATGGCATTGAGATTGAGAAGAAAAATACCGCAGGCTTTAAAGCCTGATATGGCTTTACCGACATTCACTGCTGTTCTCCAATCGTTTTATATTTACTTCTTATCATCCATGAATTGTTTCCTGTTTATAATATGTCTTCAGTGGCTTAAATACGGGCCAATGATTGAAGCGCTCATGGTGCGACTTGATTATATCACATTATTTTCATAGACCAGATCCAGCATATTTACAGAATTTGAATGAGATGAGCAAAAAAAAATATTAAAAAAATGCCCGTGCAAAGCATTTATAACGGGTATTTGACCTTCTGATCTGACGATTTAACCCAGTCTGGGGAAAATCCGCCCCTTCATGTCGTCAGCCAGCGAAGAGGCGGCAAAAACCCAGACCCTCGCTTGGCCCAACGGGCGGCACCAAGTCCGCCCGCCCAACCACAGCCTAGTTAACTTATTTTGAGCACCACTTAACTTATTTTGAGCACCTTAAGCATTTCACCTTAACTTATTTTCTATATTAAAACATTCTTTGAAACATCTCATAAATAATTCTGAATTAATATACCATGACCTTTTAATAGTAATATTGACTTCTCTATATATGAACTCCGTGAAAATTTTATATCTATATTTCCTTTCTAGTGTTTTCCCTCTTCCATGGACCTATATTCTAAAATATGCTTAACCTTGCTGGCAAATAGTAATTTTTTTGATTGGTCAGGGTGTTAATCTGGGTTACTAATCTGTAGTTACAGGTAAATAACTGAGCCCGTAATTTTTTAGAAAAATTAGTTTCATTTTATAAAACATTCCAAGTATAACGCGAAAATTTATAATTTTTTTTGAATAATCGACAAACGCAATCTGCGTAAAAAATTACACTTGTCTAATGCAATAGATATAATTTTGACATTAAATAAAGTTTTCTAACTTCAATTAAGGCATACTACCAAAATTCATAATTAACGCTTTCACTCTTAGAGCTATATGATCGGAATAATTTACTTTCAAAGTTTTGAAATCCCGCTTTCCTGCTATAATTTTACATATTTTTTAGAATTATTATAATTTCTGATTCTTAATTATATTTGAAAATTAATCATTAAACTAAAATTATGGACACCCTATTCTGATATTCCACATCAACAGTGTTTACAAAACATTATAATACTATACCCATCATTGTATAAAATATTATAAATTCCTAAGCGGCAATACGCTGCATGGTGGCTTCTTCTTAATGCTGTTGGAAACAGACTGCAAAAGGATGAGACGCATCATTGTTTTATAAAATATGTCCTTAAAATAGTTCCTGGGAAGCAGTATAGATATACAACAAATTATCTCGAATTTTATGAACATTAATATTGTTTGTGACTAACGTGTTGTATTTTGTCGTTTGCAATCCAAATGCTGAAAAAGCATTTAACCTTCTGCCTATTTTATTACGAACCACGAAAAACAGCACCGTCATGATTTTGTCATGTCTGTCCGCCCGTAAAGAACATCATCATAGTTCTTCCAATTTAAATTCGTTCGTAATATAATTTTACAGGGACACATAGGTTCGTTACGCCACTACATAGAATACGATGAAAAAGTATATCCAATATGTCTTATTTCTTTAATGATTTATATATTATTTCTTTAATGAGTTCCTATGAGGAATATATTTCTTGTAATGGCATCTCATTCACGAGACGTAAATGTGAAAAGAGAAAAAAATGCCTCTCCCTCTTATAGTTTTTTTTATATATTCTATATCTATTACCATAAAGACTACAAAGGAAAATTATTTTGATTAACGTGTATTTATAAATTAAAGAGAGATAAGTTATTTTTCTTTAGTTTTTTATAACTTACTTTTCACATAATGTGAAATATATTCAAAGTTATTTTTCATATAAGGTGAAATTTAATCTACTGCTATATATTTGTGTAGCAAAAAATAATCAATGTGTAAAACAATGTAATACGAGCACTAATAAATTACTTGATCACATTATATCACGTGAATTAAAATGAAGTGGAAAATTTTAAAAACAAACAATCACTAAAAATTATAATTTATATATTATAGTAGTTACAGTTATATATTATTTTAGTTACAGTTATTTTGTCTATTCTTTCCAATTACCCCACTGTGATATTCCCTGCATGGCTTTCCTGAGGAACGTGTGAATTCAAAAATGATTTTTTCTATAATATTTAAATTATATAAATTTTCTATTCCAAAACCATGCCATTTTATTTCAAAAATAGCTCTTTTCCTGCCGTTTTTATGGACATCAAACAAACACACAATTTATTGTTTTAAAGACAAGAATAAAGTTTGTTGTAAGTGTGAAAGTCCAAACAAAATCTTTATCTTGGCTACTTCAAAGATAAAAGAATACAAAAAAATGGATACTCAGGATCTCAACGAACACAATTGAGAATTGGGCATCGAAGCACTTTCTGTTGGACTACATATGAATAAAACGTTTCTGAGTCTAATTTAATTTTTTAAGAAAAATTATTTTTTTTTAAATAATTGTAAATCTTCGTTGCAAAATAAGCTATTGACTACCTTGAAATATAATTTGATTCAGCAGTTCCTGAAATGATATCACCAAAAATATGGAACCAAACTTTGGGCGTTACTGGTTTAGACCTTAACATTCAATGTTTTGCACATGGCCATATCACATGTACGTAATCCTGTTATATGTACTATCTAAACATTACCTATTCGTTCCAGGACTTGGAGAGAAAGAGAGTCTTAACGTGGTGTATAAAAGAAAATTTTTAACATTAAACGAACGAAGGTGGACCGGGTTGCTAGTATTATATAAGTGGTATGAATATTTAAAATTGTCCCTAGATTTAAAAGAATGTAACTTTCATGCCCCTTACTACTATTGCATTTAGATTTTTATACCTCTAAAGGAAAAAAGCGGAATCCTTATAAGATTATTTACGTATTCGCCACAGCGCTAGTTTTCTGCAGTCGTTTTTCTCAGAAGCCGTTAGAAATAAAAAGTTGAAATTTGGCACAGTGGCAAGGCATACTATACAACATATATCTTAGAATTAACACTTATAAACCTGGAAAAAATGATCCTTGTTTCGAGGGGGAAATTATTTACCACAATATTAAATTATTTTTGTGTCGTATAAATATCACTTGAAAAAGAGACTCGTAAATATGTTAAATTATTTTTTGGTTTATCTAAGATCTATTGCTGTCTCTGAAATATATACATTTATTTTTTGTAGAATCCGCTTTAGGTAGAAAGTGAAATGTTGGCATAACATGGTATTACATGGTAAAAAATAATGTTATAATTTGTAAATAGCTTAACCAAAATACCATATACCCTTAAATATTTATATAGATGTATATTATATACCGGTTTCTCATAGTGTGATCTTTACTCGTACTCGATATTTTCAATGTTTTGAAAAGAAACTATGCAGAAATCGTATAATTTTATACAAACAGAAAATAATAAAACATTATACATTTTTAATTTTTCTTATCAATTTGACACAATTATGCTTGCATCAATAAAATTGTCCGTGATTTTTTCAATGGCGTTTATAATGAATTTTGATCAATGAATTTTTTTATTTATATACTTGGCAGCTACTGATTATGGGCAAGCATATTAATTCTTTTGCAAAAATAATGTTGCATAGCATCTTCAGGTGAATTGCCGTTAAAGCATAATGTTTAAGGATCGTTTTGTCCTTTTAATTTATCGGTTATATTAAAGGAACGTTTCGTTCTTGGTTGTTGTAATGGAGCGGTTATGTTAAAGTAATGTTCCGTTCTTGAAGGTTTAATTTTGCGATTATATTAAGGAAGCCTTTTGATTATGTTTCCTTTAATTTGGCGCTTGCTGAAAAAAAAATTCGTTTTGTTTGGTTTAATTTAGCGATGTTATGCCTTTGTTTTTCAAATGAGAGTTAGTTACAATTAATATAAATTGAAATATGAAAATCCTTTCATTATATGTCTCTTTCTTAACTCAACAAATCTAACATGTCTTATCAGATTTCAAAGCGCAATGTATAAACATGTTACTTTTGGAATACGCTGGCTGAAAGAGTTTCGTTCTGACTGCGTCAGGCTGATGATCTTTCTTGGATTAGATTTTCAATTTTAGTCCAAAATATTTTCTTTCAAAAGTATACAACAAGCAATAAGCAATGGTTGAATTCAAATTAAAATATAAGGGGCTGTAAATACTACGTCATGTTTATTAAAATACACTACATATATTTATTATATATTTTGGATTATTATATATTTTGGAATTTTATTGAAACATTATTGAGAAATATCGCATGTATTATTTGAATGTGAAAGTCTTAAGTGGTGATAAACCATCTTGCAAAAGTTAACTTTTGCCATTAGTTATGTATACTGTGCACAAACAGTAGTTATATTCTTTTCTTAATTTTTTAGCGAATGCTAGGTAATGATAAAATATGAAAAATTGTATAGCAAATAAAACTTTGATTCATATTTTACAATTCCAATTCATATATCTTATGTTTTTCTAATCGATCCGAAAAGTTTTATAAGAAGATATTTACTTCAATGCGGTTGTATTTTTTTCTATAAACATGATCTCACACGGTTCCCAAATTATTAATTTTGATTCAAATTTGCTTTCAAATTGATCAGTTTAATTAAGTTTTTGAGTTTCCCGGAGTGCTATAAAATAATAGGTCGTTATAAATAATAACAACTTGTCATTGAATATTCATATAACACGTAACGAACGTGAATTTTATTGCTTTTTTTGCTCATTACTTTTGTTTATAAAAATTAAAATTATTTAACATTTATATTATAAATTAAATAGATCTAACTCCTCTCAAGGTTTGGAGTATGTGAATTCATTTTCATTCCCATCTAATTCCTCAAGTTACTAATACCTTTTAAGGTAGACGAACGAATTTAATATGTATTAAGAATAAAATATAAAATAACCAACTGACAACGCTATGCAAACTCAGAAAATTGAAATCACACAGTGAATTAGGAATTATTTCTTGTATCCAACGCTCTTTGAATATTTAATAACTTGTTTGAGACGGCTCACCACAAAGGTAGGACGACCGCTTTTACCGATGCGAACTATTGTTCTGTTTGGAACATTTTTGCTTGCTAAATATCTAAATTTGTAATATTATTACTTAACGGAAATGGAAGGGAAGAGAGAGGAGCAATTATAAAAAATTACATTTTACGAGATTTTAGGGTTAGCACTTATCCTAGCTCCAATTTAAAGATTATTTAATTGAATATAGATATTTTGTTATAGAAAAATACATTTAGTGAAATGTTTGAATTATTGTTAACCTGAAATTAGTTAAGACATATATG
Source organism: Druceiella hillmani (assembly GCA_039881145.1). Taxonomy (NCBI): domain Eukaryota; kingdom Metazoa; phylum Arthropoda; class Insecta; order Lepidoptera; family Hepialidae; genus Druceiella; species Druceiella hillmani. The sequence goes on along the minus strand of JAYKKI010000022.1, from coordinate 29,483,817 downwards.
CATGGAGGACTGTGTGCCCCATGTAAAGCCCTTTTTGTTAATTAGCCAATAAAAGTTTTTTGTTTAACGTTTACGTTTAATGTGTTTAGCGTGTACATGTAATCTTGATTTATATATAAATTTAGTTGTATATCCTGCACAATTGACAATATAAAAAATGGAGGTCTTATATTAGTATCGAGGTTTTGAATATATTGACACGAAATTATTTAAATTGTTTCTGAATACAGTCGAGAAAAATTATAAAAAATAAAATTATAGTTTTTTTTTTAATATGAAAATTGTATGATATTTAATGTTTTTATTAAATTGTTAAAAATAGAAATGTAATTTTTTGAAAAACTGGGAAATATCCTATTATTGCTATAGTATTTCGGTAAATTTAAAGCAACATTGTTTTATCCGTAGTTTTCACTGTAGTAGTTTGGATTAGACCTACTTTTATGAATATTTTTGACTATGTCTTCACAACAATCTTATGTAAAATTGTGGAAAAGATTCTTAATGATGTAATTATCTCAATATTTTTATGACACTATCGTGGCAAAACATATTATATAGTTTAAAGTATATCATTTAAAAGATAATTTAAATTATTATTTAGAAGTGTTTGGTATTCACTTTTTCGTTAAAATTTATATTTAAGTTTAGACGAAATCAAACGTTAGCAGAAAGATTTGTTTATACGTTTTAGAGACGTATTAGAAGTTTAAGATTAGCTAATGGTAACTATAAACAAAATACACTTTAAACTTCTTAACTTTAAAAGAACGAAAAGTTTTTGAAATATATTTTTTAAACGTGTAAGTAAGCAGATATTTAAATTAGACATGGAATTATGTAGTTACATTTAAATCAACTTTAGTACATATTGGAGTACGCTATACAAAGGAGGATTCCACTATTTTTCGTATTCTCCTTTTTTAAAATATGAATGTTAAAAAATAGGTACACATAGACCAAAACTTAAGTAAGTGGTTATTTTCACACAATTTTATGACGGACATACGTGATTATAATAAATAATTATAAATCAAAACAGTGCTCCCCATTTCCGTCACTTATAACAATTTGCATTTCAAGCCTACAGGGCTTGAACGCAAGAATAATTCATTGTGGCCCACAGTCCTCATTACCGCCGAAGCAAAACTTACAGTGATAGTAAACATTTCCGGAACAGCAGCAAATTTCGAGTGTAGTCGTGACCGATCAATCAAACGTAGTGGAGGTAATCCTGTGAAGCCTACCGCGACGTGAGGCGTCAAACATTCCCGCTCGAGCGAATATGTGTCACGGCGATAACGGAAGAACGACGAGTACTCTCTGATATATCTGCTTGTGATTGCATGTCTTATTATTGAGTCTATACGGATGCCTTTACTATTAAAACATGTACGTGTTGCAGTTAGAGTCAAAGACGCATCGATTTCGACTATTAAAAATTATCCTTTTTTTCTTATTCGAGTACGTGTGTTAAGTAGAATCGAGTATAGAAAATGATGTTTGTTTGATGGCTAATAAATACTTTCGTAATTAGAAAGAAATACTTAAACATGTAACTCCCTAATTTTTGCAATAATCAATTCATTACATTAAAACTATTTGAATTCCATTACTATGTAGTAAAGATTTTATAAAATTATTTTAGTACTGGGCAAAAATATATTTATTAAACTGAGACTTGCAATCGCTGACATTGTTATATGCTCCAAGCTACTTAGATAGTGGAATGCATTCGTTGATTAATAAGTAAATACACGATGATAAGCAGTAAACAAAGAATGGAGATGTTTAAAATACAATATTCAAAACGAGATCATTTAGTTTTCCGGTAGGCCCTGAAAAGTTTTCCCTTAAAATCGTTAAAAGTCGATGAAATTCCAATTTTTATAAACTGTGCTTTTTGAAATGTAAAATTGTTTTAGTTTCGTACTAAGTGTTTTCATTTGAGATAATCATTATTTGTTATTTCTAAGTGTTAGTATTCATTTTTCGTTGAAATTTACTCTCAAGTTTAGACGAGCCCAAAAGTTAGCAGAAAGATGTATTTAGACGTTCTAGACACGTATTAGAAGTTTAAGATTAGCTAATGGTAGCATTAAAAAATTTCACTTTGTTTTGACGTAATAGCTTGATGTTACTATAAATTGTAATAATTAATGTCTTACTAAAATTTGTTCTTTACCACATATACAATATTGTATGTCCCTATTTATGTTATTGACTTTATTGCGTTAAATTAAAAATTAAACAGTCGACTTAATTTTTTTAATTAACAAAGAAACCTTGAGAGTTTGAAAGTAATTACTTCGTTTTTTTTTTATTTGCAACTACCTGTTGCCGACTACTCTATCCATGTGTTTCACAGTAACATGAATAATTGTAGTAATATGTTGTTTACAATACGGAGTACTTAATTACAATGATATATTAAAAACATATTTTAAAAATATTGAACTGAAACCTTTTTGCGACGGTGAAAATAAAAGTTAACTTTTAAGTTCCACGGAAAAATGCGACACCATGAAATAATAATTTTAAATAAACATTATATTACTATAGGACATATATGAACCATAATATTTAGCTGATAATAAATGGCGCTAGCTGTATATTTCCAAGCTGACATTAAATTTTTTAAGTAGAATTATATGGACAATTTAAAATGATTGATGACTTCACATTTATTAACGAACTTCAAAAAAGGAGGAATTATACCCATATGTTCGATGCATATTTTTTTTGGCATACATATAAAAAAATGCGCCTCGATACCGATTTCTCCGAGATTTGTAAGCCGATTTGCGACATGCTTCTTTTGTTTCGAAGAGTATACTGACGAGTTGGTATCCCGTAAATATGATTATGACTAATGATGAGGTCCAGAAATGGAAGACCTTAATAAGTGGTAGTAGAGCAACGATGATTTAAGATATTTGTTACTTTCCAATATATATATATATATATATATAAATAAATATATATATACATATATATATACAAATATATATATGTATATATATACATATATATATATATATATATATATATATATATATATATATATATATATATATATATATATGCCAACTACCAGGTCAAGATCTAACAATGAGTTCTGGTGATGAAAAATAGAACTCCTTAACAGATGGCATTAAATCAACCGTGTTTCAAAATATTTGCTCCTGGTAGTTGTTACTTAGCGAAATAACTACATCATCGATCAGGTCAGGGTCTGATGATGAATTCTGGAAATGAGCAATGGAACTCCTTAACGGATGACGGTAAATCAAAGGTGATTGAAGATATTTGCTACTGGTAGTTGTAACTTTGCAAAATAACTACACCATCGACCAGGACAGAGTTCGATAATAAGTTCGGAGACGATCAATGGAACTCCTTATCGAATGATTATAAATCAACGGTGATTCAAGATATTCGTTGCTGGTAGTTTTTTACTTTGCAAAATAACTACATCATTGGCAAGGTCATGGTCTGATGATGACTTCTACAGATGAACAATACAATTGTTTAACGGATGGTAAGAAATCAACCGCGACATACGATAATTACTATTAGTAATTATTACATTGAAAGATTTGATGTTGTACTTCGGATTTAGAAAACAGAATTCCTCAACGGCTAACAGCTAACAACTTACAACTACTGCCATAGCTTTGCTTCTCTGTATTTTTGATAACCAACTTTGGATTAATAATTATGCAATATTCTAAAAAGAAAATAATTGAATATGGGTGTATATGGTATAATGTGACGATTAATACTATTAACATTAAAAACTCGAAAATAAAATATTACGAGATAACTAATGTAGTACATGTGCAAGGAAAAAGATTGACGTGTTCAACTGGCATTTGATCGATATTTACTTTGATTTACTTTTGTAGTACAACGTAACCTATATACGAGTATCTAGATTAGATGGCATACCTGCTTATGTAACACGAGAAAAAATTAGTATTAATTAGTTAATTAGGAGATTGTTGTCAAAGAATATACTAAAATATAAAATCAAACATACCATTTCTCAAAGTAATATTTGCCAAAATGAAATGACACTATGTGTAGATGCCATAAGTGTAATGGGCGTATAAGTTAAAATATAGTATACGGTATTTTTCTTTGTTGATGAGTGACAAAAAAGGTTGTAGTAATATAAAAGTTCTTTTAAAGATATTTATGAATCATTTAATTGCAAGATACATTTTTAGTATTTTCATTACATTTTAATTTACCACCCTTTCAAAAGTGTTCATCTATAGGCTATACGGTATTTTTCTAATATAGTATATAAATTTTTAATATCGTATACTATATACGGTATTTTTCTTTGTTGATGAGTGACAAAAAAGGTTGTAGTAATATAAAAGTTCTTTTAAAGATATTTATGAATCATTTAATTGCAAGATAAATTTTTATTATTTTCATTACATTTTAATTCACCACCCTTTCAAAAGTAACCCGTTCAAAAGCCTATAGATGGACATAGGCTCAACAAATGACCATGGATTCGGTGCTGGGGCCTGAGAATAGTTAACTTGTACTTATTATCATATATTTTCTCATATATAAATATTGGTACTTGTTTATATTTCCTCTTATATTAATTAATTTAAATTATATTGAGCTGGTTTTTGGGAATTTTGACAAAAAATGTAATACAATTTTTAGTAATTTTATTGATCTATCGCCGTTGTCGTAACAAGGAATTTAACTTTGTTCTTTATAATCTTTTAATAAAATAACCAATTTCTTAGCGAGAGTGTTACCGGTTGTGAATGTTATAATAGCTAAAAGTGTGATGACATTCATAAACCGTAATAATTATATAATAGTAATAAAAATATTATGAGTTTATATAATATGCAAGCATTATATAATCACGAATCATACTAGAAATCTAACTATCATTGACTCCTAACATAATTAATTTCTAATATACCTATCATAAGAATATTTTGAAGAAAGTGATGTAATAAAGGAACGTTGTATCTATATCATCAGCAGAATACTGGGCTCATTCAACAGAAGTCAAATTACATATTTCTTGCGACGGAAAGAATTACCACGCAAAAGAACTACTGCTCACTGTAAAACATATTTTAAATACAAAACTTTTAACCTATTCTTAACGCTATTCAATGGAAATTTCTGAATTAGTAGAAAGTCCTGAGGAATAGCTTACATTTCTTTATTTTTATTAAGTTCCTACTTGATCATATGGCGATTGCCGTGTGTAAAGATAATTCTGTTAGTTTATTAGATCACATCGTATATTAATTCATATCGTGTATTACAAATGTAAAGTCACTTTTATAGCCTAATTATTACCAGATATGAATGAATTTTGAAAAAAAAATTAAAAACAGATAAATTTTATTTTGAATTGACTACATAAGCTAACATTTTTATGGTTCACATAAAATAAATAAATGGGAAGGAGATAAATGTTATTCTGAACTGACTACATAAGTTACATTTTTGTAGTTCACGCAAAAGAAATTGTGGAAAATTGGTACATTAAATGCAAAATGGAGTATCATTATTTTTTACTTTTTTTTAATAAATTCGTTATAAAAGATTTATATTCTAAGTCGCTATATAAAACTGATCCGTTTATGGTCATTATTCCCTAACTTCTCTAGAATAATTCCCATAAAAATATTCCATATTTATTACAAAATTATTTGGATTACTGAAGTAAGTGCTTAAATGTACACTTTAGTATAAAGTGAGAAAATAAGTGGCCTAAGTATACACACACTATTTAATGTTGTTATCATTTAATTAATTTATTGTATGAGATACATTAAATTAAGTGATAATTGGGACGAATATGATGATTTCTCTTAATTTACGTTTGCTAGTTTTGTTTACAAACTTTTACAGTTTTAGCTAAATTCGTTTAATGATGCTATTGTGAAGATAAATATACTATACCTCCCATAATAATATATGAACTCGAAGAATAGGAATATTTATGAATATGTGTGTGTATGCGTAGAGAAGAACTCAACCATTTTTAGCACTAATCCTTTTTTTACGCGTGCATTTTTAAAAATAGTCTAGGATACATCTAAACTGAAATTTAAGTAAGTTGCTATTTTCATTAATTCCTTGATGAGTTACAATTAAATGAAACTACGTGATGTAGTATTATTTCTACTTTCTTTAATTTGTTTACCACGACCTAGGTTTCGGTGTATTACAACATCTTCAGGTGGGTAATACAGCGAAACCTAGGTCATGGTAAATAAATTAAATAAAGTAGAAATAATACTGCATCACGTAGTTTCATTTAATTGTGAATAATGAATTTCTACAAAATTAACGCCAAATATATTCAATATTCAATCCTTGACGAGTATTTATGGCCGCTATGAAACTAATATATATCTGTATTTTTTAAAACATTACTCTATAATGTACGAAAAACTTCCTCTGACCAGCAGATTTCGTTGCGGTCGACGAGAAACTTTGTCGACGCCGATAGTTCTTTCGGGAACACTAGCATATCCCGGATGTAATCGTGAACCATCAAACAAGCGTGGCGAATAAAATTCTGTAAAGGCTATTGCTGCATGATGTGTCGAATGTTTCAGCTCGAGGAAATCTGCGTCACAGAGATAGAAGGACATATCACTAGTTCTCTCTGATATGTATCTACGTGAAATGTACGACTCATAATCGAATTTATGCGGACGTAGTTACTGTTACGAAGATGAACATGTTATGGATAGTAATAAATACGTACCGATTTGGAAAAACATTGAAAGTAGCAAATAACAATTTTACTTTATTCCCTTCAAAATGAGACTTTTAATAGTATCGAGTAAAGAAAATGACGTTTACTTTGTGTGTAATAAACACTTTCAAAATTCGAGGAAATCTTTAAATATGTAATCTTTTCTTTTGCGCACTAACGAGTTGAGAAGTCTAAAATTATTTGGAGCCAACTGCGGTGTCGTAAATATTTCATATGGAGTAAGGGTAAATATTTTATTATCGGATGAAAGTACGTCTGTCGAACTTGAGATTGGCTCTGGCTTGAGCCACCACGTGCTAAAACATCTTAGACACCATAACACAATCATCAATATATGAGTAAATATATATATTAATTACAAAATGAGTAACGAAGATTATTAAAATACAACATTAAGACCTGATGCCATTTAGTTCTTCCGTAAGCATTAATAGATTTTGCCCAAAAATTTTCATTAATAATTTCTCATTTATATTAATTGTATGTTATTTGATATGTTAGTAAAATCGTTATATTTCGTTGCTAATTGCTGTTTGGAAGAATATCATTAATCATCTATTATTGTTTCAAAAAGTTAGTAGTTACTTCTCTATTAAAATTTACTCATAAACTTTAGACAAAATCAAAAGTTAGTATAAAGATCTGTTTAAATATTTTAGACATCCATTAAAAGTTGAAAGTTTGATTGATGGTAACTGTATGTAATTTCACTGAATTTCAATATAATAGCTCGGTAAAGTTATTAATATTAATTATTAATTTTGTATTGAAACTTGCTTTACACAAAAGTTTAGTGTGTACTGGGAAAATTACACGGCTAATATATACTCTTTCACTATTTCATGTCGATACTTTCATTAATGACTTTATACGAAGAGAAGGCTCGTAGTAATTAGGTAAATTCCATTTATCTCAGTTAAATCATTAATCTCGTATGATGATCAGGATCTTATTCTGAAGTTGGAAGGCGTTCGAAAGTATCTCATGATATTAGTCGTACCATATATGTTCGCTCGACATACATTATTATTGTTGGACAGACAATCCTGTTATCTATTATCATACCCATCTCTTTAGCTCAGAGGCAGATATACCGTATTTGGAGTCAGATTCTTGCACAGGTAGTTCTGATAAAAAATGAAGCTTGTTCTTGACCATTTATTTCGGCGATAAACATGCGGTTAGTTAGTAGTTCAACCTTCCTTTAAATGTGAGTATATTAAATGACAAGGAAGAAGACTAAACAGAAGGAGGTTGACGTGTTTGTTTCGCATTTGAACGATATTCATTTTATTTATTTCGATTCTTTACCAGCACATTTTGAATCCTTCTAAGGGAACTTTATATAATTTTTATCCTATCGTAGGCGTTTAATATTTGACATAGAAAGTTGAGTAGTGGTACAATAAATAAAATCTTTTAGGAAAATTATCACTATTACATTACCATATAATTTTCTCGTACTTTGGTTACGGTTATATTAATACCAGAACCACTAAACAAGTACAAATGATTGTAAAAAAGAATATTGTCGTAATTTTTTTTTCATATTTCCTTAATTTATCGTATAAAAATTACATCAGTTTAATTTATGCCATGATACTAATTGAAATGAAAACAGAGAATACAAAATAATATGTTAGTGAATTGAAAAGTTAGTTTCATTTCGTGCTTGCAGGAAACAATGTATTTTCAATATTGTCTAAGAAATTAAAAATTATGCGTATTATTAGCAGGTTGTGTACCATTTTAATCATAAGCTTACTCTGATAATCCTTATTTTAATGATAATAAATTGAAACGACACAGTATAACATTTTCCCCATCAACAAGAACCAATAATAATCTTATATTTACTAAATATGACTCCTAAGATATATGCAGGATGAATAGTAATTTTATGAACAAAATCGGCAAAGAATTTGATACTGAATATGTCGAAATTGGATAGGTTAAAAATTAATATTTAATAATTCATCAGTAGAGTACAGAATTCTATACTGCACGAGATTAACTGAAGAGTAAGTAAAGATCTTAACGGTTAGCGAATGATAAGCATTATCGTATAGTTACTGTTGATGCGCTTGAATTAGGTCGTCCTTGCAATTATCATGTTTTTTGTTGATAATGGGCATAAAGCGAACCGATTTGCACGGTTAATTGAAAGGCCTTAATTGATTCACCATGCACCTCGGTCAATCAAAAGGTAATAACTAGATAATGTTGATAACATCGTCCGCAGGTGTTCCGTTGATCCATCGGAATGCTCGTAAATAGTCGATATTTAGCCATCGTTAGAGCACAGATGAATTCCAATGAATGAAATTTTTTAATGCGGTTTCTGTGGTATAGTCTATTTTTTTAAATTATTATTAAACACAAAATTTCAGTCATGGGTCTTAGATTTGATAATTTTCTTAATTTATTCACCGTCTAAGTTGCGGAAGCAAATTTCGTTTAATGTTATTGTAGAAATGATTTTTTCTCTAAAAATGTACAAAGATGAATTATTCCTGAAGGCCCAAGATTATATTAATAACAATCAATTTACAAGTTTTTTGTTGTATAGTCTATTTTTCTAATTAACATTATACACAAAATTTCAGTCATTTCCTACAGAATATTAAAAAATTGTTTTAGAAAGTTCTAGAAAGAGCACTTTGATCTTAAAAACCCACCTTCCAGATACCCTATGGAATAAGGTGTCCAACAATTGTGATATATAGTCTGACAGAAATTCTCTACTGAACGATTTTGTCAATTGTCACAAAAAGTTTATTTGGGGTCACGTCAAAAATTAGGAAATATACCAAAATAATGTACTTGATATTTTTGTATGAAATAATTGAATTAAAAACAAGTTACACAACCCAATATAATAAGTAGCAACACGTAATAAAATATATTTCTGGGTCACTGTTATGCTATTAAAGATATTTAAAAACTTATTTGTAATTATCGATTTATTAAAACATTTAATTTAAAGAAGAATGTAACACTTTCTACCAAATTTTACACTGAAAAAAGTTACGTTTGTAGTCATATCATTTCTCTACACCTGTTGTCATTTTCCTCTTACTATAAAAAGTGTAAGATATTTCATTAGTTGTAAGGAAAATATGTATCAATAAAGGCAAAAATGTGTAACTAAGCAGTAATGAAAAGTTGAAAAGAAGTCAATATACTCAACGTTTCAATAATAATTTTATTTAGTTACGCAAACCATTTAAAGGGTAGACTTTGATTGTTTGCAATGGAAGAGGTTTGAGTAAAAATTTCTTCAGTCCTTGAAGGACTACATTTTAATTACACTATACGAGAAACCAGAAGAAATTTCCATTTCGATTTTGATCAATAGGGGTTCATACTAGAGAATTTGGGGGTTGCATTTTGATAGATTTTGTAAATGATGTCTAGAAAAATGTGTTTAAAAATCCATCTATAGGAGATAAAATACTAATTCACACTTCATTTATTTATGTCTTGATCAAACTATGACTGAGATATAATTAAATTATATATATTGGCGTGCGTTTTTTAACATTTACCCAATGAGCAATTTCGTCCTGCATCTACCTCTATTCAAAAGAGTAGACTTTCTACTATAAAAATATTAACATTTTTGTTGTTGAAAAAAATTATTTACGGGATTTAATCTGACACGTTATTTTCCAGAAATGTCCTGAAGTATTTGTCAAAAAGAAAATACATGATTTAAATGTGGTCCAAGAATTTTTAACACATATAACTAGTAACAATATTTATGTTAAAATTTTTTTATTGGTTATTGATCTCAAAATTTGAATTTTTTTTAATGTTACGGCTTTTCCGTATATTATGAAATAAATACTGTTACGAAAACGGTAGAAGTGGAACATAGAAGTTATTAAAAGTTATTAACGAATGTCATATTTAAATATGCTTGTCGTAAATAAAATGCGTCAAATTCAATGAAAACAAAATTTATGTTACACGACTTATTTTATTTTTTGAGATTAAAAACAAAAACGTATTGAACAATAATCTGCATCAAACTTGAATATTAGTTAATAATTAAATTTGTTTCTAAAATTTCTCTCAATTAAATGAAGTAGGTCAAAAATAATTTTACATTAATTAATAAGGATGATCATTTTCGGATATTAGGATCAGGAATCGTTAAAAGTTTTTTTCTATTTAAAATGGTCAGCAAAAAGCCGTGGTAGTTTTTAAAATACCTTTATGACTATCGGTTCAATATGTTCAATTAACATCTATAATTGAGTTGGAATAAATTATCACTTGATATTTGAATATTAATAATAATTATCTAAAAGCTCATTAGAAAATAATTCATTTAATAAAAGGAAATAGTTTAGTTATCTAATTTTCTATTGTATCTTAAATAAAGTTTTAATTCGTAAAGGTGAATTTTGAATGATTACGTTTTTTATTTATATAATTATAGCAAACTATAGTTTATGACATTGATTCGAATATTAAAGATTTTCAACAAAATCACATTGACCCATTGATTTGTCTTTTCGCTTGAAAGGTGAAAAATTAAAATTAAAATTAATTTCATTATACAAGTAACAAAAGGCCATCTTCTAGTTGATTAGCATTTCATTTTGCGGTACGCAGTTAACTAGGTATCTTGATTAGATGGCATGGCTACCTACGCAGTATAAGAAAAAGTAAATATCAATTAATTAATTAGCGGTATTTTCGTCAAGGGATGTGCTAAAATATAAAATTAAACATATAATTTCTCAAAGAAATATTAATCTAAATTAAATAAATTTGGTAGAGGTCGTAAATATTATGGAAGTATATATTATAATAAAGTATAGGGCGTTTTTTCCAAAAAATATAAAAAAAAAAATTTTCTCAAAAATTGTAGTATTATAAAGGTTCTTTGTATCGATGTTTATGTTTTTTATGTTCCTTTATTCTAAGATATATTGAAAGTGTGGCTTAAATTTTATCCATCGGTAAATTTTCAAGGCTACCTTGGGTCTGGTTCTGGGATCATGAATGATGAAGATATATTGAAATAAAATTCCGCGTTAAGTATTTTAGCAGTATTGAATAAAATATAAATAACTTTTTTTTTATACCACTTTTAAGAATTTAATAATAAAATAACCAACTTCCAAGTAATATTCCAACAAATTATCATTTATAAAAAATTATAGATAAACGTATTTATTAGGAGTGTTTGTAACACAAAGGGGTTATTAAATTTTAAAAAAACACGAATATTACTTACGACTTTGGTGAAATGCGTACCCTAACACAAAATTATTTAAATATTGGGCATTTAAGCGTATTTAAAAAAAAAAGGTGTAATTAAGACGCGTTATATAAAAATAATTCTATATTAATTAAATCAAATAAAATATCAACTGTGACTGAATGAGTTACCACGAAAGGGGCTATTGTCCACCACAATCCATTTAAATACAAAACTTACAACCGATTCTCAATGCTCGTCAATAGAAAGTTTCAACCGTCTTAAACAGTCGGAAACTTATTTATTTCCTTCACTTAATTGAGAGAAAACTTACTCAGAGGCGGATTGAATCAACAAAACAACTTTATGGTTATATGCGATTTCCTATTTAATACTGTGCTATGTAAAATTCTAAAGCTAAATCGATTCTTGTATTTCATATTTTCTTCCGCTCGCACTTGTTAAGGTAGTGTTGTGTGAAAGTAAGACCCAAAAAAATAATTATAACATTTTATATTGTAATTAATTTTTTTTGTCTTTCCAAACATTAAAATAATGTTACATTAATCTAACATTATTTTAATAGTTAGCAAAAATTTACTTCTTTTTATAATAAAATGAATTGTCGTAAAAGGACTTTTTTCACAGTAATATAAATTGTACTGGTTTTTGGAGCAATTTTTACGAAAACTAAAGGTTAAATAATTTTTAAATTTTAAATGAAATTTGGGAACCTTGCATTAGTTTTCCAGTAGATATTTGTCAAATTGATAGTAACGATATTTTATTCATAACTTTGTATTTAGCAGTTTCAAAAATGTTTGCGGACATTTTAAACAACATCTCTAGAAATTTTACATGAAATTCTAGATAAATTAGCTTTTGAATGATTCCGACGCGCTCTATTTTTTTTCATTACGTCATTGGTCTCCTTGTTAAATTTCGATAAATATATCTTTATTGACCACTTTCAAAACCCCTACAGGGTTAATATATTTACCATTATGTGAAATTTCAAGTTTTACGTAAAACGTGTGTCGTAGGCGTATCATTATACTAAAAAAATCATTATACTACCAGCATACTACTAGCTAAAATATTATTTTAATTTTGCAAATGGCGGAAACTTAAATAAAGAAAACAATTTTAAAATGAATTTGTAGGCTATAGTGTGAATACTTATGGAAAACATATAAATTAGTCCATTACGTGGTAAATACATTCAAGCTACTCACTACATCACAACCAATGACACCAATTACCCAAAATGAATGATCATGCTATTTCTGTGTTAACTACACTGGGAAAACGCACGAACATAAATTTACAGCGATGAAGCAAGTTTTATAATCGACTGGAAGCGGACAACTGAGTTATATGTGTAATTAATCCGAGTTTACCGCATAGTATACATCTCATATTGAGATATAGTATATATCTCATATTGATGTAAAAGGAGTTATAGTGTATATCTCATATTGATGTAAAAGGCTTGCATTTCCAGTCTAAATGAGATTGACCACGTATCGACAGAACTTTAATTATGATGTAGCCATAATTCATTTTCTTTATTCATGTTTATAAACTACGCAATCCTTTATTCATTGATGTACTTAATTATACATTTTATATTTTCGTGTATGAATTTGTTGTGATCTGTATTACATCTAAACAACTATTTAAAAAACAAAAATATAACTAATAAGTTTACACGTGGTAATTTTTTTCTTTCCGTATTTTGGATCATACTTCATTTAAGTATTTAATTTTAAGATTTAAATTATATGTGTAATACAAAGAAAGTTAAAGACAAGGGCGAAGAATATTTTAAGTGCTTTATATAACATTTAAAAAAATGTATAGAGAACCCACTGGATAGAGAACCACTGTTGAACATTTAGAGAAATACTTCATATTAATCCGGAGAGGCGGCAAGGAACTAATACAAAACATACGAATAGGAAGAGAAAAAATAATTTAAACAAATAGTAAAATTAAATTCTGCATTTAGAGGTGGTATTGACAGAAAACGATGTTGGGATTCTAAAAAAAGTACGCCAAGCTCGTGAAACAATTTCCATTTCTTTAGATTTTTTTCTTAGATTTATAACTTTGTATCGGAGAGTGTATTTTAACTTGTAAATAACGTGCAATACAGCGACTCTCTCCGATATTTTGATGGAGTCGGGCGCTATGATATTTTTCTGTGTCTCGTCAATAAAACCAATTCCTTTCTGTCCTTGTATTTTCCGTGAAGGTAGAGGAAGTAGTCTCCTCCATCTTCTATTTTATACCCTTATCTCCTCACTTAAGAGAATATTATGGCATCCTAATTTAAAGTAAAAATGAAATACTCTAGTTCTATAATACTTGTTTCGTTAGTTAATAACCGTACAGTAAATGTAGCACTATAATATTTAATATTATTTGGAGGGTGGTCTACTTCCTTCGCGGTCACCGTCCGTTTTGGTATGTTTTTATATCATTTGTTTTGTGAAGGGCGGCTGTACTGTTAGTGAATATTGTAGGGGCGGCGTTAGTTATGGTAGTGATGAGATTTTGTATTTCAATATTTTGATTATCAGCAAATAATTAGATATTAAATTTTCGGGTTTTTTCTTCTCCCTAATTTCACGATTTCTTCACAATAGTTTTATTATCTTTCTTCTATCAGCTGCTATAGCCCTAATCAAATATTATTTTGCTGGAAATTACAATGTAGTGAATGCAACTAGAAAAAAAGAAGAACATAACTTGTATCCTTGGGTTAGTTTTACTACGTTCTTTCTCTTGAGACGTGTGATGTCATCACTGGTTTTCAGCAGGTCCTTGGCAATATTAACTTTTGCCATGTATTTGTAAACAAATTGGTATAGCTAATTTCTAATGGATAATTTGTAAAATGTATAAAAATATTTTAAATGCAATATCTGGTGATTCAATATATCTTTAATAAAAAAAATAAAAAATAGAATCAAATAAATATATTGGTTAAAAAAATTAAATCATATTAGAAAAAGAAAATAAACATAAAGTAGGAAAATTTTAATCCTCAGGCACTTGTGTTAGAATAGAAATAATTATTTAGTATTCATAGTCCTATAAAGTATGATTTTAATAGGTGCGAACATCAAGTGCTACCGAATTCAAACTTAATCCAAGTACGGTATGTACATATGGTTTTTAGATGAATTTGGCAAGTTATACGCATTTCGGATGTCTTCACTTTTAAATTTTGTATAAATTATTTTACGAATTTAATGAATCAGTTGATGAATAATATATTTGTATGTAAAAGGTAACAGCAACTTGTGGAAATAAATTATATTTTATTTCGATCTTATATAAATTGTCGCTTACTTCATAAACTTAATTTTGTTTGTCAACTGTAATAGATGTCATACATACGAAATAATAACGTAAAATTAAGTATCCGAGATCTAGTCTACATGTACGCGCTTTATGTAATGGTAACAATATAAATAATTAAAATATACGACAAGAAAAACGAGTTTAGTCTCGATTTAAAGCATTCTTCGCAAATATTTGTTGATAAACAATAATCTTAGAAATTATATTGAGTTGAAAATGTTAGGTAAAATGATATTGTTAGTCTAATTCAGCATGATTTTATTTGATTTTCGGTTCAATAACCCTGTTTATACACAAATACAAACAGGTGTCATTCACTGATATACGTCAAAGGACTTCAAATATTCATCGTTAATGCAATCACATCGCGTCGCGAGTGAAAACTACCATAATGCAGTATATTCACCAATTTCATTTTCGACATTAGAGCCTCAAACTTTCAATATTTTTTACAACTATTATCCATTTCTATATTGCTAACTGCGTCTTTTGAAAGAATATGCTTTCATTATGATTTAATTTAGCCTCTCTTTTTATCAAGGAGAGAAATATATACAAACGAATATACATTGTTTTTTTATGTATACTATAATTTGTATCACTTTTTTATTAGGTATGCCTATTTTGATATGCAAAAATAATTAAAAAATATGGTAAAAATTTGCAAATCTTCCGATATGTGAGCTGTGCTTCCTTAAGTTACGGAATGTAGATTGATGGCACTCTCCTCCATATCTAGTGCACGTCTCACATTTAAGCATAAATGAGGCAGTAGGCTCTTTGTCACATAATTGAAATTTATTGGGCACAGACCAGAATTTGTGCATCTTTTGTCTGTTATTGGATAAGGATCACGATATGCTCCAATATTTGTAAAGAAAATAAAGTTCATAAATGTTGCAGCATATAAGGGTCAGTTTATATCACCGGAAATAATTCTACAATCTATGCTTTAAAATTATCTTAAAGAAAATATCCGACGTACTGTAACTATTTAAATGACAAATTTAACATTATCGAGTGAACTAGTTTCCATAGCTTTTATTACGCCGTAGTTCTTTCTTGATTGTATCATAAAGTACAGAAAAACTCAAACTACAGACACATAATAAGAAGATTGAAGTAACAACACGTACTTTAGGGATAACGGAAAACATAGTTGCTATCCATGCCATATAGAATGTTGTAGTTATTTGATATAACAATTGCCCACTCCGCCAATTTTTGACTCGAAAAAATATGATACGAAAGTAGTTCAAAATATCAAATTTGATAATTACAAAACGTATATAGAAAATTATGTTAATGAAGAAATTTTTTTTTTATTTTCTATTTTTTTGAATTAGGTGTTTTTATTAGAAAGTTGTTTTGTTATACATTACCTTATATTACCGAAAATATTACAGGCTCAAGAAGAGATTAATAATACTTCATTTATTGACATAGAAACAAATAATGAAGATGTTAAACGAATATGAAGTACATACATATGCATATGTAGCATTAGCATTCAGCGTAATCGCTGCTTCATACCTTTGTATATACCTATACTTACTAACCTAACTACCAAGTTATATCCTTATCGATTTACCTACTAATACTAACTGTATTTAGTTTATATGCTGATTGTTTAGTGCCTTGGTAAATGTATATTTGTACATGCTTAATCACTTCATTACTCTTGCATATATCAAGACAAGTCGAATGAGTGCTAATTAGCTCATCGTCCTTGCAGACTTTCTATCTTGACACACTGGACACCACTTTTAACCAAATCTCTCGTTAACAAGCGAATGAGCTCAAAATCGATGAATTTACTTCTCGCGATTCAGGAGATTATTCACCATATTTTGGTTTTATTATCAGTCTCTCCACCATTTGTAATTAAAATACTTGTAAAGACTGGACAAATACGGTCTCATATTTTGAGGGGTCTCGTACTTTTATTCGTTGAAGGGTTCCTCAGGATACTTCTTTATTTTATCATCAGTTCCTTACAATATTTGCGTAGTACAACTTTAAGAGTATATTGCAACATTAAGAAAAAAAATGTCCAGAATCAGTCTGCTCAGTAAAAAGTTATGAGTGAATCAATATAAATCATGTAAAAGATAAACGGATTGAATAGTCCAATTATATTCTTCTTTATTATTTTAAGTGAACTAGTATAAACCATAAAGAAAGATAAGCGGGTAGAATAATATATTTTAATTGTTACTTTATTTTTACATCAAGTGACAGGTTTTAAAATAATATTTGAAATCGTTTTTAAATAATTCGAAAAAAAAAATTATATTTAAATAACCTTAACTGGTCGCCAAAAAATAAAAAAATTGTAATTTCGAAATTATAAAAAGAGACTATTGGTTGGCTAAAGATATTTTTAACGAGTAAAATCTTCGTGTGCTTGTATTTGAATAGTTCTTTTGAGAGAAATTAAATTTGCAAATCATGTAAATAGGATAAATCTTGTAAATATGCTACTATTTATTATCTTTCTCATTACATTCATTGCTTCCTTTTTGATTAGTGTATATTACGATATTTTGTGTATTATTACCATATAGTACTGCTAATGCTATCAATCTATGGTTTTAGTAAAATTTATGCTAATAGATATCGCAAAAATTAATTAAAAATAAAAAAACGGAATAAAAGTGATAATAATAATAATAATGATAGTTATAATAGTTCCGATAGGATCAACCGTTATGTAATGGTTAGTGGATTGGCATGGTATGCCGAAAATGTGGGTAAAATTTCAATCGGTTTAGAGCAGTGATTACTACACTGATGTTGTTTCTAATTATTAAACTTCTTTTACCAAGTTTTTGATTTATGATATCGTCAAAATAAATGCACAGTTAATACCACTTTTTAGCTATAACTGTAAGTTTTACGCTAACATAAAATGAAGTCGATGTGTTGATTAATAAATCTCTTCGTGTCGATATCAATCCATCCGTCTTTCAACCATTTTTTAAGTTTTTATGGTTGATGGCCATTCTAAACAATAACCGTAAGTGTATTTTCCAGAAAATGGTAATATTAAGTATTTTTTTTATTAATTAAATAAACAATTGTGACATAAATATGAAAAGAATGTTAAAAACAGCAAGGAGGAGAAAGAAGGGGCAGGAATATCCGCACAGAACAAATATGAAACAGAGTCGCTGAGCAAGAAAAAAGGATTTTTTTTAAAAGGTTTCAGGAAAAATGGTTTCATTGTTAAGAGGCAGATATTTTTTTCACAAATAGCTATATTAATGGCTGATTGCTTGGAAATTTATTCAATTTGTAATTACCTATAATATCAAAACTCGAGGCTTACGCTCTAGGCGGCAATATAGCGCACACCCGGGAGATAAACGATAAGGGAAAATAATGAATATTTTGATTCAATTAGTGCAACGGACGCGCGGATGATGAAATCATAATACACTTTCAATATCCAATGTATAATAAAAATTGTTTAATATATTTCAATAGAATATTCTCATAATATTTCTGTATGTAAAGTTCAAGAGCGATTATTTCAGTGATATATCATGACGTGTCATAAAATATGTTCCGTTTTGCAGTGGAAAAAGTCCAGTAAGTCTTTAAAAATGATAGTGATAAATATTACTACGGTAAGAATGATTCAAAATGATATAGGAAATTCCATGGAACCAGACTGTTAAATAAACAATAGGAATAATTTTGCGGCGTGCTTGTTCACAATACTTTTAAAAATTTTTTGAAAATATTTTGCACGGGTCTTTGCCCACGGTTTCGCTCGCAGAGTTTAAGGAAATCATAAAACAACTTTTTTTTTAAAAAGCCATAGATTTTAATCAGGTCAGTTATGAAGCGATATGGTAATTTTGATTCTCTACCCTCTCTCTACACCTCATCACGCATATGCTCCATCCGCCGGAAGTCCCCACACGGACGAAATACGTATGTACTGAGTAAATATACGTAAGGATAAAAAATAACCTTCATAACTATCAACCTATAAATGATAAGTACATAGCATCAAAGAAATTTTTGTAACTAAATATATTTACTTGCTAGCAGCGGAATTTACTTATATAAGGATTTATGAGTTTTCATAAGGAAAATCCATGGATATAGCGTTTGTCAATACAATATATTAAAATGTTCATTAGATAGTGTACAAGAGATATCTCCACAGACTTACACACCATTGCAATTTTTTTCCTTTTTGGCAGCGCATTCAGCTTTTCATGTGCAGGCGTAATGCGCATGTTCACTACTTGTTCCTCTAAACCATATCGTAATTACCAATGTTTTATTCTACATATATAATATATGTATAAAATTTTATTGTATTGCTGTATACTATTTAACCGTGAAAGAAAAACCAACAAACAAATAAATAGATGATTTTTTACTTTTACGATATTGTTAGAGGTTAACTTGAATAACATATCTAGTCAGGTTTTTACATTTCTCTCCTTTTCATTTACCAAATTGATTTAAATTATACATGCAATCAAAATCTACAAAGTCGAAAATTAGATTCTTTTTATTTTTGGTCTTTAAAAATATACTTATTATTACTTATAGCTTGTTTCATGTTCAGATAAAGATGTAATAGAAAACACCCTTAATCCTCAGAGACACTCTTAAACCTACAAGTTACTGCAACAATTTTCGAGAATACTTCATTCTGACAAGCCTGGTCAGCCTCCCGGGTTTCTCTCTGTTTCTGTGTCTAATTCTCCATGAGATTAATTTAGTATTGTCCCGTGATAATTTTCCTTCCGTTACACATTTGAGAGTTACACTAAAAATATCTTATAATACTCTAAGGACACATTCAGTCGACTACCGTTTTCTGAATTATGTGTAGCACGAGTTTTCATTCAAAAGTTTGAAATAATATTTGGCCAAGAAAATACGTAATGTATTCCAAGCTATTTATTTTGCAGTGCATTAAATTTTTAGTTTGGAATTGAAATGATTCCTTAATGTGTTTTATTTAATCACCAATTTCTGTTGTATTGACAAAACTATTTTTCCAATTTAGGTTTTAGTTACTCTCTCAGTTTCACTATATTTACTGAAAATAATTGTAAAAGTAATGAAACACGTGACATTTTTATCGATTCTTTTTTTAATTCGATTTTTTGGATGTTTTTTATTTAATCTATTTATTTTGGTTAGATAAATAGATGTCAAAAATACCTGTTTCGCATTCCAGACCATAAAACTATGGCCATAAAACGATTATCAGCAAAATTCTTAAATATTGAGGTGGCTTTCCACGTCAATAATTTCACCCTAACCAGTAATCTGCTTCTCTATCGGTTCATTACAGTTTTACCGGATGTACAGTGTAGACTTATGTGCGTAAATTTTGCAAGTTAACTTTAAATACAGAAGTCCCATTTATTATATAAATACATCAGATTTAATGCAGGAGCGTAAATCACATTTAATGCAGGAGCGAAATTTTTTTTTCCACTCTATCGGGTAAGATATAGGAGAGATCACCATTTTTTATTGAGGTTATTTTTTTAATAGGCGAATAAGAGAGCGAATAAGTAGAGTATTTAATCTATTTTTCTTTATTTTCTTGGATATTGCATAGAATGATTGACTTATCTTGGACTTGTACTGTACTTTATTCGTTATCTTGGATACTGTATTGAAAGGAAGAGTTGTTTTTGACTGGCATTAAAATTTAATTCTTATTTTAGACATATTACTGAATGGAAGATGCAACCTAAATGGATACTAATATATATACCATATATATATATATATATATATATATATATATATATAATATATATACATATATGTATATATATATATATATGTATATAGTGTATATATATATATATATATATATATATATGTATATATATATACACACACACACACACTATATACTATATATGTATATAATTTATTGTCTTCAATTGTAGCCAGTTAGATTTCATCATCCAACTTTTTTTGTTAATCAGTGATAGTTGAGAGTAACGTTTCTCACTTATTTATGGCAGACTTCCTTTGCCATTTACTGGAAGGATGATGTTTTATTTTATCTGCTTCAGAATTGTTTTTTTAATTCCATTATTTCCATCTTTGCCATTTTAAAACTTTAATTCTATTCCCTGTGACTGCGCCTTCGTTAACCCTTTCATTTTCAGACACTATGTTTTTCTGAATGACATCTATTATAACTCGCTATTATTGGATAATTAAATTCTGTTTATTATTTCTCACAACCATCATTAAATGGTAAAGTTTCTCTTTTTTTGTTAGATTTGGAGATTTAGCTTAGTTTCGAATTGCACTAATATTTCTATAGGACAACTACGAAATGGACTGTGCTTAAACTATTTAGATATTTCTTTTTCATATTTTTGTTCTTCTTTTCATTATATTTTCATTTTTGTTGCCCACTTGATCTTTTTGTATCCCAATTTCTGATCTCTGGTTCAACCCTTCCATAGGCGCAAATAGAAGGGCAAGATATTTGGTTTGCCTGGTGGTCTGAATATATACTATATTTTTGACACTAGAAAGGCCGCTGTCTGCTGTCCGAAGACCGCTGTCTTCAAATTGGCGAATCCATAAAGTAAAATGGTCACGTTTTTAAGACACATGATACTCTTTGACTTATATTTTGTGGTTTTGTAGTCCCTGTTGAAATATAAACTTTTCATCTTAATTAGTTCTCAAAATACAATGAGTCATACCTACAAAAACCACTGTCGTCAAAATGACCCAATACAAAGAACTCCATGTATCATTTCAGTAGTGAAATTGTCTTCGAAGTAAAATCTAATCAGACAAGTTCAGAAATTACAAATATTCATAATAATTTATAATGTTGTCAGTTTTTTAATAGAAATTATATTCAGGTTTTTTCAACTTAAAATAATGTTGAAATATTTATTTAACACTAATTGCTTTCTTGTGAACGAACCATCATAGAGAAATTCTAATTGTATGGACACTATTACCGCTCATCAATCTATATCCGAGGATCGAAGGTAAAATTAATTAAATTGCAAATATCCCTTTGCAGTTAACGAGCTTTGTTTACTGCGGCGACAGATGGTTAATTACATGGTGCACTAATTGTTTTGTCGCTCGAGTCGCACACACATTGCACAATTTGTAAACATTACAGTCGAGTCAACCGGCGCATTTTGAACACCTAATATCCACACATTTACAAACTGTGTTAATATTACATGTATTTTAAATAATAAGATAACTACATAATTAATAAACATAAGAAATAGTCGAAACATATGGAATTAGTGTTTAAATTGTTTAAAAAAATTAATTATGAATTGCTGTGTAAGAATTTAACAGTTTTATTATTAAGGAGCAACGGAGTTCATAGTTTAGAATTATTGCCCTTGAGCTTACGATGCACATTTCATGTCAAAAGGTCATCTGATAAAAGTTCAGTTGTTAATAATACTAGACTCATTGAACATTATATTCTTTGTTATTTTTATTCTAATGGACATGGTTGTTTGGTGCATTATGATAAACAAAATGAATGTTTTATTCAATAAATATATTTTAAACAACTTATTTTACTCATTGTTTTTAAAGTTATTAGTTATTTATTAAAATACGAAAGTTTTAAAAATATGTTTTTATATGTAAAAAGCATTTTGCCTGTATGCGAGTGTGTACACATATTTTCATATGTTGCAACAATTTCAAACCGATTTTCCTCAAATTCTTCACACATTTTTTAATTCTTAGTATCATGGTATCTAGTTCGCCACCTCTTTAATATTTTAAGCTGGCGCTCCTATGGTACATACAGTTTTATCCTCACAAATGGGAGGGGAGAGGATCAGCTCCTCTCCCACTCTCGATCAGTGTAAAATAGAATGTGTCATTAGTTAGTTGTATCCAAACACTTTTTTAAGAAACGCAAACTTTATTGAGTTTTTATTGAATCCAGATAAATAATTAATCACAATGGATATTGGATTGAGCCTCGTTTAGCAAAAACATTCTCCTCAAGCTTCATATCTTTTGAACAAAAAGCAAAACTCATCAATAATAAACATTGTTACCAATAAAATCATGTTCAATCCTATAATTTTTATTACTTCCCTTGTCACTTTTAATATTACGTGTATAATAAAACTTAAGCATCAAACGGTGGCGTTAATCTAATTGCAGAATGAATAGAATGGTTTCAAATAAGTTAACGATTATACTAAGTTAGAAGTACTTAAGTAAAAATGCCATTATTATAAATAGCGGTAATTACGTGAGAGCATTCTGAAATAATTAAATGAGACTTGATTATAAGTGAACTAATATAATAGTGTCATAATCGCTGGTTTTTGTCAGAAATTAGGTAGAACGTCAGAAAAATTATGCTCATTTATTACATTCAGATACTATATGGAAACTTCAGGAGATTTTTAAGAGATAAACGGGATATAATTAAATTCAGCAACTTGGCCAGCCATAAATGACGTTATTCAGAGATGCTCATTCGGAAGTCTCTGCATATTTCCCCCTCTAACGGAGTTTTCAGTTTGAAAATGTTTCAGATGGTAAATAATTATTCTTTAGTAACGTACATATGCTCAATAATATAATTTTGTTTTACATTCAAATTTACGTAAGTTATTGTAAAATTTTCATTAAATTAGTTTTCCGTTCCTCAGAAGAAATCCACTCATCCGTCTGTCTGTGAAAAACTTTTTTCTCAGTAAGGGTTTGAAACATCGAGTTGAGAGTAATATTGAACTTGTGGCCTTACATTGCTGTAAAATTTTAATTTTTTTGGATTACACGACAAAAAAGATTTAAAGGATATATTTTTTTTTAATTTATACAATCATCAAAACCTATGGGATGCCTCAGGTCGAGCTACAATCTTTAAAGTTGGTATAATGAGAGGTCTTATAGAATAAGTAAAGAATAAAATACAAAAAGGATAAAATCTAATTCTGAATGGAATCACATTTTTTTTTTTAAATATGCAACTATGATGGTAAGCAATTTGTTTAGGTTCTAAAAATACAATTTTGTAAATAGTTTAACAGCACATTTATGTAATATTAAATATTTATAATTTTTTATATAAATAAGTGACGCTTGTATTACGAGTTTTTTATCGTACTTAATAGGTTTTTTTTATTATAAAATTTACAATAACTTACAAATTAATTAGCAGTAATTGATATAATAGCGTGAAAATAGCACAAAAATTGGTATCAATTATGCCGAAGTAAAAATTGGGTTTAATTTACTTGAAACTTTAAAAAAGTGCAAATTAAATAGTATACATTTGGCAATAATGGGAAGTAAGAAAAATACAAGCAGTTATTTTCGTTGACATGAAATGAATTTTTCAATTCACAATGAAACTAAATTTCCACACCGCAAAAATGAAAGTCTATTTCAAATGTAAATTGATTTATTCGTACTCAATTAAATCATCATTATTAAAAAAGAGAAAATATCTGTAATAATGGAAAGTAGGAAGGTTATAAATAAAAATTGTAGATAATAATAAAATAATTTCCCAATTTACCTTGAAGCATTATTTCAAGGCCATAAACCTGTAAATGTGATTGCAATATAAATTTATTTGTGTGCATTTACCTTAATAATTATTCGAAAAAAATAGTCTATAAACACGAAATCCTCATATAAACGTCGGTTCCAATATGTAATGCATTAACGTAGTTCCACCGTATTACCATATTTCCTGCAGTCTACTGATTGAAAAGTGAATCTGTTATTGATAAGATTAAAGTATTAATTACAAATTTTATGTAATTGAGATTATTTTTATAAAATAATCTCAATAATATAAATAAATGCAAAATGATTAGTCGTTCAAAACAGTCTTTCCCAACCTTTTTCAAGAGTGGACCCCTGCCGCCCCTTTACCATGATAAACGGACCTATAAAAAAAATAAAAAATAAAACGACTTTCAATAATCGAAACGAGCATGTGAGTTACCTGATGGTATATCATCACGTCAATAATTTGCAAAAATAATAGTATAATAATATAAATCTTCTGTTTAGCGATCGTTAATAAAGTTTCTCGGCAATGACACGAGGTTTGTTACTTTTCGCAACCAATAACGATGCTTGATAGGGAGCTAATACAGCATTTTCTTTGTCAGTTCCCGTATTTGACTTTTTCAGTTTTTCTAATTCAGTAGCCTTCAAGTTGAAAATTTCAAGATTTGAAAGAATATTCCCTGTGTTTTGCTTCCAAATGACGTTGAAGTTTGACCGGTTTCATAGACTAATTCAAAATCTCATTACATAATATGTATTTACAATGGCATTCGTGACACCAAAAGTTGAGTAATCTTCTGCAAACTTGCGACGCTTTGGTTTCGCCACTTCACGAGACTTACTACTTGAGTACAAACAGTTGGATCCTTCATTTTAGTGAAATAACGAGGATTCATTACATTTAACCAGCGTCCCATAGTTTCCAATGTAGTACTCGTCACTAACTCGTACAATCAAATTACAAGCGAGCGAGTTAGAACAAGTGAAACAATTGAGTGAACTTATTACGAACGAGCGCGGCATGCGGAGAAGAGACGGGTGGAGAAGAAGTAAGGCATACCGCACCCCACTCGCGAGCGAGCGTTCTACTTGCGACAGCGCCGTGTTCGCCACGTGGCTTTGTTTTCTCTGTGCTTTCCCGTTAACCACTCGGCCACGCCATTATGTTTTTATAAATTTAACTTTTAATTTTTCTCTTGTCCGTGGAAGCCCTGGGATATGGATAGCATTTCCTTCAAAGTAACGCCAATATATTTACAATGCAACGAATGCTTATAATACCAAGCAATATTTATAATGCATTCAAATGTAAGTATTACATATGAATTTTGAGAATGGATTGGTAAGAATTATTAAATAACACTGGGAGCAAACTATTTTTTCTAAAAGGCTCGTATGTAACCTCACTTTAAAGGAAAGTAAGTAAGTTTTATCTTTATAGTATGGATGCTCATTTTGTCGTTAAGGAATAATTATTTATAGGTGAATTTTTAACTTTATATTTGAAGGGCTTATTGATTACCAAATGAAATATGAGAGTGTAATAATTTCGATCATTACTCTTCCGATAATCAGAATGATAATCTATTTAACAAAGCGATCATATAGAGGGTGATTTATTATGTCTTCTATTCTTGTGGCTTGACGCAATCAGTTAGATTGGCTTTTTCAGTCGAGGAGCAAACTACAAAATATCATGGCAAAAATATTGCAAGAAAGCGAATTTGCAACGAAAAAAGCAATTTCTATATGGTTGGAGTCGAAGATGGTTGGAGTTAAAAATAAATAGATGTTATGATTTCATTGTACTGAAGAAATTGATAAAAGGAAGATAGAAAAGACAGAACAATTTTTTGCTCATACCAATTTATATATAAAAAGACTAAATGATCTTACTAAAATATTTAGAATCAGTATGCCGTTACGTCCACTCCTCGTAATGTTTTAGATCCAAATAAAGTGAATTTTTGGAATGATTTATTGAAAACTTCGTGCTACGAATGATCGTCAAAGTAATAGCAAAATAGTAATGTGGAAATATATTTTTTAGTAAGAGCTGGCATACAAATGTCAAATATTTATGAATATTTAAATATATCCAATTTATAGTATTTGAACGAAGTTCATATTTTAGTATATAGTTTGTGGTATACGCGTAATAGTTTAAACACCAATAGTATATAAAATTCAATAAAAACCACTTCTTATGGTAAAAGTTTTCAATGTTAAAATTGATTACGTCATTAAAATAGTTTAGTCCTAGCAGGATCAAAAATACGCACCATTGCAATGTTATTATAACGATTTGTTCTCTCAGTCAGAGTAAACAAAGCAAACTTCAATGAAAATAATTTGTAAAAAATATCTAGCTTTCCATTTCATAAATGCAGGTATTATATTTTTTAATAAAATTATTTTAGTCAATTATTTGCAGCGTTATCCGTTGTTGTTTGCGTCTATTTTAGGAGATTATTATTGAGAACGTCCATTTTCATCCCGAAAGTTTAAAATGTCGAGCAATGTAGATTACTCTGTACGTTATGTCATTCATAGATTATGAATAAGATTTTGCAATTTGTCTTTTTTTGAAAAAAATAGTATATTTGAACACGATAGACTAAAGTTTATCAATATCTGTTATGAGATAAATATCAATTTATGAGATAAATATTTTTTTTATTAGTCGGATGTTTTGAATAAAATGTGTGAGGTCTGTCCTTATTTTTTATTATAAAATAAGTATAGCTAATGAAATACCTTTTATTTTAATGATCTAAATAATTTGACCAATTCTGGTGAGAATCTGGCTCAATTTGAAAATGAATTATCGTGCACAATAAAACTAAAAAAAATTGGTTCTTTGCAGTTAGAAATTTATGTAGACGAGCGGTTATGTTCCTGTTTAGCTCCAAAACACTTTGATCAATTTTGATGCGGTTTTCTTTAAAACGTTTTGCAATTAATTGACAAGGGTTTTTAAATACGAATTTTGTTACGATGGTTACTCAACAGGCGGCCCACAATAAAGATTTTGTTGCAAACGAATGTTCCCATTCATCTCCAAGTTGGTTTGACCTATTTAGACACAATTTTCTGCAAAACATTCGAAATTAATCAGTGATGGTTTTTAGATAGGTCTTATGGTGTTAGCTTGCCAGGAGGCGCTGCAACATTTCATTTCAAACGAATGCCCCCATTTTCCTCCAAAACCGTTTGACCGATTTAGATACGGATTTCGGTAAAAAGTTTGTTATTTAACGGCAAAGGTTATATTAGTCAGGTGTTATGTTGTTAAGTCGTCAATGGGCGCTGCAGTAAAAATTGTTCATTGATCTAGATTAACTACTTTATGGCCTTTCTTCGGCTTCGTCGATGTGTGATCCACGTAACATGTTTCTCAAGCGTTCTAATTCTTCCATTGGTTTTTTTTGTTTTATTTTTTTATTTACTATTGTGTGGATTGTTTTCTTTGATCTAAATCAGTTATTACTACTCCGTGTAAAGATTGTACTCCACTAAGAGCCATATAAGCTTGCCCTTTGGCGGTTGTTTTTTTATAAATTTAGTTATAAAGACTAATAATAAAAAGCAAAATTAAAATTCTTCATTAAGTCCACGACATATGTGAAGGTTTTAATAAAACAAGTAAAAGCAAATGAAAAGTTCGGAAAAAAACCACGACGGATGTAGTCGTTGCTATTGAAAAACGATTAAACCGATTAAGTGTTTAACCCCCCCCCCCCCCTATCCATTAATCCATTAAAAGAAAGTAAGAACCTATTAATATAATTACAAACTCAAGAAAATCCGTCGAAACTGCCATTTTTATTGCCGTTCCTAATATCAATGACATTGTAGTAGCATAGACGAGCGATTTGCGCACCCAAGAGAATCTTAATTAGTCACGAATTCATAAAACTGCAAAATTTTATGCTTATGCGGGCCATGGCAACCCCAACGGATTTTCTTGGATTTGAAATTATGTTAATAGATTCTTACTTTCTTTTAGTCTCGGGGTTTTCAAAAAAATATTCAATGGTTTTTCAATTACAACTAGTACATCCGTCATAGGTATTTTCAAAACTTTTAATTTTCTTTTTATATATAGAAATTGTTGGAGGAAATTTTTTACACACTGCAGATTTAATTACTGCTATCGACATATTCATGAAAATAAATAGTGATTTGCGTTATTTCTTAGAGAATCATCTCTAAGGTGATATCTTAGTCGTTCCAGGGGTCGCGTATTTATTTAAATCTAATTAGTCTGACGATAATGTAAAATTCGTATTTTTCAAGTTAAATATTAATTTTTTATAACGCTTTTTAAAGTTATCCGTTCTTAGGGACCAATTTCCAAACCAAATATCACTTGTTGTATGTAGTATGCTATAGAGTACACCCTCTTAATGATGATAGTGAGCGTATAGTTGCCAAACAGGTAAATCAAGTGCGGTGTAAATGGTACTATCCACGTGATTCGATAGCACAGAAAAAAATATTGGTTTCAGGAAAATATTTTTATCAGATTTATAGTATCGCATTTAAATGGTTTAAGGTGAAGCCAAAAAATTATTACATTTATATGAATAGTTAGAATATTTATTTTCATATATATATAGTTATATAAAATTCATATTCACTCTAATATGAACTTATTACAATGACACTTAAAAGGATCGTATGAAAGTAAATAGTGAGACGAAGATAAAACGGTAAAGATTGCAACATTGAAAATATACGTGACTTTAAAAATAAAACGTGAAAATATACGTATATATATATATATATATATATATATATATAGATATTCATACCACATATTATGAAATAATTATATATTTTTGGGGTATATTACTGTATATTTACAATTAATACTAATTAATTAATATTATTCGCTAGCATCATGCAATCTCGTCTATCGAATATTTTTCTCGATACCAGTTACGTTGTATGAACTTCGCATTGTCAACCGTATAGTGACATATTTTTAGTTGGCTGATTTAACTACGCGTATCATTGTGAGAGTTTCAAGAAGTGTGCTAATTGAGCTAACGAAATAGTAATCGTCGTTTCAGTTTCAAGTTATTGAAACTTATACTTCTTGAGTAAATTCTAACATATATTGATAGTCTTTTAAATTTCGGATAATTTTCATGTAAAATACTGTTGTGATATATAATATAATATGCGTTTACTATTGTGAGTATAATTTGTTTGTGTGATATAAAATAAGATATTACTAAATAAGGATATCGACAAATACATCGAGAATTGAAGTGAATGTTGTCTTGCCATTAACTATTGATTTAATCATTTGTTAAATTTTCCATGGAGTTCCACATACTATTTTTGCAATCACTGTAAATCTTTACTTGTGCTGTCAGTATTAACCAGTGTCTAGTATGTTTAGGGACGTTACGTGCGAGAGACTGTCATCGGCGTTCAATTTACGTTAAAAATAGTATTTTCTCAATTTTTTGTACTATAAAACGTGAAATAAATATTCGTGTTATATGTGTGCTGTTGCGTGTTTGTATGCGTGCGTGCGTGCTTGTGTGTGTGTGTCTGTGTGTGCTTACGCGCGTGCGTGCGTGTGTGTGTGTGTTCGTGTTTGTGTTTGCGCGTGTGTGTGTGTAGTTCTGTGTGTACATATATAAATTCATTTACTAATAAAATTTACTGAGACAAATTTTGTTCTCCATTCCACGTCCTTGTAAAAGCAAAAGCTCATTTAAAGGGTTCTTTTTAAAATGGATATTTTTTAATATATACTTTTATAGCAGTGCAATTTTTAACATCAAAAATTATTACTAATCATTTCACGTAAAATATTTATCTAATCAAAAACATTTGGCTGTACATCCGTAGTTAACCCCCTGTTTTGCCTTTTTTGCTTTCACATTTTTATTCCACTTCAGATACTCTTAATGTAAAATTTTCCATATCGGGCTTATATTCTTCGTAATTTCACTATTTTTGATATCCTCTCTTCTATCCTATCTTTTTAGGGTTCCCTGGCCAAATGACAAAAAACCAAAACCTTTCAATCCATGACATCTGTCTCTCTGCTTGTCTATCCGTGTATTTATAACATCATATTTCTTCACCTTGCATTAATAAATTTAAAGAATATAGGCAATCATGTTTAACTTTTCTTATGCCTGTAAAATATTTATAAAGCAATAGATTTAGTGATGATTAAATACAATTAAAATGTTGCACGTAAAATGTTTACGTAAAAAGAGGACGGACCCTCGTAGTGCGTGCTTAATATGTTTATTTATATTTATTTTGTTTGAAACTTTGACAACATTTGGAAACAGTTTATAATCGGAATGCGAAATAATTCGAAGAAACTGCATCAAATTTAATTATTTTTTTGTTATTCTATCCTCTTTTACAAAATATTTTAGTATTATTACGTTATTGTTCATTACGTTATTTCAATATGATACTACCATTACGTTATTGTTTATTAGTATGATTACGTTATTGTTGTGTGCAGAAGTAATGTATTACTTTAAACAATTTACATTATAATCAACAATTTTGGTGATTTTTAAAATAAAGCAGGCGAAGTGAGCGATACCTCCATTGTTCTAATCGAAACAATTTTTGGCTTTTTAAATTTCATCAATTCATTATTTTATGTGATTTTGAAAAACTTCCTGTCATTTTCTAATTGAATCATATTTTTCAACGCCGATTATCAAAAGTATGATAAAGCATGAAGAAAATTTGGATGACTGGATCATTCTAATTTGTTGCAAAAAAATTGTCTGCAATCGGTAAAAACTTAATTTTCATGTAACTGCTAAAAAAAGTTGTGCAACATTAAATATATAACTCTATTCTTTGAAATTAGTGTAAACGTAATTATCATACTACTTAATTAAGTTACTTTATTAAATGAAATATAAAACAAAGTCACGCATCGTGGCTTGTGAGATTTGTGTCATTGTGTCGTAATTGATTTTCGGGAGTATAATTTTATCGTATATAGGTACGATTTTACATATTTTTTTAGTTTTTCTAGGATTAGTGAAGACTTTCTAAATAAAATAGATAATGCTTTGCCAAATTCATTGAAAAATACATGATGTTAAAATTGTGACCGCTTTTTCCGTCATGATTTCAAACCTAAAATATTTTTACGAGAGTTGACCACCAAAGGACATTTGTGTTTGGAATGTCTTTTAGTTGTTGTATGCGAACACACTCTATAATTTCTTATGTCTTTACTAGTAGTGCAACCAATACTAATCACCAAACCTTGAGATGTTGTTCTCAATAAAGTTCAACAATACAATAGTTCAGTATTGAAAGTAACAGAATAAATTAACAAAAACTATATTACTGTACGGTCTGTCGTGAATTATACGAAGAACCCTCGTAGACGACTGAATTCAGTGCTTACGATGTAAAGAATGAACAGTGGGTTTGGTGAATATATGGTATATATTGCCAAGACTGAAGAATAAATTATAATTTGGTTATATGTAATAGATGAAAAGACATTAAGTTTGTTTTAAATATATTGATTGTTATTCGGAACAAAAGAAAATATTAATAGATGTTAAAAAGATTAATAAAGTGATACTAAAGTTCAAATAGTTTAATATTGTTAATTCATTTTACAATTACTAAAAAGTGAAATCGAAGAGTTTTGAGTTTTCAAGTACTTTGTTGATTGAGTTGTTTTTTAAAAACAATAATTTTTGCTACAATAACTGAAAAACTTTATCAATGTTCCTGACTGATTAAAGCGGAAAATGAATGTAAATAGCCTAAATTGATTCTGAATATCCAATAGTGTAGGCTTTCCACAAGAAATTTCCCGGGATAACAAAAATAGTTATCCAGATATTTTCCAAAAAGGACCTGTCTGTAACGTAAGTTATCTCAAAATACATAATTACTTTTCTTAATTTACATTACGGATTAAAATGCTCTCGATTTTTATTCTTCATTTTCTATCGTTGCAAGAAACTTTAGGACATTTTAAACAAATCATATAGATTTTCTTGTCTTAGTACCGAATTTGTGAACTTGTCAGTCTATAAACTGGATTTACATTTAGAAAATCTACGTGTTTACTTTCTACAACTATCCTCTTTTCCTCCATATGCCACGTTCTTCTTTTTACGTCCCATATACCATATACATACAAAATTAGGTTTTTAGGGCTCTTTTTATATGGTATATGTTGTTTTTAAATATGTCAATGTTTTTAAATTGATAATAATTGCAGTTTCTTCCATTTCAATCTGGCACCAATTGATCAAAATTTTCTTTCTTTTAATTGAATATAATAGGTTGTTTTTATTGCTTTAGTGCAGTAACAGGAAAATAAGGAAATATAAATTATTATACTTTTTCCCCATTTTAAATAAGTAAAAATATCAATAAAAACAAATACATATAATTTTTTTTTATTTTCCATTAATATGATAAAAAAAATTAAAATATTTTTTTAATTTCATGTCAATACATACTTATAAAATGTAAATTATTAAAACAGTGATTACTACATAATATTTAAGAATATATATCCACCTTAAATAAAGAAGTTTCTCTCTTCTAAAAAGGTTGCAACAAAAAATTAGCCTGTAGTCATACAGATAGATCTGTGTATTAAACTGGATAGAATACTTTGTGAATATTTTCAAGGATTTCTGAAAAGATAATTGTTAAAAGTGCTATTATATTAAATAGAATGTATTTCCTCCACTAAACTCATGCACTAAAATTCCAGCCGCAAACGCGCCCAAACTAGCAAGGTGCCATTACTATGCTAATGAAAGCCCGAGTACCGCCCATAAATTAAAGGTGGCAATATCGGCAGTCGAGGTATGGTCTGCGAGTGCTAATTGTATTTAATTAACGTGAAGAATTCGGTGAGAGTGAAAGATGAAAGAGCGTAATGACTCATCATGTGTTCAAATAGTGTTAATTTCCGAATTAATGATTTTTAAATAATATCGGATAGATTGAACGTGTTCTTTAACGAATCATAAAAATCAATGATTTAGAAAATATAGCACAGAAAAAAAAATCTATTGAAATTTCTCAATGTTATCTCTTAAATTTCTCAATGTGCCTTCTGCAAAATTTTTCAAAGTTTTTTCAACGAATGAATATAAATTGGTAATTATTTTAATATAAATCATTAATTTGTAATGTGTCTCAATCTGACTACACCTAACTCAAACTTTTTTGTTCCGAGGTTACAGCAATTCAATGCAGTATTAAGGACTGAGGCGTATTTAAGAGACTTAGTGATAAATGATACTTTTGTAACACTTTTTAATTAATCAGAAAAGTAATATACTTTTCTGATTAATTAAAAAGTGTTCTTATTTAACCAAATTTGCTACATAACCCATAAAAATCACGAATATTTTTGTCAGTTAGAAAAATGTAATACTGCCGCATTTGGAAGTTAAGATACTTGACAATTTTCGGGAGAATTATATTTTTAAATATTTTTTTAGCAAGAGAATTGGGTTATCAATCTTTATCACGTATTTTATCATAAACCCCAATAACCGTAACTTAGACGGGACCCGTGACTAATAAGATGCAGATTTGAATGCCGCTGGAATCAACAACATAAATTTTGTTACTGGTGATCGATTTTAATTTCAATCTAACGTTAAAAAGAGGAGTTATTTTACTTATCGCTAGACTCTCTTTTCAGTTATGGTCAAGTATCGACACAGATAAAATTTGATGCTCAGATTACTATCTGGACGGTGATTACTAACCATTCGGACTTAATCAACAGGGGTGTGCAAATAAACGTACCGTTTGCAAACCGTCAAATCCTTATCATCATGTCTGATAATATTTATAAAAAGAGATGAAACTAGATAAACGTAAGATTTTTGTTACTTTAGTTTATCACAAGTGACATCAAGAATGAGATCACGTGTGGCCATTTTTGTAAAAGACTTATGATTCAGCAAAAATTATTACAAAATATATTTATTTTTGGGTTTCATAAAAATATTAGAAAAATGATACCTTTGGGAAAGCTTTTGCGTTATAAACTGTGACCTGTTTATTTGTATCTACTGTAACTTTATGGTTTCCCACAGATTAAAATGTGGTATGGATCATGATAAGAGATTATTATTACACGAAAATAGATTTATGGAAAATAAAATTGCTTTTTAACCAAATCTTATCTAACATGAAATACTCAGAGGTCATTTATCGTTATTAATCGATGAAG
Source organism: Druceiella hillmani (assembly GCA_039881145.1). NCBI lineage: Eukaryota > Metazoa > Arthropoda > Insecta > Lepidoptera > Hepialidae > Druceiella > Druceiella hillmani. The sequence continues at coordinate 29,448,654 of JAYKKI010000022.1, read as the reverse complement.
AAGATTTCAAGTCATATATTACTTAGATATACATCTGGTATTCTCTTTTTCTTGCATGATTTGAAATTTTAGTAACAGAATACAAAATAATAAACATTAAGAAAGGTCCAAGTTTAATTTCTCTTAAAACCAACTTCTTTCTATATTCTCTTCATAAATAAAAACGTTAATAGTTGTGAGTTCTTACTCTTCAAGATATCTAGTGAGAATGGTAGGGAGAAATAATACACCACTATTAATGCTGTGTAGCGAAATAAATTAGGTGTTTTTACTTTTTAAAGTGTACTTAATTTTTGTGCATTGAAACTTAGATAAGGATTCATGAGGAAGTAAAATGAATATACATCAATATGATGTTCAGCGACAACATTTTAATCACTAAAACGTTTATGATGTGTTATTGTAGTTTTGGCAGCGCATTCAGTATTTTCAAGCGCGAATGTAATTTTTTCAGTGATTACATTCACTGCTCTGTTCCTATAAGTGATATCAGAATGATATATAGAAAATCTTTAAATCTAGGACATATATTATACATATACAAAATTTCCTTGAAATCCGTTGATGCATCTAAGTTGTTGAAGTATGAAAGAAAGACTAAAAATAAACAAGCATTTAATTATTATTATGCAATATAAAAAAGGAATATTAATGGAACCACTTCAATGTCTGCCTGTCTGTCTATTACGAGCTATTTTCTCGGAAATTAATCAAGATAAGTCGAAATTTAGCATAGAGATAGAGTGTTGTGGCCCACTTATAAACTTGAAGTATAAAGAGTTCCATTTTGATTGTGGCGGTTAATTTAAGGGTCCTTATTGGCACGATAGACATTTCTTCAAGGTTACCGTATAGGGTATCAAATGACAGTTTATTAAATCGTGCATTCAACATTATACATGACTGGTTTTTTTAAATTTGTTTAAAGATTTTTTCAGGAAATACCCTCAAAAGTTGTTATCGCTCGAGCTCATCACTAACAGGATGGCTTAGGATAGTCGTAAAAAAAAATAATGAATATTGGAAATTAAGTATAAACTAAACGAAAATTGTCAGGATTTGAAAACTATAGCGCTAATAATTAAAAAAAATCAAACAACTACTGAAGAATAGGTTTCAAAAAAATTTTTTTTTGCAAAAAATGTTTCTCATTATACATTTCTCTACAATGGTCCGTGCATACACGATGTGATATGGCATTGCTGCCATCGGCGGTGGATAGAGCGGCACACGGACCCCTATTCGGAGTGCATTACTATTATTTCTTAATAGAATACTAACAAGGTCGACATAATTTTCATATCTGTATTTTGTTTAAAACTTTTAACAACATGAATACAACGTGGGTAAAACTGAAGAAATTACTTTAAAATTATTATTAGTTTACAGAGAGGATTACTTTTCATTTACACAATAATATACATTCTCAATAATATACCCTCAAGGTAAGGATATATATATATACATATATATATATATATATATATATATATATATATAATATATATATATATGTATATATATACACATATAGCTACATAAAGTTATGTCAGTGCAAGACGGGCTAACTATTAGCCCCAGTCTGATTGATAACTTGGAGTTCCAAAAATTCCTGCGATGATGAAGTATAAATAGTAACTACAGGTAGCCGATGATATGATTTTTTTAAAGAGTTTGGATTCACACATCCTCTTCCAGTGATTAAATAAATATAATTTTTTTAGGACTGTTTTTTACACGATTATGACGCCGAAGTTAAGAAGACCGTAAATCCATATTTGTACATGGCACTTTTACAAATGTAATTATTTCATCTCAAAATATATGCCTAGCTTTGTCCCTTAAGGTTTTTAATTACCTAATTAACTTGAATTACGTCTATAAAATAAGAAATTTTAAAAATTTCTTATTTTATAGACGTAATTCAACGTAATCCTAAAATCTCAGCAAAAAATATATCCATTTTCTTCTTTAATAATTAAAACAAACTGGTATAACTTATACGATATAACTTCAATTTGAATCTAAGCAAATAAAGTTGTGTACAACCTCTAACGCAACTACAAGAGCCACAATATTTAATATAATAAAACCTTGAACGGCGTCTAAAAATTAAGGCACTTCATCTTATATTTAGTACAAAATAAATCGATTTACCGGATAGAAAAATTAAAGAAACTTAGTATTTGAACTTAAAATTAAATATTACTTCAATAATACAAAATACTTAACAATATAACTTCAAATAATGTAAGGAAACATGACCGCGTACAATCTTAGTCACGACTATAAGGGCAACAATATTATGTTTAATGTAACCTTACATGCTATGTGTCCATTTGTATAATTTGCTATTTGTATACTCCCACAAAAGAAGCAGCAATGATGAGATAGATTTACGGTTTCAATATTGGCTCATGAATATTGAATAATCTATATCTTTCTATTCACATCACTATCACGTTTCAACCGAAGCATTATAAATATCAAACACGTCTGCTGTTAGTTATCTCGTTGATTATATTGACTTGATTCTATACGATCAGATTTCATTTTTCATAGACAATTTTATACATTAGACTGATTTATGGACTGTTTAAGAAATATATTATTTGGTTTCTTATGTAGAAGAATAAAAAATACAGTACATATAGGAAATTAGATAGACAGCTAATTTATGAGTGTTAATATCGAGTGGTATGTCATATTTACAAAATCTTCAGGTGAAAATTAGTTAGCACGTGTTAGTATTATAATAAACTCCTCATCTATGAAAGAGCGCAGACACATAGCTTGTATACATATTTAAAAATGTTGAATACTGTACATTGTGAAGTGTTAACTTTGACCAATATAGTAAACTTATTGTTTTTCCTAGAGGTTTATTAAATAGAGGTAATTTAATCTTTTTTATTTTTTTCATTTGAATTTTATATCTGTTTAGTTTTTAAGGTTCTTAGGTACTTCCATTATTATATTTTATTTATGTCTGTGCTGCAGAGAATAAAAATAGAGTACCAACGCCTGTGTGACCACGCAAACGCGAGAGCGGACCTGGGACCTACTTACTCTTCAACAATAAGTGTTATAGTCAGTACATTGCATTAACATAGTACAGTACATAACATTTATACTTACACTTAATTTGAGAATAAATACTGTCCACTTATAATATCGCTTAAATATTTTCTTTAATTAATATTAGAATCGTGTTATTATAGGTAATCACGTTATAAATTCAAAATCATATTATAACATATGTCAGTTGAAATATATGTATTTAAATGTTTTACATCGATATGAGTAGCCAAAAAGTAAGAGTGACCAGATAAGGTAAGGGCCACCATTCAGGTAATTTTGGGTTGATTTATGTTTTAAAAATGGCTAAGAGTGAAACACATCTATGAATAAGTAAGTCAGTCACAGGCAAGGGTGGGAAGCTGACATAAAAACTCTGCATGTCATTTATAAGTTTTTAAGAAAATTATGTGGAAATTTATTTGTTTCTTATTCGGTTTAAATGCAAATTCAATATATATATATATAATAATAGTTAGGTTTTGCAATCTAAACAACATCTTTCGGTAAAAAATTTATGACTAAAAGTAATCACTTGTTTATTTGAAACTCCAGTCGATATAAAGATCATAATATATTAAAAGACCAGATACTATTAAGCTTCACGTAATAATGATTTGACAAATATGTAATTTGTCATTCATTTATAATAAATGTTAACAAATATTATTCCAATTTTCACTATTAGGATTTACTTTTTATAACAACCGCAAACGTTGCATCTCAATGAGATTTTGAATTAACAATAAACTGGCCGCATGTTATCAACTGCTTAATTTGGATGAAACATAAGAAACATAAAATTGGTTAATATCAAAATGTAACTAAATCCTTATTTATATAATAATTTACTTATTCATTTAAAACTTAACCAGACACTGTAATATATAATTTTTTTAACCAATGACCCAACATTAGCGAGTAGTCCAGAGACGCTGTCAGTGACCTGGTATATGGGTCTTAACTATCTTCACTAGCAAACTTCCCCAAAATCATATACAAACCGAGAGTAATCCATTGGACTATATTGTATGAATAATTTCACCCACAATAGCTTCAATAAGGGTTCTTCGGCACGAGACATAGTTATTGAACTTATTTATATGCCCGCATAATTATAAAGGAAGTGATTTATTAGTCTGCAATGTTTCTTTGCGCACTTGATTCTTGCATTCGTTTGTTTCATTTTTTCCAACCTATCCATAAGTGGGTTCGAACTCTTATTCTTGATGTCATGTGATAATATATTTAAATTGTAGCAAACTATTGCTGATGGTTTGTCAAATAGGCCAACCATAAGGCATCTAATCTGCGACAAGGATCAAATTTAAAATACCTTACTTTTTTGGAGTTAGGAAATGCTGATCACTTCATAAATACTTTTAATCTTATTTGTATACTTTTACATAAACTAAATAGTGTTTTCGGATATGTTTGTAACTAGTCCAATGTCTTTCTAAGAAGTATCAAGTACATCAAATAATAAAAATGTTTTTATGTCAAATTTACGTCATCAGTTTATCCTATTTGTAGAACCGGTACATTATTTTTTGACTGGTCTTTTTGACAAAATATCATCGATTTATGTGACAATAAATTTAAGGGAAATATCATTTATTTTAATAGTTAACAGAATAAGATATGACGAAATGGTTGAACTTTATAATGATATAAGAATTCCTGTTTTATAACTAAATCAATTTTCGACATCCGTAAACTTTCCACAATTTAGTTCACTTGTATATTCTTTGATGAAAACCTTGTAGTTTTTGTCAACATTCTCTTCGTGCGCTTCATAGATGCACTTTTTTCCATCGAAACAATTTTTTACTGTTCTAAATAATTTTGTACATTTTTTTACCATAATGTAGAACTACTTTCTACAGTATCGCCTTGGCTTAATTCTTTAAGTAAGATTCGTTAGTTCCTGCATAACATATAATATGAATTAAATATTGATGTACTAAAGTTAAAGAAAAACTAATATCCAACGTACTTGCATTTCTTTGACCTAGGAAGAATATTTCAAATTCATATTTTTATATAATTTTTGTAATATCACATATTTCAAATATGTAAACCCTATCTTAATTCACTTCTAAATGTAAAATAATGTAATAATATTATTTACACCTACTTAATGAAGCGCCTCTATCTTATGGCACTAATAAATATTTACGTTCTAAACCATTACCCCATATCTATCTACAGCGTGGCGCGAAACTCGTAGGCGTGGGTAACGCCGATAGTCCTTCCCCGAACATCAGTAAATTTTGAGTGCGGTAGTGATACTTCAGCCAAGCTTGTCGAAGGTAATTCCATAAAGCATATCACGACATGGGACGTCAAACACTTCCGCTTGTACAGAGTACGTCACTGCAATTCGATTTGAAGTGAACGCTCATATTTATCACTACTTTTATTTACTTCTCTTGTTGCTGAGACTATGCAGACGCTATTATTATATATGACAAATTTCAACGTATTAGAATTAGTAACAAAATAAGTACAAACCTATCCCAATTTCTTTATGTTCAATTATTTCTGACAAAGGGTTATTTTAATTGTAACTTTTTATACCATTTATATTACTAATGCAGAATCAAAGTAAAATCTTTGCAAAGATCTTTGCTAATATCCCACCTGAAAATGTTGTAATACAACGAAACCTACGTCGTGGTAAAGAACTTAAAGAAAGTAGAAATAATACTACTTCACGTAGTTTCATTTAATTGTGATTTAAATTTCAAGATTTTAAAAGTTGTTATATGCTTTAGAGATGTTTGTAAATTTTTCAACATCTATCGAAACACGGCAATTTTTAAATTCCTTCCTAATAGAAATAAAAATTCCTCGGTTTAGATGATAATAATTCTAAAATTTACGAAGGCAAAAGGTATTATAAATTTGAAACCCAATTACCGCCCCAATATTTGTGTGCTTTCCATCATTTTTAGCAAATTTTTTTACTACTTTCTAATAGCTTATTAATGGCTTCCAATAAAAAAAATTGTGTAACTCGATCTCTTGAAAATGACCATTGATTTGAAGCATATCTCCTAGGAGATGAAAGTAACTAGACTGTTGGTAGATTAGACAGTTAGGATAGAAATTTTAAATATCTGGATTAAACAGTTCAGAAAAAGCTACCTGAAAGCGTTCGAAAATTTTATAAGATGAAAAGTGGAGTAGACCCAATGGAAAAATTTATGGACACTAACACATATGTGTTTCAAACATATAGCCACTGAGACTATTATTTCCTTTTCCGGACTTGAAAACTCTAAATGCTTTTATAAAATGATAATAAACAATATAAGTTCCGAAGATAAGACGAAGCATGGGGTCTTTTCGAAAGCCTTCACTCAAATTATTTCGTCCTCAGTATCAAGTTTGAACATCGAACTGAAGGAGTTTATAAAACTATGCAAACTTCCACTTTGAATATTTGATCAGCTGGTCATGAGAACATTTTCATAAGCAAGCATTTTATATGTCACTTTTACAACGGAAATATACGCAATTTTCATGCCAAATTGAACGATCTGTGTGTAATAGATGCAATATGTACAATTCGTAAAAATATTGTCACATATAATATAAAAATATGTGCTTGGTAATATAGGGGTTAGTATGAAACGTTGAGTTAGTTCGAAATATAACTAAACTGAATTTTAACACATTTTTACCGTTTATTATATACACCATTTGTATAAGATATATCTACGCAATACATTAATTGATAAGTTTATATACTGACACTTGGCAACAAGGTAGTACGCCATTGCTACTTCATATTTCTTTTTTGAAAACCTCGTTTTAACAAGAATTTTCACTAGAAAAGGTTTTTTTAAAGAGTTAACTAAAGCTTTCTGATTATAGAGAAGTAAAATGATTTTCATAGAAAACTGTTAAATAGTTATCTATTTAAAGGAGAATTACTCACTGTCCCTGTATCTTATTTTAACCAAGATTTAAATAAATTATTTACCAAAATCTATATTATCTGCATGCTGTTGATTTAAGTATTTTCTAGTGTGTCCCGCTTGGAAAACAACATTGTTCCCTGTAAGAACTCCATATCGTTTTCAGGAAATGGGACAATAGTTTTACGGGCTAGTTTATGGGATCGCTGTCCCGGTAGTTTATTTTATTGCCGATGCTGTACATTTCCTTTAGTTTATGGTCGCATCTCTTTCACCCCAACTTTTTACGGATTATATGATGGTTAAAAGGGATATATCAGTGATTTTTCAAAGTAATATATAAAGTATAGTTACGTAAATTGCTTAGTAATTTTTACTTTTGATATTTAATGGTATCTTGGAACTTATTGCATAATACGTAACGTATCAATGAATTATGATAAAAAGTTCATAAAATACTAATAAACATTTAATTTCTACTTAATCTCAACAATAAAAATGATTTTAATAATACTTTGCTCTATCTGATTCAATTTATTACAGAAGTTTCTTTACTACATAGGTAGATTTATTGCGCTATATATATGTATAAGTCTGAGTAGGTATTGCTTTTAATTTATTTTGATTTTTAAATCATCAAAATAAAACATATTAATATACTTAAATGTAAAAAAAGTTGCTATAATTTAAAAAAAATTAAATTTATAGCAAAATAGAAATTATTAAATTAAAAATAATCAAATATATAGATGTGCGCATTTCTAAATTCCGACTATGTTGTTAGCAACATGTGTTTGAATTAAGGTAAATGATACGGTAAATATACGAGCAATTCCTTTGTGAGAGTAGATCTAATGGAATATCACAAATATAGTTACATAGTCCGAATGAGGTTCTATTTCAAAATTCGTCTTATCATTGAAAAATTTAGTTGTAATACTTATATGTATAATTTATTTTAGGAAAATAATTTTCTTTCATAGTCAGGGAAAAGGTTTGTCCCTAATCAAAGATATCTTCAATAATTTAGTAACAGATCTTCATACTAGGACACAATGTACGTGCAAACGAAAAAAATTAGTCTAGAGGATAATTGATTTCTCGATGATATTGAATATATAATTCTTCTTTAACCAGCAAAATATATATTTAACAATCAAAATCTCAACTTGAAAGAGAAATGGAAAATAAAAATAAGGCGTTTCAGAAATATATGGCAAAATTCAAGCTTCATTACACCTTGAATTTACAAGTATAGAATTATCATGTTTTACTAAGGTTACTGTATAATATATATAATTTATATATTGGAGTATAAAAATAAGTTTAGCTATACGAAAGAATTAAGTGTTTGGTTAGGGAAATAAAAAAGGGACTCTTTAAAATAAAAGTAAAAGTATTTCGGGTCCAAAAGTTCCAATTATATGTGGATTCAAATAAAAATAATATTAATTTATAAATATATTTCTTCGAATCACTTCCAGCGAGATGGTGAAGAGAGCAATAGCAGTACCACGCAAATGTACCACGCTTTTATATTGCGTGGGCTGTCGTGAAGCGTATGTAAATAGTAGCTCGTCAATATATTGTCAATTATATTAATTTTTGGTAATTTTTTATTGTGCAAGTATTCCTTTTTCAGAAAAGTTTCTAGTTTTTTAAATAATTTGAGGGAAGCTAAGTTGGAAATAAAATAATAAATAATTATATCTAGTGATTTATTTCATGCAATGCATAAAAATATCTTTCATTATCTATATTAAAAAAAAGCTCGCCTCACAAAGACACTTTACACGGTATTTGAGGTTACTTTAATGTCAATTATATAGTGTATTTTTTTTTAATAGGAAGAAATATTTTCATGAAGCACATACACATAAACTGTAAATCTGCAATACTTTCAATGGAGTTTCGAATGCTATTATTTTACTGCAGTAGTTCAACTATTTTTGCTGAAGTCATTGTGGAAGAAGTATTTCGTAGAGGGAGGAACAAAATGGAGCAAATTTAGTTAATTTATTAGTTTTTAAATTATCTTCAAGTAACTGCTCAATATATTTGCTTTCCTTTGTTAACAATAGGTTGCGATACTTTTTAAAGCCAAAGCGGTCCTTCTATATAACCTTTTTGTTGTTTTTATTTATTGGTAAAATGTGTATTAAACACAAAATAGCTCTACTATTGTGTTTTTTAAATACTTATTTATAATAAGTATCCCCCCGTTTTCTGTTATCTACGGATTTCCTTCAAGACATACTCGTAGGCATTATAAGTAAATAAAATGACACAGTGCTCTGCCATATTCAACAATTTGGTTTTTTTTTGTTTTTCCTTCTTGATATCTTGTTAATTGTCTGTTTTTTACTTAGCAACCGTATTTTCATTCTATCTGCGTATTTGCATTGAGATTGCAGGTGAATCCATCAGATTTTATTGCATACAATTTATTTAAAACATATGTATATATATATGTATATATATATATATATATGTATATATATGTGTATGTATATATATATATATATATATATATATATATACATAGTATTATATATATATATATATATACATATACATATAAATAGTTCTGGCTAAATAAATACTGCCGGCGACTGAAATGAATGAGTCGGCCCGATACATAATTATATGATTTAAACGAATTTAAGTAATATTTAAGTTTTCACTTGAACGTTGGTGACAAAATACATTTTTATAAATTATTTTATATTGCAGGTAAACTTTGATTTCTTAGATTCTAAATTCCTATTGGTTACAATTTTTCTACTTGTATCGTAATAGGGCGGTCATCTGGCTAACATGTGAAGCGTGTTTTGCGGCAGGATACTCTTATTTGCTTAATTACACCTAATAAACAGGAATGGACCGTTTTGACGTATTTATTACAAATATGTCCAAACGTTGTACTCTATATACTTAATTTTAGAAACAATATAGTTTTAAGAATTTAACCATTCATTTGGGAATTACGAGCCATAAAAATTCAGTCTTCACTACAGCACATTGGGATAATATGTATTCTAAATAATATTTTAGAGACGTTTAGTCTCTTAGGGAACGTGTCATAAAGTAATGCATTTAAATTTGTTTCAAACTAATACAAAATGGGAATTACGAATGACAATGCAAAATACAAATTATACGAATATAATATTAAGTGAACATTTACATAGAAATTTGTACAGATGTGTGTTTATTTCGTAACGTCTCGCCCAACTTGAACAATTCAAGTTCAATTAAATTAATATTACAATGGATATAAATAAAAAGACTTAGAATACATTTTGAATAAGTAGGTTTTAGTATATGTGAACACGTGTAACATGAATAACATGATACATCTTCTTATATTGTCATAAATATGAGAATTGGACAGTGAAAACTAAAGACTGCATTATTATTCGATTGGCGTTCCGTTGCCTATTCTTGCTATAGCCCGTTTATAAGCCCTGAACGAGTTTTCAATACTACTCTCACACTATCGTCTTCTCCAGAAAATATTTCCACAATTCGACTCAGAGGCCAATAAACTCGTGGTGCATTATTTTCTTTTCGCAGTGGTCCTACAATTGCGCTGACTTTAATTTCCATTGGCACCCTGTGTGGTCATTTTGACCTAGTGTTTAATTGGTTTAGATACTTATGTTACTAAATCCAAAAATTTTGCTTTATTTCCTATATGCATTATTAGTCACATAACCTAGTGATTGGTTGTTTCATCGAATTCGTATCAGGGATGTTACTTAGTAAATCTTCTATTAGGAATAGAGTGGGAGTAAGGTCTCGTTAATCGTTTGATCATCGTACAAATGTGTGTAATGGGACGCGAGTTAAGCATTGCTCATATTTAAATCATATAAATGTTCAATTTTCAGTTATTTTTCACCCCCGGTTTTATAATAATATATATAATATTTAAAGGATTTTACGACTGCCTTCCATAGTTCATCGAAATGTTAAGGATTTCAGAGAAATAAAATATAAATTTACTCCTTTATTTACCCAAAAATTAATTACAGTATCTTTATACCATAGTGATTCGAGTAAATTAACTACACTGTTTAGTCCGCCTTTTCCCCCTACAAAATTGTAGCATTATCGAGTATAGATTAGCCGTACAGCCTCGTATTGCAACGAATAGCTGCAAACACCCAATGAATGAATCAGTACTCAAATGAGTTACTAATTCTGTGTGCCATGCTTTCGTCATAAAATGCAGATTTAGTTCACACAATGGAACTGAGTGGCCAATGTCCTTCGGCTTTAAGATTTGTCTTTGCTTAGCCAATCTAGACCTATATTTCAATGATGATGTGTTGTGAATTCAAAGGGTAATTGACCACGAGAAAATAAATCTACTACTTTCTGTTCAGATGACACATGTCTCCAATACATTGATTTTGTAATTTCAGATACCCGATTTGTAATAAATGTTTTTAATAGATAAGGCTTTGTTCCAACTACAAAACTACCTCGTCAATTACCTTGCAAAGTGCATTTAAACTGTTTTTCATTTCCTGGCTTTTAGTAAGCATCACGATTTAATGCATCCAAAATCGCAGTATGATGGCAAAGTTTGGGTTGATACGGCTGTTCTTATCATTAATGAGTTGTTTAATACTGTGCTTGTGCTCAAATAAGCAAATATATATATATATATATATATATATATATACATATATATATACACATATATATATTTATATAAATATATATTTATATATATATATATATATATATATATATATATATATATATATATATACTACTGCAGGTACTTTACGTATAAATTATTCTATATTGTTCAACAGTTACACGTTTCATTAATTTGAGGATAAAACGCGAGTGACCATTAACGTTAACTCAATTAGCAAAGATCTGTTGAAACAGACACAACGATACGCGAAATTAAACCAATCATTTCAAAATGTATTGCTGTAAAAGTTAAGCTAGATAGCTGGTAAACAGTATACACGATGTAACATGCACCACGAACAATTTATTAGTCGGACGAAATTGTATGTTGCTAGCCGAGGTTACCTATTTATTTGAAAAACATTTATATATCCGGATAGACAGTAAGTTACCTGTATAATATTCAATTAGTAAATAAAATGAGCAATTAGCGTTAATACATTTCATTCTTAAAATTAGTATGATACATATATCATGAATATTTATGATATTTTACCACACATTAAATTTTAGTAAAAACTGCTATAAGAGAAGGCCATTTCCATTATAAATTAGGAAGGAACCATCGTAGCCATATAATTTCAGAAAATATTGTATGAGTGAACCAATTTCATAGTGAACATAATTTTTTATAAAATAGGAGAAATAGAATATTGTGAGATCTAATTAGGTCATGAAATATTTAAGATGTGCATTAATTGAGACATAATTCTAATATAGAATCTAGGATTATGAATGTTAAAAAGAACGAAAAAAATAAATTAACCATAACGAAGAAAAGGGACAACAACGCTCTAAATAGAAAGATGAGGATGATGTTACAAATTCAATTTTTTATTAAAGTTGTTGAAAATACAATGTAACTATGTTTCCAACACAGAAATATAATTGGAATAGATATAATATTTAATTAATATTAAAAAAGGGGTTTAAAAATTATTAAATTTGGCACCCCGTGTAAAAAAATTAAAAAAACGTCATGAAACTATTGATTAGGTCCTAAGCAAACAGAAAATATAAATTATTTAATCCGGAGGTGGTGGGAAAATCTTGGAAATGTCTCAAATACGTCAAAAGAAATACAGTCGTAGTTCATTTGTACTGCGCGTTGTTTGTTATTCGCGGACGATATGAAACTTTTAAAGTGGTCAAGGATGCAGCAGATGGCGGACGGCAGCGCCTCTTTGAGTGGAGTGCAGCAAGTGGCTTACGGTTCAACGCAAACATATATTAAATAATAAGTTACAGCCGAGCACAAGCTCCTATTAAATATAAAAATACAGTCACCGGAATCGTACCGCGAGATCTGTGAGGTCGTTGATTTAGGAGACAGATTTGATGCGCGATTTCGTGAGTGGATGGCGAATGTAGCAAAAATCTAATTTCGGAAACTTGGCTATGTGTTAAATAATTCCAAAGATTTTCAGTATACGGCATAAAATCACCTGCTGTGCACTTCATTAGTGCAATGTACGTCGGAAAAGATCTTTAATTTTTGTGATTGAATTAAGTAAAAAATTCATGTTTACCTCATATTTTTGTATACGACCCTTAAAATTGCATAATGGGTTAATTTAGAAATATTCCTATAATTGTTGATTTTGCGCAAAAGTACTGTCATCATATTCGTGAAATTTATTTATCGTTCTCAAAACCTCTATAAGATCAAAAATTAAATCGGTACTATTAACTCTAGACATTAACTAAGAACAAATTTTATCTCAAAACTTTGTTTTTAGTAGGGGTCCTTGTAAAAATAAAATCTCCACGTACGTTGTAAAACATTATATACCTAATAGTTATTTAATATTTAAATTTATATATGTACATATATATATATATATATATATATATGCATACATATATTTATATATGTGTCTTATCAGTCTGCCTGCCTTCATGTTACATATTCTAATGTAATAATTACATCAATATATATATATATATATATATATATATATATATATATATATATATATAAATAAATAAACTGCAATTATTATTGTTATATGGCAACTATTACAGGAGGTGTTATTGTTTAAAGGGGAGATCCCTTCCCCACATAAAATTAGGCAAGTAATAAAATCATATTTATTGTCACAGTGTTTGCTTTGTGAAATATTCGCAAAATATAAAGTTTTGTGTAAATTTTTGAAGTCAGTAAGTATGCGATGACTAATTAACGAATTTATCGAAATTCTAAATAGTTGAAGAATTTGGGCCAAATTTTTTCTAACTTGGAACATGAGGTAATAACTTAGGCATAGATAGACGATATAAGAATCAATCACTAATATTCCATGCATATAACATTGCATTTTTCTTTCTTTAAAAAAAAAAAGAAATATAAATATATAAATATATATATATATATATATATATATATATATATATATATATATATATATATATATATATGTGTCTTCACTTGGTTAGCTTTCTATTGCTTTGTTATAGAAATCTGGCGCGTACAACATATATACATACTGAGTTTGTAAAGTCTCTGTGAATAGACACATGTGGGCTTGACGTCATATTTTATACGCATTATGAAATCATTCTTGGATTCTCTCGCACGTCTATACACATATGATTGTAACATAGATTAATATTGCACTATTTATTGCTAGTGATGTAAAATATAAAGTGGTTATATTTATTTCAATCGTTCTAACTGGTCAGTTAGTTGTCCATTGACGAACACGAATTGATGTGATACTTTTTTATTGTTTACTTGGTTTAGAGCTTAGTTGGAATGAATGTTCGAATTAGGACGACATTTCGTGAAATTTTTATTAATATTCTTATTTTTCGTGCATAATAATAAAACAAGTGGACAACCTACGCATACGATTTCCATTTAAATAAAAATTTTCTGTCATAATAAAGTTATAAGAAGTTTTGGAAAATAGTATAAAATTCAAGGGTAGCATTTATATTCTAAAACAGGTGGTTTGCAAGCTGAAATTTTGACGGAGAAAGATACGACATAATAAACAAATAATTATTTAACAGAATAGTATCAGAATAAAAAAGACTTTATATATAAACTAGAAGATTAGATTACAAGGTCGCCCAGTGATTTATATGGGTGAACATTAGATACAAAGCCCACATACATTGCCACGATCATCGTTCGATGAAATATACAATGGTTTATAACCATTTTATATTTCATCGAATTATCAAGAGTAACATACTAATAACTCCTTACACCTCTATTGACCAAAGACCAAATACTTTGTCTAAAAATGGAAATTATTACGGTAATGAGAACTTAAGCAATTACCAAAAATTAATAAAAGAAAAACTTGTGTCACCTTTACCGCCCCAATATGTGTTATATATACGGCCATGTCGGGTAACCCAGCGTAGTAAGTGCTAATAAATATTGACCTTCTTTTAACAACCTGTATATTAAAAATGTATGTAAATTAGTACTGTGAACATGCCAGCTTTCAATAATCGATCTGTAATACGATTTCTCTGCAGGTTTTTTAAATTTCCTTTAAGAATGTCGGTTTCCATTTGATTTACTCCAATATTATATATTCGTGTTTAAATTTAATCTTTATAAACAGTTATGCGAATAATTTTTCATCTATGTAAAAAAATAATTGTTATGATTTGAATTTTTTTTTATAATTTTACGAAACTTGTATGTTTATTGGTTCAGAGAAATTAAAATTTTTTTTACAAATATTTGATTTAAAAAGCTTATAATTGTTTTTAAAAATATAATAAAGTGATCACCGGTAACTGAATATTTTGGCGTTAATTTTGTAGAAATTCATAATCACTCTTTTTTCAGGAAAAATTGAAGAGATCTCTTTAAATTACCCACTTAATGGTTTTGTCATACAACGAAACCTAGGTCGTATGTGATATTTTAAATAAAGTAAATATAATACTACATCACGTAGTTTAATTTAGTTTTAAATAAAAGTTAAATGCACCCGTAAATGAAATTGTTTTTTCTTTCATTTATGCCTTTGTACCGTATCCTGAAAAATGCATTTATAGTTGCTATTACAATAAGTTTAATTAAAAAGTGTTCACTGTATCACATTTATCGATAGATCCTTTACTTAATTTTCCCTTACTCACTTCCTTTCCAAATTCCTTTACGTTTAAACAATTTTAGTATGATTTACTAAATGAAAAATATACCGGCTGACTAATCTCCAAGCGAAACTAACAATTGTGGATAAAATCCATTTTCCCAAATCCCTTTGAATTCACGTATCATCGTAAATGCTGTCACTGGATATATAGGAATACATGTTAACAAGTATTTGCGGCAACTGCCTCGTGTTGCGGTCAGTGTAAATTGTATGTATCGTACTGTAATTCAACGTTGTGAGCTTACCGACTGCAGTATGAAAGATATGTGTATACTTAGGCTGAGCTGTTCGGTTCATGATAATAAACCGCTCAATACATTCCTTCTGCCTAATTCATAATTGATGTAATGTTTACGATATTTCATTCTAGGTTATTAAAAACATATTAATTTCTTTGGTTACAAAATTAGGTCCTCGTGTTAAAATTGTTTAAACAAACCTTTATTAAAAAAAAATTCTGTTTACGCTTAGTTTGTATAACTTGCCAGTGATGTTCGAGAAATGTTTATAACATTCCAGATGTAGTGTTTGCGGAATTTTCTAATTTAATTGGCGAGGATATATTAAAAGAACAGTTTTCAATAGTTCTCGAAACCGAAATAATAAGATTATAATTTAATATTTTTTTATATATATATATATATATATATATGTATATGTATATATATATATATATATATATATATATATATGTATATATATGTATATATATATATATATATATATATATATATATATATATATACTTATAATGTTTAAAGGTTAATGCATGGCGCCACGCGGCATTATTTTGACGCGACACACGGAACACTTTATTCAGACATAAACATGATAGGAACGTTATTTTGCCGAAAGAAAATACCATTTACCCTGGTTATTAAGTTTTAATTTTTTTTCGTGGAGGTATATAATATTTATGATATTGAAAAACTTAAATATAATTGTAATTCGAAGAATAATTTTTTTTCATTGAAACATAAATTAGTTCTGTGTAATGAAAGTCCAGACCAAAAAATGTTATGTTAATGGGACATCTTTGCTATTCCAACTAATAAACCATCTCTACATTTGTTACGGAATAAAAACTAAAATAATTAACAAAGAAATTAAATTACCGTTACAATAGACAAACAGAAATAACTGAAAAATTAATCAATGAATAAAATTTGACTAGGTTTCTATAAATAAAAAATAGTTTTGAATGTAGAAACTTTACATGTGATTTGATCTTATTATACAGTGAGAACTAAATCATACTTGGCTCAAAATAAAGAATCATTTTTTTCAGCTGCTGAAACCGTAGCTTATTACAATATTTCTTTTTATTTTAACCATTTTATTTTATTGGAAATTCTAAATAATCTTTGGGAAGTTTGATATACGTTTTTAAAATGGTTGGGTTACAATTAGGGGGACATTAATATCATTTACATCTCGGAGATATTTAATATCTGACGTTTAAAATTTCCTGGAAAACATATGATATTTTATTTGTGTTTGCTCTGCTACTTGTAGAGCTAGAGTTATAATTGACATGTTTTGTTTTTGTTAAAAATATTCAAACGTCATTTTATATATCGTGTTCATTAAATCGAAGCTAAATTTTATATTTTTCTAGCCCATTGACAACAAAAATGAGCTGAATCAATAAAAAAAAATATATAAATAAAAGCATATCAACCCACCCCCTCAGGGTGGGTTAATATGCTTGTAGCTGTTCATCTATCGATAATATGAAATATTTGGTCAAATATGTCTCTCATGCTATTTATTAAAACAAATAATGTAAATAAGCGTATTACTCAAAGTTAAAGATTAATGTGGCCATAATAATGATGACATCATATTAATATTTATGTCATCTTCCAAAGACTGTGACATATTTTGAAATAATTTAGGAAACCACTTTTCAGAAAATAAGTATTAATAGATTGCAACTCAGAATGTAGATATCAAAATCGTTCCACTATATATATATAAATATATATATATATGTATATGTATATATATATATATATATATGTATATATATATATATATATATATATATATATATATATATATATATATATATATATAGATGATGTCTACTGGTTTTTAGACTCGTACCACATAATTTCCACATCAAGCACTTTGAATTGTTAGCAAGATATTTGCATTAAACCAATATTTTGGTAATCTAAACTCTAAGTTGCGAACTACGGGCAGTCTAGGAAATTGGCGGAAAAATCCATGAGGGCATTCGTGGAACCATACGATTGCCAGTGAATATTGAAAATATAAATACTTTTATCAAATGAGTTATGCTGACAAGGTTAGCAGCGTGTCGATTATCCAGTGATATTCTCACACAGATGTAAATAATTCCAAACATGTTACACACAAATAATAATATATAAGTTAGTTATATAAAAAAGGGTCAAAAAAGTTATCAAATTTACCAATAATTAACGGTCCAGAAAATTATTTTGTCTGTTAAATAGGTACTATTTCAGGCCGTACATGCCAGTACTAATGCTTATATAGCACTACTTCCAAATATATTAACATGTTAGAAATCTCTTCTCAATGCCTCGCTCCTCCAAAATAAATCTTTTTTCCAGATGCCTCAGTAAATTTTGTTTCTAGATAGATCAGCATTTTTAAACTTTATATATACTAGACATATAAGGTCAGAAGTTCAGAATTTCAATCGGATGATTCAGTTTAGTTCAATGCAGCTTTTCAAATAGAAGTGTGCTCTATTTTATATTTAGGGGATTGGTAGAAATAAATAAATCGTAATGAATTATAAATTTTAACTTGCAAATTGTTTTTTTTAGTCATCCTCGAAGAACATTGTGGCAGTACGATAATAAATTATAATTTTCTCATCTATTTCATCTGATTCACTGGTGAAGTTATAAAATATATTGAAATATTTCTTAATTTTCAATAATTTGAATTTGTATGCTACATGTAAATTAATATAATTATGATATAGATAAAAGTAAAAAGTGTTGAAAAAGAAAAATACACGAATATAAGTATTTTTAAGAAATTGATAAATTAAAATGAATTATGCCAAAATTCCAAATGGGTTTCTGAGAAAAATATATTTGTGATTGTTACAAATCGAGATAATAAATAAAAGTAAAAGTATTAGAAAAATTTAAAAATTTCATGAGTTAGTAAACAAAATATTTTTGGAAATAGGTTGGTAAGTAATTCTGATCGCGTTAGGATGAAGATGATATCACTGTATAAATCAATAATTTGCAAGCTAACCTGATTAAGAACTCCAAATAATCATTGTTTAATTAACATAACTATTCATTCAAAGGACTTCGCCACCTCGATATTAAGATTTTTTTAGTTTTCCAGTTTTAATCTATAAAGTTTAAAACTGGCCATGGGTAAATTTTTATGACATAACATTTCTTTTGGGAGGTTAATAAATTTTAATTAATATCGGTAATAAATTTAAATAAATATCGGTAAATAAATTTAAATAAATATTTTAAACGGAGCAGTAAAGCAGAAAGACGGAAAAAACATTTAGTTCAGAAAATTAATTCCCAATTCATTACGTTAATTATACACTATAAATTAGCCACAAGCGTTTAAACATTGCTCGATGAAAATAATTATCCTTAGATAGTTATTATGTCATTCTATCAAATAAGGTGCATGCAACGAGATTTGATGGTCGAAGTAATTGTAACTAGGGTAATTTTATAATTAATAATCTTTTAATATCGTCTTGTGGAAAAAGAATATCTTCTTTTAAAATAATACAACTTCTTCTAAATCTGCTTTTGAGAAATAACATGGTTAGAGACTAAGGCTTAACTTATTCGTAGGGCTTCCCGACAACGACAAAAAACGTCGTTTTTGGTGAGTAGCAAATTAATATCGAAACACATCATAACATACACACATACAACACACTGAAGTAGGTTTCGATGACGGTAGTAAGTTGTCGTAAATGTCACCCACAAAATTGTCGCAGACGACCACTCTGAAGACAGAGGCTAACGACTACACAGAACACCACACGCTCGTGCACGCTCGCTTTAAATCCATTGAAGTACTGGCCGTTTGTGTCGTTAGTTTGTGGTTCATAACTCGCACGTACGACGAAAGTTTCATTATAAAGTAGGAAATCACACGTGTGAGTTATGTCTAATCTGTCTGTTGGTATTTATCTATGTACGTATAGGGATAGGCTAGATATCGGAATCCTTGACTTTTCTATAAGAATAGAAAGAAGACTATTCATTTTAAAAATTATTTGCCAAACGCAGAAATTTAAATAAACCCTTTTATACAAAATCCCTTTCCTCTGGCTTTGTGAATATTTTTGGATTCCGTTTCACCGTATCTTATTAATAAAAAAAGTGCGGGTATGAACTTTGTATTTAAAGGTGATTAAGTTTTCGTGAGTGTGTATGATCCTATTTTAGATAGTAATATCTTCATATCACGCTTCAAATTCTTCGCTGGGATAAAAATTTTCAATTTATATACATACACACTATACAAACACATACACACGCAGACACATATATATGAGGTCAATAATAATTTTCTTGCTATTTTCCAAAAAAAAATAGTTTAATTTGTGATTGCAAAGTGTTTTATTCACTTTTGTATAAAGTAATTATTTACTGTTAAAATAATAAATTACTGTTCAATAATAATTATTTACTGTTAAATAATAATTATTTACTGCAAAAACTTTAGATTATTTCAATAATTATTTTAGCAAGCGCTTGAAACCCAAGCTTGCCAAATTACAAAATAGACAAACAAGATATATGCCATATTAAAAACACATATTTAAAATTCCCATTTTTCAGGCTTTATAATTTTTTAGATTTTTATGTGTATAACTGTTTGACTTTTATGTACATTGATTAGAAATTTTTAATAGTTTCACATATTTTTCAGTGTTTTTTGAAGCTATTTTCATTTCGAATATAAACTAAACTTATATCAGACATTTCTCAAGTTACGTATTACAGTCACATTTTACATGTTATATCTATGTATCTGAATGCTGGAAAATATTAAAAGTAGAAAATATGGATTATTTTGAATGATTATACTTTTTATAGTCAATTAAACATATATTACCGGTAAACAAAAAATGTTTCTTTGTTGTAAATTTACTGGGAATATTAGAAATAAGGATCGTGGCTAGGAAATACTTGTTAGATTGCATGAAAAGGGAAAATTTAACTAATTTGGAAGTAAAACTGAATTCTTTGAACAATCAACTTTTGTCAAGTAAAAGCCACACTAATGATCAAATTGAAATATTAAAAAGCAATTTTACACATTTAAAATAAGAAATAAAGAGAAGATGGGCTAAAGCTTACAATGAAAAGACACATTTCTTAAATAAAATAATTCTTGGCCGGAAGAGACCTTCGGAATTCCCGTTGCCGACAGTTTGGCATAACGATCAGGCCGACCGCGTAAATCTGAGCGAAGGAACTAAACTGGAATGAAACTCGATTGTTAGTAGCCTTGCCAAAGGCAAATTGCAATAACACGAATGATAGCAATACAAGCCGAAGATTTTTCGAAAATCCCAAAATGGCATCAGAATTCACTGGCATTAGTTTCGAGCTGATATATAAAAATAAAAAGTCAATTTAGAGACTATTCTGCCACAAAATCAATCAAGCAAAATACTAATGTTTAGTCCATTGGGCAGTTATAAAGAAATGCATTGTCACCGATTGGACAGCTAACTAAAGAATCGGCAGAAGCGCGCAACAAGCATATCCGGTCTTATCGACACGATGTACCACGTAAATTTTCACGAAAAAGCTGTAATAGGGACATTTTTAACCGCCTACTTTTGAGTTCGAACCCTTTGATGAGAAGAAGAAAGAAGGCAAAATACTTTCCTACAAGAAACACTAGAAATGCTTTTGCCTGCCGATCCGACCCAGGGTACCCTTCAGAAAGCGGAGAAGAAAACTTGGTTTTGGATAATAGTGTTTGATTACTAAATATTACTCACAGGAAAAAAGCCTCAAGTTACAATAATTAAAACAGTAATAAATTATTATAATTATATTTTTTTTTTCTAGAACTCAAACTAATTACTTTCCTTAAAATAGTAATAAATGGTTTATTGTTACATAATACTCTTTACTGTTTTTACTATTTTTAACATAAAAAAATTTTTCGTTTTTTTTTTAGAAGAAAATTTGTTTTTGTAGTAAAGTAAATTGGTTAAAAAGACATTTTTAGAATACTGGAAAATACAAAAATAATTTTGGCTGCTTAGATCTTTGAAATACCCTTATGTTCGACGTGAAGTATATATAGGGGACAATATAGATTCCCAAGCAAGACAGACGAGGAAACACTTAAGCTACTGGCACACAGCGGACACAGCGGGTTGAGATAGTGACGTGGCGTTTGCGAGATTTTGCACGTTTTAATGTAGCATTGCAATTTGCCTTTACGCTCAGAGTTAGGCGTGACGTGACGGCAGGTTGACGCCGACCACTGAACTGGAAGATTAAGAGATGTCGGCGGTGGAATTTCAGAGTAAAAATATAATTAAGTTCAATAATATAAAATAAAAACAAATTTATAAATAGATTTTAGTAACCCCAGTGGGGCGAAAATTACATATGAAGGTGCTTACAAACAAGCTGACGAACGCGAAAATGCGCGTTGACTATAATTCTTCTCAAGACGGTACTTAAAGTTTCGATTCAATAATGTTGTTGTGGGAATAAACATTTTGTATTTTTTAAATATCTGATCAGAATTAACCAAATTTTATAGGACAACATAATGTAAATATTACTAATAACCAATTTAAAATACTAGATTATACCAATCTTTAGGGCATAATGTTAAAATGTCGTATCGAGTTCGTTTAGTGATGACTGTACCTTGTAATAAATATAATACAAATACATTTTTGTACTAAATTAAAACCTAATTCTAACGCAAAAAAACAACGATATTCGCAACGAAAACTATCAATACATATACTTCGATGTTAATGTAGCCATCTTGTGTTACACTGCTTATATATGGTGCGTATTTTTTTACAATTTAGGAACTTTCGTTTCTATTATCAAATTTGATCATGGAATCTGCATAAAATCTGGCAAGTTATACTAAATGAAAATATGATTTTTAACATTTATTGCCGAGGGACATATTCTTTAAAAACCGATAATAACTTGGAGGGAGAGAAACAAAAAATCATTCAACGTAATTGTCGTAAATACTTACAGTACGTACCATTTGTGGTATTTTCGAAAACTTTTTTTCTCTTACTAAATTCTGACAGAAGTTTCATAACAAATAAAAATATTACTTTCACATTTATTGACGAATAACATAGTATTACATAGTAGTAACTAGTGCCACTGTGACCATTTTTAATTTGTTTGTTTTTATACCTAATGTGACAATTTATTCAAAGAAATGAAAAGATTCCGAGCAGATGTAAAACGAATTAATGGAGTGGAAGCTATCTGTAAACATATTTTATTATTTATGATATAATACTTTCCGAAATTAATGACGTCTTAAAGATTTCAAAATTTCGTTAAAACTCATCAGAAACATCCAGGCTTATTTCCTTGTAACTTATGTGATAGACAAAGGGGCGTTCGTATGATTCTATTAAGTTACCTTTATTTTTATTATCCCATTGCAAAATTTCCAAAACGAAAAACTAATAGTATCACTTCATTATCCGTCTGTATGTCACAGGGGATTTTCTCTTAAACTACTCGATGTAAAATTTTGAGATTTGGCGCAGAGATAGCGCAATTATAAAGGTGATGTATAAAACATTCAGTTTTGGTTCTGCAAGTTAATTAGAAAATAAAAAAAATCAGTTTTAAAGAACTAAAAGAATACATTTTTGTATTAAAATGAACTAAAAAACTATAAATAATTTTTATCTATGAACTTTTTGGTCAAGAGCAAAATGATATGTCACTTGGCATAACTTAATTTTTTAACAAATGCAAAATAAAAATGATTGACAAAAAAATTAAATTTTATGTAAAAAAACGTGGGGTTATTGTTGGGTGGGGTGATTGTTATGAAAATGGAAGTCGAGAGCCGAAATTTTTTATTATTTTTTTTCATGTAGGTATAAAAGAGTGTTCATGTTGGTATAAAAGTTTGTTAAATTCCATTTTTATTATATTGTTACCAGTTCTTGCCACGTGTGCAAAAATTCAAATGGTTGGGTGGCCTGGAAGTGAGTGAAAATGTAATTGAACGATTCGATTACCAAATAAAAGCTTATTAAACCAAGAACATTTCGCAGAAAAACATTCTTAAACATTTCTTTCCGCTGTCCCTGTCAATGAGAGGATCGCTCAGAAAATTCTGGTTAAACTCACGAATATTAATAATTAGACATCAGTTGGAAAAAAAACTTATAAGCCTAATTTTCAATGGCCGTGATTTTTTCCAGACGCGAAATTCGCCTGCATCGTTGATGCCGATAGTCTTTTCCTGAAGTTCAGCGGAACTCGAGTTGAATGATACATCAATTTTCGGAGTTGCGGAATGCTTGTCGGAGGTAATTCTGTAAAATCTGTTGCGACGTTTGAAGTCAAATACTGCCGCGTGGACAAACTACATCCCAGCTATGCGAGTTAAGGCGAATGCTCACTTTTATCTGTGCGAAGACACACATCTCGACCATTATATTGTCAATTTGAATCTATCGCTATTAGTAGCATAGACGTAATCAACTCTATTAATATTGAACAAAATAAACAAAACTTGTATTCATTATTTCTGTTTAAAATATAAAGCAAATGCTAAGGCGAGTACTTGTCCCGAAGTCAGGTTTTAGCTGAAGCGTTGCGATACAAGGAGCTGCAGACATCTTTTACCGCGGGCTGACTTTGTCTTTGAGTTCTGTTACTTGGTATTTTCCTTCTGTTTAATTATTTTGAATCATTTTCGTCGAAATAATACTGCGTTTTAAAAATATGTAGCTATCGTCGTTCGGTAGGTGAGATGAGTGCAGCTGAAAAAACATTAAAGAAATAATTACTACGCAATCAGAACAGCGATTATTTTAGTTTAAAAATCTTGATAGTATTTAGAATGTTGAATTCTGCAAGAAACACTGAAGTCTACAAAATTCCATACATGGCAGATACGTTAAATACGTCCAAAAGGACATATTTCTCAATGTATCCAAGTTGCTAAAGAACTTAAGCAAGAAAATTTTAGCTGTTTTTATTTAAAAATAAATATACCTTTTCTTATTATGTGATATTTCGGATTTTGTCACATAGTTTTCTGAGGTTTTCAAAATTTTCAATATCTATTGACCTAATTATTCCACAAATCCAGAACTGGAGACGGGCTATGTACGTGGCAACGCAAAATAATGATCTTAAGTTTAACTAATATACTTTCATCAAATACTACATATTTTTATAGCAATTTTTACGAAATCTTTACGGTTCGGACTCCATATAGTTAAACGCTTTTCAATTTATTACTTCAAAAAACCCAGTTTTTTTTTAGTTTCGATACGCCTACGTTTTTAAAATACGTATCGGGAAAAAGGGCTATTGAAAAAAATATTGAGGTAAATATTGATTATGTGCGTATAAATTTTCATATAATTAAATTTTTTGGAAATTTAATGATATTTTCGTAATTTTTATCACCGTGGTTGGTTCAATAACATCATTTTCTTAATGGAAATTCGTTAGAAAAAGAAATGTGTTTGAAATTTCTATATAGAAATAGAAATTACTATAAACAATTTACATTCTTCTCATTTGTAATGTAAGTACTCATTTCCCAAGTAGTGATATCGATCATAATATTAGGTTGGCAACTTATAAACCCGCCACTTTTTTAGACTGATTTCTGGAAAGTTATAGAACCTTCTAAAATATTTATTGTAGAATGTGTATAGAGTGCGGTATTCAAAATTCTTATCTGTTTGCAATAGAGAAATCGGCGTACGGTATTAAAAATTTGTATCTGTTTGCAATAGAGAAATCGGCGTGCGGTATTCAAAATTCTTATCTGTTTGCAATAGAGAAATCGGCGTGCGGTATTCAAAATTCTTATCTGTTTGCTACAGAGTAATCGGCGAGTAAAAAATAAATTAAAAAAGAAAATATTTCGAAGTGAACTTAGATGACTCTTTCGTCATGAATATAGTTTAGGGCGAAAAATCAGCGAGTCATCACGCTATTAATACACAAAGATGGGTAAAGTATACACAGCCAAACATTGATTCCTAAGATTTAAAGAAGGGAATTTTAACCTGTCCGATAAACCTCATCCGAAGGGACCACCTGCGATTGGTTAAAATAATTTAAAAATATAAATATTATTTACCTTTTAGCCTTGTTAAAAATAGATCTCAAAAATTGTAAAATTACAGGAGAAGTAGTAATTTCACTACACTTTATGGAACTGGCTTGAAAAACTAAGTCAACATAAAATGATGTTATATTAAAATCAAAATTGTGTAATTCACATTGCAGAAACAAATAGGACACCTCATTTCATTTTATTAAAAAAACGGAAAAATTAATTTTTTTCTTACAAACTGTGTAAAACAATTTATAATACTTTTTGAATCCACTGCCTTAATTGAGTACTGTATTATTATATTTTAAACTAATTCATCTGAAGATTAAATTAGTAAAATAATTTGATTACCCTTATTGAACCATGTGCCTTATTTGAATCTCACAGTTCGTGATTTGGGAAAATCAGAATATCCTCAAAAGTTTGGGTAGGTTTTGTATATCTTTGGTGTTAAAATAATCTTATTTTTTGGTTTTAATGTTCATTTCACTTGGAAGATAAACCTTTGAATCTTCATAATATTTGTTTGTTTTACTTAATTTCGAAAATTCTTTTGCTCATCAGGTCTGAACTGCAGATTTACATCCACAATTCTATTTACCTTTTTACATTTATGTATTCAAGCGCTCCGCATGAAGTGCGCGTTTTTTTACTCTTTTATCTATACCGAGGTTTTTTGAGAAAAATGTTTTTAGTTAAATTCATCACGATTTATGTTGATTTCACTTTCAAGCTGACGTGAATAACACACGCAATATTTACGCGGATAGGCCTTTCAGAAATACCGACGGATCTCGAACGAAGTGCAGCCGTAATCCATCGATCAAATGTGGCGGAGGTACTCCTATGAAGCCTATCTGGACGTGAGACGCCTATTTCCACTCAAAGCGAATCAATGTTACCAAGATAACGGAAGATATGCCGAGTATTCTCTGATAATATTATGCTTGCAATGCGATATATCAATACCGTATCTTTACAGATACCATCACAGTTCTGAATGTGAATATTTTATAATTAATGGTAAAAAATAACAGATTTCAGTGGATGTGTAATGAAGCTAATAAAAATTACACAATGTTTATTTTAAAGCTAATATATCCATCCATAATTAAAAAGAAACATAAAAAAGACAACTCAAAAGAAGTTAAAAAAATTAAAAGTTCTAAAGATAATATTTTTAATTTTTTCAGCTCAATTTTGAAAACTGGGTTTTTTGAAGTAATAATTTGAAAAGTGTTTAACTATATGTAGCTGGTACTGTAAAGATTTCGTAAAAAATACTATAAACATATTTAGTATTTGATGAAAGTACAATAATTAAACTTGAGATCATTAACTTGCGTGGCCACGTACTTAAGTAAATTAGATACCAATATTAGTGTGTCAATAAATAAATATATATAAAGTAATAACCACAAAACGAACGATGAGTATATATATAATGTAATATTGAAACCTATTCTTTAGTTTTTTTATTAGAACTGAAAAATGTATGCTTAAAAAGTTAATTAAAAATCAACGAAATCCTAATTTATATTAGCTATAGTTCAGTTAATGCTGAAAATTAAATGAAATTATTTTATTTTATTTCCTTTCTATCAATTGTTATTATTTCAAAACCTCAATATACGGTTTCCCCTTGAAATTTACTCTGAACTTCCGAGAAAATCAAAACTTAGTGGTATGATCCGTTCGCACTTATCAGCCACGCATTAGAAGCTGAATTGATTAATGGTAACTTTAAATAATTCCATTGAATTTTAAGCCATCAGCTCGGTAGCCTTATTAATATTAATTACCAACTTCATATTGAAGCTCGCTCTATACTAAACTTCAGTATAAAATAATAAAACAAAGCAGTTGAAGTATATGATTCATATCGCCATATTGTCGTTGTTCACTTTATTGTATTGGATTAGAACTTTAAAATATTCACATATATTTTTTATTAGGGAAGAGTTTTAAAACTCGTTGCCTTGATATTTCTATTCATAATTACCTGTTTCTTACGGCTTTGGCGCATTTGGTACACGGTAAAATGAAGAAATTTAGTTAGAAAAATATTTTAATAAATTATAATTAAATTAGGTTTCACGCATGGCTACTGATGATATCAATATTACATTTCTATGGTATTGGTTATTTATTTTAATTATGTTATCTTATGATATTTAAGCAATTTCTAGGGTTTCAAACGTAAAACGTTTTCTTAAAATTCAAGAATAACGAATGAAATTAAAAAGGTTTCTTTATTATAACGCGATATTAGCATTGTATTATAGACGTACGTAAATACCATACATTAAAAATATTGAATTGAAACAGCCTTAACAGCGGTGAGAAGAAACGTTCAAAGGCCAACACGAAAATACACCAACATGGAATGAACAATGGAAATTATCCTTCTTTTATAAACATTACATTATTCATACATACAAAAAGAGATGAAATGAAAAATGAAAAAGAAAAAAAAATGGATATATATATATATATATATATATGTATGTATAATATGTATATATATATATATATATATATATATATATATATATATATAGTATATATATACTTGTATAATTTAATGTAATATACCTTCAGAAATATACTTTGCAAAAAAATATGTCAAGACTCCGTATTTCCAAAATTACTGACTCCAAAAAAATTTGGGTTTTAATAAGCCTCATAACAACAGAACAACTATAAACACAAAAGTTAACAACAACAGAATACGTATAAATGTACTAGGCCGAACGCAACGAAGAAATTATATAATTTAGTTTTGTTTTACATTGTGGACGACTTTGTTTTACGTTATTTCAATAATTATTCCTCCATTCTAAATTAGCAATGAACACTTCCTTCCACTGTACAGGTTGAAAGAGTCTAGTTTTATTTCTGTAGGTTAAAGATTTATAGAAATAAAAGTTAAATTCATTGCAGTATTAAACTATCAACACAAGGACTAACTTCACGTAAATTAAATAGTTCTCCTTTCACTAACGTTACATATTCATAATACTTCGATACAAGCGCAATAGAGACGCGAAGGGAATCCAGTAAATTGTTCAATATTCATGAGCAAATATTTACACTGTAAATCTATTTCATCATCGTTGTTTTCTCTTTGAGAGGATACAGACAGCGAGCTAGTCAAATAAGCACAAGGCAGATGAGGTTATATTAGATGTAATATTGTTACCTTTGTAGTCGCGGTAGAGTCTGAACATGATCCTATTTGCTGTTGGCTGGTATTCGTTTATAATGGCGAATAATTTAATATTGAGTGCAGTTGGTATGTGCTTATCGACAATATGAGGTAATCGCGAGATTCAATTTGAAATTAAAATGTTAGTTTATTATAAAAAACCTTGAAGATTATGAAAAGAAATACTAATTTTTTTATGTTAAAGTAACTTTTAAAGTTATGTTATTACTGTAATTTAATATTATCAAAATAAATTAATTTACATGAAATACATCAATTTACATGATATACCAGTGATTTTAAACTCCTTTGTTTAAAAACAATTATCTTCACATAAAATCGTTTTGTTAATTTATGCGTTTTAAGTATAATCCAATAATGCGCGATTTTTTTAATTTCAAAATTTTCCTACGTGTTTCACACTGATATTGGGTATTGAATGCTGTGACAGATTTTAACATTTTTAATTGACGTCTGCAGGAATACGATTAAAGGTACAATATCCTGAATGAATAAATATATTTATTATCTTTGTTTTTTGACTATTTTATAATATTTTCAATTTTCTTAATGTGCTTGTGTTGTGACCTACCCAATGTTTTAGTTTTATTAAAGCAATCGGTGTAGAGCAAGATGTCAAGAAATTATTTGCGCCCATTTATTGTATTTTTAACTCTTTTCAGCGATTTATTCCAAATATTTACACTCTTAAGTAATTTAAAAAATGAACTCCCGTATAAACTTTAATTGAAACACATAACTCGCCGTCAATTATGAAGGTATATTTAGTGGAAACTATAATGGCGATGATACCCAACAAATATTTAATCATCAGAAGAGAAAACTACTTTCTTTATACTGATATTACTTTATTCGTGCTGAATGCAAGATAAACCTGCATAGTAAATTTTCAGGATTTTCAAAGAGAATAAAAAAAGTCCTAACCATTTTTTGTAAATATAATTAGGACATTTTTGATTCTTTTTACGCTTCAAAAATTACTAATAAATCGTGAATTTAGATAACTACTAATGATTCATGGCTTAAAAAAAACTAAATCAATATATTTATTATATAAATATTTTTTATAATCTATTAGCGATAAACATGCATTTTAGGCATTCGCATTATGTTAGAGTTAGTGAGTAAAATATATAACATTTTAACTAATCATAATTTAATTTATTTCAAAAATATTTTCTTGGAATACTGAATGACATACAAGACAAACTTTTGCTTTACACATGATTTTGAAAAAAAATTTTATAATTGTGGAACACTGTGGAGATTAAATATATTAAAAAAAAACTACGGTTGGACAAATAGAAAGTAGATAGTGCGCAATCATAATGAGAGATTTTCACGTCAATGCTGTCCTTAATTACATATACGTTTAAAATGGATCTGGCTTGTGACAAGGGTTTAAAAGCCTTGCGATACCAATATCAAATTAAATTTGTTTTAAGTTCAGAAGACCATATTATGTGTTCGATTAATTTATAGATAACGAATCTTGAAAACTATTTTTCTGCACAGAAGAAATAAAGTCTAATTTTTTTAGATACGAGTAGTGTCAATTGCAAAAAAACAAGATTTGTAACCAAAAAAATCGGTACAGTAGCTGAAAAACCTTACGCCGCGTGGGTCCCGTACTTGATATTATGCTACGAGAGTTTTTTCTTAAAATATTATACAAATTAATATTAATCTTCTTTACGTATAAAATAAATGAAAGTTAGGCGATATATACTATTAAGCTAAGTCTACATTAATTTTAAAGTGTTAATATAATAATTTTCAAATTGAAATGAATATCAACAATATTCATCAAATATCTGCCTAATAATAAGAAATGTAATAAATAAAATTTAAAAAATAAACAATTTACCAATTTTCTTTAAATATTGCACAAAATAATAGAAATTCTTAATCAACAACATGCTGCACAGCGGTTTTTTTTATTAATGCCGTTGGAAATAAACTACGAAACAATGAAAAGTATCATTTCTTAATGAAATGTTCAGGTGCTCGAGTAATAGTATGCACAACAAATTATGTTCAATTTTCTGAATACATTAGTAGTGTTTGTAAACTAAGATGTGGCATTTTTCCGCAAATGTTTTTTTATTTAGAATTAACTAGTAACAAAATAAGCAACACTACGTTAAACCTACATTTTAATAATACAATTTTGTGAGGTAATGAAAATAATAATCTGTGATAAATGAAGCACTGAATATTTGCTCATACAAAGCTATAAGAACCTAATTCATCTATTTCAGTAGACATGAAGGTAACGGATAAATAACCTACTGTCTGGATGCGTTAAGTCTATTTGTATTGGCAGGTCGAAGGTCATGAAGAATTTATTAATGTTTCTCCAAATATACGTAAGTTTTTACATAGCGTGTTTCACTATATAAATAATGGTGAAAAAGTAATAAAGTTAATATTTGATGCATCTAGATTTATCGTTTTTGTATGATAACTATAAAAACATTAGGTATGCAATTCCCTATCTAAATGGAAAAGGTTAAACTCTTGTAATTTCATCATATCTCGCAGTCTGCCTATTCGTATGTCATCTCTAAATGTGCTCTTAATGAAAACTTTCAGAAACCTCGTCGTATGCATACACGTACGCCAGCATGCACACACATAAACATAGAAAAAAGACACAAACACAGACCCGGAAAGCGGCACATACACATACACACAGCCACCTATGTGTATCACACAGATAAACAGACACACACACTCACCTACATATATGCGCGTACACACACACACTTACAAATACAGACACAGGTACACACAGAAACTTACACAAACAAATGTACACACATACAAACGCGCGCACAATCAAACGCCCACACACTAATGGATATGAAAGTAAACACACACCCCCTTCTACACACAAATGTTTATAAATTTATAAAACACTTCCTGGCTGACTAACGGGCCAACGTCATCCTCTTCCAGTTATTCCAGAAAAGTGACTTTAGAAAGCTTTTAACATTACAATTTAAAGGTTCTTACGTAAAAATGTGAGCTTTGAGAAACTTGATACCAAAAAGATTTAGGAATTTCGTAAAGTGTCCACGCGGACCTGAGAATAATTCCAACGTTTTATATTGGTTTTAGGGCGTTTTTTTAGTTTCAGTCCTATACCTGCTTTTAAAACCATTATTAAAACAAAACAGAAACATTATGATTTCTCGTAAAAAGCTCAAACATCTTATTTCAAGCCAAGCTGCTAGATATGGTTGGGTGAGAATTAAAACATGCCATAGTTTGATTATCTACTTGCTTGGCACGGGGTACGCCTCTTTGTTAAAATGTTTTCGGTTTTCGTCTTTGTTATTGCTGTATTGTTTGAGCACTTATTTTTCCTGCCAATCTTTTTTTAAGGCACAAGATCTAGTACGCCCTCTCTCCTTTTACTTCTACAGGTAACAAGATGTGTTTAAATTTCGTGTAAAGGTTGTATATTCAAAATATTTTTTTAGAGTGGCTAATAAGTTTTTATCCAGAAATATTTATGCAAAAAGCATTTAAAATCGAAATACTACTATATGCATGCGTCATCTTCACTTACAATTTGCCGTCATTTGGTTGGCAGAAACATTCTATATTCATGTAAAAATCTATTGATTTAGATTGAAAAAAATTACAGTATTTTCGAATATTTTCTTTATGATTTTTTTATTCTGCGAACATTTTTTTAGATCTCAGGTGGTAATCAGGCGGCACAATGTCGGGTGAAAATAACGTTTGTCGAATATATTTTTCTGGTACATCTTTTTATATTTTTATATAGAAAACCAACAGTCCTTTCGACTACTTTGTTTGTTGGCTAGTTGATCTTGTTCTTAACAGCAAATCTTTGCCTCCGTCATAGATCATCTTTCATTGAATATGGTCCATGCTATTTTACCAGTATTATTTTCTTTGGTTTCAATTCAAACTGGATTACTAAAACTCCTCTTTGTCCTGGACTAACCCATTTGTGTATGTAATTAATGTAAACAACCAACCAACCTGTGGTATTTGCGTGTGTGATTACTAATTGTTTCAATCAATTGAAGTTACAATTTAATGTCAATAATTATTGACAAACTTAAAGTCTTAAAGTAGAAAAGTCTGCATTTTATGTCGATTTGCATCATATTTCTTTAATGTGTTCCGTGGCTTGATATTAATTTCAGTTTGAGCCGAAAATTAGCCAGCCTCTAGATCAACAATTAAATATGATTCATGCACTCAACACGAAAATCTAAACTTAACCGTAATCTGACTGCTTTGCGTTATCTCCTGCCAACGTTTTATATAACTATGGCTTCTCACACACTGAAATAGCTACACTATTAACGATTCAAGGCACGAGTCTGCAATGTGGTGTAGGCAGACGCTAGTCTGTAGTATTCAGTCTGGGGTTTCTTTGTAAAGAAATTACTCTTTGTCGGGAGGAATTCAAATGAAATTCAGCTGTTTCATGTAATTTCATTAAAATACACTGAAATTCGCATATCTATCGACATGTTAGCAATGTTTTATACGATGTCGGTGTATTAATATATAATGTATTATATAAGTATTTTTGAGGAAAATAACACACGATTACACGATTTTCCATGTTTCAGCCCGATAAATTGAAATAAGGAAGTGTAAGTATGGGTATAGTAAAGGCAAGTATTA
Organism: Druceiella hillmani; assembly: GCA_039881145.1. Taxonomy (NCBI): domain Eukaryota; kingdom Metazoa; phylum Arthropoda; class Insecta; order Lepidoptera; family Hepialidae; genus Druceiella; species Druceiella hillmani. Next base: position 29,414,569 of record JAYKKI010000022.1, on the reverse strand, counting down.
TTAGAATTTACGCTACATGTATTCGTTAGATGTCATCGGTCAAAAATTGCATTATGTAACGTCGTATATTTAGGAGTAGACAAAAGTAAAGGTATTTCTGTCTTAATAAAGATTAATATATTTTTCACAGTTGTAAAAATAAATGTATTTTTGTTCATATTTTTCAATACGTAAATTATCACATACAAAAATTTGTTGCACAGGTATAGGATATTTGTCACACTTCAAATTAAAGCTTTATTAATATTGCTGTTTTGGAAATAAGGGCCTTAAAAATAAGTATTAGACCGATAATTTAGACCGTTAATTAAATGACTATTTGCCCTTCACTCAAAGTTTTAGTTTCAATTATATTCCATACCATTGTTATGAACCAGATAACGCTTTTTAACAATTTCATTTTCTAAATCCGTAGCTTGATTGCAAGGAAATTAAACGTTAGGCAGAAAACATGTGAAAGTAAATAAGTTACAAAAGCATTTACTAAACAATATCATTGACTCTAAAATAAAACAGAATATAACATTCAAAGCTAAAGTTTTAATTTAACTTTTAAGGTTTCTATGAGGAATCGAATCAATAGACAAAGAGTTTTAGCAATGCGTTTCCTTGGACTAAGAATGTATGGACGTTTTTTCACAAATTCTTCAAAATTAAAGCAATAATTCGAAAGTTTTGAAGATTCAATTACCATTATTATTTTAATACCTTAAATAAAACAAGCATGTAGTAGGTTCATGTAATACATTGAGTTAAAAACAAAATTTACTCGTATCTCATTATTTGGCTACTGTAATTAAATATAAATATCGCAGTAAAATTTGAAAAAAGAAAAAGGCAAAAGATGACTTTTTGATATTAACTAAAATAACTCCTTTATTTTACAAGGACTCGAAGCATTTGAGTTAAATTTTTTTTTGCATTATATAATGTAATTAGAATAAAATGTGTGCAAATAATATACATCCCAGATTAAAGATTTGTAATATTTAATTACGCTACTATTTAGAGGCGTAGAGCAGCGCACTAACGAGTTTGTAGTTTGTCTGTTGTTTTTCAAAATAATCTCCGTGGCATAAACTCATTCCTACTTGGGCGTCTCTTCCATGAACTTTTCCAAGGCAGTTACTACTCCTTGGGCTTCTGGGGAATGAATAGAAACCTCAAATTGCAAAGTCGGGACTGTAAAGCTAATGACCACAAGCTAATGACCAATAATTGCTATACGCTCACTCTTTCTTAAACGTCTCTTTATTGGCCTTTTTAAAGACAGTCACCATTGCATTGTCGTCCGGGATTCGTATTCCTTGCAGTTAATCTTTTATTATTGGGAATGAATTGAAATCTCAAAGTGCAAGGTAAGGACTGTAAGGCGAATGATCAATAATTTCTGTACACAATGTACTCAAATATTCCGCCGTTTGTCTGACTGAGTAGAGTTTTCGTGATGAAGGCGGATTCTAAAGTGAGAGTGATACTTATGAACTTTTTCCAAGACAACAAGCAAACTATGAGTACAGGCGTGCGAGTCTGCGATAATTTTTTTTATTTTCCAGATCAATCGTTGCATAATAACTCGTTCGTCAAGAGAATAAAGCGACCATTTTTATTCCAGCAATCAGAACTTTCTTCACCTTTGTAAGTCATTCTTCAATCTTTCTAAATTCGAAAAGAAAACAGTTTATTATGAATTCCTAAGTAATTTTTTGACAGCATTTATTACAGTACCGATATATAAATATTTACAGCAAGAGGCAGATAGTATTCACATATGAATACAGCCTGCATCTTGGTTTCGGATTCGTAACACTATATCCAGGTTTCGTTATATATAAAAATGTTGGATTTAGTATTTGAGTGATCCCCTTCGTATTTTTATAATATTTCACACACCAGTCAATGTAACGGCGTATTGAACTTTCACAAAATATTTGTGTATCTACCTAGCTTAAAGCTTCTTTATGCCTTAATATCCATGTAGAATTTTATATATTTATCTCAAGCCATTGTTTAAATCTGCCCGAATCTGCTAACAGGTTACACTCTTAATAATCTTTAGCATGAGTTGCACAGAATTGATATAATCTTCAGTTATATTTATTGCTTGAGATTATCAAGCTTGTCACCATTGAGACTAGTGCAAAGCTTGAATTGATAAAGAGTAAGTAAGGTGACCCAGAAAGTAGTTTTACAATAAAATTCTAGTTAATTTTTTCCCTAACTTTGTTGCTAATTGTGACCATAATTAAAGCCATTAAAATCATAAAATGAAAATGTTTGCCAGTTAAATACAAACAAAACTCAAATTGAAAATTACAATAAATTTCTGAAAATAAATAACAATTTTGATCAAACACCACAGTACCCAAGGGGTTTGATTTTATAAATTTAATATAACTTTTGTTTAACCATTAGTGCTTGCAATCATTTCAAAGAACTCTCAATACTACTCTCTTATGTACAAATATAAATTTCAATCCAATCCTCATTGACAAGTCATCTTATTAAGCGTGATATATTTGAACCGTTACTGCGATAAATATTCGAACAAAACGTTAAATTTGGATGGATCCAATATAATATCTTACATAATGTTAAGATAAATATCGAAATATATTAACATAATTTGTATTAATTATTGAATATATGCTTTAGGTACATATATTCCATTTTAACGAGCGCGAGACCAACACCGAGTGAGACAATTTATCATTCTTTGCTGACATTTGATTTCGCATCTCAAACATAGTCTTGATTCTGTATTAATAATGAATTAATTTTAATACACACACAGTGGTGTATATAGGATAGTTTCAGTAGATCAAACCCTTTCAGTCAAATAAGGGTAAAATTATAAAGTGAATTTCCAAAAGACGTTATAAATACAATATATAAAATTAATTAATCTGTAATAAGTTGAAAGGCGGAATAAATAAAAGAACAAATGAATAAAAAAATTTACTATGAGCAGATATATGAACAGAAAAATCAGGTTCAAGTGATATGACAAAAGAGTAAATGGGAAAATGTAGATGAAGGTAAGAGAGTTTACTGGTAGATACTTTGAATCAAGCAGAGAGAAGTATAAATCTGAAAGTGATTCACGTACTCGTATGTGTAAACAAAAATAAATATTTCTTTTCTGAATTAAGACTATGTAAAATTTTTAAGACTTTATTAAGCAGCTTTCTCTGATAATTATTTATTGCTTCATTAATTTTCAATATATACTGAGATTCACAAATTAAATATTATGCCATTTTATGAGCCTTAGAATAGGGTGACCATGAAAAATTGTTTAACGCTACTTGCTTCAATTGGACTTCATTTTTAAGAAAGCTAAGTGAGTTTGTTCCAACATCAGATGCAACATAACGATAGTCTCATTTATTGACGTTAAAATAAACCTAGTTTCAGAGATAACAATGATAAGAAAGTAAGCTTAAACCAGACTAAAAGTTATTAATAAACTCGTAATTATTTAAATAGCTAACTCAATCAGAACCATATCTGTTTAAATATATTAAAAATACATATAAAATAGCCACCTGCCTTCTTCTGATCTTTGTTACAATACCAATACATACGTATTTATACCAACACATATGAATATCAGATATAAAATTGAATCAGATAGGCACTGATACTGCAAAAACTGTTTAACTAATTTACATAGGATCAGTACAAAACGTACTCATATCAAGAGCACTGAGGTAATTTCGATCACTGAATTATCTATGCTGTAAGTTAATAATAATTGCGTGGTGTAGGCATTTTGTGATAACTTTAACGAGCACATGGGATACTTTTTTTTTTCTTCTTTAAATACAAAACCATGTAAAACGATGTCTGGCGATGCATTCGATATAAAAATATTAATGCCATTTAGAATAGAAATATGTCGGATTCACCTATATTTAATCGTTTTTAAGTCGAAAAATTTTCATGTATAGGCTATTGTTTATGAATGAAAATAATTGATTCAATAATGGTAATTGATTTTAATGTTAATTTAATACAATTGTTCTCTAGTTTATCAATATCGAAATACTGCATGCATTTTCATCGTCAGGTATCGTTGAAAGAGTAACAGCAGAAATAAGTAAATATTTAAGGTCACCTTCGAACCAATATAACTAGAGGGTTTTATTGAATACCAAAATTAAATTATTTTTATGTTTCAGAAATACTGCTGATATGTCATACTGACGATAACTTAATTACTTTTTCCTTAGTGATACCTCTGTCTTGGGCTCTATTTCTTCCTTAGTCACTGTGTTCACCCCATTGCTTTTGAATGTAGACCAAACCGCAATTAAGTATTGTATTGTAATAATTTTTACATCATGTCTTTCAATCCTTACCAGCGAGATATAATCAAGGCATTTTATTATTCAATTCCTAAATATCAAGTTATATTTTGAATACAAAAAAATAATCAGATAAACTTATTAATACTACTTTGACTTTGTTTGTTTATAATTATATAATGATGAGCATAAAGCCGCTCAGCGTTGTGTAGAAAAGGCCTAATAATAAATTTCATTAAATACTGATGAATATCATTAATGATCCAACTTTTGTGAGTCGGTTCAATTCATTATTAAATATAAATTTAAAACGTGAAATATATTTGCAGCTTTTTTCGCTAAAAATCATAAAATTTGAGGTCGTATTTGCATAAACTTTCTTTCAAACTATTTTGGAATAAAGTAGAATATTTTATTAGCATTTTGCGCAGGTACTCGTTTGAAGTATATCTAATATCAACCTATTAGCGACACGTTGGGTTGAATATAACAATATTTACCTCTACATTTAATAATTAAATTTTGTACTAATTTACTATAAATATCAAGTCACTAACAGAACTTAAATCATTCTTTTATCACAATGGTGATGTCGTCAAAAAATTTCCGTCGTCACATTTCCGTCCAACATTAATTTTCTTTCATCTATTTAATCATTTTACTTTGCCTACGTCTTATTTTCTGAAATTCTTACTACTTTAATAACAATTACTCTCACTTTATCATCTCTAGAAGTGTCATTTTCCGTTTCATATATAATTTATAGCCAACCGACGGAAGAAACCGAGACAAAATTTTCAAAGAATAGAAGTCTATTTGTTATTCAGAACTTTCGATTTCAATTCAAATTATAAGCGGAACTTGATTTGCTTGCCAAAAAATAGTAAGGGATTATAGAATTTTTTTCACCCTGAATTTCTCGGATAATATATAACAATTATGATTTTTTCTCAATGCGAAATACGAAAAGAATAGGTAGTTTATAATTCTATTGTTATTTTTTTACTATAATTTTCGTTAAAGAATAAGTTTCCAAAGAAATTTTCTTCGTTGTTTCTTTCTAATTTTGATCTATGAGAGAAAAGTTTTTAATTTATTTTTATTCATATTACTTGCAAATAAACAATGTTTTACACTTCAAGTAATCTCCAGTCGGCAAACAGCACAATCAAACCGCAGTTTCGTTATTGCCGGTCATAACCACCAGATTTATAAATATTTTAAATTTGAGTAAGCTTATAATATTTATATTATGATTGCTTAAGATATTATTCAAGAATATGCTTAGAAAATCGACTTTTTCAACTAATTTTGTAAACTGAATTACGTTAAAAATATTATTTATTCAATGCAATTGTATATTCCTTACAATCAAAGTTAAATTAATGCAATATAAGTTTAATATGATAAATATAATTAAATATTACATTAATTTGATGAGGGAATTTCAAATGCCCTGAAATATTTTTTGACGATTTGAATTTTTTATCCGATTCCAAAAAGGGACTTTGAAGCATAAGCATTTTTAACTAACTTCAAAAAAAGAGGAAGTTCATACTTCGTCTGTTTTTTTAAATCTTATGTACGTTATGTTGTACCTCCGGGACTTGTCAATAATTTTTTTTTTTTATTTCGAAAGGTATACTTCCACTAAACATAACTAATAATGAAAATTGAATAATGAAACAGCGCCAGAGCTGTAAAAGTATTTGAATGATATAGTTCCAAATAATTTGAATGATTCTTTTTTATTTGGAAAACTTTACTCACAGCATAGTCCATTGAAAATTTGGTTAGATTCTAATAATTCAAATTGAAGGTATGAGAACTGTAGGCATAAGAACTGAAAAGCACAGTTGCCTTGATCGAGTTTCAATTATTCACGTTTAACGATGATTCAATAAGAATTAATTAAAAACCACATAAAATTGCTATTTAGCAAAATCAGTTCGCAAATATGTAGCCGGAAGATGATGACAGGTACTTTTCAGTGGCGAGTAGCAACCCCTTCGAGTTTTAACTCTTTGAGTTGTCTGAATGTAACAAGAAAGTAGTAGGGTAAATGGTTAGACAAGTATTTACGGGTACATACTCGTATATCATAATTTTAACCTTTTGGTCTATAAATCCTTATGCTGCAAATGAAATGCCCACCTAAGCTGTGAGACTTCAAGACCTTATGTTTTCAAATTTGTATTGTAGGTCACAAGCAAAGTCCTGATGCTGCAGGGATACTGTTCGCTTAAACTATGAGACTTACGGACTTGCTTTTTTTAAAATAGTGTTTTGGCTTTCAAGCAGAGATTCTTCTTGACACCCATTAAACTCCGAGTTCCAATTCCTCAATCTTGACTTTGCGGGGTACTATCGGCTTGAATCGTGATACTTGAGGACCTGCTCTTTTTAAATTAGTGTTACGGGTCTCAAATAGAGACGTTGGGTTCCAACTCCTGTTGTGGAGGTACCTTCTGGTTGAATTACGACACTCGAGGATCCGTTGTTGCAGAAATTTCAAATTCTATTTTCTCAGCCCGAAAGTGCAGCAGCGACCAATGCAGTTCTGTTTCATGATTATTTTCTTATTTGAATGGCCTCAGCATATCACCGTAGAAAATGTTTTCAAAATTGACCGAGGACATTGAAGGTACAACAGTCTTGCTTCTTGATCTTCATTGCTGAGAAATTCTTCTCAGCAGTGAAGATCAAGGTACCATGGTCGACTTTCAATTGTATCTAGGTCTAAGGATAATCTAACAAAATCTCGGCCTAAGGATAATCTAATAAAATCTCGGTATAAAAATAGGTCCAAGAATAATCTAATAAAATTTCTAACAAGGATAATCTAACAAAAAGTTTTGTCTAGACTAACGGTAGCATAAATGGAAAGTTCCCTTTTAGAAAAATTAGGGTATATGAGTGTAGTCGGAAGGTGGTGATAGATATTCTTCACTGAAAAGAGGTAAACTTATCGAATTTGGACTGGTTTTACTTGCCTTGCATAAGTATGAAAATAAAGTAAATAATTCTGTAAGCGTATAATGGTACAAACAAAATAAGGAAATAATTAAGAAATTAAAAGATAGTAGATAGTTAAGTACAGATATAAACACACTTGAGGCACTGGCTACGGTTCAGAAGAGGTAATGTTATTTATATGTCGACATGTATATAAAAATGTATGTGTGTACATATGCAAATGCATATGTATATGTGAATATATTTATTTATGAATCCATCTATATGTGTCATTTATATGTAGGAGCGTATGTAAATGAGAAAAGTGAAAATTCTCCATCATTTAACTTCGGATTCCAACTCCTCCCTTACCACTGAACTCCAATTTCCCTCGCACATTCCTGTGAGTATAGCTGTATAGGTTTTATAAAACGAAATTAGATTTAATTTACCATTTTTAAGTTAAATTACCATATTTAAGTTTGATAAATATTAAATTTTAACGTCACTTAATATATCCTCCTAGCTCAAAACAACCACCGGTTCGAAGAATTTATAAAAAACTTATATGTAATTGATTGCGCTCAATCAAAATAATTTTTCTCTAAATTTCATCAATGATTTCAACACACACAGTTTATATATATATATATATATATATATATATATATATGTATATATATGTATATATATATATATATAACTACACAACCTTTCTTTATACATGTACCGACATGCATTTAGTGAATTTTATCTCGGTTATAAAATTAATAATATTTCATTTATTTATTACTTAAAATGATATGAAAAAAGGGCAATTTTCACTAAAGATTCACGTTCCGGTGCCATTGTGATTAGGAAATCGGAGAATTCTGATAATGAAATTATATAGCATCTTACAATTAATAAATAAGTTTAGAGTTTCAAAAAATATATATATTTTTATGGATTATGTTCCCTTAATCAGTATTCCATAGAGGGAAAATCAATTCTAGAAAATTTTTCTTATTTTGACTAATTGGCAACTTTTTTAAAAATGAATATTGCCATTTTTTTGAAAATGTAAAAAATATTTTTTGTATGGAATCCGGATTAGTACTGGAGTAAAATTCAAGTAACAGGTACGAAAACAAAATAAATCGAATATTTTTAGTATAAAAGTTATTAATAATAAGAGAAAATAAATTATTTTGTCCATGAGAAGCTGTCTGTTTATTATTTTGCTACCCATCAAAATAGCTATTGCAGTGTAATTTCAAATTTCATTATTAAAATGTCATTTCAACAAATATGTTAACATTTATCAATTTCTAAAATTAAACCATTAAATTATTGGTGTGCTAATTACTAACTTCTTACAGTTATCGGAGATTATATATTCCAACTCTCATGTAAATTAGGTAAAAAACTCCTTACAATTTGCTTAATAAATGAATATAAAATATTCGCAAATAAAATATAACCGTCAAACTTTACAAAAAGAAAAGTCAAATAAGAAAGGATTTGCTGTAATTCTAAAGACATTTTCAAACATCAAACAGCCATATCAAATCGGCTGTTTGGGTTATGACTTGAATACGATAAGTACATATGTGAAGACGATAAGTATATATATGTATAAAATAATGATTCTCGAAGTAAAATACTTTAATATAATCATCTGACTGCAAACACCGAAATATTACAAGCATAGACCAAATGAGTCGTAGTTAATGATATACATATGTGAATCGATGTTGAATTATATTATGTGTATGTAAATCGACTTAATCACTATCAATTCTTTAAATTTTGAATTAAAAATTTATTTTTCAAATAAAATAAAAGCCAAATCAAGAGTTTGAAATTGATGTAGATTTTAGCAAATAAAATTAGGAAGTTATCTATCTTAGTTGACTAGAGTCAATTGATTTAATAAACATTTTATTGTATAGTTTTTTTTTAAATACCTATCAAACAGGACTTTTATCTTAAAATAAATTAAATCTATGTGCATAGTTTTGATTATATTAAAATAAAAAAAAATTGATATTAAATGTAATGCATTTTGATTATAACTGTCATACAAAAAGTTGAAGGTTTACAAATAAACCTTCAACTTCAACTTTGAATTAAAAAATTCTAGTAACAAATCCGCCATTTCAATTTACACAGTTATTTTATTATTTATGTATAGTTAATAAAATAAGTCTTGAATCATATAAATAACGGCTGTGCGTTCGTTATTTGTAACATACCACCAAGGTATATAGAGATAAAATTCCTTCCTTCTAGAATTCTTTAGTCTTTTCACACCAAAATTAGGTAAGTTCAACCTTAAGATTATGTGTGTAACTTGTTTAATTTTTTTGGTTTATGAATAATTCTATAGTATATAGAACATATGAAAGTTGGAGAATGAGAAGCCTGAAGAGTATTGTTTCACCCCAAAGAAGCACAATCCTTTCAAGTCTCATGTTCATAAGCTACATTTATTTTAGATATGTTACCTTACAATAGTTAGATAAAGTAAACATTTATTTTACTTTTTTTTCAATTTAAGTTGGATCCTACCCAAAATGTGAAAAGTGTAAAAAATAAAGCCAAGAAATTAATCTGTAATCCTGAATGACTCTGTTTTATTTATTTTATATTTTCTATCTTTTACTTTTACTAGATAAACGCATGTTTCAAACTTGATAAATACGTTATGATAAATTTGTTCCACCAAATAATTATATAGTTCAGAATTTCCCTTACATTAATATATTAAATATTGCATATGTGCTGGCAGAGATTGACTGAGCTACAATATTTACAATTTTTATATCAAATATCTTGGAATATATATATACATATATATATATATATATATATATATATATATATATATATATATATATATGTATATATATATATATATATATATATATACATATATATATTTATATTTATAGCTTTATAAACAATGTCATCGTACAATGTTATATCGTATCTATTTTAGCTGGATTACTTACCTGTGCCCTCTCAGAAAAAGTTAATATTAATTAATAAGCCATATTTTACTGTATCTTTATCCACCAAAATACTAATTTAAATGTACCGTTTCTAAAATCAGTATTTATTAAAGTGAAACGATGATGTATGGCAATGCTGTAAATAGCATAGGCTTTTAGAATGGAACAGAGTGGGGGAAAAAAGCAGGGCGTTTTTTCCTTTCCGAAAAGTGATAGAAATATCTTGACAAATGTTTCGGTATTTCAAAAGTTAATTTTATAAAATGTATCATTTCTGCGATCATTTTGACAGTTGCTCTGTATATTAGCAAATTTAATATATTTACATGAATTCAAATATTAAAGCGATGTATTTACTGTATATATGAATATAGCCTTTAAACCTAAGAAAGTGACGATCTTTTCCCTAAAGTAAAACACATCGTAATGTAATTTAAGATTTCTGGTATTTCCTTCGAGCAATAAATGTATATTACATTTCATTTTGAAACATGAAAGGAATGCATCTTCCTTCTAAACCATGAGAAGAAAAATAAATATATACATATACAGGCTTTACTTTATTTTCAATATATATGCATAAGGTTATTCGGTCCATCATTCTAAGTAAAAATTAAAACCCAAAATCAAACATTTAATTATGAAAACTGGTCATGCCAACCCGGTTGACCTTTCTGATAGTTTTTACAGTTTCTTTTTGTTGGAGTAATAGAATTTAATGATGAATAAAGTTTTATTTATTTCTATCTCAAAACTTACTTCCGAAACCGGTTTTGGGAAAAAAAAAAAATATATATATATATATAAATTCATATATATATATATATATATATATATATATATATATATATATATATATAGGCGAGCGTCCGTGAGTGAATCATGGGGGTGTACGTGCGTGCGTGAGTGCGCGCGTGTGTGTGTGTGTGTGCGTGTGTGTGAATGCATGCCTGCATGTGTGCCTCCATGTAAACGTGTGTATGTTTGGGTGTGCATTTACACATACATTTATATATAATGCATTTAGATTGCTTAACAGTAACGAATGTGATTTGAAAATTTAATCATCCTTGATAAAGAGAACTATATTCTAAAGTTATTGAGTTACTTCTGCTTAATTATAATAGAACCTCATCTTATCTTGGAGAGTATCTAGAGAAAAGAACTTATTACAATTAACAAAAAAGGACGTACATTTTTGTTTCAATATTAAAATATATATTTAAAATATTTTTCCTGTTTTTATTTTTTTATGTATCTATATTTAGATATGTAATTGGGCTGAAACAATTTGAAGAGTACTTTAGTGTTAATGTTGTCTAGCTATATTATATCTAGAAGATATTAAGTATGGGTGATGATAATATATTTAGCTATTCATTTAATATGTACAATATACCTTGGCGTCTTTTTTATGTCTGTTTATTTCTAATGTTCCTAGGAGATTAAGTTTATTGTCTTTTGTATTTATTTGCATTATATAGGGGGCATTTGTAATAAAATAGATGAGTTTATAATAAGATATATATATATATATATATATATATACATATATATATATATATATATATATATATATATATATATGTATACATATATATATATATATATATATATATATATATATATATATGTATACATATATATATATATATATATATATATATATATATATATAAAACATAAAAGCTCATCACGACTCAGGTTATTTAATATGGTCATTGTAATTTTAATTTTAATCACGCGGTGTATTCATAACATACTGAAAAACAAAGGAAATTAATTTATTTCACTTGGTCATTCGCGTGTTGACTCGCACATTGAATATGCAAATGACTAATTTCAACTGCATGAAATTATGAAGTTTCATTAGCGCTGAAAGCAAAATGCATTATTATTTAAAGTTACATTAAATACTGTTCTGCAATTGGCGCATGGCAGGTTAAAATTGTCCCGATAAATATGGACTTCAAAATAAGCTGGTCGTATGGCAATAATGAATTTATTTTGGTGCTTCAAAGTCCAGTAATGTATTATCTAAAACTAATAAGCAAAAAATATTATGTTTACGGCATACTTTTATATCAGACTTTCATGAATACGTCTGTCAAATTGGACCTCTCGCAAAAATTTATGAAGTTTTGAAAAGTGTTTTTTAATTTACACTTTCCTGATTGTTAATTACTGCATTGTTTGGTTTTTTTATTCCTTACTACTAACTAGGAACCTTTGAATTTTACTGTTTGCCTTTATTTGTCATTATATATATCCGTTTTACTTAAGAAATTAAAAAAAAATTAGAATTTAAAGAAAGGAAATTAAAAAAGAAATTAAAAATAAAATGAAATTTCTCAAGAACATACATATTTTTAACGCACAAAAATGTTTCTAAACATTTTTTGGTGCTCTACACATCTCTATATACAAAGGATGGGTAAGTTTTTTTTATAATTTGTCGGCTTTTGTGTAAGGTACCGTTATAAATAATCTCAGTTATTGGGGTATATCAAGAATACTTTGAAAATAGAGAGTAAAGAGAAAACTAGTTTTCTGAAACTGCAAAAATAGTAACGCGAAATACGGAGAATATTTGAGCATACATATATCACAATTAAATGAAACTACGTGATGTAGTATTATTTCTACTTTCTTTAAGTTCTTTACCACGACTTAGGTTTCGTTTTATTACAACATCTTCAGGTGGGCTATTAGCAAATATCTTTCTAAATATAGCAAAGTTCTTTCTAAATCTTTGCTAATAGCCCACCTGAAGATGTAGTAATACAACGAAACCTAGGTCGTTGTAAAGAAATTAAAGAAAGTTGAAATAATACTACATCACGTAGTTTCATTTAATGGTAGACTTTTTGAATTGCAATGAAAGAAAACTAACTTTAAATAGAAAATATTTTCTTTGTTTCAAATTTATATTCATTTTAATATAACTAAATATTCCAGCTGTTTGAGGACACAGAACTTTCATTATGAACACCGCTTTTATTTTAATGAAGATTAATAAATATAATTAGCTTAAAAAAATTTATCCACTAACATATATTCCTATAACTCACACTTAGCGAGAAAGAGTGGAATGTTTGATGGAACATATTGTGAAAATAATGTATGGAACAAAGTATAACATGCGCATTATCTTTTTAGTCTTGTAGGTGTTGAGTTGGCTTCTGTTATCAAATTTAAAAACATTACTCACTATTAGCAGTCCAAACTGCAGGTGATTTCCATGTTACCATGTAAATTAAAATGAGTACGATTTCAATAATACATTTTGTCTCAATGTCATATATTTTCTACAATTTTTTTAAGTGAGAAAGACTTAATTTCGTTATAGCATATTCCTAAAATTTAGCATGATAAATGATCGGCATTGAATTTGCTATAGAAGGTGTTTATTTCCTAGCTATATTATTAAATTGACTCCACGATATTTTAATTCCGAACCAATGTGCACGTGCCGCTTTCAGTGCCATCCAGGGTAAAGCCACATTAATACTTTATCATATATTTTTGCTTTCATTCTACCGTACTAAAACGGTTTTATTGACCATCTTTGCCATTATGATCCTGCAAGCCTGAGGTTGGCTCATTTTTTCACGTAATTATTTAACGATGCATTACAATTACCTGAAACTGATTTATTAAAAAGTAGAAAAACTGATAAGATTTTTGTAAATATTAGTTATTTATTTACGTAAATTTATCGATATATTGCAGTTAACTTATTCGTAGCAATAAGCAATTATTGGTTTAGTAAATTAAAAGAAGGTAAAAATTAAACACGAATATACTCGTAAAATGCCCAAAACATTCAAAGTAACGGCGATATATTTCGACAAAATTTACTCTCACCCATCATAAAAAAATTACAATTTAGTGCGAGAGAGATCAGGTGGTTGAGTAATGGGAAAGTGAAAAGTTCCAATATAATTCAGTTCTAGAGGGTGACATAGCAAATAAGTGATGACTACCTGAGCGCAGGAAGTTGCCAGGTACGAAGAATGAACGTTCACTCAATAATACAAGGCATAAATTATTCCCTAATATCCGCAAGATAAATTTCATAACCGCAACGTTTGTTCTGAGTTGCAAAAATACAAACCCAACACACCCATGAAGAAATTATTAGGAAATAGAAAGGGAAAGTAACCATACTGTCTCACACGCGGTCATCAGAGGAACGTTTTTTGTATACGTTCAATCATCAAGCCTAGTTCCAACTACTGTACGGATTATAGTATACATATTTTATATGTGAGGTAGAGAGCTATAGTATGGCCTTCATTCACCGAAACTCATCGAAGCGACTCTTATTTTTCGAAAATTGAAGTAACTTTGACGATATATTTACTCCAAGAATCATAGCCATGAATGAAGGCTGCCGAGCCAACACGCATGACGCTTTGGTAGTGGAGCGAATGTACGTGTAAATTGAAATACCCGCATATAGGCTCCTGCGAAAATCAAGATTGACATATCTGGCCCTACAAGGCATTGAGCGAGCCCGTTTCTCATAAATATTCAGTAGCGAAGTCAGACAGGTAAGGTAAAGCCATCAATATGTCAAATTTGTCTCATCTTTAACAAATTCATGTTTATATTTGGAAATGATGGCATTCCTTTGTTTAATAAAGATTTTAGGAATTTTGCGGTAACTTATCACTACTAAGAGTGCATGTCGTGATATGTGCATATACTGTTTTGTGATCGATATGAATAAATGACTTGTTTATTTTATTCATTGCTTAAATTAATCTTCTGAAGTACTTTCTGTTTTAAATAAATTTTACATTTCAATTTTCCATGGCATTATATACTTCCGAATTAAAATGGACATAATTTAATGCCACGCAAATAACTATACATACGCAAAGGCGTAATTACGAGCTACTTTACGGGGACTTACAATTTCTACTTAATACTTTATATTGTGACGTTTAATTAAGCACGTACGCATGCACAAACGTTCTCCTCAGATACACACATTATTTTTTATTAAATCAAAAATTTAATATTTTCGAAAATATCTTGTGATTAATTGATATTATGAATTAGAAAAGAGAAATAAATAGAGAAGAGAAGTATCCTGATAATTACAGAAGAGAATATATTTAAAACATGAACATAAAAAGAAGACATTTTCAAGTGGAATATATGATCGAAAAGAAAAAAATAACATATAGTACCTCCACAAGTTCCACATTAAAACAATACTGTGCAATATATTTGTAACCAACAGCAGCTTCGAAAATATTTACGTGGCAATTATTCAGAAAATACAATTATGAATTGAATTATCAGTTATGGATATATCAAGTAAACATATACTATTATACAATATAGTATATGTTTACTTACAACGATATATCAAGTAACATACCTGCCGAGGTAAATTACAGAAATATACCATAGTATCTTTTAGAAAGTATTTATTTGCTACTCCGTACTTTTCATAGTAATATGGGGTAAGCTGCTTACTTTACTAAACATGCTTAATTACATAAGTCACTAAAAAGTTAACCGGGGCGCAGATTTAAGAGCTCTTTAGATTCTAACCCTTCTTATTTTTATATACTTTGGTCAGCTTCTGAAATGGATTTCTAATAATATATTTACGACATTGAATGTTATGTACAGTGAAGGTATTCAAACAAAGCTTCATGAAATTAATTTATGATGATATTCTAAACCTCGTTCAAATTAATGCATTTACTTTTTTAATTCAATATTATCTTTAATGTTTTAGAGGCAATATGACAAAAAAATGTACTGCTTTTAAACTCCGCATATATTAATTTCGTTAGAATGTTAACGTCTCGCTCATCATTACGCAAATTTTAAATCAAATAGATGTATGAATATCAGTCAAATTTACGTGCAATTAGCGCGTTTTAAACGCTTAGTCAAATATGTAAACTAATAAAATTATTAAATGTAGGTTTTTCAAAATTTAAATTGAAACTATTAATTTTAGGATAATATTTAAAAGATTGGTTTTACTGAGTCAGAATTTTTTTATTGAAATGCTCGTTTTAAAATATAATTAATTTTTTTAAGTTTTTTTTTATTCCAAAAGGAAAAACGAAACGTTTACAAGGTCAATCATATGCTCGTCCTTTGTCTGATAATCATGGCCGTCTGGTTGAAATGCCGTCTGGTTGAATAACGAAGAAACTTTAATTGTTTCACAGTGATAAAGCATACCAACTCGCATTTACCTCGATAGTAACCTCTCAGTGTTATAAATATGGTAATTTTTTAGAAGGCTATTAAGTTGTTAGAATTTTTTTAATTCCACGGGATATCATTGAAAGATCCATTCATACTGATTCTAAAACTGTTCAGGTTAGAATTTTCTCGGAAAGCATTTGATACAGAAAGTTTGCCAATATTATAAAAAAAAAATTGCCAAAATTACAAATTATGTTTAAGTTATTATATTTAAGCAGTTACCACTTAAAAAACTTGACATGGCAATTTTTAAGGCGATAAATAACTGATTTCTTTTTCTCAAGTGTCGTGTGAGAATGAAGGAAAAAATTTAACCTTTTTTCAGAATGGTATTTAAGAAACTGTTTAAACAACACAATTTTAAGACCGATATGAAGTAATTTATTTGGAAAATAATATATTTTGACAACTTTAAAATTATATTACTTTTCATAGACTAACATTATAATTTAAATAATTTTATCGTTTTTATTTAATATTTATTTTAATTTCGTCTGTCTATATTTGCATTTATTTATTTAAATAAACATGGTGTCAAAATCGCGTGTCTTAACACCATTAATTCATTATAAATAGATTAAGGTAGAACGTATGGCAGACTTTTACGATGTGAGCTATAGAAATTGTCACCAACAAAATTATACATCAATTTCTTGAATTTCATTAAAATAAATAGAGCGAGATAAGTATTGCGTAGGGCTTGCAATCACGTTAGAAATATTGATGTCCAAAATTCAGTTTGTTTTACAAATATTTTAATTTCAATGATACAAAAATTTGATAATATTTCTTTTTTTTTTAAATTCCCCTTGTTGATGGTAAAGCGCGGCGTCCGATTTGCGTGATGATGATGAAACAATGTACGTCAAGAACGAAGTAAGAGCTAATCGTCCTCTCTGCCTGTCTGTTTGTCCATCTGTTCATCTGTCCGTATGTCAACGCCATTTTACTCAGATACCAAAATATAAATGAAATTTTTAGTGGTTTTCTATAAACCACTATACAATGAAATAGTGAAAACATACAAATAATAATATTAGGAGTGGCACTTAACAGATATAACTGAGGGATGAACAAAACCAGTGCACGTGGCGGTTAGAACATCATGAAATAGGTCTTAAAAAATTACATATAGGTTCTAACAAAAACTTTTGTATTTAAGTCAATAGTGAGTGAAATATATGAAAGCCCTATGAAAGTTTCAAAAAGTGTGTCCCCCTCCGTCTAAATTTTCAAATGACTTAAAATAATCTCTCAAAGAAAATTGGTTTGAGTAAGACATATTGTGTAGTTTTTGAGATATAAAATATTTTCGATGCATATCGCAGAAATAAGTTTATTTTTTAGTATTTTTGAGAAAAACAAATTTATAAATTTAACAATGTTCGATGCTATGGAACCGTTCGTTTGCGAAGCCGACTAGCACTTTTATCCTATTTTTTTTTGAGAATATATTTTGTACTTACTCTTTAAAAACTCTTTTAATTTACTTATTGTTTATTTAGTTTATTTTGCTAGTATATTCCAAACTCCTTGCAATCTTCTTACTATATTCGGTATATGTTACTGAATAAAGGAATTAAAAGGAATGTTTCGGTATATGTTAATGAATAAAGTAATCAAAAGAAAATTTCGTGGATCAAAATAGAAAAGGTCTTAAATATTTTGAACATAGCTTCATAATGTCAATATTAAATACAACTCAAATAACGGCTGGAGAAAATAAAAAAAATTGTCCGCAATTAGTTGTGTTGAAACAATTTCTACCCTTAATGTATTCATATTTTTGTATTATTGAAGCGAATTGTCGTATCTCTTAAATATACTATTCTGAGTCTAGCTATTTTTGATGCCATTTCTGTGGAACGGCCTAATTCTGCTTTAATTCTTATTCTAATTCTGATTTACACACTATTTTTGCGTTTGCTAATTCTACAACATGAGAAGTCGATTTTCTTTCGTAAGAAAGCCCACGTTTTATTTAAATGTTTCCATTGGAAAATACAAGACTTTCTTTTGTTTCAGGAAAAAGTGGATATTTTGGAAATTAATGTTTTTGTTTTCATTTTCTGTAGCTTTATACTTGTTATAAAAAAGACGTAAAATTAGTGAAGTAGAGGATATCAGTGGTAAAAATGTATGTTAGCCTCTAAATATGCTGGGATATTGAAGGTATTTAATAATAAATAAATAAATATATCTCGCAAAATAAATATAAACTTTTTGTTATTACTCAAGGCTAAAAATAATAAGATGTTTCAAATTAGGTCAAAAGGTATTGACCATAATTTATGTTAATACCATTATTTCATATTAAAAGCATTGGAATACTAACACGTTTCCAATAATTCTTGTCTTTCTTTAAATTAATTGTGACAGATTGGTCCCTCTGGGGAGTACCGAGTGAAAAATAAGATAAATGTGAGGAATAGGTAATTTATGTGAAAGAATTTTATGAATCAACATATCATGTAAAATATTCGTCAAATTATGAACATTGTATCGAGATGCGTAAATTAATTAAAAATATTTGTAATAAGTGTATAAAATTTCATTCGGATGGCTTTAAAAAAGGAGACGTTAATAAATGTTTCCAGATAAAAAACTTAAAATACCATATATGATTTTGAAATCAAATTACCTTTATCGGTAGTGTATTTTTAATTGAAGTATAGGGTTAGATATTAAAATTGATTATGAATTACACGATACATTACCATGTAAGTCAGAGTTATAATTTGAAGTAAAATATTACTCTTGTAAATATACAGCCAAAAGTACGTAGTTTCTTCCTAAGATATTCCTAAAATATATTTAATTATAATTGAGAGCACATGTAATAGACAGATTTAAGAGCTGCAATTCGAAGGTGTCATGATCAAATAGTTTATGGATAAAAATTTAATTTTTATTTGGAATATTAAAAAAAATTATATATTAATTAAGAAATTTATCAAACTGGTTTATTAATCCTACTTACAAATTGTTATGTATATTAAATATTAAATACTTTTCAATTGGTCTGCGTCTTAAGTAGGGCATTGAGTGTACCGACATTTTTGAAGCGGTGTGTGATATAATTGCTTCATTTGTAAGTTTGTTATTATTAAAATGCTCATTTTTCATAATATATTATCTATTAGGTTATGTTCATTACTCCATTTATTTAAAAATGAGATTTTGTAATTTGAAGATTTCATTAGACATGTATTTACGTAATGGCGTATAGCAATACATATCTATTAAGAAATTTTAACCGTGTCCTTCATGTTTGTCGCTTTTTATTCGAAAAATCTGTGATAAAGTTTCAAACTTTTCCGCACTATTTGACATCACTTTCACATTTTACATACTGTCAACTCTTTTAACACGAGTGTGAGGAGAAAGACACTGCATTCTTTTTTATTATATAGATGTTCACGCAGGTAATGAGTAATAACATAAACAAGTAACACAGTTTAGTGTTTTTCGGGTTTTCATAAAAATTAAATTGATTTAATTATTATACGGATTATGGTAATGAGACAAATCTTTTTACCAAAAAAAAAATTGGACTGGCTGAACATAAGCACCGAATAAGAGCGCATTGAAAGGTATAAAATATTAAAAATACGAGTACTTAGTAGAAACTTTTGTGGTACAATATTATTTCCGTCCGTAAATATATTTAAAAAAACTGCTACTGTTAGATATTATTGTAATTGGTGTCAATTCAGCATTCGTCATTTTCTTTTGTGGTATAAAATTATAGATTTAATATTATTGTATGTAATTTATTAAATATTAACTTTCGACTTGTAGTGTTTTGCAAGGAAATTCTATTCTAATTATTAGTTTGCCTTACTGAGCTCTATCTACTACTTTTAAGTTCAAAAATGTGGTGTAGTTTATATGGCGGATATATATTTAATGTGTGCAAATTTTAAGGTTGGAGAAGCAAAAACTTATTGCTTGCTTTAAAAGTATAGTTTTTTCCATTAGAGTAGTTATTTTTTCTATATAGTAGTTACAAAGTAGTTGTGAAATCTAAGTTAGGAAGTCGCTACATAAAAATATTTATATACCTATATCATTTACATATGTTTACTGTTGAGATAACTTTCTTCTTCAACATTGTTTCGAAACGTATGGTAAATTTCCGTTTGAATATTAATTAAATTTAATTCTTCAAAAATGGACTTTCTTTTATAAAATAACCTGTTAAGTCCGGGGAAATTCTCAATATGAGAGTTCAGCATGCACTAAAGCATGAATAAACATATAAGTGTGTATTGAATTTGTATTAAACCGTATAAAAATATTAGTATTATTTTTACCATATCAATATATTTTCTAATATATATTTTATAAAAACTAACAATATCTCAAAAACCATGTCAAGCACGAATAGAACTCGCACTAGATGGTTTCAACATTTAAAGATTTGCATTAAAATATTTAAACACAATTTTTTACAACTATTACTTACTTTATCTTTCACAAGCATGAAAACATGATGCGTATTTAAAAAAATTGTAAGACCTGGGATAATCAGTATAGTCTTCCTGTAATCTTCATGTCAGATTTTATGAACCCTTATTTTAATGATTTATGACCCAGTAGTTTAAAAAATAAGAGGGGCTTAGAGGGGCATAATTTAAAAATGCGAAAAAAGTAATATTGTTTTCCTTAAAACAAACATGTTCAAATAAATACCCTAAAATATTGATTTTTATATGAACATTAAAAAAATAAAATCGCAAAATATTTCGGTTTGTATAATATATAATTTTATCAAATATAAAGATTATATGTCACATTGTTTCTGACAAAACCGGTTGCAAATATAGAAAAAGGTAAATTGCCTAATATAAATAACCGTAGAAACTTGGTGCATATTTAAAAAATTAAAACTCCCAGAAACATTGCCATAATTTTCCTTTAATCTTTGCCTGGGCTTCTAAAAACTTGAATTATTGTTCATAATTTTTCTTCGTGTAGTTTTAGAAGTAAGGTGAGAGAAACATATTTTTTTGCACATTGTTTATTATATCTATGAAGAAATAATACCTAATAATCGCGAAAAAATGTTATTGAGACCCTTCTAGCTCTATTAAATGTACCCCAGATGACACATGGATTAAAAAAAATGTTGAGTACATAATTTGCTTCCCGAAAAATTTTCATGTGAATATTTTTGAGTTTATAGTTTAGTATAACTATTAATATATGTATGGGTTAATACGTTACTACGTCAAATTTCAAGTTTCAACGTCAAGTGATTTTAGAGAAAATGGCTATGATGCACAGACATGCGGATCTTGTAAGGATTTCGCTTTTAAATATGAGATACGAAATTCAAAATATGAAATTAATAATTTTTTTTAAATTTCCTGATAAACTTTAACTGTGTTATTTTTAAGAAAACACTAATTTATGTTTAATATCTACATCAGCTAAAACGTTTATTAAGCCTAGCAAACTGTTGTAAACTGCTGTTAACAATTTTTACTCGTAAAATATACTTAAAAACTCATTTGGACAGGTCATAGATAAAATCGAAAAATAAAACAAACATTTCAATAAGAGCACATGTTATAGCAAAGTGTTTTATGAGAAAAAGTCTTAGTTTTCTTAGTATACACTTGTATCTTTCACAAGAATAGTTTCAATTAAATTGATGATATTCTGAATGGTTTCTTGGCTAACTCCATGTTTAAATACAAAATTTAAATCGAAAAATTCCGAAGCGTGTGTACATAGGTTCGCAAACTTTTGTTTCGCAAACTTTTGTTCGCAGCTCTCGCTCTGTAGTCTCCCTGTTGTCAATAACTTACACAATGGCATTTATGACTATAATTGCGTTAATTTCAAAAAAATATTCAATTATTTCAATTTTGAAAAATTAATTGTTGGTCCTTTATGAATAATAACTTTTAACAAAAGTCATTTAAGCTTACTTTAAGCCTATTTTAAGGTTCGCAATATTTGTAGACCGTGATAAGTTCGTAAGCAGAATAAGACCGTAAACATCTATCTAATAATGCTCCTTTTTATAATTTTTACTTTAGCAGTTTCAGAAATAAGAGAAACCATTTATTATGAATATTTTCAACAATATGTTTAAAGGTACTTTATATAAAATTTATTAATTATTGTTCCTTGTAATTATATAAAGACTTGTAATTATATAAGCGAATTATATTTGGACAAATCCTTTCTATTAAGTACTGAGACATATGCGCGTTTCTATGTTTTATCTCTACGTCAAATTTTAAATTATCACATCAGACGGCTTCTGAGGTTAACGATTGTGATATACGAATGATCACGTGTATGACCTTATAAGGGCTCCGTTTCTTTTTGAGGAATGGTATCCTAAATGGAAGATAAAAAGGGACAAGAAAAGGACAATTTCATTGTCATATTTATTATATTCCGCTATATAGAAAACGGCCAAGGGTCTGTATAATTCTGAACGTATCTTGAACTATAATATGCGAAAGCATATATGGAAATGTACAGAAGCAACGCCTCGAAGGAAAATATTTGAATTTTACAAAAAATATTGTCATCATACAAACAAATGTATTTTTTCACATCGACAAGCTGGATGCAGTGGAAAACATGAATGTTATGTTTATAGTGCACAACAAAATATTATTAGCGGCACCTTAAATAATTACTTTTAGGATTAACGCAGACCAGGTACAGAACTGCACTCTGATGCACGACATGCTCTCAAACCTTAAACATGCTAGGAGTAAACGTGCATTTACATCTACGCAGATTGTACATAGTCGTATTTTAGACCAAAATATTTGTTTTTCAAAATTGTCAACAAGGGTATATCTTACATATCATTAGCAATTCTATTTGAAATGTATAAAGACGATATTTAATTCTAAGTGGGAAATGTCGAGACTGTTCTTGTTATAATTTGAACTATCATTTATTTCCAGATTTTCCCTTGTTTAATGATATGTATTAAATATATACAAAAGAATATATTTATATTTCAATAATTATTAATATATGCCTTCTTCGCCTTGTGGAAAAATATGGTTTTCTTCTAATTTATTAATTTAATTCAAAAGTATTTGATTACCTTGTCAAAGCGTTGATACTCAAAAAAAATCAGTCGTAATCGAAAGAAGTACATATACTTTCAATTTTTTTTTTTGCACAATTGCACATTTTATTTCTAGGAGCATAGAGAAACAAGATTGCTGCAAACCGTAAACATTAGAGAACTCAAGGTTAATTTTGCGGAAGTACTAAAGCTGTAAATCCGGTAAAAAATGGGATTAAAACAAACTTACGTGAAAAGTTCTAGAAACTTTTCGCTTTATTTAATTTGCTTTTAAGCAGCTTAATCATAAGTCATCATTTAAATAATACGCATACTTTAGCTACAATAGCATTGTTTGCTCGGTCTGGGCTTTTATAGAGTGAATTATTTGATTGTCACTATACGAATTAAAGTCTGATATATCAAGATTCGTTTAAACACAAATTGGTTGGGTCATTTTTATGTATTATTGTTTATCTTGCCTGTTGCTCTAAGCGAATTATATTTTTAATTAACCCTTGAAATGTTCTTATAAATTTCATATTAATGCTCAGCATATTGTGATAATTTATTATAATTTTTGTCAAACCGTAACATGCGCGTTAATTTCGTAAGAAAAGCGGTAAAAAGTATCAAAAATGAAATAATTTCAAGTGTCGTCCGCTGGATATCACTGCCAGGCAAGAATTTTTAATTTTTATATAATATTAATAAATCTGCATGAAATTATTCAAATTAGGGTATGAAAATATGTATTGACGGACTATAAACAAATACTACTCAGTCCTCGGCGACCGATATCCTTTGGCCAACGGAGCGGAGACCTTTAGTTTAGGATGCGCGTGGGTCAGAACAGTATAATTAGGATAATACTTGTGGGTAAAACTGAGTGTCACAGCTAGTATTAATTAAAATAAATTTATTAAATCTACACTTGTTTAGAATCAAAGATTATAGCATTTCAAAGTTTAGTTAAATTTTACATGAATTTTGCAGAATATATCTTCTCTTAATGAAACAAAACAACCACAAACACACCGTCTCTCGGTAATATGAAATATATTTTGACATTTGCTTGAACGAAATGTATATAGCGCTTTAATTACAAAAATCCCAAAAAATTTAAAATAAAGTAAGTTTAAAAATTTTGAGGAAAAATTAAAAAATACTAGAAAACCGTAACAAGTTAAAAAACCTAGAAAAATTCAAATATCATAGTCAGTTCTATACAGGAACTGTTTACCAAGAAATTTACCATCTCGAACTACACAAATTAACTTAAAAAAATTCTTTCTTTCTGAAGATGTGATGCAATTACACTTACAGACCACACAAAATATTGTAAAGCCGAAAATAAAACTAAGCGAATCGAAGCATATCCATAAATACAAACGTTACTTGTGATTTATTAGCGATGTTTCAATTTGATCTGTCCATCAAGAAAATAACTACCCTGAATATCCAGTGTCATATTTACAATGGTCGAAAATTGGAAATAGAACTTTGACTTGTAGCAAGGAACTTTAACTTGTGGCACATGAAGCGAACCTGTTCGCCACCAATTAAGTTTATTGCTACGGTGTATTATTAGAATGCAGTTTGTAGCACAAATTTGAAGGTAAGAGATATCATTAAACTATTCGGTAATTGATTGTAAGTGACGCTTTTTTATAAAGCGTCATTTTATGACATTATATTTGATTAATTGTTGCGGGTTATATAAAGTTTTGTTTGCTTTAAACTTTTCAATTTAATAACTGTATACATACAGAAATTATGTGCAAATGTGAAAAGACATTATTATAATCAATCTAAAATCGAAATCAAAAAGAATACGTTTAAACATATAAAAGAATACGTTTATTCCAATTCGATCTTAGGAAAAATTAATTCATCTGTAGAGTAAATTTAAATTTCCGAGTCACTGGAATTATGAAATTGAAAATTATTGTAGTTTATTAGATGGCATTTTCCAGATTTGAGTACAAATATTAATAATCAAAATAAAGTTATATATAAATATCCCCAAAATTCAATAACGATAAAATTCAGTTAATTATATTATGCCCAATCATTTATTACCACGTGCAAAATTTCTTGCCCTGAATTTGAATCTCTTATGTACGGTTTTTCCCTTTTTAATTTAAAAATTATTAAATTAAACAAATTTACGTAACTTGTAGTGAAATTATCATAAAACTTGGAAATTCAAACATATTATAGGCAGAAAAATTGGAAATTGAAACATTTTTATCCATGACATGGAAAAAAATAAACTTTTAATAATGTTTTTAGGGAGACTCCTGATACGAAGAAATTTGAGTGCTGAATACCCGCAACAAATCAAAACCCTTGTTACACATATTTATATCTGAATATTTATGAGTTCCGTGAAATCATTACGTGATACCTACGCAAGTACTTTTTCAAGGAAATGTGAAAAAATTCGAACAATTTCGAAATAAAGCGTACACGTGTAATATTGCCTTTGTGTCATAATCTCAACTAAGCTTCCTTTAACGGTTTCTTTGTTTATTCACATAGCGAAATTGAAAATGAGATTTCCATGTACCGCCCTCGTATTTCTAAAAATATCGTATGATTGCAATTATCTTGTTTATTTAATCGTACCGTGTGTGTGCTTACGGATGAGTTGTTCAGAATATTTTTGTAAACGTTTACTCATCATAGTATTATTATTATATATTATCTCGATTAATTGACGATAAAATTTGTCTTTAATTAACTGCTATACGTTTTTAAACAAGTAACTAAATTTTTTTTAATCTTGGTTAATGGAATAAAAGAGTAAAATATATAAGTTTTTTTTACAAATATTTTCTAAATTATTTTTCTATGAATATTTCAATCTTGCTAAACTTTGTTGTAATACTGTTGTAATACAACGGTAATATTATTCTGTTTGAAAAATAATCGAACGTGACCTTTTATTTTTTAATATTAATTAATTTTCGAATAAAATATGCATTTGTCCTTGATTTACAGTGATCAGTACGTTATTATCGGTTGACAATTTTATTTCGAGTCGTAGTTCTTCATTTCTATTCGATTATTTCAAGTATATAAGCTATTTAGTATATAAGGTCTAATATATATGACTTATTTTATTTTCTCAGCACAGTAAGAATAACCTACTCACAAAACA
Source organism: Druceiella hillmani (assembly GCA_039881145.1). Taxonomy (NCBI): domain Eukaryota; kingdom Metazoa; phylum Arthropoda; class Insecta; order Lepidoptera; family Hepialidae; genus Druceiella; species Druceiella hillmani. The sequence continues at coordinate 29,387,845 of JAYKKI010000022.1, read as the reverse complement.
TTTTCTTTTGTATTACATAAATTGAATACACATGGAGAAGATCTTGCAAATGAGACTTCGCTTTGGTCGCATCCGTAAAACAAATTTCATAAAAGATATTAATATTTTTATATCATTCTTTGAAATCAGGGCTATTATTAATCAGAAATATTTAAAATTTTTATGTAAAATGGCCGCTAAAATTATACTCAGATTTTTATTAAAATTTTAATTAAAATAATTTCATGGAAACACGAATCCTTATCAATTATATAAAGTTTGTAATATATTCAAAATAACGACCCCACAATTAAATATTTTATGCCAGTATATAAAATAAAATAAATACAAAATTCGTTAAACAATAGAAAATATGTTCGACGATTACTTAAAATTGTCATATGAAACAAACATGAAATCAAAAATCTTAATATATTCATTATTTTCCGAGATTTCCGTGTATTTGAGACATTCTAGTCTATCTTTTTTTTAATAAATTTTGGATATTCTTGACCATGTTCAGTGCTCGATTCTATATAATATTCAATCAATATCGATAATTATAGTCAACAAAGTAAATCTTACACTAACGTCACTTCATATTTATAAATACTGCCGTGACAAATTAAGTTAATTTTAAACAAGACATACTAATTTTCTTCATTCATAATTCACCTTGTGACCACTTAACATCTAGATATACGTTAATATATATATATATATATATATATATATATATATATATATATATATATACATATATATATATATATATATATGTATATATATATATATATATATATATATGTATATATATATATATATATTTATATATAATTAGCTTTGGCAAGGTTTTTCAGCACAATTAGTGGTAAAATATATAGAGCTTTCCCGTATCCTTTATTTCGCGTCGATTTTAAGGGCACAAATCTTTTAATTTATATTATATTTATTACTTCACCTAGGTTATGAGCTACTCAGTACAAATATGCGGAATGCCAAAAAGTATCTGAAGTACCTCGCGAAATTATTGGCTTGAGTATTAAAACAATTTTCAAATTATTCCCATTTTTTAAATTTTACTTTATTTATAAAATAAGGTACCAGCTTTTTCAAAAAAATTTTGACGTCCAAAATATCTTTCGTACTCCATATGGAAGGAACAAACACGGAGCAATTAAATAATATTTTGTTATTTTCCGATATTTTTAGTAAGCGGTTGCGTCAGTTTCATGTAATTTTATCATCTTTATGAAAATTATTTTTGTGGTAAAATGTACAAGCTCTATATTGATATACACAGCACCTACAAATTTTATGTCGAGACAACAACTCGAAAGCAATTATGTAAATTTCATAAAATATATTCTCATTATATAAACGAGAATTTTCTTAATATTAAAGATAAAAGTAGTGGTAAGAATGAATATGATTTTGAAATTTTATACAGTTATTTAAAAAAATTCCTTCTCTTGTCGGCGTAGAACCAGGTGCAGAACTATTCAGGCATGCTCGAATGTATTCTCGACCGTGACGCACACTAACAGCAAAATTGCACTTGTGTTTGCGCGTGTGCTTGATTCATGTATCCCACGAGTCGCCACTTGATGTCGTAACTTTTTTAGTTCGGTTTTTAAATTTAATGAGCATTGTTTTGTTTTCTTCAAAAAAATTTGTTTTTTAAATCGTAAAATAGGATATTTATATTATTGTTAATGTGTCTTCTTGATGGCTGACATCTGTATCAACTGACAATGATGTTTCTTTTTTAAACGATTTTGGTGGATCATTCACGCTGACTGATTGACATGTTGAAATAGAAGTTGATATCACTGTTTGTGACTTTGATGATGGCTGACTTTCAATGTCTGAGGGAATATAATTTGGATCTACTACAGAATCGTCACCGTCCAATTCTAAAAAATTCTGTTCTCAGAGCTTTTAAATAACATTGGATATTCTAATTAAACTAGAGCTAGACAACGGTTGAACTGACTGTATCGGTGTGAAAAGTGGAATGGGTTCTAAATCGTTCTCAACCATAGAATTTTCCTGTTTTTCTTGTTGACGTGGAATGTTTTTCTTGTTGGTGAAAATAGCATGGAATGTTAATATATTGGAACGTTTTATCATTATTAAGTGATTACTCCACATGTACCTCCAGTGAATTGTCCAGTCCTTTTCAACTAGCAATCTCTCGATGGGTATGGATCAACTTTTTGACAGTAAAGAAATTTTATTCTCTATATAATTTTTCCTTCAGATCTGTATATTTAACTAGCAAATCTTCTTATTAGTTCCCTTAAAACAGAATACACATGGTGAATCAAGGGTTGAAATAACTTTAGGTAAATAACTCTAAAGTAAATAAAAACAAGTAAAAGTATTTGAGCGACTTATTATTATTAGTGACAAGTTTTTTCGGTGCCAAAACTAGTACGTAATCACTTCATTTCATAATTTACCAACAAACGGATACATATTCTTGATTAATTTTTAAAACTCTATCGTATTTAACAAACAATTTTACGCCAGTTATGGGAGACACCTCGTCCTACAATGACGAAATAAAAAAATGAGACCGAAATACACCAAATTTGCAGACCAATGTCCATACGTTCATAGGACTTGATACGTTGTCATGAACAGATCCTCAGTTTGTAAGTTTGTATGTGTATACATCTGTATGGCGCATTCAAAGTGTACCAATGCACCATGATGTTGTCCATTGTTGTTGATCTGACGCAAAATAGTTACTTCTTCATTTTTTAAAAACAAATTGGCACAATTTTAAAGTAAATTTGGGGTGACATGAAACAAATAATGGAATGGAATAACATAAAAATAAAAAAATAACGCATTTTTGTACGTCTCATTAGAATGAACAGGTGAAGCACTACTGTGATGGGAAAACATTACTGTTAAAAAAATGATCCTTCTTAGAAATAACGTCTAAACGTATTTAATATCGACCTAAAAATTTCATTTTTTCAACTTTACGCCACGTTCCCAATAGCGAAGAGAAATATTAAGACTCTAAATCATACACATTAAAGAATATTTATTAAAATTTAGAGTACTAAAGCTATGATTCGGTAATCAAATGGACGTGATATGAAATTATGTGGGCAGTTCGAGTGTTTGCTTTATTTTTGTCCGCCCCATAACAGCTTAAGGATGAGTTATCATTTAATTTTAATATTCATAAATGCACTGCTAGGTTAAATTTATTTCTAAATCGCGTGCCTCGGCCACATCGGTACACTTAGCTCGGTCTAGGCTTTTATAGAGTGAAGTATGTAAATTGTCACTCATGTAAATAAAGTCTGACCCATCAGGATTCGTGTAAAAGTAAATTGATAGTAGTAATTTTTTTGCACAATTCATAGTCACACAAGCAATTCTCAAGTCGCAGGAGAGTCAAATCTGTATTTATATTTGTTTATATACATGTATATATATACATATATATATATATATATATATATATATATATATATATATATATATATATATATTTTATTATATTATATTTTATTGTTATACCTGCATGTTTTCTTTACAGCATAACAGTGTAAATTTATTTACTCACTAATTTTTTTCACTAATTTTTAGTACAGCAATATTTTTACTATATCACTGTATAAAAGATTAATGCGGCATTAAATAGTATAAAATTCATTCAAACTTTATTTATAATAAGTAGCTAAGTAATTAAAAAATCCATCATACATTTTGTTCCAAAAAAAACGACGAGATTGCTGCAGAATGTGATATTTCAATATCGTTACAACGACCTAAATTGTTGTTATAAAATATATATAAATTTAAAATATATATTTTAATAAATATAAATTTATATGATAGTATAGATATTTTTTCTATGAATTAAATATATTCCTAAAATATTTACCTAAAATTTTTCTCCTCGATAAATTCATAATTAATAATTTTTTCTCTATAAATAACTAACTTTACAGTCTATTGTAAAGATAAAAAAATACGTTTTTAAAGAAATACATGTTAGTGTTTATAAGCTAAAGAAAAGTAGTTATATCATTACTTAATTTTCCTTCAAATGAAAACGTTATTTAAATTAAAAACGCAACCAATTGCACAAATTGGCTATTCACAGTCCTTTTATAGACATCACACTTTGGAAGGAATTTGTTGTAAAGAATATATTGGATTAGTTTATGGCAAAAAAGACCTGCAAGGAAGCCAAATTAGGTAGTTAAATAACTAAGTAAATACAAAGTGAACGTCAAGGGAAGTAAACCAATCAATTTTTAAGGGAATGAGCTAGATATATTTTTAAGGGCATGTCCCCTGTCGAGACTTGTTATACTGACTGTGACATAAATACCTTTCTAGTAGTTCCGTAAATGTTGAAAGCTATAAATATGCACTTAAAAATGATCTCGAACTACTTGCTACGTTTATTAATAAATAAATACCTATATTTGGAAAGCCAAAAAATGGTTGATATTTTATCGAATTTAATAAATTTTAAATAAGAGTTGATTTAGAATATATATATATATATATATATATATATATATATATATATATATATATATATATATATTTATATATATATGAATCTGTATATTCCAATTATGAATAATTAACTCAAAATTTCAATAAAACTGACTTCATAAAAGGTAGGTATTAAAAAGTAAAAAATAATTGAGTTAATAATTTTTTAGTTTTTAATACCTGCCTTTTTATGAAGTCGGTTCTTAAAGGATATTTCATGATACAATTTTTAGTGAATAATATATTAACAATCACAATTATTTTGTTTCTTAGAATATTAGATAATTATTAAGTGACGGGCCAAAGTCAATATATAAATAATTTCATCTTTGTCTCACGTTGATTATAAACAACACATATAAATCAAGCGATAGTAGTAGCTGCGAATGGTTGACTGTTAGCCATTTTGTAGTTCGATTCTCCATATCCAAAGTAAAATATCCGATTTTGCGAATTAAAAACTACCACTTGAGGAGTTTCGTTTTCCATATGCGAAATCTAATATCGAATTTTGTACAGTAATAACTAACCAGCATATATATTGAACTACGATCGATTTAATATCATCTGTTAAGAAGCTACGTTATTCATCATCAGAACTCATCATCACACTCTGACCTGGTCGATAGTTCAGTTGTTTTGCAGAGAAAAATCTACCAGAAGTAAATATCCTGAATTACGTTTGATTTCACACGTTTCCATAAGAAGTTCTATTGTTCATCTCCAGAACCCATCATCAGACTATGACGTGATCGATAGGGTAGTTATTGTGCAACGTAACAACTATCAGTAGTAAATATTTTGAATCATAGTCGATTTACTGCCATTCGTCAAGGAATTCTGTAGTTCATTTCCTGAACTAATAATCAAATCATCATTATGTTTATATGGGACCACACCAAAGAGACATATGGGAGAGAAAAAAATTCAGATTATTTTTCTTATTCTGAATTTTATGCGAGTTAAACCTGGGGTACAGCTAGGGTATCAATAAACGTGTGTAAAATGCGTAAAAAAGGAAAAATGTGGGGAAAAAAATTATTTTGAAAATTCAGTACAGTAAGTTAAGAATAAGAATGTTGATATATCTTCAGAAAAGATCTAATCGAAGAAATTTGGATGCTGAGCATTCACGACGGATTAAGAACCTAACAATTCATTTATAAATATTATTTTCTGAAATAATACAAAAACGGTTATATAAATTCCAGGAATTAGAATTTAATACGCCTTGATATGATATTAATATTATTGAATATATTTGGCCTTAATTTTGTAGAAATTAATTAATCACAATTACAAAAAAAAGCAATCGTAAGTTTTTTAGCAAAGGTGTTTACTTTCAATTTATATTTAAATAATATTACATTATAATATTACAATACCTCTGAATTAAAAATCTGATGCACATCCTAAATTGTGTCAAGTAATTTTTACATCGACTTTCAATGATTATTTTTCGCAAAAACTACTCAATTACTTTTATTTAAAATGAATTTGAATATAAAAATTGAAATTTGTCATAAGTTTCTATAGTCATTTAAAATAGAAATAAACTTAAACTTCTTGCAAATCTATCTGAATTGCTTTTTTTATTTTGTGAACAAATTTATTTATCTTGAAAAATAAACATTTATATATTTGTACTGTTTTCTGCTTTGTACTTTAATCGAAAACAATACAAACGTCATGTTTTGTAATATAATCATGATAAGTTTTTTTTGTAGTAACCTAGGTAATACTACAAAAAAGGTGCTTACAAAAAATAACCGTAGGCCTATGATCTGGTTACTATTTTAATATTTTAAGCACTTACTTTTAACGTAGAACCGATTAATAAAATAAAACTAATTAAAACTGTAGATTGTTTTTGACACTTTTACTAACAGAAAGTGGAAAAGTTACTTTAAATTTTGTCGGCCAAATAAACGAGGAAACAATTAAAAGAAGCTTACGCGCGATTACGACATCAAACAAATATTACGCGCTTGCGATGAGGTTTTCTGCGCTTTTGTTTCATAATCATGCAAGTTCTTTCGTATGTCTTTGAAGGGCTTTGATAAATTTATGACAATAAATATTCTCATTTATTAAGGGATCTTTAGAATATATAACTGAGTAATTAAGTATTTATTATTAGCTTTAGAATACATAACTAAGGACCTTTTGAGGGTACCGTTAGAATTAGTAATTAAAATTAAGTGGGATTCATTAAGGGCGATATTTATAGGCAAAATTTGATTGTTTTTTATTCCATTTATTTTTTATTCCTTTTTAGAGTTCCATGTTTTATAAAACAAAATGGTACCCTTGTAAGATACTGACGAAGCCGTCTGTCACAACCGAACCGACCTTACAAATTATCTAGAATGGAACTTGAAGTAAATACTAATACTAGATCATATTAACTAGCATATTGTGAAGTATTAAATACTTTGTAATATTTACAATGTAATTATAGGGAACAAACTTAAATAAATATTCGAAAAAGTTATTTAATTTTTCTTTCAGAAAAAATCTGACAAACATTTATGAGAAAAAGAAGGTTGGTAGAAGCTCACCGGAAAATTAAAGAAAAACCATAACGGCTTACTCAATTTAAAATATTATTTCGCCTGTGAATATTCGTACGGTGGAAAATAATATTAACATTTGTAAATAGTTTAACCCCCCGAGTTTGCAAAATCACAATATCTAAGCTGTTACATCATATTATTGTATTGACATGTGTACCCCTAGAATTAATAAGAATACTTGTGTCTTTAAATGATTAAATTTCTATATGTACCTGAGTATGTACAAATATTCGCAGTGGGAAATTTGCTCATACTTAACAGTTTATTTCAAATAAATATTGGCTCGAAGAAAAAGCAAAAAAATTAACAAAGCTTTTGGAGCACTGTTCGATTTGACAAAGGTACTTTTCCCGTCCTATTAAATATTTGAATTAATTTTTTTTTCTCTACCTATTTGTACGTGTCTTAATTTATGTTTAAAACATTTCAGTAGCATGTGCAATAAATTATACTGAGATGAAGAGTACAAATTTCGGTCAGTTATTCCGATAAGACTACAAAGGTCACATAATTTTACACTCAGATCATCAGGTTATATACTTGTATACACACCAACTTTATGTAAATTTTTGGTGTAGCGTGGTTTATTTTTTATTAAAAGTATTGAAAATTAGAAATATCGACTGCAATATTGTTTGTTGGCAAATATACAATACGTAAAGTTTTTTAGTTATGTTGTTGAATAACTTAACGTCTAATTGGATGGCATGATTTTAAATATTAAATAATTTATGCACTTTATATCGAATATCGAGTACATTTAGTAAGTAGTTATAATTTTTAATAAATGGCATTTTTTTATATTTCATATTTGTTTTGTCTTTTGCCTTATTGCAACTGTATAACATCAATTTTAATTCTTGTTTTTCCTTCGACTTGTATTTTGGTCCCAAAAGGGGAAAAACCGATTTTTTTAAAGATCACTGCTATTATCATTATATCCGCCACAGACGATTTATTGCATTTTTTTTGCGTAGAAAAATTATATTTTTACATATCTATATATCGATAGTAAACACTCAAAAACAATCATAAAAATTGTGGACAAGCAAATGAAAGAATACATTTTGTTTGTCATGTAGAGAATAATAAAAAGAGTGGATCGTGAGGATATTAAAATTATTTCTTTTCAGAATTTTATCTACACTAATCCAAGAAAAAATCTTACTCATAATTAGAATTATTTCAGCGTTCCAGCTTTTTCTCAAAAAGGAACAATGTCTAAAAATCTCCCTTCTGAGCGAAAAACTTCAGTACCTATAATCCAGGCTTCTAATGTCAAGAGAATAATAAATAAATAAACCTTACGACAACAATAGTATATTTATTAATTAATTTTATAACATTTAAATTTAAACTCAAGTATTAGAGATTTTAAACTAAAAGTAAAGAAAAGTAAAATAAAATAGATCACGAGGTTGAGTAATAGGTCTCGACTTGAACATGCAGTTGGTGTGGACCATGATGCGAAATAGCATATAAATAATAATGATAAATAACCTTATAAATAATATTCATAATTTCACATTTAAGCCTTATCTAGCATTTTGGGACATTTAGAATGTAATTAAATAAAAAAAATTTAACGACCAAATCTGGACAATGGAAGTATCTGGACAATGAAAGTGTCAAAAAGCCATAAATGTCTTCGTTTGGATATTCATACTATCCTTATGCTATCTCAAAACATGATTATGGTTCTATTATATCTTCCTCGTCAAAATTATCAACACCTCTGCAATCACTGATAAGACACTGCGTGATTACCAAATGGGGAATGAAGAAATAAAGCGTGTTGTAATATATTTTTGAAAGAATTTTTAGATTTTATATTTTCCGCATAGTACTGACATCATGGTAATATTCTATGCGTCTAATTGAAATAATAATAAGTCTATGCAAATTCAATGAAATAAATTATGAGTTAATAATATAATTTTAATTCAAAAAATGAAACGAGAACTAGAATAAATATGGCATTTTCCATTAAATTATTTAAGTAAAAATTTTGAAAAAATTACTTTACAAGAAGTTTACATAAAGTTTAATGAAATATTATAGCAATAAGAAAAATCCAGAAAAGTTTCACGCTTTTGAAATATATGTGCTAGCAATATGTTTTCTTCTTTATTTATGTGATACTTAAATAATATTTTACAGAATATGATTATGGTATATTATTTTATTGTATTTATTTAATTTGCACCAGAAGAAAATAGGTAGATAAAAAATATTTCACAAAATTGGAATAAATTAGGTTTTATTTAATTATCTATTTCTGAATGTGGAAATAGGTAAATTCGATTTCAAAATAGTGTGATTGAGTTTGAATTATATTCTAGAAACCATTGTGATTACAACTTTTGACATTAACTTTGGTTTGAATCCTTGAAATCATACAGATGTGTTAGTTAAAAATTGAATTTTGTAGATAAAACAGTCTAGGATTTAAATATTTAAACATCAGTATACAAAATTATTAATACTATAGTCATATCGAGACAAATTATTTTGCCCGGTTGTTATATTTTAGGTTTTGCTTTCGAGCAGCAAACGAATTCTGAGTAAATTAGTTTTTTTATATATTTTTTAACATCTTCAATTTATATTTGCTTGGATCAATGTTTACCTACTTTTTTATCAGCTTAATATGCAAATACATATTACTATACGGGTAATCTATATAAATAAAAATAAATTCTATGTAAGATCATCACTTGAGAACGGCTCGACCAATTTGGCTGATTTTTTTTGTTGCGTTCGTAATTGTCAGGACAGGTTTGTATGAAAAAAAATTTTAGAATATCCACCGAAAATGTTGGAAATTTGGATCGTATTTTTGTACGAAAATTTTAATTAAAAAGGACGTTCAGTTTGACAGTTCTGCTGTCACAAGTTTAAGTAACAAATTGTATTGAATATTGATATTTTACGAGAAATAATTGAAGTGAAAGTAGTAATCATATTTCTTATGCATTTCAAATTGTAAATATCATCAATTTGGTGTGTTGCAAACATTCAATAAATTTCATTTCGTGGATTATTTCGTTGGAGAAAATGCCATCAGTCAGGCGTCAAAATATCATTATCGTCGAGTCAAAGAGATTGACGAAGAGCCTAGACAACGTTTGGACGAAAATCGAATAAGAATTATTCAAACGTTCGACTCGCTCGATTGGACCATATGCACGAATAATTTTGAACGTCGACAAAACGGATGGCCAAATAAGACAGTTCGAAATGAACGCTTGACGTTCAGATACGATTCAACAGTCGATTACGCCGTGGATGTATCAGTCGGCTTCAAAATAATGAGCATTGTCATAAATTGCAATGCTTTGAGGTTCCGACACGAACCGCCAGGATGATATTGTGGGGCGGTAAGGTCAAATTACCACAACTGATACCGCCAGTTCAATAAACTCATGATCAATCTGAAATTGTTTTGTTTCAGTTCACACAGATTCTGTTAGATGAATCCCTTCTTGATGAACTGACTGACAGACAAAGTAGAGCCTAAACCACAGTTGATAGAGACATGTTATAATAGATTAATTCTTAATATGTATTTGCTAACGCACTTCTCATCATCTTCATCAGTAAATTGCACTCGTGCAAAGCCGGGGCGGGTCTCTAGTTTGGTAAACAAATTTAAAGATGTCAATAAAAATTCAAAAGTGTGTAAACCAGTTCATTGATAAATAGTAATCAGTCATTAAATACATTTTCCAAGACAATTTCACACTTCATATTTGAATTTAACTATGTGTAAATTTATTTTGCCCTCGATATTTTCATTTCAACACGAATGCACATATTAAACGAGACATCTTTTTTTCGCATTGACTTCCTTGCTCTTATTAAACAACGTTTTTATGAAAATCATATATGCTCAAATGTTTCCTGATTTTATTACGTTTCTTTAATAACTTGTGGAGGATGCGAGTGATGTCTTTACGCAAAAGTATATCTACGAAATCTCGAATTGTACGAGTAATACAGATTTTCTGGAAAAAATGTAGGACATATTCCTTACTCACATTTAATTGAAATCGTAAAAATATGAAATATATCTTTCTTTACGATACCAGGTTAGGCCTAGCTGTGTCTAATCTTATATTTTTACTGTTAAAAGTACAGTTTGAATATATACGCAAAAAGTATTTCTACAAAACCATGGAAGATAACACGATATTTTCCCGGAAAAGTAAAAGACATATTCCCTACTCAAAATTAATTAAATTTCCAAAAACATATCGTGTCAATGTATTTGTAAACACACACACACACACACACACATATATATATATATATATATATATATATATACATATATATATATATATATATATATATATATATATATATATATATATATATGTATATATACTTATATATGCATATAAATACAATTTTAATTTGTCATCAAACCGATATTTTCACACTGCATAAATTTCAGCTTAAATTATTATAAATTCTGGTGCAATTTTTAACAAAAATAATTATAACTAAAAAATTAGAATTATTCTATCAATATTTTCATAGAATTTCATAGTATCAATACTGAAGAGATTTCGCGGAAGTCTACTCAATAATTTGATTAAACACATTATAAATGTTAAACGTATCGAAAACTAGGATGCAGGACTTTATCATGTGCTGTCAATTGGGGGTTGAATTTAAATTAATAGTCTAGAACGGAAAAGAAGCTGACAGTTATCTGCTTATGGTTATTAATGTATTCATTCGGACTTGCAGTGGGAATGTTATTAAACAACTATTGAATTGTGTCGAATCCAAATTGTAAAGCTTTATAATGGTATGTAGGTTTATCTTGGTTTCTAGATGCTAACTAAAATTTTTTTATAATTTAACCTCTAAAGGTGTGGAAATTAAGGCGGAAAATGGTGTAAAATTTCAAAACAATTAAAGTTGGAAATCAGCAATCACTATCAGAAAAGAAGATATATAAAATAGAAATAATATAAAATGCAGCCATGGTCCGCTTTTGCCCGTATGGAATATATAATATGGAATATAATGACACATTTAAAAAATTAAATATTTTGTGAATTCTAATGTCATAAATTTTCACATACAAAATCAAAACTTTTCCATTTGGACTTCATATTAAACATACTGCTATTATTCGACAAGTAATCAGAAATTCAAATAAATTTCTAAATATGTAACAATTTATACTTTATTTTGTCATTTATTTCAGTCCGTATCATGTCGCCGTATTTTAATAGTCAAAACATTTTCCACTTCTTCTTCTATTATTATTAGACTTCTATTACTTAGCTTCCATGTTTATAGACAGATATTACGTTTAAAAAGCTTACCTCCTATGCGCTGAACTTACACCACCAATTCTTAATCTTTTTCGTTTATTTGTGAAAATCGTTCTCATTTTGAAAGTCGTCACTTTATGAAAGAATTGGTATCCCAACATTGGAATTAATTTTTAGTATACTAATTGAAACAATAAAAACAAAACAACAAGCTTCTCCCCATTTCAGCTTTCTTACCTGTTCCTATGTACATTGTTTATTTTTGTTACGATGTCACTTAACAACACACTTGCCTTCCGACACTCGAATTGTCAAATTAACGTTATTTTTCAAAGTTTCTCTCTTTATTATGCCTTATTTTTTTTAAAGATTTATGAATTAGTATTATTTGGAAAATGTTTGCATTTCAACTTGTTCTAAGTAATTTTGTCATCGTTCACTAAAATAGATTTGGTTTGTGTAACCCAGTAAACGGAAGATGTAGAAATTTCTTAAGATTGATCATTCAAATTTCCTTCTAAATTCCTTCAATATAATATAAAAATTTACGGATATTATTTTTTTTTTAAATTATTTTTATTTTAATAGCATGGAATATTTAAAACTTTTATAATACTAGTGCAAAATGCAGCGATCTACAAATATAACTGAACGCTAATAAGCAAATAAACATTTTTTTGCAAAATGATTAGAATTTATTACATAATTAATCCTGTTCACACACTGTCAATTTCAGTTAATGTCATATGTATATTAATTTTTTCAATTGGATGACCCAGGGATAAACTGAAATTATTTAATTTCATTGAATATTCTGGCGTATCGTTAATTAGGTAACAAATTAAATGAAACAATATTACAATAATAAATTTACCAAACTAAAACCTTACTAGCACTGGTAACTCAAAAAATGTAAAGGAAAATGGAATATGATCATGATGAAAATGTCTAAATACATCGTAAATATAGCTTTCAACAAAAAAGTAAAAACATGTGAAAGGAAGGTTCTTCTAGCACAATATATGTCACAAGAATCCACAAATATCTGTCGTATAATTTTTAAAGAATTGCGGCATATTTTTTTACTACTTTTCATATATTTCAAATGTCCATAATATTAAAACGGGGTTTTAACATAAAACTTTTATTTCTCGTTTTCAAATATGAGAATTTGCAAAATAATCGTGCATCACCCAAAAGTAAATTTACATACATGGCGTATCATGTCTTTAACCATTATTTGATGCGAAATCAAATAAATCAGTTAATTACATAAAAAAACATATATTAAATTGGGATCCAGGCAGTTCAAATTCGAAGTAAAAGTTACTGGGCAAATATGACTAAAACGCCCTAATTTTATACTATAGTAGATTAGTTGATATTTGCAAGAGTTTAATTGTTATTTAATTATTTTTTCATTAATTTAATTTATAGCTACATCTTTCATAAATGGTTGTCAAAAGTAACGATTTTATTATAGTTTTAATTTAATCCGTTTTTTGAAATCGCATACTATTACTACAGAAGTACTACTCTCTATTAAATTCTAGAGCACCATTATTGACGGATAACATTAAGGGGACATTAAAAATCTCGAGACGTTTAAAAGTGGTACAATATGTCCACCGATTAAACTATATTAATTGAAGCAAATTGGTTAAGGTACTTCAGCGAGCTAATAGCAATATTAAATCATTGAGAAACGGGGATAGGTGCCACTCGCAATTAATTATTCTTTATGCTGATACATAGTGATGAATCTTTGCCTCACTTAAAATTTCTGTATTCATAGATAACATTTCTGTATTCACAGCCGCCTCTTTTTTATAGATATTTAAAACATTACTTTTTACTTTAATCATTAATATTTTCTTTATTTAAACATATAAATAAAACATAAATTATTGGTGTAAATTTTCCATACAAATACCAATGTAACGCTTTTGCCCATTCTTTAGTCATTGATATAAAACAAATCGGAATCAGGAAAATTTCGAATCACGTTACGAGAAGTACAATGATATAAATAAGTAATCAATTTGGGAATTTATTAATTAAATAATGGTTTTCATATGTTACTATTGAATAAAATTACCTGATACAAAGAATACTACCAAGATAACTTAAGACAATACTAAGCAACGGAGCCACTGAGCATTGAACGCAACGTACGCTTAGCAGGTGTTCGAGAAAATGCTCGTTAAAAGAGTTAGGGGAAAATTGTATTTTGGCCATTTGGACTGGCTTCGCTCACCGCATATCGGCCACATCGCAATAAAAGGTATTATATTTTACTACGAAATTGTTTACTTAGAATTATTTTACTTAGAAAATACAACTGCATATTTGGATCTTTTTGTAATTACACAAAAATATTAATGTCGTATTAACAGTTAAGCCCAAGAAATATTACAATCTAAATTCAGTCGTTTGCTGGTAATGTGAACACTCTATTACTAATAATATTACCGAAAACATAATTGAAGTTTATTTTGAATTAATTATTTCAAATAATTTTAGTTAAAATTTTAATTTTCTGTGATCATATTTTATTATTATTAACTACTCTACCCCAGAAGATTAAGGATCGATAGATATTTAATTGGTTAATTAAGAGTTCAATAGATAATTTAATTCCCAATCAGCTTTGTTCTTTGAAATGCAACTTTTTAAATAAGAGTGAAAATCGTTCTACACTTTTCTGTAAACATTTAAGTCCAAATAAACATTTAAGTGTTCATAGTATTTCTATTAAACTATTATATATATATATATATATATATATATATATATATATATATATATATATATATATATATATATATACATAAATTTATAATTATAAGTTGAATTTCCACAAGAAACTCCCTTTTATGTATTTGTAAATCTGTTGCCATTATTTTAAATGTCTCTAATATTTGATCGAATAGTTGCGCAATATTCCATATGTACCAATGCGAGCAATATTCTTCATTACCACAAAGAAAAATATTGCTATTTGGAAATATTTTAATGCAAATTTTATCTGTCCTTAAATATTCTTTTGGGCTCAAATTCGTACGAAATTTTATTTTCGGTTATATTATGTAAAGTTTCATATAAAGTACTTATGTAAGAATTATTTAATTCAATTTATATTAGCATATTAAGTATGATTTTATTAAACATTATATTTTATTAAATCAGATTCCCGTTGCAATATTTTTTCGAGACAATTTTTAAATATATTTTATTTAGAATTATAATAGAATCGTAAGCGGTGAACAAAATTTCAGTGAAAAATTAAAAGCTAAAGAATATTTATATTGTGTTCAAGATATCGCTTAAATTTAAGGGACTTATCACTTATATTAATAACGTGATAATGTAGAAATAGATGTTTTTATTTCTTAATATGTAAAGTCAGTATGATGTGAGTGAATAAAAAATTCCAAAAATAGTAAATTACCTTGAATAGAGATAGGACTCAAAATAAGTTTAAACATAAGAAGTTTTATATGAATTGTAGATATAATTATTAATTAAAATATATTACAAAAAGCTTGACTCAAATTGTTACACATGTGCAGACATAAAAATATAATAAGTTTAAAATGTCAATGTAGATACAAATAAAGGAGAACGGATTGACTTTTGTCAATCCATTCAAATTAAATTATTGAGAAATCCATTCCATTATTACGTTTTTAAAACAGTGAAATTTTGTATGAGAGACATAAAGGTCGCTTGAAAGTATTCACAGTGCCACGTACATCAGATAGATAAAAAGAAACGTGATAGAAACGAGACATTTTGGTTACACTTTTGTCAATATTAATGCAGTATTTATGTTTTCTTTTCTGAATGAAATACGTATTTTTAGTTACTTCTAAATTATGTATAAAAATTCAACTAATTTCCACAAAATTGAATTTGATTAATTAGAACTTGAAATTTCTGATCACAGTCACTAATTTTAATTATATAACACATCGCAATGAAATGAAATGCCAAAACGAAGTCAATATATATTATGAAAACTCTTATACAAATGTCAATTATTTAAAATTTCACGGAAAAGATTTTAATATGTAAGATAACAGCAATATTTACATTTAACAACATTGGATATGCGTGATTTGTATGTACGTGAAAGAAAATTGTAAACAACATTGAACGGAGAGAGGTTATGTTAGAAGGGAATATTAGATAAAATTTTTGAAAAATTGCCGTATACTTTTAATGAATCATTAAAATGATTTTATATAACCCACTAAATCATATTTAGGCATTATAAATGCTTTTATTTATTATGGTGCATACGCTATAGGATATGAAAGATGACATCAGTGTAAACAAAAGTTTATCAATTTATCACCAGTTCGCACTGACGACATCTTCCACGATCCACATAGAACATAAAATGATGTGATGATTGGGTGCGTCCCGTAGTATCGCGTTAATTAATGTAAGTGCATGAAAACCACGTGAGCACTGCAGGATGTTCGTAGGCGTAAATTGAAACATAGTTTATATTTAATAACTTACCTATGATATTAAGGATTATGATAACTAGAAAGCTTCACAAGACAAAATGATGTGACAGCACTCAAATGAGAACGACATTCAAATGGGAACGACTACCCTTGGATTAACATTAAACCAAGACGAAACAATATCGGTACTAAACGGTGAGTACAGATATTCATTAATATTATTGGGAATAGTTTGAATTTTAAAACGATACAAATTTAACGTCCATAGAATTGTTCGTTCGTTCACCTATCAAGCCTTTACTAAATTTGTAAGATATTTGTAAGACATATTTGCACAAATGGATTGACTTTTAATTTTTTGATAATTAGTTTAGCCTTAGCCAAATTATAAAGCAAATTATGTAAGATATATTAAATTATTAAAAATATATTAACTTTTTATTCATAATCCTGTACGTAATGAAACACAACGTTTTGTACAAAATAAATTTAAGGTTTATTAATTAATTCTAAATTTATATTCTTCTAATAGTATGTAATTTCATTTATTTCTGAAGTCATTAGAAAAGATTATTCCTTTAAACGAAAAAGGATATCTTAAACATTTAATAGTCATCACTCCATCAATTTCTGTAGGTAGATTTTTGGTAGAGCTTATATTTTCTCATATTATTTAAATAATAGTCTCTTGTAAAATAATAATGAAATGAGTCCCTCCCGTCTTTGTTTTAGTGTTTCAATTTATATTGACGCCTCTACTATCACGTGAGGCCGACACGTAAATCCGTTATTGCTTAACGGATTTACGTCTCGGCTTCACGTGACATACGCGCTGCAAATGCGATGGGTTTATTGGTTTATGGAGACGAGCTGGTGGAACTTGTTTCCGCTGAGATTTCATATCAGTTTATTTTGCCCACGGTAGGCTTTGAGGGATTTTTGCGTGTAATAGTACACACTGTGAAATATTTGGTTACAATTATTTACTCACGAAATTCAAGAAAAAAGAATTCTAGTTAATTTACTTGAATTGAAATTATTTAAAGTTATTACGCAGAAATTATTATTTTTATAACGTTTACTTAAATTATTCAGTAATGTTTTTTGCCCTTTATTGTAGTTTAAGATACTGTTTTTATTTATAATCACCCAATACCGCAGACACACCTTATGCAATTGAAGCTTCGCGCTATTTTTATTTCGTTTAATTCTTACTTGATTTCCTTATTTTATAAATTGTTCTTCTAATAGGCGGTCATAAAATAAAATTATACAATTTTCGGTAATTAGATAAATTGGACCTAGTTCTTAAACGAGCGTTGTACCAAAATCGAAATGTTTGTTTTTTTACTTCCATTTTCTTTACATTGCGCTAAGTTAATTTTGCGATATGTAACTTCCGCTTTAGTCGAAAAATATTTTCAATATAATCACGAAAATTCCACTTTTGAGAGACTTAATTAACCTCTTCCTCAAAGTCCTTGTGATTATGTATAGAAGTAAGCGTTTTATAATAATAGCATTTTCGTTCTATCTCTGCATATGTTGGAAGATTAATTTCCAGGCTCTTTTTAAAATAAGGGTTTTTATTATAATACTTATATTTCCAAGAGTTATCTTCATAGTGATAATTTAAATTATCCCCGATTTAAATTAACCTGAATTAGCCGTAAAATATATAATCTGCTAATGAACTAAACTTATAGTTTTTTACTTTTACAGGATATGTTACTTTTTATCGAAATAAAACCAGTTGCAACATTATTGAATGAATTGTGAAAATATTGGAAGTGTAGAGTTTTATTATGTTAATGTTCATCATTATAATATAAACCATCATTGTAATTAAAAATAAATGCTTTTATTTGAATTAATATATAAAATGAAATATTTTTTGTCTCCTTAATTTTAATTTTTTGTCATACCTAATGTTTTCTATTGTCATTTCGTTAATGAAATAATTCTTAATTTTTTATTAAATATTTCTCTACCTTATTTGTAATTATAAAAGGGTTGCAATTCTATCCCTAAATAAGTAATTGTGTAACCGATGACTAAGCGATATTGCCCTCGATATTTGTAATCGCACAAAACTATATACGATTTATCTTTAATATAATTATGTAACATGGTCAGGATTTTAATTTATATTAAAGTATATTAGAATCTTTCATAGTTTTATTATTACATTATGAGATAATTTCAAAAAGTAAAACAACATTATCCATCAATATTTAACTGATTCCTCACAAAATCTCCACGATCCTAAAATATAAAAACTTGAATTAGTTTAAATGTTTGCGAAAAAAGGATTTTAGGAAATTCAGTGCTTAAATTTATGAAAATGAAAATAAGCGTGGGAATTTTAAGATCGAGATCATTTTAATTTTATAATCGAAAAAATGTGTACCTAGCTTTTCGAAGAGAAACAAGGAAATATTAATTTCAGCGCTTGTTTTATTATTATTATGCAAATAAAACAAAATGCAGCGGTTATACTATTTGTCCAGGACAAAACCGAGACGGGTAGCTAGTTTCAAATAATACAAACTTATCTAGAAGATAACAAGAAAATGCAAAATTTTCTATAAATTATGAATGTTGGTATTAAAGAGTGTAATATTTCTTAGTGCTTCCAATTTTAAAGAAAGTAGTTAAGAAACATTAACTAGCATATGCAACTAATTGTACTTTTTTAAAACCTGATTTGGAATCAAACTGACATTCGTGAAATGCTCACAAAAAAAGGAAAATTGCATCGCATATAAATGTCTAGATAAATACAATTTCTAAAGATCTTTAAATAGTAAATAAATATCTTTATGATAGCTGTCGACAAAGGTTTTAAAAAAAGATTTAAAACAATTTGAAAAATATATACAATTTATTTTCAGTGTGCTTACAAACTGATATATGCCCCAAGAAAGAATTCAGCTATTGAATGAGAACTTAATTTGCGAGCCAATGAGACCTTTATCTAGACCAAGTGATACTTCATGCCTCATCAAGTTTTCATTAATAGTTTTACTTAATCCATTAAGAGAAAAGTCTATAAAGAGAAGCTATATAGTGTGATTCCTCTAATTTCATGAACGGACCGATTAACTTATGTATTTATATTCTACCTTAGCATAATCAGTAATATTTTTTATAATTAGAAAATACATAATATTTTCGAATCCATAATCTTCTTTTTCCTACATATGTACGAAATAAAGAGAAAATAGACACTGATCCTTTTCAAGAGATTTGGTTTTATGTCACTTTCTTAATTTCATTGACGTATGTGTTCAATTTAGTGATCATAATCATGCCTATCATAACACTAAGTGAATACTAAATACGTAAAGATTACATGTCCGGTTTCTCCTGTTTCATAAACATGCACGAAACACTAAATTTTATATAAGGGAAGCGACTTTAAACAATAATCTAAGTCTAAAATCGCTTCCCTAATTTCATTAATGTGCGGTTTCAATTACGTGTCCCGACTATAATTTATAATATATTAAATGATTACTAAATGTATAATATTTACAAATCTGATGTCTCCTTTCACATATACATGTAAAAAATGTTCTGCATAGTCCAATTTTTCATGGATTCATTTTATTTTTTTCAGAAACCCCTATTAAGTTCTTTATTATGGGTCATATCGCAAAGATGTTTGTAGATTTATTTACTTTTTTATCAGAAAACCCATGGCCATCTTCAGATTTACCTATAGGACTAGCCATATAAAAATATATAGTTTTTGTAGAACAAATTATCATAAAATTTGTCACAAACAATAATGAATAAGATCGAAAACATGCAACAATTTGAATAGCCAGTACTCTAAATAATGATCGCTTGCGAACAAATAAGCAATTTCAAAATTAAAATTCTAAAGTTATCAATTGAACAGTAAACGTATCAAGACGGGACTCATTTTCTAACATGGGTTGAACAATGTGAGTGCACAAAAAACAGGTGAATGTTGCAAGTTATCCATGTGTGCTATAGGCAGGTGAAATGGACTAAGACATCATTCTGTTATATAACAGGCAGGAGTATAAGGCGCTACTAAATTCAAGATCGAAGGGTTATCAAAGTAATCATTTCATAATTTAAAAAAAATCATTATTGAAGTAGATAATGTACTCGTATTAAAAGCATCTATTTAACGAAATTCATTAGCACCAATTTGAAATAGAATGTATATTATTTTGCCAATGTTTCCTAGTAGATTTTTTAACACACTTGTTCAAATTTATCCCTGTGTTGAAATATTATTTGCGAAACATTTTAAACATATAATTTAATAATGTATATTTTCCGCAAAAAATATCGCTTAAACTTGAAAATTTATAGAATATACTAGTGACTCAATAATATCAACAACATGTATTTCATCAACTGATTTATAAAGTTACCGTAGAGTGATTTATAAAGTAACCGTAGAGTGAGTTGGGATTTACTATAAAGTTAGGATATAAAAAAGGTAAAGAGAATATGCCACATTTAATCATTATACCGACAGTGACGGGATTTAGAATAAGATTGCGCAAGAGATGTTTTGAGAAAGTACTAACGACTTATTATTTATTAAAAAAAATTCAACAAAATTACCCAAAGTGTTTTAAATGTACGAGTACAAAAAAAAACAATAAGTTTTAAAGAACATTACAAACAATAATAAAAAGAGTAAAACATGCGTATATCAATTCAAATTAGGCATCAAACTAATTAGTCACCAGCTCAATTACCGCATTCCTAAAATGGTCCAAAAAGACGGAGCAAGTAACCTAGAGTCGCTTGGACACGTTCAAAGTACCATAAGTGAACTTTTAGAAGAAAGTTCACTTATGGTACTTTGAACGTGTCCAAGCTTGTGAAGTTAGAGATTTATCAGTATTGTTTCAGTATTTTTTTGAAACATTGATAAAAATACAGCCATTTATTAGCTAAATATGAAAAATACGAGCAAAATAAAGAAACTACTAAGATAAAAAAGGAAATACCAGAAAGTAAAATTTCGTTAATGTAAATTATAAACACATTGTTTAAATGAAACGTGGAAACAAATTCCTTATAATAATTAAATTTCGAAAAGAAATTTTAATTATTCGAAATTCGATAGAAAAGGTTACTTTGAAAAAAAAACAAGTACATTTAAATTGAAATACAGGCTTGTATATACATGACTTGTATTTACGAGACAGAAAATAGTATATGTCATCGAATGTAAAGAGGATAATATAACAATAGAGTGAATATGAGATTAGTTTTTGGAAAACTAAACTCTTGTTTTCATGAAGCCTTAGAACGCGTTTATACAATAAACATTGCTACATTTGGGTATTATAAACAAATTTCATTGAACTGATTATAAACAAATTGATTGAAATTGGTTGGAACGTCATACAAAAAATAACAAAAAGTTTATTATCATCAGGTATCACTGATAGTATCTTCCACGGTCCTTATGTACCGCAAAAGAATATAATGGTTGGGCACCTTTGGCAATATTGCTAAAATTAATGCTTACATTGAATATATTTGGCGTTAATTTTGTAGAAATTCATTACTCACAATTAAATGAAACTACGTGATGTAGTATTATTATTACAACATCTTCAGGTGGGATATTAGCAAAGATTCTATCTTTGCTAATATCCCACCTGAAGATGTTGTAATACAACGAAACCTAGGTCGTGGTAAAGAAATTAAAGAAAGTAGTAATAATACTATATCACGTAGTTTCATTTAATTGTGAAAATTAATGCTAATGTACGAAAATCCAATGTTCATAACCTTTGCATATTAGGGATTATGAGAAACAAAAAGTTGTCTTATACCGTCAAACAATTTATGATACTTTTAAATGAATAATTTTTGTAAATGTCCGTAAGAAAGTTTCATATTTAAATGGGTTGATTTACTGATAGTAATATCTATAATGTATGAATATAATATATTTAATTCATATGTGGTGGTATATAGATTAGAAAAATTATCGAACAAATTTTGCTTGCAGTAATGAATTATAAATTAGAAATCTTCTAATCTTATAAAACTTAATTTAATAAAAATCAATAAATTGGAACCATTTCAAACATTAATCGCCCCATCTTATTTCAAAATTATCGTCTGAGTTTACACAATCTCATATTATCTAACTAACAATCAGTAACTCTTAAAATATTAACAAACTGATTCTCTCCTGCCTTAGTTTTACTGTATCAATTTATATCCACGCCTCTACTAAATCGTTATAGCTTAACTGATTTGCTTGTCAGCTTCACCTGATCTACACCTTGCCAATGCAATGGGTATTAGTTTATGGATAAAGGTCAGTGGGACTTGTTTCCGCTCGGACTTTACCTCAATTTATTTTACCCAAAACAGGGCTTGAGAGATTAATATCTAAAATTATATCCATAGGTATAAAAATTACAAATTATTGGCAATTATTTACTTACATCGTAAATATGATTGAAGCAAAACTTCTGGTTAAATCAGACATATTTACTTAACATTATTTAAATGTCTTTCATAGACTTTAAAACGTTATAACTATAAAAATATATTTTAAACTATACTTTTAAAATGTTAATCAAATTATTTAGAAATGTTTTTCCTATCCTTTATATTATTGCCATACGAAGAGAGGTCCCAATATTAGGAAATGCTTTTTTACGAGAACAATCAGAGATGAAAACACTTTTTCCATAATTTTCTTTTATTTTACCCTCCATTTGATTTTGATGTATAGTAATCAGATATGTCTATCGGCTGACAACTTTATTTTCATGATTTTTTTATTTAATGCATATAACTGATACATATTATGGATTTATTGTTACGAGAGCAATATCTGACAGTCAACCATAACACCAGTCCAGCTCGGTTCGACGAAGGCCAGGAATCGAACACGGGTTACCGAGGTGCGCCGCGTCCTTAAAAGCCGTGCCTTGTGCTGAATCCAATACACTGCAGCACCGACGTATTTTTGAGTAATGTTTATAGCTCAATTTAAAAATTATCGACATAAGTCAAAGTGAAAATTTATAAAATTTCAAAACTTTAAAAACAGTCTATTTACAGCAAATTTCAGCAGTCGTTTAGAAACAGGGTCTTGATAAAAACGATTGTTCAAATGTTTTTTTTCTTACGTTTGTTCCATGTAACGGATTTCATCAATAATATAAATATTGTTGTATTAACGATAGATTTAGGAAATTGACCAAATTAACAAATATTGTGACTGTTATTAAATGACAGAAAATTTGAATAACCTCTTCCTTGTCACGCAAAAGTGGTTAATATGCGTATATTTGTGTAATGAGATAATGTTAAAATTTGTATATCCCTTGCTAATATTCATTAATTGGATTTTTTTATTAACATACATACGTTAAATAATCACAAATAAGTCGGACACGTTTAGGTAAAATCTCCCGACAAAAAGTACCATGAATGTTAAAAGGAAATGACAATATATTAGCGACGACATTTTTTAGACAATTTAGTAAAGCCTTTGAGAAATTTTAACATCAACTGTAAAATAAATTTCATTCAAAAATCTGTAAAATAAATTTTACAGCAATATCTGAACCTATGTAGATGCTATCCTTGTACCAAACTAATGAAAATGAAATTAATATTTAAATCACCCTTCATTTTCATGATTCATTTTGCTATTACTTAATATGAGAGTATTGTACTTTAACGTATACAAGTAGAAAGATAATTAAATTATCCCTCATGGTACTTGTTAAGGTTTTAATCTCATACGA
This sequence comes from Druceiella hillmani, assembly GCA_039881145.1. Taxonomy (NCBI): domain Eukaryota; kingdom Metazoa; phylum Arthropoda; class Insecta; order Lepidoptera; family Hepialidae; genus Druceiella; species Druceiella hillmani. The sequence continues at coordinate 29,363,198 of JAYKKI010000022.1, read as the reverse complement.
TAGGTTATAAAATATACAAAGTTTCTAATATCGATATTTCATAGGGTTTTTTTAACCTAGGAAAATTGTTATTAATATTTTTTCATTACTTTATAAAGTTTCCTGAATAAAAGTTAGGAAGCAAATATATGTGAAAAATTGGTACATGTGTGAGGTTATTTAATTATGAGCTCAAAAAAGTATAATTGTTCATTTCCAATATCCATGTAATAATGTGCTCACTTTTTTAATGTAATGGAAGGATTTGTGGAGAAAAAATGATAGTGGTCGTTTTTCTTAATCTAATTCGATATATTCTATAATCACTAAAATTTGTATCAACTGCAAATAGGCGACTAGGGAACGACTTATTAGTACGATCATATAGAATTGCTTACATATAATTATTACGGATGGTGTATTATATCTGTACATTCATTTTATCTTTGTAGATAAACCGTGCGAAATGAAGACCCGTCCTAAAAACAAAAGAAAACATTTTTTAGAAAATGTTAGGTAAATCTAGTGAATTGTGTTACAAAAGGCTTTAACGATTTCTTGTTATCGAAGCCAATATGTATTGCGTTATTTGTCTATACGAATATTATGCATTCCAAAGTGAGCTTGTGTGTCTGTCTGTCTGTTTATTCGTTTCACAACTAAATTGTTAAACCAATTTTATTGAAGTTTGGCAGAAAAATAACATAAATTCTAAAAAAGTTTTACCGATATTTATGAACATTTACGGTTATGTAATATTGCGATTTTGGCAAGATGGGGGATACTTTTTTATTGCATACGACGACTAAGTTTAGCCATCTTTAAGAGTTTGCATAATCTCTTAAAGACGGCTTTGAATACAGTACACATGCTCAACACAGAATTTTTTGAACAATAACCCAATTATAAGTTTTCCGAAGCACATATACAGAATATCTTAGTGAATATAAAATATCGTTCGAAAGCATTACACAAACTTCTTTGTTATGTGTCTCGCTTTAGCATTCCGGGAGTCAATGATGAAATTTACGGATCATTATTATCGTTGCTTAAGAATCGCTTAGTATAGATATAGTAGCAAATTTCATTCAAATCTCTCATATAGTATTATCGAATTATTTTATAAATAAATCAAAAGATTTATTTTATTCGTAATAAAAATTGAACATTTACATGAAATATATATATACATATATATATATATATATATATATATATATATATATGTGTGTGTGTGTGTGTGTGTGTGTGTGTGTGTGTGTGTGTGTGTGTTTGTGTTTGTGTTTGGGTGCGTGCGTGCATGCGTTCATGTGCGCGTGTATACACATACAAATTACGACTCTTTTTTTAGTAAAGCAAACAAGAATTAACTCAATTTACTTAGAACATTTATGGCGCCAAAATCGTCTAAGTAAATTTAGTTAATATTTATTTGGTTTACCGGAAAGGGCAGATTGCCTAGGGTTATCGTCAAAACATTTGGAAAATGGTTCCTACATAAAATTAAATTTTTCCTGTCATGTAAAACGGAAGTTCAAAAATAAAAGCGAATTGAAATTGTCGCAAGCTTTAGATGATTACGGCGACAGTTCGTAGAAATGTGACTTTCAGCTTTGTCGTACAAAATAAAAGAAGAAATGGTTTCAAGAAGCTTACAAGAGATTACGACGTTAAACAAATATCACACGCCTGAGATGAGGTTTTCTGTGCTTTTGTTGGAAAAAATTGTCGATTTTTTCGTCTGTCCTTGAATGGATTTGTGAAATTTAAGGTTTTAAATGGTTAATGTTGTTGGGTGATTTTCAGTGACCGAATTTAATTCGTCGTGATGTTGAAGTAAAATGTAATTATTTTGTGAGCATATGTGTTTAATTGACTTATTATAGTATATATTATATTATATCTTATTACATCATAATTATATATATATATATATATATATATATATATATATATATATATATATATATAATTATGATAGAAATATATAATAATATATATATAATATTTATGATGACGATAGAATATATTAAAATATATTAAATTGTGTAGTTCAGATTTTGTATACATGATAATTATATTTGAAATTAGCTGATCTGGCATTAAATTATAAACAATAAATTCTAATTTTTTCTCTAACTGGAGCCCATGGTGGATTGAATAACATATATTTAAAAGTATTAACATTAAGTGTGCACACCAAGTTGCGTATTTTGACATGGATTTAAACATAGCATATAATATAACTAGAGATTATATGTAGGTGTGTCACGCGTGCTACCATTGTGATCCACATGTCGCACATCTTTCTGTGCACGGTGACGTATAATTTAGACGTAGATCAAATACTATAAGTAGAAGAACTTCATAATTAATTGAATATTAGCGCCCAAAAATGCCCTTTTATGTCATAATTACGTTGCAAAACAAAAGGCAGCAAACGGATCTAACCAATTGCAAAATTTTTCCTCATCGGTGAGCTATTTTAAATAAATTTACACAAATTGTGTAATCTTAATAAGATAAAATATCACGTTTCAAAGTAGTCAACTTTGCATATTATTTAATAAACACATACTGTTTTCTACGCAATAAAGTAAATATTTCTTGAAATATTTTATCAATCAAACCAAGGAATCTTAGTTTCCTCGGTTCATTAAATAGTAAAATGCTTTCTAGATATTTTAAACTAATTATCCCTTTTGGAATAAAAAAAAATATTTCGTCTTTATTATTATATGTCAATAATCTGTTCGTATTGATAGCTTCACTTTCATTACTAGATTTTAGAAAAATATGTGTGCGCTGAAATTGAAAAGTCTTGAGTGCAAGTTATCACTGTCTTCAATTTTTTTCTGTTTGTTCCCAAGTACTGCCAAATTATTTTATTTTTTTTCGGTGCTTACAATTATTTGCTATTCCTGTTGAGCAATTAAATCAGAAGATATTTTGATTAATACGAACCATAACTTGTTTTGAGAACCCTTTGGTGTTATATTTAATTAAATTTAGTTTTTTACTTATTATATATTTACCTTAATAATTGTATATTTATATATACAATTATTAAGATAAATATATATTATATATTTATCTTAATAATTGTATTTTAGTCTAGACTTAAACAAATTTTCTTTACCTTTATCGCTATATTCATCCCCTAGATAATATGGAAAGTATCGCTGTCATTTTATTAAACTGTATGGCTACAGTGTTTACTTAGAATAACATATTATATTATTACGTATGCTTACCGTAAAATTTGATATTAAAACTCAATAACTGTGAAAATAGATAAAATAACAGTTTAATAACTTAATTTAATATAATTGTAAAATGTCTAAGCCGAAAAATAATTTAAGTTTGTATATAGAAATTTATAATTTTTCATTAAATTATATTTTAGATAATATATTTGAAAATTATATTAAATTATGTCATTAAGCTGTTATTTCATTTGCTTTTGATTTTTTTGCTATATTCATCCATTAAATTGTACGGGAAATATCCTTGTCATTTCATTAGACTGAAAGCCTTCATTGTTTACCAGGACCATCGAGCGTTCTCTCGTTTAATTTCAATCTAAAACATTAACACGATGTTATTTGTATATTATAACAATGTAGGTGTGTCCAAAATTAACGGAGAACGTAAACATTTTCTTGAATATTCAGCGAATGTTTTAATTATAATGTTTTGAACCTACGAAACCCTATTAGCAGACTCGTTGTGTTTCCATTACTCGATTTTATTACATATATATATTATAACTATTTTGATAGGTTCAGAAATATTACAGTTTCATAAAATATAGTTATCCTCTAAGAAATAAATTTGTTGTATTGGCTTATTTTTACTGTGTAGACAATAAATGAGTAGACAACTATACAATTTAAAAATTGTTTTTAAATTTGCGGGTGATTCTTACTAACGAAATAAACAGGTGTAACTCAAGCATATGGAAACGAGAAAGGGTTTTATGATTTTGAGTGTTGTGATAGGGAAAATGTAATGGAATGTGATTAGCTCCGTGCCCTGAAATATGATCAGAAATTCATTTATTTTAATGTCCGATACGTGTTTTCATACGTTTCCGTGATTAGCCCACTTCTATCTTATTTTTGCTCTGTGGAATTAAATGTGGTTAACTATTTTATTAAATTTTTAGTAGGATCAATATTTACCTGGGCTTTCGATTATATCTGTCAATTATGTAAGTATATTTTGCATAATATATTTTTAAGAAGATACGGGTATTTAAATGATTTCTCACTCGCACAAATTACAATTTATTGTTGGTATAGTTCATCAAAACTTTGAATATCGTTAATCAGTATTTGCAAAAAAGTGAAAAACATTGAGTTTCTTAAATTCTAAAAATACTCTTTTGTTTCTAAACAACTGAATAGCGAGCCTAGTTATTGAGCATCGATTTCTATATGATGTAAATTTTACATATTCAAAACAGAAAGTTGCTTAAAATTAAATAGATGCCGTGTAAAATAAGAACTGGATGATGTTTTTAGTTTAGTTAATTTTCTAAGGTCATTCCTAATTTTCTAGATTATTTTTTATAATACAAACCACAAAAAAAATGGTTCAATTTAATTCCTTAATATAAATAGGCTGAGCCATTAAGCGCGAAGGATATCATAACTTAAATGTTTATTACTACTGCATTTTACTTTTATATATCAATTATACTCACGATATACTTTACATGCTTAAGTCGAAAAATTCAGTCGACATTTACGTGTTTTAATTCTTGTGGTGGTTTGGAACTTGAGTTAGCAACGAAAAACACATACTTCGAAATAATATTGGTTTACAGTTTCGTTTGGGTATAGGGTATTTTATTTTTCTTATACAAAATAATTATGTCTAATGTGAAATTATTAATAAGGAAAAGCTTGCTCGTATTTTATATCGTCATTTTTGAAATAATTAGCATTCCAACGTTGGAATTAAATATCAGAATTTATTTTCATATTTCATTCATTCATTTACGTCTCCGTTAATACTTTGATTATTTTTGTTCTTATATTATAACGCTTTTCCCTTGGAAATCTTCATCCGATCTTTTTAAATTTTCTTCCATTTAATTTTTCTTTCTTTTCAGAGTTCTGTATTCAAAGTAGGAACCCTTACAGTCTTGCCGTTCCAGTTTGATTGTTGATGCTAAAAAGCTGAGATTTTACATGGTTAATACTTATTTATAACAAATTTATGAAACGAAATGTTTAAAAAAAAATTATAGTGTAACTATTCTTCATAAAAATGGGGGGAGGGGTGCATTTAATTTGTATGCCCCATGGTGCAAAGTGTGGTTGAATTCGCCTTCAAAAATATTAGGAACCTTTAATGAACACTTCCCATATACACGAATTGATTTACAAAATGTATTAAGTATTAAAATATTCATTTATGTTAGTATTATGTGTATCTATTTATTACAATCTAAATTACTATTTATAGGTTTCTGAAAAGTATTAACAATAGTAGTACATGTAACAAAATTGAAAGGAAATTCTACACTAAGGAGGCTCTACTTGTAACAGAAGATAAACTTTAGACATTGGGTCGTTAAAAATTCATGAAAACAAGTGTGAAATATCAATTCTAAAAATAACTTTATTTTAAAATGAGCAGTTATTACGTTTGTGAAAGACGTACTAGGCAATGTATTTATATATTTCCGTTGTGAGAAATAATATCATATTATATAATGATTGTAAATTCATAAATATTTATGAAACTCTTGTAATGCGAGTTTTACTCGTTCTCAGAAGCGATTTGTTTTAAAAAAAATAATTTCTCGAATTTCTAAATTTAATTGTAAACAAAATAATTTTGTAACCGATAACTGAAGAGTATTGCTCTCCAAAGGCAAAAATTTGATAGTGTAAATTGGAATAAGAAAATCACTTACCACTTACTAACTGACTTACTCATTAAGAAATCACCACGACTAAAAGTTTATAAAAGTTTTTTATACACTTTTTCTTGGAGGTTACATGTCGGCTGAGAAAGAATTTTTTTTAACTTTAAGCATTGAAGCTGATTAAATTGTATTTTCAGACTAATTAAAGTTTAAAATATAAAAATTTGTATTCCAAATGTCAGATATGAATAAGAAAACACCTATTTAATTGTTTGTATAATACTATCACTTATGCCCCCTTTTTGCATAGACAAAGCTACAACGGGCAGCTAGTTTCAAATAATGTAAATTCATTTGTAATTCAATAAGTAAATGATTACATTCTCAGAATTGATTAAGTTTCTGTTTAATAATGTAATATTTCTTAATGCTTTTAGTCTTGAAAAAAATGCGTTAGGAATATTAAATTGGGATCTGCACCCAACAGAACTTTCTTAATTCTGACTTAGAATCTCACTTAAAAATGAGACGTTATTCAGGTTAATGTTTTTTAAAAAAAAAACTGCATGGCGATTAAATATTTTCCGGCGAGATAGAGACATTATTCAGTAATGGCATTCTAGCGAAAAGGTTACGCCAAATTGATGATCACTTTGAAATGGTACGTTAACAATAAAAGAGGTAAATATGTAATTCTATATATAATATAAAGATAGTTCCGGAACAATTCATGTTGTAAGAGCCCGGAAATATGTAGATATTTCTTTAGAATTTTTAAGAGTTTACGAAAATATATTCGAGGGACTCTCTGATTTAATGTTAAAAGTCGTTAATCAATTTGTCCTTACATATTTAAATCATTTATATTCTGAAAGTGAAACTGTAACATAAGTGACGAATACTTAAAATAAACATGGTCTATTACATTCTTCGTTCTTAGTGTGTTTTTAAAATTTTCATTTTAAGATGAAAATCATGAATATTGTGAAGACACGCTGTAAACCAATTTGTAAAAACTTAGTTAACCATAATCATTTCGAAAGTAAAGATTATTAAATTAAATTTATCAAAATGTCTTGATGAGATTTAAATGAAATTTTATACTAAGAAAGATATATAAAGTGATCATTTTTATTTATTACTACCGATCAGTTTTAGCTTTGGCAAAGGCAGGTAAAGAAGATACCGGGCGCATCGATGCCTGAAAGTAGCGCAAACAATTTTGACAACTTGAAACAACAGCATGAAGTTTCCATTTATTAAAAAAGTACATACAAGGTAAAATATATAAAAATGAGTTTAAAAGAATAGACATAAAATTTAAATTTACAAAAATTCAGACAACTTTGCAAAAAAAGGTCTAAAATATCAAATTGGAAAATTATATATTTTAGGGTAAAATAAACATCATGGATTGTATGTACATCTTGTAGATCACTAGCATTTATTGACTTGTAATAGGATAAATAATTGTCATTATAAAACAAAGACAAAAAACACATGAATTTATATGATTACACTACAGTGCCATTAGTTCCCATAATTTATACAGAATTACTATTGATCTTATTTATGTATCTGTAGATAACATATATATACGAAATAAGATAATGATGGACGACGTTTTATATTTGGTTGGCTAATAAGTTTTTAACAACTAGTTGCTGTCAACAATTTACATTAATAATTTATACGTTGCACTAAATTTAATTTAAGTATGTACCATTATTATCTACTACTTGTCGCCCACTAGTTGTTTAGGGGATCTTCTTTAACGTCGATTTTTTTTCACTTAGACGGTTACTTGGAGAACCAAAGTAACCATTGATTTATTTTTGACAGTGTCACAAAGAATCATTTATATTTTTTACGGAACGAGATTGTTGTGTCAAGTTTCTTGTAGATAAGAAATCCTGTTGAATGTACAGAAAGGTTTTTTGTCCCACGTATGAAAATTTTCAGTATGATTTATTATTGTCAATAACAAACTAATATGAAAACTCATTAAACCGTTCGAGGCATACATTTAACTTTACTTGAAATTGTTAATATCATTGGTCAATAGTACTTGCAGGCAATGAAATAAGAGGCTCAATTTAAAACTATTTATATATATATTAAAAGTATCTTTTATTAAGTTAGATATAAAGTTTTTTATAAGGTAGGGCTGTCCCTTGTGAAACTTTTGCTTTTCTCATCCGGGCTTGGCAGCTGTAAAGGCAGAGTTTTTTATGTATATAACTGACTATTGACTAGATAGCTATATATGAAACTTTCGTAAAACGTACCAAAAACTTTTTTGTTATCAGTTATGTGCAAAGAAAAATGTTTTATTATAAATGAAAATTTTCTTATTTAAAATTCCTGCATATACGACTTTAACATTGTTTTAGACTTAAAGGAATCGTATTATAAAGTATTTAAGTTATAAATGGTGACCACTTTTACTATTAAAAAACCTTCGTTTTTTAGTGAAATGGGAATTAACATTGTTATATTTAGGAAAAACTTAATTTATTTTTATCACCATGTATACGATCAAAGCTCTACGATCAAAAACTCAGGTAGCCTTTATAATGAAAATGGCACAGATTTGAACATTGAAGACTCTCTCCACTTATTCCTTAATTATCGACTGAGCTTATACTGATTCATAATGTATCACTAATAGTCGCTCGTAAAATAATAATATGCTGAGTCCTTCTTCTTTGTTTTATTTTTTAATTTATATCGGCGCCTCTATTAAGTCGTTGTGACATAACGGATACATATGTAGGTCTCGCGTGATCTACGCGCTGCGAATACGATGGGTTTATGGGATTACGGAGACGAGCTAGTGGAACTTGTTTCGACTGGGATATCATATCAGTTTATTTTGCACAAAGGAATTACGAACGATTTACTTACGATTTTTTACTTATATCATTAATAACATTCAAACAAAATTCTAGATAATTTACAAATATATATACTTAAAACTATTTCATGGACGTTAATACTTTGATAACATTTACTTGAATTATTCAGAAATGTTTTTTTTGTCTTCAGTTGCATTTTAATAACATAATGACAATAGTATTATTCTAAATTGATTATATACGAGAAATGAAGATTGCAAACTTTTCCGTGATATCCTTTTATTTTAGCATGTAGTACATGGTGATTATGTTTATCAGCTGATGAAGCAAAAACATCCCAAGCTTTTACACATCCCAAGCTTTTTTAAATAACAAACATGGCTTACACTAAGGTCCTTACTGAATAGACAGAAAAAACGGGTTCGATATTAATTTTTGTTTTTAGTGCAGTATCTTTAAAAGCATGCTTTTCAGTTTTTAAACTATTAATTTATTGTTGCTTATTTTATTCTTTTATTTTTTAACACTGCATCTTTTAATTTCATAAAATTACTGTATTATCACTGGTTTTTGATACGTGTAAAAGAATTTTAAATATATCGGATATCTGGAAGAGGATACAAATTTTTTTAAAAATTCAATTATTTTGCTTAGTATTTTTAGTTCCTAAAATTATTTTTGTTTTAATTTTAAGATATTATTGAATTGTCATTAGAACTACACACAACGGCCGAGTTTCATGACAAAACTGCAATTAGAAGCACATCAAATTGAGATTCGCAAATTTCATTACATTATTACATAAAAGACGACCTAATAAAAGCAGGTTAAAATAGGTGTAACCGTTCATTTCCAATATTTATGCGCAAAATTTTTTAAAATAATTTGAGAATTGGGAAGAATAAAAGGCAGTGATTATTTCTCTTAACAACAATCCATAATCATTGCAATTTTGAATTGACTACATACACGCGACTTGGGAAAGAGTTTTTTGTGAATTAAAGTTTCCTTCGATCGAAAATTATGACTATAATATTAATAGCTCGATGATTACATAATTCGTTAAAACTAGAAGAATTTACTTAGAGTTATTTACATTTCGACTAATGCAGAATTAAAAATATCGTGATTTTTATGATTTAGAATAAAATTGATTAAAATTTTACGAGCGACTTTGAATATCATTGGAAGGCGGCCATGTGCAGAGTTTGTTTTGTGCTCGGTATAAGTTACGAGAAATCATCGTAAGTTGGATTCCTACAGATAATGTTATTTTAAATAATTCATTGAGTTTGTTTTTGAACTTAAATAGATTGTAAATTGATATTCGGATTACCCATACAGTTAAAGACAAAGTTTCATTGACAACACATATTGTTCACAAAAATTTGCTAATCAGATCGTTGGAAGTAAATCTGTTTAGCTTTATCTCGTGCAGTCCATGCTTTAATTATATTCTTTACAAATAATTGTTAAACATATAGCAATTCGGTGCATAAAATTGTTATACATGGTGATAGTATATATGCACATTCATTTTGTTTTTGTGGATAAATCATAAGAAATAAAGACCAGCCCACAAACAAAATAGAAAATTTTTTAAATGGTTCTAGAAAATTGTGTTACAAAGCTTTGGTGATTTCTTTATTACTAAATTGATTTTATTAAAGTTTGGTAGAAAATTTAAATAAATTATATAAAATTATATGATATGTGACCATTTCTGATGACATATATGTGATATCACTATAAATGTAATTGGGTGCAAGATGGTAGGTGATACTTTTTTCATGCTTTGACGACTAAGTACTTTAGTTTGTATAATCTCCTAAAGACGATTTTGAATACAAGGACATACACTCAACCTGTAATTATTTGATGATACAGTATAGTATTTCAGACACATAAGTATTTCAAAACACATGAATAGAACATGTAAGTGAATAAAAAATATCTTTCGAAAGCCTCACGCAAACTCGTCTTACAATGTGTCATGTTTCAGCATTCTGGTAGTGAATCATGAAATTCACGTACCAAAGTTATCGCCGCTTAAAAATTGTCTAACGTAAATACAGAAGTAAATATCGTTTAAATTTGTAATACAGCACATGCACAAACGCACTCTCGCGCCCGCGTGCGTGAGTGCGTGTGTTCGCGCGTGTGTTCGTTTGTGCGTGCGTGCATGCCTGCATGTGTACAAGAAACCGTGCGTCTGTCGCGTGTGTGTGTGTGTAAAATTATGACTGTTACTGGTAAATTAAACAAAATTAGCTCAATTTGTTTAGAATATTTACCATACCAAAATTGCACAATAAATTTAGCTAATATTTATTTGGTTTACGCATGCTATCGCGAGCGAATGGTTATAGGAAGTTCCAAGAAATTACGATTTCAAACAAATATAACACGTATGTGATCACGTTTCCTAAAATTTTTTGTTCGTTTCGTCTTTCCTTGAATAAGCTTTAGAAATTTAAAATTTTAGACGTTTTACACTACTGGAGAATTTTTCATATAGAAATGACTTAATGTAACCAAATTTAGTAATCAATGGTGTTTAAATTTAAGTTTCGTAATTATTTCGTGAGGTCATGTGTATAATTATTTCGACCACGATATAATAAATTCCCATTTATTCAAATATGATTTCGGAAAAAATCAATTGGATTTGAAAATAGTTTGCCTTAAATTAAATAATAAATTTTAATTATATCTTTGGCTCGAACCCGTGGTGGTAGAAGAAATTTTAACATTAAATTACTGAATTTTAATTTCCCTACCACGTCGATAAGAAAATAATATTTTGAATGTATAATTTTATATTGCTATGTAGAGTTCAATTACACGTTTCTAAATATTAACGTTGACGTCCCACCAAGTTGTGCACTTGGGCAAAGGAAAATATTGAGTTTAACTAATATGGTATAACGCTTTTTATTATTCACAACTAAGTGAAACTACGTGATGTAGTATTATTTTTGCATTTTTAAATTGTTTTTATTATCGTAAAAGATGGTCTCCTTTTTTTATTATCATAAAATATGGTCATTATACATTAAAACGTTCCTGAAGAGTTTAAAGCAATATTATTAAAAAAACGTGACACATTCACATATACTCACTCATTCACTGACTGGCTCATCACGAATCCTTTAGAATTAAAAAGCTCATAAAAATTAAATACGGCATGAACGTTTTTTTTGGCTATTACGAACCCCCTAAGAACAATTTTTTTTAGTTTAAACTCTAAAGGAGACCGAATAATAATTTAGAAACAAACAATCTAAAACATTAAATTTGTATTCAGAATTTCAAATATAAATAGCAAAGTATCTGTGTCACCATTTATGTAATACTATTATTCATGTGTCTTTTTTGCGTGGGCAAAGTGGCAGCGGGCAGCTAGTTTCAAATAATATAAATTCATCTATAAAACGATAAGCCTGGAATCAATTAAATTTCTCTTTAATAATACGATATATCTTAGCACTTTTAAATTTCAATAAGAAGCGTTAAACGATATTAAATTTAGATCTGAAACCAATTGAGATTGGTTAATTCTGATTTTAAATATTATTAAAAAAAATGTGAATAATTAAGGTTTTTTAGAAAGGAAAACTATATCACGAGTAAATGTAATTCGTTGGAAAAGTGATATTAGTCGGCAATTGCATTATAGTTAAAAGGTTTCCGCCTAATTTATGATTGCCTAGGGATGGAGTCCAAACAGAGTGAAAGGGTAAATTTGTTTTTCGGCATACTTTATAAAGGTAGCTTTCACCAACAAGAAACGTCTAAAAGAAAGGCTTTTCCGGAATAATATATACCATAATTCCCCCGAAATATCTGCTTTAGCATTCTTAAGAACACAAAAATGTATTTAAGGTCGAAATCAAAGTTAAAACTTATTATTCAACTTGTCAACACATATTTAAATTATTTGTAATGCGGATGAGAAACTTTAACATAAATAGTGTAGATTCGAAATAAACTTGGCTTATTTTGTTTTATCCTATTAATATGAGTTTAAACGTTCATTTTAAAATATAAATCGTCAATATAGTGAAGACAGATAGTAACAAAATTTGTAAAAAATTTAATTAAGTATAACAATTTTGAAGATCAAGTTATTGAATGAATAAAAATGACCTTCTTAAACAGAAAAAATTAAAAAATAAGCTTCTTAAAAGTTTTATCAAAATCGTCATTAAGACAAAAGTGAAATTTTGAATCTTGTTAAGAAAAATTAGGTTATTTTTCATAATAGATCGCAAATATTATTTTTACGGAATTCGTGAGCAAGCAAGATAAAACTTAGTACAGATTTTATCCCGGTCTATCCTCTATCCAGAGATACCACATATCAACCCGTAATACCCGCAGGCTCGACAGTGTCGTCCATAATAGTCACATCAACCTCGATAACAGCGGAAAAAATATTAATTTACATATTAATAGAAACATTTTCAATACAAGTAATAGATTATTTTTAATTAATCTAGGCGATGGGTTCTAAAAAGGTATTATATATTTTGTTATTTTTTCTTTATCGATATTATGTTTCATAAGAAATTATGGATCTTTTGAAAATATAATATATGCCCATTTATGAATGTGGCTCTTCTTTGTTTTCCATTATGGCCACAAGTTTTATTTTATTTTTTGCTCTTTCCTGAGTGTCAATCACTGAATCCTTTGTTTCTTTATATTCTAAAAACACCAGCTTTTTTAACAATCGTCTTCAATTTCTGAATTATTAGGACCGTTTCCACCGTTCTTTTTTGTCAAAATGTCTCAATGACGTATAAACAATATACGTCATTAAGACTTTTTATTTCTCATTATCGATTGGCCGCGGCTTGCAGGGTAATCAAAAAAGATACAGAGTGTGTTAATACATAGAAGGTCTTGCTTTCTTAAAACATCGCCGAAACGTTTAAACTATTCGTTAAAATAATACGACATACAAAGGAAATTTTATCTAAACGAGTTTAGAAGGGAGACTATAAAATTAATTTTATAAATATTGAGAGAGTTTTGCAAAAAAATTCCAGAAAATTGCGTTCAAAAATAGTTTTTTTAATCATAAAATAAACATTATGATTTTTATGTAATAATTACGCATATGTTGTCTTTATAGTACACTCGCCTTTGTTTTAGAATTTTATGAGAAGGCAGTTTTACTGCAAATGGTTTCAATTTTAATCTTAAGTTTTAAGTAGCACTAATGCGGCATTGTAATTTTTACAAAGCTGATAAATTGTATATTTTATAGCGAATAAATCTTTGTCTTGAATAAACCTATCCATTTTTTATGAAAACTGGGACAAAATGGGTTCGCAGTTACTGAAAAAATCGCGGGCATAAAGACGACCTTTATTTTGTGGGATGCATTGATTCAACGACCGCAAAAAAGTGACGGAAATGCAGGACAATCATCATCGCTGCATACATTGTATCTAAATGCGTTTACTTCTTTTTTACAGGTAACTAATTTGTCGCCTTTTTATTGTTTTCAGATTTCTTTAGACTTAATTCTGTTCATGAGTATTCATTTGCATAGCTTGTGCACCAAAAAAATATACTTGTAAATCACTAGCATTTATTGACTTTTAATAATCAAATAATAGTTATTATGGTAAATAGCTTATTTCGTTATTATTAATGGATGTAACAATGAAAACGTAAAATACACAAAGAAACAGAAAAATGCATACACAAATCTTTATAATTACACTATAATGCTACTTGTTCCGATAATTTACATTTAGTTTACTTTCCGTCTTTAAATTAAATTGAATGTTGAAAATATTTGGCGTGAATTTTGTAAAAATTCATTATTCACAATTAAATGAAACTACGTGATGTAGTATTATTTCTACTTTCTTTAATTTCTTTACCACACCCTGGGTTTCATTGTATTACAACACCTTCAGGTGGGATATTAGAAAAGATTCCTAATATCCCACCTGAAGATGTGTTTGCTAATATCTCACTTGAAGATGTTGTAATACAACGAAACCTAGGTCGTGGTAAAGAAAGTAGAAATAATACTACATCACGTAATTTCATTTAATTGGGATTAAATTGAATATTAAGATAAAATTAAGAAATGATGGAAAACGGCATGTGTAATTCGTTTTAAATTCCCAAATAATTGATGATTGAGAAGTAAAATTTAAAAATATTTCTTGTTTTGTCAAAAAATTTGCTGTGTCTTTACGAAACTTATAAAGGACCGCGATAAAGATACAATTATGGAAGTATTGACAAATTAAGGTTGAAATAAATTATCACAAATCAAAGGTTCGTTGTGGCAAATATTTTTATTAGCTGTCTAACACCGTTTTTCTTAAATTGTTGTATTACCAATTACTTCGACTTTTATTTAATTTCCGATTTTTTTTTCAAAGCTATTTTAGGAATATTTTTTTGTGAAAACCAAGATTTTTCTTCTTATATAAAATAAATTAAACCGTTTAACTTTTCTACATTCGTAAACTTTTGGTTTTATTTACGAAATATTGCTTAGACTGGGAACCCATAGCATTACCTGCTATGGGTTCCTAGTCTAAGCAGTAATTAATATTTACTTAATTATACTAATGATTTAAAAGAATAGAAAAAATAAAGCAATATTCAATTTTCCGGAGACTAAGATGATTCGATCTCTTCATATCAATCACATTGCTATTGAGATTGCAATCCAAATATAATTAATGTAATTAGTCATTATTTAATTGAAAAAAGAAATAAAAATAAGCGATTTGTCCTAATAAATTTATTCGATGACAGCTTCCAAAAACGGATATAATTAGTTGTTTCTTTGAATATTCCGTTATCGAGTCAACTGCACCAAGTCAATTAAGAAGTACTCAAAAACAGACCATTTAAAGAGAAATTCTCTGAATTTATTTCTGGTTTACTCAATAATTAGTCTCATATGAGGGAAAGGAATCTTTCATAATTTTCAGTCTTTTAGGCAAAGCTAGGCACGATTTAGTTCAATGGGCTTCATTTGCATTCAAAATAACCAATAAACGTCATTGTCAAGATTTGTTTAATTTTTTAAACCGGTTTCGAAGAATTAAAAGTTTTTACATGATTCATAAAATACTTCTGGATAAACACATTTATATTATGTAGCCATAGTATATATGTATATATCAGTACATCATTTATAATTAAAATTTGTCATGAACCAAATAATCTGCATTATTTTACTAATTATTGCAAAGTAGAATTGTGTAACATCGTTAACAATTAGGCTAATTTTTTGCAATGACACAAAAGTATATCTACATACTAGCATGGAACACGATTTTTTACTTCAAGTCAAAAATAAAAGCAGAAATCTTATTTGAATGTACGATAGAACGTAAGAACGATAGTTATCAATAAAAAAACTACTTTGAAATCTTCCTAAACCATTACATAATACGACTACATTGAAATATTACTTTTAACGTTGATAGATATGCCAAGTATCCTTAAATGTTTTATATGATTAAAAATATATGGCACCTTCGTAGAACGAGTTGTGTTCGTATTTAATTTTTTTTAATTATTGTATGTAATGTTTTATTTTCAAGTCTATGTATTAATAATGCGTTAAGAAAAATGTTTGCTTCTAAATTGAAATTTGCCTAATTTAAAATTACTAGTTTCAAAAATGTGGAAATTGTTTAGTTGTTAAAGAGTTAGATAGAAATTTTATAATTAGATTGAATTAGATAGGATAGCTAAAGATTAGCAAATTAATTCAATTTCTACATGGTAACAATTTTTCCTACCCAGAAACAGGTCTAAGAAACTTTTATTACCGAATAATACATTTGTATTTTTATATTCAGGAATGACTTAATTTATTTTTATAACCTGGTTGAAAGCTCCGGGATCAAAACTGAGATTAGCTTAAACGAAAATGGCAAGGTTTCGAACATTAAAGTGTCTCTCTACTTATTCCTAGATTATTTGCTAAAATTATACTGCTTTATACTATTTAACTAATATTCACTCGTAAAATAGTAATATACAGTCTCTCTTACTTTGTTTTAGTGTTTCAATTTATATCTCCACCTCTGCTAAGCCGTTATACCTTAACGGATTTATGCGTAGGCCTTGCGTGACCTACGCGTTGCGAATACGATGGATTTATTGGTTTATGTAGACGAACTAGTGGAACTATTTTCCAGTGAGAATTTATTTTGTCCAAGGGTAGGTTTTGAGGGGTTTTATATAAAACTATACACATATGTTTATTGTGATTTGAGTGAATTTTGGTACTTCAAATTATTACCATATAAATATATTAACATTTAAACTATATTTCCTAAGATTACATGATTGCTTTTTTTGTTAGCCCTGTATTTTTAAATTATCATAAAGGACGAAATTATTCTGAATTGCTTTTTATGAGAAAGAATTTTTCAAAATTTTCTCTTATTGTAACATAAAATGAGTAAATTACTTGGCATTTAGCGAATAATAAATATTCATAGGCTGGCGACTTTATTTCGGACTAATATTTTTCAATTTCATATCAATCATTTTTTATCAACACAGGAAAAAGAAACCAAGAGGTTAATCAACCAGAATTGCAAATTATCAATTTAAATAAAATTGTAAATGGGAAAAATTTTAAATCATTAAAATGTTATATTTATGATTTTAGTTCGAAAAAAGAAGACCATTCGAATATGTATTTGTTTCTAGGTTCTATGCGTATAACAGACATTTCTCTTGAAATCCTATACTTTTTCAGTGCGTCAGAAGGCATTCACAGAGCTTTGTCAACCCGATTGGTCCTAAAAATCACGAAGAGTTTAACTACAAATCTTGGGGATAGTCTTTAGTTTTCCCAGCACAATCCGTCGCAAGTTCTGTTTTTAACAGCGACATTTCGTTGTTCTTTCAAAGTTGTTATCTTGAAACCTGTTTGAGAATGTACATGGATACCAATCCAGGCGTATGATCTATTTAGTTTTATTTGAGGCCTTTTATTTGTTACGTAATCGGAGCTTCCTTGCAGCAATCTAGCAAGTTTTCGTTCAACATCTTTTCAGTAAAGATATTCAGAAAATATATTTAAGGCATCGGAAATGGTTGGCTTATCAGAGACTGGTCGGCGAATGTGACGAAGATATGAAGTCATCTTGTATCCGACTCTTTGTCGTTATTGTATAAAAGATTGAACGAATAATTTTAACCTTTTTATACCATGCAATTAACGGTAATTTTAAGAAAATATTCGAATCAATAAACGTTTTGGGCTTTATTTAATTTATATTACAAGACAATTTTAATGACTTTTTAAATTATCATTTTAAACAACTTATAAGGTGAAATAATTTAAATACAAAACTCTTAAAATTAAAATAAATATTTCAAACACTTTTATGTGAGAATTATCACATCAAAAACACTAATATGAATATCTAAATAAATTTCAGTGTATTTTCTATGAAACATTTCATGATTTTTAGTAAGCTTTTGAAAAAGTTCAAAACTTAATTATTAATAGTACTTATCCAATAGAAGAAATCATAAAATCAATTTCTGTCTTTGATTATGTAAATACTTTTTGCATACGAAAGTGATCAAAACTAAGTTAATATAAAAATCACACTTATAAGTTTTCTTACGATCTAACTTAGTAACACTTAACATATCTTAATACAATTTATTACAATGATGATTAATTTTTCTCTTTTAGTATTTTCAAAGGCTGTATATAATACGATAAGCGAAGATATATACGAAGCTTTTCTGATTTTTACGTTATTTCATTGATTGTACAGTAGCCAGTAAATAGGTGGATTTCGTTGTCACTAAAAAGCTATAATCTCCTTCTCTGTTTTTTATTCTTAAATTAAGTTAGGCACTAAAAAGCTATAATCTCATATTTCCGATATTTATGAGTTATAGCATGAGGTAACAATTTTATATTGGTCGAAAGATATATAGGAAATAAAATCGTGATCGTTATGGCAAGTTCCAAATTCGTATACCCTAGCGTTTTTAAAATTAGAAGAAAAGTCCGAAATCGAGACTACGCAAAGATTTCTTAGTATAATGTATAATAAAATTCAAGTTTCCTTCGATCAAATATTGTAACTATAATGTATAGTAACTCGATATAGTTAGTTAATTTAATAAACCTGAAAACTATGGAACATTTAGTTTAGTCATAATTGAAAGCAATGCATAATTTAAAATGTTTTTAACATCATGATTATAAATTTAAATTTTATGAGAGACTTCAGAAATTATTAGCTGGTGGCTATGGCAGAAATTACTGGAAATTATATTGTGTTTGAATATTACAAATAATATATCATGTTGCATTTCGTTCAGTATTTTTGTGAGGTTAATTAGGCCATAAGTTGATAATAGAATAATCCATCTGGGTCAATAAAAAACTTCACGGTAAAACCAATAATTCTTTAGAAGATTTTTGCAGTAAATCCATAAAGTTTCACCCCGTAGAGTGCTTTTCTTTCAAAAGTGTGAAGTTTGGTAGTCAACTCTGCGTATTTTGTGTTGTCTTTGACAAGTTGAAAGAATTCGGCAGCACTCGTAATTCATGTCCATTCTCGGATGTCATGTAACCGTAACCTTCATCTATGATCGGCTTTCCTTCATTATTACTCCACCCATCATTATTAGTTGCCAAAGCTCGTACAAGTCATGCGTGAGCACATACCTCAAATATCCGAATTTCCGTTTTCTGGTGGTTTAATAAAGCTTGACTTTGTGAGCAACCTGTAATAGAACCTCCTTATTGGTGATTTTCTGAAACCAAAATGTAGACATCATGGGTCTGTAGGCCCTTATTTAGAATATTTCTATACGTTTCCTGAAATCTTCCCTAATAGTCAAGGCCAATATAAAAGTATTGGCAAGATTTAGCACTGTAGAAGACGAATTCGAACTACGATTTTAAGGCTACGATTGCAAAGTACCATTTTTATTATACCAAACATTCTGGAGACAATTATTGTAGCATCATCAGGGTTTAAATTTTATTCCTTAATTTATAAACAAATAGTAAGTTCTCCCATAAAATTATTATGGATGATAGAAGTACATGTACATGTATATTTATTGAATCTTTTTTGATTAACCGTACGAAGTAAAGATTAATCCCACAAACAGGAAAGGAAATTTTCTATGTATAATTAATAATTCATGAGAATTATATGAAAGAGACGTTAAAGATTTTTTGCTACGCTTGATTACGTAATTTTCCAACATTAATATTATTAACACGAATGTTAGTTTGCCTATCTGTCTCTTTTGGGACGTTCTGAAGAGTAAATTACTGAACCGATTTTAATATTTTATTAGATAATCTAAATCAGAAGAGATACCCTCACTCACCCCCATAGGAATTTATTTCGAAAAAAATCCGTTCTTAGTGAGTGTATATGTCACGTAAAGAACATTTAGGCCAAATTTCAAGCTTGAAGGTCTTGTAAGTCCATATAGTCACACCAGACCAGATACTGCCACTGATTATAGTTTTAGAGATCTGGTGATAAGTGGGTGAGTGAATGGTAACTCTTTTTTTTTGAGTAAGTGAATGGTAACACATACGCTGTTCAATTGCAACTAGATCTAAATGAACTTGAAAATTAATAGGTTTAAAGGAAAACCTACGTCATCAAGTATTTTAATTGTTCATACTAATGGTTACATGTGAAACAAACGGTGATATGGTCTGTAGGGTATTTTTACTTTTCAGATAAGAATGAAACCAATTGCTGCGATGTTATTAAAATTGATATGGAGTTATTAACTGTGTCACTTTTTGTACTAGTCACTTTCACTAGTTTGCGCTCAGGAAACGGAATTACGTATAGAAATATGTATTTGTATTTATAGAGATATTAAAGTGATTTTTTTACTATATCCTTTATTTTCCTCTAACATCTTGTTAATTTTTGAAGTAAAACTTCTTTACGCACGCTTGATTTGGGGAGTAAACTTGTGAATGGGTGACGAGAGCGTTACGAAAAGTGTGATCGGGCGAGGCGAACAGAAGTTGAGAGGGAGATATAAGTTAGTGAAGACAGAAAGAAAGAGAGTCTTCGTATATTACTGTAGGAACAAGAGAGAGAGGTGCGAGCACACATTTTCTTTCTCTCTTTCTCTCATAGCCAGTTATGTTTCGTATATCTAAGATACAGTGCAAGCCTATTGTCAGTATCACACTGCAGGAGCAAGAGAGAGCACTTCGCGCCCACATTTTCTTTCTCTCTTCCTTTCGTAGCCAGTGCATGGAATATATATATATATATATATATATATATATATATATATATATATATATATATATATATATATTTATATACGCGAGCTTGCTAGCGTTACGCGAATGGTTCTACGTTTAAAGTGAATAAAATTGTAAATTTGAAGTTTTACTTCAGTCGTGTGGTCTAAAGCACACTCGTTTTTTATTTTTTCTGGTGGTCCCTTATAAATGTTGTGATGATCTAATGGTGAAATTCCGCAAAGAAAAATGAAATAATTTAACTGATGGTAGTAAATCAACCGTTATTTAGAATATTTACCACTGGTAATCGTTATTGACAAAATAACTTCACCATGTCAGAGTCTGATGATGAGTCCTGGAGATGAACAATGCAACTCCTTAACAAGTGGCGGTAAATCAACCGTGTTTCTTTATAACTTGCAAAATTACTACTAAATTGGTTATACTTTACAAAATAACTTCGTCATAGACCAGGTCAGGATCTGATGATGAGTTCTGGAGATATATTTTAAAAAATATATTTTAAAGTCGTTCGAGAGTCATTCTATCCATTTAAGAAAAACGGATCAAAATACGTCCAACAGTGGCTGAGAAAATCGCATTCGTATAAACAGACGGATGCGGTGGGGGATTTGGATTTATAATACGTATTGATTTAAGGTAGCGCGAAAGAGTGGTGGAAATGCAATACAGTAAGGGCGACTTAGTTTTATGATATGTATTGGTTTAAATGTTGAAAAATTTATAAAAGGTTGAAAATACAGTATAGTAACATGGCTGTGTGTATTTTACCAAAGCACGTTCATCTCTTTTTCACAGCCATTTCATCACTAATTCATCGGCCAATTCATCATTATCAGATCACAACTATGTCTACTTAATCCCATGTTTGTTTTCTTTCGTATGGTTTATATGTCAAAAGGAATCTAGTAGATAACTAGCATTTATTTATTTGTAATAATATTTACTAAAATAACTTTAACTATTTTATTATGGATTCGGTGGGGAAAAATTAAAACACTATGAAAAGTAATACAAAAACTTATGTATAAACCTTAATAGCATTACAATGATACTATTTCGGGCAATTTATATATGGTTTTTACCCTGAAAATTTATAGATCAGTTTATTTATCAGGACAAGATAAGGTAATGATAGAAGTCGACATGTGTAATTAGTGTTTGTATCCCAAAAAATAAGTCACAAAAATATTCCATATTTAATTTTTGCTATAAACGTAAATAACAACAGGATGCAAATAACGAAAATAAATAAAACTATAGCAAAGCAAAGGTGTCGCAATGTACACGACCTGTGCATGCTGAACGCGAATCTCGACAAAGCTCGCTAATGGCGTTAGAGGAAAATTGCGTTTCCGCTATGGGCACGACTTTCGCTCGTCGTATGTTAGATTTCAACTAGCGCCAGCTGTAAAATGCTTAACGTTAAATTCTACAAGGGAATTTTTTTTACATTTTAAGCTTTGACCTATTCTTTAGAGTTTCTATTATAGAAAATAAACCTGTGTTTTTCCAAAAATCAAAAAGTACTAAACTAAATATATTACCTGGGAAATTATATTTTTAGCATTTTTCTCGAAAATATTGTATAAGATAATTGTAAAATTATCAAGTTCCATAGTGATTTCAACTTCGGTAATCTGACTTTAATTTAGCTATTTATACATTCCGTAGAATATTATTACTCTCAAAAAAACATTTTGATAAACTCACTACCTTACGTTATTTTGTCGAATGACACTGACAATTTGTCAATGTCAAATTGTAGTATACAAAACTAGAAACATGTAATTTTTACTTTTGTATGAAACATTAGTGAGGGAGTTGAGGTTATGGATTTAGGTTAATATTTATCAAGCGTATTCTAGATCGCGGGGTAGCAGGATACGCTATAAATAGCGAGGACACGGAACTGGAGGACGCCGGCGTTGGTTCACGGAAGGCAAGTAATTTTGTCGCTAAATTTCAACAATACAATTTCAACGCGACCAACACTGTGACTAAAAACTAGTCTATCAAAAATATGTATATTTTTAGTATAATCCTATATAAAATTATTGTAATATGTGTTTGTAATACAATTCATTGCCTATGGTATTTTTGATATATTTTTGATTAAAATTGCCATTGGCTATCCTTTAATCATAAATTTACATTAATTAACAAAATTACTTCCATAAGGATTACCTACAAATTTCTTTGTTTTTTTTTGGGGAAAGTAAATGTATCTTAACTTTTAAATAATTTGTGGGAAATTTAGGTCAAACCTAGATTTTTTTACATATAAAAGACGGGTTAAAAAATTTGTGTCTTTGGGTTTATCTAATAAAGAACCTCAAATTTATTTTCCTTAAATCCAATAATTTTCTTAATTTTTTGTAGCATTTGCATTTAAACGTCCTTCTCCCATCACTTCCAGTAGGGAGCCGACTCTTACTCGATGTTATTCGTATTTTCATCTTTTGACGAAAATAACTAATAATCAAAAAGTATTGACGGAGTGTAAATATAAACAGGCCACAAAATATATTATATATTTATACATTGAAATTAAGAGCCCCATATTATAGGAAATAAAAGCCACAATTATATATTTGTATATTGGAATTAAAAGCCCTAAAATAATTTTTTTGTCGAAGCAGTTAGAGATGCAAAAGTTGTAATTTTTAACGGCCATTGCGGGAGTTTTAAATTAAAGTACGAGTGTTTGTAATAATTATCCTATAATGGCCCTTACTTTCGGAAGCATCCATACCTTTTCACTAAATCACATATTGAAAATTCATGAGTTTTAAGTAATCACAACAATATAACGATTTCTTTTTAATTTGTGTATAGATGCACGTAAACCTTTTTGGACTGCATTTAGAAACTGACTCTTCAAAAATAATGACGTGCAAGAGTTTTGATAATTAAAACTTACAAATTGTAATTACTATTACTTTGAAAAAAAATCGGGTAGGCTGTATCAGGGATGCAGCCGCAGTGGAGTATGTGAAACATCTTGAGCATACCAGGGGTTTGCACTATTTTCGTCAACCGGAATAATAATTAATTGTCTCACAATGCCGTGTTGTCCTGCATATCGCAACAGTCGCATCCGCTTGTACAACAACCTTGTAGAAAGGACCCTCCCTTCGATCGGCCCTAGCCCGGCGCACATGTAATCAGCTTTAATTGTGGCCTTATACTGTCACTGACGGGTGTAGCCTGGCTCCTTCTTGTGAATGTTGATGAAGTGGTCTCGTTCTCTGCTACCATTGCAGTCACAGTTACAACAAAGTATGGTGCTTGAGACCGCCTTTCGTTGCTTGAACCTGCCGCACTCGTAAAAAGCTGTAGTTCCCGCGCTTTGCTCAATCTTACATGTTTTCTGTGGAGAGAAACACGTTCCGCCAAGGCTAAAGCGGGTCGTCGAGGGACGGAATCTCTTTTTCTTGCTACCCGAGCTCTTACACGCTAGTTTTGTACGCCAGCAACATTTACGCCAGCAACTTATGCATTACCAAGTGATGCCTCCTATCTTCTAAGTTATGGTACTAAAATAATGCCGGTATGTGTTATACTTCCAAAGTTATAAGCCATCTTACCATAACATATTTCGTTACACATGGTTTTTGCAAGAGACCCCTTTCTTATCGAAATGTAAGAGGTATCACGTCAAAATCCAGGTGAGATATGCATAATAATTAATAGTTATTATTATTATCATTTCTTTATAGATATAGATTGAAAACAGTACGTATAAACACAATTAATTTAAAACAGTACGTATAAACACAATTAACTACAATTAAAGTTAAGGCGTGTAGCCTTCGATTTTGTAACCATGCTAATGGGTGTACGTTCAGTAGGTGGTGTTAGTTTCAGTATTCGTACAGAAATACCATCCATACTGACAGCTTCGGTCCTTAAAGAATACGAAATCCGCGATATAGTGTCACTTACCGTCTAAAAACCCATTTTTGTCTCTCCGAAACGATGGGTACAATAAAAAGAAAAGAAAACAGCATCCGTTCTACCGAGATAAGGCAGCATTTAAAAGTGTTGATCATGTTCGCAGAAGTGGTGCGCCAGGTTATTTTCTTTACTTTTACTGATATTTCATATTATTTGCAAGCCTTGCCATAGATGTTTGCTGTCTCTACGATGCTTGTTCTCATAAGAAGTAAAATATGCTCTTCTCCCCCATCTTAATGCCATGATAACTAGATTTCTCAGCAGTTTTTAATATTCTAAATGTATGTCTTTTTTTTATTTAAGAGTTTTATTGCGGATTAGACTACGCAGACGTATTATGTAATGGATAGTATTCGTTGTCCATGGTTCAGATGGAGTTCGCGCTTTTCCCTGCCTCATCGATGCATAGGCATTGAAAATCGACAAAACGTTAATGTTCAATTTATTGACAATCTTGTCGATATCGTACCCACTGCACCTCTGTCTCACTGAACTTTAGAAACTACCGAATCAAACAATTCCATATATATTTCATTGAGACAACGAGAACGGAATTTAAGACCCGGTATTTGAGGTATTAGGATTTTGAAAATATCATTTAGGAAAGGGTGGCCACTTAAATCTTGGTTAAGATTAATCAATATATTATGTTTAATATCACACGGACTACAACGCTCCATGCAGTTAATGTTCATGAAGATGCTTGAATCTATCTGTTTCAGTAAGTCTACATTGAGATCACCAGTGAAGAAGAAGTATTTATCAATGCAGCTAAGGGTAGTTACCGCCTTGCTTAGTAAATTTTTCTAGGTCACATGGGAATATTTATTTTGAATATTGGCACAGAAATGGATTTTTGAAACCAAATTTTTATAAATCAAGAGACTTTTTCCAGTAAAGCACAAAAAACTATTATAATTTGTGTCTGAAAATTTTGTTATGAACAATGATAGCTACTAAAAAAATAATTATTATAACAACATTTTAGTTACATATTAGGTCCCGTTATATAAAAAAAATAAGTGCCTTCAGTGTTTCGTACTTCAAAAAGAAAACATAATAAACCTTTTTGAGTTTATTATGTTTTCCTTTAAGTAATAAGATAGATAATTCACTATTCGTCTGTCTACAGTCATGCGCTCAGAATCCGTTCGACATAGAATATTTTTGTTTGGATTAGCAATAAAGCATAGAAATCGAGATAGGTTTTGATTGAAAATTTAAAATATTCCCATGGAAATTGTTTTTAATTTGTTAATTGGAAGATAGAATAGTAGTAAATGGACGATGGAGTTTTTGTGCTCGTGAAAATTATTATCGACAAATCACTCACAACAGAAATATGTAAGTAGATATAAAAATAAATAAGTTGGTAAAAGACTAAGGTCTTTTTGGTAAAAGACTAAGGACTAAGGCTTTTGCATCCGGAAATCTAGCAACAAAAATTCATTTAATTTCAAAAGAATTGCAAAAATGTTCTTGAACCTCGTTCAATTCATTATATAGATATAAGCAGAGTAGATGCGTTTATCTCCCAAATATTAAGTATAAGATGAAATATTACCATATTTAAAATATTATGAATTATTTATGGTACTTGGAAAACATCGACAACAAATTATATCCCTGCAGAATTATTATTTTTTTTAGGATTCCATAAGACTTAATATTACTATATATAAAACTTTTTGAAGTTTAGATAAATCTACATAATAAATATTCTATTCTATCCCTTCCAACCCGACCATATACATAAATAATAACAATTGTAATTTTTGCTACCTTCCTCAAGGTAGACAATTCCTGTATATCTAATTAAAACAAGATCCAATGCGTTATTGTAATTTTAAAAATATAGCTTTATTACATTTCTTTTATTTATTAACCGATGCGGCACATTTCTTCACATAGAGTTAAGTCAACAATATACATCGACAATTACAGTCATACAAATATCCTATAAATAAAATTATTATATTATTTAGTCATTACCTTGCAGTCTATATAAAGAATATAACTGTAAAAGAGTAAATTCTGTTCATGGAAAATATTTTTAAAAAAGGCGATTAAATTAGCGTACAGAATGATAATAAAATCCAGAAAAACTAATTTTTTATCTGGATATTATGTATTAAATAGAAGAAGCTTACTTGGTGAATATTATGATATTATTATTGCCAACGCCATCTTTAGAGTTTTTTTAAAAACTTTATGCTGATAGATATATGATGATATGATACTATTAACCCCATCTGTTAGTGGTGCGGGAGAACGTGTATTTATGCCTGGCTTACTATTGATTCTCGGTAAGTTTTCTTTACGCTTTAAACGTGTGCAATTCCTAAGCAGCGTCTGCTTTACTATGACCATTAACAAAGCGCCAGAGCAGACGCTGCACGATCTAATGATCTAACTGCCTCCTGCTTTTCTCGCGGACAACTTTATATAGCGCTCTGCCGCATAAGCAACGCAGAAAATCTATTTCTCTGTAGTCAAAACAAGAAATATGGTTTATAAAGAACTTTTTAAATATTTCAAATATATATTTTTTGTTTTGTTACTCTATTTAGCTAAATACAAAAACAAGTTTATTATTTATAAAAGCAAAGAAACACGAAAAAAACAGAGAAATGGTTATGTTCATTTTACTTAATAACTTTTCTTATTCCAAATTCGACGCGGACGCGGTTTGTATAGATAACTACTAAAAGATGTCATTGTGTGTGCGTTTGATAAAAATACAATTGCTCTTTTTAAATTATTCAATGTTTTTTAAATTAATTACATTTTCATAATAATATTAAGTTATAAATAAATGGGAGATACCATGCATTTATAATATTTTTAAATCTGTTGTAAAAATTCAGTTATGGCATAAAATGTTAATTTCCCAAACTACACCTTATTTAAGTTTTTAACTGTTATTGACAAACTTGTTACCTCAGATGATTTATTATACGCTTTGATTTTCACGTAAATAACCTGCTCATTTGTTATTGAAACACTTTTATGAGGCAAATAGTTTATCTATGTATCAAGTTCAGTTATTATTATAATATATATATTTCTTTTAATAAATCACAATTCACCAAGAGGCTATGAAATATCACTTATATCTAGGTAACAGTAGGGTTTTGAATATCAATTTATAGTAAATACTTCGCAAAATCTCTTGCATCTCAAAGTAAAACAGGATAGAGTTTATAAGATCGAACTTACGAAATCAGTTGTGTAAACCGGGTCGTACCTCAGAAGGGCGGAGGTTCACTGTACAGAAAGCATTTCTATTGACACTGCGCCTACTTATTGTAGTACACATACTTTTATCTCTGTGTCTACTTTATTAATCTGTGCACCTCACACTAACTAGCCATTATCATGCTGATTTATGTTTAATTATGCTATTATATTTTCCCTTTCTATGCCAGCTAAGTAGTCAAATTTTTGATAATTTTTGATGATCTAACGATTACGATTACCATCATAACTTCCGTCGCAATAAGAAAGTAAATTATAACCTATGCCTCTACTTTAAAATTGTTTGAGATCAAGCTTTAGAATGCAAAATTACGAAAGAATAAGAAGGAGTAATTTACAATAAATATGATAAACTTTTTCTATTCAATTCACTGTTCCAATATTTCTATCTTTTAAGATCTCATGAATGACTTTTCTTAAATATCAACAAAAACGTGGAGGAAATAGAAATCGGGCAACTGATAGACCGGCTGATAATTTGCATGGCTGTGAGTAAGAGACAATCGTTAAAAAATCTATTCATTTTTCTTGTTGTTGCCTATTCTGAAGTATTTTACAAAAGTGAAGTATATTGGCAAATCGCTTTTAGTTTTTGCTACGAGTTAGCATATAAATCAAAATCATAACTTTCTAAATTTATCTTGAATTTATAGCTAGCGTAAAACCTATCGATTGTTTTGAGAAATTATTTTCAGTTACTATACCTGCAATATTGTCATTTTCATTAAGCAAACATTTTACAAAGTTCCGTCACTGCGCATCTCCGAAATGCTTATTGTTTTATTTTTGCGTCCTTCTTTCACAAAATTCAAATTATTATTCTTGTGGTATAAAAATGAAGATTATTTTGTGAATAATTACAATTTAGAATTAAATTCTAAAATTCTCGAAATTATAAGACACATGAAATAAAAAACTTAAATAAAATATGTCAAAGTAATTCTAAATTTATGTATTTTAAGTCACGGTCCCAGGATAATGTTATACATAATTCAAACTTGTGACGACAAGCAGAAACTAAGTTTCGGCCTTGACTAAAATTGTGCCTCAGAAATATTGTCGTAACTCTTTAAAAATGATATAAAAAGTATTTCTAGTCTCTTATAACATATATCTTTTGCGACAGAGCCTTCCTTTCAGATGTTCTTTTGCCGCTGGAAGCCATTTGCATGATATATGTGGGAAAACATATTTACCCTTTCATACTGTTTATGTACCATCTCAAGGCAATCTTAAATTGTACACTAGCCTTTCTGCTAAAAAGTTTTATATAATGTTGGTTCCGACTAATATTTTTATTTCATTAAGAAATAATTATACGTGGTGCAATTTTCATTTTAAAACAATTTTATTTTATGTAGGCGAACGTAGAAAATGAATTAATGATAAAAACTTAATCAGTTAGTTAAGAGCAAAATGAATATCTCTTGACTTGCCTTACTAAAAAGTATAGAAATTTTGACGTATTGTTGGATGATATCTATAAAAGTTGGTGTTATGCAAAAAAAATATTTAAAAGTGAAATTTAGAAAATAACTTGTTTTTACTCGTGCCTAATGCCTCCATGCATCCTTTTGCATCTAAAAAAATTAATGAAATAAAGAATACAAAGAACGCGAAATGGTAACTTCGCGGCTCGTCATTATTAGAAATATTATAAAGACAGTACGATTTTTATTTGATGATATGCAATTAGCACGTTCAAATAAATGTATAATTTTTAATGAAATATATAGTTGCACTTAAACTTTTATCGCTTAGAATATGAACGTAGCATAAGCGATGAACTAAGGATACCTCAGTGAAATCCTGATGTAAATATATGATGTAAATTATCCATTTCATTTCAAAACATCATATACATTTCATACCAATCTCAATTGATTATTATTTATATAATGAGTTATACACAGTTATAATATAATTGATCGGTTGGATGTCATTTTTTGGAAATATTTGTAGGTATAAACATTGGCTCTGTATAGCGATGTAGAGGGAACGTGGAGAATATTACACTGCACGACGATTTTATATTAAAGCGTAAGGTTCATGTGCTTAAAATGTTTCATATACTTTAACATTACAAGCAACGAAGGAAAGTTTACCAAAAACGAAAAGAATTTAGTTTACTGTAAAAGCAGTCGAGGTCATATACAAAAAATGCACTTACAAAAATTTGAACCGACCGATTAACGTCTTTTTACTGATTTCTATATTATTATAGATAGGATCTCTTAATATTTCACAAATTTTAAGAGATCCTATCTATAAATGAAAATTTTGGATAAACATACCAATCAAAATATTATGGAGAAAAGTTAAAGTAAAATGCATAATTTAATTTAAAGGCAAGCAATAAGAGTTATTTTTTGAATTCTTGATAAATACCTAGTTTTCTTTCAATTATAATTTTACATTAAAGAGTAACTAATTTACCTAAATAACTTCAGGGATATTCCTCACATAGGAAATTAATTGTACAATTTTATTGAAACGAAAACCCTTTCGCGGAGATAATTTACTTACGTGTTTGACGTATTTGATCTTTATTATCAGCCAAACAGAATTTATTTTATGATGTGTAATCTATTTCTATGGTCTCTTTTATTAAATGTAACTCAGTGGGAATTACGCAATGAAATGAGATACAATATTTTAAAAAGGTATAGTTTTCATTGCTTCAAAAACCCTTTAGAAAAATTCGATGATAATATAAAAATGTAAACGGAATACGATATGAACGAATCACAAAACAATACTTGACATTATTTTTATGATATTGATTGTTTACTTTCAAGAGGATTCATTATTTTGCTACAAATAGATGGAAACATTATCTGATTTTTCAAGTTGATTTCATTTTATAGCGATGTAGATTATTTGAAAAAATAGAAAATCTCCTAAACTATCATTAATTTCCGCTTTCCTATAATATTATTACATTAAAATGAAATTCGAGAAAATTTCAAACATAGTATGTATCGGCTTCTCTCACATTTTTCATCTTAGAAATAAGCAAACACATACGAATAAAGTTTTTTTATAATTCGTGGCATATAAATATAGTATAAATGGTAATTTTAGAAAAATAAATGAACATATTAAGTATTAGTAGAACTTGCACCAAGAAAATTACGTACACACTTACATAAAATTTATAATATTTAAGTATATAAAATATTTTTATCACACTTTTTGCAATTAATATAATTTTTCGATTCAAATATATTTTCTTTTCGTATGTTTTACACAGGCTTGAAATATGAATTTCTCAAAAACACTCAAATTTTATTACTGAGTTTTTAATATTAAATTTTCAGCTATCTTCTATATTTATTAATTAACCACAGTATATGTGAAATGTAAGAACCGAGTTACAGCTTCCCATACGAAAGACTTTTTAAGATAGACCTAATAAAAATATCGATCTAAGAATATAAATTTTGACGGTTCATTAAATTATTACTTTTCAGTGAAATAAATTAAAAACTAGACTTTTGCTCTACTGAGTTAGGTTTTCTATCTAGCGATATCCCTTATGGCTATTGAGGCATTTTATGTTAGTTCGACTTTACATGTTCAGGAACTTCCTCGAAATAAAATTTTATCTATTAAAGGCCATGTGCAGTTTTGGGCTCAAGAATTTTGTGTTAAACTTTTTTTGTTTATAAATTAGATGCGTCTGATAGACAAACAAATCGATGGACGAAAAATAGGCTTCCATATGCTCTCTTTGGTTACGGAACCTTAAGAATTAAGTTTTTTTTTTTAAATGTGAGACGATATATATTCTCTAAGGTAACAATAATTAACAACTGATCCTTCGAAATATTTTTATTCAATATTTTAAATAATTTTTGCTTCGTGTGCATGTTCCTGTATTATTCGGTTGATTAAAATGACATCATATTTTCCATAGCTTTTTTTTGTCTGTGCAATCAAGAACTCGCGCTCAGTTTAAAGATGGTATTTTACTGTTATATAACTTCATATGTATACGTCATAAATCTTTCCATCACTTCATTTCCCGCCATTCTCGTTTATTATTTTTCTTAAAAGTCGAAATTTCAAAGTGCATTCAAGCAATATATCTCGAGTTGATAAACATAATTGACAACGGACAAGTCCATTTGAAGTGCTTTGGTAAATAAAATTTTTGAAAATTCTCTTTTAGATTTTCGAGAGATTAACTTTTTCGATTTTCAACTTGAAGTATATAATTATGACACGGGATATTTAGTTTATTTGTGTTTTTGGTTACCAGAGTTTGGAATGTTGCTTAATCGTTCAGCAATATTTAATCGCTATTCACTCACAATTAATAGTCGGTTAGCGATTTTCCCGGCCCAACCGTATTTTAGGCTCTGTGAGTATGTGTGTACGTATATAGTAGGTTTAATCATAACAATTCTACAAAAAACTTATTTAACTTGAGCGGTTGATTACACAAATTTTCAAACATTTTATTTAGCATTGTGTACCATACATTTTTGTTGTTAATTAAAACCTTTCAGTGAATTTCTGAAACATTTCTTCTTAACCAATTCTTATGAATACATATATTGAGCCTTCGTGACAATATACAACCATAATAATTTCATTCCTTAAATCCTGCTGCTGCATGTGTATTGCCCGCCTAAACTCTGAAACTTGGGGATATATTGCTTCAAATTAATATCGTAGATCTCAAGCAGGTATTCTGTCATTACCAATTTCAATACCGGGTTTTAACTACTGAATTCTGACATCGCAGGGATAATGTCTGCCAAAACCGTAAGATCGGAAGATCTGCTGGTTTTAAATTAGTATCTTTGATTTCAAACAAAGACTCTGTCATTGAAATCTGGGTTTCAGCCCCTCAGCCCTGACGCCGTAGGGGTACTGTCTATACAAATCTTTAGACTTGACGATCTGCAGTTTTAAATAAGGGTCTGAAGAAGAGACTTTAATTTATTTTCGAGTCCTAAATCCTCAATTCTGGTGCTACAGGGGTACTGCTTGCATAAACCGTAAAGCTTGAGGCCGTATTGGTTTTAAATTAGTATCGTCAGTCTCGAGTAGGATTCTATCATTTAAATCCAGGTTTTCAGTTCCTAAACCTGACGTTGTACTAGAGTGGTCTGCTTAAATTACGCAATTTTTTCTGTTGTTTTTCAATTGGAAAAGTATGCGACCAAAAATTATTCCAACAGTGGTACCAACGTAAAAAAATTACGATATACATTATCGTTACAAAGCAAACTAAATATTTAAAAATATTTTTAAATTAAATGATATTGTTTTTAAAGCGATGAAATAAAATAGTGGTGGAATTTCATAGAAAATTTTCTTTGTTGTAGTTTAAAAATCACTTCTTCGACCTTGATACTTGTATGATACACAAATATTTTTTATATTATGATATTTATTTACTTATCATCGAAGCAAACAAACCCCACGTTTTTATTTTCATTTCATCAATGCCCTAGAGGTTAGTGGTGCATAATTATTTTCTCGCTTTCAGCATAATATCGCTTGTAGACTGAAACCGTTTAACTTAAAAAATGTTTTTACCTTTATTTTCAATTATTATGCCGAAATTACGTTAAGCGAAAAAAATAATAAAAATATACCAATGTATATCATTTCTGTTATACTAAGAAAAGTTACCTCTTTTTTTTGTGACAAATTATTCTGCCAACAATATAGGCGACATATTCGTCCCGCAATTTGTCGTAAGATTCCTCATCTTGTAGCAGAATCCAATTAAGGAGAGTATTGTCTGCAAATCTCAACAAACGAATTATATGTTACTAAACAGATGGCGGTCATCAATGTCATCACACGTCTGACTGAATAATTGGCCAAAAGCTTGGAACAAAACTGCAACCTAAAATTTTATCGTCCGTAAAAATCGTCGACCTCCATCAGACGTTTCTTTTTTTCCCTTACGGAGCAAGTTTACCAGCGTGTGACACTTTTTATTTTTTTATTATATTTATATATACACACACGCACATACCTATGTGTGTGTACACATATGCTAATTTAATTCGAATACAATAACTGCCTTTAAATAAATTAAATAGCCCGGATATGCAATAACATAAATCAAAATGTTTACTTCCAAAAATATTTACAGATCACATTTAAAATTTTAAATAAACGGTAAATATGTATAAATATACTTAATATAAAGAGAGAAGCTGCATTTTATTTTAATTATTGCAATAGTTTTAAATATTAAATTAAAATAAAGTAACGTCCGTTGAATCAATTCTATAAAATCCTCTTTTATGTTAATATGTAATTATGAATGCATCTTTATAATCCGACTTCTATTTCAAGCCCTTCGACAATTAAAGAAAAGCCAACACGATATTAACTTTACAAATACAACCGGGATAATAACAAAGGCGACGATACATGCCTCCTTAAATTATATCTTGTTTATTCCACTTAAATTTTAATTGCTTCACCTTCTTCGCATTCATTCTGAGCGTTTACTTAATCGCGCTAAGTTATTTATTTACCCGATCCATCTTTCTTAATTGCTTTCTTCTTTAGAAATTCATTCGTAATATTCTCTGTAATGAATTCGTCACAAGATTTTATAGTCTTTTCCGGAGTAGAATAAGTTCTTATACTGAAGGGTTATGAATGGCAAAAATGTTACAATTTATAGCGTATTTAAGTAAAATAATATTTTGAAGAAACAATGATAATATCATTCTTATTTACATTCACGTGTGTTTCTCGAAATGCATTAAAGAAATATATTACACTGGAACCTAGAGTTTTCAACGTAAAGCATTATAAAAATTATTATCTTATTAAACTTCATGTGATGTAATAAATTTAATTCTGGTATTTATCCTTTAATAATATCACTTAACAATGAAAATTAGGTAAAGAGTAATATTCTGCAGTACTTTATCTTACTTAGGTCCTACTATCTACCTACCAAGAATAAATAGCGCGCTACTTGTAACGAATAAAGTCTCAAATATGTAAGAAATATACATACCCTTAGTTCAAAATTAGAAAAATAGTTATTATTTGAAAGCGTCAACAAATCAATGTGCAGGAAGGCTAATTCTACTGTTTTGTTATTAGTTTAGACAGATTTATTACCAATAAACTAAGTAAAAACTCAATTCATACTACCTACAACTAAACCTTATAAAGTAATTCAATTATGAATATTGGCAACAGAACAGAAAGCAGAGTATGATTATAACAAATACATGTAACTTCCTTTATATCCTATATGTCCGACAATGACATCTGCTTTTGTTCCGGTTGCTTACTCAAGCATCTCACTCTCTCTCATAATTTCAAACTTTACTCGCCATTGTCCGTGTGGAAAATTTTACTGCGCGATTTATAATGCACGTGGCGCCACCTAGTGATGATCATAGATACACTATAAATTTGTATAATTACTACGCGTTTAGTAGCTAGATGCTTCTTTGTGTTGTTTTATTATTGCAAAGTAAATACATTCGTATAAATATTAAATTCAGGTAACTTCTAAATAAGTAAATCGATTGCCTTGAAAAAAAAATTAGTATACTCGGGATTGATCCATTCCAGTAAGTTATTAGTTTTTACGCAATGCGTGTAGAAAAAAACCACAAACAGATAGAAAAAATATTTTCTTGTTCTTATATTATTTTATAACCCCATTATAATTTTTTCGCAAAAATCTTCCAAGCCCATTTTATTTCATCTATAGACAAAGATCGTAAAAAAATAAGTTCCTATTACTCTACCTCTTTACCTTTAGTCGAACTATTGTTAGAAATGGGGAGTTGCAAGTCGCACTTTGGACCACATCTCATTTTGACTTTTAATAAAAAACGGCTTCACAGTAAATGACGAATATGTGTGGCCGTTTTAAAAGAACGTAGTCAAATAGGAATAATGCTGTGGATGAGTATCCAAATAGGAAAGATGAGTGGATTGTTTCAATATTGGCAAATCATTATTACAGAGATAGCCAGCTAGAACGTATACGAGCATCAAAAAATGACGTTGACCTTCGGCAAGAAAATAAGAAAAATAATTTTCATAAAATTTGTAAAAAAAGTTATATTTAAATTTTTCTTCTAAAACGGAATTTAATTTTAAATATTTTTCATATTCACTAAAGTTCAGAAGAAAATTTATTTTCTATGTAACACCATTTCACACCTAACAACAAACGTCTAAATTTGACTAAAATATATTTTAGGTAACCACGTTTTTTCAAATATTTATTATCCCTTGCAACCTTTGTTGGTCTTTGTTTATTATCCCTTACAACCATGCCAAAAAGTGTTTACTTTGACAATGTGTAAATGAATAAATTACTTTATAACGTTATAAAAAGGTTAAAATATGTAAATATAAGATTCCTCAAACCCTCCACGATATAATAATTATTATACTTATAAAATATCGTTCCTTATCAATCCTTAAACGAATTGTTATTAATCGGATTTCAATTTGGTCAATGACAATTTACATATTTCGCTCGATAAAGTCTAGCCTTACCAAAATAAATACGGTTAAAGCACGCAATTTGAAGACCCATTTAGTTAATGCGTAGTCAAAAACGACATGATGAAACTGTTGCGAAGCTGGTTAAAGCTTGGAAAATAAAAGTACTGCTTACGAAACTTATATTACGGCTATTTTATTACCGAATAAACAACATTAGTAAAGTCTAAGTTAAACGATGATTTACAGTTAACAGTATGGTTTACAGTTCACATTTACCTTATTTCTCGTTTAATAACAGCGACACTTGTAAAATTCAACAAGTTGGCAATTAAACGTCGTTTTTTAAAGTTCAATTGTCATTGGAAAGTGAACTTTAAAACCTAATCCTATTTCAACTTGGTTTCCTAACCAGTTTTTCTTTATGAAAAATATTTTTCTTAAATCGTCGGTAATTCGTCGGTTAAAATGTATGGAAAATCGTTTACTATTGTTGATAAAAAAATACTAACAAATAGAGATAAGAAATGTCAATAAATAATTTCAGGGCTTGTGTTGGAATTAAATCAGTATACACACACACACACATATATATATATATATATATATATATATATATACATGTATATACATATATATATATGTATATATATATATATATATATATATATATATATATATATATACATACAAACATATGATAACTGGTAAGAGAAACACATTTTACATTTATATCATCAGAGATCAATTCCCATCTTTATTTTTTAAAATTGTGTTGAAAGATTGAATTGAATATTGACATGTTGATAGAATCTGAAACTTTTGACGACTAAAATTTTATTATCAGAATACAAATCAGCAATTAATTTCAGTACGGCAATATTTTTAAATTTCCTGAGTAGAAAACAAAAACAATATTTTAAATTTATGATAATGAAATAGTCAATAAAATTTCACGGAAATCGTTACACCAAAATGATTTGAAAACTAAAATGTTGTGTTAGATTCTAACATTGCAATCTGATCTGATCAAAGTTGAAGGTCGTAATAAAAAAAAATAATAGTATGCTGCGGTTTTCGTTCCAAGTTTATCAGTTAAGTCATAGGAAGGCGTTGTCGACCAAAATCTATTTAGTAACGCATAATTCATCCGATGAATTTGCAAGTGAGAACGCTATACTTTGCGAAACAGAAGCGTCCTCTCTAAGAGTCGTTTCAATTGAACAGATTTTAACCAAAAAGATTTCCGTAGTAAAAATAATATATTCGCCAAATGTTTAATGAAACATTATGCCCCCTTATATGTTAAAAATTGTATAAAATATAAATGTGTATCGATCTCTCCTAGTGCAGTTCTACTCGTAACAGTTTTATTTATTTTACTAAAATTACTTTTATACGATGTTTCGATCTACCGCGCAACAGCAGCATTTATTCTCAAGCGTTTATTTGTCTCTTATTTGAAAAATGTGTTGGAAGACATATTAAATTTTGTTCAATGTCTAACGTAAAAAAGCTAAAATTCTGAGCAGCAAGGATATTTTAGAAAATTTTCAATTTATTCAATGTTTTCTGCCTACTCGTTGCAAAATGATAAATTATTTGGAAAGTAAACACTTCATATAAGGAATATAGTAAAATAACATAATTTTTTATATTCCCTTTATCCAAATGTTTTCGTTCCATTAAAAATCCACCATTATTTTTCTGCGCCAGGAACACGCCCAAAATATTGTTATATTAATTAATGTGTCTTGTTTTTATGGAGAAATGTAATCTTATGATCTATCTCCTATTTCATATGTAAGATATCAAAACGACGAGTTTTTGAAGCACATTAATTTAGGTTATCTCAATTAAACACCCTCGGAAACAGAAAGTTGCGTTATTTTAAATGCTTTTATCTTTTGGAAGATCCTCATTTCATTGATATGTACATAGTTCATTTGCGTACATGAAGTTTGGCATTGTGTCATAGGTGAATTTTACATTATCTTTACTGAACAAATTTAAAATCACTCACTTTTACAAAACGTGAAAAAGAATTATTATCTAAGTTTGCTTTTTATTAAATGGTAAATAAATAATTTAAAATTTACCAACTTTTATTCATTACTACAACATGTATCAGCTTGATGCATTTAAGGTTTTGTGTGTGAACATTCATGAGCTTTTAATATTACCCTTATATTAAAGTCTGTCACTATTCTGATCAGACTTTTTTTCTCAAAAACAAGAATAGAATAACATTTCACTGATCATTCGGAGCATCGTTTGATAGGGATAAAAATTATTTGGAGTTTTAACTAATAATGAAATGATTATATTTTTGAAATATATCTTTTAAATTTAGTTATTTTATTATTCGACAATTACTTTTTTCTATGAATCAATCTTCGCCTTACACATTTTAGTGAGTAAAACGTAGTTTCAACTTCATAATTCATAGTAAAATTTTGCTCAACTAAACAAAACTATGGCCAGATTTTTACTGGCTATAAAAATTAAAATTTCTTGTCAATAACTAAAATTAGACACAGTGGCTAACACCGAAATAAAATTGGACAAGCGAAGATAAAATTGGACATAATAAATTGATGTTAAAACGTTAAAACGCAATTCATGTAATTAATGTAAATTTAATATTTGTGTATAAAATTAGCTATTGACAAAAATTTGTCACTTACCTAAAACTATAATTTTAAAGAAACTACTTTACGGTGCATTAAAAAAATTACAATATATATTTGCTCTTAAATTAAATTGTACATTTGGTGGATTTCAATTACTTTATCAACTCATTTCAAAGTTCTCACCCCGACTGTCCTTTTCGGGTATTTGTCTCATATCTCTAGCATTTACTTTATTTACTTTAGAACTTCTTATGAAGCATATATATGTAAAATTTCATTCATATATGTTTAAAACTTTGGAAGAACGGAGATTATGCGGGTTTTTTATTTTACTATAATATCCTAATAATGAAATTTGCTTTAAAAATTAGGCCATTTTTT